>OX387244.1:10044231-11294231 GCA_947561735.1 Cenchrus americanus
AATTAATTTCCTAGCTATCCTAAGCATGCATGTGTGTCCAGTGGCTTGTAATAGGCAGTTTGGTGCTTAAGAAACCCTTCCACTGAATTTTATTAATTTATTGTATGATTAAAAGCATTAGAGGCAATTAAAAGTTTAATATTAAGCTAATTAGGAAAATGTGCCAATTTTCCTTGTGACCCTTTTTAATTGGTTGCATAGCTTATTTTGGGGTCTTGTTTATCCCCTTGCTGTTTGATGAGTTAAAATTAAATTATTTACATAGTTGTGCCTACTTGGTCTATTAAAGGAGTAAAGAATAAATCTCACGTGAAATAACAAAATGAAAGTAAACAATAAGTAATTGTTTATTAAAAAGGTAAACCTTGTCTACCATAACTTTATGAAAAAGAATTAATGATTAAAGGTTTATGTAGGTGAATGTGGGCAACAAGAGTTGGTAAATTAATTAATTTATCAGACCACCTGAACCCTGCATTGCATTCCATGTAGAACTCCCGGGCGGTAATTACGCGCTCGTACGGGAAGCCGAGGAGGGAGGAGCTAAAGCGGAGCTACAGTACATGGAGGCGATCAAAGACACCGAGGGCACTCAGGTTAACCCTGTTGACGAAGGCAATCCCCGGTGCAAGTAACCCAGTGTTTAAAAATTCTTATGCAACTATCTATGGATGATTGTGCATTTACGTTCATGAATTGTTATGAAACCCTAGATGCATGATCCCTAGGTACCTCTGTCCTTTACTAGTATGATAGGTTGATAGCTGCTATGCTACAGGACCGTTACAAGTCGAGTGATACTTGTCACTCGCGAGAATAAGTTCTTATGTTGGAATCATAAGATCTCCTTGAATGAATTGCTCATGTGGTAAGAGCATGGGATGTGGGCTCCGGTCCAATGGCTTTGTGGGTTAAGTGTTTAAACGTACTAAGCACTTGTCGGGAATGAGACCGGTAAGCCTAGTACCTTAATGATGCAGTGAGGGATCTTACTATTACTCATCTTGGGATGCGTCTCACGGCTAGCTACCTTTGGTGCATGGTGAGTTCGGATGCCTCGCGGGATATAACAGATAGCCTGTACCAAAGACTGTAAGATTCGATCCCGATCCGAAGAGTTTTGGGAACCGCCTGGGGGCTGTCCTCGCGGGGGCATCCCACCGTGTGTTTAGGTATACCTTGCAAGGTGTTAAATCAACTGGTTGTCGGCCTCTCACCGTTATCTGAGACTACTTACTCCACTGGCCATGAGATCCCTAATGATGGAAGTTGATGAATACTATGCTTGATTAATTGTATTGCAAACTTATGCTTGCAATAGATGGCTAACATAGAAAAGAATAATTCAACTAGAACTCGTCTAAAATCTTGAAAGTAAGGACATACTCTTTGTTGCTTTTCAGCAAAAGAAACCCAGTGGCCAAAAAGCCTATCATGTCTAGAGTTGGTGAAGTAGTTATCACCGACGGGTAAGTCTTGCTGAGTATTAGTATACTCAACCTTGCTATAATCTATTGTTATGGGTAATGCCTTTGTTGATGTGTGGCCCGGAGAGATCCCGCCCGGCTGGGAGCTGGAGTGGGTAGAGGACGACGAATGAAGGCATCATGGCTGGCCTCCCGTGGTGTTTCCGCGTTCCATTTAGTTTATTTCTGTTGTTTTAAAAACTCTGAACTGCGTTGTCATGTCAAAGACTTCAGTTTGTAATGATTAAACCCTTCGGGGTAAATTTCGGATGTTAATCATGTAATGTCTCTGGACTCGCCTTCGCGTGAGTTTTAATGCATATATGTCGATCCTTGTTGCTATGTAAGTGATTTACATGGTGTAAGAACATAACGAATAAGCTTTTACAAAATTTGGCAAGCATAACACCTATACATGAGGGATGCTCTAGTTTTGAAAACACACACTAACAATTCTTCCTTAGAGAGCATACAAGGTCTTGTTTTGGGTC
Source organism: Cenchrus americanus (assembly GCA_947561735.1). Taxonomy (NCBI): domain Eukaryota; kingdom Viridiplantae; phylum Streptophyta; class Magnoliopsida; order Poales; family Poaceae; genus Cenchrus; species Cenchrus americanus. The sequence goes on from OX387244.1 coordinate 10,046,189, forward strand.
ATTTTAGTTTGTTTCGATTTTAATATGCATGCAAGACGTCCTATCCAACCTCACATGGCAATCAAGCCAAAAATCGAAGTTAGTGCCGGTGGCAAGGCTTTTATTCGTCTCTCCCTATAATATCTAGTCGAGAGCTATACGGTACTCACTTAGTGACTAACGAAGCGTTGTTATGTACCTACAGAAAATGAACCTTCCGTGCCGGCACGTCACGGAAGCGTCCACATACATTACCGTTCACTATAGAAACGGCATCCAAGCGTTAACCCACTGCATGGACAGCATCCAACCTCGGACACCTTTCGTTTGAATGGAGTGTATCCTTGCCTCGCATATTCGACATGTGGAATGCTCACGTATGAAACACGTGGCGACAACACAACTTATAACTAGACGTGAAGATGGGATCTGTGGAATGGATCACTCCATCAACCCTCACAATTCCCGTGATGTGGCACAGCTCACGTATAATACACGTGGCTCATCTAGTTTGGTTGTGCAAGAAAGTAAGTCTGACATAAAGTAAATGTGCTGGAAGTTAGCAAAATAAACCATAGGTTATTAAGCCACCTGAAAGAAACCAAAAATTCCCTCTAGGGCCTCTCGGTCTAGTTTATCCTTAACGGACCAACGTGTTTTGGAAAAAATCACACAATGCGGGTAAGTTTTATTCAAAAACCGGTGATTAAGATTACTAATTAATCTCCGGTGCATATAATTGCTACGATACCAACCGTGACAACCCGCTCGGGAAAATACCGTACTACCGCCTAAACCAATCCACTTTGGTCATTAAGCGGTAATAAAGTATCATCCTGTCGTTAGTCGCCGGTTAACGCCCGATAAATCACTTATATAGCAACAAGGATCGACATATATGCATTAAAACTCACGCGAAGGCGAGTCCGGAGATACTACATAAATAACATCCGAAATTTACCCCGAAGGGTTTAATTATTACAAACCGGAGTTTTTGACATAACACCGTAGTTCGAGTTTTCGAAACGGCGGAATTAACTAAGCGAAAGCGAGAACACCACGGGTGGCCGGCCATGATGCCTTCATTCGTCATCCTCCACCCATTCCGGCTCCCGGCCGGCGGGATCTCTCGGGCCACACGTCACCAAAGGCCTTACGGGAGCAACAGATTATAGCAAGGCCGAGTATACTAATACTCAACAAGACTTACCCATCGGTGATAACTACTTCACCAACTCCGGACATGAAAGGCTTTTGGCCACCGGGTTTCTTTTGCTGAAAAGTAACAAAGAGTATGTCCTTACTTTCAAGATTTTAGCACAAGTTCTAGTTGAATTATTCTTTACTAAATTAGCCATCTAATACGGACAAGGTTGTACCATACAATTAATCAAGCATAAAATTCATTAACTTCCATCATTAGGGATCTCATGGCTAGTGGAGTAAGTAGTCTCGGATAACGGTGAGAGGCCGACGATCGATTGATTCAAAAACCTTGCAAGGTAGACCTAATGATAAAGCAAAATATTCAATCAAGAATTATGTCTCAAATATTGTTCAACCACTTCTAAGTCTAATGTCTTTGTGTAATAAAATTCAAAACTAACTTATTATTAAAAAGACTCGAAAAAACCTGGAATCGGGTTGTCCTCCCGTAGCTTATTCTTGACTCAACGAAACGGGTTGCCTCCCGCCTAGCGCTTCGTTTATAATCCATGGCTAGACTTCTTCACTTGATTACCTCGGATCAACGCTCTTTGCGGGCGTTGCTATCTTGGGTACCCACTTCCGCACTATCTTGGGCACGAGCTTCTTCTTCGGCTTAGTCAAATTTTTTGGTCTTCATAGGCTGGCTTTGTCTTTTGGTCTTGATGGATGCAACAACTTCCTTCATGTAGTGGCTCGGCATCTCGAACTGCGGTCCTTTGGTTGTGATCTTCATGGTCTCCTTAGTGTGATCCTCCTTCTCTCCGAATGAGTTTGAGTAGCCTTCGCCGTATTGGGACCTTGGAGTTGTCTCGGATATTCTTCTTTGTTACCCATCGGGCGCCCGACAAGTTGTCCCACTTGCGTCTCTAGCATCTTCATCACGATGAACACTTCAATCCTCGCATGTGGATCTTGCCTTGGCGGCCTTTAGGTATTGAGCTTCTTTCTCTATCTCCATCTTCTCCACCCTCCTCTTAAGTAAACGGATATGCCACTCAAGGAATCCGGCTCGTATGTATTCATTGAAACGCTCCAAAGCTCCCGCAATCGTCATGCAGATAGTTGAGACCTTGATCTTGAACGGCCTTCCGGCATCTTGAAGGTTTATGATAGGTAGATCAACGATGTCGGTTTAGGTTGATCTTCCTTTGGACTTGGAGGTGGTGATTCCCTTGGAGATTCCGGTGGTCCTTCAACTTCGGCTTTTGAATCTAGGGTTTCCAACCCTTTAGCTTGTGTTGCACGTCTCCTTTGCCTGTAAAGTTTTCCTGGATCATCCACACAAAAAAATTGGGTTTCTTGGAGAGGTAGCCAACCATCTCGGTTAGGGTTAGCAATAAACAACGTATGCAAAAACTAGAAAGTAAAAATAAATCTATGAAAACTAGGGTTAGACAAACTAGATTAGATGTATTTTGAGGATGATCCAAGTTTAGTAGATGCAAAAAGAAAAACAAAAAGAAAACTGAAAATTACAAGAAAAGGCAATAAAAAATCAAATCTTCATCACTTGTTCCCCGGCAACGGCGCCAGAAAAAGGGGCTTGTTGACGGTTAATAGTTATATCAAAGTTCGTTTATGACTTGCAAGCGGACAAGTCTCCCGTCGTAGTCAAGGGACCCTTCTTCCCTCGAGTGGTGAACCTAAGGTATCGAATCCGTGGAACAAATGTGTGACGCAAAAGATGATCTAGTAAAGCCAAGTAACTTCAATCTTCAGTAAAACCCTAATGCATCTAGATAAAAGACACGAAACTAATCTAATCTACTAAAGACCGGAGATAACAAAGTAAGATTGGGTAGATAAACCGATCTAGAGAGATCGGGGTAAGCCTTTTGTTGAAGTTCCAAGCAAGAGAAGTAGCAAATCAAATCTTATTAGAAGCCTCTTTAAACCGTGGTTCCGTCCAAATCCGAAAACATCCGCCTTTCGGAACCCCCGTTCGTCACAACGTATCCCTACTCATGCGGGGACTCTAGGGCGAGTCAAAAGACAAGTCGAGATTCTTTCGGAAGATCCGGCGTGTGCCTCTAGCCACCGCGGCTACAAGAACACCCTATGTGATCTATCGCACGAATAGATGAATAAGCAAACCGATCGAAAAACGAAATCTTCGAGGAAACACTTGATCGCTAAGAATAGATTCAACTTGATAATTCAACTATGACAATGATACATACACAAGATCACCACCGGGATCCTTCCTTGATCTTGCTTCTAGCTCCGGGAACTCCGACGTGGTCTTCCATGCAAGGTTCCCACGTCGGCTAGGGAAACCCTAGTCAACTAGCTCGACCCTCTCCTCTCCGAGATGGTGTCCCTCTCTTCTCTACTCCTCGGCGGCCGATGACGAATTGGATCCTCCGTGGCTCTCGGTCGGGGGGGCTATAAATAGCCCGAATGGCGGCTAGGGCAAAGGAGGGGGCAAACGGGCCCCGGCCCGGGCCGGGCCGACCGGCACGGGCGGCGAGCCTCGGGCCCATCCAAGCCCGGCTCGCGGCCTCCTTTGCTCTACATCGGTTCCCTTGCTTCCGGATGTTTCCCCCTTCGCATGTAGGTCCATGTCGTCGGTTTCTCTCCGAATTGGGCATAACTCCTTGTCTTGCAAGATTCGCGCACTTTTCCGGTCGGGTCCTCGGAGTTTGTCATCTTCTCGGATCAAGTCCCCGGCTTCTTGGAGTTAAGTTTGCCTCATTGCATGACTTGTACGAGCTTCAAGGTCTTGTCGTAAGGTGCTTGATGAACTTATCCCTAAAGTCTTGCATTCAACGCTAAAATCCTACATAAACACTAAACTCCAAAACCGACATGCACAAGTGAACTTGTTATACCACGGGGATTAGTACCAATGGATAAGGTATAAAACTTATGCCAACATCGAAGGTAAACTCATGGCTAGGTTGACGGATTTTCACCGTCAACATCTCCCCCATGCTTAAACCTTGCTCGTCCTCGAGTAAGCCTTCGATGGATATCATCGTTGCCCATCAATGTTTAAACTTTGCACTTGACCACACATGAGAAAACATAATGCTCTCAAAATTTTAATTCATTAAAGTTCCATAATGTACTAGCCTTCATCTCTATGGAGGGTAGATTCTTATTTAAGCTTATCCCACAAGTATTAACATGCTCACAAAGTTTAAATAGATCTCAGAATTTTTGAAATAAAGAACGAGATAAAGAAAAGCTAAACCAAGTTCACAAATTTAAATCATCTTGTATATTGCTCATGAACTCTCAACTCGCTTGTCTCTCAAGCCTATATATTCTACTCCTTTCCCTCTCATAACATATATGTGTGGTAGGCTTTATATGGAGCTTTTTGGGAAAGTTTAGTCCTAACAAGATTTTATAAATGAGGTGTTGTCAAGACAAGACAAGCTTCTCATGGTCTTACCGAGACTCGTCAAAAAGGTCATTGGAAAATAATGTTATATCAAGGAGGGGAAAGAGAAAAATACACACACTTGAGATGAGTGGACATGTGCAAAGGGCAAAGGGTGATCTCGAGGCACAAAGGAAGTCCTCGTTATCGGATTGCACATGGTTGGAAAATGAGAATGGATCTTTTAATCTTGAAGCCTTGAATTTCCTAATGCACTTTAGAGAACAGGGGAGTTCACTTTACGCATACTCATATATTTTTTTTTCTTTCTCATATTTCTCCTTCTTTTCTTTGTTTCTTTCTTTCTTTTTCTCATTCATTCATTTTTTTGTGATACTTTCACCTTGGAAGTCCTGTGCATCGCCTTTGAACTTTCCTTTTTTTTTTTAATTACTCCCCTTTGAACTCTAAAAATTGCATCGTACCTACCTCCTCGCCCATGCTTAGACGTTGCTCGTCCTCGAGCAAAGAGGCGATAAATAAGGTAGGTACCAGAAATATTTTTCCTTGGAGAGATACTTGAATTCTTCAATGTTGGCACCGTCTTGCAATCTTCCTTGAATTGATGATCCATTCTCAACAATAGGTTGTGGTCAAGGAGGTAATCACAAAAGATGATATTTGGTTTTAACGGTGGATATCCGGCGAGGTTTGTGAGATCTCCGATGCGGGGATACACAATGCACGGATAAAAGGCTAGCAAAAAGATAGATACGCAAAAACGGAATGACCATCTTCTTAGTCTCGGGCCGGAGAAATCATGGCCTGCAATAACTTACTCAAAAATAAATTTTGTACACTAAGGTTTATGCACTCAAATATATATTAGGCTCGGATAGGTTGAGCAACACACAAGTGATATTCATGACAAGGTTAGCGATATTTTTGAGCATAAAAACCATCTTCAATCTATCTATAACTTGACAAAGACATAAAACACTATGGGTCTTTATTTTAATCATAACCTTCGCTAAAGCTTAAGCTAGCATTTAAATAAATTCAGATTCGTGTTTTAAGAGAGCACTAGCTTTAACATGCATAAATCAATTACAAAGGTAAACAAAGCGGCAATTACAATCATATATCATCATGGCACAAAATTTTGTAGCTTTTCCAATGATATAATCAAGGTGGTGTCTTTATTAATGATGAAATCAAGCTGAAATACAAAGTGAAAATAAACAAACACACTTGCTGAAATTTAAATAAAAACAGAAAATATTACGCAAACACAAAAAAAACAAAAGCTGAAAATTACAGAGAAAGGGAAAAGAAAAGAAAACTAAGGTTCCTTATTCTTCATAGTCCTCTCGCGGGTGGTTGGTGTTGATGATCTTGATAGTAATACCCTTGCTCATAATACGGTTGGACATTCCCTCCGACAAATTGATTTGGCTCCACTAGGTGAAGGCGTCCAAGCTCATAGGCAATATTTGCATTGCCCTCACCAAGTTGAGCCGCGTTGGCTTTGATGGCTGCGACGTTTTGGGCGTTTCTTGCAACATACCCTCCAATTATGGTCATGCTTTGTTGTGGTTTGGGATATTGTGCGTAGGGCTCCGCGAAGTTAGCGTTGGGCACCACATAATTTTGTGGGGGTACCGGTGCACCCCCCCCCCCCCCCATGCTTGCTCTTGTGGCCCTCCGTAATAACTTGGCGGAGGAGGGATCCCGCCGAATGGTGGCACATTGGGTTGTGCACCACTCGCTTGTGCGGAGGATGTTCCCTCCTCTATGATTCTTCCTCTTTTGTTTTTCCTTGCCGGGACAAGGAGTCCCTCTTCCAACCAATCTTCCCTCCCTTCGATGAAAAGCCTAAGCCTTGCATCCGGAAGGGGTAGGTTCACTATGGCAAAACGAAAACCTCCTCTCTCATCCCCACTAATGTATTTGCCTTGTCGCAAATATTCAATGCTGAGAGAGGTACCACGCAAAAGATGGTCGGGGTTCCTTGCGATCCCCGGCCGTAAGGAGAAGGCCAACATGGAGAGGTAGCACCCCGAACCAATATGTCCCGCCCCCGATGTTGCCTCGCAACACCAATGGTTGATCATAAGGTAAGAGGGGTCTATTGGCTGCCCGGCAATTAAAGCCGAGTAGAGCCAATTCAACTCGTGTCGGTCACCTTTGTCTCCTTCATCCTCCCCAATACCCTCTTGCACATCCAAGAGTGAAATATCCGGATAATGGGGTTGCGGATGCAATTGCATTGTTGATGGGCTTCTCCGGAGATTAAATTCCAAAATCCTCGCTAACATGCGGGTGGCACGTCAACTTTCTCCGGAGCTCCCTTGTGGAATCCAAGTAGCTCCCTAACATGCTCGTAGGGAACCACTTGTTGGACTCCCTCCAAACGGAATGACAAGCTTTGCACCCCATCATCAACGATAGGTGCAATGGTCATCAAAATTTCCAAGGCGAACCCCTTGTGGGTGTCCGCCGATACTGCGTTGGAGAATTGAACCCATCCAAGGTGCCCCAACATGTAGTATATGTCGGTGCCAAAACCCAAGGTGTAGAGTGCTTGGTCGTAGAACTCGACGTTGGGCACAAGCCTCTTTTCAAGACGAGAGAGCCTCTCCTCCTCCTCCGACGACAAAATGATGAAGTCGTACGAAGAATATATCGGAGTGTAAGGAGGTGGCGCGGTCGAATGGGTCGATCGTCGTGGTGGCGCGGGCTGCTCCTCCGTGTTCCCTAGAGGTTCGGTAAACCTCATGGACGTGCTCCTTGCAGCCCTCATACCACCAAGGAGGAGAGCATATTTCCTCCTCGGTGGCGTCGTATCCGTCTCCATGCTCCGGGAGACTCGGAAACCGAGTGCCTCCTCGAAGACGTCGTCGACGATGGTTTGGATGACGATGAACCCTTCTTCTTGGAGAAGAGACTTGTGGTTTTCTTCCACATGGTTGCTGCACTCTTCTCTCCACTAAAACTCCGGGTTGCAACCGGTAACTAGGCACTAAAAAAATTTACTTCGAATGTGGACTTTGAGTGGATTAAGGTGGTGGATTTTTTTTTGAGCTATCAAGCTTGGGAAGGTTGGCTATGTCTACGGAGGTTCTGGGCACACAAACTTAAACACACAAACTGGGGAAGCAGAGGGAAGCTTGCCTGTAGAAAACGGGAGCCGGGGGGCTCCTTAAGTAGGGGAGGTCGGCCGGCCCGGGGTGCTTCGGCTCCTCCCCGCCTCGGCTTTCTTCCAAGCACGATCATTTCGCCTCTCGCAACTTTCATGCCCGCGTGCTCCACGAGTTGCACCGCCCAAACGCTCTCGTCCACTCCTTTTCTTGATTATTGGTCCTTCCACTTGATGCTTCATGCTTTGGGTCATGTCCATGCTCCCTAGCTCCACTTGCTTCACATGCCACCATGAAATTCCTGCAAAGTTGATGTTTGCTGCCCACCATGCTTGTCCTTTGCATGTGGTCTTGGTGAAAGTTGATGAAAGGGTATCCAATGGTGCATGCATGATTAATTCAAACTAGATTGCCTCCATTTAGGTATGTTTAAGGTTAAGCACTCCTCTAATTCGAAATAAAAAATATTTTTCGGAGCCATGCAAGAGCTCAAGCATAAATTTACAGAAGTTTTTAAACCATTAAAAACAAATGTAAGTCGAAAATATTTTCCGACTACGTTGATATCGGTCTCACCGGTATAGTTTGCCTTCATCGATTGAGAGCAAACGTTTCCCGCTTGATCATGGGGGCATAGGTTTAGGTTCTAATTTTGGCTAAATGAGAGAGATTTTGAATAAAACAAAATTAGATGAGGCTTAGAAAAATTCTAATCCTAGAGAAACCAAGGATATAGATTTTTAAACCAACCAAAAGTTTTGATTTCTAGGTTCACGCGAGTCCTACCACGTGCTGAATTTTTATTAACACCTAGATATAAGTCATGGCTCTACTCGTGTGGTTTTAGCATGAAAATAAGTCAACCTCAGCACCATAATGAGGGTTAAAGGTTGAGTTAGGTTCTGAAATTATTTGGTTGTGGTTTCTCGAAAAAAACAGAACAAACAAGCACATAGGAGGGTTCATGCAAAGGGTTTATGATAAAGCAAAATAGTCAATCAAGAATTATGTCTCTAATATTGTTCAACCACTTCTAAGCCTAATGTCTTTGCGTAATAAAATTCAAAACTAACTTATTATTAAAAAGACTCGAAAAAACCAGGAATCGGGTTGTCCTCCCGATAGCTTATTCTTGACTCGACGAAACGGGTTGCCTCCCGCCTAGCGCTTCGTTTATAGTCCATGGCTAGACTTCTTCACTTGATTACCTCGGATCAACGCTCTTTGCGGGCGTTGCAATCTTGGGTACCCACTTCCGCACCATCTTGGGCACGGGCTTCTTCTTCGGCTTAGTCAATTTTTTTTGGTCTTCACAGGCTGGCTTTGTCTTTTGGTCTTGACGGATGCAACAACTTCCTTCATGTAGTGGCTCGGCATCTCGAACTCCGGTCCTTTGGTTGTGATCTTCATGGTCTCCTTAGTGTGATCCTCCTTCTCTCCCGAATGAGTTTGAGTAGCTTTCGCCGTCTTGGAACCTTGGAGTTGTCTCGCATATTCTTCTTTGTAACCCATCGGGCGCCGGCAAGTTGTCCCACTTGCGCCTCTAGCATCTTCATCACGATGAACACTTCAATCCTCGCATGTGGATCTTGCCTTGGCAGCCTTTAGGTGTTGAGCTTCTTTCTCTATCTCCATCTTCTCCATCCTCCTCTTAAGTAAACCGATTTGCCATTCAAGGAATCCGGCTCGTATGTATTCATTGAAACGCTCCAAAGCTCCCGCAATCGTCATGCGGATAGTTGAGACCTTGATCTTGAACAGCCTTCCGGCATCTTGAAGGTTTATGATAGGTAGATCAACGATGTCGGTTTAGGTTGATCTCCCTTTGGACTTGGAGGTGGTGATTCCCTTGGAGATTCCGGCGGTCCTTCAACTTCGGCTTTTGAATCTAGGGTTTCCAACCCTTTAGCTTGTGTTGCACGTCTCCTTTGCCTGTAAAGTTTTCCTGGATCATCCACATAAAAAAATTGGGTTTCTTGGAGAGGTAGCCAACCATCTCCGGTTAGGGTTAGCAATAAACAACGTATGCAAAAACTAGAAAGTAAAAATAAATCTATGAAAACTAGGGTTAGACAAACTAGATTAGATGTATTTTGAGGATGATCCAAGTTTAGTAGATGCAAAAAGAAAAACAAAAAGAAAACTGAAAATTACAAGAAAAGGCAATAAAAAATCAAATCTTGATCACTTGTTCCCCGGCGACGGCGCCGTAAAAGGGGCTTGTTGACGGGTTAATAGTTATATCAAAGTTCGTTTATGACTTGCAAGCGGACAAGTCTCCCGTCGTAGTCAAGGGACCCTTCTTCCCTCAAGTGGTGAACCCAAGGTATCGAATCCGTGGAACAAATGTGTGACGCAAAAGATGATCTAGTAAATCCAAGTAACTTCAATCTTCGGTGAAACCCTAATGCATCTAGATAAAAGACACGAAAATAATCTAATCTACTAAAGACCGGAGATAACAAAGTAAGATTGGGTAGATAAACCGATCTAGAGAGATCGGGGTAAGCCTTTTGTTGAAGTTTCAAGCAAGAGAAGAAGTAGCAAATCGAATCTTATTATAAGCCTCTTTAAACCGTGGTTTCCCGTCCAAATCCGAAAACATCCGCCTTTCGGAACCCCCGTTTTGTCACAACGTATCCCTACTCATGCGGGACTCTAGGGCGAGTCAAAAGACAAGTCGAGATTCTTTCGGAAGATCCGGCGTGTACCTCTAGCCACCGCGGCTACAAGAACAACCTATGCGATCTATCGCGCGAATAGATCTAGAATAAGCAAATCGATCGAAAAACGAAATCTTCGAGGAAACACTTGATCGCTAAGAATAGATTCAACTTGATAATTCAACTATGACAATGATACATACACAAGATCACCACCGGATCCTTCCTTGATCTTGCTTCTAGCTCGGGAACTCCGACGTGGTCTTCCATGCAAGGTTCCCACGTCGGCTAGGGAAACCCTAGTCAACTAGCTCGACCCTCTCCTCTCCGAGATGGTGTCCCTCTCTTCTCTCGCTCCTCGGCGGCCGATGACGAATTGGATCCTCCGTGGCTCTCGGTCGTGGGGCTATAAATAGCCCGAATGGCGGCTAGGGCAAAGGAGGGGGCAAACGGGCCCCCGGGCCGGGCCGGCCGGCCCGGGCCCATCCAGGCCCGGCTCGCGGCCTCCTTTGCTCTACGTTGGTTCCCTTGCTTCCGGATGTTTCCCCCTTCTCGCATGTAGGTCCATGTCGTCCGTTTCTCTCTCGAATTGGGCATAACTCCTTGTCTTGCAAGATTCGGCACTTTCGGTCGGGTCCTTGGAGTTTGTCATCTTCTCGGATCAAGTCCCCGGCTTCTTGGAGTTAAGTTTGCCTCATTGCATGACTTGTACGGGCTTCAAGGTCTTGTCATTGTTGACGCAAAAAGTGCACCTCGCGCCAAACACACGGCAAGCCGAACAAGCCGGCTTCACACGCGCAAAGAGTCACGAGACGTGCCGGTCAATTTTTCCCCGAAAATTAACAAAAGATAAAGAAGTTAGATGAAACGACCCGGATTTCCGCGAACGGAACCCCGAATCTTAGCACCTCGGTGGTAGTCCCGGGAGGCTACCACGTGCAATCCCCGTCTCGGCCGATTCCAAAATCCATACGAAAAGTAAAAACAAAGAATAGAGTACAACATTTATTTTATTACATTAATCGTAGTACATCTCTTCGGCACATGCCGGTACAAGTCCATCGGGACCGAATCAAACAGAAACAAATCGTCTAGCGAGCGGCTCCATGCAAGCGCGGGGAACTCCCTATCCGCAGCGGCTCAAGTGTAGGAAGAGCTCGGTCCACCCGGCCGTCGTTGTCGAAGTCGTAGTCCGGCTCGCGTCGAGTCACCGGGGTCTACCCGATAAGCGGGTAGGTCATGTCGACTTCCCAACAAAGAGGCAAAAGCGGTGTATATTCTACTATGCATGAGGTAACCCTAATCGGCCGTAAAAGGCTTAAGCAAAGCAACGAAGTGCAACATTCAAGGTAAGCGAGTAAAGCAATGAGGTCCACACCTCGGGGAAGCCTACGCTTCCGAGGTCCACACCTCGGGGGTCCACACCCCGCTCAAGGATCACCACACCAAAGCACCGGATCTCGACCACGATCCGGATCCCAACTCTCATCCGCGATGTGGGGCCCACCGCTCCTATCCCCACATCTCAACGGCCAAAGCCGGGCTCACACACTCGGGGGAGAGAAGAAGCACAAGAGAAGTGTATCTAGTCGGGTGAGAGATCGAAAGACCGTCCATAACCAAGTGGACACGGACTATAGCTATAGGTTTAACACTGCGAGAGGTTGTACAACCGTACCCGCCCGAATAGGTCCGAACCGCCGTCACCGTGTCCGACCCTACCATACGGCCGAAGCCCAAGTAAGTGGATAGTACCCTTCGCATCTCCGAGCTCGGCCCCGGCCTCCGCGGCAGCTCATACTACCCGCGAGAGGTCCCTCGAAGCCGTGGAACCCTTCCCCCCGGCCTCGCCGGGGCAAAGTCTACTAAGGAGGGACGAGCCACTCCCGACACGATCACACCGATCCTCCTACGAGGAGGGTGCTATCCACTACAAGTCTCACCCCGCACCCCCCGCCCAATACAAGGCGGGCGGTCCGTACGAAAGTAGTCATTCGATACAAGGTCAACCGACGATCGGTCCTTAAGGGGCCGAGAGCGAGCACTCAACATCTCCATCCCACACGACACGACCCTCGGGTAAGAGGCCGATCGCATCTTCCCTCGGCGGCCGTTCACAAGTAACCCGGCGGCTCGCTCCCGCCAAAACACAAGCAAGGGGATACACAACCCGAACACACGCTAGAATCACACCGAGATGCCCACATCTCAGCTCAAACCCAGAGCACCATCCATAATCAAGCAACAAAAGTATGGATAGTTGAAGTAAGGGACTAGCTAGGGGTCCGTAGCTAGTCCCGCGGTAGAAGAACAAGGAACAGGATATAATAAACATCAAGGCATGGCTAGTAAACAAAGTTATGCAATTCATCGAGCAATGCATTAAAGTAAAGCACTAGCGACTAAATATCAACATGGGATCTATATGGTTGGGAGTGACATGACACCTTCGTGCCGTTGAAGCGATCGTCGTCCCGGCAAAGTGTACTCGGGGTCCTCCGCGTCCTCCCGGTCGAAGCTCGGGTCCGCGGCACGAGATTCGACGCGAAAATATAAATACGGTGCACATCTAAGCAATAACTCCAAATAAAATCCAACTTTGAAAATCCAAAAGAGCCCGAACTACCTACAATCGCAAGGTTTTGCAAATACGGATTTTTAGAAATTAGTTTTGTATTTTTCGGAGCTCCCTAGAATTTATTACTAATTTTTAAAGGTCAAACACATTTTCCGGAATTCAAAACGAGAAAAAGGAAAGGGATTCTCCTGCTCTATGGGCCGTAAACGGGCCGGATGGTTTTCTCGGGCTGAAATCGGCCCCTTGGGCTCGGCCCAACGGGCCTAGGCGGGCGAAGTCCGGAAAACACCCGGTTTCGGCCGCGGCCTTCCCTTGCTAGCCGGGCTCATTTAATCTAACTCCGGTCCCCTAGCCCAGGCGGCCCGACGGCTCAAACGGCCCGGTCGGCGCGGTTGGCCCAACGGCCCAACGGCTTTTCCTTCTCCCACGCCCCGTGTACACGGGGTCACGCTCTCCCTCTTCCTCTCGCGGTCGCCGTGCCCGGCGACGCCCTCGCCGCGCGCGCATCGGCGGCGCTTCGTCCGGGAACCCGGACTCGGTGCCGAGGTGCGCCTCGACTTCACCTCTCCCCCCCCCGGTGCTCACGCACACCCGCGCGGCTCGAAGGCCGGCCGGCGGACCACCCGTCACGGCGCGCGCGGCGCGCGCCGCCGCCGCGCGCGCGCGTTCCCCCCGCACGGCGGAACCCCGGGCGCGCCGGGGTGCGGCCGTAGGGTTCTTGGTGCTCGCTCTCCCGCAAGAACCATTCCCTCACACGGTCTAGGCGTGGAACGTTCACACATGGTGCCCCACGGGCGGCGGGGCCACGGCCACGGCACGGCGGGGTGCGGCCGGCCGGCGCCCGCGCCCACCTTTCCCCGCAAGAACATCCTACGGCTCGATGGCCGGATTCACGAGCCGATACAAGCCACGGCGCAAAGGTACCCGTTTGACATCCCTCCCGGCCGGCGGCGCGACACGCGCTCGACGCGGCGCACGACGGCGCAGCGCGCGCATCGACGCGGCGCGGCACGGGGTGATCCCCGGCCCCACCCGCAAGAACTCCAAGAAACACCACAGAGACGACAACGGCTCGGGTCTTCACGGCTTGGGGTAGCCCCCGTCCCCAGCCGCCGCCGCACAGGCACGACACGGCGCGACGCGGCGTCACCCATGGGGGAGGCGGCGGCGCGCACGCACGAACGGATGCGGCTCGAAGGCACGCACACGGGCACCACGGCTAGGTCGAAGCGGCCGCACGGTGAGGAGATAGGTGACCGCGGTGCTCACCGTGGGTCGACGGTGAAGGCGTAGCGGAGCTTGACGATGCGGCGGCGCGACGTCGATGTCCACGGCGTGCTCCGGTCCGGCTTCCTCTCGGACACGAACGGCGCCTCCCTCCTCGCACACGAACGGCGCCTCACGTACACGTTCCTCCTCCGCGACGGCGCACCGGCGCGCGCGCGCGCGGACTCCCACCTCGCCTCCTCTTCCCCGGCTTCTCCTCCTTCTTTCTCCCCCGGCGGCGGCTGCGGAGCGGGGGCAAAACCCCAATGCGGGTGGTTGCGAGGCCGAGCCGATTCCCGCCCACCCTTTTGAACTTGCGCCGCGGAATCTCGTGGGGGAAAGGTCCGGGCCGCCCCCGGTCCGCCGACGTCCCGGCCGATGGCGGCCGCGCAACACGCCGCCCGCCTCGGATGCCAAGGGGATGAGGGCAGCGGGGGTCTTTCTACTTTTCCCGGTCGCTCCCGGGTCCGCGCGCCCACGCCGGCCTTGGCGTGCGCGCCGGCCGGCCGGCTCGGCCGCGCGCCCACCCCCGCGCGCGGGCGGCGCGGCCGGGACGGCGGCGGCGCGGCCGCCCGGCTCGGTCGGTGTGGTCAAGGCGCCGAGGTAAGGGATGGGGACGGTGTTGGCGTGCGGGGTCCACTCGACAGCCGAGAGAGGAGAGGGAAGTAGCGCGGTCGACCGGCGGGGGCCCTCGCGGCGAGTTAGAGCCGGGCACCGGTTTGGGCCGCGCGGCGCAAGTGGGCCGACAAGCGACCGCAAGTTGGGCCGACCGCATAGCTTCCTAAGGGAAATCGGCCCACCACTTCTAACTCTCCTTTGGTTTTTTTTTAAAAGCTAAAGGTTTAAATAAGGGTTTGATTAGGAGTTTGAATTTGAATCCCAATCAAATTCAAACTACACACAAAAGAACTCCGGATAAACCAGGAAAAATCCAACTCACTTGTTATACCATATTTTAAATATAATTTTTATAAATAGGACAAATAAATGGAGAATTTGGTGAGTGGCTAGCAATTTGGTTCAAAAAGTTGATAGCACTCCAAAGCAAACAAAAAGTTTTAAATTTTCGCAAATTTCACTCACCTAGATTCCTGGGTTGTTACATTCTCCCCCACCACCGAGAATCTCGTCCTCGAGATTTAGTCCTCGGCCTCCTCCGCGAACAAGTGAGGGTACTCCTTCCTGAGATCGGCTTCCTTCTCCCATGTTGCCTCTCGCTCGGTATGGTTGCTCCACAACACTTTACGTAAAGGAATGGTAGTTCTCCTTGTTTCCTTGATGCTCTCCGTCCAAGATTTTCTCGAGATATTCTCGTATACTCTAGGTTGTCTTGCAAGTCAAGCAACTCCATGGGCACTTGCTTTGCCTCCTTCGCCTTCTCACTCTTCTTCGACTCGTGACACGTGAAACACTGGGTGAACTCCTGCCATTGTCTCGGGTAGTGCAAGCTGGTAGGCCAAACTCCCAATCCTTCGGGTGATAGGGTACGGTCCCACGTACCTCGGTGCAAGCTTCCCTTTCACCAAGAACCTCTTAGTCCCACGGAGCGGTGAGACTTTCAAGTACACTCTGTCGCCAACTGCAAAGGTCAACTCTCTCCTTCTCTTGTCGGCATAGCTCTTCTGACGACTTTGAGCGATTCTCAGGTTCTCTCGAACTTTCTCAACCTTCTCCTCTGCTTCCTTAATAATTGCTGGTCCGAACAGAGCTCGCTCTCCCACTTCTGACCAAGCTAGCGGGGTCCGGCACTTTCGACCGTAAAGTGCCTCGAAGGGTGCCATCCGGAGACTTGCCTGAAAGCTGTTGTTGTACGAGAACTCGCGAACGGCAACCGCTCTCCCAATCGGTACCATAGGTGAGTGCACAAGCTCGTAGCATGTCCTCCGGGACCGGTTGACTCTCTCCGTCCGCCCGTCGGTCCGTGGGTGAAAAGTCGTGCCGTAGCCGAGAGTGGTGCCCATAAGCTTGTGGAAACTCGCCAAAACTTGGAGACAACCGTGGCCCTCGATCGACACGATACTTCGGGTGCCCCGTGTAGCCCGAGTATGTGTTCTACGAACGACTCCGCCAACTTCTCGGTTGCATACCCGGTCTTCACCGGCACAAAGTGAGCCACCTTAGTCGGCTCGTCCACTATGACCCAAACCGAGTCGTTTCCTTTTGGTGTCCTAGGGAGTCCTACCACAAAGTCCATGGAAATGTCCTCCCACTTCCACACCGGGATATCCAACGGCTTCAACAAACCAGGCGGGTTTCGATGTTCAATCTTTACTCGCTACGTGTGTCACAACGAGCCACGTAGTGTGCTATGTCCTTCTTCATGTCCTTCCACCCGCACTGTCCTTCGGATCTCTCGTACATCTTGGTGCCGCTCGGGTGAATCGAGTACCTCGAGTCGTGAGCTTCTCTCATGATCCGCTCTCGGAGTGTCTCGTCTTGTGGTACACGGATCCGTTCTTTCAACCACACGGTGCCCGTTCATCAACCCGGTAATCCTCTCGCTTTGCCCCCGCTTCATTAGTTCTCGCAAAGCACTTTGATTCTCGCACACTCTTTCTGGGCTGTACGGATTCGCTCCTCCAGGTCATAGGTCACTTGCATCACGTTGACTTGACCTTGATCTACAATCTCGATTCTCAGCTTCTCTAGCTCTTCATGCAAAGCAGGTTGCTCTTCCTTTATCATGAGGTTGTTACAGTAGGTTTTCCGGCTCAGTGCATCTGCCACGACGTTAGCTTTGCCTGGGTGGTAGTTGATCTCGACGTCGTAGTCCTTGATCAGCTCTAACCACCGCCTCTGCCTCATGTTCGGCTCGGTCCGTGTGAAGAAGTACTTCGTGCTCTTGTGGTCGGAAAACAACTCACACTTATTCCCTATCGGGTAGTGTCTCCAGATTTTGAGCGCATGCACTATGACCGCCAACTCCAAGTCGTGTGTCGGGTAGTTCTCCTCGTGTTTCTTCGGTACTCGTCCGGAAGCATAAGCCACAACTTTCCCTTCCCCGCATCGGCACACAACCGAGTCCTTGCTTTGAAGCGTCACGGTAGACCACAAAGTCTTTCTTGATGTCCGGCAAGGTAAGCACCGGGGCCGTGGTGAGTTTCTTTTTCGGCTCTTGAAAGCTCTTCTCACATGCTTTCGACCACTCGAACTTTGTGTTGTTCTTGAGCAATTCTCGTCATTGGCTTTGCGATCTTGGAAAAGTTCTCAATGAACCTCCGGTAGTAACCGCCAACCCAAGGAAACTCCCCGACATCCGTCACGTTTAAAGGCCGCTCCCACTTGGTCACCGACTCAACCTTGGACGGATCCACGGCTATCCCCTCCGCCGACAACACGTGTCCCAAGAACGCGACCTTCTCCATCCGGAACTCGCACTTGCCGAACTTGGCGTACGGCTCGCTCGCCTCGGCCTCTCTAGCACAACTCTCGGGTGCTCCTCGTGCTCCTCGGTGGTTTCGCAGTAGATCAAGATATCATCGATAAACACCACTACAAACTCTGTCCAACTCTTCCATGAAGACCTTGTTCATCAAGTTCATGAAGTAAGCGAGGGCGTTGGTCGCCCAAAGGAAACCACCACGAACTCGTACAAACCGTAGCGTGTGGTGAAGGTCGTCTTGGGTATGTCCCGCTCTCGGATTTTCATCCGGTGGTAGCCCGACCTCAAGTCGATCTTGGAGAAGAACCTTGCCTTTTTGAGTCTATCCAAAGCAAATCCTCGATTCGGGCGGTGGGTACTTGTTCTTGATTGTCATCGAGTTGAGCGTGCGGTAGTCAATGCACATCCTCTTCGTACCGTCTTTCTTCTCCACGAAGAGCACTGGTGAACCCCACGGTGAGGCACTCGGCCGAACAAACCCTTGCTCGAGCAACTTCTTGAGCTGTTTCTTCAACTCGTCCGGCTCATCGGACGACATCCTGTACGGACTCTTTGCAACGGGCCCCGCCCCTGGCATCAGCTCAATCACGAACTCCACGTCTCGGTCTGGGGGTAACTCCGTAAGCTCCTCTGGGAACACGTCCGGAAACTCACGGACCACTGGAATCTCTTCAATTTCTTTCCCACTCATGTTGCACATCATTGTAGCAACCTTCGGACTCGCGGCTCGATCCGTACTGTAGTCCCGCCGGGGTGTTCAAGTTGTATCACTGCGGGGTTGCAAGAAACTATCCCGTTGTGCTTTGCCAACCAATCCATCCCTAAGATCACATCTATCCCGAAGACTCCAAAGCTCCGTCAAGTCCGCCGTGAACGGTAGCCCCTCAAACACCATCCTCACTCCCCGCACTCTAACGTACTCCTCTTCTCTCCTAGCGGAGAGCTAGTCAAGATAGGCCTTGGTCGAGGCTTAGTTGGTAGAGACCTTTCTTTAGCAAACTTGGTAGAAATATACGAAAACCGAGCTCCGTATCAAACAAAACAAAGAGCCAAAACCGAGTCAACAAGGAACTCACCGAGGGTGACGTCGGGTGCCGCCGTCGCATCCTCGCCGGTGAGGTGGTTCGACGGCCTCGAGTAGCCGGCGGCCGAGCGTACCTCCGCCGAGTACGAGGTGGCTGTCCTCCCGGTGCCGGTGGCTTGGCCGGGGTCCGGAACCGAGTACCGCGGCTCGACTCCCCGGTGGTACCGCTCGGGGACACTCAAACGACTTATGCCCCACCCGACGGCGGTTGAAGCACGTCACCTTGGATCCGTCCGCCGCCCGCGTGGTGGCCTCGGCTTCCGACTGTTCGACCTCCACTCCCACCGAGTGGGTCCCGCTCCGTGGCCGAGACCGAGAGGCGTGGTGCCTCCGCCGAGTCCGGTGGCCCCGTGCGTAGCCTCGTCCTCTCGCCTCCGGGGTGGTCCCGAGCGTCCGCCCGGTCGGTGCGCTTGGTCTTGCTCCCTCGTACCTCCATGTACTCCAACCTCGGACCTCTCCACTATCGAGCCTTGTCGATTATGGAGCGAAGTGTCGGGCGGTCGTGCGCGGACAAGTGGTGTGCCATACCCTTGTGCGGCCCCTTTCCCGAACCAAGACACCTTCTTCTTCTCTCGTGTCGGTGTCTTCGGGCGCGTACCTCATCGGCTCCGGTAACGGTTGGCGTACTCCCCGTACCGACATGTTCCCCATCTTAAGGTGTCCGAACTCGTCGGCCTTTCGTCCATCACTTGCGTCCGGGATGTGGTGGCTCGGAAGGCCTCCACGAACTCGTCCCACCCGATGTGTAACGGGTCCCGTGCGAGTCACGTAGTCGTCCCACCACGCACCGGCCGTGCCAACCAGCCGGTGCGCGGCCACGCTCACACACTCCTCCTCCGTAAGCTCGGCCGGCTCCAACTTCTTCTCGATCTCACGCAACCGCTATCCGCATCCATCGGATCCGCCGAGTGGTCAAAGGTAGGCGGGGCGCGCCTTGTTGAAGTTTTCAACCTTCTTCGAAAGCCCTCTCGGTGCGTTGCGGTTCGGCCTCTAGGGTTGTTGTGGTTGTTGTTACGGGCCAGCATCCGAGTGATCGTCCGCATCGACCGAGTTTGCACCGCCATCACTTCGGCCAAGTTCGGGGGAGGTGGCGGTGGTGGCACCTCGTGTCCCCGAGCCTCGGCCTCGCTCCTCCCTCTGCGGCCGGGGTACCGCCGGCTCGAGCTCCCCGCTCCCCGAGCTCCCTCGCCGCCGCGCGCGGCTCCTCGACCGCCGACTCGGCCTCCTCGGCCTCCGCGGAGCCCGCCGCGCGGCGCGAGACCTCCACGACGTCCACGGCCTCTCGCTCCCCGCCGGGTTAGGGGCATCCTCCCCTCTCGTCGTCCCCGGCCGACCTCCTCGAAACGGGCTAGGAGTCGCCGGACCTCCTTGACCCCGACATCCGTTCCGGCTTGCAAGAGTTAGTAGCGGTAGGGAGAATGTATTTTAATCAAGGTTATAAACTACAAAGGAGTAATCCCCGCTAACAATCACGAAATTTCGACGGACATTAAGAAGCATGAAATCCGAAAGAAACCATGAAGATCCATGTCACTCAATCAATGCCACCATACAAAAGGGGTGCACCTCGAGGTTTACTCCTACAACCTTCGAGGGTACACGGCAACACATCCTGCTAACGCATGGTACATCATGGGGTAGCTACTACAGGCATGTCACATGAACGGTAGCATCACATCTAACTCATTACATCTACCCTGAAGCTGCTACATGATCTCTACTCCCATCACTGAATACTCGGAGGTGTCTCGGAGCCGGTGTCCTGTGGAACAGAGTAGAACGGTGGTGAGTTGACTCCTGGGTAAACCGGCACCCTGATCGCCGGTCCCCCGTAGTAGTCACAAGTGTCCTGCAGAGCACGGTCCATCTCCGCTGTGTCCTGCGAACCACTCGGGTACGGCCGCACTCGTGGAAGGAGTGTCGGGGGAAGCTCGAAGGTCTCCATCCTCACCGGGTCTCTTCTTAGGTGGTAGCCGTGCGGAGAGCGCCTCCCGGCTCGGCCGGCCTCTCGCCGGGTCGGAACGCTCCCGAGCCGCGCGGGTCCCGTCCGCCCGGTCCCTCTCCTCGTAGACCGGTCCTCCCGGGTAACACATGTGGTGGTAGTTGTGTCGGCTCGCCTCCCGTAAGTCCCACACCTTGACCTCGGTAGTCGGCTCGCCGCGGCTCCGATCGACTCTACCTCGGTCTCGAGCCTCTCGCCCGGCCTCACTCGATCCTCTCGCGCGGCCTCCACCGAAGCCCGGTGAGCCTCCCGCTCGGCCCTCAACCGTGCCTCCAACGTAGCGATCCACCAGGAGTCTCTCTCGTAGCCGGCCGCGGCCGCCGCTAGCCCAAGCCGCACTAGCTCTCCGTTCCTCACGTGCGCCGCCTCCGGCTCGTCCAAGAGGGTCCTCTCTCGTCCTCCTCCAAGTCCCGAACCCGCCGCAGGCATCGTCACACCTCCACCGAAGGTACAGGTGTCTCTCCGTCCGCCCGGCACGCGTGCCTCGGTCCCGGGCCGGGATGCACCGCCCGGCCGCGAGCATCGCTCGGTCCTCCCCGTCCACCGGAGCCACCTCCTCGGTACCGAGCTCGGTCACTCGAGTCCCGGCCGACCGTGGTCGAAGATCTCTCGCCGGAAGTACCCCGAACGGTGTGTCCTTCGGACCTCTCTCCGAGCGGCATCACAAGCCTTCTTGAGAGCCCCGCGTGCTCCGGTCCGGTGCGCCTCCGTGACCGAGCTCTCGAAGCGCACACCACTACCTCCTCAAACTGCGGCACCCGCGGGTCCGCCGGGTACCGTGACGGTCGGTACGTGGGAGTCCGCTCCAAGTGCCCCATGGCCCTCCCCCCGTAGCCGACACCGTCGGTCCCCACTCCCGCCGCCTCCGGGCACTCCCTCAACGAGGTGGCGAAGCCTCCGTAGCTCTTGCCGTCCGACTCCAAGGTAACCCACGTCGGTTCCGCCATCCGCACAACGTTGTTAGAGCGTAGTTAGTAAGGCGATTAGTAAAAGTTAATCAAGGTAATGCATATATATAAGTATAGTTATATACATACGGAAGCCAAGGAGTTTATATAAAGTTTCAAGGTTCGAAACGGCTTCCTATGCTATCGACCATTCCCGGGGCTCGTCCTACGGTCAAGCATGGCTCGATACCAACCGAAACGACCCGGATTTCCGCGAACGGAACCCCCGAATCTTAGCACCTCGGTGGTAGTCCCGGGAGGCTACCACGTGCAATCCCCGTCTCGCCGATTCCAAAATCCATACGTAAAAGTAAAAACAAAGAATAGAGTACAACATTTATTTTATTACATTAATCGTAGTACATCTCTTCGGCACATGCCGGTACAAGTCCATCGAGACCGAATCAAACGAAACAAATCGTCTAGCAGCGGCTCCATGCAAGCGCGGGGAACTCCCTATCCGCAGGGCGGCTCAAGTGTAGGAAGAGCTCGGTCCACCCGGCCGTCGTTGTCGAAGTCGTAGTCCGGCTCGCGTCGAGTCACCGGGGTCTACCCGATAAGCGGGTAGGTCATGTCGCCTTCCCAACAAAGAGGCAAAAGCGGTGTATATTCTACTATGCATGAGGTAACCCTAATGCCGTCGTAAAAGGCTTAAGCAAAGCGAGCGAAGGCAACATTCAAGGTAAGCGAGTAAAGCAATGAGGTCCACACCTCGGGGAAGCCTACGCTTCCGAGGTCCACACCTCGGGGGTCCACACCCCGCTCAAGGATCACCACACCAAAGCACCGGATCTCGACCACGATCCGGATCCCAACTCTCATCCGCGATGTGGGGCCCACCGGCTCCTATCCCCACATCTCAACGGCCAAAGCCGGCTCACACACTCGGGGGGAGAGAAGAAGCACAAGAGAAGTGTATCTAGTCGGGTGAGAGATCGAAAGACCGTCCATAACCGGTGGACACGGACTATAGCTATAGGTTTAACACTCGCGAGAGGTTGTACAACCGTACCCGCCCGAATAGGTCCGAACCGCCGTCACCGTGTCCGACCCTACCATACGGCCGAAGCCCAAGTAAGTGGATAGTACCCTTCGCACTCTCCGAGCCTCGGCCCCGGCCTCCGCGGCGAGCTCATACTACCCGCGAGAGGTCCCTCGAAGCCGTGGAACCCTTCCCTCGGCCTCGCCGGGGGCAAAGTCTACTAAGGAGGGACGAGGCCACTCCCGACACGATCACACCGATCCTCCTACGGGGAGGGTGCTATCCACTACAAGTCTCACCCCGCACCCCCGCCCAATACAAGGCGGGCGGTCTGTACGAAAGTAGTCATTCGATACAAGGTCAACCGACGATCGGTCCTTAAGGGGCCGAGAGCGAGCACTCAACATCTCCATCCCACACGACACGACCCTCGGGTAAGAGGCCGATCGCATCTTCCCTCGGCGGCCGTTCACAAGTAACCGGCGGCTCGCTCCCGCCAAAAACACGGCAAGGGGATACACAACCCGAACACACGCTAGAATCACACCGAGATGCCCACATCTCGACTCAAACCCGCAGCACCATCCATAATCAAGCAACAAAAGTATGGATAGTTGAAGTAAGGGACTAGCTAGGGGTCCGTAGCTAGTCCCGCGGGTAGAAGAACAAGGAACGGGATATAATAAACATCAAGGCATGGCTAGTAAACAGGGTTATGCAATTCATCGAGCAATGCATTAAAGTAAAGCACTAGCGACTAAATATCAACATGGGATCTATATGGTTGGGAGTGACATGACACCTTCGTGCCGTTGAAGCGATCGGCCGTCCGGTGCGGTGTACTCGGGGTCCTCCGCGTCCTCCCCGGTCGAAGCTCGGGTCCGCGGCACGAGATTCGACGCGAAAATATAAATACGGTGCACATCTAAGCAATAACTCCAAATAAAATCCAACTTTGAAAATCCAAAAGAGCCCGAACTACCTACAATCGGCAAGGTTTTGCAAATACGGATTTTTAGAAATTAGTTTTGTATTTTTCGGAGCTCCCTAGAATTTATTACTAATTTTTAAAGGTCAAACACATTTTCGGAATTCAAAACGAGAAAAAAGGAAAGGGATTCTCTCGCTCTATGGGCCGTAAACGGGCCGGATGGTTTTACGGGCCGAAATCGGCCCCTTGGGCTCGGTCCAACGGGCCTAGGCGGGCGAAGTCCGGAAAACACCCCGGTTTCTGGCCGCGGCCTTCCCTTGCTAGCCGGGCTCATTTAATCTAACTCCGGTCCCCTAGCCCGGCGGCCCGACGGCTCAAACGGCCCGGTCGGCGCGGTTGGCCCAACGGCCCAACGGCTTTTCCTTCTCCCACGGCCCGGGTACACGGGGTCACGCTCTCCCTCTTCCTCTCGCGGTCGCCGTGCCGGCGACGCCCTCGCCGCGCGCGCATCGGCGGCGCTTCGGTCCGGGAACCCGGACTCGGTGCCGAGGTGCGCCTCGACTTCACCTCTCCCCCCCCCGGTGCTCACGCACACCCGCGCGGCTCGAAGGCCGGCCGGCGGACCACCGCGTCGCGCGCGCGCGCGCGCGCGGCGTCGCCGCCCCCGCGCGCGCGTTCCCCCCGCACGGCGGAACCCCGGGCGCGCGGGGTGCGGCCGTAGGGTTCTTGGTGCTCGCTCTCCCTGCAAGAACCATTCCCTCACACGGTCTAGGCGTGGAACGTTCACACATGGTGCCCCACGGGCGGCGGGGCCACGGCCACGGCACGCCGGGGTGCGGCCGGCCGCCGCCCGCGCCCACCTTTCCCCGCAAGAACATCCTACGGCTCGATGGCCGGATTCACGCCGATACAAGCCACGGCGCAAAGGTACCCGTTTGACATCCCTCCCGGGCCGGCGGCGCGACACGCGCTCGACGCGGCGCACGACGGCGCGCGGCGCGCATCGACGCGGCGCGGCACGGGGTGATCCCCCGGCCCCACCCGCAAGAACTCCAAGAAACACCACGAGAGACGACAACGGCTCGGGTCTTCACGGCTTGGGGTAGCCCCCGTCCCCGGGCCGCCGCCGCACAAGGCACGGCGCGCGCGACGCGGCGTCACCCATGGGGGAGGCGGCGCGCGCGCGCACGCACGAACGGATGCGGCTCGAAGGCACGCACACGGGCACCACGGCTAGGTCGAACGGCGCACGGTGAGGAGATAGGTGACCGCGGTGCTCACCGTGGGTCGACGGTGAAGGCGTAGCGAGCTTGACGATGCGGCGGCGCGACGTCGATGTCCACGGCGTGCTCCGGTCCGGCTTCCTCTCGGACACGAACGGCGCCTCCCTCCTCGCACACGAACGGCGCCTCACGTACACGTTCCTCCTCCGCCGCGCCGCAGCAGCGCGCGCGCGCGGACTCCCACCTCGCCTCCTCTTCCCCGGCTTCTCCTCCTTCTTTCTCCCCCCGGCGGCGGCTGCGGAGCGGGGGCAAAACCCCCAATGCGGGTGGTTGCGAGGCCGACCGATTCTCGCCCACCCTTTTGAACTTGCGCCGCGGAATCTCGTGGGGGGAAAGGTCCGGCTGCCCCCGGTCCGCCGACGTCCCGGCCGGATGGCGGCCGCGGCAACACGCCGCCCGCCTCGGATGCCAAGGGGATGAGGGCAGCGGGGTCTTTCTACTTTTTCCGGTCGCTCCCGGGTCGCGCGCGCCCACGCCGGCCTTGGCGTGCGCGCCGGCCGGCCGGCTCGGCCGCGCGCCCACCCGCGCGCGGGGCGCGCGCGGCCGGGCCGGCGGCGCGGCCGCCCCGGCTCGGTCGGTGTGGTCAAGGCGCCGAGGTAAGGGATGGGGACGGTGTTGGCGTGCGGGGTCCACTCGACGGCCGAGAGAGGAGAGGGAAGTAGCGCGACCGACCGGCGGGGCCCTCGCGGCGAGTTAGAGCCGGGCACGGGTTTGGGCCGCGCGGCGCAAGTGGGCCGACGGCAGCCGCAAGTTGGGCCGACCGCATAGCTTCCTAAGGGAAATCGGCCCACCACTTCTAACTCTCCTTTGGTTTTTTTTTAAAAGCTAAAGGTTTAAATAAGGGTTTGATTAGGAGTTTGAATTTGAATCCCAATCAAATTCAAACTACACACAAAAGAACTCCGGATAAACCGGAAAATTCCAACTCACTTGTTATACCATATTTTGAATATAATTTTTATAAATAGGACAAATAAATGGAGAATTTGGTGAGTGGCTAGCAATTTGGTTCAAAAAGTTGATAGCACTCCAAAGCAAACAAAAAGTTTTAAATTTTCGCAAATTTCACTCACCTAGATTCCTGGGTTGTTACATTAGATACCAAAGTTTGGAACTTGCGGGTGGTACCGCGGTTCCATATTTACGGCTAAGAAGCCAGATGGGATGACACATAGCTATGAAGAGCTATCTGCCAATAAACTGAAACCATTCGGGAACTTGTAAAGGGAAAAAGTAACATTGCCGAATGGATGACGTAAGCATGACAGCGATCGGTCTTTGTTTGAACAAAGATGCACATGCACGAGGCCATGACCGATCCCCATGAAGATTAGCATTAAATAAATGAAAAAAAGTAAAGCACGGACATAATCATGCAATAAACAAGCATGCATAGATCCAAAGCACTAGTCTACCGCATGTCTAGGTACTTTAAAACCTGTTGGGTACGATATCAAACAAATCTATCCACCGCATGATACAACTTGCATGAAGACCGTACCACTTTCCACAAATAGATCTATCCACCGCATGATACAATCTAAATATGGAAAGCTAAAAGCATACATCATTTAAAGCATGAATAACGCACGTGTTCTACTCGTGAAGAAACATAACCGAATACGACCGAAAGGTACCGATTCGGGGTCCATGAAGAAGGAACAAACATTACCAAGTAAGTAAATCTATCAGATTGATTTGGGATCTAATCCACCGGATGACTAGCTCCAAAGCAACCCAAAAACCTGCATCTACCGCATGATACCCGGCTCTTTTAAGATTGATACCAACACTGGCAAGCTTGAACCCGCAACACGTAACAACCTAGATCGATTCGGTTTCGGCTATCGGAAAGCACAAGATCCACGTGTTAAAATACGAACTCGACTTGTACAAGGATCACAAAAGGATAAAGCCGATCCAAATCTATCTAGATTGGGCAAAAGTGTGTTACATGAATTTAAACATAAAGTAAAAACTCAAAGCAACACGGGGTAACTTAATGAATCTATTAGATCTTGCCAAAATCCAATAGAGCCGATAACTAGCTTCAAGCTAGATCTTAGCCTCGCCGCGTGACTCATGACCTAACAAGAAACCTTCTTGAACCAAGCTTGAATCTACCGCATGACACGAAGCATGGTAACAAGACTACTTGCATCAGATCTAAATCCACCGCATGATACTAGACATGATACAAGGTTGCCGGTACTCACGGAGGTCGACGGATCGATGAACCCTCTCGAAGAACTCGACGACACGACAAAAAGGACTCTAGGGTTTGGCGTAAGGCCGGTGTATATTGAAGAATGATTGTGTTCTTTACATACATTCAGGGGTCATATTTATACCCTGTCATGTACAACTTCGAATGGATTCGTTGCCTAACTTATCTCTAAGCTTGATCGCCTATCCATCCATTCGTTCTCCCTGATTGAGCCACGTCACTGTCCAATCCCGCAAAATCAGCTCTACTGTTCCTTTGCCGAACTGGAGCGGATAGCCGACCGCGCATCTCTTTGCCGAATATCTCCGAAAAGATCCTCCCTTCCACCGGACGGACTCTTCATCGAGCCGGACCCACAAGTCGATTCCTTACCAAATTTTGGTGTTAACGATCATAAGGTGCTTGATGAACTTATCCCTAAAGTCTTGCATTCAACGCTAAAATCCCGCATAAACACTACTCCAAAACCGACATGCACAAGTGAACTTGTTATACCACGGGGATTAGTACCAATGGATAAGGTATAAAACTTATGCCAACACCGAAGGTAAACTCATGGCTAGGTTGACGGATTTTCACCGTCAACAAGGTACTAGGCTTACCGGTCTCATTCCCGACAAGTGCTTAGTACGTTCAAACACTTAACCCACGATAGCCATTGGACCGGAGTCCACATCCCATGCTCTTACCACATGAGCAATCCATTTGAGAAGATCTTATGATTCCTACCTAGGAACATATTCTCGCGAGTGACATCATCACCCGACTTGTAATGGTCCTATAGCTTAGCAGATATCGACCTATCATTCTAGTAAGGACACGGTACCTAGGGATCATGCATCTAAGGTTCCATACAACTCCCGAACTTAAATGCACAAACATCCATAGATAAGTGTATATCAATTTGAAAACCCGGGTCATATGCACCGGGGCTTGCCTTCATCGGCAAGGTTAGCATGAGCACCCTCTCGTGTCACGAGTACTTCCACATCTTGCGGTGCGGCTTCCGCTTCTCCTTCCTCGGCTTCGGGACGAGCGAGTAGTCACCGTCGGGAAGATCTACACGGAATGAAATGCCTTGTTCGGGTGATGTGATAGATTATTTATCTTATCCAACCCTTGTTGGTCATATTCACCTTAACAATGAATTAATTATTAATTTCTTTTCATAGAGGTTATTATTGATATGTGTTTGATTCTTTTAATTAAACACTTTAATTAATACTTCCTTTTATAATTTGTCATTTCATGTGAAGATTTAATACTTTACCTCTCACTAGTAAAGGTGCATACAAAGATAATTAATCACACTTAATTCTTTAAACAACAAGGGTGTATTCTTAGATCTTAAGTAAGTTTTGCACACTTCACAAAAAGGGAAAAGAATTAAAAGACATTTTCCTAATTTAATCAAAACATTAATATATAAAAGGCCTTCAAACTCTTATTTAACAATGAATCACTACAAATTCGGTGAAGGGTTTCTTAAGCATCAACACATCTACACTAAGCCACTGAACACACTTGCAACGCTAGGAAAGCTAGAAAATTAATTACTTTGCAAATAACAAAAGCTAGTTAGCAATTCAAGTTAAATGCATACAAAAATAAATGAGCATCCAAATGCTCCAAACTTCCTCACACATGCCGTCCGGTCCTAACCCATCTTAGGAAAGCAGCAAGTACACCTAGAACTACCACCGTTCTTGCTCTATTAAATTACAAAGGAAAACATACATATATTAAGAATAAATACTTCGATTAATCAAAAATTGTGATTGATTCAGGGAGAGGTGTAACTTGGCATAACAAGACGGTATGCACAAGTTGGGCTCAAGAACATAATTATTTTTGGCTATAAAAATCATCAAGCAAATTCTGCATAAATGGAAAATAATTCATATAAAAAGATTTACAAGCATAACTTTGTGCAATGTTTGGCACGGGGAGCTAGTCATAACATCACACACAACATATCCAAAAATTGGATACAAAGGACCTATGGATTTTGAGATATTGCGGATCTAGGTTTTTCACATTTCTATTTTTCATGCTAGAAATATCAAGAAATAGATGAAGTTAGTATAACAAAAGTTGTAGTACTCCACACCGGGAATCTAGGAAAATTGAGTTTGCATTTTTCTCGATTTTCCT
Organism: Cenchrus americanus; assembly: GCA_947561735.1. Lineage (NCBI taxonomy): Eukaryota > Viridiplantae > Streptophyta > Magnoliopsida > Poales > Poaceae > Cenchrus > Cenchrus americanus. The sequence goes on from OX387244.1 coordinate 10,075,344, forward strand.
ACGATATTCTAGGTATTTTACATGTTTCAACAAAACACGAGTACTATTGAAGTTACACTTTGCACCGGGACCCCTAGATATTTTCCAAGACTCACACATATGCCCCTAGATTGCACAAAACACCCCCGAAAAGGCTTAGAGCCTTGCAATGTGGCCCTTGGCCATGATGGCTCCGCCAATTCCGGTGAACCGGCGGCGCTCCCGGCGGGGGAAGTGGTCGGGCTCGACCGTAAACTCACCTAGGACCCGGGGGTGGCCGAATTTGGGGCGGAGAATGCGCGGTGTGGGCGCACGGCGAGGACGGTCGGCGGCGGCCGCGGTGGCTCGGCTCCGGTGACGACACGGGCTCGGCGTGGACAACAAGTGGCACACGACGGTTCTATAGGGTCTAGGGAAGGGACATGGGAGGTTGCTCGACCGTGAAAGGCGGGGGGAGGGGCGCGGCTCGACGGCGGCGGCGCGGATGGCGCGATGGCGTGGCAATGCCGGTGGAAGGAGGGGAGAACACGGGGTATTTATAGGAGCGGCTCGACTCGGGGGTAACGGCGACGGACGACGAAGATGCCGCCGTGGTACCGGCCTCGACCGGCGCGCGTATGGCGGGGCGCCGCCGTCGGACCGGCGGTCCGTGGTGCGCGCCCGGCCGTACGGCGCGGACAAATGACGACGCGCGGCCGGGGAGGACTCCAAGGAGCCTCGGGGCGTGGGCGCATGGGGAAGGCGCGGCTCGGGACGGCGGGCGGCCTTGGGCGGCACGCGGCGTGGACGTCGAGGTCGGCGGCGCGCGGCGCGCGCGCGACGTCGCGGCGCGGCGGCGCCTTGTCCCAATTTGTTTTGCGGTCACCGGTTTGAAATTAATTTTCTCCAAAATCTTGTATACAAGTGCACCAAACGTTGAATACAAAAGTTGTAGATCTAGTTGTCCTCTACCACTTTCAAAAAGGCTATATAGTGTTTTTCTCAATAGATTTTGCGGGGAGGGCTTGCCAACTTTGAATGCCACTCGGTTGCCATGAACGGGGAGGTACCGACCTTTGAGCAAGTTTTTCACTTTTTTCCACTCGAATTTGAAATGCCAATCTACATGAAAGTTGTGTCCCTCAACAAGCCGGACAACTTTCATAAAGGTATATTTTTAAGTGTTTAGGTGAATTTTGGAGAACGCGGCAAAAGTTCCGAAAGACATCTAGAGTTACTAGGGTTGGAGTGGGGTTTGACCAAGATTTTGACCATGTTTTGACCACACATGTGGTTCCACTTGATCAAAAGTGTAATTAGAGTTGGTTGGTGAGTTTTTCGAGGTGAGGACCCGGGTTGACCGTGATTTGACTCGTGTCGGCGGGGTTGACCGACGATTAGGGTTAAATAAAAACCTAGGGCGTCACGGCAGGTCTTGCTCCTAGTCTTGCTCGGCTTCTCCATCCTCAACTTCAGCTTCTGGGCCCTCGTGGTGGTAGCGGTGCTCCGGCACCCCGGCCTCGAGCTCCCAAAGCTCCTCCACGTAGGGGCGGGCGTCCACGGCCACGGGCAGGTGCACGACCACGTCCACGAGCTGTGTCACGACCACGGCCCTGTGGGGCTTCCTCCTCGGCCAGCGGACTCCTCGAGGCGCGCCAGCATACGGTTGGACCGTCGGATCGACATCCTTACGAAAACACAAGCGGGGAAGAAAAGACTTTTACACAACGACACTCACCAACAATTTGAGTCTAAGACAAGCATGAAAATAAAACTACTTATATAACCGGCACTCAATGAGAAAAGGCATTAAGACACAAATAACTCCATTAAGATCCAAACACACATCAAGCATGAGTAGTTCATATGCTTCCCCGAGGCTGACTCAAACCTTAGGGGTAGCAGCTCAAATTAACGCTCTAACTCATCACGTTCAAAAGGGTGGTGCCTACAAGGTGTGACATGACCCTTTTCATGCATCGGAACATGCTCGCGGCTGCATGGGACAACTCATGGAAGCTAGTATCATACAACTCTACTCTAGGTCATACCCTCGCTCTGCACTCTACTCGGTGCGAGCCCTCTTGTACGATACAGGGTAGCGGTCCTCAGTGGGGTAGTCCAGTGGAAAGATCCGGGGCACCAAGGTGTGTGCCTCTCGAACCTCCTCAGTCTCGACGGGGGTCGGTAGCCGAGGTGTAGCTTGAGGCGGGACTAGTGCAGCTCGAAGGTCTCGGTGTGGATCGCACACTGCGACTCGAAGATGCTCGGGTAAATTCTTCTCCCGTAAGCTTCGTTCGGCATTTAGGTTTTCAATTTTACCCGAGATTTCTTTTTCCGCTTTTTCTTCGGGAGCCTTCCACGGAGCTTCGATTCGCATCGGGGCCAATTCGAGATCCTATAACCTTGGTCCGTAGGGAACTCGGATCCTCAAGATTTCATCGCGCCGAATCTCGAGGATCCCCTTCAAAGCGGCTCTGTCCCCGCCTCCTCGGTGGCAAGACGCTTTCAAGAACCGGCCTTTACCTCCAATCGCGAGGCTAGAAAACTTGGTACCGGGGAGGATTCTTGCGAGACAAGAGTGGATTGACCAAAAAGCGGGATACCCTCCGCATTGCTCAATGCTTGGAGTTATCCGTGGCCGAGACCCCCAAGAATGAAGACCTCCTGATAGCAGCCACTGCCACTTTTGGTCAAACGGCGTCAACGCCTTCCTTTTTGGCCATGGCCCAATGTCTCCAACCCTGGCCGATGTGTATATGATCACCGGCCTTGACATCACAGGGTTTGTTCAGCCTTGGGAATTCAAAAATTCTTCTCGGCAAACAGGGGTGAAGCCAGGGAACGGATACAAGAATTACATCTTGAAGCACATGAAAGACAATCCCCTTGGTGATATCGAATACAGGGCTTTTCTGAATATGTGGCTGTGCGTATTTGTCTTCTGTGGTAAAGCCAATGAGCCTACCCTGAATCACATCACAATGGCGTCTCATTTGGCCGGTGGCAACCGCCTCCCCCTTGGAAAATTCCTCCTAGGCGGTGTGTACCATATGCTTCACCGAACTCGTCACCCAAATGTATACTAGCCGAGAGGATAACATGCGTCAACGGTCCTTGGTGGTTTGTTCAAATGTGGCCGCAACTCCACATGCATCGGATCATTGGTGTCGATTTGAACACCGGGCTCTTCCCCTTATCCAATCACCCCGAAGGGGAGCCCCAAGCCACCGGAGGATGCCGGAATTATGGAGAAGCGGCTTCAACTTGTTCTTGTTCGGCGAGACATCGGCCCGGCTTTTCGAGCTATTCTTCAAAGGTTTTCGGAATCCTCTCCGGCTTCCTTATCCGGACAATGACACTTTGATTTTCCCCCGTGACTTCTCCTTTGAATGCGAACGCCAAGATGGGAGATTCTTTGAGATTCTCAACATCATAATCCGCCCATGCATCTTTGCCACCGAATTCAATGGAGGAAGGTGAACTCCAGTACTTATGAATATTATCAGCCCAATGTAATGGCTAGGCAACTCGGGTGTGGCCAGATGCCCCCAAGGCTGTTCCTGCATGAGTTCCTCAAGCCCAGAGAGGAAATCAAAGAGCTTATGCACAGCAGCAGGGTTTTCCATTATGTGTGTAGTCCCACTATCTACACCTGGCCTTTTGTGCCCACAACCATAGCTCATCCCACCTTCAATTCCTGGTGGCAAGAATTCCATGATCACATCTTCAATGAGCCTGTGCATTCGTTCTGTGCAGAGTTGATGCCTGATTTTCAGCCAACTTCAGAGGTAATATGATGAACCATTGACTCGGACATAATCTCTTTTAATCATGATTCGACCTTCATCTTCTTACTCACGAACACGAGTGCTCGCCCCTCGAGCTAGGAATATCACCTACAATGCCGTAGGCCCAATCTCAAAGATCGGGATTCAAGTCCACAACTGCGGCTCAGTTAATGGCCAGGTTTGCTACAACGGACCCCGGCCTCTCTAGCCTTGCCGCCGACAGGAGGCAAGGTTTGTCTCCGGTTGACCCTCCAAATGCCAAGAGGAGGAGAAGCTCGTCAAGAAAATTCTTGTTGAGGTAAAATCTTTTGCTTTCTTGATCACAAGGTTACTCTAGTTCTGACAAATCATCTCTTGTGCATTTTCGGACCGCAGCCCGGCAGCCTTCGGTGCCGTAACACCGCCAATGCCCCATCCATTGGTATGACCTCTACTTGTCCTTTCTTAAGGATGAACACCGGCATTTACCCTTTCAATTTGACACTTGCGAAGAGACAATGGAAGAACAACTTGTGGATGTCCCGGTGGCTCAACAAGCAAGTCCACCCAAGGTTGAATTACCTATCCCGGTGGAGATCTCATCTTCATCACCTTCGCGAAGTAATGAATTCTCCGGAGATGAATTTCCCAATCCGGCGGAGCCATCAAGTCCTCCAAGGGCACAATCACCCGTTGGTCATGCGGAGACAACAATCCCAACGAGAGGTGGATCCAACTCCTCTTCGACCGAAGCCCATGAGTTACCGGCGACCGCATCAACACCCTCTAACTTGGAAGCTTCGGCTTTACCCGGAACACTTTCTTCACCGTGATTGCCCTCGCTCAAAATCTTGCCCCCACCAAGAAATCGGCCATGAGGTACTCAATTGCACTTAACTCGCTACCTTTGCATTTAACACTCCTAACTCGGCAATATCGCTTCTTAGGATCAAGCCCCATCATCATCAAGCCCCGCCAACAGGGGAACAATCCATTCTTGCCGAGTCGATGGAAGAAATGCACCAAAGCATCCGTCGGATGAGGTGCTAGCAAAGCTTAGAGAAATTGTTGCCTGGCCGGAAAGAGATGCACAAGATCGGTTCAAGGATCTCGATCACTTCGAGGAGATGCTTGAATCTATCGACCAAGAACTTCCCGAGGATATCGGTGCTTCTCGGTATCCATTTGCGGCTTGGACATCCTTTATGCGCCCATAAGGCACGCTTTGAGGAAATTGCGCTCCCGCCCGCTATCAAAAAGAAGAGATCCGATGCCGAACAAGCCATGAACGGGGCGCAATCCCAAACGAGAGAGCCACAAAGATACATTGGCTAGTCCGCTGGGCTTCTTGTGATCCGAAAGTTGCCCGTAAAAGCTGCTCTAGAAGCGGAGCCGAGAAGCCTGTCGAGCCGAGATAGAGGCCGATAAAAAGAAAATAGCCGAGCTTCCCGGATTGATAGAAAAGACCCAAGAGGAAGCAAGATCGGCTATAGCCAAGATGGAACAATGCGATGCGAGAACTCACCACCTTGTCCGGCGCCCAAAAAGGCGCCAAGAACTGTTGGACAATTTCCGCCAAGCAACATCCAATGCTCGTGGTGTGATTGCGAAACACTTGAACATTTATAACCGAATTGGTCGCTCTCGTGATATTTTTCTTGCAATTTATTTCCTTTTCTTCTGCGCACCTTCAAATATAATGCTGAACGACCCATTCAGAAAAGAAACGCCAACTCCCGAATGACACTCTGATTCTTCTTAGCCGAGCCGGTCAACTGAATGTGACTCAGCCTAGAACTCCAAGCGACCCGCCGGCGGGCTGGCCAAGGAAACCTTTCCACCTTCCGATTTTCTTGGGATATGCGCCACGATCCAAAGCCACGACTCGAGGCCACGATTCACCTTGCCAGGCCTATAAATGCAACCGTAGGTGCCCCTAGCTCTCCACCAAGCCTTTTAGCTCTCGAATCTTTGCCAATCTCAGTTGCTCCTCTTTCCAAACAGTGCACATCCCAAACCAACATGGTGCGCCGCCTCAACCACCTCCGCGCCTCCGACGAGGCAGAGGGGAGCAGCGCCAATGCGCGCCGGAGGCAATGATCGTCGATTCCTCTTCTTTGCTTCAACTTTTGATCTTCTTCTTATTTTGACGATCATCTTCTTTTCAGATTGATTCAGTGGAATCCGTCTCCTGCGCCGGCCAATCAACCCCTTCCAGACGACTCCTCGGAGTCCGATGGCCACTCCCCCGTGCCGTACGGGGAGCTCGACGCCCTCCGCTTCAAGGAGGAGCTGGAGACGGCCCGGCGCGAGCTAGAGGACGTCTCCAAGAAGGCGGGCATAGCCGAGCTGGAATGGGAGGACCGGCCGCAAACAACCGCCGGAAACCATCGACGGTACGGCCCCGAAATCGCCTCTTTAATCCAACCGGCTCTTGATGCTAATCTCCTTTTTTCTTGCTTCTTGCGGCCGCGACGCCGAGCTCAACCCACCGAGGGCGCCGGTGGAGCAGTCGGCCGATAAGGTGAACGCCCACGGCGACACGCCGGCGGAGCGCCTTACCGCGGTGGAGCACCGCGTCGACGAGGTGGCCACCCATGGCGTTCGCTTGGGCACCACCTTGGGTCCGGCCGCCATGGCGACGCACACGGACGTCGACTACTCCACCGAGCCGCGCGGCTCCCGGGCGGCGCGCCGAGGACATTGAGGAGATCGAGCTCATCATGGAGCGCCTTGATGGCCATGGCGACGCCATTGCCGAAATTACTCATCCCCAATCCGTGTTGAACAGGCTTTTCGACTAGATTGTATTAGGGATGTTTAAACATCGGCAATAAATGAAGAACTTTTGAATTATGTGCTTGTTCTGTGATGATTCCCTTTACATCTGCATCCGTGAATCTTGTTTTCTCTTTGAACACATCCGGGAACTATCTTGAGCCGAATACACGTGAACAGATGCCCCTTGGCGCAAAAATCCACAGAAGATCCCTGAATCGGCAATCCGCAAACACTGTTCAAGCAAAAACCCTTCGCATCCGGGAGAAAACCCCGCCGTTTGGTATTCCAACAAGGTGTGTGCGGCCGATCATCACTCCCAATGCACCCCTTCGGTCAATAAAATAGCTTGCCGGGATGCCCTGCAAATCCACTCGCGCACTCATCCATCATTTCTCATCTCTTCCCCGTCTCTAGAGGAGAAAACCCCAAGGCCATGGACAAGGGCAAGCAACCCCAGGAGAGCGACTCACCAAAGAAGCGCACGATTCGAAGGTGAGTTCTTCCTTGATCTATTCCTCGTTCTCCACATGATCTCGTGCTTCATGTTTTCTTCTTTTCCTCTTCCGGCCTTGATTTGCTCCCCGAAGAAATCATCGGGACCGAAGATGTGCTCCGAGTACATCTCCTCCGATTCCTCCCTCGAAGCGAGAGGATGCCACGCCCGAACGAGAGGACCGGCCATCAACCGCGCCGCCGCGTTCGCACCCGGAGCACGGCCTCGGGGACATCACCGCCCGTTGCCAAGCCGAGCGCGAGCGTCGCATGGCTCGGGAGGCACTAGTAGGGGGTAAATGCTTCGACCTCTTCTAATTTATCGGCCGACATGAATCCTCACCCCAACTTGTCATCGGTGCCATCTACGGGGTTCTCCATTAAAAATTTCTATAAGAGCCGATTGCTTGAATCGGCCGTTGATCACCGCCGACGAGTTCAACGAGACCTTCTCCCCGCTCTTTCCCCGAGAAACAATCGATACCTTGGTATTCCCGTAAGGCCGGTTCCATGTTCGCCACGCTCACGGAGTCATCTCGCTCGGGACGACCTCAATCTCATCGTCCACCCACTTTCGGATAAGCCGCCGATGCATGGTGGATGGGACGCAACGGTTGGCATGAATCCGGTCCCGCCCAAGCAGTAGGTCGTAGGCTCCTTTACCTTCGATGATGTTGACGGTGAAAATCCGTCAACCTAGCCATGAGTTTACCTTCGGTGTTGGCATGAGTTTTATACCTTATCCATTGGTACTAACCCCCGTGGTATAACAAGTTCACGTGTGCATGTCGGTTTTGGAGTTTAATGTTTATGCGGGGTTTTAGTGTTGAATGCAAGACTTTCGGGATAAGTTCATCAAGCACCTCATGACAAGACCTTGAAGTCCCGAACAAGTCATGCAATGAAGCAAAATTAACTCCAAGAAGCCGGGGACTTGATCCGAGAAGACGACAAACTCCGGGGACCCGACCGGAAAAGTGCGTCGAATCTTGCAAGACAAGGAGTTGAGTCCAATTCGGAGAGAAACCGACGACATGGACCTACATGCGAAGGGGGAAACATCCGGCGCAAAGCAAGGGAACCGACCTCGGGCAAAGGAGCCCACGGGGCCGGGCCTAAATGGGCCCGGGCCGGCCGGCCTGGGTCCGGTCGGCCCGAGCCCATTTTGGGCCCAAATCCGTCCTCCTTTGCCCTAGCCGCCAATCGGGCTATTTATAGTCCCCCGACCGAGAGCCACGCGAGAGAAGATTTCGTCTTCGGCCGCCGAGAAGCGAGAGAAGAGAGGGACACCATGTCGGAGAGGAGAGGGTCGAGCTAGTTGACTAGGGTTTCCCTAACCGACGTGGGAACCTTGCATGGAAGACCACGTCGGAGTTCCCGAGCTAGAAGCAAGATCAAGGAAGGATCCCGGTGGTGATCTTGTGTATGTATCATTGTCATAGTTGAATTATCAAGTTGAATCTTTTCCTAGCGATCAAGTGTTTCCTCGAAGATTTCGTTTTTCGATCGGCTTTGCTTATTTCAATTCTATTCGCGCGATAGATTACATAGGGTGTTCTTGTAGCCACGGTGGCTAGAGGTACACGCCGGATCTTCCGAAAGAATCTCGACTTGTCTTTTGACTCGCCCTAAGCTCCCCGCATGAATAGGGATACGTTGTGACAGAACGGGGGTCTCGAAAGGCGGATGTTTTCGGATTTGGACGGGAAACCACGATTTAAAGAGGCTTCTATTAAGATTCGATTTGCTACTTCTTCTCTTGCTTGGAACTTCAACAAAAGGCTTGCACCGATCCCTCTAGATCGGTTTATCTACCCAATCTTACTTTGTTTTCTCCGGTCTTTAGTAGATTAGATTTGTTTCATGTCTTTTACTTAGATGCATTAGGTCTTTTATCGAATATTGAAGTTACTTGGCTTTAATAGATTAAGTCTTGCGTCACACATTTGTTCCACGGATTCGATACCTTGGGTTCACCACTCGAGGGAAGAAGGATCCCTTGACTACGACGGGAGACTTGTACGCTTGCGAGTCACGAACGAACTTTGATACAATTATTAACCGTCAACCGATGACAAAGAAGGTAGTGAGCGGCGTCTTGGACCCGATCATCAAATCCACGTGAGCGCATCCCTTGGTATCCGAAGGGTTCCCGCGAAATCATTCGAGATTATGCTTGTAGGCGTCAGATCGCTCGGGCCCATGCCAAGTTTCCTGAAGGTGGTGTACGGCATTACGTTGACTGCCGCTCCACCGTCGACAAACATCTTGGTCAATGGCTTGCCATTGACGTATCCTCTCAAGTACAGCAGCCTCATATGTCGATTCTTGGCCGGTTTGTCGAAGATTGCCTGCTTGGCTAACACCAATTGTGCCATCATCCCCTCGGTCTGCTCGTCATCCAAGGAAGCTTCCTCCTGCACAACCTGGTTAGTAGGAGCCATGAACTCATTTGGCAAAAGGTATACCATGCATGTTGGAGCCGAACGCTTTGTCCCTTCAGGTTGATCCTTGGGGCGCCACACCGCCTTGTCTTGATCCCGCCTTGCCTCGGCTCGCGGTTCCTCAAGCGCCGGACCCGTCTCTTCCGGCTTCTCCTCGGGCGGGCGGGCACCATTGCCCCTTTTGCCGGATGTAGTCATCTTCATCTTCCTCCCGATCGGCCCACCCGAGGTCGGCTTGCCGCTTCCTAGGATGATTGATGACTTCAATTTTTTTGGCGCCGATCCCCATTAGGGTGGATCCTTCCAATTCTCTCGTGGACGGATCGGCGATTGGCAGTCTCCTGCCTGTACTCAAAATACCTGTCACTGCATTCAGGACAGTTCTTCAACGTGGGCGCTTCAAACCCTCATTCCAGGCAATGCCCGAAGAAGGCACATCCCCAGTGCGCGCGCTCCGCTCGCGCGTGTATTGCTCCTGGTCCCTTCTGTGTGCTTCTTCTTCGGCTCGCGTTTCTCCTCCTCGTAGCGTCGCTTCGGTAGCGCTCTTTCTCCATCTCGGCGCCGCCACTTGTTGAGGAGGATGCGCGAGGTCACCCCGGGCTTGGCTGCGGATGACTCCCCGATTTCGATGTGACTCCTAAGAATGCGGGGGGGCTTCACCATGCACCCGTTCCGAGTTACTTGGCGCTGCGGGTCCCCTTTGCTCCATCTTGTCTAGCCCCGGGCCGAGGTCAAGACCTTGACCTTTCCCTTCTCCTCGGTCGTTATCATGTTAACGAGAAAAGCCCACCATGCTGCGAGGGAAGGGGTGGCCATCCACCTTCATCTTGTTGTCGAACTTGAGGTGCCCCTCCCGGATGGCTTTACGGATCCTCATCCCGAAGACCTGCCGTCATTGATGGAGTGTGAATCCCGTCGTGGAAGCCACGGTAACGTTTTCCTTTAACTCCATCGGGCCGAAGCATGGAATGCCCTTCGAGCGGTTTGATTCGGCCTTCCTTCACTAAGAGCTCAAACGGTTTGTCGGCCTTCGTGATATCAAAATCGTAAGTGCCCTTGGTCTATTTGACCCGGCCGATTCATCGTTAAAGGCTCCTTCCCCCACATGATCTCTCGCTGCGGCCACATCCAATTCATTATCGGAATCCTCGAACGCAGATCGGCCTTGTCTAAGAACCGGTTGTAGACGTCGGCCGACATCATGCCGCTTGCCAAACTTAGCATCCTTCTTGAAGCCATACGCTTGGTTGCTCATCGGTGATAGCTTCGCGATAGGCGGCCCGAGGTTCTCAAACTCCATCCCGAACAATTTCTCACGTACGGCGGCGGCATCCTGCGCGACGCCCATATCGCCCAACCGGTCATCCGGCAAGTTAAGCGAGAAGCACATGCCTTTAACCTCCCTGAATCTCCTGAGAAACTCTAACGGCGTCTCGCTGTGCCTCTGCTTCAGGGTGGCAAGGTCGATCAGCTTCTTCTCCGAGCTGCCACTAAAATAATGAGCGTGGAATTTCCACTCTAGGTCCTTCCATCTGCAAACTGACTCAGGGGGTAGGGACGAGAACCACTGGAATGCTGGACCGGTCAGCGACGCGGGGAAGTAACGGACCCTGAATGTTTCCTCAGCTGAGCATTCCCCGAGCTGCATGAGGTAACGAGCGATGTGCTCCACCGTGCTCGTGTCGTCTTGCCCCGAAAAATTCGCGAACTCGTCGGCGGCTTCACCCTTGGCGGCAAGAGCACATTGTAGTACCATTCCGGGAACGGCGGCTTGTAGGCGGTGTCCCCGCATTTTTGGCTTGAGGCCGAACCGATTTTGCATCAATTCGGCCATCTTCCGCGCGGGCGTCGTCCTCTTGTGCGCCGCGGTGGCGCGCGTATCCCGGATGCGGGAAGGCATCAAATGCTCCATAGTTTCCCACCTCATGGTAGCCTCCGTCGTACAAGTTCCTCTCGCGGCCCGGTTGTTCGCCGGAGCAATCCCGTGGCCGGAAGCAAGTGGGGCTCCGGGCGAGCCGAACGCTAGTTCCCCGTACGTAGGTTGGTACGGATTCGGCCGCCGTTGCACGGGGTTGACCCGTGCCGCTCGCGGTGGTGGCTGGATTGGCTCGCCCTCCCGAAGCTCGTAGTGGGGGTTGAGCGGGCCGACCCCCGACCCTGCGGGAGGAGGCCGGAACGCTTGGCTTCCGAGCTGCGAGGAGGAGGGCGATGTGGCCGGCTCCGTAACGGTGGCCGAGAGCTTGACTCGCCCGGCTCCACGGTGCCCCCTTGGATGGGTGCTTTGTTGAACGCTTGTTCCATGTCCGGGCCAAAGACGGCCACCATCATCCGCCGGAGCGCACCGAGGAAAGCTTTGTTGTGCTTGCTCGGCATGTAGTCCGCGGATTCCCGGAATACTCGCATGCACTCTTCTTTCTCCCGCCGAGCCGTGGTATCGCTCTCCCCGGCAGCAACACCTTGGGCATCTCGTTCTTCAAGTATGGGACGCCGCTTCTATTTTTCTTGAATGACGAGCGGACATTTCGCTCGGAACCGGTCTATGGCATCCCGGAGTTGCCTTGCCGTTGCTCGGGAGAGAGATCTTCAAGGTTGACGTCCATGATGTCCCCGATTTCGGGCATCTTGATCTATTCGGTCGTTGTCCCACCGGGCGTGCCAAAAAGTGTGTTGACGCAAAAAGTGCACCTCGCGCCAAACACACAAAGAAGCCGAACAAGCCGGCTTCACACGCGCAAAGAGTCACGAGACATGCCGGTCAATTTTTCCCGAAAATTAACAAAAGATAAAGAAGTTAGATACCAAAGTTTGGAACTTGCCGGGGGTACCGAACGGTTCCATATTTACGGCTAAGAAGCCGGATAAGATGACACATAGCTATGAAGAGCTATCCGCAATAAACCGAAACCATTCGGGAACTTGTAAAGGGAAAAAGTAACATTGCCGAATGGATGACGTAAGCATGACAACGATCGGTCTTTGTTTGAACAAAGATGCACATGCACGAGGCCATGACCGATCCCCGTGAAGATTAGCATTAAATAAACGAAAAAAGTAAAGCACGGACATAATCATGTAATAAACAAGCATGCATAGATCCAAAGCACTAGTCTACCGCATGTCTAGGTACTTTAAAACCCGTCGGGTACGTATCAAACAAATCTATCCACCGCATGATACAACTTGCATGAAGACCGTACCACTTTCCACAAATAGATCTATCCACCGCATGATACAATCTAAATATGGAAAGCTAAAAGCATACATCATTTAAAGCATGAATAACGCACGTGTTCTACTCGTGAAGAAACATAACCGAATACGGCCGAGCAGTACCGATTCGGGGTCCATGAAGAAGGAACAAACATTACCAAGTAAGTAAATCTATCAGATTGATTTGGGATCTAATCCACCGGATGACTAGCTCCAAAGCAACCCAAAAACCTGCATCTACCGCATGATACCCGGCTCTTTCAAGATTTATACCAACATTGGCAAGCTTGAACCCGCAACACGTAACAACCTAGATCGATTCGGTTTCGGCTATCGGAAAGCACAAGATCCACGTGTTAAAATACGAACTCGACTCGTACAAGGATCACAAAAGGATAAAGCCGATCCAAATCTATCTAGATTGGGCAAAAGTGTGTTACATGAATTTAAACATAAAGTAAAAACTCAAAGCAACACGGGGTAACTTAATGAATCTATTAGATCTTGCCAAAATCCAATAGAGCCGATAACTAGCTTCAAGCTAGATCTTAGCCTACCGCGTGACTCATGACCTAACAAGAAACCTTCTTGAACCAAGCTTGAATCTACCGCATGACACGAAGCATGGTCACAAGACTACTTGCATCAGATCTAAATCCACCGCATGATACTAGACATGATACAAGGTTGCGGTACTCACGGAGGTCGACGGATCGATGAACCCTCTCGAAGAACTCGACGACACGACAAAATGGACTCTAGGGTTTGGCATAAGGCCGGTGTATATTGAAGAATGATTGTGTTCTTTACATACATTCAGGGGTCATATTTATACCCCGTCAAGTACAACTTCGAATGGATTCATTGCCTAACTTATCTCTAAGCTTGATCGCCTATCCATCCATTCGTTCTCCCGATTGAGCCACGTCACCGTCCAATCCCGCAAAATCGGCTCTCTTGTTCCTTTGCCGAACCGGAGCGGATAGCCGACCGCGAGATCTCTTTGCCGAATATCTGCGAAAAGATCCTCCCTTCCACCGGACGGACTCTTCATCGAGCCGGACCCACAAGTCGATTCCTTACCAAATTTTGGTGTTAACAGTCATAAGGTGCTTGATGAACTTATCCCTAAAGTCTTGCATTCAACGCTAAAATCCCGCATAAACACTACTCCAAAACCGACATGCACAAGTGAACTTGTTATACCACGGGGATTAGTACCAATGGATAAGGTATAAAACTTATGCCAACACCGAAGGTAAACTCATGGCTAGGTTGACGGATTTTCACCGTCAACAAGGTACTAGGCTTACCGGTCTCATTCCCGACAAGTGCTTAGTACGTTCAAACACTTAACCCACGATAGCCATTGGACCGAGTCCACATCCCATGCTCTTACCACATGAGCAATCCATTTGAGAAGATCTTATGATTCCTACCTAGGAACATATTCTCGCGAGTGACATCATCACCCGACTTGTAATGGTCCTATAGCTTAGCAGATATCGACCTATCATTCTAGTAAGGACACAGTACCTAGGGATCATGCATCTAAGGTTCCATACAACTCCCGAACTTAAATGCACAAACATCCATAGATAAGTGTATATCAATTTGAAAACCCGGGTCATATGCACTTGGGCTTGCCTTCATCGGCAAGGTTAGCATGAGCACCCTCTCGTGTCATCGAGTACTTCCACATGCGCGGTGCGGCTTCCGCTTCTCCTTCCTCGGCTTCGGGACGAGCGAGTAGTCACCGTCGGGAAGATCTACACGGAATGAAATGCCTTGTTCGGGTGATGTGATAGATTATTTATCTTATCCAACCCTTGTTGGTCATATTCACCTTAACAATGAATTAATTATTAATTTCTTTTCATAGAGGTTATTATTGATATGTGTTTGATTCTTTTAATTAAAGACTTTAATTAATACTTCCTTTTATAATTTGTCATTTCATGTGAAGATTTAATACTTTACCTCTCACTAGTAAAGGTGCATACAAAGATAATTAATCACACTTAATTCTTTAAACAACAAGGGTGTATTCTTAGATCTTAAGTAAGTTTTGCACACTTCACAAAAAGGGAAAAGAATTAAAAGACATTTTCCTAATTTAATCAAAACATTAATATATAAAAGGCCTTCAAACTCTTATTTAACAATGAATCACTACAAATTCGGTGAAGGGTTTCTTAAGCATCAACACATCTATACTAAGCCACTGAACACACTTGCAACGCTAGGAAAGCTAGAAAATTAATTACTTTGCAAATAACAAAAGCTAGTTAGCAATTCAAGTTAAATGCATACAAAAATAAATGAGCATCCAAATGCTCCAAACTTCCTCACACATGCCGTCCGGCCCTAACCCATCTTAGGAAAGCAGCAAGTACACCTAGAACTACCACCGTTCTTGCTCTATTAAATTACAAAGGAAAACATACATATATTAAGAATAAATACTTCGATTAATCAAAAATTGTGATTGATTCGAGAGAGGTGTAACTTGGCATAACAAGACAGGTATGCACAAGTTGGGCTCAAGAACATAATTATTTTCGGCTATAAAAATCATCAAGCAAATTCTGCATAAATGGAAAATAATTCATATAAAAAGATTTACAAGATAACTTTGTGCAATGTTTGGCACAGGAGCTAGTCATAACATCACACACAACATATCCAAAAATTGGATACAAAGGACCTATGGATTTTGAGATATTGCGGATCTAGGTTTTTCACATTTCTATTTTTCATGCTAGAAATATCAAGAAATAGATGAAGTTAGTATAACAAAAGTTGTAGTACTCCACACCGGGAATCTAGGAAAATTGAGTTTGCATTTTTTCGATTTTCCTACGATATTCTAGGGATTTTACATGTTTCAACAAAACTCGAGTACTATTGAAGTTACACTTTGCACCGGGACCCCTAGATATTTTCCAAGACTCACACATATGCCCCTAGATTGCACAAAACACCCCGAAAAGGCTTAGAGCCTTGCAATGTGGCCCTTGGCCATGATGGCTCCGGCCAATTCCGGTGAACCGGCGGCGCTCCCGGTCGGGGGAAGTGGTCGGGCTCGACCGTAAACTCACCTAGGACCCGGGGGGTGGCCGAATTTGGGGCGGAGAATGCGCCGGTGTGGGCGCACGGCGAGGAGCCGGTCGGCGGCGGCCGCGGTGGCTCGGCTCGGTGACGACACGGGCTCGGCGTGGACAACAAGTGGCACACGACGGTTCTATAGGGTCTAGGGAAGGGACATGGGAGGTTGCTCGACCGTGAAAGGCGGGGAGGGGCGCGGCTCGATGGCGGCGGCGCGGATGGCGCGATGGCGTGGCAATGCCGGTGGAAGGAGGGGAGAACACGGGGTATTTATAGGAGCGGCTCGACTCGGGGGTGACGGCGGCGGACGACGAAGATGCCGCCGTGGTACCCGGCCTCGACCGCGCGCGCGTATGGCGGGGGCGCCGCCGTCGGACCGGCGGTCCGTGGCGCGCGCCGGCCGATACTTCTCCATCCTCAACTTCAGCTTCTGGGCCCTCGTGGTGGTAGCGGTGCTCCGGCACCCCGGCCTCGAGCTCCCAAAGCTCCTCCACGTAGGGGCGGGCGTCCACGGCCACGGGCAGGTGCACGACCACGTCCACGAGCTGTGTCACGACCACGACCACGGCCACGGCCCTGTGGGGCTTCCTCCTCGACAGCAAACTCCTCGAGGCGCGCCAGCATACGGTTGGACCGTCGGATCAACATCCTTCTGAAAACACAAGCGGGGAAGAAAAGACTTTTACACAATGTCACTCACCAACATATTTGAGTCTGAGACAAGCCTGAAAATAAAACTACTTATATAACCAGCACTCAATGAGAAAAACATTAAGACACAAATAACTCCATTAAGATCCAAACACACATCAAGCATGAGTAGTTCATATGCTTCCCCGAGGCTGACTCAAACCTTAGGGGTAGCAGCTCAAATTAACGCTCTAACTCATCACGTTCAAAAGGGTGGTGCCTACAAGGTGTGACATGACCCTTTTCATGCATCGGAACATGCTCGCGGCTGCATGGGACAACTCATGGAAGCTAGTATCATACAACTCTACTCTAGGTCATACCCTCGCTCTGCACTCTACTCGGTGCGAGCCCTCTTGTACGATACAGGGTAGCGGTCCTCAGTGGGGTAGTCCAGTGGAAAGATCCGGGGCACCAAGGTGTGTGCCTCTCGAACCTCCTCAGTCTCGACGGGGGTCGGTAGCCGAGGTGTAGCTTGAGGCGGGACTAGTGCAGCTCGAAGGTCTCGGTGTGGATCGCACACTGCGACTCGAAGGGCAGCTCTCTGTTGAGCTCCATGAGCTCGTCCACGCGGAGAGAGTTGGTGTCCTCCTAAGTCCTCCTCGGTCTCTCAGCCTTGTCTCCCAGGTAGACGATCGTGCACGTAAGCCACGCGAGGTTGGCGACATTCTCCGCCCTATTCTTCTCCAGCTTCTCCACCTTGATCATCTCACAACCGAGTAGGTGGGCACGTACCGTGAGCATGTCGTCCTTGCTCTGAAGTCTGTCCTTCAGCCTGTTCTGACTTGCGGTCATCCTACGAAGGTCCTCCCTGATGTGTAGCAGCTCCTCGCGGGTGTCCACACGCTCCCTCTCGGACTGCAGCAGGATGGTTGTCGCGTGGTTGAGCCCCTGCTCAAGCTGGCAAACACGGTGGCGTAGTGCGTTGTTCTCTCTCTCCAGCTGAAGGCAGCGTGACTGGTACTGGCGGGCCTCAACGACGGCGTCTCTGATCTCGCCGAAGAGAGTCTGTGACTTGTCCTCCAAGCGGTGCGTACTTGTCGAGTTTGACCAAGTAGTTGGTTGTCTCCACCAAAGTCACGTCAGACTCGCGGAAGGGTGCGGCGTCCACGTCGTCCTGGATCCCCTCGTGCGAAGGGACTTCGTCCACGAGTAGTGCCTGGCGCTAGTAGTCCTGGGGTAGAAGTCGGAGTGTCCCGGACTCGAAGTTAGCGCGGTACTGGGCGAAAAGGCAGACCAGTGCCTGACGGTAGGCGACGTCCAGCGTGGTCGTGACGGTCAGCGTGGTGCTGTAGCAGACCTCTCCCTTGAACCCCGGAAGCTTCGAGTGAGGAAGGACGGCGACTGTGTAGAGTACCATCCACCCTGTCACGGCGGGTACGTACTCAGCGCGGTACGTGACGTAGGTAGGAGGGACCCCAAGCCTGAGAAGGCCCTCTCCATCCAGTGGCAGATCGCCCTACACGTGTCGGGGGTGATCTCAACAACTTGGCGCTCCACCTCCTATGAAATGTAAGAAATCTTAGTTAGCGCAGGTAAGTGAGATCTTTTCAAAAAGAGATATGTTTTTGTAATATAGCTCAAGGGTATAAATATAGAAATAGAGCGTATAGAGTCCTATTTCTATTGGCCATTTCTAAGGATACGTGCTATAGTCAACCTGGCTTCGGTACCACCTGTAAAACCCCGGATTTTCATAGAAAACCTGAATCACTGTACTAACGTGATAATCTCTAGATCAATGGTTATCACGTACAGAACGTCTCACAGATAATATCATAGAATCATACATCGCATCACACATAAGCAATAGTACGTAATTTATTACATGTCCATTATGGAGTACATCATTACAAGCCTCTTGGCTGAATCAGAGTGAAATTCTACACAACTGTAGCTAGCTTCTCAGAAGGGTCTCCATCTTTTATTCTTCTTGCACAGACATCCTTGAGCGAAGCGACACATCCCTCAGTCGTACCATCCATCAGAGCCGTCCCGGAGTATTTGGAGACCCTGTACAAAACTCAAAATGAAGATATGAACTTATAATTTAATGTATCAATTAAATCATCCATCCTTTTCTTCTTCTTTTGTACATTTTTATGGCTACAACCACATTTTCTAACTCGGTTTTAATTAATATATTTTACCAGATCACAAAAAATAAATTGAGGTACATGTACATGAAAAGATGAAAACAACGAAAATCCATGGGTGCACTTGTGCACATATACTAATTATGATGTGGAGAAAAATAATAACCTAAACTAATTTGGGCTTGGAAGTGGACTGTTGTTTTATGGTTTGGACCCACATGGACTCTATGTTCTCTGATGCTTAAGCTCTAATGCAGTAACGATGATGCTGCTTCACCAATGGCTGGTGGTGATGGACTAACAGCAACTGGATCATGGGTACTGCCATGCTAGCGGTGTGCGGTAGGCTGGCTTGCACGTCTGCCATCCCGTGCTCGCGCCGGGCCCGCCCACGAACCTTACTGGACGGGCGTGGTCGAGAGATCTTGAAGCCCGCAAAACATTTTTGGCCTGAGCCCGACCCGAAATGCTGTTTTTAGTTATTTTACACTATAAAATACGCGGGCGGCCCGCCCAAGCCCGGGCCCGGCCCAAAAATTGAGGCTCGATGCGTCCGGTGGGATGGTCATGGGCGGGATTTTTTCGGTCCGAAATAACAAAATTTTTTCGGTCCGGCCCGACCCGAAAAATGCTCGGGTCTATACGAACGATTCGAAGTCGACTGCTTCAGGACCGAAAGTTGTTTGGCTGCAACCGTTAATGAAAACAAAAGCTAAAATATATAATGAAAATTGCTTAATTTGGAGGCCCTTCCCATGTGGGGGCCTTGTTCAGTCGCAGGTCTTGCACTTGCCTAGGGACGGGCCTGCATCCATCGGCGTTGTTGTCGTACTCGAACTAGTAACCTGCACACCCAAAGTCTATCTCCAAGGAGTGGGATAGGTCCACGTCACCAATCGTACTCCCTCCATACTTGTAAAGAAGAACATTTAGGACAAACATTTAGCATACCAATGAGTAATTAATTAGGATAGAGTTTCCATGTTTTCCCACAATAAATAGGGTGGCGGGTCTAATGTGCACAGCAAATGCCAAAAGGTTGATTGGCTAGCGCGGATGGTTTGATGGCCGAGGTGCCGGGTTCGAGCCTCGCGAGCTCTCTTTTGCCACCGCTATTAACGCGCACGGGAGTCGAAGCGTAGGGGGACCCGGCGTCCAAAATGCTCCCGAACCACCGGGACGTCTTCCTTTCTTTAATTTCACGTGGACGCTAGAACGTCCTCTATTTGTGATACGAAGGGAGTATGCGGCTTTAAGTGGCCTAACTTCTAAAGGGGAGAAAAATGAGTCAAGGAAGTAGCTCAAGTTTCCTATGCAGTAGCAGCAGAGTAACATCAAGATATGTCCATTAAGTTCCCAACCCAAAGCTCTCAACATAGCTCGGAACCACCTGGTCACCCAGGGCCCCGTCTCCAAAACCTACTCCCATCTAGGGTCGATGAGAACTTCTTCTCCTCGCACCTCAATGGTTACAATCGGATGGGCGAGGTAGAGGGAGCCACTCTCCTCTCCCCGGTTGCAACCACGGCTCACCACACTCTCAACTATAGGGGGAAGGTAGAAATCCCAAAACATGAGGAACCAACATGTCTTCTAGGCATTGTCCATGATCGAGGACACGGCTATAGCTATAGATCGAACAACTCTGCAGAGCGTGTACACCTGTACCCAACCCAGAATGGCACCCGGCCGGTGTACGGCCAACCGAGCCCATCCTACCATGCGAACTCTCAGTAGTTATGGTACCATCCTGCATTCGGCCCTCAAAACGATCCCCCCTCGAAGGGACCGCATCGGAACTGTGAAATGCCCCCGTGTGGCCACACGAGAGTTGCTCTGAGAGGGTGGTCTCGCCTCCACCTCTCCCACTGATACCCAGTATCGTGCTGGCAGGTATGGTTCCGCACTTGCCGAGCTCAACTCGGCCCTAACCCCACGCTCAGCGGGTTGGTGTGTACGAAGGTCCTATCGACAAGTTGATCCACTCGATTTCAGACTGGGGCGAGCTCATGTCCTCCAAGCGCACGTAAAACCCCAACACCTAGGCTCCGAAAACCGTAAAAGTGGGGACACACTGAGGAGTGCACCCCCGTCCCCGATCCCATATCAGTTGTTTCGAGCTCACCCCCGCCAAAGTACCAAAAACGCCTTCTCCTGCCAGTTTTATCCCACTCACGCCAAGAACCACTATTCCCAACCCAACACATGCATCGCGAAGCTCAGCGTATATACACGCTTATAAATATAATGGTAGGACAATCAAGGACAAGAAATTTAAAGTAGGCAGTGGAAGGTTCATCAACATGCATTTAAAGTAAAGCGCCAGCATTCTATATTGCAATGTCTAATAGGTTTTCAAAGTCAGTTGGGCATGAACCTGGGGTCTGGTAGTCCGCCACAGCGAAGTCGTCGGCGCAGTCATACTCCGGGATCAGCCCCCCGGCTCCAACAGCTCCTATAATGCGTAAAAGAAAATAAACAACGGTCCTAATGCAGGTAACTCCAAAAGAACAGCAATTAAGAGCCAAAAGAGAGCAACCACTAGCCTAGCACAGAGTTTAGGTTTTTAGAGAACTTTTGGAAGAGGTTTGGTATTTTTCGGAGTCAAAATGAATTTACTACGATTTTCTGAAGATGAAATACATTTTAGGAAATCCAAAATACGTTTTTACCATAATTCGCAGGGCAGCCACAAAGGATCCGGGTCGGATCCACCGCAGCCCGTGGCACGGCGAGCGGCCGATGGGGGCGTTTAGGGTTGGCCAGCCGCACGGGATCCCGGGGATCCAACTGCGGCCAGCGCGCGTGTAGGCGTGCGTGTGTGGTGGCTTGGGAGCGGCCAGCCTCATATGATCCGGGGAGATCGACTGCGGCTAGGGTGGCGTGTGGCCCAGCTCGGGTCGCAAAGCCCCAAGAGGGGTTTATCTCGGGTTCGATCGCCAGGTGTTCGAGGGAAAGCCCCTCAGGAACGGCGGGCGAGCAGGGTCTTGCCGGCGGCGAAGGGGTTCATGGCCTCCACCACCAACGATACGTCGAACAAGGCAACCACCATCGGTTTCCCCGCGACCAGGAGAAAGGTGAAGCCCGGCTTGGGTGTCGGGCACGATGGCGTCGACATTGGAGTTCAGTGCGGCGCGGACCACGACAGCGTGACTGGGGTGCCCGTGCCGGTGAGGTCGCGTGCTCACGTGTGCGCGCTTGGGTGCACCCGGGTGCGTGCGTGTGTTGGGTTGTACAGCACGGGATAGAAACGGGCGAGCGCGGGTAGGCGGGTGGCACAACGCGGCGGCAGAGGTAGAGTATCTCAGCGGCGTGACTGGGGTGGCCACGACCGGCGAGGGCCTGCGTGAGCGTTCGCGCGAACGGGTGCGTGTGCTCGATGGCAACCTGGCGCTCGCGCCCCTGGGGTGAGAAGCTCTCCCCGGCGAGGTTTCCTCGAGACGCGGCGGTAGAACGGCTTCTCGACGAGGTCCAGCGCAAGGAAAAAGGAGCCAAAGGCTCGGTCTTGACCTCCCTGGTAGGTGCGCGTGCGTTCGGGGGTGCACGGGCCGAGCGATGGCGCGTGCGCATGCCGGCGGCTCGGCCACGACGACGGACCGAAGCGGCAGTGCACGGCAAGGCGGCCCAAGGGACCAACGATCGAAACAGAGCAACGACGCGCGCGCAGTGGGGACGACAGCGTCACCTGCAAGAAGATTCCCAGCACGGCTCGAAGGTCAGCCTCACACAGTGGCAACGCGGTGGCGAACGCTACGATTCTCCCCCTCAGTGCGAAGGCCGGGCATCCACAGATGAGTGGGAAAGCGGATCCTCACCTAGGTGGCCACGGGCCGAAGTGCAGGTGTTGGTGGAGAAAGGTGAAGCGGGTGGACGGCGTGGAAGGAGCAGACGGCGCGGCGGACAGAGGAAGCAGAGGAGGCGGTTGCGTCGAGGTACTTGGCTTCACGGCGTCCAGGAACTCCATGGGCGGCCTCCGGTCCTCGCGGCGGCGCTCCCTCGAACAGCTCCCCCTTCTCCTCCCCCCCCCCCCCTCTTCTTCTCCTCCGGCGTGCAGTGGTGTGGACGGGGGATGAGACCCCGAGGCGGCTAGGGTTGGGAGCTCGGGGTGGCGCGGTGGCGGCCTACTTATAGTGGCGGTCAGCGATGGATGCGTGGACGGCGCAGATGCACAGGAGGGCGCGCGGCCGCATCGCGATGGTGCTCCAGCTCGGCGCGGTGGCGCCCCGGTCCACCAGCGTCACTAAAGAGAAAGGGAGGAGGGTGACGACTGCGACGTCATCCCGACGTCAGTGCGGGCCCCATCTGGCAGAGGCGGTGTGGGAGCGCGGTAGGTGGCGGGCAGACTTGGCCGTGTTCGGGCCGAAAAAAGGAGTGGGCCGATTGGTTGGTTGCCGACCCACGCAAGGGGAAAAGACTTTACTATTTCTTGCTAACTCCATTTACTAAATGATTCAAATTTGAATTCAAATTCAAATTTGAACCCACTCAAACAAATCCAATTAAATCCAAATGAAAAGCCAACTTCTCACACTAGTATTCTATAAGTCCTAAAATTATTGATTGACTTAAATAAATTCTAGGAATAGAGGAGAGGAAAAAGGAAGACATCCTTAGTGAGCACACAAATTCATAGCAAGCTTTTGAAATCCAACATTTTTACAATCAAGCAAATTCAAGGATGTTACACAAACAAATCTGAAAGTTGTTGCCGCAACCCTGCACGTGCTGAAAGACATCGAGCGTCGCTGGACGCGTTCGTGGCACCGTCTCCCCGTGAAGGTCGAGCACATCTTGGAGCATGTCTGCTTGTGCGTCGACGGGTTCCTCACCACTCGTGGACAGAGAGCTGACGGTCGCGCCAGCCAGCCACCCTTGTGCTGCAGAGTCGCCGATGCATCGCATCAATAAGAACAGGCCGGGATTCGTAGGGGGGGTTTTCTCTCGCTTACTTCGTCCATGGAGCTAGGGGAGCACTTGGTGGAGTCGTTGTCCGAGGATTTAGAGCGGGTGCAGAAGGGCATTGATCTCCGTGATTCCCTCGCTGGAGAATCCGAAAGGCGCTCATCAGGCAAAAATGTTTGGGAGCATAGGACTAGTACTTGCCAATGTATAGCCATGAAAGATTGCTTTGGGAGTATAGTTATCTTTTTGTTAATGCAGGGATACCGTACTTCTCCCAAACATGGGAGATTCTACGTCAAAAGCAGCAACCGCCGGCGAAAGGGGTTTATGGATGGAAGCTGTGTGGTGGGTTGGTTGGTTGGTAGGTTTCCTTTGGGAGGTTTAGTGGCTGGAATCGGATATGCTCGCACTCCGGTTGCACGGCCCTACAAGGAAAATCAGCAGGCTGCCAATTCGAAGCGATTGCCGATTGGTAGTATACACACTCACTCGGTTGTGGATTGCCCAACTCACCTCACGGTCACGTCAGCTGAGGTGCGTTCCAAGCAACTGAAACCTCGCACCTTTCCCTCTCATCTTGGGCACCTAAACCCTGTCAGACGAGTCTCTCTGCGTCAGGATGGCCTTCGCTGGACACCCTACCTGCGTCCTGTTCGCTTGGCTTATCAGCCGTACCAACAAGATCTTTCTCTCTGAACAAATCCCAAAGAACAACCAAAGTCGTGAGATTTTCTCTCGAACAAACCAAGTCCATCCATCACCAGGCGAGCCAAACGAACAGACTCCTGATCTTTGGAGCAAGAGCAACTTTCGAACGAAATCATCCAGGAACACATGATTTGGGCCGAGCTCGATTGATCTGGATCCGATCGGGGAGCAACGCCTTCACGTGCGCCGCATCTAACCGTGTGCTTCCTTACTTGTCATTCTCTTCCGGTTAGCTCGATCTACTACTCTGCTTGCCAAACCGATTGGAGTGGCGGTGGCGGCTCCCTCCCCGCTCCGTCAGCGGTTGACCGGCAGTCAGCCCCCCGCATTGCTGATTTGAAATCAAAGGTCAAACTCAACGTAGAGAGTAGTAGTAGTATATTAGTACTAGACTAGTACTACTAATCACTGGTTATTAGCATGAGGTCCTTCAGTGAGAAACGGTCAGCGCCCTCTTGTCTCCACTCAGGTTAGCACGCGCAAAAATAAGAGCAGTTTGGCACGCCTCAACTCCTGCCTGGGGCGTGTCCAAGCAGTAGCAACTACGAGTATACTACTACTACAACTATGGTAAGCACGAGAATTTGATGAGGAAGCAGCCGAGTCCACTACAATCACAGAGGGGGCGGGCAGGCGGCATTAGCCAGCCGGGCAAGTGGCCGGGTGGGATTATCCCCAACCGGCCCCACCAATCAGCCAGCCTCGTGACGCTTCATTGGCCGGGCAGGGGCGCAGGGCCGCGATGCCGACGGCCGCCACCGACACCGACGCCCCCGGTTGCACGCGCCCGGTTCACTGCGCCCAGCAGCGCCGCGGCCCGGGATGTCGGAGCGGAAACCGGACGGTGCAGTGGACCAGGCGTTTACTACTCCCGCCGTCGGCGGTCGGCCCCACCCGCACCCTCACATTTATTGGGCCCTACTATATATTCTGCATTTGCAATTCGCTCCCTGAAACAAAAACTGGTTTGCGTGCCGTTTCACACCACCACCATGACGATCTTGCTGACCTTACACCACCACCACCACATGCCTTTCCTGTCAATCTCGAGTTCTCGACGGCTCTAGAGAAAAATGGAAATAATGCGATCGTCGAAGGGCAAATCTAAAAAATACCCAAAACATGGATCGGGCATTTCGGTCAAGATTTCCCCGAGTAATTTACTAATCCGTGAGTATACCGTACGGTCGTCTAAACGCGTCCCCGTCTCCTCCTCCTCGTCCGCTCCCACACTAGTCTACCGCTCGCACTCCACTCACTGCGCTGCTGCCGCTCCTCCTCCGCTCGCGCTAGCGCTAGCTGTGCGCAGTGCGCGCCCGCCTTGCCCTCCTCCTCCCTTTATAACGCGGCGAGGCGAGCGCGGCGGAGCCCAAGGACGCGCCTCCCCTCCCCTCCCCACCCCACCCCTTCGAAGATCCGCGCGGAGGAAGGCCTCGACCGCTCCGATTCCGGCGAGGTACCGACCCGCCGCACCCCCCGCATTGCTGCTGTCCCGTTTCCTTTCCCCTTGCATCTGCTCGCGGCGCGTGGATCCAGCGAGCTGGTTCCTTCGTTCCACCGATTAGCTAGCGGGTTAGCTCTTCATTTTTTCCCCCTCGAATCCGCCATTGATTAGTGCGCGTTTGCGCCCAAGCTCGGAACCAGCTCGATCCGCAGATCCGGCAGCTGGCCGTGCGTGCGTGCGAGCAAGTACTAGAACGGACGCGCAGGGGTTTAATGCACGCGCTTTAGTAAATTTCTTCCCATGTTTGGCCGGCCACGCGAGGATGTTTCTTTGCTTTCCCATCGCTTCTAATTATTCATTATTCTTGGAAAGAGTTACTGTAGTAGGAAAGGAAAAAAAACAAGCTAATACTAGCACCGATTGGTTTCTGCGCTGTAGCTTCAGCAGATCCAGCGTTTCCTTCTTTAGATCCACCGATTGGTTTGGTTTCAAATCCGCGGCAGCGATTTCGGTTCTTGACAAGGTTGTGTCGTTTGCTTCAGGTGCCGCGCGGCCTAGAGGCTACTGCAGCAGACAAGCTGCGGCTTTTGGGGTCGACCCGGTAGTTGGTGCAGACAAATCGCGTGAAGCTTGGTGACCTGTACATGTGCGTGAGGGACTGATGGCATTTGGCCGGGGTTCAAAGATGGACGGCCGCCGGTCGTCCTCACCATCCTCGTCGTTCTGCACGACCACCACGGTCGTCGTCTTTGTGGCGCTCTGCCTGGTCGGCGCGTGGATGATGACGTCGTCCACCGTCTTCCCGCTCGAGATTTCGTCGAATAAGAAGCCGGTGGTGAAGCAACAGCCGGCGGCTGTTAACTTCGGTGCGTCCGAGGACGCATCATCTGGCAATGTCGGTGAAAGTTCTGCCAAATTTGAAGATACTGACAACAATGACACTACAGTCCCAGAGGAGTCAAATAATAAGGAAGCTCCTGAGGAAGACAAGTTCACCGAGAACACGGTGGAGAAGCCTGAAGAGAAGGAGCAGGAACCACCAAAAGAGAGAGAGGAGACCAAGAACATGTTTGATGATGCAAATGGAAAATCAGAAGGGCGGTCAGATGATGTCAAGACTGATAATGATGATGGGGATAAGAGTGAGGAAAAGAAAGATGACGAGATCACAAATGAGAGTGGTGATGAGAAACCTGACGGTGACAGGAAGGATGAGCAAGAAGAAAAGTCTGAAGTTGATGCCACTCAGGAGGAGCAACCTCAAATAGAAGAGAAGGTGGAAGAAAATGGAGAGAAGGAACAGAGCTCAAACTCTAATGATGTATTTCCTGATGGGGCTCAGTCAGAGCTTCTGAAGGAGTCGAATACCCAGAATGGTTCATTCCCCACACAGGCTGCAGAGTCAAAGAATGAGAAGGAAGTTCGAGCATCATCAAAATCTTCAGGTGACGAGACCAGCTATAGCTGGAAACTGTGCAATAGCAGTGCCTCGACAGATTACATTCCTTGCCTTGACAATGAGAAGGCTATCAAGAAGCTTCGAAGTACCAAACATTATGAACATCGTGAGCGACATTGCCCTGAGGAGCCCCCAACCTGCCTTGTTCCACTACCAGAAGGATATAAACGCCCGATTGAGTGGCCAAAGAGCAGGGACAAGGTGATTCAGATTTTACAACACTAAGTTATCTGTACCAAGATATCTGTTTGCTTATTACAAGTTCTATATACTAATTTTGCAGGTATGGTACAGCAATGTTCCACACACCAGGCTTGCAGAGTACAAGGGTCACCAAAACTGGGTTAAAGTTTCTGGTGACTACCTCCTGTTTCCTGGGGGAGGGACTCAGTTCAAGAATGGTGCACTCCACTACATTGATACTATTCAGCAGGTATGGTATTGTACCCTTAGACTTCAACTTATCTGCCACAGTTTCAGCAAGCATAGTTCGTAGACAAGTGCCTAAGCGGTATCCTTATGGAAATTTGCACAGTTTCAGGAATATTTTTATGTGTTAGACCAGACATTGGGTTTTCACATGTGTACATCAGTACATGTGCTTTCAGCCCCTTCTCTGAAAGAGAAAACTTAGATCTTAAACAAAAAGCAGAGTACAGAACCATAATAATGATTTTTTATGTTGTGTTTTCTAAGTTGATATCACACTTGCTTTCTCTCTGCTGATTAAACTGCTTACTGCTGCGTGCAGGCACTGCCTGATATTGCATGGGGCAAACGAAGCCGCGTCATTCTAGATGTTGGTTGTGGAGTGGCAAGCTTTGGAGGTTACATGTTTGACAGAGATGTGCTTACCATGTCTTTTGCTCCAAAAGATGAGCATGAAGCTCAAGTACAATTTGCACTGGAAAGGGGAATTCCAGCAATATCAGCTGTGATGGGCACAAAGAGACTTCCATACCCCAGCAGGGTCTTTGATGTCATTCATTGCGCTCGCTGCAGGGTCCCTTGGCACATTGAAGGTTTCTCTTCTTGGTTACATGTCTTCCTTTTATCAATTTGCTATAGAAGTCAATTTTGTTACTGACTCTTGCTACTTCAGGTGGCATGCTTTTGCTAGAACTTAACCGCCTTTTACGCCCTGGTGGTTACTTTGTCTGGTCTGCCACTCCTGTTTACCAGAAACTCTCAGAGGATGTCGAGATTTGGAATGGTATTGCAATAACTGCTCCCTTTAATTTCACCCTATTTGAATAAAGCTCTTATATTAATACCTGCATATTAAATGAGCATAATATCATTTTGCTTGAACAGTATATACCCATAAGTACTTAAGTATAGTGTAGCTTGTAACTTGATTTCTCATGTCACAGCCTCCCATGTATGTTCATACACTGAGAGACAAAGAAAGAGTAAACTGTTTGTGTGGAAGTTATCTAATAGGAGTACTTTTTTTTAACGAACAGGTTAGCTACTTTTCATTTTCCCTTTTCCTGCGGAAGCACAAATTCCCCTGTTTATGATTGAAAATACTGAATAATTCTAGATATACGGGATTTTCATGGACAGGGCAGACTTGCATTTATTAAAGTTACCCTATAAAGCAACTGTGCAAAATTGAATTTTATGTCTAACGTGCCATCACTTGCTCTTTTCAGCCATGTCCGCTCTGACAAAGTCCATGTGCTGGAAGATGGTCAACAAGACTAAGGATAAGTTAAACCAGGTTGGTATGGCCATATATCAGAAACCAATGGACAATAATTGCTACGAGAAAAGATCAGAAAACAACCCGCCATTATGCAAGGATTCTGATGATGCAGATGCTGCTTGGTAGGAATTCAGTTTATTGATCACGATATGTTTTCAATGCGATGATCTGCTTCTCTGCTTTGCTTACACAGCCTTTTTTATTTGCAGGAATGTACCTTTGGAAGCATGCATGCACAAATTGCCTGCTGGTCCGACAGTTCGAGGAGCAAAATGGCCAGAGTCATGGCCACAAAGGCTTGAGAAGACCCCTTTCTGGCTTAATGGTTCCCAGGTTGGAGTCTATGGAAAACCTGCAAATGAAGACTTCCAGTCAGACAATGCTCACTGGAAACGGGTTGTAAGTAAATCATATGTGAATGGAATGGGAATTGACTGGTCCAAAGTGAGAAATGTCATGGACATGAGAGCGGTGTATGGAGGGTAAGTGGTTCTCTTTCTCAGTTTCTTTTACAAACTTTGTGTTGGTAATTCTGGCTACATGTTACAACTATCAATCAGACTGGGGCAGCGGTAGCAGTAAACATAACTGCGAGCAGCTTGGCCACAAGCCGTTAAGCATTTTTCTCTCTGTTAAGCTGGGGAAATGTAAAGCTTTTTTTTCTTGGTTTGGATTTGAATGCCACTAATAATTTTTATTGAAAACTGTTGACAACGAAAAATGTGTTTTATCACCTTCCTGTCTTTGTTTCTGAATTGCCCTTTACATTGTTTCATGGCAGTTTCGCTGCAGCTCTGAGGGACCAAAAAGTCTGGGTTATGAATATCGTGCCAATTGATTCGCCAGACACGCTGCCCATCATTTATGAGCGCGGTTTGTTTGGTATGTATCATGACTGGTGCGAGTCTTTCAGCACTTACCCAAGAACATATGACCTTCTGCATGCAGACCATCTGTTCTCAAAGCTCAAAACGAGGTTGGTATTTCGTGTTCCAATTCTGAATGTTTGCAGTTTTCTTCATGATCTGCCAATAGCTTAGATTGAACTATAGCAACCTGTCAGTTGATATATACTATTGGAAATTTGATGTTAAAACTGACTGAATTGATGATGCGAAGCGCAATAATCCCTTTCATGCATTTATGCAGTCTGACATGTTTCTTTCATATATTGTTGTAATCTGTTTGCATGCTTTAGGCTTCTTGCACAGCTAAAATGTGTTGCAGTGCTAAATCTGTGTTGCTTGTTTACAGATGCAAATTAATGGCAGTTTTTGCCGAGGTCGACCGTGTGTTGAGGCCACAAGGTAAACTGATTGTGAGGGACACTGCAGACACAATAAACGAA
The DNA here is from genome assembly GCA_947561735.1 of Cenchrus americanus. Lineage (NCBI taxonomy): Eukaryota > Viridiplantae > Streptophyta > Magnoliopsida > Poales > Poaceae > Cenchrus > Cenchrus americanus. The sequence continues at coordinate 10,105,465 of OX387244.1, forward strand.
CTGGAGGCCATGGCCAAGTCCCTGAAGTGGGAGGTGCGCATGACCTACACCAAGGGTAACGAGGGGTTGCTCTGCGTCGAGAAGTCGATGTGGCGGCCCAAGGAGCTTGAAGCAAGCACATAAAGTATATGTGTTGAAGAAAACTGTCACTGGTAGGGTAAATTAGACGAATTTTTGCTCTAGATATGCATATGATTCTTGTGGATGCTGAAAGGACAAATATCTTTGGTGTAACTGTAGAATAATACATCTGTTTTTCCCCATTTTTTTTGTTTGGCAACGTTGTTGTAAGATAGTGCTGGAAATCACATGTACTACGTTCAGTCCAATTGGTACCTCTTTCACCTTGTCGTGTAGCAGTCCAACAATGCAGAATTTCGGTAGGAGTAATGTTTTAAACTGTTCTGCAAGTTGTTGCTCAGCACCCTGCAGTCAACAGTGACATGCTTGGTGCTTCCGTGTCTGTGACCAGTGACTGCGTCCAGTACACTGGATTCGGTGGCTCAATACTGCAAAAATATCAACTGCGTGAGAACGCGGCTGAGCGCCGGGAAAGCTACAGAAATGTTCAGGATGCGGCACGGTTGGAAGAGGTTGAATGGTGAATGCAGGTGGCAAATGGTTTCCCATTGCAGATCATCCTGCCATTTATTCACAGGTTTGCCTTCAGAGTTGAATTGTCCTGTTTGAAAATTCAGATAGGAAACCGGGACAAGTCAGGGCTCGCTCTGAGGACGATGCGACAAGTGGCAATGGAGGAACATGACAATTAACATTGCCACAACGTTCGGTGGCGAAGGAAAATTTCGGGTGTTTGAAGTGTCCGGAACTTTCCGATGCCGGACTGGTGGCCCCAGAATTCCACCTGGCCCACCAAACATTTGGTGTGCAGGCAGCTAGCTACTGCTACCAGACACGGATGACGCACGTGAGCTCCAGCTCCTCGTCTGTCCAGATTCTGAAATTTCCTTTTGTTTTTTTGAAATAAGTTTCTGATATTTCATGAGCCCGTGTATGTACTACAAGCGTACAAAGATTTATTTTTCCAAAAACAAGACAAAGATTTAACCATCCACCGAATCCAGAGACTGTGATGGACAAAACAAGAAGAAAGGGGGGCCCCCGGGTCGCTTGCTTATATATTTATATATATGTATGTTTGTATATGTACACTAGTAGCAAGTAGGCCGTCGACGCACGTACGCATCCGGCGCGGCATGCGATGCGATGCGATGCGAGCGGCGGCAGCGTCCAAAAATGGGAAGGCGGCGCGGGACCCGTGGGCCACGAGGCTGCCACCTGCCCACGGCACGCGCCCACCTGGGCGTGCACGTGGGGGCGAACACCCCGCGACCGCGAGGGACCCGGCGGCGGCGAAAGAGACGGCGGCGTCGTCAACCGGCTCGGTCGGGTCGGACGGACGGACGGATCCGCTAGCTAGAGCTAGGTGGAGGCCGCCGCCGCCGCCGCTGGCGCTGGCGCGTCCTGGGCCGGGCCGTGGGAGAGCCAGCGGGTGAAGGCGTCCAGCGTGCGTGTGTCGGCGCGGTAGTGGCGCTGCGTGAAGCGCATGAGGTCGGCCCAGGTGAAGTCCGGGTAGCGGCGGGGCGCCTCCCCGACGGCGCCGGTGGCCGGCGGGCGCACCACCCGGTCCTCGCGCGGGCACAGGAAGAAGGCCAGCGACCGCCGCTCCTGCCGCCGGTTCACCACCGCCCGGTGCAGGCAGCTCTTGTACCGCCCGTTGGAGAGCGCCTGCAATGCATCCAATCCAAAAGGACTAATTCACAGATGTTTTTATATATATGTATGTATGTATATATAGCAAATATATATCTACAAATAAAAGTCCTGCCAGAGGACAGCGAAACCTCAAGGCGGGCGGGGCCGGGCGCGGAAACCGGACGCACGAGGCGATGCAGGGGTGCCTGCCACCCACACGGCCGAAGGGGGCCGAGCTGGAGCCCCGACGTGGGCGCCGCGTGCCGGATCGCGAGCGGAAACGGCTAGAAAGCAGGAGGAGCCAAGCAGGAGCAGCAGCAACCCAACCACCCTGGCTGGCTGGCTTGTACTCGCGTCGCGCTCGGCGCACAGTGGGAACAGGATGAGACCAGGCGGGATGGGCGCCGGGAGCAGGGGCAGGGCCAGACCACCGCCCCCCCGGTCTCGGTCGCCGCTGAGCCAACCCATTCCCGGACACGGAGAAGTGGCACCAAAACAGGGAAGGCGACGAGACCGCGCGCGCACCTGGGCCGCGGGGGCCACCGCCGAAAGCGCCGCCCCCGGCAGCGCCCTCCTCTCCTCCCCGCCGCGCGCCGCGCAACGCAACAAAAACCCACCGCAACGCTCCAACGGCACGGGACGGGACGACCCCCGCCGGCTCTCCATCTCCTCCCCTGCCGTCGCCAACGAACTTTTCCCGCGGCAGGGCTCGGGGGCTGCGGCCGCCGCGCGCGGATAGGGGGGATCAGCCTCAGGGGAGCTAGCGGCGGCCCACAGAGATGGAACCGACTCGAACCCACGTCCGCGTTGCGTCGTCGCGGCACAGCACAGTGCAAGTGGTGGCTACATGACATGCCTACGTGTGCGTGCGTGTTGCAGTCTGTGCCCGGTTAGCGCCATCAGGCCGGACTTGGTGGGGTGGGCAACACACAGCAGCAGGACAAGGAAGGAAGCAAGGAGCAGGGGAGCTAGCTAGCGCTTTCGTCACTCTCGCGCTCGCCGGAGATGAGAGCGGCGGGCCGTACGTACCATGAAGGTGTCGCCGATGTTGATGACCATGGCGCCGGGGACGGGGCGGACGGGGCGCCAGTCGCCGTCGACGAGGACCTCGAGCCCGCCGACGTCGTCCTGGAGGAGGATGGTCAGCGCGGTCGGGTCGCAGTGCGGGCCGGTGCCCAGCGTGCGCTCCGGCTCCGGGCACGGCGGGTAGTAGTTGCACCGCATGATGGAGCGGCTGTCCTCGAAGAAGTCGCGGTAGTAGCCGCGCTCCACGCCCAGGCTCAGCTCCAGGAGCTCCATGATCGTCAGCGACAGGGCCTTCATCTCCTCGCAGTACCTCTGGTACACCCGCCTGCACACGCCGCCATGCCATGTGTGCCTCATCATCAGCACACGCCATGTGGATCCGATGCAATGCGTGCCGAGCTCGTCCGTACGGTACTTACCCCATTGCCTCGAAGTCCCGCCCGAGGGTGCCGGCGAAGTAGTCGACGACGGCGGGCGACGCGCCGCCGTCGTGGAACCCGAACGAGAGCGTCTCCTTCCAGGGGAGCTTGGACGCGAACCGGTCGGCGTGCGCGCTCGTGTACCCGGACACGGTCCCCGGGACGCGCCGGGCGCGCTGCTTCTCCGCCAGCGGCAGCCGGAAGAAGTCGCTGGCGCCGTCCAGCGCCGCGCGCGCCAGGCCCGCGCCCACGCCGTGCCCGCACACCTGGAAGAACCCGTGCGTCGCGCACGCCGCGGCCACCTGCGCCGCGGCGCGGCGCAGCCCCGCGCGGTCGCCATTGCGCAGCACGCCCACGTCCACCAGCGGCACGTCCAGCTCCGCCGCCGACGCCGGGCGCGCGTCGTCGTGCGGCCACACGAATGGCGCCGGGATCTTGGGCTCCCGCCGCAGGTCGAACACGGCGGCGGCCTTGCCGGCCGACGCGTCGTCGGCGCGGCTCTGCTTGGCCGCGGGGAGGTCAATGCTGGGAGTCGGGGCGCGGAGGAGGAGAGGCGGGGCCTGGCGGGAGTCCATGGGTGACGCGGCTGCGCGCTTGGCAGTGCTGCTGCTGCTGCTGTGAGGCAGAGCTGGCTCTTGCTGTGGTTGGGACACCATGAGATGTTCAAGCTGCGAGTGTGCAGGAGACCTGTCCGGGCCGGTGGGGGTATTTGTAGCAGGGGAGGAGGGGGGGAGTTCGCGTGCAACGACAAAGAAGACAAGAGAAGGAGGAGCTCATGTGGGGCCCACACCCACAGGGGGAGGCCATGCCATTGGGTCTCGTTGGAGGCAGGCAGGCAGGCAGCCCATATAGAGCCGAAAAGGCACTAAACAATGAATTAACTTGTTTTATTTGGCTTGTTTACTCTCCACATCTTCTGTATATTTAAACTGTTGTGTTAACAGAACAGAAAAGGCTCTTATTGTTCGTTTAGAGAGCTACTACAGGCAATAAGCCACTAACGTCATGAGATCCGGTCTAGTAGCTAATAGTACAGGATTTTCGTACTGATGCCACGTTAACAATCCAACCACGCCATGATGTGGCGAGCATATCATATCATTGGACTATAGCTAGTGGGTGAACCATGCAAAAACCATTTATCCTACAAAGCGAACCCGCATATATAATGGCTACCAACATGTCCCTAGATTTCTTTGGGAACATGAGCGATTTCTCATCGAGTGCTGATTTTTTTTTATTGGTAAACACGAATGTGTGAACTGCATGGAGCTAGCTCGGTAGGTTGAGTTACTTATGAATGTTTGTATTTTTCTGAATTTATTCTTAGAACCACAGTAGTAGACAGGGGCGGGCCCACTTGGTATTCAATGGTATTCATTGAATACCCATTATTTCTACACAAAAATCAAGTATATATACTCATATACGTATGTGTATTCGGAAAAATGAGAAAAATACCATCTTAGGCTATTGTGTTCTCGAAATGGGCCGAACAACCCCAAATTCGGCCCACTAGTCGACCCGCCTATCCCTCATTGGCTCATTCCCCCTCAGGCACCCCTCTCTCCGTCACCGACTTTGACTCCGGGCGGCGGCGGTGGAGGGCGGCTCGCAACCTGCGGATGGCATCGGGGAAAAGGCACCGGCGACCGCGACCAAAGCGGAGTCAAGGTCGGTAGGGCGAGTGCGGCGGCTCCACGGGCACACGTCCGGGGCCGCCCGGTTGGCCTTGGCCACGCGCGCGTGTGTGGAATCAAGGTGCGGCACTAGCCGGCCAAGGAGCAGCAGGCATCGCGTTAGAGAAGGGAGCAACCTCCTTGGCGGTCGGACATGGCACATCAAGCCGGGCAACAAAGCAAACATGCCCTCCGAATTGATAAGGTAATATTGTTTAATTGGCATCTAATGATCCAATTTCAATACATTAGTGATTACAATTCTCGAAATTGTATGAACTTGTGACAATTGACCGGCATGGAGCATTTAGGTTGTTGTTTTTTCTTTTTTGAATTTGTACTTTAGGCTAAAAAATTATCCTTTGGAAATTCCGAATACCCAAACCTAAAATCCGGGCCCGCCCCTGGTAGTAGACGATGTGATCGTCGACAGCATCGATCACACCTATGGTGGCACCAACACGCAGTGTTTGTCTTTGCATGTGCGTAACTAAAACTATTAGTGCCTAAATTGTATGGATCATTGCTTGTAATGTCTTTCACCAATAGTATTTTTGAATTTGTATCAAAGCAATAAACAATACGTATCATTCGCACACTACAAACTTGATAGGTGGTGAGTGCACTGTGGTTTCGTGATTGCTAGGTTTGTTAGTCATTTGCAAACAAAAAAACATATATACAGTCACGAATGGTGGCCAGCTCGAATAAAGTTGCTTGACATATTGAAGCGAGGTAACGTTTTAGGTGGAAACTAGAACCTTCATGAAAACCCGTGTAAAACACGACAAAAAAAGTCGTCTAATTTTTTTAAAAAAATCACACATGTATATGATATGATAATGCACAACCTTGTTAAATATCTTGTCCAAACCCAAAATCGTTTGTGAGATATAAAAATAACAAATTTCAAGTCAGAAAGTTGTCCTACTATACAACCACAGTGCGAAGTCTAGTTTTCAGACGAGATATTTTACGGAGTTGTGTATCATCATATCACCTACATATGTGATTTTTTTTATGAATTTAGATAACCTTTTTTTACCGTGAATTACACAAATTTTCACAAAAAGTTGTGATTCCATCAGATATATTTCCTTAAAACGATTCTCTTAAGAAGTATAAGAAGACTGCAAACTTGATGTCATGATGGATGTTGTGGTGTGCGAGCAAAACTTTGAAATGTCAACATGCATGCAAACATTCATGCATGCGGCGTTGGAGTTGGGTGCCATGGCATTTAGCAAGTACTCCTAGCCTCCTACTATACAACCACAGTACGTGACCGTGCAAGTCTGCCTGGGGCAAGCGGCAGGTCGTTGTCGTGAGCTACTCGACCAGGACACGTCAGCGAATAAACGGCGTATACAGAAGCACCATGCTACTACTGGTACGAGCACCTGTTCTAGGCACTATTTGCATGGTAGCGGTAAATATTTACCCCTCCCATTTGCCCCTACTAATATTTGCCCTTGGGGTGTTTGGATGGAGTGGTAAATGTGGATGTGGATGAGAGAGAGGGAGAGCGGGATCCACCACAAATTTGCTCCAATTTGCTACCTTTTAGGGGTAAATGGAATTAGGGGGGCAAAACATTTGTCCCACCACATTTGCCCCACATGTTTGGCACCTCAGGGTAAATTAGTGTCAAATTTGCCCCATTTAACCTATTTACCCCACCATCCAAACAGACCCCTACCCAATCTTATTACATGGTTATGGCATCTTGCTCGGATCTCACTGTCTTTTAAAAAAACAGAAATATTGCTATGTCATTCAAGAAGAAGAAGTAAGTTTGGTTTTTTTTTGAAAAACACTATTTGCCATAGATTATCCTTAAAGTTAAAAGGTTTTGGGGCTACTTGGTTGGTGGTCACTGGTCACTAAATCTAAATGACACGCCAAACATGTGACGGCCATAGGTCTGTGGCGCAGGAATAATTCGACGTCTCAAAAATCTACTACGAATGCATGTGGTGCAATTAATATGTTTTGTGGCAGCCATGCATGACTGTAGTAGTGGTGAATTGAACCATTTGTTCCACGGTATACAGATGACCTACCTTTTGCCACTCATGAGTAGGCTCGACAATCGTGCAACTATGTACTAGCTAGTACTCTGTTTGCTAGATGCTACTAAAGTATGGGTACAGTGACGATGAGCTAGTAGGTCGGAGATGAATGGATGGTTGATTGTGATATTGCATAGGATTTTCTCTCACCACCCTGAAAATTCCTTGGTTCGTATTCATTTACTCATTAGACTTTAGAAGAAGTTTGCTTGCTCTATGAAATTTTGGCACCGTCGTTGAAAACAACTTGAAGCATAAGACGGAGCTTCAATTCATCCCACATGTATACACACTCGTGTCTCTTTTTTGCGTCCATATGTTCCAAAACGAGAACACACGTAGTTACACATGAGATTAGAATAATTGTATATTATCATACTAAACACCAATATTTTTTCTGTATTTAGGGTGAAAGTGAGAGAGTGAGCCAATGAGTTCACATTGGAGAGGTCGAAGAGAAGAGATGGGAATCTTTTGCTGAGGGGCAACCGGTTGCCTGCTTTAACTTTATCTCAAGTCTTTTGTTGCTTGGTATATTCACTATTTGTATTGTGTGTGGCTACTGCAAGCTCATGGAGGGGCATGCATGGTTGGTGCCTGGATGGAAGCCACAAATCAATGTGTTGTGTTGTTGTGCATTGTGATGTCCCCATTCAGTTTCCTACTTTCCTTGCAAGGCAAAATGCTTTCTTTTCCTTCATTCACGTCGGCCAGGGGCCACTTTAATTTCTACCCTAACATGTCATTTCTCCTTTAGTGTGTCCTTTTTCTTTTTTCCAAAGTTCTTTCTCCCAATCATCAAGTTAATTTGCCTTCCACCCTCCAATAACACTCCAAGCATGTTGCTTGAGCTGACATCATATATAGTGTCAACTAATTAAATTTGAGAAACCAAACTACTTGGACCTATGGCCTTATGTTTGCCATTTATTGTTGTTCCGGTGGTAGGTGACGTGTCCGCCGATGATGAGGGTGTTTTCATGACTTTCATCCCATATTTGCTAAAGCATAAGGGATGTTTGCTTTACATCAATCAACAAAATAAAAATAGCACAAAAATACATAGTATTCTCCGATTCTTAGCGAATGGATTCTAACATGCATATGGGGCGCAAAAAAAAACATGTAGCTAGTGTCCGATTCCAGTCGAGTTGGTTCAGAATTGTCACGGAGCACGTCGTCTCAATGGCCTCCACAAGGGACACGAGCATCTTGGGCACCCAGATAGTACTGTATGATACTTGAGGCACTGACTTTGGACGCTTGCAATGCGACGAAGTGCTCTTGCTACTACGTCCCAAGCTTTCACTGAAATTTTTACCTCCCCCTCTGGCACCATATGCGCCTGTATACTTGTGTTGTTTTCCCTCTTTTGTCCGGCCCACGCGCCCCCTGTGCTCACCTCTGCGCCTGCTGATCTGCTTCAGTGGACAAGTACACGATCCTGAAGCCCTCTGCACCACCACACCTGGTCACAAGAGAGCAGTGCTTTGATTTGCTACATCTTCACTCCAACTGACGAGAGCCTCCCAATCCCAGATGCCGGGGTATCAGTTAGCCTTCAGGAAAAAAAGGTCCCCACCTTTTTTTTCAGATGAGTCAGCCATGCCATGATTGATGTGCTGCATTTTCTTGGATTATAATTTGCTAAAACAGTAATTAATTAAGTTTAAGCAAGTGCTCCGATCTTTATCTGTTCAGACCAAGGAGGGCGCGCGCCAATGGAGAGAGAGAACTGGCCAGTCACACAGGCTCGGCTCGTGTGGCCACAGTCCAAGCCAGCAGCTAGCGTTCAGTTCAGCCTCCCAACGCGATGCGCCGTGTCGGCCCGGCTCCATCTCCCTCCAAAACCCCTGCTGCAGCTGCAGCTGCACCCTCATGCCATTGCGCCTGCAATGCAAGTGGGCGTGCACGGCGGCATCGACGAAGAGTCCAAGCTCCCATGCACGGCTGGCTCCGAATAATCCGTGGGGGTGGGGGGTGGGGGCTGCCCGCTACCAGCAGCCCCCCTGGTTCGCCGGTGGATGCCGCCACCACTAGAGAACAGGAATCAGGAACGGCGGGGGATCGTCGGAGCTCCTGCTGCTGAGCAGTGCTTGTGCTTGCAAGTGACCATCTGCAAGAGTGCAAGGCCGCAACTCTGAGGCGCGCGAGAGCACCCGAGATCGATCGGAATCCGGAGCCAGAGACACCAATCGATCGATCCATCTCCCTCCCTCCACTGTGCGCGTGGCGTGTCTGTCCATGTCCGTGTGTCCCCCTTCGTGCCGGGACCGGGAGAGAGGGGAGAACTACTGATCGATCGGCCGGGTTGGGTTGGGTTGGAGGCCATTATCGCCGTGTGCGTGCAACTTGCTGCCGGACACGAGACTTTTCGCCGTGGCGAGCAGCTCCCTCCACTGAGCCATGGGATAGGCCTCCTCACCACACAAACACCTACGTGGTGCTCCTTTCCGACAGATTTCACTTGCCATGATAGCGCAAGCTCAGAAACTACGGGCCAAATGTGGCATGGAATCCATCGGGACTAGAAAGGCATATGATAGCTGACACCACCGGCCACTTCGCCACATTTAAACGCTATTTCGTAATAGAGAAAAAATCAAGTAAGATCCTAGGGCATTATTCATAGTTCTACATAGTACGCTATAGTTTAGTTTTTCTAGAGAGTTGACGCTACGCTATTGACAATTGCTTCGCTAAGAAAGCTTTAGCTCCGCTAAACAACGCTATTTAGCTTAGCCGCAAAATATATTTTCAATTGGCAGTAAACACGCAAATATTCTCCTATAAGACCGAACATTCATAAACTTCATACCTTTTTTCTTAGTTGAATATTTCTGTGCATGATTAATTGAAATTTCTCATATTATTAAACTGCTAAATAAAATAGCTTCCGCTATAGCCCGCTATAGCTTATTATAGCTTTTGGAAAAGGTTGCTACTAAATAACTTAGCCCGCTATTTAAAACATTGGTATTATTTTTCTCTCCTTTCTTTGCATAAAAGAAGGACCATTTAATTAAGAATTTAATTTAGCATCAATTGCAACTATTTTTCTTCTTTTTCCCCACCACCCCCTTATTTCTTTCCCCACCATCCCTCTTTCCCCTTTGACCTCCTCCACCACCCTTCATGCCCACCGACCGGTGGCTAACCAGAAACCATTGTTGGACCTCCACACCCTCCCCTCCTCCTATTCCATGCTCAGGGAGCAGTGTAAATCCCACCCCTATGAACTCCAAATCGTAGTCCACCCGCCTTGACCACCGCCCCGACCGGCGGCGACCTAACTGTCGGGCGCTCCAGCCACCTACTATCGCGGGTGCCCCGATCTTCGAAGAGAGCGAGAGAGATGGTGGATCACCGTCGCATGCTCTCCACCAACCAGCGCCACCGCATGGGCCCTCACATCGGCATCGATGAAGCATCCTTTCGTGTGGGCCGTCGCCTTTGTGCCGTCACCGGTGAAGAAGAAAGGAGCAAAGATGAGAGAAAGAACAAAGAAGCACGCACGATGTCAGGATAAGAGGCATAGGTCCCACACAACTCCATGATTCCTAAAACCCGCTGGGCTCTTTTACAGTGCGCTATACCACCCTATACCACTCATTGAAAAGGATGGAACAGTTAAGATTAATTGTATACCACAAAAACTTGTATTGGTGGTATGATGGTACACTTGGGTGGTATAGGTGGTATCATGGGTATTATTGCAAAATTTGTCTCGGTGAAAAAGTGAAACATTGTGCATGGAAAAATGGTGTCCAGGAGAAAAAATCGCAGTACCCAAATAACATATGTTCTATAATTAACATTTGCACGAGCAATTAGGAAGCACGAGGCGATTTGGGGAGGAGAGAACTCGCAGAAATATGCGGGTGTCAGGATCGCAATTCGCATTAACGAAAATTTGTGGATTTTTTTGGGATTGTTGGAGATGATTTTCCCCTTTTCTTTCTACTAATTAGGCTATTAGGGGTGATTTAAGGTATCTTTTGGAGTTGCTATTTGCCACTGCTTATTGACCCAAATGACCCAACGTGTAAGTGACATTGAAAGTTGCCGCATCTTAAGAGAGTGACAAAATGTTAAATGGACTTAAAAGAAAAATAGCATTGATGATGAAATATGCCTATTCTGTATTGACAAAGAAACTGTGCTCACTTGTCCTTCAAATCTAAAATACCTTTTAGAATTTAGACAGAAGAGAGGTGAGGCTAAGGAATTGGGGCCATACACACTACTGGATTCGGGGCCTTCGCCGAGAGCAGGGATCCTCTCGGTGAGGGCCCTTTCCCACTCGCCGAAGCCTTCGCCGAGAGGGAACTCTCGGCAAAAGTCACACGTTGACGCCCCACCGGTGATGCGGCCTTCACCGAGAGCTTCACCGGATCCTCTCGGCGGACATGCGCCGAGAGGCATCCTCGGCTCTCGCCGAAGGCCCTCTTACCGTCACGGCGCGGCCCTCCGTTAGGAGTGGGGGCCACTCCTTCGCCGAGAGCCAGATATCCGGCTCTCGTTGAAGACGGGCTCTTCGCCGAGAGCTACGCATTCTGCTCTTGGCGAAGGTCTGCACCCCGCAGATCTGGGACATCCCCTTCGCCGAGAGCATTGGAGTTTGCTCTCGGCGAAGAGGTTTTCTTTTTTTCTTGTTTTTCTTTTTTTTCCAGCAGCCTCAAATATTCACAGAAATTACATATATCATCGCAGGCATATATAATATTCATCACAGACATATAATATTCATCACATAGTCCACCAACGATCACATAATCGACAAATTCATCACATAATCCACCAATGATCACATAATCGACAAATTCATCACATAGTCACGAACTACAAGTCATAATGGTCCAGTGCAAGTCACAAATGTCCAAATGCAAATAAAAGTAGCTAAGTCCACGAACTCACTCGTCCGCCTACTGATCATGCGGCGACTGGGACCCCGACCCCGCCGTGGGCGGCTGCTGTGGCCACGGGACCCACCCCGGTACGCCCCGTGGCATCCCCCGCGAACCGTGAGGCCGCCGAAGGCCGGTCTCGGCCCACGGGCCAGGTGGCACCCACTGCATCTCACCCCAAGGAGTCTGCTGAGCTGGCGGGGACCCGTCGAATGCTGCAGGCCCATCATTTGATGCCGCAGATAGATCCTGTGTAGAATTTAAAGTGGTAATTAGAAATTTTGACAGCACCTCCCCTGCACTGTGAGGTATTCAGAACCTGCAAGAAAAGCCACAACACAAAGGTCAGGCCACAATAAATGTCTTCTCACGGCTCGATGGTCGGACACATGTCATGTGGTGCCGTACGACACGTGGTCAAATTGACATAAATGAATGTACAAGGTTTTCAGCATTTGTATGAAGTCAGTCTAGGCCACTACTAGAAAAAATAGCAGGATTCAAAGTAACTCACCGGAGAAATAGCGGCCGGTCGAGCGAGTGGAGGAATGAACGTCTGTGGTAGTGGACGGAGTTGCACCTGCGGTAGTGGAGGGAATTGCACCTGTGGCGCCACCGTGTGACCAAGGTTTTCCAAGTACTGAAGCACGGAGGCAAACTGCTGATTGTGGGCCGACTGTAACGCCTCCATCTGCTTCGGTGGACCTCGGCCATCGACCGCGGTCGCTCATTGGATTGCCTTTGCGTCTCTTCTACCCGCCTCTCCCGCTCGGCCTTCTCTCGCCGCAAGTTGGGCCTACAATATTTGATCCAAAAATTAGAATATAAAGTAATCATATGTAAATATCAATGGACGACAAAGACAACAGAAATAACCTGGAACTGCTCGTTCAACGTCTGCGTAGCAGTGGGCCGACTATGTATGGGCGGGGCTGAGCTCGTGCCCCTATCTTGAGATCGAACTGCCGCGAGCGTCGGAACAGAGGACGGAACAAGGAGACTGTCACCCACATGGTACCGTCCATGCATCCTGCCTTCTCCGCTCCTCACGACACTTTCTCCATCAAGAGGCTCTGTCACTGGATCGAAGTCTGGCCCACAAACCTCCCTTGCCGTCGTGACGTACCTTGTGATGCAGGACTGGATTGTCGGGTTACTATACGCCTCGGGTGGGTCGTCCACGTTGAAGGCGACGTCGGCCTTGGCCTTGCCCTTGTGTGCTATGCCATATGCCTGGAGCTCGCTGCAAGGCTGATTCTCATGTGCCTGAGACTGCAAGAAACAACAATGTGGGTGTTAGAAAAACAACAATGTGGGTGTTAGAAAACAACAAAGTGGGTGTTAGAATAATTGAGAGTTAGACAACAACAAATTGAAATAAATAAATAAATAATGTACCCATCTACGATCGAACTCGCGAAGGTTAATGGGGCCTTGGTGGTGTACCGGGCCTGCCATCTTCAAACGCCGCTCCCGGCGCTCGAGGTGCTTTGCCTCCCAATCCGGCTCAAACCACTTGTTCACAATTGCCCTCCAAACGTGAGGCCGGTCGACACACCACCACGGAGGCACCTGCAAGTCATCAAGTGCATACCGTACAAAAACATCAAATTGAGCAAATGTAATCTAAGAAAAATGAATTGACGCATATTTATACCTCCATGTATTGTTCTGGAGTGAGCCGGAGGTTTCGCATGTCCGATTTTCGGACTTTCTCATGTCGCTGAGCCTTCCAGACCATGTTTTGCGAGACGCGGGACTCGTGAATCATATCAGTGACAAGTTTGCGACAAATGAACATGGCGTTGTCATTCGCCCGTGCCTCGTATCCTGGAAAAACTCTGTAGAAATCCTGCATATAAAAGTGTTGTCAATACACGAGCCAAATCCAATTAAGTCAGAAAACATAATTTATTGATAGGAAAACACACCCAAAACTCAGAAACCACCCGGACGGCCTTGTTCGGGAACACCCGCCCGGCCGGATCCTCGGACATCGGGCATGAGGGCGTAGTGGTCAAACGACGTCACCAGCACCTCTCGGCGAGCATCTCCCTCGCCAACCCACACGAACCCGGGGTAGTGAAGCCTGATCAGAACGCCCAAGATGCCATTGGGAAGACGGTTATGACCATCTGGACTCTCGATCTTCCACCCCCTGCCAAAGTGATTCACAAAATGTATTAGTTTGAATGTGAGTTTGAAGAGAACCAATGAAAAGGTTAAGATAAGTTACCGTGTTCCCTCGGGTCTAATAATCGGGCGGTTCGCGGGTAGTATGGGTCGGTCTGGAAGTGTCGAATGGCCTTGCACATAGACCTTGGGCCTAGCCTCCACCCCCGCCTCCTCCTCGTCCTCCTCCTCCCCCTCCTCCCTCCCCTGCACCTCATCATCCTGCTGCTGCACCTCGTGCTCCTCCTCCTCCTCCTCCTCCTCCTCCTCCCCCTCCTCCTCTGTCGCAACTGGAGAGGGTGCACTCTTGCGACCCGTGGCTCCAAACGAACTGGAAGGTACCACGGAGGGGGACCTCGACACCCTCCTCATCATCCCGGAGCCCAAAGCCTCGTCCTGATACAAGTCATTGAGGTTCCTCACCAAACGGCTGCGCTGCCTCGGCACCTTCTTCTTTGGCGGCATCTTGGATCAAACACCTGAAATAAACAAGAGTAAATCAATTAGTACGTAATTACATTTAAATATAAATTAGTAATAAATAAGAAACACGTTATACTAGTACATGAAACAAAATATCCTAGTAAATTATAGACATATTTACAATTCGTGCGGATCTTACATGTTTTAGAAATAATCATCATAATCTGAATATTTGGATCATAGTCATCATCACTATGTCGCATGTCCATAGACTCAACGTCGTGCTCCAAAGGCGGAACGGTGTCATCATCATCATTGTCATTGCCTAAACGTAATCGCTCAAGTAATCTTAGGTCGTCATCATTTTGAACCTCTTCTGCATCATCGCCGTCGACACCCATTTCATTGTCTACTTCCATTTCGATCGCTTGGGTTAAGTCTATCTCAAAGCTCCCCTCTAGCCCATCCTCTTGGAAGAAATCTCTCGTCATATGTGTTTGGGTCTAGTAGGTGGTAATCTTCATTGCTCGGGGCGGGTAGTTTACCGTGTGGCGATACCTTTTACACAACACTCCAACCCCGGAGACGCTTGTCGGCTTTACAAGGGTATGAGAGGTAATATACTTGTGTGGTCTCGTTGGGCCACAATATAGACATCGTGCCCCGGGTACACGATGATCGCTTAATTTCGACGAGCCCAAGATTCTTATTTTGTCTCATACCGCGAGCGCTTGGATCAAACCAATGGCACTTGAATATGACAGGTTTAAGAGGTTTGCAACCATGATACTCGAGTTCGTATATTTCTTGAAGTCTTTCAAAGTAATCTACCCCATCGGATGAGCTACGCGTACAAACTCCATTATTTGTGGTTCTTCGATTGGACCTTTCCTCCTCGTATTTTGTCGTGTGAAAGCGATACCCATTCACATCATAAACATTATATGAGTTCACCCTGAAGGCGAAACCTCCCAAAACCTGCCTCACCTCAGGATTTATCAACGGATCGGTTAGACCCTGCAATTTCAGGGAGGATAGTGGTTAATGCGATACTAAGTATGAGCTAAAATACTTTTAATGTACTGAGTACGAGCTAAATTACCTTCTGTTTGAACCATGCAATGAAATCGATATTTCTGGTTCTCAGTGGTATGTCCGGCAAAATCCTATCAGCCGCACCGTGGCGAAGGATTTCCTCCTCGTGGTCGTTAGGTGGCCTTGAGTGACCCCAGAATTGCCCAATAAATTCACTGCACCAAATCAAATGAGGTTGGATACAGATGAGGCAACATACAAGAAAGGAAATGGTGAGATTTAACGACAACTTACTTTATATATGGTCGTACTTCCTCAAGGTTGCGCAAAATATATATCGTGATAGTGTGCCACTCTTCAAGAGATAAGGTCTTTCGCGTCCGAACACTTGCACTTCCAAGTTGTCCTCGGAAAAGGCTGAGGTTCGATTCATTTCTCCAGTATTGTATCGAGGAGGGCGATTATGCATGCTCGGAAGGTGCTCCGCATAGTATTTAGTTGTGAAGTTTGACACCTCCTGCAGAATTTGTGCCTCTGCAATGCAAGCTTCAATTTTATTTTTATTTTTACATGTGCTTCGAAGAACCTTGCAAACCCTCTCAATTGGATAGCACCAACGGTGCTGCACGGGCCCCCCCAATCGTGCCTCACGCGGGAGGTGCAAAATCATATGTTCCATCGGGTTGAAGAAGCCGGTGGAAAGATCTTCTCTAGCTTACAGAGCAACACAGGTGCAATTTGTTCTAGTTTTTCAATCACAAAGACGAGATAACTCCTTAGCGCAAAGCCGACGGAAGAAATAGCTCAACTCGCCAAAGCACTTGCCACACATGCTCGGCACATAGCCTCGAACCATCACCGGAAGAAGCCGCTCGATCCAAATGTGGTAGTCATGACTTTTCAGCCCTTTTAATTTTAGATTAGTTAAATTGACTCCCCTCCTCGCATTCGCAAGATACCCATCAGGGAACATTAAATTTTGGATCCATTCTAGTACTTCCTTTCTTTGTTCCCTACTAAGGACGAAATCAGCCTTAGGCCTTTTCCATTTCTTGCCCGGTATAGGCTTTGGGATGACTTGCTTTGGCCTACTGCATAACATTTCTATATCGACTCTAGCCTTAACATTGTCCTTACTCTTCTCCGGTGTGTCCATGATTGTACCCCACAGTGCCTCAGCAACATTCTTTTCGGTATGCATCACATCAATGTTATGTGGAAGATGAAGATCTTTCATGTAGGGTAGCCTCCACAAGCCCGACTTCTGCGTCCAGGCATGTTGCACACCATATCCCACAAAACGATGTTCTCCTTCTTTGAGCATGAGAGCGTCTACTTGAGCTTGAGCCTCGACACCAGTCATCATGTGCGGGGGTGGATCTTTAACTACGACACCTTTTATAAAATTCTTTGTGTCTCGTCTGAATTGATGGTCAAGAGGGAGGAATTGTCGATGTTTTTCGAATGAAGAATACTTCCCACCGTTCTTCAACCAAATGAACATCAGAGCTGCCTTGCATACCGGGCAAGGGAACTTCCCATGGACACACCAACCGCAAAATATCCCATAAGTCGGCATGTCATGCAAGGAGTACATGTACCACACGTGCATTTTGAAGTTTGTCTTCGTAGCTCGAACGTATGTCGTCACCCCTTCATTCCAAGCCTTGAGCAAATCATTAATCAGAGGCTCCATGTACACACACATATTATCTCCCGGGTATCCAGGAATTATCAACGACACGAATATGTACTGCCGTTGAAAGACGATGCCGGGGGGTAGGTTGAGGGGGATTACAAACACGGGCCAACAAGTGTATGGGGCAGCTAACATTCCATAAGGATTGAACCCATCTGTTGCCAGCGCAACACGTACATTGCGAGCCTCTCCCGCTTTGTCAGCATGCTTCTTATCAAACTTTGTCCATGCTTCAATATCGGATGGATGTGTAAGGTTATCACTGTATCGGCGACCCGTTTTGTGCCAAGTCATTTGCTTCGCAGATTCCTCGGTCATGTACATCCGTTGGATCCGCTGTATGGGCGAGAGGTACCGCAGGACACTCACTAGGGTCGTGAGTTGCGTCTTTGGACGACCCTCACCAGAGTCTGCCTCAATGTACCGAGATGCTTTACATTTCGGACAGTGCGTGGCTTTCTCATGATCTTTCCTGAATAAGACACATCCATTCGGATAGGCATGTATCTTCTCGTATGGCATCTTAAGTGCACGAAGGACTTTTTGGGCTTCATACATGTTCTTTGGCAAAATGTGATCTTTGGGAAGCATGTCGCTAATCACGGTCACCAAAGCATCGAAGCATTCTCGACTCAGGTTATGCTGGGACTTTACTGCCATGAGGCGGCCGATGGAGTCTAGTTGAGATTGTTTAGTGTGCTTGTGAAGGGGTTTTTGTGTCTTGCACCAACATGTCATAATACGCCTTTGCGCTTGGCTCTGGCTCCTCCTCTGGACGTTCTCCTTGAAAATGTGCTTCGTGAAAGTCATCTAGCATGTCTGCTACTCCAGCATCACTATCAAGTTCTCCAATGCGTTGTCTCACGGCCTCAGATCTCATGCGACAGGTTTCACTGTGAAAGGTCCACTTGGAGTAGTCTCTCGTAAAACCAAAGTTGTAGAGATGAGCTGCCATGACCTCCTTTGTCCTTTTGCGTGAGTTTCCGCACTTGCGGCAAGGACACCATATCGTTTTACTATCTTTAGGCCCTTTAACCTTTCTAAATGCTTCATCCATGAAAGCTTGAGCATTGTCAATCCATTCTTGTGTCACACGACCATTTGGTGCCCATCCTTTGTACATCCACTCACAGTCACCCATTCTCTATCATATCAGCGAGTCATATGAAACATATTGCATCATCTACACGATGCCTACACATTCTAATAGGTAAAGATAGGTCCTAATCCCACCCGTGAATGCGTAGATGGGGTTAGTTCCTATGGTCTACTCCGATCTGAGACAGAATTTCGGCAGCACCTCCCCGCTGTTCTCCAAATACACGTCCCATTAGGGAGATTGTGTATCCGGAGAACAACGGGGAGGCACTGCCGAAACTCTATCTCGGATCGGAGTAGACCATAGAAACTAACCCCATCTACGCATCCACGGGCGTCCAAAAACGTGGACAATTCGAAACAGATACGACAATAAATATGCAAATATTTGCATATTTCAAACTGTATCTCTTTCGAACGGGAGACGCCTAACTAGGTTTCGCGATCTACAACATCTAGGAACTTGATGGCGAGGCAGGGGCGTGCTCACCTAGTGACTTGATGGCGAGGCAGGGGCAGGCGACAAGACCAGGGTCGACCGAGCCTCCGAGACAATGTGAGCGCGAACTCCAACTCCTCCTTCAGCGGTGCTGACCACGCCTCCTTCCTGCAAAAATAGATCAATGATGGGTGTTTAGTCGAAATTTCGGTAGCACCTCCCCTGTACGGTGAGGTTTCCAAAACCTGCAACAAAAGGCACGACACGACGGTCGGGCTACACATGGGCTTTCTTCCAGCGGCTCGATGGCCGGAAAATCACATGTAGTGCCCCCATGCGATCCACGAGTCTCACCTAGGTGATCGACAAATCACCCCTCTTGTTCCAAAAAAAGCTTCCGGTGGTCAGTGCGGCATCTCAAGGCATCTCTTCCTATAAAATTGATATGCATTAGATGTATGAAAACAAAAATTAGAGACAAGATAAATTTGCTAGTATTAGATACCTTAATTGCTAACTAGCAAGAATTCTACATCACTAATTCGTCAAGACACCTAAAATTTGATCACTGAAATCTCTAATTTATATATCCAACATCACTAATTCATCACTAATTTGTAACTAAATTACCGAAATCGAGAGGAAGTCGAGAGAGCACTCACAAGGGGTGAAGCACCGATGTTGGATGCGTTTGTGGAGATGGATCCTTCGACGTCTCCTAACCCTCCTCCACGTCGGCCTTCTCCATCTCCTCCTCCTTCTCTCCCCTCCTGATTCTCCTTCGCGGCCGGCCTCCTCCTCCTTGGCAGCCGAGGGAGGTGGCGGTGGGCGAGGCGGCACGGGGCGAGGTGGGGCGGGTCGCCGCGGCCGGGCGGTGGCGGCGGCAAAGCGGGGCGGGGGGTCGGGGCCGGGCGGTGGCGGCGGCGGAGGGGGCGGGGTCGGGGCGGGGCCGGGCGCGGCGCGGCGCGGGGCGGGTCGGTGTTGGTGTTTTAGACCGGCAACCTACTAAGGGGGGTACCTGTAGTAGATGAATGTGGCCTCGCCGAGATCGGTAACTCGAAGGAAGAGACACATGGCACACAATTTAGACAGGTTCGGGCCGCGAGGTGCGTAATACCCTACGTCCTGTATGCTGCGTAGCTCTGGATTGATTGGGCACGATTACAAGATGGTGTAATAGTGCGCGTGAGATTGGATGCTAGAGAAGGGTCCCTGCCTCACCTTATATAGTCCGGGAGGCAGGGTTACAAGTCGGAGTAGGGAGAGAGTACTAGTCGAGTACGTCTAGGAGTCTTCCATACAGTGCAGGACATGTACAGCTTCCTAACCGAGTACTTCTCCTCCGTAGACCTTGTGCTCCACGCCATCAGGTGCCGTGTAGCGCAAGCCGGGTAGTCCCAGGGGCCCACCGAGTAGTCGGTCCTGGTACCCACTGAGGTAGTGGGCCCAGGGAGGTCCATACGACAAGCCCCCAAGTACTTTGTAGTCTAGAAGGATAGCTTCAAGTAATCTTGACGGCCTTAACGAGTAGTCCCAAGCGTCCTCGAGTACTACGAGTCAAAAGTCCTCAAGAGTAGTCGAAGCATCCCGAGGCTGGAATGTACTCCAGCTGATGTTTGAGCAATCTTTAAGTCTTCTCGAGTAGTCCCAAGCGTCCTCGAGTGCTGCCCTCGAAGGTCTTCAAAAACGCCCGCCTTGTCTTGAAGCCGAAGCTGATATGGAAGTGCGATTGTAAAATCGCACTCCATATGGAGTAGCCCCCGAGCCTTAGGTTGAGCCGTAGGCTCTGGCTGAGGGTCCATCTGAAGTCTTGGCAAGAAAATCCCGAAAAATCCGGAGAGAAAAAACCGAAGGACACGTGGCACGGAGCCCCCGAGCCTTGAGTCGAGTACTTCCTCTCGAATTGAAGGGTCATCTTGAAGAATGTGTCCTGAGATGCTCCTGAGTCTTGTCGCTTCCCAGGTAATCGAGTAGAAGTAGCCGAGCCCCCGAGGTGAGGCGCGTCGACTAGTAAAATACGAAGGGTCACGTGCGGCCGCTGAGTCAGCCGAGCGCGGACTTATCCATCTGGCCGTTGGAGAGCCGTTTTGACTTATAAATAGAAGCCAAAACCCTTAGGGTTTTCCACCCATCGCTGTTGTAGCCATTTCGAATAGATCTGGGCCAGATTCACTTCCAGCGCACGCCGCCGCCGCAGTAGATCCAAGTGCGCCGCCACCCAGAGCTACCAGAGTAGCCCCCGAGCGAATGCGTGTGAAGACGTCGTGCACTTGGAGAATGAAGCCTTCGCCGTCCAAGTCTACGAAGACCACCGGGAAGAAGAGGGGCCGCGAAGAGGCCGCCGTGGCTGCCGCGGGGGCGGCGCCACCGATATCTCCACCGCGGCCAGATCTGAGCCGCGAGTGGAAAAAGTCGAAGACAAAGACCGAAGATCTGCTAGCTCTCCTCAACAGCGGATTTATCCGTGAAAAGGAGATGGACAGTTGGAGAGACGCCGCCGGGGACCCGTACCCCATGGAGAAGAGCGAGGACGAGATTCCAATGTTCGTGCGCTTCATGGAGCGCGGACTCGCACTGCCAGCAAGCGACTTCTTCAAAGGTCTTCTCGGGTACTACGGCGTCGAGTACGTCAATCTCAACCCCAATGGTATATTCCATAGTGCCGTCTTCATTCACTTCTGTGAGGCGTTTTTGGGGATCAAGCCCCACTGGATCCTGTTCCGGAAGTTTTTCCGGGTGAAGCCGTAGCCGAGCGCCAGCAACCTGCGAGTAGTTGGAGGAGCGGGCATCCAGATGCGAGAGGACGCTGCCGAGCAGTACCTCTCGTACAAGCTCATCGACTCCAACCAGGATTGGAAGGCGAGGTGGTTCTACGTCACGAACCACCACCCCGGCTTGCCGAAGCCGAGCGGGAAGCAGCCCAGACATCGGGACTGGTGGAACACGGAGCCCATGATGCAGGAGGGGATCCAGCTCCCCGAGCTGTAGGCACGCATCAAGGTGCTCAGAGAAGTCGGGCTGAGGGCCGAGCACGTGGCCTTCAGCTTTATGAAGCGCAGGGTGCAGCGACTGATGGCCCGCGACACCCTGGGCTTCGAGTACGCCGGCGACGACGACACGTCGCGGATGCCCGGAGGCGAGGTCGACGACGATTACATCGTCGATAGGCTGACGCGCATCTTCAAGGACATTCCACCGTACATGGCGTGCCCAGTCCCGGAGTACTCCGCCGCGCGCCCGCCAAAGGAGGTAAGTAGTCGTACCCCCTAGTCGAGTAGAGTAGTCGCGCTAATGTCTTGTGTCTTGCAGGACGACTTGAAGAAGTTCGTCTCCGAGCCGCAGCCGCCCCCTCAGGAAGCCGAGATCCCGAAGGAAGGGAAAGACAAGGCCAAGGAGCGGTGGGAGATCGGCGAAGGAGATGACGCCGTCATTGTGGAGGACACGTCCGACGAGGACGACGACGAGGAGACGCTGCAGGACCACTTCCAGCTGCGGTCGAGATTTAGCCGTCCCGACTTGCCTCATGTACCCCTCGTGCAAGACCCGCCGGCTAGCCTGGAGGCTAGTCTGGCTGCGCCGCCACGGAAGCCGCGCAACCCCATCCGCAAGCGGGTGACAAAGAAGCTAAAGGTCTCTGAGACCACGCCTCAGGAGGTAAGTCGTCTTGAGTAGAATAGTCAAGTACCTGTCTATTGAGTTCATTTGCTGATGACCAGGCTTCATTTGCTTGCAGGAGGTGCCGCCAACGGAGCCCGCTGATCAGGGCGATGAAGGCGAGTGGGACACAGTGGGGGAGCCGGCTGGGAGTCATAGCCCAGCCCCCACTGTTGAAGAGCTATTGGCGCAACTGGAGCGCCAGCCCCCTGCCCCTCAAGGGAGCACGGAGCGCGTAGCCGCCGCTACTGAAGAGGTGGTGGCCGGAGGAGCGCAGGAGGGCGCTGCACCGGCTACCGTCGCTGCAGAGGAGGCAGTGACCGCCGAGGCGCAAGAGGAAACGCCCGCCGAGGGTGGACTGGTAGACATTGCCAGCATCCTCGATGCCCCGATCGTGACGATAGTCCGGTCAATCCTGAAAGTGCTGAGCCTTCCCGAGTAGTACTTGGTGTAATATTCGAGCTTGATTTGACAACCAATTGTGTACTTCTGCAGGAAATCAACAGATCTGTCCTGTGAGGGGGATGAGCCCTCTACGACGGTGGCGGATGAATAAGCTGCGCCGCCCGCCGAGGAGTCCACTCCTGCCCCTCAGGCGGAGTTCGAAGCGCCAGCTGCTGGAGCTGCGTTGCCCGAGGCCAGCGTAGTCGAAGGTAAGTACTCTGCTGAGGGTTTAGTATTCCCCATAGAGTAGTCGTAGTTGCTGATGAACTTGACGTCTTCTTGACAGGCGCCGAGGCCGAAGGGAGCGACATTCCTGCAGCGGTGCCCATGCAGAAGTTGACACCACAGGTGCCGGAGGCTGCTGAGGGAGCCCCCGAGCTGATGGAGGAGGTCGCCGAGAAAGCCGCCGCGGCGACCGGAGGAGAGGAGGCCACCGTGCCGCCAGAGGTTGCTCTGGAGGTGGTTGTCCGCTCTCCGGAGATCCAGGACGCAGAGCCCATCCGCTCTGCGCCGATGACTGAGGCCGCCGCGAGTAGTCGTGACGGGGTGGAGCTGCTGGCAGACGACCTGGTCGACCCAGCAACGGTGGCCAGGCACCTGGAGGCGGTCCGCCAGGCTGAGCAATGGATGAAGGTAAGTAGTCAATCCTCTGTTGCTAAGTACTCGTGTGACATGTGTTGTCTGTGCAGGACGTCGTGGAGAGGTCCCGCGAGAAGTCCAACATGCTGCAAGGCTTCGGCCACACCGTGCTCCGGGCTGAAGCACTTGAAGAGCAACTCTTGAAGTCGCGGAAGCACGTGGCCGCCATGCAGTCCAAGCTCGACGCCACCTTTGCCAAGTATCACAATGATATACAGGATATGCAGGCAAAGAGCGACGACTTGGTGCGGAAGAACAAGACACTCCGCAACAAGAACAAAGGTACACCGCTTGACTTGTTGGGTAGTTGTTGGAGGTCGAGAGGTAGTCTAACCCGTTGCGCCTTGTTGTTTTGCAGAGCTTGAGACCCGGGTGGAGCAGTTGAGGATCTCAGAGACAGATATGAAGAACCTCTTCTACCGGGAGCAGGAGGCCCGCCAGGTACTCGAGCTTGACTATAAGGAACTTGCCTTCGAGTGCGAGAAGCACATGGAGCTTCGGATTGCTTCTGATCATGATCTCGTCAACTGCTACAAATCGTTGCAGAAGCTGAACGAATATTGCGAGGCGCTGCGGGCCCAGCTGAAGGAGCTTGAAGAAGCCGCACTTCCGATCGCAAGGCTCTTGGTGCCTCATCCTGGCGGCCCCAAGATCGCGCCGCTCGTGGATCGCCTCAGGGGAGCCCCCAGTCGGCTGGCGACTTATGTGAAGCATCTGGCGAGGTCGATCCCGAAGCAAGTGTTGGCCTTCATGAAGTCTTACTTCCTGAAGGCGCCCGTGGAAGTAGTCGCTGGCGGGGTAGCCGCCAATTGTACAGATGAGCAGTACGCGGAGCTGCTGGAGCAGATGGCGCCCATTGCGGAGCAGGTTGCCGAGAAGCTTAACCTCCAGTAGCCCTGTAGTAGTTAGCTCACAGTAGTATGTGTACAAAAACATTTGCAATGTAATTGTTTAAGTGTTAATGAAAGAAAAGTTCCATCAATGAGTACTCGTAGTCGCGATCTTAGAGTGCGGAGCCCCATCGTGGAGGTGATGCGAGTAGTCGTACTCGGCAGTAGTCCCGTTGAGGGAAGTAGACAGTAAAGAAGTTGATAATCGATCAAGCTTTATTACTGAAGAAGTACACCTGGATGGCCAGGGCCGTAGTTACAGAGGAGTCGCCTGGACCCGGAGGCCGCTTACAGCTAAGTGGTGCTAGGGCGAGTAGCCGCTTACAGCAGTAGATCCGTAGGTAACAGTCTTGGAGTGCGTGGTCTCTTAGTAGACCGCTGCTAGAGTCCTTTGTCGCTCGTCGCATCCCAGGATCCGTAGGTAGCCGCGTGGGCTGGATCCTGGAGGGGAGTAGTTCGGAGACTGGAGCAAGGACCCGAAGGCCGCTTACGGCAGAGGGGTGTTGATGTAGTCGTGTAGACTTGAACCCCGGAGTAGTCGTGTAGACTAGGCGTAGAACCGACAGAGCTAGTCGACGTTCCACGAGTTGTTTATGTCTTCGCCTTCAAGTGTCTGGAGGCGGTAGGAGCCCGGCCCAGTCACCTTTGCCACAGTGAAGGGACCTTCCCAGGGGGATCTGAGCTTGTGTAGTCCTTTCGTGTTCTGGATACGACGGAGGACGAGATCACCAACGTTGAAGGAGTGTTCCTTGACGTTGCGATCGTGGTAGCGTCGGATACCCTCCAGGTACCTTGCTGATTGGACGAGGGCAGCGCAGCGAGCTTCTTCGAGTTTGTCGAAGTCAACTCGTCTGCTGTCTTCAGAGATGCCTTCGTCATAATGCTCCACTGCTGGTGAGTTCCATATGACGTCGGCAGGGAGGATTGCTTCGGAGTCGTAGACCAGGAAGTAAGGGGATTGCCCCGTTGGCTTGGAGGGCTGAGTACGTAGCCCCCAGAGTGCATTGGGTAGTTCCTTGATCCACTTGCCTCCTTTGGAGTTAGCAGCATCGTGTAGCCGCTTCTTGAGAGCGCTGAGCACCATCCAGTTGGCGCGCTCGGCTTGTCCGTTGGCCCGAGGATGGGCAACTGAGGCGTATCAGACGTCGATCCTGCTGTTCTCGCAGTACTCCCAGAATTGGTGGTTGTTGAAGTTGGAGCCCAGATCTGTGATGATGCGGTGGGGTAGTCCGTAGAGATGCACGAGTTCATCCAGGAAGTCGAGTTCTCTATCAGCCTTGGGGCATGTGACCGGCTTGACCTCGATCCACTTGGTGAACTTGTCGATGGCCACCAATACTCTGTTGAAACCACCTGGCGCAGTTGGCAGTGGCCCAATCATGTCGAGCCCCCAGCAGGCGAAGGGCCAGGTTGGCGGTAGGGTGACTAGCTTGTAGGCTGGGATGTGTTGCTGCTTGGCGAAGTAGTGGCATCCTTGGCACCTTCTGACGAGTTCTTCAGTGTCGCCCAGAGCAGAGGGCCAGTAGAAAGCTCGCCGGAAGGCCTTGCTGACCAGTGTGCGGGAGGACACGTGGTTGCCGCAGACGCCCTTGTGGATCTCCTCCAAGATGTCCTTGCCTTCTTGTCGGGGGACGCACTTCATGAGTACTCCGGAAGATGCGCCCCGCTTGTAAAGCTTGTCTCCGACGAGGACACAGGACTTGGCGCGGCGGATAAACTGCTCGGCCGAGTTCTTGTCCGAGGGAACCTTCTGCTCGCTGAGGTAGTCGATGAAGGGTTGCCTCCAGTCCACGTCGATCATCATGACCTCCCTGTCCACCGGTGGGTGCGCCGGGGACAAGGGGTCGGTGGCGCCGGCTCCGGGATGGATGGCGCGTGAATCTCGTGAACGAAGACACCCGCTGGTACTTGAGCGCGGGTAGATCCAAGCTTTGAGAGAACGTCTGCTGCGACGTTGTTGTCGCGGACGATGTGGTGGAACTCGAGACCGTAGAACTTGTTCTCGAGCTTGCGGACTTCTAGGCAGTAGGCGTCCATGTTCTCCTTGTTGCGGTCCCAGGACTTGTTGACTTGGTTGATGACCACTGCGGAGTCGCCGTAGACTAGTAGCCGCTTGATGCACAGTGAAGCCGCGAGGCGGAGCCCATGTAGGAGAGCTTCGTACTCGACTTCGTTGTTTGAGACCTTCCAGAAGATCTGCAGGACGTACTTGAGTTGTTCGCCCGTTGGAGAGATCAGGAGTACCCCTGCACCTGCGCCCACGAGATTGAGTGAGCCATCGAAGTACATCACCCAATGCTCTGGCCGCACGGTTGGAGTAGGTAGTTGGTTCTCCCGCCACTCCGCCATGAAGTCGACTAGCGCCTGCGACTTGATGGCTGTGCGTGGCTTGAAGTCGATGGTGAGGGCGCCGAGCTCGACTGCCCACTTGGAGATTCTTCCAGTAGCATCTTGGTTCCGTAGGATGTCGCCGAGCGGGTAGTCGGTGATGACGGAGATCGAGTACTCCTGGAAGTAGTGTCGTAGCTTCCGCGAGGTGATGAGTACTGCACACAGAAGCTTCTGCACGGGCTGATAGCGTGCCTTGGACTCTGATAGGACCTCGCTGACGAAGTAGACTGGGCGCTGGACTGGGTAGGCGTGGCCGTCTTCCTACCGCTCGACGACGATGGCAGTACTGACCACGTGAGTAGTCGCAGCGAGGTAGAGCAGTAGCTGCTCGCCCTTGCGAGGAGCCGTGAGGACCGGCGGCTTCGATAGGAAGTCCTTGAGCTGGGCAAGGGCTTGATCCGCCTCTGGAGTCCACACGAACTTCTCTTGGTGCTTGAGTAGTTTGAAGAAGAGAGCCCCCGTTCTCCAAGCTTCGAGATGAATCTGTTCAGTGCCGCCATGCACCCGGTCAGCTTCTGGACGTCTTTGATGCTCGTGGGAGCTTTCATGCTGGTGATGGCGGAGATTTTCTCAGGGTTGGCTTCGATGCCGCGCTGGTTGATGATGAAGCCGAGTAGTTTGCCCAAAGGTATGCCGAAGACGCACTTGTTCGGGTTGAGCTTCCAGCGGTACTCGCGCAGAGATGCGAAAGTCTCTTCAAGGTCGTCGATGAGGGTACTGGAGTTTCTGGTCTTGACGGCCACGTCATCCATGTAGGCTTTGACGTTCTTGTTGAGCTGCTTCTTGAAGCAGGCCTGTATAGCTCGTTGGTAGGTGGCACCGGCGTTCTTCAACCCGAAGGACATGGTCGTGTAGCAGTACGCGCCAAACGGGGTGATGAACGCGGTCTTCTCCTGGTCTTCTTCCTTGATCGCGATCTGGTGGTACCCGGAGTAGCAGTCGAGGAAGCAGAGCAGGTCGCAGCCCGCCGTGGAGTCGATGACTTGGTCAATCCGCGGCAACCCGAAGGGGTCCTTGGGGCAGTGCTTGTTGAGGTCGGTGTAGTCGACGCACATCCTCCACTCATTCGAGTTCTTCTTGCGGACGAGGACGGGGTTGGCGAGCCACTCAGGATGGAAGACTTCTCTGATGAAGCCGGCCGC
Organism: Cenchrus americanus; assembly: GCA_947561735.1. NCBI lineage: Eukaryota > Viridiplantae > Streptophyta > Magnoliopsida > Poales > Poaceae > Cenchrus > Cenchrus americanus. The sequence continues at coordinate 10,133,310 of OX387244.1, forward strand.
GAGTAGTTTGGCGGGTTCCTTCTTGATGGCATCTCGTCTGTCGTCGGCGAAGCGTCGGAGGTGTTGTCGCTTGGGGGTGGCCTTAGGATCGACGTTGAGGCAGTGCTCGATCAACTCCCTGGGCACTCCTGGCATGTCCGCTGGCTTCCACGTGAAGATGTCGCGGTTAGCCCGGAGGAAGTTGATGAGCGCGTCTTCCTATTTGGGGTCGAGGCCAGCCCCGATGGTGGTAGTCTTGCTGGGGTCGCCTGTTCCGAGGTCGATCGTCTTGACAAGAACCTCCTCAGGTGGCTGAGGCTTGTTGGCGCTGTCAGACTTCTCCGGGATGTCGAGTTCACTTGTAGCAAGCTTCTTCGACGCAGCGTAGACCTCCATCATGGCGTTGGGTACTTGATTCGTAGAGGCGATCTCCACGGCTTCCGTGTCGCAGTCGTGGGAGATCTTCAAGTCCCCTTGGAGAGAGAGTACACCCGCTGGGCTTGGCATCTTGAGTACCAAGTAGGTGTAGTAGGGCACCGCCATGAACTTGGCGATGGCCGGTCTGCCGAGGATGGCGTGGTAGGAAGTCTCGAAGTCTGCGACCTCGAACTTGATGTACTCGGTACGGTAGTTGTCCCGAGATTCCCCGAAGGTAACTGGCAGGACCACTGAGCCCAGTGGGATAGCCGTGTTACCGGGTACGATGCCGTAGAAGGGCGTGTTGCTCTTAGTGAGCATGTGGGTGATGTCGAGCTTCATCTTCTTCAAGGTCTTGGTGAAAAGGACGTTGAGCCCGCTTCCACCGTCGATGAGGACCTTGTTGAGCTTGGAACCCGCGACCACTGGCTTCAGGACGAGGGGGAACCGTCCTGGTTCGGAGAAGCTGGTCCATTGATCCGCGCGGGAGAAGGTGATGGGTACCTCTGACCACCTGAGAGGGGTCGGAACCGCTGGCTCAATGCTCATGACTTCCCGGCGGGCGGGTAGCCTTTTGCTCCCGCCTGCTGGGTAGTCCGCCGAAGAGGACATTGACAGTCTTGTCGGGTTCCTGGAAGTCGTTTTTGTCTCCGTCGTTCTTCTTCTTGCCCTTTTTATCGTGAGGGTGCGGTGGCTCTGGTGTACCCTTGAGTGCATGCCTGAGCTGGTAGCACTGCTCGGTGGTGTGGTTGCCGTTCAGATGCCACGGGCACTTCTCTTTCAACGAGTCTTTGAAGCCGCCGGAGTTCTTCTTCGAGTTCTCCTTCGCAGGGCGCTGTATAGCCGCGACAGTGTTGTCTGGCTTGCGCTTGCGGTTGGGACCCGAGTAGTTGTTGTTGTTGCAGTTGCTGCGACCGCCTTGGTTCCCGTTGTTGCCGCTGCCGCCGCCCGTGTTCTGCTTGCTCTTGCCACGGATGGCGTCGTACTTGGCGTTGGCCTTGTCTTCTTCATCCGCCCGGGACGTGATCATGTCCTTGAGGTGGGGGATGGACTTGGGGCGGCGACGACCGAAGTCTTCAAAGGTGCGGTGATGGTAGAGGCCGTCTTGGAAGAGGTCGATGACCTCCTTGTCGGTGACGTCGACCACGGTAGCGCGCTTGTCGAAGAAGCGGCGCATGTACTTGCGGAGGGTCTCGCCTTGTTCCTGCTTGACCATGGCCAGGTCCATGCGAGTACTCGATCGGCCCATGGCGCCCGCGAAGTTGCCGGTGAACCGCTCCTTCACTCGGTCCCACTTGTCGATCGAGTGCTTGTCCAGCGACTCGAGCCATGTGAGTGGGGCTTGGTCTAGGCAGAAGGGGAAGTAGAGGCACTTGGTGTCGTTTTTGCCGCCAGCATTCTCGATGGAGAGGGCGTAGCACCTGAGCCACTGGATGGGGTCCTGCTTTGCGTCGTACTTGGTGATCCCCAAAGGCTTGAACTTGTCGGGGAGGAGCAAGTTGCGAAGTCGAGGTGAGAAGGCGGGGAAGCCGTCGTTGTCGCCTGCGGTGGTCGACTTCTTCCGCCGCGGCTCCTCAATCTTCTCGGCGGGCATCGTAGCCGCCCGTGAGGCACCGCAGGCGTGGTCGTTCGCGTGGCCACCGGCCGCCGCGACCGCCGCCGCCGCCGGCCCTCCCCGTCGGCTCCATGGTTGGAGCTTCCGCCGCGCGCCGCCGCCGCCGCCGTGGGTCGCGTCCGCCGCCGCCGGCAGGAGCGCGGTGAGGAACGACGCCGCGGTTGCTGTTGCCACCTTGTGGAGGTCCGCCGGCGTTCGAGCGAGTGCGGTTGGGCTGAGAGGGAAGCTCAGCTCGGGTACGGTTGGGACCGTTGTTGGCGCTGCGACTTGTAGCTTCGTTGTCGCGGTGCCTGGCGGGAGGAGGTTGGTTGACCCTGTTGTTGACCCGCATGAAGTAGGCATCTCCAGCGAGCTTGGCGATGACCTCTCCAGCGCGTATGCCCTGAGCCTGACGTGCGATCGCAGTGATCGACATGAGGCATTGCTAAGGGGTAGTGTGTACTCTGCTCTCGACCGCCTCGAGAGCTTCCGCGATGTTGTGGATGGGGAGGTTGTCCCGGAGATGCCGGCGCCGTTCGCTGCGCTTCCTGATGCGCTCGCGTCGAGCGTCCCTGTTGGCGGGGATCTCGTCTGCTGGAGCATCGGCAGACAGCTCGTCGGAAGAGATGTCTTCAAGGTACTTGTCCTGAGCCGTCCCTGAAGGTCCTGGGGTGTCGCCGGCAGCCATGAAGACTTGGCGATCAGGAGTGCCAAGGCTGGACTCAGAAACCGCCACCTCAGTTGGGGTGTTCGAGTCAGCTCGGGCAAGTGGTGTTCCGTCCTGGAACGGTAGCGAGTCGATGTAGGCGACGTAGCGTGAGTCTCCGCTTATCAGGTCAGCAGGCTTGCGGTCTGGCCAGTAGACAAATCTCCCGGCCGGTGTGGATGTTATAACCAGCCCAGAGGCCGGCCCTGACAAGGGATGCTCAGTGGAGTTGTCCTCGGATTCGGGATCCTCAGGGTCCGATCCGAAGTCGAACTCGTATGCGGGATTCGAGTAGAACTCGGAGAGAGGGTTGGAGTCTGAAGCATGGCCGGGGGCGGTGTCGGAGTCCGAGTTGTACTCCGGTACGGGCTCCTTGCCGGCCCGGCGTGAAGAGGGAGCCTCCGTGCGGGCCCAGCTGAGGATGCGGGGGCCACGTGCGGAGCGCTCACGGAGTGGTGGGACCACGTGCGATGGTTGAGCAGCCGGCTCGCATGCGATAGCCCATGGAGACGTCGAGTTCGAGTTGTAAGCGGACTCGAGCTCGAAGTCAGCGTGATGGTTGAAGAGTGGAATTTCGCCGAACTTGCCGGCAAGTTCGCTTGTGACCACTTCAGGAAGCGTCACGAAGCCGGTCTTCGGGTTGGGCGGCATGGTGAGGCGGCGCTGGAAAGAGCTCGCGCCGTCTGCAGTGCAGACCCATGCGCCAAACACGAAGGTGTCGCCGCGGATGAAGGCGACGGTTGGCTACTAAGGGGAGTACCCAAAGTAGATGAATGTGGCCTCGCCGAGATCGGTAACTCGAAGGAAGAGACACGTGGCACACAATTTAGACAGGTTCGGGCCGCGAGGTGCCTAATACCCTACGTCCTGTATGCTGTGTAGCTCTGGATTGATTGGGCATGATTACAAGATGGTGTAATAGTGCGCCGTGAGATTGGATGCTAGAGAAGGGTCCCTGCCTCGCCTTATATAGTCCAGGAGGCAGGGTTACAAGTCGGAGTAGGGAGAGAGTACTAGTTGAGTACGTCTAGGAGTCTTCCATACAGTGCAGGACATGTACAGCTTCCTAACCGAGTACTTCTCCTCCGTAGTCCTTGTGCTCCACGCCATCAGGTGCCGTGTAGCGCAAGTCGGGTAGTCCTAGGGGCCCATCGAGTAGTCGGTCCTGGTACCCACCGAGGTAGTGGGCCCAGGGAGGTCCATACGACAGTCGGGACAGGGCGGGGCTAGGACGGCGCGGCGGCGGAGCGGAGCGGGTCGGTGGCGGGGGGTGGTGGCGGCGCGGCCGGGCGGCGGCGGGTCGGGGCGGGGGCGGGGCGGCGGGGCGGGGGCGGGGGCCGGGTGGTGGCGGTTGTGTGTTTGACTGTGTGGGTTGGTGGCGCACGTTGGTGGCCGGGTGAGGCAAAAAAGAAATACCCTTCGCCGAGAGCCAAGATCTAGGGCTCTCGGCGAAGCTGACGAGCGGGCCCCACGCTCCGGAGGCTCGCGCTGCCTTCTAAAATTAAAAAAATGCACTCTTCGCCGAGAGCCAAGGGGCCGGCTCTCGGCGATACTGACGAGCGAGCCCCACGCTCCGGAGGCTCGCGCTGCCTACTAAAATTAAAAAATGCACTCTTCGCCGAGAGCCAAGGGGACGGCTCTTGGTGATACTGACGAGCGGGCCCCACGCTCCGGAGGCTCGCGCTGCCTACTAAAATTAAAAAAATGCACTCTTCGCAGAGAGCCAGGGGCCGGCTCTCGGCGATACTGACGAGCGGGCCCCACGCTCCGGAGGCTCGCGCTGCCTACTAAAATTAAAAAAATGCACTCTTCGCCGAGAGCCAAGGGGCTGGCTCTCGGCGAAGGTCCCCTATTCACCGAGAGCGAAACACTCACCGAAGATTATTTTCATCAAATTTTATTTAAAAATAGCAAACAAATTTGAAATTTCGATAAAACTTAACATGTCACTAGATATGTTGTGTATTGCTTATAAAAAGTGGTTGCACTCAAATTCAAAATGAAAATTCACAAAGAGACCAAACCAAGTGGTATCAGTTCAAATTCTCTGAAACTTCTCGTGAGATATTCCGGTTTCTAAAGAGTGTACGTGTCAACTTGTTCAAAACACTCTCTACTATTTATCACAATCTCTATGTATGATATCACGACCACTCGACAAAAATCGTGATTTTTCAACTTTATTTGAATTTTATATAATTTTTTTACCTTGCTACCACACGATCTTCATCTTGATACGAGAACCAAATGCAAGAAAATTGAGCCTCATTTCATGTACATGGTCTTAGAGATGTCTCATGAACATGAATACCATTTTTTGAACAAATTTGCTCTATGATTTTATGCACTTGCAGTTCATATCGGACGTATAAGAAACAAATACAAAGAAAGAAGTGAAATTGTTAAATATAGCTAACAAAGACAAAATGGTGCTAATTTTGAACATGTATATTGTTTGAGTGTATGTGGATCAAGGAAAAAGTTTGGACTCGAAAATGTGAATTTTTTTTTTGAAAATTCGCCGTGAGCAGAAACAAAACACTCACCGAAGGTATAATGCTCTCGGTGAAAGTGTTTCTGCGCCGTGTGTTTTTTCTTTGCCGAGAGCCGAACCTCCAGGCTCTCGGCGAATTTAACGGGCGTAGGCGGCCGTGACGGCTGCGGCTGCGGAGCCGTCAGCCGAACCCTTCGCCGAGAGCTGAGGGTAGAAAGCACTCGGCGAAGGTGCTGTTCACCGTGGGCCAGTCCTTCGCCGAGAGCCAGATCTTGTGCTCTCGGCGAAGAGGGGCTTCACCGAGAGCTGGAGATTTAGCTCTCGCCGAAGCTTCCAGCTCTGATTGCTGCTGCAAGTTCGGGGATGTTATAACACCTAGGAGGACGATGTGGAAGGACTATTTCTTCACGGGCTGTGAGTTGTAACTGTGCTAACAAATTGACGCTGGGTGAAAGAGCCATGAGAGAGATGTGGTTAGCACTGCAGACATCTTCTGGGATGTTCAAACAATCAGATTATACGTGGAGACAAAGGAAGCGAAAATGACAACATCTAATAAGTGTAACAGTACAAAGCTCGCGGCGGCGACTGTAGGTTTCGGTTTTTCTCTGATGAAACTGCAGGTTTCAGGTTGCCATCAATCCGCAGCATCGCATCAGGCCATTGTTAACCTGTCCTGATTTCAGGAGACACTGCACCTGTCAGCAACTTTTCAAGGAATAGCCTCGAGAGCGGAGATTGACGTACACTACCTCGCGGAGGATCTAGAGCGATTAGCCTAGATCGATCGATTAGGTTGCAGTACATGGTGATTGAGTGGATAAACACGTGGGCCCCTCCCATCGCTGTGGGCATCGGCGGGTCATGGCTGCTACGCCACAAACCTGCGATCGCAATCTGGAATCCCTGGAGCTGGAGGTGCCGGCTCCTCGCTGGCTGCTAGGTGCCCATGCTGTGCTGATGGTGCTCTCTATCTCATCTTCTCTTCCTTGGGAAATGCGATTTCTTACGCACCAGTACTCATCGGGCTCTTATATTGTATTGTTTGTTTATTTACTTATTTGTTTGTTTATCAAAGGGCATGTCTTGGCACACTTTTTTGTTATGCTAGTTGGAGAGAAAATTAAAAAAAAGAGAGAGACGATAATGCATGGAAGCATGCATTTACATGTCCTGTTTCTTTCTTTGTCCACACTCTCTTGATCGAGCCTGGGGACAAAGCTAAGGGCTAGCTTGGGGACGGGACGAGCAGGATATATTTCTTGAGATCCTGGACGCGCTAGGCTACAATGCAAGATTGTTGTTGCCTACCTGCACAAGTACATCCTCCATGCATTATTACTACTTTTTTTCCTCTCTCGATCTCTTGCCCTTTCAGTCCAGACGAACTGATCAGAAAGGACACCACTCCAGGATGCAAGGCAGCAGATGATGGATAGATTTTTTCACTTGCTTGGCAGCATCTGTTTCGTATAATGTGCAGATCCAGGGCAGAGGGAGATCGGATTTAGAACGCAATAATGTCATGCTTGTGTCGATCACCATGAGACCACCACCTTGCTAACAAGCTCTGGTCAGATTCTAGCTAATGGCTGTTCGTTCAGGCAAAGATGCAGCAAGCAAGCAGGCATGGAGTGGCATGTACGTGCTCGCTGGATCGACGCTGCCCTAGAGGACAAAGGCGATGGTGCGTCCATCCCTCTCGTCGCGACATCGTCACCCAGCACACATGCCCTTGTTAGTTTGGTGTGGATGGACTGTGGCGCCATCGAAAAGGCCGAGCTCTCAGACTCTCAGATTGATCCTCCCGTATCCTACAATTACACGGACGAAATTTAAAGCCGGTCCCTGCTGCCTTAGCTAGCTTGAACCGTGTGTGTCTTTGTGCATGCTCACTGACGCCTGGGGTCCACCCTGGACTGTTTGTCGGCGTCTCTTGCAGGAGTTCAAATTCTTGAAGGTCTCTTTCATTTTCCCCGCGCCGGTAATCAACTTGGGTTGGCCTATGCCTGCATACAGTGCCTACTAGGTATCATCTTATCACAAGAGGAGGTAGTACGTGTGAAGAAGACAGCATCAACAATGACCCATAGAAACTAGCTACTCCCTCCGTCCCGAAATATAAGATCTTGGAGAGTTCAAACTCAACAGACAACAGTGAGAGGAAATGACTTCTATACCCCTCATTTTACACTACCAACCAACTCTCCATCTACTCACCAACCTCATTCAATTTTGTCTTAGCCTTACAGGACCTTATATTTTGGCACAAAATTTGAACCCTCCAGGACCATATATTTTGGGACGGAGGGAGTAGTAGAGAACATCGATCTTAGAGCATCTCCAGCGGGGGCCTCCATACGGGCCTCTACTCCAAAATTTGGAGGTTTGGTGCAAAAAACCATCTCCAGCAGGGCCTCTAAACAAGCCTCCATTTTGCATACCCCTCCAAATTCCCCCTCCCACCCTCCATTTCTGGAGGCCCTCCATTTCCCCCTCCAAATGTGGGCCCCACCATTTCTTTCTCTTTTTTTTCCCATCTCCTCCCCCTGCCACACCCCGGCCAAGACGCCCGGCGCCCCTCCTGGAGATGCGCCGCCGCGCCGCCGTCCGAGCTCGATGGCCGCATTTGGGGGTCCGGACTGGGCCGCGTCGCCGCCGCCGCCGCCGCCGACCTTGACGCCTTCTCGGGCCGCCGCGCCACGCCTCTACGACTTCTCCCGGCAGCAAGCATCGGCCGGAGGAGGAGGAGGAGGAGCGGCGGCCGCTCACGCGCCCGCCGTCGGCGCCACCCGCCGCGCACGCGCGACGTTCGACTCCGCCGGAGCCCGAGCCCGAGCCGTGCGGCGGCGGCCCCCGGCCCCATCATCACCCCGCCGAAGCGTTGGTCCTCCCCGCGGCGCTCGGGTTCGCCGAGCCGCGCACCCCGTTGTGCCTCCTCACCCCCGCCGCAAAGACGAGGGGTCGTCGTCCTCGCGCTCGCCGTCGCCGTCGAGCCAAGAAGACACGACACACCCGACCGGGCGCGGCGGAGCGCTCGCCTTCGCCGGCACCCCCCGCCCGCTCCTCGCCCCCGCAGCACCTGCGTGGGGTGGGGCGCGACGCGGCGCGTCGAGTACCCCAACCAGCACCGCCCCGGCCTCGCGTGGCGTTCCCGCTGTCGAGGGGTTCGCCGCGGCGGCTCGGTGCGGTGGCGACGACCGAGAGGCGCACTAGGACGCCGCGCACTAGGACGTCGGCCGTGTCCACCACAAGCGCGGCGAGGGGCGCGGCGGGCGCCCTCCCGGACGCGCGGGAGGCCGGGAGGCGACCGGCACCGAGAACGTCCATCACCGTCGAGGGCTGCGCACGTCCGCCGGAGTCGAGGGCCGGAGTTCGAATGCCCCCGTGCACATGGACCCCACCGCCCGCGGTCATGGGCCATCCTACTCCACCTCGCCTCCCCGACGCCCACCGCCGCCGCGTCGCCAAATCACCAGCACCGTCTCGCCCGCCGCGTCGCCAAGTGCCGCCCAATCTCGTCACTGAAGCTGCCCACCACCTACATCACTGCCGACCCCGCTAGTAGGCACCGCCCCGGCACCGTGTTCGGTGCCCGAGCCGCCGCCGATGCTCGCCGCCCGAGCCGCCGCGGCGTCCTCATCCTCGAGTACGGTGCCGCCGCACGACGCGACGCGGCGCGACCCGTGGCGCGATGTCGAGAAACGTCGTGGGGGCGGTTCGGCGGGCTCGGGGAGTGCGGCGCAGGGACGGCCGCCTCGCCATCGCGAGGCTCGCCGGCGGGGACGGGAAAAGGGGAGGCCCCATGGTCATGGCTGCGCGAGGCGGAGCTCGCCCATGGCCGTGAGGCGGACCTCACCCATGGGAGCGCGAGGCTGTTGCCACCGGCGGAGGAAGATGGGGGAGGGGCGGAGCGTGTCGGGCGAGGAGGAGCGGCGGCGGCCTGGGAGCATAGCGCCGGCGGCCGGAGGCTGAGAAGGTGGAGCAAAGCGCCGGCGGTGGTCTTGGCCGAGAGGGAGCTGAGGCGTGCGTCGTGGTGATCGACAGATGGGGTCCACCTCGAAATAGAGGTACGATTTGATATCCCGCTGGAGTTGAGTGTTAAATTTGGACCTCTATATTTTGCAGGTAGTCCTTCAAATGAGTTTTGGAGATCTAAATTTGCATATCCCTGCTGGAGTTGCTCTTAGCTAGGGAACATAAACATATTGCCCTCTGAATTCTTGTGCTTGCAACTTGTGTAGCAGCTAGGGCCTAGCCGACCCCGTTCATGGCTGTAGCGACAGGGGCAGGGAATACTCCACAAAAGCCTGCCTTCCCTCAGCGTCAAGAAGGGCATCTCCATATATTGTCATTACTTTCATGAATTCTTTCCGCGGAAGCATTCTCTAATCTTTCACGAGCACAAACAATCCCTTTCATGTGTATTATATATACAAAATATAATACTCTATTGCAGGAAGCTTGGGTACAAATCAGCAATTGATCGTTTCATAATTTCCTCTCGCGCCCAATCATCTGTGTTATATATTGTTTAGTTCCTACATTTTGGACTCCAATTCACGATTCACCCATCACATCTTCTCTCATACCACGCGCCTCCACTCCCACATTTTTTCACAACTTTCCACCTCAATGCACTGTTCATTCACGCAAATTTGATGAACTAATAAACACCAGACCTAGCCGCGTAAATGACTTAACATGGTTAAGAATAGTATACGTAAGTAGTACCTTTAGTGTAAGAGTATCATGAGAAAAAAGAATACAAGTAACATTAATGTAATACTATCTTACACCAGTGCAAAGTTCGTAAGATCTTTACAAATGCAATATCACCTTTTTACAGTAATACTAGCATTCTCTACTACATGACGCTGGTTAATTAGTTCATCTATGAGCTAACCAACATCGTATATTAAAAGATGAATAATTAATCGTACTGGATGATCAGACAATCTTTATAGGAGTACTAGTATATATGTGCATTCAGCTAGCACACCCGGGCCTAAACAATCTGCTCCCGGCAGGCAGGTCGTGTCGAGCGCAGCGCATTGTGCGTGCGTCGGATCTATCCACCGTACCGTGACGATCGGCGATGGCACACGGCAATCAATCGGCGTCAGTACCGACCGGGGCACGAGACCCATCGGCGTATCAGCCCACGCGCCGGCCGGCACGTAGCCACCGGTCGGCACCCGGCGCCCTCCGCGCGGCCGGCGGCACCGCACCTATCGAGCCCCAGGACATGGACGGGCTCGCCGTCGCCGCCGTCGCTCGCGCTCGATTCGATTCGACTCGACTCGACTCGACGCAACGCACACGGGTACGCACGCGGTGATTGACCCCTGCGGTTCCATCGCCGGATACGGCGAACATGGCCACATGGTGATAGCGCGAGACTGGTTGCTGCTGCTGTGGGATTGGGTGCTCTTTTCCCCTTTGTGTGTGTGACTGAGAGGGAAGGGCGGCTGCTGTGACAACTTGAGGGGTGATGGCTCCTGGTACTGGCAAGAAAGTACCTTGGGGCATGTGTTGCCTCCTGATAGGTGGTTCTTGTGGGCCAATGGCTCCTTGCAGCAAACCAAAGAAATTGAGAGCGGAGATGCCTTGAAACGCAGTGGCTACAATTTTCTACAAGATGTACACGTTTTGCAAATGAATGGTTAGATGTTCTGTGTACCTTGTACTGCTTATTGGTGGTATACGGCACCAGGAAAGAGTGCAGCCCGAATTTTCTACACTCGACTTTACTTTTCATATCCTTCCTAGAACTACACAAATTTCACTTTAGCTAGTCAACCCATAATCCTTGAAGATTCTTATGACCTGGAGTATTTGGACTACGGCTACAACATGTACTACATGTCTTGCAAATGAATGGTTAGATGTTCTCTCGTACCTTGGACTCGCTTATTGGTGGTATAAGGCACCGGAAAAAAGTGCAGCCCGAATTTTCTACACTCGACTTTACTTTTCATATCCTTCCTAGAACTACACAAATTTCACTTTAGCTAGTCAACCCATAATCCTTGAAGATTCTTATGACCTGGAGTATTTGGACTACGAGGAATGGCATGATCTTCAATAATCATGATTCATCATCGGTTGAGCCATGCCTACAAAACCTTCGGGAAGGAGTTTAAAATACTTTTACACAAAAGAAGAGTTATTTCTCAGGAATAGAATTATGGCTAGCCGAACTAAGTAATCTTATATTTGTTTCTTCTTTTTCTTCCTTCTTTTATCACTGTTTCCTTCTTTTAATTTATAACCACTAGGGTTTTGCCCCTTCTGTTTCATAAGAAAAAAGATTACTTAAATAGACATCATTAAATTAAAAAACTAATCTCACATTTCTTTCCACCGCACCGGTTAACAGATGTTGTCCATTCTACCCCTCTGCCGCTCTATGCGCATCTTTCCTTTTTGTCAACATCACATATGTTTCCACACTACACCCGAACCTTAGGTTGGGTCGGACTTAGGTTGAGCTACCAAAAAAGTTTAATTTCTTTCAAACCTAAATTCTCTGTCCAAGTCGGCCCATTAACTCCACCAAGCCAACAAAATCGGGCCCAAAAAGACTCAAGTCGTGACACCCATCAATTTCTAGTGTAAATTTAATTCATTTTATTACCGAGATGGCTCGAGCACACATTTGTTTTTGGGCCGCAAAAATCATGACCGCTTAGGTTTATCAATCAATCCGCGTCGTTGGATTGAAATGACATAACCCTAAATAGCCTCGCTTGCCATTGCACTGTTCGTCGCCCGCCGCCACTCCTCCCACCGCTGCCTTCCTACCACACCACCACATACTATTGGGAGATCCAACTCGATTCCTTCTCTTCTCCATGGTTAGTGAAAACTTCGCAACCGTATGATGTCCCGATCCACTATTTCTCCCCCCATTTTAAGGTTTGAGCCTACAAGCGGCGCAGATCGCGCCGGAGATCAGACAATCAGATTGAGCACATATGTAAATCGAGAAGCGGCCATGGATTCACTTGATCCGCAAGGAATGAGGTATGTTCATCATGTCCCTTCTTTAAAACTTGCAAGGTGGGCTTGGCACAAGAACATGTACTGCATCCATGGCTTAAGTGAGCTATGAAATGGGGCCATCATACTGGTATTAGCAAAATTGTGGTCACATAGATCACATCCATAATCTTTTCTTTCTTGAATCAACAGTGCCACCCCTGATTTTTAGATTTTGCCCCTTTTCCCCCTCATTCGAGTCGTCGTCTCTCCTCCCGTCCTAATTGCTCTACCCCCAAATTAGTGGAGGAGTGGTCATAACGCCCTTTCCATGTTGACTTATCGTCTAGGAGCTGTCTTGAGAGAACAGGAGTGGATTCATGTTTCTTTTCGCATGATAAAGATGCAGCCAATCCGCGCTTGAAGATTGATGCCAATCTCATCGATCCAATCCAATCAATCAATTACTAAATTGGGATTCGCGGACAAGTAGCACTAAGACTTTTCAAGCATACTATCTTTTTCTGATGCGAGAGGATCGAGAACACGATTAAGGTAGCTTGGAAATCTCATCAGCGTGTGATCCCACTGCGGAGTGCAGATCACTGCCATGGGTGAGGAGAAAGCTGGGGAGTGATTGGCTGTCGCTGTTGTCTAGGGCCCTCGAAACCGAGGTGAACAAGAGCTGACGCGCCGCCGCAGCCTCGTGATAGGCAACCGCGGTTGCAACTTGGGTCATGGTGGGCCTCGACCGAGGCCCATCCGAGTCCATTCCTATTGTCCTTCCCCTCCTATCTCTCTCTTGGTCGCAGCATCATAAACTGGCACGCGCGTTCACGTGGGCTTAAAGTGAACGGTGGGCTCGATGAGAGGGAAAGGAGTTAGTACCATCGCTGCTCAAGCGCCACAGTGACTGACGGACGCATCCTTAGCAAGAAGGGGAAAAAAGGGTACAGTCCCAGTGGAGCAATTTGCAGATTTGGAATCTCTCAGAGACTGCAAAACTTTGCTTTATTCCCAAACTGTTGTAAACATGTTTGCAGTTCAGTGTTTAGTCTGACAAGTTGTTGGCCACCCAACTTACAAGGTGGCCCGTGCACCAATTTACACCTGGATGACGAGAAGTCCATGGATGAGTAGACTCCAACCATATTTGACCCCCGAAATTTCAGGTGGACGCAACAATTTAACATCTGTTTCGGCATAACAGGGATCCAATAATGCAACAAAAGTGGCTTGGCGACTACTGAAGCTGCTGCGTCACAGCGTCGGTCGGCTCGTGACAAGCTCTGCTAACTAACTGGTAAGATCAACAGATTCATGATGAGCAATTATGAAACAAATTTCAGATCAAAAGGCGCTATCTCGCTTGTTACTGACGCAGAGAAATACTCTATGGTGCTCCCTTCGTTGCGCAATCCTCTAGGGTCCCCAGTCTCGGTAAGGATGGGGTGCTGGTTGCTGAAACCCAAGCGATTCGTACTAGCACTAGCAGCAGGTACACCCGTACACGATTCTCTTGTCTGTCTGTGTGTGTTTTTTCCCTGAAACTAGGAATGGCATATGTCGAGTTGAACAATGCCTGATGTTTCAGTGCGATATTTATAGTTAGTGCAGTGAGAATCCAGCGTTGTTGTTTTTTTTTGGCTTCTGCCATTGCATAGTACCCGGACCTTATACGGTCTGCACGAGGAGCATCACGTGACGGATTTGGCGATCGCAGCAGATTCGTGGTCGGGGGAACTTTGCCGTGGCAATGGCATGCAGATAAACAAATTCCCCACATCCAGTCTTTGGCCTGCAAACAGTTTCGACAGGAGAGGAAACTCTACAGAAATGGCCCAATAGGATGTGGGAAAGACCGAAGGGACACATTCAGGAGTCCACCCTTTCAGCTTTCAGGCACCACCACCAAATAAACAATAATAATAATAAAACAAGAAGCAAAGCTTGATGCATCAAGCTGCACCACCAGCCTTTCATGGCCTTGGTAGGAATACCCGGGCCGATTCCCGAACTGGAAACCATCCACAAATCAAGCTGCACCTGCAATGCACACAAGCTAGAATATAGAAACCACACCATTTAACAACAGACACTTTAGTCTACCAAGATCCACCATTTCATTGCAGTTTAAGTACCCAACAAAGGTATCAAAGGGGTGGGTGCTCACGACCCTATGAAGTTTCGACGCCGGCAAGTTCGTCAAGTATGACCACGGCAGGATGAAAGAAAAGATTTTGAAAATAGAGAAAAAAAAGGATAGGAGCGATTCTAGCGAACTCATATTCTCTACCATCAGTTCAAACGACACATGTTTCAGTTCAGAGAACCTCGGCCTCCCATCCCAACTCCTGACCATCAGGTCTCCAGCAGGGACAGAGCTGAGGCTCTCCGGACAGAAACCTTGTGCTGCTTGAACTCATGCCAGGGAACACAAATCCACCTTCTCACAACTTCGATTCTCCTACTCTGCGGCAGTCGACGCCGCCTCATTGCCTCCTTTCAGCATCTCCAAGGTCTTCACCGCCTCCGCATCATTGCCTTCTTTCAGCATTTCCAAGGTCTTCGCCGCTTCCGCCTCGTCATCAGCTCTCAACTTCTTCACGCGAGAAAGCAGCCGCTCCAGGCCAGTACACTTGTTACTCTTGACCATAGTAAGATCATGCTTCCTGTATTTCAACAGCAGCTTTTTCTCGTACTCTTTCACCTTCTCCCGCCGTGCCCTCGCCTGAATGCAGACTTTGCAGTACCACTTCCCCCTGGGCACTCTAGTGCGAGGAGGGTTCAGGCAGCTGAGGTGGTATGCCTCGTCACAGCCGTCACACAGGATGGTCTTTTTCTTATCATCGTCTTCGTGACAAACCCGGCAGAGGCATGATGGGCAGTACCAGCATTGCTCTTCCAGCTGCTTTTCGCTTGCGATCTGGTCAGGACTCATGCACTGGATGTGGTAGTACTTGTACATGCAAGGAGGGTGGCTGCAGATTAGGAACCTCTTGCCGTCCTCTTCAGGTTCTCCACAAAACTTGCAGCAACCTTGGCGAGCAGTCTCCGACAGCTTCGAAACCTTGGAGGGGGCCATGGTGCGGACAACAACAGCTCCCTGAAATATGGTCGCATAATTTTTGGTCAGTGATGTTTGATCCATAGTAAAACTCACAAAACTGTATGAAAAATGATCGCCAGTTCACAAGGGGATCTAAGATGAACTGATGGGAAAATGCCAAAATTTGGACAGACACAGCACAGGTAAAACATTCTTCCTGAAGAACTTTAGGTGCAAAATGAACGTAAGGCGCAACAACAAAGATTTGGTGATAAAAATGTGTCCCATTCTTTGTTATCCAATTACTCCAACTTGGAGCTGCAAAATCAATCCAGCCCACCATGCCAATTCAGTCAAAGGAAGAAGGAGCAAGGTTTGTTTTGTCAACCAAAACAACTAAAAGAACCGGCTGACGAAGTCCCACATAGATAAGCCACTGTGAAGGGGAAAGAAAGATGATCCAGGACCCCAGTTCTCCATATAAATAGTACAACTGATAGATCTGCCAGCATCTCTGCTCTTTAATTATCCTCTCCCAAAAAGTACAAAATCATTGGCAAGTAATAGAGAGTGACCATTGCAACTGATAAATCTGCCAGCATTTCTGCTCTTTGGTCATCCTCTCCCCAAAAGTACAAAATCATTCTTCAGACAATTTATCTTCCTATCAGGCATCCTTTCATATGCACAAAACAGAAATTTCACACAGAGCCACAACAAAAACATCTTTGAAGCAAGTCTAAAGTCCATTTGGGATCAAATGGCACCTCGATTTGATGGAAGCCTTTCAAGTATTCTAGTAAGTTTGATTAAATTCATTACAAAAACCATCAGCTATGGTGGTCTATTCAATCTATAGACTGAATAACATCAGATACTTTCCCTTAACAAATAAATATTTAAAGAAAACATAAATAGTGTCAGATACTTCTTGTTCTGTAGAATATGCAACCAGCACATCTACTCAGAAGTTTTTAACTTTCCTTCATTCAGAGATCACAAATCTGGCTACAGCTGAATTGAACTTCGCATCCTTGGCTCAACAACTCTTTTGTACAATAGACAGACATCGATGGCAAAACGAAGTAAAAAGAAATTCATGGAAATCACCAACCTAAAACACCCAGCACGACCAGAAAGCACCTGTCTCCCCAACAGAACCTTCTCCCTCAAAGATCTACCGAGGGAGTTGGAAATTTTTGGGGGAAAACGCGGCCTAAACAGCAGGAAGTAAGGGGAACAAGTAGAAGAACATGGTTCTTGGAGAGTACCTGTGTCTGGTCGCACTTTGGGAGGAGATCGCTTCTGGATCTGGGTCTCTGGTCTCTGGATCTCGGCCTCTCGGGGGAATGCAGGAGGAACACGGATCCAGGGAGATGAGCACAGCCAAAGGAGAGGGGGGTATCTGTATTGGGTACAGCTCAACGGGGGGAGGAGCGATCCTCCTTAATTGATCAAGGAAACGCTCCTATATCCCCAAAACAACGAGTGGGGGATCATGACAAAATTCTGGCCTAGGTGTGAATTTATTGCTGCCTTCCTTTTTCTGTTTGTTTCTTTTTAATCCCCTCAAAAGAGTCGTGCTTCTGTCATTACCTTTATCCCTGTTAACCACAATTTCTGAGATCCCCCCCCCCCCCCCCCAAAAAAAATTTTGATCCATGCCTTGCCTACAATTTCTGATATGTTTGTCATTACCCTGGATATCTCTGTAGTTGTTCATGGTTCTGGTGTATAGGTAATTGAAAGAATGAACTGATATTTTGCCCAGCTATATATTTGTGTTGCAACTCTTAAGGATGCAGCAAGTACTTGATTATATTACTAATCCTTTTAAACTAAAGATAACTGTAAATTTCCAGTACACTAATCTCATAGCCCGGATACATGAACCCTCCCAATGTTATTATTACTTTTCATGAGATGTGGAGCACTACTGCATTAGTATAAGTTTCCATACCAGAGTACTATCACTGCTCATCTTGGTTCAACTCTTTATCCCCTCCAAAGTAGGTGCCACATGAACCTAAAACAGCAGTGTGAAAAGGTTCGTCTATACAATAAAGAGAAACAGGGAAATTATTGTTGTTAAATCAAAAAAAATTGTCTCTGAGATTTTCTTCTAGGTTTTATAACGGTTTCACTTTCAGATGCTTACTATATCAAGTGACATGATGACACATTCTAATCTTGTTGGCAGTCTCTTCATACATTTGGATGCAATGTTTCTTTTTTCGATTTCTAGTTGCAGCAGTAACAATGAGCTGATAACAATGAGCAGTAACAATGAACAAGTTACTAAACGCTCCTAAGTAGGTACAGTGTGGTATCATCTTAGAATACTGCACTTAAGTATTTAATTGTGTGATGGCTTCAAACTTTTAAAATATATTTGTCCCTTCTCTGTCACATTCATATTCTTTTTAGTATTTTTTTAATCAAAATTTTTGGGGTACCTATGCTGCCAACACCCAAAACAAGGAAACTGACAAAAATGGTAAGAGAAAAAGGGAGGGGAGGAGGGGGGTTACTTATATGACATTAATCCGTTGGGTTGGAGGTACCAAAAATGCTTCTTACCTGTAACATGCGTAGATTAGCAGAAAACAGCCTAGAATGTGAGAATGGCAAGCTGGAAAAAATTCAAGCTCCTTAAAAATTACCAAAAGAATAGAGTTAGACAGCCTGTGACACCTAGAGGGTCTTATCTGCAGTTTCTTTTCACTATTCCATTTCAGCCTTTTTTGGAAGCTTACAGTTTATGCTGCTTCACCAGACTTTTAGGAAGCCATTGAATGATGCCAAGAGAATATGCAGGGATATAGCTCAATAGAACATGTCAGCATTCACATCCACTACACAGATGTCCTAATAGATATATTCGTTTCACATTTTTGGTGGTGTTATTTGAACTCATCACAAACAATATTCATGTAGAAGACATGTGACCCATGGATCCTCAGTTTGACATGTTAAATAGAGTTATCTCAACCAAAAGTTATACGAAAATGAACACACCATTAGTTTGACCATCCATATAGAGTTGTACACTAGATAATAACTCTTTCTTAATGTTGTCTGTAGTGTTTTCCTTGTCTTATCATAAACAAACGATTCTGCTTACAGAATGTAACCACTGTTTAAAAAATTTTGCCGTCAAAAGTGTAGGTTCCTAATGGAAATTCCAGTAATGCAAAAATGACTGTTCTTTTAGTGCTAACTTACCCTTTTAGAGGAAGATACATGCTCAGTTCACATTGCTAGAACTAGTAGGGTTGAACAGAAGAAATAAGAAATCTGCACAAACTGCCACAAATGTACCACAGCACCAGCGATGAACTTCACTTTCTTCACCTGAACCAAAAAAGACTCCCAGGTGTTGATATGATGGCTTTGATACATTAGCAAGTTTTAAAGATGATACATCACCACAGCATTTTTTTTGAACAGACATCACCACAGCATTGCCATGAATGAGGAGCAAAATTAGTACTAGCCTAAAGAGTGCCCTGTTCAAGGCTTCAAGAAGTCAACCAAATACAAAAATGCTACTAGGAAAGTGCTCTTATCATGTTCTATTCCTCCAAAAGATTAAGAAAAAAGGGTGAGTATTTTTTTCACAGATTTCAGAGTTGCAGCATTTTGATATATAGCATGGAGGAAAAATTGTCATCAATCACTTATCATGTTGCATCTTGTTCCCCAGGTACTCAGTAATACAGAAACCATGAAGCCCTCTCAGCTGTACTGTGGCTCAACAAGCAAGACACAGTGCTGACTCCACGAGTGACAGCCGATCTTACCCAACCTCACCTACTATTCACGGGAAAAAAGCGAAATAGGAATAAGTCTCTTACTCAATTGCAATGTATGCTGCTGATGGTGCTTCTCCCAATAATCAATTTCACACCAAGAGTGGACGAATACGCTCCGCTTACATCCTGTTTCGATGCTGTTTGGCGATCAGTATGAGCATGTCAATGAAAATACGGGCGCTTCGAGATTCCGGGAGATACATGTAGATTTAGCGGACGGGGTGAGAAATGACTCTTGTGAACTGTGAAGTAATACCATTGCTTCCTGGTGGCCGCACCATGAATTCCGCGATTCGAGCTTGCGCGGCACAATTGGGTTGATCCGGCAGGGAAGGAAAGGCTGGCCGGGTAATTACCTGGATCGCGTCGGCTCCGGAGCTCCCGTCACGCGATCTCGGCAGCGGAGACGGGGCGCAGCGCGGGGCGGTCGGGTGGCGCTGATGGCACCGCGCCCGCGCGCCGGAGCCATGGCTTCGGCGGGTCGGAACAGAGCACGAGGCGGGATGGCGCGGAGAAGGCGACCCGAGGGGCGGCGGGGTCCAGGCCGAAGGAGAGGTCGTCTCGCCGCGAAGGAGGCGGGTCCTGCGGTCGCGGTTGGGGCGGGGCCGGGCCGGCGCTGCACGCGGCACCAGGGTGCTGTAGGAAACTTGGGGGAGGCACGGCCGGCGGCCGGCCGGCAGTGCCATGGCACCAGCGTGCTGTGGCGGCCAATTGGAGGCACGCGCGCGGCCGCCGCCCGGTGCCGGCTTGGATCGGGGACGAGGCGGGCGGCGAGGTTGTGTGGCGTTGGTCTGGCACTTGGCAGCCGGGGTTCCTCCTGCCGTGGCCGTGGGTGGCTGAGGTGCTCGCTCGCTTCGCGGTGGCAGAGGCAGTGGCCAGCGGCGCTCACGGGACGGGGATGCTTTCACCTCGTCTTCAGGATCGGCCAGGCCTGCCGCGCCGCCGCGCGGGCATCAGATCTCACAGCAACAGTTGGTATGCAGGTAACAAGCAGCCGATGCATGGGGGAAGGAGGATCTATCTGCAGCAGCAGTAGCACTGTGTGGCGTGGCGGTTTAATTTGAGCACGTCCAGGTGTCCCAGGATGGCGCTACGATTGGTCGCGTCGCGGCAGAAGAGAATGGCAGGCAATTCTTGAAGAGCGCATTGTGTCGCCTCGCCGCCGAGCATCTTCTTTCACTGTCCCATGGCGGGCGGAAGAAAATGCGTCAAGGATCCCGGCGGACGACGAGAAGCAACTGAGGTTGGATCGCGTCGTCCCTGGGGTGCCGACCTAACAATTCAAGTCAAGATCCCAGAGAACGAGTGCTCTGTCAAGTGTCAATTAGTTGGACGAACACTATGTATTGTTTGTTGTTGAAAACCCTTGTGCACCTAGTACCCTCTTCATGCTATGAAGACATCCACGCGGAAGTCGGAACATGTTACGGTGTTGCGGCTAACTTCTCATCCCACGCTCCGTTACAAATATCAAAATACAACATCTGCAGGATCGACAGTATATAGTTGCGTGAAAAAAAATGTCGTTGGTTTGCTGATGCCGCAACATGGACATTACTATGTTTCATGCAGCATTTATTGTAAAGCATGCGATAGTTAAGTAAAAAATACAAAAAATAATAATTCCAACAAAAGATATATTAGAGTGTCCGATTTTTCTTCGCAGTCGGGATGTTCGTCTTAGCATTACCGATTATCAGCGTGTTCGTTCGGCTTACCGGCCACCAAACAAGAGTAGATTTTCTCTCGTAACAAACCGGCCACCAAAGAATCGATCAAAGAAGATTTTCTCTCGTAACAAATTAGCTCAACCACATCACCACCAAACCAAACGAACAGGCTGTATGTTAGATAGGCTTCATAAGAATCGAGGATCAGGCTTCATAAGAATCGAGGACCTGTTTTTCCTAAGGGCACTCCCAACCCAGATTCTATAATAGGGTCCAGAGTCATTAATTACATTGCCACCTAGGCAAATTGCTGACATGACAAGTAATTTAATGATGAGAGATGGGTGAAAACTTAGAAACCGTCTAAGTTAGACTCCAAGTCTTCCCGAAAAACGAAGCCTGTGTGGATCTCGTGTGGCTGCCCGCATGCACGATGTGTGCTCTTATTTAATAAAGCGGGAGTAGAACATCCGAGAGGAATATTAGATAGACTCCATGCTAGAAAATCAGCATTGGATAATATAGTTTCTTGTGACAGAGTCTTCGATATATAGACTCCATGGGTAGAGTCTGGGTTGGGAGTGCCTAAAAAAACTTCCGCCCAAATGTTTGGACACACCTTTGAACTTTGCGGAACAAAAATTTTAAGCCTAATTAATTCATGTTCCGATCATGTTGTCCTCCTGTCGACATGTGCTAATGACATATTAATTATGTATAATAAATTTACCTTTTCAATTTCTCCCATGAAACTCTGATGTGACAAATTTTTTACCGCTGCATTTGAACATCTCCTTAGAGCATCTTCAAAAGTTTGCTAATTTTTACTTGATAAATCTTGTGTTTTGCCAACTTCTAAAAGGATATGTCAAGTAAAAAATAAGCTCATTTTCTACGGTTTGTCATAATTCACTTGTCAAATTCAGATTTAACTTACATCAGGAACCTAAGAGAGAAACGAAATTATGTTTATGTTCCTCCACCTTTTGAAAACTTATATCAGGAATCTTTCTCTTTTGTTCAGAGAAACTCCAATAGCTTCCCACCCCAAGTTGTCATTATTATTTTTTTACAGAAACAAAAAAGAAAACTTCTGGTTACCGTTTATTCCAAGTTCGAAAAAACAGACTCCGCAGGCGCATATATGCACGCAGCTATCCGCTGCGCATCCTTCCGTATAAGAAGAGGTGGAAGAGTATAAAATAATTTTGTTTTTTCTCAGGGTTTCCTGATTTAAGTTTTCAAGAGTTGGAAGGATATGAACATAATTTTGTTTATCTCTCAGGGTTCCTGATTTAAGTTTTCAAGAGGTGGAAGGGTAGAAACATAATTTTGTTTCTCTCTTAGGGTTCATAATGTAACTTAGATCTAGGTGAGCTCATTTTGTATTAGTTGGAGCAACTCCAATAGTTTGG
Organism: Cenchrus americanus; assembly: GCA_947561735.1. Taxonomy (NCBI): domain Eukaryota; kingdom Viridiplantae; phylum Streptophyta; class Magnoliopsida; order Poales; family Poaceae; genus Cenchrus; species Cenchrus americanus. The sequence goes on from OX387244.1 coordinate 10,155,433, forward strand.
CAAACCAACTTGGCATCCATCTGACTTTGGCAAAACAAGAAAAATTGGCCTCTAACAGTTTGGCAAACCAACTTGGCAAAAAATAGAAACTTAGCAAAACTCACCTCTCCACGCGTATATATGCGTGCGCGGATCGTGGTTGCCATCGTCGCTTCTCTCTAGGCGGGAGGGTGAAAAAAGAAATAAGGAATAAAGAAGGATTCCTGATGTAAGATTTGAAGAGGTGGAAGGTCATAAATATAATTTTATTTTTTTCAAGATTCCTGATGTAATTTAGATCTGAGTTTGGCAAGTGAATTATGCCAAACTCTTGGAGACAGACTATTTTTTACTTGGCATATCTTTTTACAAGTTGGCAAAACACAAGATTATTTTTTACAAGTTGGCAAAACACAAGATTTGTCAAGTAAATTTTAGCAAACTCTTGGAGTTGCTCTCATATCTTTTTAGAAATTGGCAAAACACAAGATGTGCCAAATAAAATTTGGGGATACTCTTATTTTTTTTCACCCTCCCAACTCGCTTGACCACGTTAATGCCAACCCAGATCGGCACATGTATATTTCTGTGTGGGTATGTGAGTTTTGCCAAGTTTCTATTTTGTCAAGTTGGTTTGCCAAACGGTTGGAGACCAATTTTTCTTATTTTGTCAAAATTAGATGTATGTAAAGCATCTCCAAGAGTTTGCCAAAATTACTTGGCAAATCTTGTGTTTTGCCAACTTCTAAAAACGTATGCCAAGTAAAAAAAAGAGTTCATCTCCAACAATTCGGTATAATTTACTTGCCAAACCCAGATCTAACTTACATCAGGAATCCTGAAAAAACAAAATTATGTTTGTGCACTTCCACAACTGAAAATTTACATCAGGAATCTTTCTCTATTTTTTATTTCTTTTTTCACCCTCCCACCTAGAGGCAAACGCCGATGACAACCACGATCCGCACGCGCATATATACGCGTGGGGAGGTGAGTTTTGCCAAGTTTCTGTTTTTGCCAAGTTTGTTTACCAATTGCCAAAATTAGGTGGACGTCAAGTTGATTTGTCAAACTGTTGATGTTGCTCTGTTAATTTGCCAAAGTGATGGAGATGCTATCTCATTTTCACATTAATAAACTGGTAGAGTAGTGTCCTTGAAAATTGGCAGAGTAGAATTCGGACCTGAATCGCTTGTCACTCGTGATCACTGCAGAGAGCAACAGAATCGGCATTTATCAGAGGCACTATGAACATTGAACTCCCAAATAGCTTTTCTACATATCTAAATATAATTATATATATATATCTAGGTGTTAAAAAATCAGTAACTAGAAAACATAAAATTAATAGTAATTCAGAACGGAGTGAGTAGAAGCCATCACGAGCATAAATGGAAACAATTCGTAATTACAACCAATACTCCAATAGTGTGGTGGCCTGCACCTGAATTACAAATGGTAATAATATCCTCTTGACTCGGATACATGTTAGTTTAGACAATCGGTGCTGACCATATTTTGTTACAGCAGCTGAAAAGTGCCTATAAGGGAACCAAATATCCTGTAAGGCAAAATAAATTAGCTAGGTTGTTGGTTATGACCAATCACGGTTGGGAGGCCAAGCACGGTTTGAGTGAGCTGACTACCGGCACTTGTCTCGTCGGAAGGCTTGGATGGCTTTTGCTTCTCATTCCCATACTGCAATGGAGCCTTTGGTTGGTTAGCTTGTGTATCTACAGGATCATATTCAGATTTTCTTTTTTTCTTCTTCATCTCGCCAGCATTCCTTTTGCTGTCATCAGGGATTGACCTTGAGCCTGTTTCACGAACCCTTTCGTAATTTTTCACTCCCTGGTTCAGTCCATAATCAGGTGGATGGTATGTGATGGGATTCAGCACGGGTTGTGGTTGTGACATAGGTGCACGATTAGTTACAGGTGGTGGTACTTGTGACATAGGTCCACTTTGCATTACAGCAGGGTAGCCATCTGGTAGTTTAGCTGCTGCAGCCAGCTTCTTCCTCTTCATTCTCTCTTCGTTGCGAACCTAAATTAGTTGAAAGAAACATCATGAGCAACAGAATGAAACGATATATTATATCAGCCTAAACAATTCTAACGTCGCATCTGCTTCAACTTTTAATTGAATATGTACTACTCTGTTCTTAAATATACGACACCATTGACATTTTTCATTCGTTTGACTATTCGTCTTTTCAACAAATATTTTTGCAAATCAATAAACCTACAAGTTAAATATAAAGTACATTCGACGATAGACATAAGGATTCACATTTTACTTTAGTTAACTAACTTATTCAATAGATATTGATGATCAAAGTTGAAGTAAAAAGTCAACGGTGTCATATATTTAAGAATGGAGGGAGTACAAATTAAGAATGAATGGGGAAAAGGAATATTTATAGTGATGACCTTTTGCTGGTTGTGCAATAATCTCTTTCTATCCTTCGATCTGGAAATGGCATCTTTGATTCCAACATTATCCATGTAGCCTTGTGGCCATAGCTCTGCAAGCTGGTGTAAAACATATGACATTTTAAGTATGATCATGACAACTGCAAATGCACTTAAAATCAATATGATATCTATAATTCCAATCCAAAATTTTCTTACGAAAAATATAATTTTTGCATGATTTAGTAAGTATTCGACATAAAAGTTAAATAATGCAGAAAATCACAACAAATTTGGATATAAAATGGACCCTTACAAAACTAAAAAAGCACCAGCAGGGGCAAGGCATTTTACAAAACTAGTATTTTACCCATGTCTAACATCACAAGCACCTCTTGCTCTTCTATTCAAAATAACTAAACTAACCTCAAGTTCACAGATTATGATCTATAATCCACATTTAGTAAGATTTACATTGAAGGAAGCTAGAGAGGCAATGGAGTAATAACCCTTCCACATAAGATAAACAAATAACAGCCATGATACAAATCGCAGAGAGAAGCATAACATTTAGTTTTGCCTAAGGGTATTAGTAACTAATATGCTAAACCAGATTTATTTAGCAAATTAAGGGAAAACCCAAGTCAGGTATGTTTCTGCCAAAAAATGAGGGGAAAATAACATGCTAATGAAAGATTTACATAAGTGGAAATGGGCAAGCTTTCAATCATAATTACAAGAAATCAAGTCAGCTAGTCAAAAAGGTAACAGAATTCAGATTCTAAAGAAACTTTTTAAAGAAAACCAAAATAAGAAATGAACTAAAGCTTTAGGATCAATACCTCAACATATAATTTCCTGCTTTGAGGGCCCTTGTCTTCATCCATACCCTGATAAGGATTCAGAAAGGATACTGATCAATCCACTTTGGTTCTATACAGAAACTCATCTACATGTTTCACTAACTATAACGATATAGAATAAACAAGAATCAAATATACCAATACGCACTTATACCTTCATCAGTCACTAACTTGCAAATGTGAACAAAGTCTAATGAATGTTCGTGCTAAAGCCTTTTTCAGTCTCCAAAAAGAAAAGAAAAAACATCATGTATATGTTTATGGGCTTATACCTCAACATACAGATCATAGAGATCACATATCCTATCCTCCAATGCATAATCCATAACAGACTTCCCTTTTAAAGCTCTTCTTTCATCATTAGCAACCTGAAAATCATCGGCCGAACCATCCTGTTGCTCATTGACCTGGTAGCATGTTAATAACAGTATATACATCATCCGACACAACAAATAAGAGAAAAATAATTAACAAAAGTCCAAATGTCAATAGGCTAGAAGTCCCATACTTGTCACCAACTATATCTTTACCTTTGACTTTGCAGCCACACGTGCTTTGATCATTTCATTGATCTCCATTTTTATACGCTGAAACCGATCAGCCTTCTCCAGTTTAGCAGATAGACCTGATTCTACCATTTCTTTCATGTTTCTCTGTTAAAAATAGCATTACTTAGGGATGGAAGCAGACATGGACAAGGTTAAATAATTGGGGAGGATACATAGTTCAAGTGAATGGCCCAGAAACTAGAAAGTGACGGTCTAATTGACAAGGGTAGCTCAGAGATTTCTTTTAACACCACATCAGGCATCAAAACATTGCATCGTCTATTCAGTTGTTCGTGTTGTTTCACATTGTCTTATATTGACCAAAAAGATCAGCATGGGTTGTGGTATGAGTCCCTCAATTACCAGATGATGATCACTTACCCCGGATCAGTAAACTTTTGCAGCATAAAAGAAGTAACACAATTAAGGGCATGTGCTGGCATGCTTGAAAAGTATTCTTTTTTTTAATTACTTGTCCTCTTTCACATTTGATGAAAAATAATAAATTGAGAAGCTTTGCCAAAATATACCCCCAAAAAATAATCTACCCCACCCAAAAAAGAATGACATTTTCAAATGCACATAGCACGTATACAGGTATTAGAGGTGACCATCTCTTGAATTAGAATGTACAATTAGTTTACCAAAAAAACTGATCTTCATGATATATTGTCATTTTTGCTAACATTTATTAAGATGATCATAGGGCAACATTACATGTTGAAAATAATTTCAGTTTTTGAAACATCATTTTGAACTGAATAGGTAACCTTTTCAATTTGAAATAAAAAAAATGATGAATCAAACATTAAAGGACAATCAACTAGTGCCCCACGGTCCACGGTACAAAGAAGTCGAGCCAAGATAAGTTCATTATTAGCTTCCATCACTAACCTTCAGTGTCCTGCGCTGCACAAGGTGTCCAACTATGCCCATGAGGCGATCCATCAATTCATGTTCTTGAATCTTTCCTTGATTTGCCTACACCATACAATAGTATTACACTATTACGGACAGCTAAAGTGGTAGTCGAGAGGGTTATCTCCATTGTTTGAGTTTGAATAAGAAAATTGTACTAAATGGACATTACAAATAACGCAGTGCCACAAAATTTCGAATATATAAAATCTTAAGCAAAACTGCATGAGCTAATGCATATATATGTGGTATGCAACAATAATAACTATTAAGTTCAGACAGGAGTATCCATGTTTGAGTCTAAGTAGATTTGGCTGTGGTGCTACGTACCGATAACCTTGCAACTTTGGCAAGCTTTTGCTTCACTTCTTGAGGCAACCGTCTTTTAACTGCTGCATGGCCATTTGGATCTACCTCATTAATATCGATTGTTGGTGGTCTATCTGCAAGGAGAATTTCAAGCATCTGAAATTACTTGCAGCACTACTTCATCCACAGACAGACTTCAGCACATTTAAGGGAATATTATACTCACACTCAGCAACAATCTTCTGGAGATCTCGAATAGCTCGCTCAAGCCTGGTGCCTTTTGGTTTAGTACCTGAACCCTCCCTACCAACAATTGGGTTCTGAAAACAACAGAAACTGCTGAGTTAGAATATATAAAATCTTTGGCGATACAAGTAGAAAGAATACAACTATATGAGAAGTGGGTTAAAGCCATTTGTGCCCACAAAGAGAATGACTGAGAAAAATGCTCCTACCACTGTTTGTGTAGAATAGACAGCACTACCCATAGCCACAACAGGATATTCACTCGTTCCACATTTCCCTTTGCGATAGATTCTATTTGATGAATCATGATTTTCCCTGCTTGCCTTCCTTTGTTGGAAATCAAGTTGCACTGAAGTGCCTTTATCCCTGTAAGCTGAACCATAATCATAGGTCTCACTGGTTTTTGACTTATGTGCATAGTCAACAGGTAGTAACATGTCGCTGCTTTTTGACTTGTGTGCATAATCAAGAGGTAGTAACAACTCTTTATCTCCATAATCAAGAGGTAGTAATACATCTTTATAATCTTCCTTACTGATCTTAGCACGCGCTGTAGCATCAGCTGAGAAATCAGATTTTCTTTTAAGGGCTCCTCCAGGACCACTGGTTTTGTTCTTCACCACTCTGTCATCATCAGGGTATTGACCATAAGAACCTATGCTGCTACTGGCTAATTGCTTGCCTGCCTGTACAGTACCTCTTCCAGAGGATTTTCCAGGCACATCACCAAAATAATCAACTGGGGTATTGGTCTCCAGATAAGTACTCGATTCCTTTCTTCTCCTTTTTTTTGGAGCGATATTTTCTGATGTGCCGGGGTCACTGCAAAAGAGGATCAAATTGATGAATATTCCATTGGTGGCCTGGTGTTGTCATCGACTAACAGTGCAAGTTTACAAGAAACACATTGATGTCACTTTGATCCATTATTTTGATTAAACTGATGTAAATCATCATCCTGACATCTATGAAAGCCATGTGCAGATTAACCATTTGTTATTCTAATCTTTGTTCTGACTACTATCAGCTTATTCTCAAATGCCAATGACATTTTTGTTATATCAGCTAGCACGTGATGTGTATCAAAAAGATCAAAAACAATACCAATTGTGCTGCTCAGGAAGTTTGGCACATGCATTAGCAGAAGGATGTGGAGCATAAATGCTATTTGCATATCTATGTACTCTAAATTAAATTATTTGAGGAACCTTACATCTGTTCCAGCTTTCCTTTGTTCACAAAATACCCATCGTGCTTAGTTTTCAAATTATCGACTTCAAAATATTCATCCTACAAAGAGGCAAACGTGAAGTAAATTAGTAATAAATATTCTCCAAAACTATGCCATAGAGACATGTTTCAAATCTCTCACGAAAAGCAAATGTTACAAGATGACTAAATCACACAATAGTCTCTGCTTAAAAACTGTGTCACTTTATATAAAAAAAAGGTAGGCATCAGGTAATTCAATACGGTGTAGAAACATGACATAACATCAGTTTTGACTTGTTATATACTTATATATATGATCAGTTATTCTATTAGAGCTCAAGTGGCAATGCAACATCAGGATAAAGATTTCCCCTACCAATAGGCAAAGAGCCAAAGAGTTCAAAAAAGGTAGACACGGGATCGGGGTAAATATTGATTGAAGAAATAGATACATTAAGCAATATTATTTAATGTAATCTACACACTAAGTATTGCACATACAAAATCAAGTCATCTGAGGTGTCAGATTTAACAAGCATAAAGATGAGATCAGAATAGATCCAAAAGCAACAAAGACAAATTCGTCTAGATATAAGCAAAATAAGTTTAAATGACTAACCAGTTCAGCATCATCAATAAAAGAATCCTCAGTGTCATACTGATCGTCATCTGGTACATCGTCAAGATCTTCTTCGTCGCTACTATGTTTGCCCTGGCAATTCGGATATGGAGTCAAAACATCATGCATCATGAACCTGAGATCAATTAAGGCCAGTGTTTCCTACCATGTACAGGCGCTCAATTTTTTCAATGACTGCATTAAACCGATTTGGCTGTGTTGGATCCTTTGGGTCACTTTCTGGAGGATGCGCCTGATTCAAACGATAAAACAAACTAGGTGTTATATCACAGCTTTATTAAACTCAAACGATTCAGTAGATTCTAGATGTAGAAGCCAAAGTTTAATAAATTTTTCACTCTGAATATTGAGAACTGATGAATGGTAAGTTTATGGCATGAACATGCACACCAATGTACCAGTATGAGATGTAACTAATTAGGGCACAAAATAGTTCTGGCACAGTGACTTTCAACGTTTTGACAGATTACAAGAGAGAACTAGTAGTCACATTCTAGATACAAGAAACAAGCACTAGCGACAATACTGTAGAACATCTCTGGAGGATAAGAGCACAGGCACCTTCAGAAATGATGCTAGTTTAACCAGAACAACAGAATGTAACCACCCTTGTTCATAAATCAACTATTGGATGCAATTAAGAATATCATTGTTGGTGTCCTCGTCATCACTACAACCAGGTTAACTATATAGCTTTTGCGCCCTTTGCCATCTTTCGATAGCATCTCTTACAAGGGATGACAAGTTGCTGTCTGCCAAACACCAAAGAGCCTTTACGTTTCATCTTCCAGATCTTTACCGTCAGGCTCCAGAGAATCATCCTATTTTCATCTAGGCGAAAAAATAATAAGCAGCGCACAAACTACAGCAACACGGCAGGTAACCGACCAACACGCAACAACCGCAACAGCACTGCTTACCGCACCGGATGGGCCCGCGTGTGCGGGGAACGCCGGCTCTGCCGCCGCCACCGGCGCCGCGGCCGCGTTCCCGGCCTCCCTGAGGAGCTTCCTCCACGACACGATGGTGGTCTCCGCGGGCCGCAGCTCCACCGTGAACAGCTGCCTACGGGCCGTCGCAGCTTCAGGGACCGCGGCCGCGGTGGCGGGCGGCTGCTGCGGAGCGACAGCGGGCGGCGCCGCGGCAGGGGCCGCCGCCGCCGCAGCCGCCGGAACCCTAGCTGCCGCGGCGGCGGGGGCGGGGGCAGGGGCAGAGGAGGAGGGGGGCGGCCGCGGGGTCTTCCATGGCGAGGCTGGGGGGATTGGAATCCGAGAGGTCACGGCATTAGATCGAGGGAGCTAGGGTTTTGAGAAACTTGGGCTGGGGGAAGTGGGGAGTGGAGAAGGAGAAGGTGGGCTCCGGAGTTCGGAGAGGGAGGGGGGCACGAAAACGCCCTCGGTTTTGGTCGTGGCGGAAGGGGGGTCGCGCGCGCCGGATGGGATGAGCCAACCGCCGTGGATTTCTCGTCGCCGTTGGCTTGGCTCCTCGCCTCGCCGCCGTCTACCCACCCTTCCAGCCTTCCGTGCTTGGTGCTTCTTCGGAGTTGGGAAAGGGCGCGCTTGGGCTGTGTGGACCGGTGCATGCGGCCCGTTACGGGTTTGTTCGGGGGTTAGCGGGCTGTGATGAAGGACATAGCAAAACTGCCGTTGCAGCCCAATATATATTCAAACCCGCCGCACGCGGCAAAGTCAAAAGGTTGCAGCCCATTACGGTTTTGTTTAGCGGTCCCCGTATATGAAAGATTTTTTCAAAACAAGTTCATGTGGAAATATTCCAATTCCTAGAAACCACTTGGCTAATTTTGATTTTCTATCTGAGTCGACCTTTTCTTTGAGTATCCTATGCTTATGTTTTGGATGTTTTTCATTTGCTCTCTTGTTTCTTCATTTGTTGGCTTTTTTTATCTTTTCAAGTTTCAACCCAGTTTATCATTTACACATGCAGGTTTCTTTGGCAAAAGTACATGCTTTTTCGTCATTGGCTTGGTTATTTTCAATTTTTTCCTTTCATTAGATGTTTTTGTTCATTTCTCTTTTATTATTTTTACATAATTGTGTGTCCGACATTTCATGGTTTTCATTTTAGAAAGTAACATACTCCATCCGTACAAAGAAATGATGTTGGCATTCAAAATTTATCTAAAAATAATGATGTTTTAGGATTTAAATGTTAAACATAGACAGCCTGGCATGTAGATATCGTGCACGCATGATTAAATTAAAAATATATTTCTTTATTTTTATATGAAACTCAACTAGCTACGGAGACATGTACTTTTTTCCTTCACCTCTAATTTGTCTAACAAAAATAAATAAAATCAATTTTTTTGGGGACGCATGGAGTGTTTGTCAACATTGCTTGTATCTCTAATGTGCCAGGTTTGTCTCGTAGTTTAATATTCTTTCTCGAATACGCAGGAGAACTGCACATCTTTGTATTAAACAGAAGATTTGTTACAACACACTGACACACACGTTTCCCTCACGCGGATTACTCACAACACGTGCTACCTAGCTTTCAGGCACCAGCTGCTATCCACAAGCTTGCCTTGTCCCTAATTTTCCCTAGCACTATCGATTGCGGCGTCGATCGATGGTCGAACAAACGGGCATTTTTCTCCATCCACATATGGCAGCGCACCAACATGAACAATGTGGATGTACCTTGTTGCCACCTTTGTGGTTGCTATATTACCGATTGCTCTCACCAGTCATGAACGGAGGCCGCTGTAGCAAAGACACAGCCGCATTTTGCCCATGAACAGGCACACCACCGACAGCCTGTTCGTTACCTGCCACTTGGTGGTGCACGCGCTAATTTGTTCGAGAGAAAATCTTGTTAATTTGATTCTTGCGATGGCTGGTTTGTTCTGAGAGAAAAATAATGCTGGCTGGTGGCTAATAAGCCAAACGAACAAGTCGCGAACCTCCTTGGCCACCAGACAAGTGACCAGTAGATGATCAATGGTCTCGGCTTCCCGGTCACAAAGCAAACATGCTTCATGCGCCTCAAGCCCCCGTCGCAGGCGTCGGTCCGCCGTCCAGACTCGCCTCCGGCAAGCGAGCTATTGAAAGAGCTTCACACGCAGCGGTGCCCAACAGCCCCAGAGGAGGTCTGCCCCTGGGAACATTGTGAGTTGTGACGCCTTGGTGCATGAGGAGATAGGCTGACTGCGCGCTATATCGTCCGTCAGGCGTCCACTTCCAATGGCTAGTGTCGTCTTCATGGGATCAAGCTGCACCTGCTCTAGTCTGTCCCATAGATGAAGGTATTCCACGAGAGCCGTAATTGACAAACCTGCTCTTGTCCCATAGTTAAGAGTGCCTGTGCCACCGTGCGTGATCTCTTCACACGCGAGCTGACAAGTGCTATTAGGGAAGGCGCGATGTCTTCGATCGATCTGTCGTCAAGCCAGCTATCCCTCCAGAAGATCGTTTGTGTATCAAACAGATCTTGCACAACGTAATTTAATCTTGTGGGTATTATAATGACATAGCCAAGTACTTGCACTTGCAATCTTTTTTTTTTTGTAAATGACAACTCAATTGTTCGGCATTGTGTTTTATCGATCCCAAACTGATAGCAGCCATGTAAACGGCGATCTCATAATTTTGAATTTTGATTAAGGTCTACAGCTACGGACCTACATAGGCCTATGAAGTCCTTCCCTAGAAGAAACGACGACAAGACACGACACAACAAAAAAGCACATGACGCCATTGCAACCGCGTCACATCCCTTCTCCCCTGCTTTCGGCTTTCCCTTCATCAACTGCAATCGAACAGAGAGGTAAGACAAGTTGCCCGGCGGACGCAAAGCATACAGAGCACCTTGCCGTTTCCGGTGCGCGCCTCTGAACGAACCCGAAAGCCCCCTCATCACCATTCCTCTTCCAGCCATGGCGACCCCCTTTACTCCTCCCCTCCCACCACCACCGCTCCTCCCAACCACACCACACCGGCACCACTACCAACCCGGGAGGCTCCAGGCTCCAGTTCAGGAAGGGGAGAAGAGGCGAGCCTTTCTTGGGAGGTTGCCGGAGGAGGAGGAGCTGAGGAAGGATGGGGCGCGGCAAGATCGAGATCAAGCGGATCGAGAACTCCACCAACCGCCAGGTGACCTTCTCCAAGCGCCGCAACGGGATCCTCAAGAAGGCGCGGGAGATCAGCGTGCTGTGCGACGCCGAGGTCGGCGTCGTCATCTTCTCCAGCGCCGGCAAGCTCTACGACTTCTGCTCCCCCAAGACATCGTGCGTGCCGTTACCTACTCCCTGCCATCCTTATTTCTTCTACTAGTTTATGCTGGACCAGAGAAAGATTCTGTATATTTTTAGTCAGCTGCTGTTTTATTTTTGTTGCAACATGTCGTAGTTCCCACTACTGCAGTAAATAAGCAATTCTGACTTGTTTTGGATTGGGAACAGACTGCGCAACTAGGTAAAACATACGCGGCTTTTACAATAACGGATATGTAGTTCTGATTTCTTATATAATTTTTATATGATGAAGTGTTTTGATTCGCTTTGTTCCTGTTGAACCGACAGATGTATTAAGTCATGCCTGTATCTTAAACCTTTTTTTTCCTTCCTAACTGAATGGCAGAGCTCCTGCCTTTTTTGTTAAAGAAAAAAAACAATATTCATGCCCTGTATATGTGATATCATCTTGGTCTGACATAGGCTATCAAGAATCTTGGAGAAGTACCAGACCAACTCTGGAAAGATACTGTGGGATGACAAACACAAGGTAATCTACGATTTCCAGATAGAATGAGAATACCCTTTTTGGAGCTAAAAATAGTTTTGCTAGCCTTCTAGAATTAGTTGAGCATACTGACTGACCATTGGTGTGCACATGAAACATTTCAGAGCCTTAGTGCTGAGATTGATCGCGTAAAGAAAGAGAACGATACCATGCAGATTGAGCTCAGGTAAATGCTTAAACTAGAATATTTTGCATTTTTCTTTTGTTGAGGACGTGATCTCCTGTTAAACACTTAAGCTGGAAGAATTTTAAATTTTCTTTTTCGGGGGGATGTTCCTGTTCCTTTTCATGTTGATATTTATGGAGAATGTGATCTCCTGTTGTGATGGCACAGGCACCTGAAAGGTGAAGATCTAAACTCGCTGCAGCCCAAAGAGCTGATCATGATTGAGGAGGCACTTGATAATGGGCTGACGAACCTGAATGAGAAACTTGTAATAAATCTACTTAATCAGTTTGCTTCTTTTTTTTTATGCAGATGGAGCACTGGGAATTGCATATGAGAAACGTACGAGCTTTATCAACTATAAATCCTGTATTATGAATTTTATTTGAATGTATGGTTGTTTTAGTTCCTGTCTCATTCATTATTTTATTGGTTGGTTGTAGAATAAGATGCTGGAAGATGAGAACAAGCTGCTGTCCTTTAAGATGGTAAGGGTCCTTGACTCCTTGTAGGATTACATTTCACTTGTTGCTTTTGTACAGGAAAAGGCCGAGTTCTCGAGCTCTCACTAGGAAATTTTAATATTTGAACTCAACACTATCTTGGACCTTTTTCCCCTATAAGGCTATAATACACAGGAGAGTTGCATATCATTTCGTTAGAGAACTATCTTGGACATCTTATAATTAAATCGTGTGTACTGCATACAGTTCTCAGATATCAAATCAATCCACTGTTTCATAAAGAACACGGTTATTGATTGGGGATTTCTTTTTCTGTTGAAAACACAAATAATTGATGCAACTACAATTATAATGAAAACTACATACCGTACAGTAAAACCACCTAGCGATCGTTTTCATTGTCGTCCTCCATGTGCTATATTTTGCTTACTTCCTACTGAACAAACTGAAAAAGTAAATGCCAATATTCTTATATTAAGTTGGTCAGATGAAAAAGATCACTCAGTTTAGATTTCAAATGTGGTGCAAAATGTAGAACCTATATGCAGTTATGCACTAGTATGTTTTTTGTCAGTGAGTCAATTCTGAAGTAGAGACTAAACTGAGCCGCTGTTGTTTTTCATATTTCCAGCACCAGCAAGATATTGCGCTAAGCGGCAGCATGAGAGATCTCGAGCTGGGGTACCATCCTGACCGTGACTTTGCGGCCCAGATGCCAATAACCTTCCGTGTGCAGCCCAGCCACCCCAACTTGCAGGAGAACAATTAGGCTTCTGAATTCCCCACTCCACTTGCCGTTCAGCTGAAGATTTCACCCACCACCATGGCTTGTATGTTCTTAACTTCTAGCTCTTGTTTCCATTATGTTTGGAGGGATATATAATGTGTGTCAGTTCCATGTTGTGCTGACGTCATCGATCTAGCACACGCTTAACTTGGTATTGTATGGTTGTGCAATCAGTTAATTACTGTATTTGTCGGACAGTGAACAGTTTATGTTTGCAATCAAAACCCTGATAAAACCATGATGCAATATTTGTGATTTGTGTCGATGACATATATTTGGCATTTCAGTATAAGATTACACAGTCCATGTACATCAGGTGAGGGCTATACATCACCCTGAAATCCAGTTAACCAGAACATGTAGCATAGCATGTGAATTGTGAATACACCCCATCTCTCTCTATATATATAGTAGATGTGATCGCGACCTGAAACTTGAGCCGCGCTGCAAATTGCGCACGCCGCCGCCATCGTGCATCACCTGAGCATGTCGCCAAAGTCCACGGAGGGGCCGCTCAGAATCGACGAGGCGCTGAAGTTGGTTTCGCCTTCGTCGAACGCGATCCTCTGGCCGAACGCCTGCGGGCGATCTGGCAGGTCGGGCACGTCCATGTCCCCCTCCAGCATCCTCAGCGCCTCCGGCATGGTCGGGCGGCACGCAACCGTGACGTGCGCGCACAGGATCCCGACGAGCACGAACCTCTCCATGGCCGCCACGACGGCGCTCGGCTCCTTCCGCAGCGCCATGGCGAGAACCTCCCTCGACCGGCCGGCCTTCACGTGCGTCCACGCCCAATCAGTGATCAGCACGACCCCGGACGGGTCGGAGAGGTCGATCGCGCGGCGGCCGCTCATGGCCTCGAGCAGCAGCACGCCGAAGCTGTACACGTCGCTCTTCTCGGTGAGCTGCCCGTAGAGCGCGTACTCCGGCGAGAGGTAGCCGTGCGTGCCGGCGACGCGCGTCGTGAGGTGCGACTGGCCCTCGCGGCTCCGCCGGGCGAGCCCGAAGTCCGCCACGCGGGCCCGCATGTCGGCGTCCAGGAGGATGTTGGTCGCCTTGATGTCGCGGTGGTAGATCCCCGGCTTGACGCCGTAGTGGAGGTACTCGAGCCCCCTCGCCACGTCCAGGATCACGGCCCTGCGCTGCGCCCACGACAACGCCGTCCGCCGCCTGCCGTCGCCGCCGTCCTCGAAGATGTACTGGTCCAGCGAGCCCTTGGGCATGTAGTCGTAGACGAGGAACATCTGCTTGCCTTCGTCGGGATCGTCGTCGGCAATGCAGCACCCGCGCAGCGGCACCAGATTCCGGTGCCGGAGGAGGCTGATGATCTCCACCTCGTTGGTGAACTCCTCGTCCCCGCCCTCCACGTCCGGTTCGAGCATCTTCTTGACGGCGACCACCGCGCCGTCCGCGAGCACGCCGCGGTACACGACCCCGAACCCGCCGCGGCCGATGAGGTTGCGCTCGGCGAAGCCGCCGGTCGCCTTCGCCAGCTCGCGGACGTCGAACATCACGGAGCCCGTGTTTGGCCGCGGGCGCGACCCCCTCGACGACTCCGAGATTTGGATGCTCCTCATCTTGGTATCTGCACGCCGCTTCCTCCTCCTCCAGAGAAGCAGAGCAACGAGGGAGACGAGCAGGACGGAGGCGATCGGGATCGTGGTGGCTACTGCGATGTTGGTGTGGTTGGTGGAGCTGGACGTAGGCGACGCCGGGGGGGACGAAGAGGTGGAGAGAGCGAGGCCGAGGGCGCAGCTGGCCGTGGCGGTGGAGTCCGGGCCGGTGGAGCTGGAGATCCCGGCCGCGTAGAGCACGGTGAGGTAAAAGCAGTTCTGGGACTTGGAGCTGTTGCCGGCGGCGGCGGTGAGGCGAGCCGAGGCGCCGACGCCGGCGTTGAGGCAGCGCGTGCAGGTCAACATGGAGGCGACGTCGGCGCCGCAGGTGGCGTTGAGGCCCGCGACGGACGCGTCGCCCACGACCGCGGCGTACTCCGCGGCGGTGGTGACCCCGGCACAGTAATCCGTGGTGATGGCGAACTGGGACGGCACGGGGAAGCATCCCGGCACGAGCGACCCCGGCAGCGAGAGCGGCGGCGCCGCGAGCTTGTCGGCGAAGGCGCGGAGGCAGGCCGCCGACGCCTGGGCCGACGGGAGGCGGAAGCGGCCCGTGGCGCGGAGCCGCGCCGCGAGGCCCACGGCGAGCACCGAGAGGAGCGTCATGCAGCAGGCGGTCGTGTTGGCCACCGGCGGCTCGCACGGCGCGCGGTCCCACGGGAGCGTCGCCACGTAGCCCAGGTCGAGCGGGCACGCCGCCGTGGAGTTGCCGCCGGCAGCCGTCGAGTTCGCGACGCCGTCAGCCCCAGCCGCCGGCGGGCGCAGCACGAGGACGACGAAGAGGACGGCGAGATGCTTCCGCACTGCCGTCATTCTGGCGAGAACGAACGGAGCCGGAGCAGCAGCGCCGGCGACGATCGAGGAGAACCCGATGCAAAGCGAAAGGCGAGTGGGAAGTGGAGTGAGGCGGCGATGCAAAGGGAGCCGGAGGGGGACAGGAGCCCCGTGCCAG
The DNA here is from genome assembly GCA_947561735.1 of Cenchrus americanus. Taxonomy (NCBI): domain Eukaryota; kingdom Viridiplantae; phylum Streptophyta; class Magnoliopsida; order Poales; family Poaceae; genus Cenchrus; species Cenchrus americanus. The sequence goes on from OX387244.1 coordinate 10,171,307, forward strand.
GAGCTGTTTTTTAAGCGCTGGTGGAGGGTGGATCGCCCGTGGGACCGACTGACCTGTCAGTTCGGTGCAGGATCGCCATAGGTCCATGCTCTAGTGTAGACTGTAGAGGACTAGAGGCCGAGAAGGAAGAGTGGAAGAACAGAGCCACCATGGAAAAACTGTGGCCGGCCGTGGCGTTCTGCAACCCAAGGTTTTAAATAACCGGATTTAGCTGCCGCTATAACCGGATTTAGCCTTTGGAGAGAAAGAAGGCTAGGAGATGGTCCATTTAGCCTTAAGCTGGATAACCCGCTAATAACCCGTTATAACCGGCTAAATCAGCTAAATAAGGACCATTTAGCCCGCTAAATGACGAAGTTGACATTGAAACGGGCCCTTGGCCTGGTCTGCTACAAAGCCCACGCTAACCCCCTCAAGCCCAAAATAAAAGACGTATAAAGAGAAAAGCTAGCAGTGGCACACTCCCGAAATGTTGAGATGTCATTGATGTGTATCCGCTTATCTTTAGTTTGTAGTAGTCTGAATATTTGAAACTTTGTACTTGTATGGCAAAACCGCTAAATGGCTTAGCTGCGGTTATAACCCGCTATAGCCTTTTTTAGCCTTTAAAAAGTTAACCGCTAAAGGCCTTAGCCGGTTATTTAAAACCTTGCTGCAACCTCGTAGTCGTAGAACGACCTCTGACCGTGGCCGGAATCCTACCGGCTACCGACGAGCAGCAACTCGTTGACCAACGGCGCGGTTCGCCGTCACGAGCACCATTTTTCTGGTCGTGTAGCTGCTGCTGCCTACGAGCCACTAGCTCCACCAGGAAAGAGATCTCCTCTTCTTCTGTGAGGCTCGAGGCGGGAAACATGAGAAAGTTGGTTCCATGTGGCCAGAAAGAAAGCTTTCTCTCTCTCTCTCTCTCTCACACACACTCGATCACGGAGCAGCCGGCTACCTTTTGTCGTAGCAACAACTTGATGTAGGTGATGATCTTTGGATGGAGCTAAGAACCTGCCGGTTGGTATATGAATATGATACGCATCATATAAATCCATCGTTTTTTTGGTTTAATATAATCCTGACGCTGATGATAAGCGAGTTCAGGTTATCATTGCTGCTGGCCGTATGTCCCGGCCGGAAAGAAAAGGGTCGTTCTGGGACGGCGTGGCGACGAAGAGCAGAGTGTCTGGGGAAGAATATAATTAGCATCGGTCACATGCCCCCCACGAGCATTTCTTACGGGTTAATCCCTGCCAGCGGCTAGCGACAGCGATTCAGTCCGTTGCTGCTCTCTAGATAGAGTGTAGCTAGCGTCCCGTCGATTCATCCAAGAAGACTGAAGCTGTACTATGTATGCTTTTGTATATGTATTGGTATCTTAGATGCAGTAGGTACACAACGACGTATTTCGACCAAACTCTTGTCAAGTTTGGCATCAGTACGCTATTTGAGATCGAGACCGGACCTCGCTGGAAGTCTGCAGATATTTATGTGGTGGGCTGGTGGCCTGCCATGTTCACTTTTAATGGGCCTAAACAGGCCAAAATTTAACGTGTAAAGAACTGGCCGGAAGGGGCTTTGAAGGCCTCACATTTGGGCTATTTGCGATGTCGTAGCATGGACTTGGGCCATCGAGCGATAGTTATAAGTTCCCTCAAAAATGTCTGCGATGATTCTTCGTTACAAGATGCAATTTATATTAAGTTTACATTGTTGACAAATAAGACTAATATAGACCTATCATTTACGAATGGATAAAGTGTGTTATGTAAGCTTCATTCTTCCTCTACCTACAAAGAGAGAGGGGCCGTGCCTTTTGGTGGGATGTCCTGATATATGTTATACACTTATATGATCTCATTAGGATTTGCTTCACGTGTGCTCATTGTGCTGGCCTTTTCAAAGAACCCATCTGAAGTACTTATACTCGAGTCATTTACTTGACTCTTTTGTAGCAGCTCAGAAGCTACATCCATGTTTGGGATGGATGGTCCCAGATCTTTGTACTCTGTTTCTATCTAGTACTATAATATAATTGAGTCCTTAAGTATATAAAAAAGAACCCTCCGTGAAGCAAGCAACAATAGTTAGTTCGTTGTTAGGTTATGAGCATATGATTCCTCGGCCACTAGATCATGTGTGCGCTTGTTTATACCAGTTTGGAGCAAGTCTATTTCATTTTTTTAACAAGCCGTATGAGATAGTACGTGTTTCATTGATACAACAGAGAATCTATTTCACTATTAGTATATTAAAGATTGGCTACATAATTCATGTTGAAATGTATTCTACTCTCCGAGTCTATAAGTGAATTTAGCTATGTTTCTCTATTATCTTACTTCTAGGTTGAACTAGACGATGCATGCAGCTAAACATCCAAATCCTAGGGGGTGGGATTTGTTCGGCTGACTGGTGCTAGGTGGCTGATTCTGATTTGTTGTGAGAGAAAATCACTGTTGTCTAACTGTGGTGGCTGATTCTGATTTGGTGTGAGGAAAACACACTACTATCTATGCTTGATGTTTGAGGGAGCATGCAAGAGAGCTAGTAGTATTGAAGTCTACGTGAATTTGCCTGCCATTCTCTTTTAAATACATTTGTTTGTTTGGCTTATCAGCCACCAGCCAACATTACTTCTCTCTCAAAACAAATCAACACAAGTCACCACTCACATGCTATCCATGTCATTTTTTATAAACATTAAGGAGGTAAAATGATGTATTTATTTGCTATATTTAGTACTAATTGATTGATTCATGTCCACATGCACATGCACGCATACCAAATTAAGTAAAACGGAACAAAATTTGAATCCTAAAATGACATTTTTTAACAAAATTTAATTTCTAAAACGACCTGTATTTTTGAGATGAAAGGAGTAGTTCAAATCCAGGACGCCTTCGTGTTTATTGTCTTTCCTGTTTGACCGTGTTGGATTGATCTCTCCACCAATGGGCCCAACGGCCCATTGGGCCCTTGACTCGCGTCCGGATCGGGGACGCCCAGCCCATTAGAAGGCTGGTGGGCCCTTGTCGCGCAGCACTATAAGAGGGAGTGGGGGCCACGGGCTCAGACTACGAGGTTCGCCGCCGTCACTGTAGCCCCCACTCCAAAACCCTAACCGATCTACAAGGGAGGCGCTGAAGCGATGGGAAGCTCCACTGCGCCACCACAAGTCTCCACCGCCGTCGTCCCTGCACTGCACTGCGTGTCGCTGCCTAGCGCAGATCTCCATCAACAGAACCAGGGACGAGCACATAGGTACGAGGTATGATTCATACAATGTTCACCCACTCGATCGACTCCTAGTCGATCCGGTAAATCTATCAATGGTACCAGAGCCGTGCTAGGTAGTGGATCTTGTTTGGGAAAAGACATGACCAAAGGAATCGATCTCGAATCGAAACAGTGCTAGGTCGAAACCTAACCCTAACCCTAGATCCAAAATCAAAGTTCGGCAGCGAAGGGGTCCTACCTGGGGCTTACCGCCGCCATCACCACCGCCGGCGTTGCCTTGGTGCACGCTGTGCGGATGGACAGGGCGAGTCGACCGCTCGTCGGACCTCCACCGCTCGTCGGCGTGAGGGACAGGGCCACTGGCGCCATCACTGAGCCGCTCGACGGCGGCGCGCTCACCCTCGGTGAACGCGCGCGCCGGCGAGGGGGCCAGCGGCGGCGCCGGCCACCATCCTCTCCACTGGCCGCCATGGCCGGGCTCTCTGTACCTCGCTCAGTTGCAGGGCTAGGGAAGAAGGGGAGGAGCAAGAAAAGAAGGCAGAAAGGAGGGAGGAGCCTGCCGCGGCTGCGCGCCGGGCGGTGCCCCTTCATCGACGCCGGCCATCACCGGTCGCGGGCAAGAAGAAACCCTCCGCCGCCTGCGCGTGCGTTGAGGCGCGGGGGAGAAAGAGAAATGGGCTAGGGTTACAGGGGGCGCCGGTGGTTTTGTTCGCGTGAGACACACGGAGGGCCGTCGGATCGAGCTGTGCTGCGATGGACGGCTGCGGGCGAGTCTCGGCGACCGGCGCCTTGAGGGATAAAATTGGCCCAGGCGGGTGAAGTCACTGGGCCCTTTCGGCGGCCCAGCCATTGGTTTGTGGGCTGCGAGCCCAGGCGGACATGAGGAGAAGGCTGCGGGCCAGTTTTCTCCCATAAGCCGAATAGACAGCTGTGAAAAGTAAAGATCATTAAATGTTTTAATGTTTTTCATAAGCTTATTTTTATGAATTTTGTATAGTCTTGATAAATTTCATCTAGATTTTAATTTCTACTCAAATCGAACCAACGAGATATTTGTGTAGAGATTGAAAAGTGATAGAAAGCTTCTGAATAGTATGTTTTTCATGAATTTTATTCATGTTTTCCTCTGCAAAGTTTAAATTGTTGCACCTTTCAATTTTAATTTTGAAAATTAAATTAAAGGGAAAAGATGAGTAGAGAAAATTAATGGAAAGATTATTCTGTTTGAATATTGATTCAAATCAAAGTTGTGACAAGTTTGTCAAGGTTTTAACCTCTATTCAATTTTGAACCAACGGGATAAATTGTTTAGAGAGTTAATAAGAAAAGTTTTGTCGGGGACAGCGATAAGGGGCCCCTAAATAACCAGGGGAAACCCGCTTAAAACCGTCAAAAAACGCAAAACACAAATCAACTTACACACCTAAAACACATACACAACACAACCACGACCCTGGTGGCCCCCGCGGCCCGCCAGTGCAACGCAGCGGACGCCCCTCGAGTGAGGTTCGCCTCGCTCAAGGGATAGACGCTCCCTCTGGCGGGGTCCGTCTCGCTCGAGGCCTTCACGCCCCCTCGGGCGGGGTCCGCCTCACTCCAGGGCTCAACCCCGCCCCTCGGGCGAGGTCCGCCTCGCTCGAGGGCTGAGCGCCCCCTCGGGCGGAGTCCGCTTCGCTCGAGGGCACCCACGCGCACATTCTCCACGCTCCCGCGCACACCTGTTCCCGCACGCGCGTACGTGCATTTAATGCTCTGACGCTGCAGGGCCGCGCCCCTACTATGACACGCCTGGGAATCACGCCCCGACGCTATTCCGCCAACTCCCGGGGGGAGGCCATCCCCGCCGCTGTTCAGCACTGTGCGGCAAGGCCGGTGTCAGCTCTGTGACACTGTGTCGCCTACCCCCGTACGGCTAACGCGCCACGCCCTCGAAGGGGGGCCGGTGGCACCCTCGAATATCTTCGACGTGCTTATACAGGGCCATGCCGTGACGTCAGGCCGGCGGGATCGGTCATCCCCGTCGCCGTCAGCCCTGTGCGGCCATCCCCGCCACTGCCGCACCACGCCGGACACTGTGGCAACATACCAGCGCTGTTGGGACGTACGGGGACAAGACATCGCCACAATGGCCACTGTGCCATGTACGGGCCTCGTCAACGACACCCTCGAACTGGCCCACCACGGCGTCAGTCAACCAACCGCTACACAACCGCCCTCGAAGCTGCTCCTGTACGAGCACAGGCCGCACCACGACGCCTCAACAGGAGCGGGATTCGCCAGGACGGCCGTCAGCTCCGCAGCATTGTTCGCCATACCTCTACACGTAGAGAAATAGTGCGGCATGCATGTAAACTGCTCCCTCCTTGGCCTATAAAAGGAGGGGCAGCCCCCCAGCCGCGGGGACACGGGACGATGGACAGCGATCTCTCACACGCTCTCCGCCTTCTCCACAGTATTGGCACTCGGTTCAATCAACACCTCAAGGACTTGGAGGCCACGCCTTCTCTCCCACCTCGCTTGTAGCCACCCCTCTACGAGCACCACGGTGCAAGAAATACAGTGCCCCGAGCACACCACTGCTGGACGTACGGCCCGGGCCAGAACCAGGATAAACCAAGTGTCCTTAGTTGCTTAGCACCGGCCATCGAGAGGCAGATCTCAGCGCTCATTACTAGTTAGTGTCGGGACTACTTTCCGCACCGACAGTTGGCGCGCCAGGTAGGGGGTCGCGCTGAAGATCGGCTCGTCACCAGCCCTCTCGATGGTGATTCGCACCGAGTACCACGGACCAGAGGTATTCCATGGGCAGATCGGACCCCCTCCCGACCGGATTCGAAATCTGGTTCAGGAGCCTGAACTTCCAGGCCACGGGGAACGGCTACCTCATGCGCCTCACCAACCGTGAGGAACTCCGTGCGCGGCGCCAAGCCGGTCGGGTCCCGGCCGCCGCCGCACGCGTCGCCGCGACACCAACGCCGCCGGCACGGACACCGCGGGCCCTTCGACACCACGGCGCCGCCGACACTCCGCAAGTGCTCGCGACGAGCGTGGTCGGAGCGCCGGCATGCCGCGCACGTCGCCTCGCAACACGACGCGCTCACCGGGGAGACGACGGCCGCCCCGGCGGGGGAGCGCTCGGTCTCGGGGACCGTGCTTCCCCATCGGTTTGCGTGGCACTACGACGGCGTACGTCGCCTCAAACGCCAACGCGGCGACGCGCGGGGGCTCGCCCCCGGCCGCCATGTCCCGGCCGCCTGGGATCCCAGCGCCTCCGCCGGCGACGAGTCGTCCCGAGGCTCCGCCGACGAGCTGCCACCTGCCACTTCACACGAGTACGCGGAGTGGGACTTTTCCGGTGTCCCCGACCCAGTGATGTTCCGGCGGTTCCTCGACGCCACAGACTACTGGTTCGGCTACTCCGACGACTCCAGCGCCAGGAGCTACGACCCCGCTGTTGACGGTGTATTTTGGTGCACCTAGCATGTTCATTACACTTTGGTTTGGATTTGATTATGGAACTAACCCGCCACTAGGCACACTAATCATATAACAAGTTCATCTTTGTGCATGCATTTGGAAGTGTTGTGTTTATGTAGGAAAACATGGACATAAAGGACGGATTCGCAACAAGTTCAAAGGAGCATTTACGGAGTCTTGTTCGTGTTCATGAGCTTGCTGAAATCACTTCCAATGGTGGTGAGGACCGAAGTGCTACGAGGAACACCCCCGGGGATTGAAGCGTAAAAGATCAAACTTGATGCGAAGAGAGCCTCCATCTTGGACGCGAGGATAACAGCATCAAAATCATGCAAGTGGAGGGGGCAAAGTACATAAGTGCACGAGGACCCACGGAGCAAAAGGGGCGACCGAACCAGGCCGAATTGGGCCTGGGCCGGCCGGCCCAGCCCAGTTCCGGCACCGGTTCGGTCCCGTTTTCCTTGCCCTCGAAGGATCTTCGACCCTAAAACCCCCGAGGCGCCGCCAACACCGAGGGGGGGGATTCATTCGCACCAGAAGGCCATCCACAAGCTAGAGAGAGAGGAGGAGGATCTCCGGCGGGAGATCAACCACCTCGAAGGAAGCACCCTCTCGTGGAGAAGAAGGAAGACACCGGTGGAAGGGAAACCATGATCAACGGTGCCATGATCAGCACCTTGATGGGGTAATCTTCTCATTTGTCCATGGGTTGTAATCGATATTGAGATGTAATCGCACTTTGTCGGATTAGCTATCTATCATCTTGTGTTGAATATACTTTAATGCTTAAGGTTAGCTACCTTGCCGTAAAGGAAGTAAGGCCTCAATGCTTCCTTGGATCCATTCAATGCGCCGTGTCCATCAAAGGTCTAGTCATGAATACCTTCGCGTAGTGACAGTACGAGAGGAGGGAAAGGGCGAAACCGTGGTCACAACCCCGATAGATTAGATTGGTTTTCATGTCTTTAAGCGATTGCATGCTCTAGTATCGTAGACCTGTGGGCGAGTGTCTTCTACCTTGATATCTTAATCATTCTCTCTAGTGTAGTTTAGTTATTTTCTAGTATAATAGTAGTCAGGGTTTTAGTAGCTAGTGTGTCGTTGTTGATCGAACGCTTGTAATCCCCTTGCTTCGCGGATTGACAAGAACCTTGGGAATCCCGTGGTGAAAAAGGTGTGGGGTCCGTACGCTTGCGGATCGTAGAGGGATACGTCTTTTATCCGTCAACACCCGCGCGGGAGTGTTGCGTCGTGATCACCAACGATCAGGCGAACGCCGCTAACGCGGCAGAAGCTGGCGACGGAGAGGTTCCCCCCGGTACGGGAACTGGACCACACCTGGTTGCGGGCCAAGCGCCCCTCCCTCCTCACCGCCGAGGGGGGCCGATGTCAACACGCAGTTGGCTCAAGCGCGCGAGCTTGAGGCCAAGCTCGCGGAGGAGTACAGCGCGGTGCGGCTGCTTCGAGCCTCCATCGCCGGGGAAGCCTCCGCGCGAGGCGAACGCGCGCGCGAGTTGGGCCGACAGGCCCGCGATCGCATCAACACCGACTTCAACGTCGACGATACGAGCACGCCCCCGCGAGCGAGCCAGAAGCTCATTGTTGCCGCGACGCTGTTGCGGGCCATGCCCGCCCCCTCGACGCTCGAGGCGTGAAACCTGCGTCGCGAGGCACAGGCGCTTATCGAGCAAGCGGCAGTCCAACAGGCCGAAAGTTCGGCGTCACGCATCCGCCAGCAGGGAAGTGCGCGGGACGACGGGGGCGCGCAAGGCCCCGAGCCCTCGGTGCACACGGGTGGCGCAGCAGAGCGCCCCGCCAACCTGGGGCGCACGCCAGCCAAGGAGCGGCTCCTCGACACGCGCGGGCAAGCCCAAGATGGCGACGCCCGCAACGTCATCAACGCCCGGCGGGCGGGCAACACGGAGACACGCACAATGGCAGGCTACCACCCTTGACGGGGTGGGCGCTATGACAGCCGGGAGGACCGCTCACCGACGCCGGAGCCACCGGGAACCCGTGTGTTCAGCCGGGAGATCCGCACGGCGAGCTTCCCCCAGCGCTTCTGCCAACCCACGTCGATTGACAAGTACAACGGGGAGACGGACCCCCACGTATGGCTCAACGACTACCGCCTGGCGTGTTAGCTTGGCGGGGCCGCCACCGACGAGGTTATCATCCGTAACCTCCCCCTGCACCTCGCCGACTCGGTGCGGACGTGGCTCGAGCACCTGCCGGCCAGCCAGATCCACAACTGGGACGATCTGGTCTTCACCTTCGTGGGGAACTTCCAGGGCACGTACGTGCACCCTGGAAACTCCTGGGATCTGCATGCATGCACTCAGAAGCCCAACGAGTCGCTTCGGGACTTCATAATGCGCTTTTCCAAGCGCTGCACGGAGCTCCCGAGCGTAGCTCAGTCTGAGATCGTGCACACCTTCCTCGAGGGCACCACGTGTCGGGACCTCGTGCGCGAGCTCGAGCGCAGCCCACTGGCCGATTCAAACGAGTTGTTCGACATCGCCACCAGCTTTGCCTCAGGCGAAGAGGCAGTGGGGGCGATCTTCGATGGCAAGAAGGGCAAGCGCGTGGACGACACGCCCGCGGAGGGCAACAAGTCCAAGGAGCCCCACCAGAAGAACAAGCGGGGCAAGAAGGGAAAGAAGCCGCGCCGCGAGGCGCGTGAGTAGGGGCACGACGACGGCAGCGACGAAGCTCTTGCTGTTGACCCAACTCGACGGGGCCCTCGACCGGCCCTCGAGGCCCTGGGGTTTTCGACGACATGCTGAAGAAGCCATGTCCCTACCACAAGACGCCGGTCAACCACACCCTCGAGCAGCGCGACATGCTCAAGCGGTTCTACAGCCGTGCCGCCGCGAAGGACGGCGAGGCCAAGAAGGATGGGGGTGACGGCGACGCCGGTGGCTTCCCCGCTGTGGAAAACGTCTTCCTCATCTTCGGGGGGGGCGACCGTCGACATGTCCAGCCGCCAACGCAAGCGGGAGCGGCACGAGGTCCTCGCCGTGGAGAAGGCGCCTCCCTCCTTCCTCGACTGGTCGGAGGACGCCATCACGTTCAGCCGCGAGGATCACCCGAACCGCATCCCCAACCCGGGTCAGTACCCACTGGTAGTCGACTCGGTCATCGGGAATGCGCGGTTCTCGAAGGTGCTGATGGACGGAGGCAGCAGCCTCAACATCCTCTACGTGCACACCCTGCGTCTGTTGGGGATCAGGTTGGACCAGCTACGGCCCAGCACGACGCCGTTCCATGGCATTGCGCCGGGCAAGCGTGTCCAGCCCCTCGGGCAGATCGACCTGCCAGTCTGGTTTGGCACACCAGACAATTTCCGCAAGGAAACGCTCACCTTTGAGGTGGTAGGATTCTGGGGCGCGTATCAGCCATCCTTGGGCGGCCTTGCTACGCCAAGTTCATGGCGGTCCACAATTACACCTACCTCAAGATGAAGATGCCGGGGCCGAAGGGTGTCATCACCGAAGGCTCATCGATCGAGCACGCATTTGACTGCGACGTCGAGTGCGTGGAGCACGCGGAGGCTCTAGCGCTGGATGAAGTGCTCGTGGCGAACTTGGAGAAGCTGGTCAACGAGGACCTCGACTCCGCCACCAAGCACGCCGGCAGCTTCGAGGCTGCCGAGCAGACCAAAGAGGTGCCCCTCGACCCTGCTGCCCTCGAGGGCAAGGTGTTGAGGGTCAGTTCCACCCTCAACCCAAAATAGGAAGTGGTGCTCGTCGACTTTCTCCGCGCCAACGCCGACATCTTCGCGTGGATCCCCTCGGATATGCCAGGCATTCCGAGGGAGGTCGTCGAGCACTCCCTTGACATCCTACCTCACTCCCGCGCCGTACAGCAACGCCTGCTCCGCTTTGACGAAGAGCGGCGCCGCGCGATCGGAGAAGAGCTGCGGAAGCTCCTCGAGGCTGGGTTCATCAAGGAAGTGTTCCACCGTATGTGGCTAGCTAATCCTGTGTTAGTAAAGAAAAAGAATGGGAATTGGCGGATGTGTGTAGACTATACTACTTTAAATAAAGCATGTCCTAAAGTTCCTTTTCCTTTGCCACGGATCGATCAAATCGTTGACTCGACCGCCGGGTACGAACTTCTGTGTTTCCTTGATGCCTATTCCGGGTACCACCAAATAAAGATGAAGGAGTCCGACCAGCTCGCGACTTCGTTCATCACGCCGTTCGGAATGTACTGCTACGTAGCAATGTCGTTCGGTCTCTGAAATGCGGGTGCTACATACCAACGATGTATGCAGTATGTTTTCGGAGATCACATCGGGCGAACCGTTGAGGCATACGTAGACGATATAGTCGTAAAAACTAGGAAGGCAGACGACCTGGTTAACGACCTTCGCATCACGTTCGGCTGCTTACGGGCCAACGGGGTAAAATTGAACCCCGAAAAATGTGTCTTTGGCGTGCCGCGGGGCATGCTGCTAGGATACATCGTCTCCCAGCGAGGCATCGAGGCCAACCCCGAAAAGGTTGCAGCCCTTGAACGAATAGGTCCGATTCGGGACCTCAAGGGGGTCCAAAAGGTGTTGGGGTGACTTGCCGCCTTGAGCCACTTCATCTCGCGGCTTGGCGAGAAAGGCCTGCCCCTCTACGGCTCTTGAAGAAACATGAGCGATTCTCCTGGACTGTCGAGGCCCAGGAGGTGCTTGACAAGCTGAAGGCGACCCTCGCCCACGCCCCAATCCTTACACCGCCTCAGGACAGCGAACCTCTGTACCTCTACGTAGCCGCGACCACCTAGGTGGTCAGCGTCGTCATCGTAGTAGAGCGCACGGAGGAGGGGCACGCCCTGCCGGTCCAGTGGCCGGTGTACTACATCAGCGAAGTCTTGTCCGAAACCAAGGCGCGCTACCCACAAGTCCAGAAGCTGCTTTACGCAGTGGTCCTCGTGCGACGCAAACTCCGCCACTACTTCGAGGCTCACCCGATCACGGTGGTTTCCTCCTTTCCGTTAGGAGAAATCATCTGGAACTCGGATGCAGCAGGCAGGATTGCCAAGTGGTCAGTGGAGCTGATGAGTGAAATGCTCGCCTACGCGCCGCGCAAGGCCATTAAGTCCCAAATCTTTGCAGATTTCGTTGCCGAGTGGACAGACACGCAGTTGGCGCCGCCGCAGATCCAGGCTGAGTGCTGGACTCTGTACTTCAACGGGTCGGTGATGAAGACAGGCGCGGGCGCGGGCCTGGTTTTCGTCTCACCCCTCGGGGAGCACATGAGATACGCCGTGCGTCTCCACTTCCCCGCGTCAAACAACATGGCCGAATACGAGGCCCTCCTTTGCGGCCTCAAAATCACCATAGAGATAGGCGTCAAGTGCCTCGACGTGAGGGGAGACTCACAACTCGTGATCGACCAGGTCATGAAGAATGCAAGCTGTCACGACGACAAGATGGAGGCGTACTGCAAAGCTGTGCGAGCCCTCGAGGACAAGTTCTGTGGCATAGAACTTAACCACGTGCCTCGCCGGTACAACGAGGAGGCGGATGAGCTCGCCAAAATCGCGTCGGGGCGGATCACTGTTCCCCCGAATGTTTTTGCGCGAGACATCGCCCAGCCGTCCGTCAACCTCGAGCCCTGCCCCTCGAGCCGCAAAGAAACCTCGGGGGCTCCCTCGAGTCCAACACACGGGGAGCCCATGGACGAGGACCCCTCGAACGAGGCATACGTGTTCTCCCTGCTCGAGGGGTACGGCGCCGACGAGGCCGAGGCCATGGACATAGAGTTGGCCCCCAACGAGGTGGACTGGCGCGACAAATATATCGCCTGGATGGATCGAGGGGAACTCCCCTCGGACCGGTCCGAGGCTAGGCGCATCGCCAGGATGGCCAAGTCATTCGCTCTCGTTGACGGCGAGCTGTACAAGCGCGCCGCGTCCGGCATCCTGCAGCGATGCGTGCCCATCCCTCAGGGGCGCGAGCTCCTCCGGGATATACATGTGGGCGTGTGCGGCCATCACACAGCATCCCGCACCCTCGTGGGCAATGCGTTCCGCCAGGGCTTCTACTGGCCCACCGCGGTCGCCGACGCCAGCGAGATCGTGCGCACCTGCGAAGGGTGCCAATTCTACGCCCGCAAGTCCAATCTCCCTGCGCACGTCCTGCAGACCATCCCCATCACATGGCCTTTCACCGTGTGGGGATTGGACATCGTCGGGCCCCTGCGAAAGGCGCCCGGGGGCTACACCCACCTTTTGCTCGCTATCGACAAGTTCTCCAGGTGGTTGGAGGTGCTGTCGGTGTTTTAGACCGGCAACCTACAAAGGGGAGTACCTGAAGTAGATGAATGTGGCCTCGCCGAGATCGGTAACTCGAAGGAAGAGACACGTGGCACACAATTTAGACAGGTTCGGGCCGCGAGGTGCGTAATACCCTACGTCCTGTATGCTGCGTAGCTCTGGATTGATTGGGTACGATTACAAGATGATGCAATCTTACGCCGTGAGATGATCGAGAGAGGGGTCCCTGCCTCGCCTTATATAGTCCGGGAGGCAGGGTTACAAGTCGGTTCAGGGAGAGAGTACTAGTCGAGTACGTCTAGGAGTCTTCCATACAGTGCGGGACATGTACAACTTCCTAACCGAGTACTTCTCCTTTGTAGTCCTTGTGCTTCACGCCATCAGGTGTCATGCAGCGCAAGTCGGGTAGTCCCAGGGGCCTACCGAGTAGTCGGTCCGGGTACCCACCGAGGTAGTGGGCCCAGGGAGGTCCATACGACAAGCCCTCGAGTACTTTGTAGTCGAGAAGGATAGCTTCAAGTAGTCTTGACGGCCTTAACGAGTAGTCCTCAAGCATCCCTGAGCACTACAAGTCAAAAGTCTTCAAGAATAGTTGAAGCATCCCGAGGCTGGAATGTACTCCAGCTGATGTTTGAGCAATCCTGAAGTCTTCTCGAGTAGTCCCAAGCGTCCTCGAGTGATGTCCTTGAAGGTCGTCAACAATGCCCGTATTGTCTTGAAGCCAAAACTGATATGAAAGTGCGATTGCAAAATCGCACTCCATATGGAGTAGCCCCCGAGCCTTAGGTTGAGTTGTAGACTCTGGCTGAGGGTCCATTTGAAGTTTTGGCAAGAAAATCCTGAAAAATCCGGAGAAAAAACTGAAGGACACGAGGCACAGAGCCCCCGAGCCTTGAGTCGAGTACTTCCTCTCGAATTGAAGGTTCATCTTGTAGAATGTGTATTGAGATGCTCCTGAGTCTTGTCGCTTCCCAGGAAGTCGAGTTGGAGTAGCCGATCCCCCGAGGTGAGGTGCGTCGACTAGTAGAAGTTGGAAGGTCACGCGCCGCCGCTGAGTTAGCCAAGCACAAACTTATCCATCCGGCTGTTGAGGGGCCACGTTGACTTATAAGTAGAAGCCAAAACCCTTAGGGTTTTTCACCTGATGCAGCTGCAGCCATTCCCAGCAGATCTGACAAGGAATCGCCACTAGTGCACACTGTCGCCGTTGAGTAGAGCGTAGATCCAAGTGCGCCGCTGCAGGAAACCACCACTGAGCCCCCGAGCGAATGCGCGTGAAGACACCGTGCACCTGGAGGATGAAGCCATCTCCGTTGAAGACCACGAAGGCCTCCGACGGGAAGAAGAGTGGCCGTGAAGAAGCCGCTGGATCCGCTGCGGGGACATCGCCGCCGGTGTCTCCGCCGCGGCCAGATCCAAATCGCGAGTGGAAGAAATCCAAGGCGAAGACCGAAGACCTGCTGGCCCTTCTCAACAGTGGGTTCCTGCGAGAGAAGGAGGTGGATATGTGGAGGGCCGCCGCCGGGGATCCGTACCCCATGGAGAAAAACCGAGACGAGATCCCGATGCTCGCGCGGTTCGCGGAGCGCGGACTGTCTCTCCCGGCGAGCGACTTCTTCAAGGGGCTACTGGGGTACTACGGCATCGAGTACCTCAACCTCAACCCCAACAGTATCTTCCACACTGCCGTCTTTGTTCATTTTGCGAAGCCTTCTTGGGGATCAAGCCCCATTGGATCTTGTTCCAGAAGTTCTTCTGGGTGAAGCCTCAGCCCAGCACTAGCAATCCGCGAGTAGTCGGAGGAGCAGAGATCCAGATGAGGGAGGATGCCGCCGAGCAGTACCTCTCCTACAAGCTAATAGATTCCAACCAGGATTGGAAGGCGAAGTGGTTCTATGTGACCGACCACCACCCCGAGCTTCCGAAACCAAGCGGGAAGCAGCCCAAACACCGGCCGTGGTGGAACTCGGAGCCAACAATGCAAGAAGGTCTTCAGCTGCCCGAGTTGTTGGTGAAGATCAAGACGCTAAGGGAAGCCAGGTTTAGGGCCGAGCATGTGGCCTTCAGCTTCATGAAGCGGAGGGTGCAGCCGCTGATGGCCCGCGACACCCTGGGATACGAGTACACCGGCGATGACGACACGTCGCGGATGCCTGGAGATGAAGTCGACGATGACGACATTGTTGACAGGCTAGCTCGGATCTTCAAAGATATGTCAGCGTACACGCCGTGCCCCGTACCAGAGTACTCCGCCGCGCGCCCACCAAATAAGGTTAGTAGCCGCATCCATAGTCGAGTACTCATTACATAAGGGTAGTCGCACTCATGAGTTGTGCTTCTTGCAGGACGACTTGGCGAAGTTCGTAACGAGGAAGACGACAAAGTTGTCGTTGAAGACATGTCCGATGAGGAGGAGGACGAAGAGACGCTGCAGGACCGCTTCCAGTTGTGATCGAGGTTCAGCCGCCCTGGCTTGCCTCATATACCTCTCGTTCAGGATCAGCCGGCTAGCCTAGAGGCTAGTCTGCCCGCGCCGCCACGGAGGCCGCGCAATGTGGCCCGCAAGCGCGTGGCCAAGAAGATGAAGGTCACTGAGACCACATCTCAGGAGGTAAGCCGTCTTCACTAGTGTAGCCGAGTACTCATGTCTCGAGTTTGTGTGTTGACGACGAAGTTTCCTTGCTTGCAGGAGATGCCACCTTCCGAGCCCATTGAGCAGGGCGACGAAGGCGATTGGGACACCGTGGGGGAGCCGGCTGGGGTAGTCGTAGCCCAACCCCCACCGTAGAAGAGCTTTTGGCACAGCTGGAGCGCCAGCCCCCGCTGCTGAGGGGAGCACAGAACCCGCTGCTGCTGCTGTTGAGGAGGCAGCGGGTACCGAAGCGCAGGAAGAGGCACCTGCCGAGGTGGGACTGGTCGACATCGCCAGTATCCTCGGCGCCCCGACCGTGACGGTAGTCCGGTTGAGCTTGTAAGTGTTGATTCTTCTCGAGTAGTACTTGATGTGGTAGTCGTACTTGATTGACAACCGGCTTGTGTACTCTGCAGGAAATCGACGGACTTGTCTTGGGAGGGGGATGATCCTGCTGCAGCGGTGGCGGGAGAAGAAGCCGCACCGCCCGCTGAGAAGTCCGCTCTCACCCCTCAAGCGGAGCCCGAGGGGTCGACCGCTGAGGCTACGCTGCCCGAGGCCAGCGTTGTTGAAGGTAAGTACTCTCTCAGGTGGAATTAGCCTAGAAGAGTAGTCGTAGTCACCAGGTATGACTGATGCACTTGTTCTCTTGTCGACAGGTGCTGAGGCTGAAGGAAACGACATCCCGTCGGCGGTGCCCGTTGAGGATGTGGCACCAGGCACTCAAGAGGCTGCCGGAGAAGCCCCCGAGCCGATGGAGGTGGCCGCCGGAGAAGCCGTCGCGACGACTGGAGGGGAAGGGGACGACACGCTGCCAGAACCCGCTCTGGAGGTGGTCTCCCGCTCGCCGGAGATCCAGGACGCGGAGCCAATCTGCTCGGCGTCGATGACCGAAGCCGCTACGAGTAGTCGTGGTGGGCTCGAGCTATTAGCAGATGATCTCGTCGACCCGGCAACGGTGGCTCGGCACCTAGAGGCGGTGCGCCAGGCCGAGCGATGGATGAAGGTGAGTAGTTGTAACCCTTGAGTAGTCAATCCTTTAGTGTTGAGTACCCATTTGATGTGTGTTGTCTGTGCAGGACGTCGCTGAGAGGTCCCGGGAGAAGTCCAACATGCTTCAAGGCTTCGGCGAAGCCGTGCTCCGGGCGGAGGCTTTGGAAGAGGAACTCGTGAAGTCCTGGAAGCAAACCGCCGCCATGCAGTCCAAGATGGACACCGCCTTCGCCAAGTACCACAATGACGTCCAGGAGATGCAGGCGAAGAGCGACAATTTGGTGCGGAAGAACAAGTCTCTCCGCAACAAGAACAAAGGTGCGCCATTGTCCTGTTGAGTACTTATTGGAGGTCGAGAGGTAGTCTAACCCACTGTGCCTTGTTGATTGCAGAGCTTGAAACTCGAGTAGATCAGCTGAAGGCTTCGGAGACTGATCTGAAGAACCTCTTCTACCGGGAGCAGGAGGCCCGCCAGGTACTGGAGTACGATTATAAGGAGCTTGCTTACGAGTGCGACAAGCACATGGAGCTCCGTATTGCATCAGACCGTGACCTCGTCAACTGCTACAAATCCTTGCAGAAGCTGAATGAGGATTGCGAGAAGCTGCGGGCCCAGCTCAAGGAACTTGAAGAAGCCGCGCTCCCCATCGCGAGGCTGCTGGTGCCTCACCCTAGTGGTCCGAAGATAGCACCCTTGGTGGACCGGTTGAAGGAAGCCCCCAGCCGGCTGGCGACCTACGTGAAGCACTTGGCGAAGTCAATCCCGAACTAGGTGCTGGCCTTCATGAAGTCGTACTTCCCGAAGGATCCCGTGGATGTAGTCGCCGGCGGGCTAGCCGCCAACTGTACTGACGAGCAGTACGCGGAGCTGCTGGAGCAGATGGTGCCTATTGCAGAACAAGTCGCCGAGAAACTTAATCTCTAGTAGCCCTGTAATAGTTAGCTCATAGCAGTAGTTGTACAAAAACAATTGTAATGAAATTGTTTAAGTATGAATGAAGAAAAACTTCCGTGGATGAGTACTCGTTATCGCGATCTTTTGAGTGCGGAGTCCCATCGTGGAGTTGTCGCGAGTAGTCGTACTCGCCAGTAGTCCCGTTGAGGGAGGAAGACAGTAAAGTAGTTGATGAATAATCAAACTTTATTACTGAAGAAGTACACCTGGATGGCCAGGGCCGTAGTTACAGAGTAGTCGCCAGGACCCGGAGGCCGCCTACGGCTAAGTAGTGCTAGGGCGTGTAGCCGCTTACAGCAGTAGATCCGTAAGTAGCCGTATAGGCTGGATCTAGGAGTACATGGTCTCTCAGTAGACCGCTGCTAGAGTCCTTTGTCGCTCGTCGCAGCCCAGGATCCGTAGGTAGCCGCATGGGCTGGATTCTGGAGTGGAGTAGTCCGGAGACTGATGCCTGGACCCGGAGGCCGCTTATAGCGAAGGAGTCTTGATGTAGTCATGTAGATTTGAGCCCCCAGGGTAGTCGTGTAGACTAGGCGTAGAACCGACAGAGTTGGTCGACGTTCCACGAGTTGTTGATGTCTTTGCCTTCAAGTGTCTGGAGGCGGTAGGAGCCCGGTCCGGTCACCTTTGCAACTGTGAAGGGACCTTCCCTGGGCGAGCTGAGCTTGTGTAGTCCTTCCGTGTTCTGGATGCGACGGAGGACAAGATCACCAACGTTGAAGGAGCGTTCCTTGACGTTGCGATCATGATAGCGTCGGATACCCTCCAGGTACCTTGCTGATTTGGACGAGGGCAGCGCAGCGAGCTTCTTCGAGTCCGTCGATGTCAACTCGTCTGCTGTCTTCAGAGATGCCTTCGTCGTAGTGCTCCACTGCTGGTGAGTCCCACATGACATCGGCAGGGAGGATTGCTTCGGAGCCGTAGACCAGGAAGTACGGGGATTGTCCTGTTGGCTTGGAGGGCTGAGTACGTAGCCCCCAGAGTGCATTGGGTAGTTCCTTGATCCACTTGCCTCCTTTAGAGTTAGCAGCGTCGTGTAGCCGCTTCTTGAGAGCGTCGAGCACCATCCCGTTGGCGCGCTCGACTTGTCCGTTGGCCCGAGGATGGGCAACTGAGACATATCGGACGTCGATCCCGTTGTTCTCGCAGTACTCCCAGAACTGGTGGTTGTTGAAGTTGGAGCCCAGGTCTGTGATGATGCGATTGGGTAGTCCGTAGCGATGCACGCACGAGTTCGTCCAGGAAATCGAGTACTCTTCAGCCTTGGGGCATGTAACCAGCTTGACCTCGATCCACTTAGTGAACTTGTCGATGGCCACCAGTAATCTGTTGAATCCACCTGGCGCAGTTGGGCGTGGCCCAATCATGTCGAGCCCCTAGCAGGCGAAGGGCCAGGTTGGCGCTTATGGTGACTAGCTTGTAGGCTGGGACATGTTGCTGCTTGGCGAAGTATTGGCACCCTTGGCACCTTCTGAAGAGTTCTTCAGCGTCGCCCAGAGCTGTAGGCCAGTAGAAGGCTCGTTGGAAGGCCTTGCTGACCAGCGTGCGAGAGGACGCGTGGTTGCCGCGGACGCCTTTGTGGATCTCCTCCAAGATGTCTTTGCCTTCTTGTCTGGGTACGCACTTCATGAGTACTCCTGAAGATGCGCCCCGCCTGTAGAGCTTGTCTCTGACGAGGACATAGGACTTGGCACGGCGGATGAGTTGCTCGGCCAAGCTCTTGTCCGAGGGAACCTTCTGCTCGCTGAGGTAGTCGATGAAGGGCTGCCTCCAGTCCACGTTGATCATCATGACCTCCTGGCCAGCTGGAGAATGCGCTGGGATACTGGTCGGTGGCGCCGGCTCCGGGATGGATGGCGCGTGAAGCTCGTGGACGAAGACACCCGCTGGTACTTTAGCGTGAGTAGAACCAAGCTTCGACAGTTTGTCCGCTGCAACGTTGTTGTCGCGGACGACGTGGTGGAACTCGAGACCATAGAACTTGTTCTCGAGCTTGCGGACTTCTAGGCAGTAGGCATCCATGTTCTCCTTGTTGCGGTCCCAGGACTTGTTGACTTGGTTGATGACCACTGCGGAGTCGCCGTAGACTAGTAGTCGCTTGATGCCCAGTGAAGCCGCGAGGTGGAGCCCATGTAGCAGGGCTTCGTACTCGGCTTCGTTGTTTGAGACCTTCCAGAAGATCTGCAGGACGTACTTGAGTTGTTCGCCCGTTGGAGAGATCAAGAGTACCCCTGCACCTGCGCCCTCGAGGTTGAGAAAGCCGTCGAAGTACATCACCCAGTGCTCTGGTCGCTGGGTTGGAGTAGGTAGCTGATTCTCCCGCCACTCTGCCGTGAAGTCGACTAGTGCCTGCGACTTGATGGCTGTGCGTGGCTTGAAGTTGATGTTGAGGGCGCCGAGTTCGACTGCCCACTTGGAGATTCTTCCAGTAACATCTTGGTTCTGCAGAATGTCGCCGAGCGGGTAGTCGGTGACGACGGAGATCGAGTACTCCTGGAAGTAGTGTCGTAGCTTCCGCGAGGTGATGAGTACTGCGTACAGAAGCTTCTGTACAGGCTGGTAGCGTGCCTTGGACTCTAAAAAGACCTCACTAACGAAGTAGACTGGACGCTGGATTGGATAGGCGTGGCCGTCTTCATGCCGCTCGACGATGATGGCAGTACTGATCACATGATTAGTTGCAGCGAGGTAGAGCAGTAGCTGCTCGCCTTTGCGAGGAGCCGTGAGGATTTGCGGCTTCGATAGGAAGTCCTTGAGCTGGGCAAGGGCTTGGTCCGCCTCTGTGGTCCACACGAACTTCTCTTGGTGCTTGAGTAGTTTGAAGAAGGCCCCCCCCGTTCTCCAAGCTTCGAGATGAATTTGTTCAGGGCCGCCATGCACCCGGTCAGCTTTTGGACGTCTTTAATGCACGTGGGAGCTTTCATGCTGGTGATGGCGGAGATCTTCTCGGGGTTGGCTTCGATGCCGCGATGGCTGATGATGAAGCCAAGTAGTTTGCCCGAAGGTACGCCGAAGACGCACTTGTTCGGGTTGAGCTTCCAGCGGTACTCGCGCAGGGATGTGAAAGTCTCTTCAAGATCGTCGATGAGGGTACTGGAGTTTCTGGTCTTGACGACCACGTCATCCACATAGACTCCGACGTTCTTGTTGAGTTGCCTCTTGAAGCAGGCCTGGACAGCTCATTGATATGTGGAGCCGGCGTTCTTCAACCCGAAGGACATGGTCGTGTAGCAGTACGCGCCAAACGGGGTGATGAACGCGGTCTTCTCCTGGTCTTCTTCCTTGATCGTGATCTGGTGGTACCCGGAGTAGCAGTCGAGGAAGCAGAGCAGGTCGTAGCCCGCCGTGGAGTCGATGACTTGGTCAATCCGCGGCAACCCGAAGGGGTTCTTGGGGCAGTGCTTGTTGAGGTCGGTGTAGTCGACGCACATCCTCCACTCGTTCGAGTTCTTCTTGCGGACGAGGACGGGGTTGGCTCGCCACTCATGATGGAAGACTTCTCTGATGAAGCCAGCCGCGAGTAGTTTGGCGAGTTCCTTCTTGATGGCATCCCGTTCGTCATCGGCGAAACGGCGGAGGTGTTGTCGCTTGGGTGTAGCTTTAGGATCGACGTTGAGGGAATGCTCGATCAACTCCCTTGGCACCCCTGGCATGTCCGCTGGCTTCCACGTGAAGATGTCGCGGTTAGCCCAGAGGAAGTTGATGAGCGTGCCTTCCTATTTGGGGTCGAGGCCGGCCCCGATGGTGGTGGTCTTGCTGCTGTCGCTTGTCCCGAGGTCGATTGTCTTGACTAGAACCTCCTCAGCTGGCTGAGGCTTGTTGGCTTTGTCCGACTTCTCAGGGATGTCGAGTTCACTTGGGGCAAGCTTCTTCGACGCAGCGTAGATCTCCATCATAGCATTGGGTACTTGATTTGTGGAGGCGAGCTCCACAGCTTCTGTGTCACAGTCGTGCGAGATCTTCAAGTCCCTTGCAGTGAGAGTACACCTGCTGGACTTGGCATCTTGAGTACCAAGTAGGTGTAGTGGGGCACCGCCTTGAACTTGGCGTCCAGATGCCACGGGCACTTCTCTTTCAGCAAGTCTTTGAAGCCACCAGAGGTCTTCTTCGAGTTCTCCTTCACAGGGCGTTGGATAGCCGCGACAGTGTTGTCTGGCTTGCGCTTGCGGTTGGAACCCGAGTAGTTGTTGTTGTTGCGACCGCCTTGGTTCCCATTGTTGCTGCTGCCGCCGCCCGTGTTCTGTTTGTTCTTGCCACGGATGGCATCATACTTGGCGTTGGCTTTGTATTCTTCATCTGCCCAGGACGTGATCATGTCCTTGAGCTGGGGAATGGACTTGGGGCGGCGTCGACCGAAGTCTTCGAAGGTGCGACGATGGTAGAGGCCGTCTTGGAAGAGGTCGATGACCTCCTTGTCGGTGACGTCGACTACGATGGCGCTCTTGTCGAAGAAGCGCTGCATGTACTTGCGAAGGGTCTCGCCCTGTTCCTGCTTCACCATGGCCACGAAGTTGGTGGTGAACTGCTCCTTCAGCTGGTCCCACTTGTCGATCGAGTGCTTGTCCAGCGACTCGAGCCATGTGAGCGGAGCCTGGTCCAGGCAGAAGGGGAAGTAGAGGCACTTGGTGTCGTTGTTGCCGTCAGCGTTCTCGATGGAGAGGGCGTAGCACCTGAGCCACTGGATGGGATCCTACTTCGCATCGTACTTGGTGATTCCCAGAGGCTTGAATTTCTCTGGGAGGAGGAGGTTACGAAGTCGCGCAGAGAAGACGGGGAAGCCGTCGTTGTCGCCTGATGTAGAAGCCTTCTTGCGCCGTAGCTCCTCGATCTTCTGGCGGGCATCGTAGCCGCCCTGTGAGGCTCCGGAGGCATGGCTGTTCGCGTGGTCTCAACTGCCGCGACCGCCTCCGCCACCGACCCTCCTGTTGGCCCCATGGTTGGAGCTTCCGCTGTCGCTGCCACCACCGCCAGGGTCGCGGTGAGGGATGATCTCACGATTGCCGCCAGCTGCTGCAGCGCTGTTGCCACCTTGAGAAGGCCCGCCGGCGTTTGCACGAGTGCGGTTGGGATTAGCCGGCAGCTTGGCTCGAGTACAGTTGCGGCCGAGGTCTGCGCTGCGACTTGTAGCTTCGTTGTCGCGGTTCCTGGCGGGAAGCGGCTGGGTGACCCTGTTGTCGACTCGCATGAAGTAAGCGTCTTCTGCGAGCTTGGCGATGACTTCTCCAGCACGTATCCCCTGAGCTTGGCGTGCGATCGCTGTGATCGACATGAGACATTGCTCCAGGGTGGTGTGTACCCTGCTCTCGACGGCTTCGAGAGCTTCTGCGAGGTTACGGATGGGGAGATTGTCTCGGAGACGCCGGCACCATTCGCTGTGCTTTCTGTTACGCTTACGTCGAGCGTCCCTGTTGGCGTCGGTCTGATCCGCAAGTGCTTTGGCAGACAGCTCGTCTGCGGAGATGTCTTCAAGGTACCGGTCCTCTGCCGTCCCTGAAGGTCCTGGCGTGTCGCCGACAGCGATGAAGACTTGGCGATCAGGGTTGCCAAGACTGGAGTCGGAGCTCGCCACCTCAGTTGGGGAATACGAGTCAGCTCGAGCGAGTGGTGTTCCCTCCTGGAATGGGAGCGAGTCGAGGTAGGCGACGTAGCATGAGTCTCCGCTTATCAGGTCGGCGGGCTTGCGATCTGGCCAGTAGACGAATCTCCCGGTAGGTGTGGACGTTATAACCAGCCGAGAAGCCGACCCTGATAAGGGTTGCTCAGTAGTGTCGTCCTCGGACTCGGGATCCTCAGGGTCCGACCCGAAGTCGAACACGTACGCGGAGTCCGAGTAGAAGCCGGAGAGGGGGTTGGAGTCCGAGGCGTGGCCGGGGGCGGTGTCGGAGTCCGAGTTGTACTCGGGTACGGGCTCCTTGCCGGCCCGGCGCGAAGAGGGAGCCTCCGTGCGGGCCCTACTGAGGTTGCGGGGGCCACGCGTGGAGCGCTCACGGGGTGGTGAAACCACATGCGATGGTTGAGTAGCCGGCTCACATGCGATAGCCCATGGGGACGTCGAGTTCGAATTGGAAGCGGATCCGAGCTCGAAGTCGGCGTGTTGGTCGAAAAGCGAAATTTCGCCGAACTTGCTGGCGAGTTCGCCCGTGACTACTTCAGGAAGCGTCACGAAGCCGGTCCCCGGGTTGGGCGTCGTCGTTGTGACAACCCCACCCGAGATAATTCCTTACTATCGCCTAAACCACTCCATTTGGTCATTAAGCGATAATAAAGAAGCATCCCGTTGAGTGTTGCCGGGTTTACACCCGGTAAATCACTTGGAAACACAGAGAGGATCGAACGTAGGCATTAAAACTCCCACGAAGGAGAGTCCAGAGTGCCTTACAAATTAACCATCACATCCCCGCAGGGATCATTATTACAAACATAGCTCTTTGACATGAAAGTAAATGGTTCAGAGTATATTGAAAATAGCGGAAGATAACTAAACGATACGATCACATCACAGGAGGCCTGTCCATGATGCAGTCACTCCTCGTCATCCACCCATTCTAGCTCCCAGCCGGGGGAAGTTTTTTGGGCCACACATCAGATGCATTACCTGGAACAACATTATAAAGCAAGGCTGAGTATACTAATACTCAGCAAGACTTACTCGTCTAAAGAAAGAATTTACCCCTAGTCATGCAAGGCTTTTGGATAGTGGGTTTGTTTGCCGAAAAACTGCTAAGTAGTGAATCCTTACTTTCCATATTTTAGCTCATGTTCTAGTTGGAGTGATCATTAATAGATAAGCAACTATTACAACCAAAGTTGTACAAACAATTAATCAAAGTGATAGTCTTCACAAAGTTCCATCATAAAGGGATATCATGGCCAGTCGGGTAAGTAGTCTCAGATAACGGTGAGAGGCCGACAATCGATTGATTCATAACCTTGCAAGGTGGACCTAAACACACGGGAGGTGCCCTCACTAAGAGTTCACCAACCAGGCGGTTCCCGTCATTCTTCGGTTTGGGGATAGTAGCTCACAGTCTTAAGTACAAGGTTTATCTGGGCTATGCCACTAAGGTCACCCAGCCTCACACATGCACTCGGGGAGCAAGCCCGGGGCCGCAACCCTAAGAGTAGTGATAGTAAAACCCCGTACCGCCTCATTTAGGTACTAGGCTTACCGTGCCCATTTCCGACAAGTGTTTAGTACTTTCAAACACTTAACCAACGAAGCCATTGGACCGGAGCCCAAATCCCATGCTCTTACCACATGAGCAATCCATTTAATCAATATAGTGATTCCATAAAGGAGATCCTATTCTCGCGAGTGACGAACATCACTCGACTTGTACCGGATCCTTAAGCATAGCAACTAGCGACCTAACATGCTAGTAAACGATCATAGGTACTTATGGATCATGCAACTAGGGTTTCATTTCAACTCCTGAACGTAAATGCACATACAATAACATGAAGGAAATTCAGGAGTTTAAAGAAACACATGGGTTAATGAATAAACCGGGGCTTGCCTTCGTCAGCACAAGCAGACACACAAACTTCCGGACTTTGGCCCGGGTCTTGCTCTACGGTCACGTAGTGCACGTCTCCTCCAGCTCCCTCGTCCTCGTCAGCCGGCACAAGCGTATAGCTACCGTCGGGGACTTCTACACGGGGAATGCAATGCAGGGATTAGGAGTGTAATTGTTTTAAATTAATTCATAAACAGCAGTAAGCCGCTGCAAGGAGTATATGGTTGGCCAAATTCACCTTAACAAAGTATTTAACATTTCTCCTTTTAAAAGAATTAAACCAAAGCCTATTTAGCCTACCCTTTTAAGGTGATTGTGTGCACATCTTATTAAAGAAATGATTAATTTAAAAACAAACAGCAAGGCCATTATTTTCCAAGCACCATTTTACTTTTCCTAACACTTCTTAAGGCATGCACTAGAGAGGTGACTTTTTCCTATTTTCCCTTTTCTGGATTATTCTATTTTGAGCTTCTCATGCATAATCAAAACATACAACGGATCCAGCAACCCCCCACTGGTCCTACTACCAGGAGGCATACATGGACAACAAACAAAAGGGTTTTAGCACCATTGGTTTCAACACACCAAAATTGGAGCATTCCTAGTTAGCATAAAAGGGATAATGCATATGAAAATAAATACAACATAATTGAATCCCAACTTTCTCCTACACATGCTTTGGTCCAAAACAAGCCCAAAGAACCAAGAAACACACCTATAGCCTTTATGAAACATGCTACACATTTTTATGATTAAAAACAAGCATAAATGAGGGAATAATATTTCTAACAGAGATAAAATCATGGTAAATTCACCAAGGGTGCATTTTGATATAACAAGACATTAGCCAGAAGTTGGGCTCAAAAATAATTATATTTGAAGCTACAAACATCATCTAGACATATTTGTCAATTTCACATAATGATTTTTATAAAAAGATTTCTTCAGTAACTTTGTGCAATTTTTGGTGTGGTGACCAGTCATGACATGGAGTACAACATATCCAAAATCCAGCTCAAGATCATGTGTATATTTTGCAGAAACATAGATCTAGGGATTTTACATTTCTATTTTTCAAGCAAAAGTTGTAGCTCAAAAGTATATACAACTTTGGAGAAAGTTGTATTTCTTGTTACACTGAGCACAGAAAAATTGAGTTTGCAATTTTTGGATTTTTCTGTGATTTTATACGGATTTTACAAGGTTCAGCTGAAATACACAAAAGGATAAGAAACTTTTTGCTGGAAACCCCATGGAAAGATCTGTGGTTTCACAACAAAGCCCTTGGTTCACGCAAAACACCCCGGAAACACTTGAAGCCTTACAATGTAGCCCTTGGAGCCTGGGGCGGCGCGGCTGGTGAAATTCCGGCGAGACCGGCGGCGGGGCTGGCCGGGGAAGTGGCCGGGATGGAGGTGGGGTTCACCTAGGCTCGGTTGGTAACCGGAGTTTTGGCGGAAATGCCGTCGGCGAGCTTCCGCAGCGGGGCCGGGCGGCAGTGGTCGCGGGCGGCGCCAATGCCGGGGATGCCCGGGCGGAGGAGGATAGTTAGGGGGCCGGCGAGGTTCACGGGACACCAAGGGAGGCGTGGAGGTGGTTGTGCGGTAGTGGAGTCACGCGGGAGGGGGAGCTCCGCGTGCGCCCAACAATGGCGGGGTGGCGGCGCTCTGATGGTCACGCGAGAGCGAGGTGCCCGCTCTTTTATATGCAGCCGAGCAAGGCGGTTCGCGCAGCGTCACTTCTCCGACACGTCCGCGGCATGGGCACGACATGGCGGCACGTGTGCGCGGAGTACGGCGGCGACGCCGTTGGGCGGGCGGCGCACGGGCGGCTCGGCCGGCCAAGCGCGCGCGCGGCACGTGGCGCCCGGGGAGTGGGAGAGGGAGGCGGTGCGACGCACGGGAGGTCCACGGCGCACGGTCCCGGCGGGCCAAAGCCGGCCTCGGCGTGCGGTACGGCGGCGCACGGGCGGCCGCGTGGTGCCCGCGTCGCGACGTCGTGCGCGTTGGCGCGCGCTCTGGCGCTGGGAGCGCCAACCCAATTTCACTTAGGCCTGTTCAACTGCAAATATCTCTAAATTTTTGAACAGAAGTGGCCCAAGCGGTGAATAGCAAAATTGTAGATCTCCTGATCCTCTACTACTTTCGTAAAAGCCATAGGGTCTTTTTCTCAACCATTTGTGCACAATTTGGATGCCAAGTTGGCTGTTTTCTGGGCGCCGATGAACAGTACCATTTGTGCACAACCAAGCTTTTTCACATATTTCCACTCCAAATCTCAAATGCCATTCAACATGAAAGTTGTGTTCTATGAAAAACTACACAACTTTCGTATTGGAAGAATTTGAAGTGTTTAGGCGAAATTTGGAGAACGCGGTAAAAGTTCCGGGCGACACTGGTGGGTCAAAGTGTGTTTAAGGGGTTTGACTAGGGTTTTGACCCCACCTTGACCATGAGTTGACCAAGGGGTGCCATTAGGGGTCATTGGTGATGTTTTCGAGGTGATGGCCCAGGTTGACCGTCGTTTGACCAAAGTCAACTCTGTTGACCGGATCATTAGGGTTAATCAACCCGGCCGAAAACCTGGGGCGTCACAGTCGTCAGTAGTGCAGACCCAGGCGCCGAAGACGAAGGTGTCGCCTCGGTTGAAAGCGACGGTTGGCTTGATGTAGACAGAAGCTGTCGAGTTCGCCATGTGATCTCGGGCGAGAGCCCCTACCTGGCGCGCCAGCTGTCGGTGTTTTAGACCGGCAACCTACTAAGGGGAGTACCCGAAGTAGATGAATGAGGCCTCGCCGAGATCGGTAACTCGAAGGAAGAGACACGTGGCACACAATTTAGACAGGTTCGGGCCGCGAGGTGCGTAATACCCTACGTCTTGTATGTTGCGTACCTCTGGATTGATTGGGTACGATTATAAGATGATGCAATCTTACGCCATGAGATGAGATGATCGAGAGAGGGGTCTCTGCCTCGCCTTATATAGTCCAGGAGGCAGGGTTACAAGTCGGTTCAGGGAGAGAGTACTAGTCGAGTACGTCTAGGAGTCTTCCATACAAGGTCTTGGACATGTACGGCCTTCCTAACCGAGTACTTCTCCTCTGTAGTCCTTGTGCTTCACGCCATCAGGTGCCGTGCAGCGCAAGTCGGGTAGTCCCAGGGGCCCACCGAGTAGTCGGTCCTGGTACCCACCGAGGTAGTGGGCCCAGGGAGGTCCATACGACAGGTGCGTCCCATCACAAATCTCAGGGCGGAGCAGGCGGTCACGTTCTTCACCGACATCGTCTACCGCTTCGGAGTGCCCAACTCCATCATCACCGACAACGGGTCCCAATTCATGGGTAGGAAATTCCTAGAATTCTGCGACAAGTTCCACATACTCGTGGACTAGGCAGCCGTGGCGCATCCGCAGACCAATGGCCAAGTGGAACGCGCCAACGGCATGATCCTACAAGGCCTCAAGCCCAGGATTTTCAACCGACTGAACAAGTCCGGTCGAAAATGGCTTCAAGAGTTTCCAGCAGTCGTGTGGAGTCTCAGGACCACCCCAAGCAGAGCCACCGGGTTCACCCCGTTCTTCCTGGTCTACAGCGCGGAGGCTATCCTCCCCACAGATCTGGAATACGGATCGCTCAGAGTCCGAAGCTACGATGAGGGCGCCAACCAGCGAGCCCGCGAGGACTCGCTGGACCAACTGGACGAGGCCCGAGTCGTGGCCCTGATGCACTCTGCAAGATATCAGCAGGCTCTGAGGCGCTACCAAGCCCGGAAGGTGAGGCGACGAGACTTCAGCGAGGGGGCCTGGTCCTAAGGCTACGCCAAGACAATCGAGGCCGCCACAAGCTGTCGCCCCCGTGGGAGGGACCCTATATCGTGGTGAAGGTGCTCAAGCCCAGCACATACAAGCTGGCCAACAAGGACGGCGAAGAACTCACCAACGCTTGGAACATCCAGCAGCTACATCGCTTCTACCCTTAGCAAGGATCTCCAAGTTTTTGTTGTAAATTACATGCCCAACACCCCAGTTGGCAGCCTAGATGTAAAAATCAACAGATTAATAAAGTTAAAGGGCAACTTGGCTTTCCCCAGAAACCAAGTCACCCTCGGGGGCTACTGCGGGGGCATCCCCCAAAAAATGGTCCCATTTTTTCGCAAAACACGCTAAGTACATTTCAACCTTAGCCTTGAGCGAGTTCAGGCGGGGGCAGGCGGCCAGGCGGAAGGGACACGCGAGCCAAAGGTAGCCTACGCCTCCGCGAGGATATGGCCCTTCTTTCTCGCCTCCGGCCCAGCGGGCTACTCGTGAAAACGAACTTCCCCAACCCGAATTTACCCAGGCAAAGGAAAAAACAGAACAGCGTGACAAGCGAAATAAGAAACACCACTTACATTCAAGTGTTTAAACATCTCAAAAGAATACTTGTTTATTTACATGGCCACACGGCCCGGATTCTAATGCTAAAACAAAAAAGGGCTCGGCGCCCAATGGTCTTTTAGGCTGGGGGCTCGCCGGCGTCAGGGGCATCGGGGAACAAGAAGTCCACGAAGTCTTCAGCGAGCATCTCGACGGCAGTGGCGGCAAGCGCGTCCGCGCGCTCCATCGCCACTTCGTCTTCAACGCCGACTGGGACGACGTAGCCCGATGCCACGGCCTCGAAGTCCACCTGGTAGTGGGACCCCACCACGCCGAGGGCCTTCTGGACGCCTAGGTGAAGGGCGCGGCGCATACACCTCGAGACGTGCCTGCCGAGGGCACGCAGGCGACTTGCCAGCGAGCTCCCGGCTTGCGCTTCGCCTTCCTCGACCGCCTGGCAGGTCTCGAGAGCGGCAGACGCAGCTCCCCCAACTCCTGCTCCGCGGAGCTGTAGGCCGCGTGCACGGTCTCGGCCAGGGTGGTCGTATGCCCCAGGGCGGTCCGCAGGCCTGGAAACCACGAACAAGGAAGATCAAGACGAGAGCGGATCCCCGAAGGGAAGATCAACAAAACAAAGAACAAATCAACAAATGAAAACCGGACGAAAGCAAACTTACCTTCAACCTGCTTCTTCTCCACCTCGCGGGACTGGCGCGTCTCCTCAGCCTCGCGCTGAAGCCTGAGGTACGAGGCCTCCTGCTCCTCGAGGGACTGGCGCTGGTCCTCGTGCGAGATGCTGATCTGCACCAGCTCCCCGTTGAGGCGCGACACCTCCTCCTCCTGCTTCTTGAGCGTGGCCCGCGCCCCCTCAAGCGTGGCACGCTCCTGCTTGAGTTGGCTCAGCGCTTCCTCCCGTGCCATGCGCTCCTGCTCGAGCGCGGCCCGGGCCTCGACGAGTGCGGTCCGCTCCCGCTGAAGTTGGCCTTCCGCCTCCTGGCGGGCGGCTCGGTCCTGACGAAGTTGTTCCTCCGCCGCGGTGAGCGCGGCAGCCTTGTCCGCTAGGGCTGTCTTCAGCCCCTCAGCCTCCTCGAGCGCCGCACAGCCCTGTTAGAGCTGGGTGTGGGCGGTGACGACCTCCACCTCCCATGTCGACGCAAGGGAGCGCGCCCCCTCCAGGTTCTTTCGAGCCCGGCGCAGCGCGTTGTCTCGCTCACCAACGTCGTCTGCACCCTCTCGACCACGGAGACGCCTTCCGCGGCTCGGGCGCCTCGCTCCGGGCGGGTCCGGCGAGGCCTCGGCCCCCGTACGCCGCCCACCGGTCAGGTGACCTCATGGCCTCGATGAGGGCGTCTAGGGCCTCGTACTGCCCCCGGTACCAGTGGAGGTCGACGTCAAGGCGGTCGAGGGCGACGTATCGCTCCCGGGCCCGGCGCTCCAGCTCCTGCCACAAACAAGCAGAGCGAGAGGGACTGGCGTCAGAAAAGACACGAACGAAGAGAAAGCAAGGGAAGGAATTGCGAAACTCCACGAAGCCCAGCTGACCTTGAAGACGCGCTACGCTGGACTGCTGTGGATCCACAACGCCTCGTTCAGCGCCCGGTTGAGTGAGGCCCTGTGGTCGCGGAGCTCCTCCCAGAGCCCTTGCTCCGCCTGAGCATCGATGAAGTGGGTCGGCGGGGCGTCAGCATCTCTCTCCCCTGCTCCAGGCGCGCTGCGGGTCCAGCGCGCGATGATGAGGGCCCAGCACCGTCCGCTAGGCGCCACAGCATCGCGCCGGCGTCGCCCCCGACCACGAGCGCCCACCGGTCCCGGCCGTCGGCGGGACGTCATAGTCGTCGGGGATCTCCACCACCGTCGCTCCCGGGCTTCCCGGCCACGGCGGGCACCGCGAAGTTGGTGGCGCGGTGACCACCACGACCGTGGTCGCCACCGTCGTTGACGCCGCCGGCCGGCGGCTCCACTTCCGCCGCCGGGATGCCGCGGCTCTACAACCGCCGCCGCTCGCGACGGTTCCGCGGCCACCGGCGGCGGTTCGTAGTCGTCGCGGCCCGACCGTGGCTCCAAAAGCTTGGCCGCACCGCGCGAGCCGTCGCTCACCGCCGCCGCCGTGATCGCGGCCGCCCGCGACGCCCTCGACGAGCGCCGCCTGGTGGGGACGGCCGCATCCGTCCTCAGCACCTTGGCAGGCGCGAGAGGGGGCACGGTGGGCGCCACCCTGCAAGCACGAAGGCGAGGGAGTTAGAACCTATCCGACTAAAAACGCGATTAAGGGGAAGTAATCGCCAACCTCAGGGTGGAAAATCCTCGCTTCCTTTTCCTCGGGGGCTCGGCGGACGTTGTTGCCGCCGCCGGTGTGGCCATCGCCGCACCCCCCGCCGTCTCCACGACGCGCGCCGGCGCCTCCATAGCGCGTGCCGCCTCTCTCGTGGGCTGCTTGGCAGCAGGCGCCCCTGCGCCCGCCCCAGGCGCCGTCTCCTCCGCCGTGTGACGCCCCAGGTTTTTAATTACCGTCATTAACGCTAATGACCGGATCAGCCGGGTCAAACCAGTCAAACCCCGGTCAAACCTAGGTCAACCTGGGTCATCACCCGAAAAACTCGCCAATGAACCCCTTGACCGAGCCTACACACAACCGTAGTGGACCCTTGGTCAAAGACACGGTCAAACCCCGCTTAACCCTTGACGTCAGCGAATGTCGTCCGGAACTTTTGCCGCGTTCCCCAAAATTCACCTAAACACTTCAAAATCCACCTTTATGAAAGTTGTCCATCTTGTTGAGGGACACAACTTTCATGTAGATTGGCATTTCCAATTTTGGGTGGAAATTGGTGAAAAACTTGATCGATTGACAGTACCCCCTGTTTTCCAGAACAGGCTGACATTCAAAGTTGGCACGACGTTCCTGCAAAATCCGTTGAGAAAAACACTATATGGCCTTTTTGAAAGTTGTAGAGGGTAGTTAGATCTACAACTTTCCTATTCATTGCTTTGTGCACTTTTATTCAATTTTTGGGAGAAAAATGCGGTGAAACAGGGCCAGTCCGCGTCCATTCCGGCGACGTCGCGCCGCGCCGCGACACCGCGCGCGCGCGCGCGCACCCGCGCCGCGCCCCCGCCGCGCGCCGTACCGCGCCCCACGCCCCGAGGCGCGTCGCCCGAGGCCGCGCCGCGTCCCGAGGCCGTGCTCCCCCCAAGGCGGGCACGCACGCCGAGCACCCGGGGCCCCGCGCCGCCCGCGCCGCGTCCCGAGGTCGGGCACGCCGGCCGGACGCGCTCGTCCGCCGCCGTACGGCCCGCCCGCGCCCCCCCCCCCTCCGTCCTTCCCATGCCGAGGCGAGAGAGCCTTATAAGGCGGCTGCCGTTCCCCGCGACGCGCGAGTCCTTTCCCCGCCTACGCCGAGCCGCCGGCGCCGGCCACGCCGCGCCGCCGCGTCGGGACGCCCCCCCTCGTGCGGTGCCCTTGGGTTCCCCTCGCGCCGCCGCCGTCTAAGCGCCCGCGACCCCTAGCCACCACCCCCGACCCCTAGGGAAGCTTCCCGTGCGCGCGCCGCCCGCAACCGCCCCCTTGCCGCGCCGTGACCAGAGCTCGCGGCGGCCGTTGTCGCAAGCCGCCGCGCGCCGCTCGCCGGGAGCCGCCACCGCCCGGTCAAGCACCCAAACCGACCCCCCTAGTCCCCTAACCATCCTCCGCCCCTTCCCCGGTCAAGAGCCGCGCCGGCCTCGCCGGAATTGCTCAGCCCGCGCCGGCCGGCCGCCATAGGGACTGAATTTCAAGCATTCAACTCTTTCCAGGGTCCTAATTGCAAGAAGGTAACTCCAATAGTTAGAGCAGTTTGCTGAAAATTGTAAATTGCATAGAAAATCACAGAAAATTCAGAAAAATGTGAAACCATTTTTGTTGGATCCGTGGTGATTTGTACTACAACTTTTGTTATTTTGGCCTGAGCTAATTCGTTTTAGTTTTTGCATGAAAAATACAAATGTGAAAACCCTAGATCTGTCATATCTCAAAAACTATAGAACCTCTGTAGCTAATGTTTGGATATGTTGTGTGTTAGGTCATGACTAGCTCCTATGCCAAAAATTGCACAAAGTTATCATGCAAATCTTTTTATAAAAATGTTTTTCTATCTCTGGCAGAACTGCATAAATGATTTTTCATGTTACATATATTTATGCTTTTGACCCCAACTTGTGCACACTGTCTTGTAATACCAAAAGGCACATCTTGTGAATTAATCATGAATTTTGGATTAACAGAAATAATTATTCTTGATGTATGCATGTTTTCCTTGGTAAGTTAATAAAACAAGATCAGTAGAGGTTCCATGTGAACATGTTGATTTTCTAAGCTTGTTTAGGACCAGAGAGCATCCACAAGAAGTTCTAGGTCATTTGGATGCTTAATTATTATTTTTATATGCATTTAAATTTAATCACTAGATAACCTTTGTTATTTTCCATAATATTTACTTTCCTAACATCCAACACTTACATGTGGGTCCAATGGACCAGTATAGATGCTAGTAGGCTTAAGAAACACTACTTTAATTTTTGGTAATTTAATTGCTTAATAAAAAGCTTAAAAGCCTCTTTAATATTAAAAGAGAAATTAAATAAAGAAAAGCCCTTATTTAATTCTTTTCCTTTTTGAAAATATTATCTAAATTAATTAAAAGGTAATTAATTCTCATTGCTGATAAGGAATTAATTCCAGGATGAAAATATTATTTATATCCTTACTTGTGAAAGGAAAATGATTAAAAGCTTTCACATGAAATGACAAGTATAAAGAAACCTTTATTCAATTGTGCAATAAAGAGAAATCACCCAACCACCCATGTAACTTGAGTGTGGTTGCAAATCATGTTAAAAAGTTTAAATATGCCTACCACTATTGTTGGTGAAATTAAATTAAAATATTTACATATATATGTACACAGTCACCATTAAAAAGAATAATTAATAAAGAGTTGCATATTGTTCCTTTATGGAAGAGTATGCTGAATGTATTCTTATCTAGGTGAGTGTGCCCAACAAATACACCCCTTGATTGCCAAAACGGTTCGTAAGTGATTAAAATATAAACCGTCGAATGAATCTTGCATTTGCATCTTCGTGTAGATCTTTCCGCCAGTAGACGTACGCTCGTGCCGGAAGGAGGAGACGAAGGTGTCGACAAAGAACTGCCGAACGTGAACGTAGCTCAAGACCTGGACCCAAGTCCAGAAGGGCCCAAGGCCAACCTTGCCAGCGAAGGCAAGCCCCGGATCATTAACCCCGTCTTTTAAAATTTTGCAATTATGGTTGCTGTGATTGTGCATTTACGTTTCAGGAATTGATTTGAAACCCTAGATGCATGATCCCTAGGTACCTATGCTCTATCACTAGTATGCTAGGTCGATAGCTGCCATGCTATAGGACCGATGGAAGTCGAGTGATGTTCGTCACTCGCGAGAATAGGTTCCTAGATAGGAATCATAAGAAATCCTTAAATGGATCGCTCATGTGGTAAGAGCATGGGATTGGGCTCCGGTCCAGTGGGCATGTGGGCTAAGCTTCTGAACATACCAAGCATATGCCGGGAATGGGACCGGTAAGCCTAGTACCTTAATGAGGCGGCACGGGATCCTACCGTTACTACTCTTGAGAAATCTCCTTACCGGCTAGCTACCGGGAAGGGTGGTGTATGGTGACTCCGGGTATCTCGCGGGGTATGCCGGATAGCCTGCACCAGGGACTGTAAGATTCGATCCCAACCCGAGGATTTATGGGGACGGCCTGGGGAGTTGTCCTCGCGGGGGCAGCCGACCGTGTGTTTGGGTCTACCTTGCAAGGTTTAAATCAATCGATTGTCGGCCTCTCACCGTTATCCGAGACTGCTTAATCAACTGTCCATGATATCCCATAATGATGGAACTCGAGGAATACTGTTGGATGAAGTAATTGTTTGTCCAATTCTTGATTGAAGTAGTTGGCACACTTAGAAATGGTAATCAACTAGAACTTGTGCTAAAAGATTGAAAGTAAGGATCTACTCTTAGCAGCTGTTTAGCAAAAGAAACTCCACCGGCCAAAAGCCTTTCATGTCTAGAGGTTGGTGATGTCGTCATCACCCGACGGTTAAGTCTTGCTGAGTATTAGTATACTCAGCCTTGCTTTAAAACTGTTGTTGCAGGTGTGCTTGACGACAAGTAAGGACCTCACGGATGGCCTCCTGTGATGTTCACCATTGCGCTAGTTTATTTTATTTCCGCTGTATTTTCGAACTCTGAATGCCATGAACAATGGTTTGTAATAAAATGTTTAATTCATGTTGTACTCTGGACTCGCCTTCGCGTGAGTTTTAATGCATGTGTCGATCCTCTGTTCGATGTCAAAGTGATTTACCGGGCGTTAACCCGGCAACCAACGACAGGATGATACTTTACTATAGCTTTTGACCAAAGTGGATCGGTCTTAGGCGATAGTACGGTATTTTCCTGGGCGGGTTGTCACACGCCGCCTCCGCGGCTCTGGGCGAGGGGGGTGAAGGCTCCCACCTCTCGGGGGGAGCCCGGCCCCCATCGCTTCCCTCCTCCTCCTCGCCTGACGATGAGTACTCCTCGGTCCCAGGTGAGGAGAGCCCCTGCTGCCCGCGCAGCCGGAACTCCTCACTCCTCCACTCCCGGCGCTCCCGTCGCCGGATGCTCCGCTCCTTGCGCGCCGCCCGCTCCCCGCGCCCGCCGGCCGCGCGCGCGCGTGCGCGCCGGGCTCGAGGCGTGGGTGGGTCGGACCGCGCGGCGTTCACGGCCCTTATCTGCAAAAACAGGCAAGGCCTCAAAACACGCCGACATAACGCGAATCGGCAGAACAAGGGAAGGCGGAACTCCACTCACCAACGGGCCGACGGGAAGCATGGTGAACGCCCAGAGGGCCGCGTCGTCGCTCCGGGTGGCTATGAGGTCGATGGCGCGTCGCGCCCGTGTGGCCGCGTACTCCCGCGAGAAGAGGCGCGGCATCAACTGTGACTGCGCCAACGCGACGGGGTCCGCGTTCTCGTGCATCTCGAAGATGCGGAGCGGCCTCTCCATCAGGGGGACGATCCGCCGGTGATGGAGGTTCGCGAGAACGCACCCAGCGGTCAAGCCGTCATCCGCCAGGGCCTTCAACGTGGCCAGGAGCGAATCCATCCGCGTCTGGTGCGAAGGCAGGGACACCCCGTGATGCCAGGAGTCGGCCCTCTCCATCAGCACCTTGCCGGAGTAGGTGGGAAGGCCGGCGCCGTCATTGCGGAGGTAGAACCACCCCCGCTCCCACTCCGCGTTGTTGGAAGTCATCGTGCAGGGGATGTAGAGCTCCCTGCGCGTGTTTCGCAACGCGATCGTCATGCCACTGGCGCGCACTGCGCGGCGGATCTTCGGCTCCGGCGTAGTCAGCGTGTGCAGCTCCGCGTGGAAGAGGTGAACCTAGAGATCCCAGTTCACTGGCATCCCCAGGAAGCCCTCGCACACGCCGGCGAACGTTGCCGCTTGCGAAATCGTGTTCGGCGTGAAGTTGTGCAACTCCATGTCGTAGTGGTAGCACAACGCGCGCATGAAGCGACTCACCGGCGCCGCGAAGCCGCGCTCATGGAAACGGATGAAACTGACGACGTAGCCGTAAGGCGGGTTGGGATCCCGCTCGCTCGGCTGCGGCACGATCCACGCCGCGGGACGCCCATCTTCGTTCGCCGCGAGCTGGCCGGCGGTCACCAGCTCGCCCAGGAAAGCCTCGTCGCCGTCGAGCGCGGCCATTGCAACGGGTCGATGATGGTGATGGGCTGAGGAGGAGCCATGCGGGTCGGCGAATGAGCGAGGAGCACAGAGCGAGAACTGTGCGACGGCGAGAGAGCAAGTGCGGCTCTGGGCAGAAGCGCAAGGGGCGAGGACGGCAAACGCTAAGTGTGGAGGTAAAGATTCGCCTCGTCTCCCTCCTTCGGATTTATAGATCCACGGAGCTGTGTCCCCTGGAACACACGCCCCGCGCGCATTAACTGCAGGTAAAAACCTCGGTCACTGACGAGTGGGACCCGCCACGACCGAGGCGGCCGCGCACCCGCACGCGCGCTATCATTACGGCGCGGCAACCGAAGAGCCGTGGCAGCCGTCACGTCCGCCCGCCCACGTCGCCCACTACGCGTGCGGCTGCGGCGCCTGAAAAGGCATGCCCGCGGCGCAGGACTGTGGCCGCGACTGCGCGCATTAAATGGCCCGGTCCCTTACCAAGTAAGGACAACCCTCGAGTGGCCCGAGCCCCAGGATCGAAAAACCTGACTCTCGAAGAGTGCGATTACCGACCAGTGGCCTCGAAGCCCGCTCAGCTTGAACGAGCGCCACAGGTTCCCTCGATCTACAAAAAACTACTGATCAGCGGTTCGAGGGCCGGCCCGGCTGAGAACCCTCGAAACCTGCAGATGCGAAAAGACGGGGGCACTTAGCAGCCACCCCGCAACGGCCCTACTGATCAGGGGTTCGAAACCTGACCCTCGAAGGGTTCGAACAGGTGCCCCAGATCACCAGAGTCAGGGACGACGAGGGCGCGCGCATTCGAGCCTTTCCTCGACCCCACCGGCTCGAGGGCGCCCCACATGTCGTGTTCGAGAGCTAGCGAGGGCAGCTAGTCGGGGGGGATCCCACCGAGGGAGAGCTTCCGCGCCCTCGGTCCCTAGCGAACGGGACCGAGCCCCACCTAGCAAACCCGCGCAAGCGCTTTTATGGACGAGTCTCCGGACCACGAGCCTACCCTTATCGAACGGGGCATGGGCATCCACTTGAACCACCCGCCAGCAGCTCGACGAGGAATCCGCAATCCGTGACCCGATCGATGGGGGTCGTGGAAACCTCACCCTCCGTCCCGCGGAGGGACGGCGAGGGCGCGTTTAGAGCAAGACGGAGAGCTCGCCCCGATCGCCTCGAATGGGCCCGGGTCGGGGGCTTGACGCACGGCTACACCTCCTGGGGTGCACCGAACGCGAGAGGTACCAGTCGCGCACGTGTGACCGAAGCCGGCTGAAACATCGCCAATGCCGGTTGAAACAAATACCACGCCCACTGGTAAAACAATTCGCGAGAAAACCCCTGCAGGAGCGCTCATGCTCCTGCAGGGCTTCGGGGGCTAGACCCGTGGATCCGCTGACGCGGCCCCACGGAAAGGCATTAGCAACCAGGAGGGAAGAACGTCCTATCAGCAGGCTCCAGCATCTGCGGGAAACCTGACAGGTACGCCCGCAGATGCTCGGGGGCTACTGTCGGGGACAGCCATAAGGGTCCCCTAAATAACCAGGGGAAACCCACTTAAAACCTGCAAAAAACGCAAAACACAAATCAACTTACACACCTAAAACACATACACAGCACAACCACAACCCTGGTGGCCCCCGCGGCCCGCTAGTGCAACGCAGCGGACACTTCTCGAGTGAGGTTCGCCTCGCTCGAGGGATAGACGCTCCCTCGGGCGAGGTCCGCCTCGCTCGTGGCCTTCACACCCCCTTGGGCAGGATCCGCCTCGCTCGAGGGCTCAACCCCGCCCCTCAGGCGAGGTCCGCCTCGCTCGAGGGCTGAGCGCCGCCTCGGGCGGGGTCTGCTTCGCTCGAGGGCACCCACGCGCACATTCTCCACACTCCCGCGCGCACCTGTTCCCGCACGCGCGTACGAGCATTTAATGCTCTGACACCGCAGGGCCGCGCCCCTACTCTGACACGCCTGGGAATCACGCCCCGGCGCTGTTCCGCCAACTCCCGGGGGAAGGCCATCCCCGCCGCTGTTCAGCACTGTGCGGCAAGGCCGGTGTCAGCTCCGTGACACTGTGTCGCCTACCCCCGTACGACTAACGCTCTGCGCCCTCGAAGGGGGACCGGCGGTACCCTCGAATAACTTCTACGTGCTTATACAGGGCTACGCCGTGACGTCAGGCCGACGGGATCGGTCATCCCCGTCGTTGTCAGCCCCGTGCGGCCATCTCCGCCACTGCCGCACCACGTCGAACATTGTGGCAACATCCCAGCGCTGTTGGGATGTACGGGGACAAGACATCGCCACAACAGCCACTGTGCCACGTACGGGGCCCTCGTCAACGGCACCCTCGAACCGGCCCACCACGGCGTCAGTCAACCAACCGCTACACCGCCGCCCTCGAAGCCGCTCCTGTACGAGCACAGGACGCACCACGACGCCTCAACAGGAGCGGGATTCGCCAGGACGGCCGTCAGCTCCGCAGCACTGTTCGCCATACCTCTACACGTAGAGAAATAGTGCGGCATGCATGTAAACTGCTCCCTCCTTGGCCTATAAAAGGAGGGGCAGCCCCCCAGCCGCGGGGACACGGGACGAAGGACAACGATCTCTCACACGCTCTCCGCCTTCTCCATAGTATTGGCACTCGCCTCAATCAACACCTCTGGGACTTGGAGGCCACACCTTCTCTCCCGCCTCGCTTGTAGCCACCCCTCTACGAGCACCACAGTGCAAGCAATACAGTGCCCCGAGCACACCACTGCTGGACGTACGGCCCGGGCCGGAACCAGGATAAACCAAGTGTCCTTAGTTGCTTAGCACCGGCCATCGAGAGGCAGATCTCAGCGCTCATTACTAGTTAGTGTCGGGACTACTTTCCGCACCGACAAGTTTTAGAAGTGTGATTGCTTCTGAAAAGTAAGAAAAGTTTTCCGCTGCAAAGTAAAAGTTGAAACTTTTACTTAAAGTTAATTAGGGTATTGTTATTTTCTGACCAACGTTGATAATAACAATATTATAATTAAATGTCCTTTATGTTTTAAAGCTAAAGTCTCTGATATTTGCATCAAAGTGATCAATGTTCAGAGAACTTAGAGATCAAGAAATGTTGTTTTTATTTCTTGTTTTCTGCTGTACAGTGATACCTATCTCCTAATTAAATTGGAACCAACGAGAAGATTTAATTGAAAGAACAGTTTCCTTGTGGGTTGTATCCATGATAAAGCTAAAGTCAGCTTCCGCTGTATAAAATTCAGATAAAAGTTGCATTGGTTTTGATTGCCAATTTTTTTGCTCAAAGTTTATGTCTCTACTCAATTATAGACACAGATGGTATTTTAGAAATACTTATGATAAGTATTATTTCTAAATGTAAAGTTCATGATGTTGTCATTTTCTGACCAACGTTGATGATGACAATATTGTGATATGATAGATTAATTCTAATTCAGTTGATGGTGACTTGGAATTAATACAGATGAGAAATGTTTTATTCTATTTTCTACCCAACGGTGATATAGAATAGAACATAAAGTTTTAAAAGCTTCATAAGCTTAAAGTTTGGATTATTATTGAAAATTTTCTCAGAGAAAAGATCTTTATGTTTTCATTCATGAAATCATTAAGAAAAGTGAGCTGAGCACTTGTGGCTCAGGAGATGACAAAGAAAATAAGGACATAATGTGAGGGACTATGTTCTCTTTAAAAGAATGTTTTTCAAAAGTAAAGTTTCTCGGATATTAATCCAAGAAAAGAGATAGATCATTGAGAGTCTTGAGAAGTGGTTTTCATGTACTCTATATGACAATGAATTTATTTCCAGTTCAGTCATCATGATAAAAGTTACACTAATCCATATACATGTTTGGTTTGACTAATGTTGAATTAAGCATGTATGTGTTACAGTTTATTCAGATTTATTTTCTGAATTGTGAATTTGATGGTTGAATGCAAGTCAATCTTGGCATGCATGTTCCTTTCAGGTTATTACCTGAATGGAGAGGAAAGTCTGTGATACTCTCGCACGACGAGAAAAGTTCATAATAATACCCACATGGCGGGAAAGGCTCTGAGAAAATAATCGCATGATTGGCTAAAGTTGGCATAATACTTATGTTAGACAATCTCATATGGCGGGAAAAGTTTTATCAAAGGACTAATCCTGCATGGCGGGAGAAAGATATAATGACTCATGTGCTTATTGTGTATTCCAGATTGGGAATTAGTTTTTTGGAGTAGCTCTTTTACTACTTTGGTATTAATTGAGCATTTCCATTGTGTTATAGTCAGTGGGCACTCTATGAGTTTAAAGAGAATCAAAAGTAATATGCGAACCTAAAGATAAAGAATGATACACAAACTAGAGTTGCTTGAGTTTTCAAAAGCATTGAAATAAAGAACTCTGTTGAGTTCTTAAAGTGAAATGAGAAAAAATGTACTCTCATACATGAGTTAAGTAATAGCCTTGTTTTTGTATGATATAATCATGCAGATAAAGGAAGTGACTGAAATGTTCTCAAAGTTTCCTCACTGATATTAGTTTTGAATGGTTTC
Source organism: Cenchrus americanus (assembly GCA_947561735.1). Lineage (NCBI taxonomy): Eukaryota > Viridiplantae > Streptophyta > Magnoliopsida > Poales > Poaceae > Cenchrus > Cenchrus americanus. The sequence continues at coordinate 10,213,040 of OX387244.1, forward strand.
GAAATTGTGACAAGAAAGTTTTGCCACATTTCGAGGGGGAGAAAGGAGAAAATCCCCTATACTTCAGGAAAGTAATGCATTGTATGCATTTAGAGTGTGATCTAAAATGTGATTGTCTGGGGGAGTACGACGGTCATATATGTGATACCCCTAAATAAAAGGAATAGCTAAAATCCTGAACTTTTATAAGTTCGATAGGATGATAGCGTTGTGACCTAAATGGTGAAAGTACAAACCCAAAAATGAGAAAGTTTAAAGATACTCTATTATTTATAATAGATGGAAAGATCTGGGGGAGCCATTTAGTTGGCCATCCGGATGAAAGAAAAGGATGATTTGGAGAGTCATTTTATTGACAATTCAGATAAAAATAAAAGGTTCTTTTATTTCTAACGAGACACATTGTCTTCTTGGAATACGAGAGCAATCAGGGGGAGCATGGTGGCTCGAGAAATTGTCTTCGAGGAAAAGTGGGCATATATGCCCACTCTGATGATTCGATAGCTATTTATCTCGACACTCGTGGCAACAGTATGGTAGATGATATGGAACCTGTCCTTCAGGAGCCATTGAAACTCATTGTTGTGCATGGGAGAGCTATCGCAACCCCATATGGTAGATGTACCGAAAGTCGAGGCACACAATGTGCCCGAGGTTGAGGCCTCTAGTAGGTCTCAAAGAGGTAAAAGTATGATGGTTGCAAAGTTTACAACATAGAAAAGTTCACATTGAGGTTTATTCAATCTCATGTGTTAAAAGAAGCGCTTGGTTTTTTGAAAGTGAAACTAATGAATCTCGAGGAAACTTGGGACTCGTAAGTGATTCTCAATGGAGCCAAAACAGTAGGCTGTGATGGGTCTACAAGTCGTGACGTGACTCCAAAGAGAATATGTGAACATACAAAGCGTATCTTAAATCAAAAGTTTTTGTGCAAAGAGAATGAAAGGACTACAATGAATTTTGTGGCACATCATGATCTGAGTTACAACAGATGAAAGTATTTCATGGCACAACCTAAGGGTTTTGTCATGTAAATAAAAGAAGAAAAGGAATGCTGCTTAAAGAAATCATTTCGAATGATAACATTCAAAGATAAAGGATTTGGTTTTTTGGGTTTAAAAGTGAATAAGAGGACAACATTTGAACAGTGTTGTAGAATGGGAATTCATTTCCTAATCATGCATATGTGATTGACATCTTGCGTGGTAACAGTAATGTCAATCTATTGCAAAAGAAGAAGAGGTTCTTGTCCTCAAAGATCAAAAGGAAATTCTCGATGAATGTCTCTCAATTATAAGGATCGAGATTCACCGAGATAAAAGAAAAGGGGTATTAGGACTATCGCAAGAGGCATACTTAGAAAAGTTGCAAGGAAACATAGTATGCATGCGAGTAAACCTTCGCGTGTTCTTATTGTCAAGGGTAATGATTTTGGGAACTTTTATGTTCCAAGTATCAATATGGAATGGATTAAAAGAATATGGTACCATATGCTTCAGCTGTTGGAAGCCTAATGAGTGAAAAAGATAGAAGTTACCTTGACATAGTTTGTATATCCGGGTTGTTTTGGCAGTGTCCAATCCAGCTATAGATCACTGGAATGGAATTAAGTGTATTAGCCTCATGCTAAGTTGAAAAAGATTAAGTGCTCTCAAAAGGTTGTGAGTACAAAGATAATTTGTGAAATGGGTAGCGAAATCCACAATTGTCGCTAACTTTCACACTTGGAGTTTTTGTGTGGAAATGCTCCAAAGGGTTAACACAATTGTCATCAATGTGATGCAAGGTTGTGGTATAGCATGATACGGTGGTATAGCATGATACGAGGCTGAGGGACAGGCAAAATAGTTAATGGAACCTGTACCCGGAGTTGATAATGGTTGTCAACAGCAATAACCATTGAAGTAGTTCACTCCTATGACAACAAGTCAAGTGTGCAGCCAAACACATTGACACAAAGGTATATGTCGTAAAGGAGTAAGTCCGGAATCATATTAGAAATATTGCGCATACAAGAGACAAGCAAGTGCTTGAGGGTCCTCTTACGAAAAGTACATCACCCAGTGCGCTTAGAGAACACATGTGCATCATGGGTTTATGGTATAGTTTGAGATTTCAGACAATAAAAGGGCACAAGTCTAAAGAATTTGTTTCAGTACAGAGATGTGTATTGTAGCTGTTGAGTCTATCGGAGATTGACAGAAACGAGATTGACCGTGACGATAAAACATGCTCTATACGCTGATCTGTAATGGAATGAAAAAAGAAGTTAAAAGTATATGGTGAGACCAAGGGGGAGAATGTTGGATTGATCTCTCCACCAATGGGCACAACCCTTGACTCGCGTTCGGATCGGGGACGCCCAGCCCATTAGAAGGCTGGTGGGCCCACTATAAGAGGGAGTGGGGGCCACGGGCTCGGACTACGAGGTTCGCCGCTGCCACTGTAGCCCCCACTCCAAAACCCTAACCGATCTAAGAGGGAGGTGCTGAAGCGATGGGAAGCTCCACTGCGCCACCACAGGTCTCCACCGCCGTCGTCCCTGCACTGCACTGCGCGTCGCTGCCTAGCGCAGATCTCCATCAACAGAACTAGGGACGAGCACAGAGGTACGAGGTATGATTCATACAAATTCACCCACTCGATCTACTCCTAGTCGATCCGGTAATTCTATCAGACCGGTCCTCGTTTCTTCTTTGCTCGAGGATCAGTCAGAGGGAATAACATATTGGGTCTGTAAGAAACCGAATTGGAAATCATCATCAGGAGCAAACGGATCCAACATCGAGTTTCAAGTGGAAGAATCATGTAATGCTCTTCGCCATGTCGGCATACACTCCAGTCCCTGAAAGTCCAAACTTGCACAGGTTCTGATTCTCTCGAGAGCCAAAGAAAGGGAGCAAACCGAACCTATTCCATGCACTACGCGCACGGAGGCAAAAAGGATGGACGAGGGCTCAGAATGTCGTCGCCGTGGGGTCCTCCGTCCTCGTGCGTGACCGCGAACAGAGCACCCCTGCCCTTCATGCTGCATCTCGATGACTGAATTGTATGGTGTAGCCTTCGATCTGCAGCTGCAGTTCAGCAGCTATCCTCCTACTCCATCCCTTTTTCAAAAAAAATATTAACTCAGGAGGAGCTAGCACCAACCATGATGAATGAAAAGAAAAGGGTAAGAGGATGCAAACTAGGCAGCCGGACAAGTGGTTTTCAGAACACTGTTGCGATCTTATCGCATCTTTGCCGTGTTGGGTTTTTGGATGCAACAGCGGCACAGCGCAGCGCCTCACACGGTGGTTTAGGTTACCTCTGACTTTGCCTACACATTTCACCGCGATCCATGACTGTTCCATAGCATGCGTACGTGATAAACTGACAATGTGAGGGTGGCGTCAAAAAGGGGTATGCGGTGTGCATGCTGTTTCCCGTTGATGACCACGCTCGAGCCATCGTCCAACTTGCCGCGCACACAGCTCGGGTTCAAGCAAGCGTTCGACGGCGACGGGCAACCCCTGAAGCTCCCCGGCCCTCCGTACAGGGAGCAGCGGCACCTTTCTCCCTCCCCCCACCTGCAGTCTCGACGCAATGGCGACTGGTCGGGGCCCGGCGGAGCACCAACTTTTCCTGGGCCCTCCTGCTGGTGCCTATAAATCGAGCCCACCACACCCCGTACCTCGCCACCCCCACAGCACCTGCAACCTCTCGTGCTCGATCGATCGCACAACACACTGCGTCAGGTGCACCTGCTGCAGTCACTCACACGCGCAGTACTCCAGAGGTCGTCGGGCCGGAGATGGCGGGGAACGTGGTGGCCACGTACTACTACCCGGCGGCGGCGCCGGGGGCCATGGAGGTGTGCGGCGCGGAGCTCGGCGGCGACAGCAAGTGCTTCGACGACGACGGCCGCCCCCAAGCGCTCCGGGACGATGTGGACGGCGAGCGCGCACATCATCACGGCGGTGATCGGCTCCGGGGTGCTGTCGCTGGGCTGGGCCATCGCGCAGCTCGGCTGGGTGGCCGGCCCCGCCGTCATGCTGCTCTTCTCGCTCGTCACCTACTACACGTCCTCGCTCCTCGCCGACTGCTACCGCTCCGGCGACCCATCCACCGGCAAGCGCAACTACACCTACATGGACGCCGTCAACGCCAACCTCAGTGCGTGTGCTACCCATCTCTCCACCCCTCTTCTGCTTTTCGAGCTTGGAATCATCAACCGAAACTTACATCTGACAATAATATCTGTAAACTGGAATTTCGTCGAGCAGGTGGCGTCAAGGTCCAGATCTGCGGGTTCCTGCAGTACGCCAACATCGTCGGAGTAGCTGTCGGGTACACCATCGCCGCCTCCATCAGCATGCTGTGAGTAACACTCGGAGCCACGATTCCTCTGTTTTTTCGCTGACGATCTGGCCACGTCAATGAACGGTGTGCGTGACGCGTTGATGTCGTGTTGGTTGCGCCTCCATGCAGCGCCATCAGGAGGGCCAACTGCTTCCACCAGAAGGGGCACGACGACCCCTGCAGGATCTCCAGCACGCCGTACATGATCATCTTCGGCGTGGCTGAGGTCTTCTTCTCGCAGATCCCCGACTTCGACCAGATCTCCTGGCTCTCCATCCTCGCCGCCGTCATGTCCTTCACCTACTCCACCATCGGACTCGGCCTCGGCATCGTCCAAGTCATCGGTAAGCACTAATTAAGCACACGTCCTGTCGCAGGCAGCAGCAGCGCCCACAGTGAGTCAGAGTGACTGACCATGGCGTCGCATGAACGCGTGCGTGCAGCGAACAAAGGTGTGCAGGGCAGCCTGACGGGCATCAGTATCGGCGCGGTGACTCCGATGGACAAGGTGTGGCGCAGCCTGCAGGCGTTCGGCGACATCGCCTTCGCCTACTCCTACTCGCTCATCCTCATCGAGATCCAGGACACCATCCGAGCGCCGCCGCCGTCGGAGTCGACGGTGATGAAGCGCGCCACGGTGGTCAGCGTCGCGGTGACCACGCTCTTCTACATGCTCTGCGGCTGCATGGGGTACGCGGCCTTCGGCGACGCCGCGCCGGGGAACCTCCTGACCGGGTTCGGCTTCTACGAGCCCTTCTGGCTCCTCGACGTCGCCAACGCCGCCATCGTCGTCCACCTCGTCGGCGCCTACCAGGTCTACTGCCAGCCGCTCTTCGCGTTCGTCGAGAGGTGGGCGGCGCGGCGGTGGCCGGAGTCGTCGTACGTCACCGGGGAGGTCGAGGTCCCCATCCCGCTCCTCCCGGGGATGCGGCGTTGCAGGGTGAACCCGTTCCGGGCGACGTGGCGGACGGCGTTCGTGGTGGCGACGACGGTGGTGTCCATGCTGCTGCCCTTCTTCAACGACGTGGTGGGGTTCCTCGGCGCGCTGGGGTTCTGGCCGCTCACCGTCTACTTCCCCGTGGAGATGTACGTGGTGCAGAAGAAGGTGCCGAGGTGGAGCACGCGGTGGGTGTGCCTGCAGATGCTCAGCCTCGGCTGCCTCGTCATCTCCGTAGCCGCCGCCGCCGGGTCCATCGCCGGCATCGCGTCGGATCTCAAGGTCTACCGGCCGTTCAAGTCCTACTGATCAGCTACACGCTCGAGAAAAAGTGACAGTGCGTCGCACTGTCCTGTTCTTTGTGACTGTAAGTTAGTATTCGATTCAGCAATCTTTATCAAAGGGACAAACGCGATCAATTGCTAACATCGAAGTGCCACGCGCTGGTAAAGTAACACAACAACAACCTGAGCTAACTTCGGCGCGAATTTTCATGTTCGCGTTCGGAGCAGTGGGATCCTGGTTCGTGAAAGATGCAGCAAACCAGGAAGATTCTTGGCGGTCCTGCGATAAGGATCTTGGTGGACACGTAGTACGTAATGCTGAGAGATCTTAAATTTGTCGGATGAGCACACAGCGTGCTGAGAGATCCGACAACTTTAGCAAGGGGATCTCTGTGAGATTCTAGAAATGCATTACCGCTGATATAAGCGACTGCGGAGCTTATTGAAATAGTCTTGTACGTGACACTTAGATGTTTTCAAAATTTTTGAAACTTTGCACACTAATAATACTTAATTAGATGTGCACTGTCTAAAAATTGAGATTCAAACAACTTATGTAAAAAGTCAAGTTTAGTATTATTGGTGTGCAAAGTTTCACTACAAATTAAAATTTCTAAGTATGGTATGTTAAACTATTTCGATAAGCTCGTCGGTCGCTCGCCGGTACCAGGGGCATTTTCACTCCCGTGAACGCGCACAACACTCACACTGCTCTCGTGGGGCTGGCCGGGCCTCCACAACACATCGCATCGTGTGTGCAGGCCGGGACGAGCACGGCCCACGGGACGCAAAAAGGGCTCCGCTGAACAGGACCCAACGGACGGGCTCTTCCACCCGAGACTTATCCGTTACCCTTAACCCACCCACCCTCATCGGTTCTCTCTTCCCGTTCCCGCCACACACACAGGCTCAGACAAACGATTCCCACCCACACACGCACGCACGCACGCACGGTGACCGCAGCGCGCGGCAGCAGCCCGTCAATAATGTGGTCGGCGACGGCGGCGCGCGCGGTGGTGTCCCCGCTCCCGGCGCCGTCGCTCCTGGGCGGCGGCGGGCGGCGCGGCGGGTCGTCGGCGCGCGTCGGCGGCGGCCGGGCGGCGACGGTGTCGGTGCGGGGCACGCTGTTCGACTTCGTGGGCGGTGACCTGGTGAAGCCCGACCTCGGGCAGTGGCTGGACGACGTGGAGAAGCACAAGGCACTGGCCGTCTACCCGCCCCACGAGGGCGGCTACGAGGGCCGCTACCTTAACCAGCTCCGCTACACGGGCTACTACTTCCTCGACCTCACCGCGCGCGGCCTCGGCGACCCGGAGACCACGCTCACCAAGATCCACCCCGTCTGCCCGGTACGTGCGTGTCCATGCCTGTCTGTCGTCGCCGGATCACCGCCGGCCGCCGGCATATCTAGCTAGGGACGTACAGTGCTGAGTACTCGATCGGGGCGCGTGGTGTTTGCTTGTGCAGCCGAGCCTCGGGAGGCAGCCGGTGGCGAGGTGGTACTTCCCGCCGGAGGTGGACTACAGGCTCAGCCTGCTGCACCCGGACGCCAAGGGCCTCGTCGTCTGGATCATGGAAGGCAAGGTGCGGTGCTTACGAACGATTGCTTGTTGCTGATGAGTACTACTACAATACGTACTACGCAGGATCGTTTTCTGGCATCTCTCGATCGTCAAGCAGTGTGTCATCTGCATCGTGTCCGTTTGGTTTTGCAGGTTCTGTCCAAGGCTGAGCTTCAGTTCCTGGCCCTGCTCCCGGAACTTCGCCCCAAAGTCAGGGTGATCGTAGAATGCGGCAACTGGTACGTACATCCATTTCTACATTTATCCATCTGAAATTTTAATCGAACATTTGTGAACAGGGGAAACGCTAGTCATTTTCACATTTGTGAACATCTCGATTCTGTTGGATGCAGGAGAAAATTTGTTTGGAAGCCACTGAAACAAATCGCTGGCCTTGAGCCTAACCCGGACGCGGAAAAATGATGAAGCTAACATGCTCATGTCGATTACAGATACACCCAAATTGCCTCTCCATAATCTCTCCTGGCTCACACGGTTTTGTACTGAATGAACGAAGGAGAGGCACCGAATAATGTACGCCGTACATACATTTTGGCACAACTTTCAGAACAGGGAGCCATGTAATTTTTTTCCATACATACAAATCCAACAAATCATAGTTGCAATGGGTTCAAACTCGAAGCAAATTGCAAGGCGCGCCGACTGTTTTTTCTTTGAGAACTTAGGTGCAGTCAGCACCACAAAGTCCAATCCGATCCGATCAAATCTCCAGGGTTTTTCAGCTAGCGGCGCAGGTACACGAGGTCGGTGCGGAGCAGGAACGGGTACCCGATTCCTCTCCTCTTGGACGGGAACAGCACGAAGAGGAGGCTCACCACGAAGCCGATCACGAGCGGCACGGTGTTGACGACCTTCCGGGGCACGCCGGGGTAGTAGCACAGGACGATGTCGTGGTGCGAGGCGGCGAACGTCACGAACGCGACCAGCGCCAGCGACGTGTGGAACAGGTCCGACCACCGCAGCCTGTAGAGCTCCGGCTCCCTCGGCCCCTTCCTCCGGCCGCCGCCGCCGCCGCCGCAGAACGTGCGGATGCCCGAGGGCGTCGCGACGCCGTACCGGAGGCGGCCGGAGGGCGAGCGGAAGCTGTCGGTGAGCGTGAAGAAGACGCAGGAGGCGGCGCAGAGTGCGACGAAGGCCCCCGTCAGGATGCGGTTCGGCCGGGCGCACTTGCCGTCGTCGGTGAGGAGAGGGGCGAAGATGGCGAAGGCGAGGATGGTGGCGGTCGGGAGGAGGACGTTGAGGCGCGCCGTGCCGCCCAGGACGAGGTTGAGGAGCACGATGAAGCTCGAGTTGTCGTCCTCGTCGTCGTCATCCTCGTCTGGGCGTGGTGGATCGGCAGCGTCCTTGCTGGATTGCTCAATGAGAACCTTGCATTCTTCCTTCTCCGCCATTGACGCGGCGGCGAGGAGGAAGAGTGTGCCGTGCGAGACAGGTCGGGGACGAAATCAGAGAAGCTCAATTAAAGAGCGCACTAAACCGAGCGAAAGCAGAAAAGAATCAAACCTTTCGGTATTCTTGACGAGTTAACGATTGACATGGAAGAAAGAATTGCTTCAGCAGGCGTATGTGTATCGACGCAAACTGAGGCTATGTGCGTTCCCCTCACACAGAAGCAACGGGTATACTAGATGAAAACATTGAAAACTAGCAGCCAGAACAAAATGCGGATGGGAGGCAAAGTTTCTTCAAGAAAACTAGCAACATGCCTTCCTTCTTCAGATTCTTTTCCTATTTTCTAATTTCCTATCAAAACAATACAATAGTCCGGCTGAGAACGACCGTGTATAGACCACCATGATATATATATCCAAAAAAAATGGATCTAAGCCCAATCTGGGCATCTCGGGAGGTATAACAGATGTTCCCCAATACTCTACACTGCTGTCTCAAAAATTACAAGGGGAGTGGCGCCTTTTACTTTTTGAAGCCTAAAGTACAATCTACAAAGGTGTATTAAATGAAAGAATGGCTTGAGCATGGCTGCCGCAAAGTGTTATAATGATGTTGATCGAAATGATTCTGCTGCCCTTGGTGACCTGAGTGGGATGCCTTCCGCAGCGGATCTAAGAGGAATTCCTTCAGTAGCATAGTCATCTTCATCTGCATGTTTAGGTATTCGGACAGGTAGAGTTGGTGGTAGACCTATGACACCAGAGAGTTAAAAGTCACCAAAGATTTTTAACATTTTGCACAGTTCAAATGTTATGAGATGAAATCATTACCGTCAGCCATATCTTTTGTCTTGTGAAGAAGAAATGTCCCAGAAAGGATGGTAACGAAACCACACATCTCTGTTACAATCTGAGTTGGATTCTGACGATCCCAGTCCTGCATGACAGTACACTAGTGATCAATAACAGTGTTGAGAATTTTCGCCAAATGCACCAGCACGTATAATGGGACAAGGAAACAAGGCCTGAAGCCTTCAACTAGGAATATACAAGACTAAATAATTCATGGAGGCCTATCAGCAGTTTAATCGACCGAACATGACTGCAGAACTAGGTCATTTCTGGGAGGACAGGCTTTTGTGTCACAAACTGAAGGATCTCAGCTCTCGCAGTCAATCTATGAAGATCATGCTGAATACTACCTCTGTTCCTGAATAATTGCCGTTTAGGACAACAGATTTGCACTAAAATCTAGTCAAAAACTTTGTCAGAAACGTCAAACGTCATATAAAGAAAAATGGAGGGAGTATTACACTAGCAAATGGCATCTGCGAGCTGCATTCATCCATCAAGCCCTAATCTCTCTACTTCTCCCGCTGCCACCAAAACCCACGGTCATCCTATGCTCTGGCCTCTCTTTCTCAAACGTCCACCATTTCAGCCATCAGGTACAAAGTAGGAGTGCCAATGTGGCTCTACCCAAATAAGAGTATTTTTCGTACTCTTCTAAAATGTAAAATGGCATTAAGCATATATATGCTATCAAGTTTGAACATATTTTCTTTTATGAGAGCACAAAAGCTCTTCCCAGCAAATAACACAGTTAACATATTTTAACAGTTCATGTTGCAGCAAGCAGCAAACTGTTTTGTATGGTCTTATTGTTGATAAAAGCCCCATGGGAGGCATTTATAAGAAACAGTCAAGTGCCAAAAAAGTTTAACTCGTAATTTCTATCTGAACCATGAGGGTTCAGTTATCACCCTTCTAACAGCCACACAAAGATGACACTTGAAAATGTTGCGCGTAAGATTTGAGAAGTTGTGTAAATTAAATGGATAATAAAGCTTGAATAGGATAATTTATGGTTCAATAAGGTGAGTGACTCAATGAAAGCATATTCCATCAGCAAGTGTAGGTACTAGCAAACAATATTCATTGATCGGTTCCAAGTCCAACAACTTGCAGATTAAAAAACTAGGCAAACAAACATCATCCATTGAGTATTGCCAAAAGATTGTCACCTTGAACATTATCACGCTAGCCAAAATGGTCAGTGATGTAAACATTGTATAATATATTGGTGACACAACTGCTGTGTTGAAAGTATCAAGAGCCTGCAAAAAATTAAATCATGATTAATTGCTGAGACATTAATTGTTCATGTTCTGGAGTCACAACACTAGGTACAATATGTATGCACTAAGACCAAATGGGCACAATATATAATAAAATTATCTGGACAAACACCACAAATTCTTGATCTAAAACTCCAGGAAGAAAAAAACAATTAGCAGTAGATGAACAAGGTACCAAAGCACAAAACTGTTCCATGAGACTAGTATGATGACAATCATGTAGCGACATAGCGCAGATGTATGTTTCAAATCCACAAGTCCATTATGGTTCATAGAAAAAGATGGAAACTAGCCCATTAGCCCCAAATCCAAGTGGAGCATTCAACACATGTCGACATATCTTACTAGCACAGCGCCACTTCCATGCCGAACATGAAAAACATGTGGCGCAAAGGTAACTCAATAGTCAATACTGCTAGCTATGCACAACTGAACTATCTATGAAAAAAGGAAACAATGTATATTAAATACTGCTCACTATGGCCAACTGGAAATATCAATAATAAAAGAAATTCACTATTACCTTGTTCAGATAGTTCATTTGTGTTACTATACATGCAACAACAACAATAGTGAACAACCATGTTTGTGGATAAATTAGTTGGTTCATTCCGGAAAAGGTCAGTTTCAAGGCTATTCCAAGAGCTTTCACACTCATGACCTGCCAAAACCAGCACAGTAAAAAAAGAGAGAGTTACAGCACAATCAATTTAAGAAATCATATCAATGGAACTATTGCCAATAGAAAGTGTGAAACACATACCGACAGAGATCCTACAAGCGAACATACACCAATATAGACCATGATGTGTGTCTGACCATATTGTGGGATGAAATAGTATATGAGCACAAAAGTTGCAGCAAGAATGATAGCAGCATAAGATAGAAAAGCTGCAAGACCCAAACTTATGACATTAGTTCTTATTGAGATAATATACCAAAGTGGTGTAACAAATATTTGATGGCAACTAATTGGGTAAGAGAGGGCCAGAGGGGGGTACCTGGTTCAGTAGCAAGATCCCACACTTCTGCTACAGATTCGATGGCACGCTCCTGAGGAGCATGGAGTACAATAGTTGTTGAGCCCACGACACAAAGAGCACACCCAAGTATACCAAATATATGTAGTTTCTCCTTCAACATAATGTCTGCAAGAACAGCACTGTGAGAGAAGCATGTTAGAATGAAGAAATAACAGAAGAAATTTTGGAAGAATAAACATCAGCAAGGCAGTATGAATTCTACTTCTTACCTAATGATGATGCTAAGTGCACCAAGTGGTGTGACCAGGATAGCAGGAGCAAAAGCATATGCTGCAAAGTTAGCCACTTCTCCAACAATCACTGGAAAATAGGGTTAACCATTGTCAATATTACATTATTCAGCAGTACAACATAAATGCCTACTTGCAGAAGAGGTTGACCTACTTGTAATCATTCCTGCCCACCATAGCGGTTCGTACAAGTAAGAGTAGCCACCAACACCTGAGATTAATCACCAACATTAACAAAGTCAACAAGTAAGAACAGACACTTTCTGCGAGTAAAATCATGTAGCTGAACATTATTAAAAGGTAGAGACCCAAATCTTCAGAAACACCGCATGCCGTACATCTACAGCCACATATTTGCAAGTCTACAATAACCTCTGAAAAGTCAAGCCAACTGATGACCACTCTTTCGCCTGACATCCCTCCTACAGTACAGTTTACACGAACTGCATATAGAATCTATGTACTCAGTGGATGAGCGTCAGTTACTACTTACTAACTAAACTGTTGTTCAACTAACTAGTGCATGGCATAAGGAAAACAAGCACAAGATAATTCACCATTGTTATGACATAATGGATATAATCTCCCGTACAAGTGTAGAGCCCCGTGAGGTACAGCTACTTGCAAATGATCCACAGAGATTCAGGTCAACTCCCTAGCCATCTCAATTAACTGCAACAGCCAAACTAATTTCCGGTACACACTCCCGTAAACGTAACTCTAACATAGATCCGGCGCGTGCAGACCGCACAGTCCACGGGAACGGAGATCCCCGCACAATCAAAAACCCAGTCACGAGGCCCTCGACACGCTCACACAGCGTCTCGAAGAGCAAAGCATAAGACTATCGGCAGACAGCTCCGCCACCAGGATCTACGAAGCAGCGCAATGTCTCGATAGTTATCAAGGATTTCAGGAAGGGAATCAATTCACCTGCGCGGACGCCGGAGGCGCCGGCCTTCTTGAGCCCCTTCTTCTTGACGATGAAGCTGGCCCCGATGAAGAAGCTGGAGGAGAGCGCGAGCACCAGGCCCTTGATGTTGTCCGCTGACATCCCCTCCACCCAGCTCCCGCCAACCGCGCCAGCCGCGGAGGTGGACGCCTCCGTAGCCATATCCGCCGCCAGATGCACACCAAGCCCTACCCTCCCGCGGGGCAGCGCGCAGCCGCTAGATCGCGCGACGGCGGCGGCGGCGCATGCGAGATCCGGAGTCCGTCCGGCGGCGGTCGCTCAACCAACTCGACAGGGTTCGATCACGAGAGGCGAGGTGACCGCATTCGGCGGTGGTTGGGGACTGCTGCGTGGGCGGAGAAGGGGAGGAGGGATCGAGCGGGGAGGAGGCAGGCTGCCGGCGGCGGGTTGGACGCCGGCGAGGCGGAGGAGGCGAAGAAGAGCAGGAGAGAAATGGAATTGGTGCGCGAGTCCACGCCACGCGGATATTTCGGTGTGGACTTGGGTAGGTGCCTGGATGGCTAGCTAGTCGCAGTTGGCTGTTGGCTCCCGACTCGACGCTTCTTGCTTGGCATCGAGGCAATCAGGCAAACAGGCAGCGAGCGTCGGTGAATTCGCCTGGTAAAACAAAGATTTTTATTTCTTATTTATTTTTTCACGATTTTTCGAAAATATATATCGGATTTAAAAATTTGAAAACTATCCTCCAACTGCCGTGGCAACTACAGTGCCTCTAACGCCGTTTCAACCGGCGGCCGCTACAGTACCCCATCACGGTACAGTGGTCGGTTCCCGCCGCCGTTTTGCGTGGCGGTAGTGACAACTTCTTGTAAAAAATAATAACATTTTGGTACGAACTCGGATGAAGGTAAAATTTATACGAAAATTATAACTTTCGACGAAATCTACAGTTCAAACTTTTTTCATTTGAAATCATTTTAGAACACAAGAAATCGATATACTATCCAGATCCAAATGAAAAAAGTTTGAACTACAAGTTATAGATCTCGTCGAATTCTACAATTTTCATATAAATCTTATTCTCATCCGAGTTCATACAAAAAGTTACAATTTTTTTAAAAAAGTTGTCCCTGTCGCTACAGGAAATGACGGCAGGAACCCACTACAATATCCACGCGGGTATGATAGGGGTTCTGTAGCGCCCCTACCGCCGTTCCCGGTGGGTCCCTACGCCTTTGCAAATTTTTGTATACGCTATATATTTTTAAAAAATTATTTAAAATATATATATTTTTTAAAAAAAAAAATCTAAAACAAACGGCAGCCAAAAGGGCTGGAGCTGCTAGCTCAGTTTGGGCCCAAGGCATATCTATTGGGCCTGATTGGTGGATGAATCTGTAACAGAAAATGATAAGGAGTCCAGAATTTTATGTGAGGATTTTCATAAATACAGTACTTAAATTTTCTTTGTATGGAGCCAAAGTAATTTTTTCCATAAACAGTAATTATAAATAATTACGTTTATACTTTATAAAAAATCAATACATATATAGTTTCTTCTTTTCTTTGTATTTAAAGAATTTGGATTTAAAATGGTAGGGCCGCGCGAACGCGTACCCCATCTGCCACAAATTACAACGTCCACTCTCCTACTCGAGGAGATGGTAGACTAGCGCTCCTCCCAAGTGCAATGGAGGTCGCTAACCTAGGCCATAAGCTTTATTGATCGCTCATCGACCCCGTTCAGGTAAGTATGGATTAACGTACGAGCTTGTGTTCGTTTTGTAGCCTAGCCACGTCGCCAGCACGGTTAAAGGTCGCGGTACGGGACTAAAACCCTGTCTTTCTTTCCGCAAGCTTTATCAAGAGTTTTCTCCGGCGACGAGAGTGACCTGTCTGACAGCCCCTGGGCTCAGAAAGCCCATGTTTTCTTATTAAGCCCAACCTCACAAAAAGATAAGCACGGCCCAACGAGCGTGCACTACAGGAGACAAAAGAAGATTGCTGGAAATTCTAAAAAAAAAAAGATCGCTGGAGAAATGAACAGCTAGCGAGATCATGATATATGAACGGCTGAGCGTACGTGCAATCCTGCTGATCCATCACAGTTTGCTGGAGACGGCGGCGAGGTACTTGGTGTGCCGGCCGTGCGCGATCACCTTGCCGGTGGCCTTCTTCCTGACCTCCACCGTCACGCACCCCGTCGTCTCGCCGATGCCCAGAACCCTCGCGTCGATCTCGATCTCCTCCTGCACGCACAAGGAAAGACAGGAACGACGCGCGCGTGCGCACACACACACGTGTACAGTGCGCATGCACCGCGTGTCGGCGTGTGTATAGTACGTGTATTATCAATTAAAACAGTTTGACTAATGGTGGGGGGGGGGGGGGGGGGGGGGTGAATTATTGAAGCACGTCTCGCTCACTCACGTACGTACGTTTGCACGGACAGAGTTTAGGTATGAGATGGTGATCTCCAGGGACACCCCCGTCGTCGGCGAGCCGCCGGCGAAGAACACGGCGGACCCGACCAGGTCGACCAGAGATGCCAACGCCCCTCCATGCATGCGCTTGCTCCCGTCCTTCCCGCGGATTTGGTGTGAGTTCATAGTGAATTTTTAGGAGGAGTGTATCATTAGCTAGAGAAAACTAATAAAGTGATACATACTGATACTGAATACACAGCTATATTAAAGCTTTGTAACCAGATCGTTTATTGCTATCAGCTAGCGACCCCTACTTACCGTAAGGCGAGGCGGCACCGTGAAAGAGCAGATCAGGGCGCGGCCGGGCTCGATGGCGTCTACGCGCAGGCCGGCGACGGTGAAGACGTCGTATAGCTTGCTAGCGACGCCCGGTTCGAGCTGCCAGTCCATCACTGGCGCCTCCGCCGCGACCTCTCCGTCTTTGCTCCGGTGGTCTTCCAGCTTGGCCATGCTAGTTCCCGGAATAGTGTCGTCTGTCGTCCTCTGGTGCCGATCGTGCTGCAGGCGCTCTAATAAGCGCTGCTACTGCTAGTAGTAGTAGAACCCATATATATATATATATATATATATATATATATATATAGATAGAGAGAGAGTCGAGGCTGTGCTCAGTTCACACTTCATACACAGCAAGCCACAGAAACTCTTGTGTTTGTTAGAGCTTTCGCCTTTCAGAGCTGATTCTCTGCTGATTTGAGTATAAACTCTGCAAAACAATTTTTCAACGCTCGTCTTCGACTGTTAGAGAACTTTCGCTGAAAATCTTGAATTTTTTCTTTTTTTACATTTTTTCACATCAATTTTGCAAAAATATATGGTCTGTAAAAAAATTGCAAAACTATACATCTGGCGCCGTAGGGGACGGCGGCAGGGACCTACCGCCGTGCACCACGGCGGTAGGAGGCGCGCGGTATTGTAGGAGGCACGGCGGTAGGGGTCTAGTCTCTTTTCAAAAATTTGTAATTTTTATGTTTCAACACTAAAAGAAACTATTTAATCTGTGACGCATTCTCCGCAATGTTTTCAGAAAATATCACGAATGTGCATTGCAACCCAGAACACTGTGACGATTTGTTAAATTCGTCGCGATTCTGTGACGTATTCCTATTTTTCGTCACGGATGTGCATTGAAGCCCAAAACACTGCGATGATTTGTTAAATTCGTCGCGATTCTACGACGTATTGTTGTTTTTCGTCACGGATGTGACCTGATGGATATTCAAGCCCAGAACACTGCAACATATTCCTATTTTTCGTCACGGATGTGCCCTGATGGATATTCAAGCCCAGAACACTGTGACATATTCCTGTTTTTCGTCACGGATGTGCACTGATGGAACCCAAAACACTGCGTCAATTTATTAAATTCGTCGAAATTTAGCCCACAACGCTACGACATTTTATCAGATTCGTCGCGATGAATAAATAAAAAATTATTTAAAATTTAATAAATTTAAAAATGATAAACAAATAAAAAATAGTCCACAAATTAATAAAAATCTCAAAAATAACTAGAAAAAGGAGGACAACGAAGAACTGAACCTTAGACCTCATTGTAGGGAAGGAAGGAACTTTACCACCAAGCTAACTCTTCTCTTTGCCTAATCTAAGTAATTCAGTTTTTATACAGTTTTGGAGCACTGGTGATTAGGTGGCAGCCCCTAGGCCTACGCCACCTCAGCGCTGGCCCACCGCCGCATGGGCCGCCTACGCTAAGATGGCCCAACGACCGCACGGGCTGCCAGCGCCAGGTTGGCCACTAGGCCACCAGCCCGCCAACACCGCATGGGCCGCCAGCGCCACAAAGGCCCAGCCGACGTATGGGCCGCAACGCCACATTGGCCCAACCCCTCCGAAATATATCCCGCATACAAAAAAAGGCGTCGGATGGGGGACTTGAACCCACGACCTAGGGGTAGGGAGGAAGATGAGTTAGCACTGAGTTACAAATCAAGTTGTGTTTACTTGCAGAAGTTTGTATATATATACATTAAAAACATGTTGGTTAGGGTTGCATTTTATATCCGAAATGTACAAATTAAAGAACACCTACTGGGTTCATCTTTTTCTTTTTAATCTTGAATTAAAAGTTGTGTTTGGTTTTTCTCTTTCATATGAACTCCAAATCTTATGTTTCTTTTTCCCAAATTTTTCTAAAATCACGAACTTTCATTTAATGATGTTTGTTTCTATGTTAATTGAAATTTGTTGAGCTTTTTAGTATGACTTGTTTTCATCTATCGAGTATATATATATACAGAAAAACCATGTTTTTGCAAGAGAATTGATAATGCAACTTCATGATCATATTATGCTCAACATAAGTTTGTCTCCAAGTTTGAAGTGCATAAAAGTTCAAACTTATAATGAGGTATAGAAATCTCAAAGTTTGACTTTGAGTTTTAGGTATAAGAAACTATGTGAGAGATGTTACTATTTGTGAACATCTATAATCTCACTTTATTAAAACCACCTAAATTTTTTATAGCAACATTATATACTTAAATTATGTTACCACATCAATTCGTAGAACCATTAGAGCATCTTATGATATCATTTGAATTATGATAGTGTAAATTGGAGATGTAGGTTTGAATTACCCCTAATAAACTCCTGTCGGAATCATTTTTTCATTTGTTAAAGTTGTAGATCTTGGTAGAGCATGATTTTAGAAAATTTTAGAAAAAAATCATCCAATTTGGAGTTAGTATGAGGCAGCAAAACTAGTTAAAAGTTTTAGTCAAAGATTAAAAAGAGAAAACACACTTGTTCATCTCAGTTCATAGCAAGTGCAATTTCTGTTTTTAATCTATGGATAAAACTTGTAAATTGTTTTTCTTCCTCATACGAACTCCAAATCAGTTGATTCTTTTTCCTATTTTTTTCTAAAATTGAGATATTTTACTCAGTGCCATTTGTTTGTATCTTAATTACTATTTCTTGATTGCTTTTTCATACAACATATCTTTTCCAACTAAAAAGAGAATATAAAAAAATGTTTTTTCATAATTATTGCTAACATAACTCAATATTCTCTAATGTCATGGTCAACATGGGATGGTGTCAAAAATTGAGGTGCATACAAGTTTGGTCTCATTATTAGTTGTTCAAATCTCAAAGTTTGTTTTCAATTGTAGGAAACTATGTGAGTCTTGTGTCCTACTTGTGAACATCTATAATCTCACTTTATCAAAACCATATGAATTTTTTATAGGAGCATTATACGCTTAAAATATGGTTTCATGTCAATTTGTAGAATGTTTTGAACAAATTTAAGTATCATTATTATTATTTTACAACAAGGTGATCATTAGAAGTTCGAGTTTTTCCTACAAGTCAATTGAAGTTTTCATCAATCTCCTAGATGTGGCCTAGAATGGACCATATAAGCCTAATTATGATTTTTGTGAAATTTTTCCAATCCTATTGGAGGTACACATAGTTCAAATTGTAATTATTTTCTTATTTCAAATAAATGAAAAAAGAAAAAGAAAAAATTAAGCAGGGGAGAAATGTAACAGGCCCGTTTAAGCCCAAAACAGCCCAATCATTTTAGACCGTTCATCTGCGAACGGAAGGCTAAAATTGTGTTTGCTTCATATAAAAGGATCCCCAAACCCTATTCGGCTGCCTCCCCCTCCCCTCAGCCTCCTCCCGCCGCCCACTCCCTCTCCCTCCTCAGATCCACCGCGCATGGAGCAGATGCAACCCCCCACGGACCCTAGCCAGCGGACGCCACCGCCCCCAGCCTCCTCCCCGCCCCCGTCTCCACCTCTATGTCCAACCAAATCGATCGATCCCCACCCAACCCAACCAAATCGAGGGAGCAAACCCTAACCCTACCACCATGTCCGGCGCTCGCATCTCCCGTTCCTGCCGCCGGCCGGGTCTACTCGTCTCGTCCTGCAGCTGCAGCTACCTTTCTTTAGCCCCTCAAAATCCTCCAACCAATCCCACCAGCTTCTCAACTCGAATGCGCCCCGAAACCTCCCACCTCCCGCACTGCTCGCCCAGTTTTTGCGCGATCAGCGGCCGCCCGACGCTCCTGGATTGGGAAAGGAGAGGCCCCTTTGGTGGCTCCGGCGGGTGAATCTCGCGGCGATTCGCTCAGATTTGGTAAGGATTCGGGTTCTTGCGGGGTCAGAGATGGGTTCTCTGGGCGGATTCTGTCGTGGGATCTTGGGGGCTGATTCAGGTGTTTCTTGCCGCAGGATTTAGGGTTTTGGAGGTGGTAGTGTGTTTGTGCCGCCGGGAGCGATGTCGGCGGCTGTGGCGTGCGCGGAGAGGGCGACGAACGACATGCTGATTGGCCCGGACTGGGTCATCAACATCGAGCTCTGCGACATCATCAACATGGATCCCGGGTCTGACCAAACTCTCCGTCTATGATTTGTTTGTGTTTTTTCCATGTGTCTGGATCGGCCTTGGTGTCAAACATTGTGAACTTGTGTTGCTAATTTGCCACGGTATTCATCCTGGGAGATTGAACAGGGTCCTGATAGCATTTTCTAACCTATTGATTTGTTTCTGGTGATTTAGTTGTGATTCTGTTCCGTTATTTGTTGAATCATGTTGAATTGTCCTAGAACAATTATGTAGACTCAACTTACTGAGTGGCAACACAGTGCTGCTTGATTGCTTTTGTTGTCCTTTGAATATACTGAATTTGTTCCATTTACGATTTGTTCTGACTTCTCGCATCGACTTCTCGATCGATGGCTGCAAATGAGTACTTCTTGCTCTTGATTAGGAATCTTTGATTTATGGTTGTTAGCATGCAGGGTGAGATATTTTCTTTTAATGATGAAATAATTTGTGGTTGTTTAGTTGAGTCAATCCCATGGTGGGCCACTTGATTTGGTGGCATTTGTTGAGCTGCAGGTTTGATGTGAAGGCTTGGTCATGGAAGATGAACAATGTAATTTGTTTTTCATGGTTGAGTGATGCTTTTCGCGAAGTTGTATTTGATTGTTGAATAAACCATTGGAAATGCTATATACTTTTGGTTATAATTTTTTATACTTAATAACATGCTGAGAGAAATATGCTGAAGTGCAGACAAGTAAAAGATAACAATCAAGCTCTTAAAGAAACGCCTTGGAAGCAAGAATTCAAAAGTGCAAATTCTGACACTATATGTGAGTTCTGCTAGACCCCTCGTTTTCTTGTTTGATTATTGTAAATCGAACTATGATATCTTCTCGGGTTCTTTAAGCAATGCTTTGAGTAGCACAATGTGGAACATCCAAGTAATTGTCGAGAAAAGTTTTTAAATCGGTTCCCACATTGTCACTTAGCTTTCATAAACATACTCGTTAGTTGTTTAGGATTTACATTAGCACTCGCATCTTTCACTTTTGGAAAATTATGAACATCATCCTTGTTTTGCTTATTGTCATGTTTATTTTCTCGATATGATGTTCCGGCTATCTTTTTCGAGTGCTTGGAGATACTAAGCAAAAGCGTGGGGATGTAGTTCACCAACCGATCGTTGAACGGGACATATTAAGTGAAATGGTTAAGATAGTAAAGAAAAAGGTGATGATAATACACATTCGATGGCCGAGTTGAGTCTTGTTTGTCTACACTCATGTTCTATATTTGATTTTTATTTCATCTTTGCAGCCGGACTTGACTGTCCGGGAGAAGATATTGAGTTTGATTGACACATGGCAAGTGGCTTTTGGAGGTTCTTCTGGAAGATATCCGCAGTATCATGCAGCTTACCAAGAACTCAGGGTACCGTCAGCATTTGTTTCCTAATTTTTTCATGTTCTTATTTATTTGCATGCAATCATGGAATCTCAGTGTTCTAGATACACACCATAAGCTGCCATTTTTTGCAGGCTGCAGGTGTTGATTTTCCACCTCGTGAGGAAAATTCAGTCCCATTGTTTACACCTCCTCAAACTCAGCCATTGAGGCAACCACATCTATATCCACCCCCAGGCCATAGCTATGAAGATGCTGCCATTGAAGCTTCTCTTCAGTCGGCCCCTTCTGTACCTGCCCTGAGGTATTCTTTTATTTGCTTGCCAATTTGTTTTCTGGTCTCTGACCTTTCCGATTTGGTTCCTTTCTTATTGTTGAGTTCTTATTTATACTACTATACTAGTGTTGTTCATCTTTCTTTAATATTACTTGTGTTCCTAAGTTGCACCTTTTTTTGTTATAGTAACTTAATGTCTGTAAATACTATTCTGAACACTTGCTTACATTTTCCGTAATTCTGTTAGATACATGGTTACATCAGATGTTTATTTTTCTGATATATAAATAAATAACTGGTTTACAGTACTTGCATTCGTCAATCTTGAGAACTTCAGGTTCGGAAGTTTCTGGACCTTTGTCTACCGCTCTATTTGCGTGTTGTTAATAACTTGGCATCATCCTAAACCACTTCTGATCACATTTCCGGTGACTACAGATGAAGTTGAAGTAGAGAGAATCTGCGGTTATAAAGCTTGGCAGTACAGAGAGAGACACTGCTATTCAGTTCAGTTTTCCATGTCTTCAAGTACAGTAATCTCTGAAGTCTGAACCATGGTTCAAATCATAATGACATTACCATATGCTCACTTGGGCTGATTGCATTTGGGGTGCGCACTTGGGAGATTCGTTTCTGATGTGTTTTGGGGGGGGGTTGATTGTTGCAGGCAGCAGGGGAATACGATTCGAATCGACACGAGCGCCATGAATGCGAGAGGGTAAGGTTCTGCGCTTGTTTACTGTCTTCAGCTCCGGATTTTGTGAGATGTTGTACCTCCGGATTTTGTGAGATACTGTATGTAAAATTCCCAGATCCTACCCTAGCTTAAATCTGTACCACTATGGTAAACATGATAGTACAAAACATAGTTTCATACACTGCTACATGCAGACTTACTTTAAGCCATTCAGAACAATGCACATTTTAGAAATTAAGCGCACCACTTGGTAGCACACCACAGGAGCATAAAAGCACTTTCATAATGGGTTTTATCATTATTCCTCGTATTTGTGTCAACTTTCATTTTAGAGATAATTCTTTTATAGTGTTACACATTGACATATGCCACAATATTCCTTAGTCAATGTTTGTGTCGACTAGTTTACCTTTTAGCCAGCAATGCAAATTTAAATACAGATCTACATAGATATGATCTGATGATAGATTAATATAAGAGAAAAGAGTGGATAGGAAATCTGAAATGCTTGTGGCTATTCTTCTGTACCTGTTCAAGTTCTATCACATTCCTCCTAGTGTTTATCAATCACTTTCCTCATGATTATTTCTCGCTCTTTGGTGTATTCATTACGGTACCCCATGATCATGTTTACTTTCCGAGTTTTGTAACAACTAACTATTTACTACAAAGTATTCTTTGAAAAATAGAGATGGGATCCCCTCAAGCTGCTTTCTAATTGGATTCCGGTTTCCTTTATTTCAGGATTTATACGAACTCGCAAGGAATCAGAGAAAAGAGTGGCAGAATAACAAAGAGGAAGGTGTATTGTTTTAGGAATGGTAGACATCTGAATGCATGTGTTATCCGCCTCAATATCTGATTGTGTTTGCTAGGTTTTTTCCCAGAAATTGTATCTGATTGTATCTGATTTGTTTGTTCATTGAATTTTTGTAAATGTGTTGGAAAAATGTACCCTCTGAAAAATAGGCTGAAGATGGGCTAATTTTGCTAATTTTATGCTGGAATATAATTCTGAAATGGGCTGTGGTGGGCCAGAATTTGTATCTACTAGGCTTAAAATTTTTGCCACGTCATCGTCCATGTACGGTGCCACGTCATTGTCCACGTAGGATGCCACACCATCGTCCACGTAGGATGCCACGTCATCGTCCACGTAGGATGCTACGTCATCGGCCACGTAGGATGCCACGTCATCATCCACGTAGGATGCCACGTCATCGCCCACGTAGGATGCCACGTCATCATCCACGTAGGATGCCACAGCTGCCATGTGTGTAGCAATCCGTGACGATTTTATTTTGTCACGGACAGTGAGCCATGGGTTGGGCTGCATGGGCCTCGGGCTGGTCCGTGACGATTCAGATACGTCACGGATCGCGACGTTTATTAAGGGAACGTCGAGAGATTTAATCAATGACGCTCATTCCACCACGAAAATGTAAATCGTCGCGGATGCTGATTTGCGACGAATTTTATTTAATCCGTGACAGAATGGTTACGTCACAGATTAAATAGTTTCTTATAGTGCAACTCGGATGGAGGTAAACGTTATATGAAAATTATAGCTTTCGACGAGATCTACAATTTTGTAGTTCAAAGTTTTTTCATTCGAAGTCATCTTCATAGTCAAATAATCGATAAACTATCCAGATCTCAGTTTATAGTCTTTAGATCTGAATAGTGTGTGATTATTTGAGTATGAAGATGACTTCAAATGGAAAAACTTTGTAGATCTAATCGAAAGCTACAATTTTCATATAAAGTTTATCTCCATCCGAGTTCATGCAAAAAGTTACAATTTTTTGAACATAAACTAAAAACTAAGTGAATATGAAAACTGAGATCTACATAGTATATCGATTATTTGGTTATGAAGATAACTTCAGAAGGAAAAACTTTGAACTACAAAATTGTAGATCCATCGAAAGCTACAATTTTTATATAAAGTTTACCTCCATCCGAGTCCAAATAAAAAAATACAAATTTTTGAAAAGAGACTGGACCCCTACCGCCCGCCCCCCACGGCGTCAGATGTATAGCTTTACATTTTTTTTGGATCATATATTTTTGAAAAAAAGAAGAAAGAAAAATGTAAAAAAAAAGAAAAAAACCGAAAATCTGGGCTGATCCCGAATCCAGCCCAAATAATTTGGCACTCATGAGAATGCCCCAAATAGTAGCTTCCAGGAGGCCCAAGGGCCCGCTCGCTCTCTTTCTTGTTCGCGGCGGCTCGCTGTGTCCGTCCTTTCCGTGGGTGCGCCTTTCTCGCTGCCTCCGTCGGCAATCCGACCGGAAACTTCCGCGCCGCCACCATCTCGATCCGTCGTCAATGGCGATGGGAGCGATTGGTGTATCCTTTCCCGGATCCTCCGAGATGCCCCAAGCACTCCCGGATATACTTGCCGTCTCGAGGCCTTCATAGCCTCACTCCCGGGCGGCAGCGGCGGAGGGGCAACAGGAACAGCACCATCAGCATGTCCATATCGTCGTGCCGCGACATTGGCGCGGGGGGCGGCCAGGCCTCCCCTCAAGGCGGCTTAGCAGACACCGGTATGCATTCTTCTCTTTCCTACAGTAGCTAGGCGGAGCAATCGAATAGATGCATGCATTTAGGAAATCGGAGAACTGAAATGCAAGCATTGCTGAAATGAAATGTCTTCTCTAAATGAAAAAAGTGTCAAGGCTCGGTCGCGAAGAAGCATCGTTGAAATGTTGATTCAGGGCACACTACCTGATAGTAGATGACTATAAATTGTTTCTGTTCTGTATTGCTTAGCGAACATAGTTCTCCTTTCACCATTATAAATCAAAGTAGATGGGGTCTGCCCCCGATATTGTTTGAAGAAAAACCCCCATAAAGTCCTTATTCTTTCAGGTTAGTCATGCACGGTGGAATTCAGGAACATAGTCCACTACTGAGTTGAAAAATGTTGCAACTTTGTTGGTACCTCCCAGTGTTAAATGTTACAACTTACATGGGCATCCTCTGCTTTTGCTTTTGTGATCCTTACAGGGGGGTGCATTGAAGGAAACATGACCTCACAATAAGATGCACCAGAAAGGTCATTTTTGTGCATAGGCTGCGGGCTAAACTCAGCTACTTACATCAATGAATACACGAAATTCCCGTTCTCGGAGATTCAAGCTGCGACTTCTGATTTCTCAAAGGAGAACTTGCTGGATGAGGGTGGCTTTGGGCATGTGTACAGGGGTCAGCTCAAAGATGGTCAGCTCATCGCAGCCAAGCTGTGCAAAGAAGAAAGTTTTGAGGACTATGGACTATACTGAGTTCTTTGCTGAAATGCAAGTATTCAGATTCGCCCGGCACCGAAATATTGTTGGACTGCTTGGATATTGCTGCGAGGAAACCCATAACATCTTGGTGTATGAGTATATATGCAATAATTCCCTGGAGTGGCACTTATTTGGTGTGTTATTCAGTTGATATGCATATTCAATACCTATTGTGAAGATGTTACCGATTAATTAGTTTGCTCTTGTTACTTGGTGAAACAGATCGGTCCGCAAACTCACTGGAGTGGAACAAGAGGCATGCAATTGCCATAGGTATAGCAAAATGCCTGCGCTTCCTACATGAGGAGTGCCGTGGCGGTCCAATCATTCATGTGGATTTGCAACCAAGCAATGTACTGCTGACGCATGACTTGGTACCTATGGTGAGCTGGAGAATACCACACCTCTCTACTTACCCATGTTGCCGTACATGTAAAGATGCAAAGGCCTTCCGCATTCTGATGGTATAGTTCCTATCTGTCACAGCTTGGGGACTTTGGTTCTGCAAAATGGTGGACTCGCAAAGATTCCAGCCGGACAATGATTCTGGGGCCTTCAGGGTCTGCACAATATCTAACTCTTGCAACGTTATCTCAGCTCATCACTCAATTTTACGCTGACCTTTTTTCTGACAATGCCAGAATTTTGTTATGTTGCCCTCATCAGATACTTGGCACCTGAGTATGCTCAATATGGCATGGTTTCTGTCAAAACAGATGTCTACGCCTTTGGGATTGTTCTTTTCCAGCTAATATCTGGTAAAAAGGTGCTTGATGAACATGGAGGACGGTGCCCACATATATTGCAATGGGTATTCCTTCTAGTGAATTATGCTTGCTGTTTTGTCAATCTGCTTACAAGGTTACAAACACATCAGACCACCTTGATTTTTTTTTTCAGGTGGAGCCGTTGGTTGAGACCCTTGCACTTAATGAACTGGCAGATGACCGCATCAAAGATACATATGATGCTTATGGGTTGTATCAGCTAGCCAAAGCTGCCTATCTTTGTGTCAGGACAAATCCAGAGCAACGGCCTTGTATGGGAGAGGTTGGTTTGGTAAACTCAACATATGCTATCAGCAGTAATAAGTTTATAATCACAGTATGCATTTCCCTTCTTGTGAACAGGTTGTCCGTATTATTGAGGTAGAAAATGAGACCATCCAGGATTTGTCTCGACAGTTCATCCCACATTTTACAAACTGATGCTGTGATCAAAAGCAAATTCAGTGCTGTGAGCTCGACCTCAAAATAGAATTCCCTAACCGATGGTGAAATTATTGTACTTCTCTGTATCCTTTCCCTCCCTCCCTTTTTGTCAGTTTCTTCATTTTGCTTTTTCAGATATATATGGCACATTATGAGAGGGATTTATCTATCTGTGTTATTTGGCTTTAGTTTTTATACAACACACCGTGTGGCTGTTGACGAATTTGGACTTCGGGGTGTGAAAATTTCTGAATAAGCCAGACTGTCTTTGGATCTCTCGGTCTCGACCAGGCTGACAGAAGACGCCTTTTTCTTTCTTTGATGTACAGAAGACGCTCATAATCTGAAAAAAAAAGTTAGTTGGTCACTGATTATATGAATGTTGCTAATCTATTGCAGCAATTGCCTTTTGACCGGTTTACTTGTGCATGAACATTTGAACACAGATTGCAAATAACAAATGCTTCTCCTTGCAATAACCATATATCTTCTTCTAAACAATACAGAAGTACATCCATCATGCCAAATATTTTTTCCTCTGGGTTTGGTAGTGTTTGGTTCTTCCCTGGATAAATTTTCTTCCGAGCAATATTTTCTTCTCAATGCAGCTGAATAGCAGACGTCGAACATCAAAATAATGCCGCTGATTCTGTGTCATCAGTGAGCTCGTTCATACACCACAGATAAATTCAGACGGTTCTAGAATAAAGGATATAACAAGAACTCCTGACTGGAGAAAGGCCCCAATGATCAAAATGGCGAAACGGGTGAAACGCACGATGAAGATACCTTTAGCGACTCTTCCACAGCTGGATTCGCATTGCCTCGCATGAGACTGACGACCTGTTGAGTCCCAGTCTTCACAATGCATGCCAACTTCAGCTCAAATTTCAACTGTTGTTGCTCTTACACTCAAATTGTCGCCCTGTTCGCTTGGCTTATCAGCCACCAACCAGCAGAACAAACCAGCCACCAGGAACCACCAAGAAGATTTTCTCTCGAACAAACCAAAGACGGTAGCCCATCGCCCACTGGCCAACCGAACAGGCTGTGTAACTGTCGTCGGCCTAGTGTAGTGAGAAACCAAGCTCGATTCAGGCCAGCGGTCGTACAGTTTTTTATGGAAGAATGGAAGAAATGGCAAATCTTCAGTGACATCCCGCTCCCTGCCGATCCTGCAACGCTAGTATTGGGACAAAATTTAAATGATAATTTGAAATATTGCCAAATTTCGTAAAAATTCAGCAAATTTCCTTGTAAGTTGCCATGGTCCAAGGAGGCTATCGCTCCTTTTTTTACTGAAAAATATATCTGATTGCTCCTTCTTGCCCTGCAAGAAAGCGCCATCACTTTTGGAGGAATCATTTTTTAAGGAATCAAAAGTCTATCACGAGTTTGCAAACCGTTTGCCCTTCGCTTCCCTTTTGGGCGAAAATGCCCTCGGCCTTCTCGCTGCCACCGCCGCCGGCGCGCAGCGACAACAGCAAGCTTCCGCGATTCGCCGCCTCCGCCTCGGCAACTCCACCAATGGTGATGGGAGCCGGCGATATATTCCGCCCCGGCACCATCGAGATGCCCCCTGCGCAGGCGGCAGGGATCGAATGTACGCTGCAATCTTCCGAATATACTCCGCGGCGCGTAGCCGGCTCGAGGCCTTCATAACCGCTCTCCCGAGCGGCCGCGATGGCTGCGGCGGCAGCAGGAGGGGCTCGCATCGGCAGAAGCGGCGGCGGCGGTGGAGGAGTCCTTTCAGCACCCCGCTAGGCTCGCCCATGTCGATGTCGTCCATCATCGGCGCGGGGGACGACCAGGCCACCCCTGCGTCGTCGAATGCGGCTTACGGCACCCCTCAGGGCGGGGCCATTACGACCTCGAAGGCACCGTCGTCGCCTCTGCCGCCGTCGCAGATGGTTGTGGTTGCGCTGGACGCCACGCGGGACCACCGGGATGAGGAGATCAGGGCGGCGCTCAGGGGGTTGGTCGACCGAGGCGACATACTCCGCGCCGGGGATTCGCTGCTCGTGCTCGGCGTGCTCTACTCCATCACCCATCCGAGTAAGATCATCTCGATCTCTGGGATTGCCCACCCTGTTCTCTACTTCTACTACTTGAAAATAGAAATGTCTACTAGTTTATATTAGCTGTCATTTACAAATAGAAATGTTGTCATAGCGATAGTTGATTTGCCTCAGGCCCTCATTCTCATACGGACATACAGTGTCGTGACGTGACACAATGAAGGGCAACAATCCATGAAATAAATAAATAATAACATAAAAACACAGGTCGTGCTTGTTTAACAAAATTCTGAAATCCATGATGCATTTCAGATTATGTAGTTTCGTATGGAGTATGGACACTGTTGAGTCGCCATTTCTCATTTGCTTAGAATCCTAGTACATTGAACATACACCAGTATGATAGCCTTTTTATTTTTCTAGCAACCAGGTGATCTATAGATACACTAAAATAAATATTGCAGTAATTGGAAAACTAATCCTTGTATTTCTTCTTTGTGTGTTCAGTGGGATACCAAGCCAAACCATGTCCTGAATCTTTTTACGGGACAAGCGAGAGATACCTAGGTGATCAGGTGGCGAAAATAGCTGAAATCTACAAAAATAAGCTTCACCAACTTGCAGAGGGGTTTCGCAAATTTGGGGTAAAATACCTTTATCTGTATATTCCATACAACAATATTATTCTTCCATAGGAAATGTAAGCATGCCTTTCTTTGCTAGTCCCTGTGCAGTCATTTTTGCCTGAAATCTGAATAACAAAGTGATTTACTAGTTACATTAACAACCTTGATACACTCGTTACATTCTGAAACTCGAAATTTTGTATCAGATTACTGTGTCCCTCAAGGTAACCCCTGGAGCACCTGCTAAGATTGTCATCATCCATGAAGTAAACTCCAGCAAAGCTGCTTGGGTTGTCCTAGATAGGTTTGTGCATAATTTGATTCATTTCTGATTCAAACATATATGACAGACTACCTTGAATGAAAGTTTTAGTGCCCACATCTTAGGTTACTTAATATTGAATTTAGAATAAATTTTACAGGCACTTCAGGAGAGATTTCAGGCACTTAGAAAAACATATAGCTTGCAAAGTTGCGGCATTTCAGGACCACTTACAAGTGCAAACCTTGAAGCCAATATGGTCGAACCCATCAAGCAAAAGCACAGCTGAAGTGAAGGACCTGCAACGCTTTGCAGTCACAATGGATCTGAGTTCAGAGACACTGAACGCTACTCACAGGGTGCCAAACATGTCCTCGCCTGTAAGCTACTTTGCCTCTCTAACCAACCATGATATCCACGAGACCTCCAGTGTGGCTGCATGCAGTATGCCATACTTCAGCGGTACATCTCTCACAATCGACGATACCCAATCCCTGTATAATGGTAAGATAACTTTTCTTCATGAAACCATAACAAAAAAAGTTTTACAGCAAACAGTGCAGACAATGGAAAACAGAAAGCTATTGGTAGTCCTTGTGAATTGTGGTCATAGTAACTAATTCATGTGGAACTCTTAATTTATTTAATAATTTCTAAATAATAAAGAATAACTGCAGTTTGCTGGCGGCTACCATTTATTTAATGTTACATCGCCATGTACATGTACTATGTCGTATGCAGTGACACGATGTGTGGTCTTGTGATCCTTCCAGGAAAATACGAAGAACAAATTACCTCCCAACATGATTCATCGGAGAGGCCGGTTTTGTGTATTGGCTGTGGTCTAAAATCAGTCCTTTACATAAAGGAATCCATGAAATTTCCATTCTCAGAGATTCAAGCTGCAACTTTGGACTTCTCAAATGAGAATTTGCTGGGTGAGGGTGGATTTGGGCATGTGTACAAGGGCCAGCTCAAGGATGGTCAAGCCATTGCAGCCAAGTTGCGCAAAGAAGCAAGCACACAGGGCTATACTGAGTTCTTCTCGGAAGTGCAAGTTCTCAGTTTTGCCCGGCACAGGAATATCATCATGTTGCTTGGTTACTGCTGTAAAGAAAGCTACAACATCTTGGTGTACGAGTATATATGCAACAATTCCCTTGAGTGGCATTTATTCGGTATGTGTTTGGTTAATATGCTTAATAGGAATTCATATAGTGATGATGGCACTCTGATTTTTGCTCTTGTTACTTGGTGGAAACAGACAAGTCGGCAAGCTTACTAGAGTGGCACAAGAGGCATGCTATTGCTATCGGTATAGCAAAAGGGCTGCGGTTTCTGCACGAGGAGTGTCGTGCTGGTCCAATCATTCATCGGGATTTGCGTCCAAGCAATGTATTGCTGACACATGACTTTGTTCCTATGGTAATATGGAATAGGCTACTTACCTATACATGTCGACATGCAAACTTCTTCTGCATTATTAAATAAGCTACGCCTTTCACAGCTTGGTGACTTCGGACTTGCAAAATGGAAGGCTGTCAATGACTCCATCGAGACAAGGATTCTGGGCCAATCAGGGTGCGGACAAACTCCAATCCCGTCACAGTATCAACTAGTTCTCCCATTCTGTGATACCCTGCTTTTCTGACAATTTCTGTGATTTCTCTTGCCATGTCCATCAGATACTTGGCACCTGAGTATGCTCAATATAGCATGGTTTCTGTCAGAACAGATGTTTACGCCTTTGGGATTGTTCTTTTCCAGCTAATATCTGGTAAAAAGGTGCTTGATGAATATGAAGGGCAGTGCACACATATACTGCAATGGGTATTCTTCTTATGGCATGTTCACCTTGTTAATTTTATTAGTTGCACATTAGAAACATAGCACGAGGATCTATAGAATCAATTTCCATCTCCCATCCCCACGAATTTAAGATAGGCTTATATCTAAACTTGAGTGAATGCTGCTTATATTTCAGTCTGTGTGTTCACAGTACATCTGCACAGTTGAATTTCCAACACTCGAATTTTTTTTCAGGCAGAGCCATTGGTAGAGAGCCTTGCCCTTCACGAACTAATTGATGAGCGCATCAAAGATACATATGATACATATGGGTTGTATCATCTAGCAAAAACTGCATATCTTTGTGTCAGGGCAAACCCAGAGCAGCGGCCTTCTATGGGAGAGGTAAGTTTTGAAAATTATTCGATTTCTCTGGTATTATGGTATAATGTTGATTGATACTAGCTTAAAATGTTCTCGCAAATTAACTTTGTCTCTGGTAAGCAGGTTGTTCGCCTTATTGAGACAGAAAATGAGCATATCAGGGATCTGTCACGACAATTCATCCCTCATTTCATGAAGTGAGGTAGTAATAGTGGGGGATTTTGTGGTTTGAGCTGACTAATAAGTATATGCGCTGCATTGCCACCAGGACAAAGTAAACTCAAATCCGTATTCACATTCTCATTGGTGGTACAATAACACTTCCTGGCCTATTCTGCACTGTTCGCTTCTTCTACCCATAAAACTGTACCTGGGAAATTACCTCGACCATTTTTGTTTCTGCTTTCGTATCATTGTACATGAAATTCCATCTTCTTGAAGTGTTATCCTTGCGTCTCTCCAGTCCTTCCTTTCAGTAACCCCCCCCCCCCCCCCCCGCCGCCCCCAAAAAAAAAAGTACAGCCACTGTGTACCTGACTACTGTTGAAGAATTGGGGACTTCAGGATGTGCAAGATGAGTGAGCTGGGTGTGGCCACCTTTGCGTGGGATGCCTTGTTAACTAGAGTACACTATTCATGACATTGCTCAACACTTCAACATGTACCAGCAGATTGAGTGCTGTTTATGACTCAAAGCAAGCACATTGTTTTTTGTTGCATGTAAGCTACGTGGTTCAAGGGCAGAAAATTTTCCTAAATATGGCAAACATTGACTCATCTTGACACTTCTTTTATGACCTCAATTTATTGATTTTCTACCAAAATTGAGCTTATGAAAGCTATGGGGTCCTCCAATCATACTTAAAGGCAACGAATGGACCTGTGGGTTGCTATCAGCCGTCCTTTTCTTTTTCTGCCTCTGCAAGTTGGCAATGAAACCATCATTCTGTTGAGGGGAAAGCCTGAGAATTTTTGACCATCATTAGCCATCCAAACTGTTCCCGCGATTTGCATTTGGATTTGGAGGGGATCAGATGCCTTCTGACTGGAAAGAAAGCATGTTTCGCATGTACCGCCATTAAAGAACCTGCAAAGGATAGCAGTCTGTGTACAAGAAAAGGAGGTTTCCTTCACTACTGCGAATCCTTGCAAAACTGAATTTTATTGGTTGTGTGAAGCTGAAGCTGAATTCAGTTAAAGTATTTTCAGCTGAGGAATCTGAATGACAAAATATGAGTACGGCTCATGCTCTTCCACAGCTTTAATGCTTACAAAGAATCACTCTTTTCCCCTGAAAAAACAATTACAAACAATTCCGCTAAGGTTGAAAATTATCCGATATTTTTACAAATAGGAGCCGACAGAACTCAGCTTTCGGTGGGTCTCAATCACATCTAACTAATGCCAAACCTTCATTCAGGGGCCAAACAAAATTGCTGACAGCGCAAGTATCTGATCACCCTGTTCTTGACAACTGGCATGTTGCCCTGGGTCAAATTATAAGTCTTTTTTGGTTTTCTAGATTCACACACACATTATGTATCTAGACATTGTGTATATCGAAATGCACGATATCATTGAATCTAATAAAGTAAAAAATGACTTATAATTTGGAACGGATGGAGTAGGTAAATATAATAGGGGAGGCCCCTGCTGGGGTAAATGCTTTTCTGATGGCATGCAAGTATATCATTACTATCATATAAGACCGGTCTCAGTGCAAGGTAACTGTGCCAGTGGAGATTCATGGGATGAAACTCTTTTCACATCCCATGAATCTCTCACATTTTCTCTCTTCGTCACATCAACATATTTAATGTCAAGAAACTCTCCATGAAACTCCATTGAGACTGGCCTGTTCTGGAGTAGTGTAGTCAGTATGCTGAGAGTTTCTGATGTACACGCATTGAGCCATGTAGAGCATGTTGATCCCTCATCCAGTCATCCTGCCGTGCCTTCATGTAAAGCAATTACCACGTAAACAAGCAACTGTGCTGCAGATCGACGCCACTACCTTTCCCATCTTGCAAGCTATCCCGTAGCCAGAAAAACAAGTATTTTTCGGGCAGATATTATCCATTTACATATAGGACTTTTCAGCCCTATACGTCAAAGTTTATCACTGATATAACTGGATCACATTCCCTTGCGAATCAGCCTGCCACATTCACAGGACATCTCACAAATTTGAAATGTTGGTATGCCTATGCCATACTGGATGTTTTGTAGGTAGCATCATGCACCAAAACAGGTGGTAGCAAGAGTAAGTACCACGCTTGTTAATCCATGTGCATCTTAAACCGAAAGTTCGTAAAAATAATGCTTGTTTGCCTTCAGCAATTCATACTCAAAGATCACTTTTTTTTACTAACACAGACGGTTGAGAGTAATTATATACTACTAAAATCTTATGTATTGTATGTAGTATGTATGAGTAGTATAGGGTATAATTGGAAATATATAAAATGTCATTATTGAAGTTTATTGTATCTTTCTTAGTTGAGCGGGGAGAGAAAAAAATTGAATAATATACTCCGTACTACATACCACTCGATAGTATTGTAGACCGTAAAAGAGCTCAAATATAATGCGTGCTTGTGCCTGTCATCTTGCATAGTCGCATGAAAAGATGCCATATGCAATTGGTTCACTTACTAATTTACTAATTTTCTGCGATGCTGGTGATCTTATTCTTTATCAGCGCGTTGGCTTTTGTACGCTCTTGCCTGTCACAGCCTTTTGAGATCGACGAGCTGCGGGTGAAGGCCAATCTGGGCTATGTTCGTGGCTAGGTTCATGGCCAATGCAGGTGCAGGAGACAAGTGCGCTGGCACTAGCGTGTACTATATTTTCTGCGATCCCATTTCGCGGCTGCGTTTCTATGGAGACTGGAGGTATCAGTGCAGTATAATGTGCTGGATCGGATTGTCAGTGAAATTACTTTATCTTACTAAATTCTTCTCTCTTCGTTCCTCTCCTTAATTAACGTCATTTTTTTTAACTCTGACTAATAAGGCAATATGTTGTTTGCTCTTAGTTGAAATGTTCTACTCCCTCCATACTGGTATTAGATGGTGTTTAGGACAGCAACACGATCTTTAAAGTACAACTTTGACTTCTTTTTACTATAAAAATTATATATGTATATTATTATGAAAATTTTTTTCAAGACAAATCTATTGATATAATTTTCACGTTTTCAAACTCAACGACTTAAAATTGTTCATGGTTTATATTCCTAATGTTTAATCCAAACCTTGTCTGAAACGTCATCTAATGGCATATGCAGGGAGTACTGTGTAAAACCAAACGACCAACATTTGGAAACAAAATCAACCAATAAGTTAGTGGCATTTTCTTTTGGGGAATAGTTCTGACCGGCAATGACAAGCTAACCAATAAGTTAAGGCATGTGAGTTTTTTTTTTGGTTGAAGAAAAGTGAGTGTTGAGTGGTGAGTGACAGTGGCCACTAGGGAGCAGGATAGAACTGCCGGTGTCGCTTGGCTCTAGCGATCAATCAATCAACCCAAAGGTGTGATTGGCCTCATGCAGTCTGATCTCAGTTCATTGAATTTAGACGGTTCTTCGGATGGCCTCAGCTTTAGGTTATCTGGACTTTTTGGCAATACAATTATAGGTGCCGTGCTTTGAAGAATTACGGAACGGTGATAACGATGATACCGAGCACGTACGATCGAGATAACTAAGATAAGAGTAAGGGAGAAACATCAGATGGGACGTTAATTTTGAGGAGTAACTTTTGTTGCAATATATATGTATGGGCTTATAATGCATACATGTCTAGATTCATGTCGAGAATGATATGATACGCTATAAAATTCAAGATCATGCTCCATGTTGTAACAAATATTCTCGATTTCTTCTTCTGATACAATGATGTGCAACTCTCTTGTGTATTCGAGAATTTTATTTTTCAGAATCATCCACACATGTATCATTTGGTACGTACATGCAATCGAACGTTGTAGGATAAAACTTGATTGGGGTGTCACGGTAATTAGGATATCATACTTGATTATAAGATACCAGTGTGTCAGTTCCTTGGGTGAGAAAGCGCATATAGTACAATATATTGCTTTCAAAGTTGTTTAATGCTACCTTAAAATGGTATAGGTAAGTATAACTTGGGTCTCAGTTTTGGGATAATGGTAATTCGCGTCCCAAATTAAGCAAAGGTTGTTTGATCGTTGAGGGTAAAGATAGACTGAAATGTTTAAGAGTCAATACAATTACAGGTGCCGTGCTTTAAAGAATCAGGAAAATGCACCTTTGCCGTGCGTTAAAATATTTGACGTGCGCTTTCTATCGGGCGCACGGCAAAGCCTCTCTTTGCCGTGCGTTTTTCTTAAGGCGCACGGTAAACATTCACACACGGTTTCCGCTATGTTTGCCGTGCGTTTTTAGACCGACGCACGGCAAACATTTGTGTTTGCCGTGCGTCCTCGGATCGACGCACGACAATTTTTGTTCACTAACGGTCACAGCATCAACCCGGTGTGGCCTTTCATGGACGTTAACCTTTGCCGTGCGCTAAAAGAAAACGCACGGCAAAGACACAAAGTTTGCCGTGCGTTTGTGCGAGGCGCACGACAAACATGTACCTTTGCCTACCACCTTTTAATTTTCCCTCCACCTTTGCCGTGCGAGGCGTTTTGTGTTGGCGCACGGCAAAGGTTTTTTAAAAAATAACTTTTCCTACCACCTTTTAATTTTCCCTCCATTAGTGCATTATTTTGCACTCTACATTCCAATCATGTGATCATATCTATCTTTTTGCTAATTTTAAAGAATTTCTTTTGTTGATAGATTTTTTTGTATAAATCAGATTTGAATTGCAAGTCCGTAAAATAATAGTGTATAGTTCATGGAAAAATGATATTCATGTAATTGATACCTTTTTAAGGTCATACCCACGCAAGTACTCGAAATTTCATACATTTTGTTCGCGAAAAATGGAAATCCATGTGTATTTAAAATGTTTTTTTAATTGTATAGAATGCAAACGAAGTTTGAAAGCCATGAAATTTGTGGAGAGCTCATGATATACTATGGGAAAGTTGTGAAAAATGGTAAAAAAGGTTTTGAACAAAGCGTCACACATGTTGTTTAGAAACTGAAGCATCTAACTCGAAGTTGCATAGTGTTTTTAGCCACCTCACTTGGTTTGAAGTCTTAGTAAAATTTAAACTTGGGTTTTGACTTCAAAACATTTTCTCTAATGACACATACAACATACATTGTGTCATGTTAGTTTATGATATTTTTTTGCATCCATTTGCTAATTTTCGTATAATAACTATAATTAAGTAATTTAAATGGACATGCAGTGAATTTGAGTAAATAACTTCAAAGAAAAACGATTTGTAAAAAATATTCATGTTTTTTACTGCAATGTAAAGCTTCATCTGATTTTGAATATCGCATTCACGAAAATTTGAATTTTCCATTAATACAAACACAAAAGTTGAATTTTACATGTGTTTGCCGTGCGCCTTGCTCGAAGACGCACGGCAAACAACCTTCATTGCCGTGTGCCCTTGGCCATTAGCGCACGACAAAGAAACTTTGTCGTGCGTCGTATGACCCTGGCGCACGGCAAAGCCAGCTCATGTGCCGATTTGAACAAAACCGAAGTGGGCCGAATCCCCCCTACCACTGGCCAAATCCCACATGCCGGCCCAACTTCCCCCGCTCAACACCTCTAAAAGCAAACCCTAGCTCCCCCACCCCCAACCCTGCCGAACCGTCGCCCCCTCCCTCCCCCCTCAGACGCCGCCGCAACACCCCTCATCGATCCGTCGCCGCAGCTCCGGCCCCCTGAAACGACCCGAATTTCCGCGAACGGAAACCCGACTCTCTGCACCTCCGTGATAGTCCCAGGAAGAGGCTATCACGTGCAATCCCTGTCTCAAGTGGTACAAATCCATACAACACAAAAATAAAAGAAGAATTACATAATATTATTATTACAACATCGAGTACAACTCTTCGGCACAAGCGGGTACAAGTCCAACGGGATCGAATCAAGAAAGGTAAAACACCTACGCGGCGGATCTACATAAGCGAAGCGTCTCCAGCTCCACAGGCAAACTCGAGCATAGGACCAGCTCTAGTCTTCACACCTTCGTCCCAAAAGTTGTAGTCGTAGACGGTCACCGAGTCTGAAAGGCCAGCATCTACCCGATAAGCGGGTAGGTCATGTCAGCTTCCCAACAAAGAGCAAAAGCGGTGGTTGAATCTAGTATGCATGGATAAAACCTATATTGGGCTGTAGAAAGTTATGCATGCAGCAATGCGGTAGCAACAATCAAGGTATGCGGAATATGCGGCGAGGTCCACACCTCCGGGAGGTCCACACCCTCGAGGTCCACACCTGCGAGGTCCACACCTCCGGGGGTCCGCACCCCTCAACAAGGATGTCCACACCAAAGCACCGAATCACAACCACGATCCGGCTCCCAACTCTCATCCGCGATGTGGGGCCCACCGCTCCTATCCCCACATCTCAACGGCCACGGGCGGGCTCACACACTCGGGGGGAGAGAAGAAGCACAAGAAAAGAGTCTAGCCGGGTGAGAGATCGGAGGACCGTCCATAACCGAGAGGACACGGACTATAGCTATAGGTTTAACACTGCAGAGGTTGTACAACTGTACCCGCCCGAGTAGAGTCGGAAACGGTGGCCGCCGTCCCAAACCCTACCATACGGCTGGAGCCCAAGTAAGTGGATAGTACCCTCCTGCGTCTCCGAGTCTGGCGCAGCCCCTGCTGTAGAGCTCATGCGCGGCCGAGGGGTCCCTCGAAGCTGTGGAACCCTTCCCCGGCCTCGCCGGGGCGAAGTCTTCTAAGGAGGAAAGCCGTCTCCCGACACGATCACACCGATCCGCCTACAGGAGGGATGCTATCCACTACGAGTCTCACCCCGCACCCCCCGCCCAATACAAGGCGGGCGGTTTGTACGGTGAAAGTCCACCGAAGCAAGGTCAGGCGACGATCGGTCCTTAAGGGCCGAGAGCGAGCACTCACCATCTCCATCCCGTCCGACACACCGCTCGGGCGAGAGGCCGAATCGCATCTCCCCGAGGTAGGCGTTCTCAAGTAACCGAACGACTCGCTCCGCGCCGAAACACGTCAAGGGGAAACACACCCGAACTCACACTAGAACACACCGAGATCTTCCACATCTCGGTCAAGCCCGAGAATACCATCCATAATCAAGCAACAAAAGTATGGATAGTTGGTATATGGGACTAGCTAGGGGTACGTAGCTAGCCCCGAGGTAGGTAAAGCAAGGAATCGGGATATAACAAATAACAAGGCGGGGGCTAATCAAATGGCTATGCAATCCATCGAATCAAGTAACATAAATATAGCACTAGCAACTAATAGCATGCATGGGTTCTACATGGTTGGGAGTGACATGACACCTGCGCGGTAGTCGTCGTAGAGTAGTAGAGGTTGAGCGTCCTCTCGGGCAAGGTCGGGGTAGTCGCGTCTTCTCGGACGTCGCGGCTCGGGTCTTCGACAAGAACACAAGCCTACACGAGATGCGACGTGGAAATAAATAACGAGCATTCATCTATTGCAAAAACATCAATAAGAACCAATTTAGAAGATCCGAATAAACTCCAGAGTAAATACAAGCAGCACTGGTTTAATTAATAAAAATAGAGATGATTTTAAAACAAAAGTAGTTTAAGCAACTAGTTTTTATATACTAGTAAACAGGGTAAGATCAAGAGTTAGCTTACGGGTCTTACGGCTAAGATCTTAGGTAGCCAAGCCTGCAAGCAGGAAAGCGGAGAGGCTGAGATCAAGCTCTTGCTAGGTTTTAGCTCACAGAGGGTTGAAGCGGTAGCGCGAAGGATGAAGAAAGCAGAGCGAAGCAAAGATAACTAGAAAAGGCATTATCATGCCAAGATATGTGGCGACAGCTCAGACGGGATGAAAGGATCATCTTGTGGACCGACTTCGGGTGGCGATGAGATAAAGTGTGTTTAAGAGCGCTACGAGTCATGTGCGACGATGCGGCATCATCCATGGCATGGCGGCTAGGTTGCGGCTCGGGGTTGCCGTTCGTGAAGCGAGTGGCCCTTGCTCACGGCTGGGCCATCCATCACGGGCGACGTCCTGGCTTCAAGCACATGGCACGGTACACGCTTCACAACACATAGCCTCGTAGAGCAGAAGCGGGTTAAGCGCGAAGCAGCAAAAAGGGGAGGCAAGGGTGTAGGAAAGGTAAGTGGTGCGAACATGGGGTAGGATTCTGTCCGCGGCACGCCATTGGTTAATTGCGGGGCTCGGCGTCCCGGACCCTCATTAGCTCGGTGGCGGGTTGCGGCCACGAATCCTACACCAAGAACGCGGGGCAAAAAGGGGCTCGGTTCAAGGACAAGAGCGAGAGAAGGACGAGGATAGCGGTGAGCGTCTCAAAATTATGAAACCAACGCAAGTGGGTTCATAATTTTCGGAGCTCGGATAATTAGTTATGAATTTCCAAAGATAAAAGGTTTTATAAATTAATTTCCAGAATTATTTATAAAAGAGAAAAGGATTTTTAGTTTGATAACGGGGTTGGCATCCGCATGACATCATCATGACGTCATCGACACGGATGGTGGGCCAAAATTGGGTCCAAAGGGTTAGTGGCCCAATGGGCCGAGCCCGACTTGGCCCAAGGTTCCAAAGTCGGAAAAAGTCCTCGGACTACGTTTGCTTCGGCTTTGGTTAGTCTTTGGACCAAGATGGGCTCGTTGGGTCATAGCCCAAACAAGTGCCCGGTGGTTATGATGAAGTCCGGATCTGCTCCCCGAACTCTTACGGGGTTCGCTCGACACGGCGACCGCGGGATCCTTTGTGTCTCAAGTGATCCGCGCGCGTGTGGCCGGG
Source organism: Cenchrus americanus (assembly GCA_947561735.1). Taxonomy (NCBI): domain Eukaryota; kingdom Viridiplantae; phylum Streptophyta; class Magnoliopsida; order Poales; family Poaceae; genus Cenchrus; species Cenchrus americanus. The sequence continues at coordinate 10,253,569 of OX387244.1, forward strand.
GGTGTGGCATCACTCAAGATCGGAGGAAAAAGGGGGTCCCGCCCAAGGTGCTCGGCAAAATGCCGGACGGGGGGGCGGTGACGCGGCAAGGGCGGCCGGCGACGGATCCCGGACCGCCGCGGGCCGTGCACGCACCGCGGGGAGAAAACATCACGGCGCGAAGGCCGAGCCACGGATTGACGGCACGTGCGGGCTCAACGTCGGCGGCCGGTCACGGCGCGGCGTGAGCGGTGGTGCGAAGCGAGCGCGGCGGAACGGGTTCGGGGTGAGGTAATGGCTGCGGCCCGCCGACGCGCGCCGGGGTGCACGACGGCGGAACGGAGACGGGATCTGCGGGGAAAACAGCGGCGCGAAGGCCGGACAAGGGTCGGTGCAAGAAAGAGGAAGAAACGTATGCTGCACTCATTTGTGCAAAACATCGAACACGTGGAGGGCATGCCACGGTGAGGTTACTGAAAATGCTCCCAAGTCACTAATGTTCACAGGGAGCAGGCGCAACACGAAGGTTGGCGACACAGGCATGCATCGGAGGGTTAGAAGGGGTTGGCTTGGTCGGATGGCTCACCAACGGGCTCGTTGACACTCATGTCATTCTGTCGAACACGTTGTGGGCGAGGTGGACGGATGTCGTGTTGGGGAAGAAAGAGGGGCAGCAGCTTGTCCTCGCTGCAAGCCCGCGGTTCTCTTGGCGTAGGCGTTCCCGCCGACGACGTCGTGGATCGGTAGTCACGGCGTCCTCGGTGGGGGCGGCTTCCGGCTTCCTTCGATCCTCCTCCGCGACGCCGACGGTTTCATTCCGGCAACCAGGATGTTAGTTTGGGTAGGAAAGGATTGGACAGCAGCAAACGAAAGGAAGGGAAAAACGGGAGTCTTGTTGTGTGCACTTCCCACCTTTCGAGCAAAACATCGAGCATGACAAGGGCGCGGTGGTGAGCGGCGGCACATTCTCGTCGAACACCTTGTGTGCATGCGCACGATCAAGGAGGCGCGGCTTGGCAACGATCATGCTGCTGGTTCGGAACCCGCAGGTGACGAACACGGCACGAAGGCGGCTTCGGAGACGAACGAGGGCGACAACGGCATCAACTCGTGCTCCCGCATTCCACCGAACGGTTTGTGTGCATGCAAAAGTGCGGCCGCGTGCAAGACAATTTTGAGCACTTGCGTTCCACGGAAGACGGGGCATCCATTTGCCACGGCTCGATGGCCGGCCAACACGGAGCGAGACATGGTTTGCGAGAAGAAGGGATGGCTTGGGTGCGGGCGCTCACCGGGGGCTCGTCGGGTGTCAAGCGAGGCGGGGGGGAGATGTCGGGGCCGTGGCGGCTTGGCGCGGTGCGGGCGAGAGGGGGGCATGTCAAGGCCGGGTGTTGGTGTCGAACTCTGTCCGGCTTCCTGGTTGTCCTGTGGCGGCAAGGGACGGAGCGGCGCCGACGGTGCGCCCTTCCCATCGGCGGGGCATGGAGCCGAGCGGGGAGCGGCGCCGCCGGCCCCCGGCTCTCCCGCGTCGCCCCGGGAGGTGGGCACACGCCCTCCAATGCGCGAGGCCGCCATCCTCCCGCGGCTCCTCATCCCCCGGGTCTCCCCTTCCTCCTCCTCTGCCGCCGCGGTGGGGGAGAAAAATTGGGGGAAAAATCCCCTGGCGGCGGCGGCGGGGGGGCCGAGCAAGGGAGGGACGGCCGGGCAATTTATACAAGCGAACTAGGGTTGGGCGAGTGCGCAGACGGCGGTGATCTTCGGCATCCGTGCCCATAGCCACGCGGCACGCATCCGGCGGCTTGGGCGCGATGCGGGGCGAGAAGGTGCGCCGCCGGCCACGTTCGGTGTGGGGAGAGCGCACGGTCACGGGGAGGGGAAAGGTGAATAGCCCCCTGGCCGACGAGTGGGTCCCGCGCGGTAAGTGAAAGAAAAAGGGGGAGAGAAAGGTTGGCGGGGGGGGGCCGAGAAGCGAGGCCGGGCGGGCCTCGCGGTTCGGGGTGAAGCCCGATGGTTTGGGGTTGGGTTGAGGGGTCTCGGCGGACTTCAAAGGCAGAGATAGGGCCCAGTTAGTAGTTAGTGTTTATCAGGGTTTTTGAATTTAGTTTTGAAATAAGTTTAAACCTTAGGTTGAATTTGATTACTTTCAAGTTCAAACCTCTCACAATTAAACTCCAAATAAAATCCATAAACTCCTAATCACAATTTATACCATACTTTTAGAAATAGTTTTTATATGGTTTTATTTATATGGAATTTAAGATGAGTGGCTAGCAATTTGGCTCAAAATTTGGTAGCACGCAAGTTCAAACAAAAAGTTTTAAATTTTTGCGAAAATTCACACATGGTAAATCATTCAAATTTCTGGGATGTTACATTCCACCCCCCTCACGAGAATCTCGTCCTCGAGATTAAGCTTATACCAGGTGTGGTGAGGGTCTTCACTTCAATATGCCTTCTGTCTCTGCTTTAAGTTCAGCTTCCCAATGTTGATGACTTGACAACGTGTTTATTCCAAGGTTCCACGGGTACTTAGTCTCAACATATCTAGCTTCCCGACGGGGCCTCCAATGCCGAATGGTATTATATGCCCTCTGTCGGTAGCATCCATAAGACTCTCGGGATATCATCAAAGCATCATTAATTCCTCGAACGTACGTAGTTATCATAACCTGGCGGAGGGATCGGTTCACCGGTGCGGCCTTAATGTAAACCTTGATCCTTTACCATTCCTTCTAGTTATTCCTCTTGATGGTATTCTCACCTTTAGGTACCCTGGAAATATGCATGTCTTTATGGCTTTGCCTTGCTTATTCAACAATTCCAAATAATGTCACCCGTTTAGGTGAGCAATTTTCCTCTCTTTTGCTCACAACCTCTTATTACCTATTTTCCAACAGGGTGGTAGGTTCCAGTTGCGAGGTCAAACGAATATCTTACGTCCGGTGGTTGTCGGAGTTATTCTCTTTTCCATTAGTTCAATATACGGTGTCCAGTAGAGCTTCTTTATCAAATGCTTATTCCAAAAGTGGGATCGACTGAACTCCATATCTTATTCCAAAAGTCAACCTCGTAATCCCTTTACATACTCTCCGGGCATCCTATTACAAAAGCACGACTTGTGGTGCACAGCTGTTTATTGTTTACACAGTAGTTCCAAAGCAACTACTTAGGGGTGTAAGAGGGATTAATCCAATAAAAATGACTCTAGGATGATTGCTCGTGTAGTGCAAACCTTATATCCTTTGAGTTTAGTCATCCAAATCAAATCCAAAACCTCCACAATACCTTCTAGGTTGAGGTATTGTCTACTTAGGGATGATCCCTTGTTCATGGATTCATTACCTCTGAATATATGGTCGGGGCGCAACTCCGTAAAATATGCGTGACTGTCCATCCGTGGAGAGTTCGATGCGCTTTTATCCACTCCCTCGATATCTTGGGTTGTCTTGTGATATGTTAACCACTCTCACCGATAAATCCATTTCCAAGATATGAGGTTACCATGTTCCTTCGAGTCTCCACTTAGGTCAATCCGCGGTCAGGCGAAGAACCTTATCGGCAAACTCTGTATTCTATTAGGAAAATTACTAAGGTGGACATTCATAATGTACCTTACGGAAGCTAAAATACTCGAATAAATCTCCCATGTTGATTGTTATTCCATATGGAGTACTTCATCTTTATCCGATAATTGAGTTCCGACCGAAACCATCCAAAGTGTGTTGCTGACATCTAGGGTACACAATAAATCTTAACCAATGTATGCCTCCGTAATGGTACTTGCAGTTCCGAGCTTCAAAGGTTGCAAATTCTTGAGGTACTCATTTTCTGATTTACGAACAGGAATCCAATGTTCATAGGGTATCTCATCCAAAGTCCTGGTCTGGTTTGCCGAGGTTGCAAGGAATCCTTCATGTCTTCTGAAGTTTGACCTTGTTAAGTTGGCTTGAGCACATCGCTCTTCGCTCTGTTAGCTTGATCTTGCAGGATGGGGAGCTAAGGTCTCTAAAGAAGTCATCTAAAGATCTAGCAAGCATAAGCACTCAATACAATTTCACACAATCATGAAGAAGCAAAACAACCATAAGACCGAGAAGATCCAATCACTCAAGCAATGCACCAAAACAAATGTGTACCTCGAGGCTGACTCCTAAGACCTTCGAGGTTACACCAACGTAAGCATACTAGTATATCGTGGGCGCTTGAGGGATTTTCCTAATGTTAGTTACACAGCACTTGAAAGAACGCATGCCATCTGGTGTTTCGGCACTAATCTTTCCGAAGTAAGTTGGTAGAACTCTTCTTCCTGCTAGCTCTCATGGCTTTGTCCTTGGAAGAAAAGGAGGTACTCTATATTTATTGTTGTATCCATGCCCCTTGTTCCTCATTCATTCATCTTATTCCAGTCGTCGACCCTGGCAGAGCATCCAAGTTTCATATTGCTTACCGAGGGGAATGTCCACGGGGTCAATTATCCGGCTATTACTGCGAGTATGTGTGATGCTTGCTTGTAAGTGGTGCTCTCTTTGTTCAATCCATTGGTCGCCTTCGTAGCTACGGCTCGTTTTAATATCTTCATCCTTCATGTCTCGGCTATCCGTATAGCTTCGAGCCTTTGGGTATTCTCCCAAGCCGCCGAGCTACGGGCATATCGGGAATCTTCGACTCCGCATCCAAGCTTGTGTGTCTTGGTTCCATATAGTGCACCTAATCTATATATATTGGCACACTAAATCTTAAAGTCTTAACTCCTCATTGTCCTCGGAGTTGGGCATCTTGGGCTATCCAAGCTCTGTTCCGAGTAAAAGGTGGAAGGGTGCAACCTGTCTGTTGTAGATTCATCTGTATGCAGACTTCATGTATCACGGGGCAATCTAATCATTCCCCAGTGGATTTAGTTCCAAAGTAGAGACAACCGTGTTGACATAACATGACACTGATGAGTCAGCAGGGATAATCCAATTGAGTCCTGTAGATTCAGCTTCATCTCGTCCCCGTACTCCATCTTCATAGTTGTCACTATCGTAGTTGTCTTTCCCTTGTATCAGACGTCGTTCCTCAGAGTTGCAAGCATGTGACATCAGTTGTTCTCCTTAGGCCACCAATCGTGTGGAAGGGTTGTCAGTGAGTCAGTTAGGGAGAATTCAAGGAGGTAATAGCAGATTTCAAGGGGTTTATATAAGAGTGAAGGAGTATATACTCAATCAAGGATATTTAGGCTGTCCTAATCTATCGGCCGTTGCTAGGGCTCGTCCTACGGTCAAGTACGGCTCTGATGCCACCTGAAACGACCCGAATTTCCGCGAACGGAAACCCGACTCTCTGCACCTCCGTGATAGTCCCGGGGAAGAGGCTATCACGTGCAATCCCTGTCTCAAGTGGTACAAATCCATACAACACAAAAATAAAAGAAGAATTACATTATATTATTATTACAACATCGAGTACAACTCTTCGGCACAAGCGGGTACAAGTCCAACGGAGACCGAATCAAGAAAGGTAAAACACCTACGCAGCGGATCTACATAAGCGAAGCGTCTCCAGCTCCACAGGCAAACTCGAGCATAGGACCAGCTCTAGTCTTCACACCTTCGTCCCAAAAGTTGTAGTCGTAGACGGTCACCGAGTCTGAAAGGCCAGCATCTACCCGATAAGCGGGTAGGTCATGTCAGCTTCCCAACAAAGAGCAAAAGCGGTGGTTGAATCTAGTATGCATGGATAAAACCTATATTGGGTGCGTAGAAAGTTATGCATGCGGCAATGCGGTAGCAACAATCAAGGTTTGCGGAGAATATGCGGCGAGGTCCACACCTCCGGGAGGTCCACACCCTCGAGGTCCACACCTGCGAGGTCCACACCTCCGGGGTCCGCACCCCTCAACAAGGATGTCCACACCAAAGCACCGAATCACAACCACGATCCGGCTCCCAACTCTCATCCGCGATGTGGGGCCCACACGCTCCTATCCCCACATCTCAACGGCCACGGGCGGGGCTCACACACTCGGGGGGAGAGAAGAAGCACAAGAAAAGAGTCTAGCCGGGTGAGAGATCGAGAGGACCGTCCATAACCGAGAGGACACGGACTATAGCTATAGGTTTAACACTGCGAGAGGTTGTACAACCGTACCCGCCCGAGTAGAGTCGGAAACGGTGGCCGCGCGTCCCAAACCCTACCATACGGCCGGAGCCCAAGTAAGTGGATAGTACCCTCCTGCGTCTCCGAGTGCGGCGCGACCCCTGCCGTAGAGCTCATGCGCCGGCGAGGGGTCCCTCGAAGGCGTGGAACCCTTCCCCGGCCTCGCGGGGGCGAAGTCTTCTAAGGAGGAAAGCGCGTCTCCCGACACGATCACACCGATCCGCCTACAGGAGGGACGCTATCCACTACGAGTCTCACCCCGCACCCCCGCCCAATACAAGGCGGGCGGTTTGTACGGTGAAAGTCCACTGAAGCAAGGTCAACCGACGATCGGTCCTTAAGGGCCGAGAGCGAGCACTCACCATCTCCATCCCGTCCGACACACCGCTCGGGCGAGAGGCCAGATCGCATCTCCCCGAGGTAGGCGTTCTCAAGTAACCGAACAGCTCGCTCCCGCCAGAAACACGTCAAGGGGAAACACACCCAGAACTCACACTAGAACACACCGAGATCTTCCACATCTCAGTCCAAGCCCAGAATACCATCCATAATCAAGCAACAAAAGTATGGATAGTTGGTATATGGGACTAGCTAGGGGTCTGTAGCTAGCCCCGAGGTAGGTAAAGCAAGGAATCAGGATATAACAAATAACAAGGCAGGGCTAATCAAATGGCTATGCAATCCATCGAATCAAGTAACATAAATATAGCACTAGCAACTAATAGCATGCATGGGTTCTACATGGTTGGGAGTGACATGACACCTGCGCGGTAGTCGTCGTAGAGTAGTAGAGGTTGAGCGTCCTCTCGGGCAAGGTCGGGGTAGTCGCGTCTTCTCGGACGTCGCAGCTCGGGTCTTCAGCAAGAACACAAGCCTACACGAGATGCGACGTGGAAATAAATAACGAGCATTCATCTATTGCAAAAACATCAATAAGAACCAATTTAGAAGATCCGAATAAACTCCAGAGTAAATACAAGCAGCACTGGTTTAATTAATAAAAATAGAGATGATTTTAAAACAAAAGTAGTTTAAGCAACTAGTTTTTATATACTAGTAAACGGGGGTAAGATCAAGAGTTAGCTTACGGGTCTTACGGCTAAGATCTTAGGTAGCCAAGCACTGCAAGCGGGGAAAGCGGAGAGAGGCCGAGATCAAGCTCTTGCTAGGTTTTAGCTCACGAGAGGGTTGAAGCGGTAGCGCGAAGGATGATGAAAGCGAGAGCGAAGCAAAGATAACTAGAAAAGGCATTATCATGCCAAGATATGCGGCGACGGCTCGGACGGGATGAAAGGATCATCTTGTGAGCGACTTCGGGTGGCGATGAGATAAAGTGTGTTTAAGAGCGCTACGAGTCATGTGCGACGATGCGGCATCATCCATGGCATGGCAGCTAGGTTGCGGCTCGGGGTTGCCGTTCGTGAAGCGGTGGCCCTTGCTCACGGCCGGGCCATCCATCACGGGCGACGTCCGGCTTCAAGCACATGGCACGGTACACGCTTCACAACACATAGCCTCGTAGAGCGAGAGCGGGTTAAGCGCGAAGCAGCAAAAAGGGGAGGCAAGGGTGTAGGAAAGGTAAGTGGTGCGAACATGGGGTAGGATTCCTGTCCGCGGCACACCATTGGTTAATTGCGGGGCTCCGGCGTCCCAGACCCTCATTAGCTCAGTGGCGGGTTGCGGCCACGAATCCTACACCAAGAACGCGGGGCAAAAAGGGGCTCGGTTCAAGGACAAGAGCAGAGAAGGACAGGATAGCAGTGAGCGTCTCAAAATTATGAAACCAACGCAAGTGGGTTCATAATTTTCGGAGCTCGGATAATTAGTTATGAATTTCCAAAGATAAAAGGTTTTATAAATTAATTTCCAGAATTATTTATAAAAGAGAAAAGGATTTTTAGTTTGATAACAGGGTTGGCATCCGCATGACATCATCATGACGTCATCGACACAGATGGTGGGCCAAAATTGGGTCCAAAGGGTTAGTGGCCCAATGGGCCGACCCGACTTGGCCCAAGGTTCCAAAGTCGGAAAAAGTCCTCGGACTACGTTTGCTTCGGCTTTGGTTAGTCTTTGGACCAAGATGGGCTCTGTTGGGTCATAGCCCAAACAAGTGCACGGTGGTTATGATGAAGTCGGATCTGCTCCCCGAACTCTTACGGGGTTCGCTCGACCCGGCGACCGCGGGATCCTTTGTGTCTCAAGTGATCCGCGCGCGTGTGGCCGGGGTGTGGCATCACTCAAGATCGGAGGAAAAAGGGGGTCCCGCCCAAGGTGCTCGGCAAAATGCCAGACAGGGGGCGGTGACGCGGCAAGGGCTGGCCGGCGACGGATCCCGGTGGCGCCGCGGCTGTGCACGCACCTGCGGGGAGAAAACATCACAGCGCGAAGGCTGAGCCACAGATTGACGGCACGTGCGGGCTCAACGTCGGCGGCCGGTCACGGCGCGGCGTGAGCGGTGGTGCGAAGCGGAGCGCGGCGGAACGGGTTCGGGTGAGGTAATGGCCGCGGCTCGCCGACGCGTGCCGGGGTGCACGACGGCGGAACGGAGACGGGATCTGCGGGGGAAAACGGCGGCGCGAAGGCCGGACAAGGGTCGGTGCAAGAAAGAGGAAGAAACGTATCTTGCACTCATTTGTGCAAAACATCGAACACGTGGAGGGCATGCCACGGTGAGGTTGCGAAAATGCTCCCAAGTCACTAATGTTCACGGGGAGCGAGGGCGCAACACGAAGGTTGGCGACACGGGCATGCATCGGAGGGTTAGAAGGGGTTGGCTTGGTCGGATGGCTCACCAACGGGCTCGTTGACACTCATGTCATTCGTCGAACACATTGTGGGCGAGGTGGACGGATGTCGTGTTGGGGAAGAAAGAGAGGGCGGCGGCTTGTCCTCGCGCAAGCCCGCGGTTCTCTTGGCGTAGGCGTTCCCGCCGACGACGTCGTGGATCGGTAGTCACGGCGTCCTCGGTGGGGGCGGCTTCCGGCTTCCTTCGATCCTCCTCCGCGACGCCGACGGTTTCATTCGGCAACCGGGATGTTAGTTTGGGTAGGAAAGGATTGGACGGCAGCAAACGAAAGGAAGGGAAAAACGGGGAGTCTTGTTGTGTGCACTTCCCACCTTTCGGAGCAAAACATCGAGCATGACAAGGGCGCGGTGGTGAGCGGCGGCACATTCCGTCGAACACCTTGTGTGCATGCGCACGATCAAGGAGGCGCGGCTTGGCAACGATCATGCTGCTTGGTTCGGAACACTGCGGGTGACGAACACGGCACGAAGGCCGGCTTCGAGAGACGAACGAGGGCGAGCAACGGCATCAACTCGTGCTCCGGCATTCCACCGAACGGTTTGTGTGCATGCAAAAGTGCGGCCCGCGTGCAAGACAATTTTGAGCACTTGCGTTCCACGGAAGACGGGGCATCCATTTGCCACGGCTCGATGGCCGGCCAACACGGCGGGACATGGTTTGCGAGAAGAAGGGATGGCTTGGGTGCGGCTGCTCACCGGGGGGCTCGTCGGGTGTCAAGCCGAGGCAGGGAGATGTCGGGGCCGTGGCGGCTTGGCGCGGTGTAGGCAGAGGGGGGGGCATGTCAAGGCCCGGGTGTTGGTGTCGAACTCTGTCCCGGCTTCCTGGTTGTCACCTGTGGCGGCAAGGGACGGAGCAGCAGCGACGGTGCGCCCTTCCCATCGGCAGGGCATGGAGCCGAGCGGGAGGCGGCGCCGCCGGCCCCCGGCTCTCACGCGTCGCCCTGGAGGTGGGCACACGCCCTCCAATGCGCAGGCCGCCATCCTCCCGCAGCTCCTCATCCCCCAGGTCTCCCCTTCCTCCTCCTCTGCTGCCGCGGTGGAAGAAAATTGGGGGAAAAATCCCCTGGCGGCGGCGGCGGGCAGGGCCAGAGCAAGGGACGGCTGGGCAATTTATACAAGCGAACTAGGGTTGGGCGAGTGCTGTAGACGGCGGTGATCTTCGGCATCCGTGCCCATAGCCACGCGGCACGCATCCGGCGGCTTGGGCGCGATGCGGGGGCGGGGAAGGTGCGCCGCCGGCGCCACGTTCGGTGTGGGGAGAGCGCACGGTCACGGGGAGGGGGAAAGGTGAATAGCCCCCTGGCCGACGAGTGGGTCCCGCCGGTAAGTGAAAGAAAAAGGGGGAGAGAAAGGTTGGCGGGGGCCGGGGCCGAGAAGCGAGCCGGCGCGGGCCTCGCGGTTCGGGGTGAAGCCTGATGGTTTGGGGTTGGGTTGAGGGGTCTCCGGCAGACTTCAAAGGCAGAGATAGGGCCCAGTTAGTAGTTAGTGTTTATCAGGGTTTTTGAATTTAGTTTTGAAATAAGTTTAAACCTTAGGTTGAATTTGATTACTTTCAAGTTCAAACCTCTCACAATTAAACTCCAAATAAAATCCATAAACTCCTAATCACAATTTATACCATACTTTTAGAAATAGTTTTTATATGGTTTTATTTATATGGAATTTAAGATGAGTGGCTAGCAATTTGGCTCAAAATTTGGTAGCACGCAAGTTCAAACAAAAAGTTTTAAATTTTTGCGAAAATTCACACATGGTAAATCATTCAAATTTCTGGGATGTTACACCCCCTCCCTCTTCTCCCTCGCTCACGGGCCCAGCGCTCCCCCCCGCGCCCCACCTCCCCTCTGCGCGCCCCACCCGAGCTCCCGGAGGGCGGCGGTGGGGGTCCAAGCTCCCGGCCGCGACGGCGGCGGCACCCGCCGGACCGGAGGCGGCTCGAGCTCTCGGCCGCGGGGGCCCCTGCTCCTTCAAGGTCCACAGCGGCTTCTCTCCTCCGCACCCCGCCAGCTCCTCTCCCCTGGTCCCCCTCGTCTCAACCGCCGTCGTGCAGATCCAGGGTTGACGAAGCGGTGGTGGGCTCCTCCCCACGGGCGGGGCATCCGGCGCGGCGACCACTTTCCTCCTCGGCATCTACAGGCGGCGGGGTCGGCTCCGCCTCCTCCATGGCTTGGAGGCCGGACCCCCGCCACCCGCGCCCGCCATAGCCCCCGCAACCCGGCCCCCAGGCGCGCCGCCCCACCCCGGCCGATCAAATCCTCAATCGCCATTCAAATTATTTGAAGATAAGTTAATTCTCGTCATATTCACTTCCATCAGAAGATAGAACCATAGATTATTTGAAGATAAATTAGTCAATAGAACCATATAGAGCCATAATCAAGTAGTTGCCCTTCGTGAATGCAGATAGAGTAACACTATGATACTCAGTTGGTTGGCTGTAGCGACAATATAATATGGCTCTCCCCAATATCTCTGTTTCATTGACTTTAAATTCAAGATGCTCTTTGGTATAGCACCAGATATAACATTGCTTGCTATATCCATGATCATTAATTTTCATTGTATAATTTCTAGAATCCTAGCAAATGCACTCAGTATGCTATATCCATATGCTGCAGGCGTGATACATGTTCATTTCTAGAATCCTAGCAGATGCACTCAGTATGCATGCCTATTGCCTATCTTGTTAGGAAAAAATAGCTGTTATGTGCCTTTGTGTTACTAAATGATGACTGCCTATCAGCCGCGCTCACTGAATGGGAGTCGTCGTTGCCTGTGTTGCTGAATGATGACTGCTGTGTGCAAATGTGGCTGTGCCTTTGTACGGCTTCGCTGACACAGGAGACGGCGAGATAAGAGCAGTAGCTAGCTTTTCTTGCCCTCTTTACTTCGTTTGTTTTGCCACCATAGTAAGTACCCATTGACTTGATGTAATGTAAACTACAAATCTATAGGTTACCAACCACAGGAAGAGATGCCACCTAAGCATTCATAAATACATAAACTGAAATTGAGTAGAATTATCTAGGAAATTTTAAATACACAACGGTTGCAATATTTATTACAAACATAAGTTCCAATTGCTACATAATGAAAGATACCTAAACTGTTGGAGTTTTCTGCCACAGTTTATAAGAAACAAAGACAATATACTAGCATTTAGCTTCAAGTATCTTCTTGGTAATGCATTTTCAAACTGTGTGATGTATTTCTCTTGCATTTATTTCTCACCACAGTAAAAAACTAACACCTTTTTTTGTTATGATGATCAGCTGTCTTTGAAAGGGCATTTGACTACTTTAGAACCAGTGGACCAGAGTTGAAGGAGGAAAGAGTTATGCTTCTTAAAGAGTGGCTTAATAAGGAAGTGAGCTTTGGTGATCTTGGTGATGTCAGCTTAGTGCAGAAGAAGGCTTCAAGAAAAATCAAGCGGAAGAGACCAATCCCTATGGAAGATGGATCCACGATAGCGTATGCTCTTTACTCACTTGTACCTTTTAGCATTTCTGTTTCAAAAAGTTTGCATCTGCATGTGTAGCTATGTTATGCATTAGTCAGTATCCACTAAATCTTAAATCAGGAAAATAGCAAGCACAAAATCTGCTGCCTTTATCTCTTTCCTTGTGTTTTCTGGGTATCTGGAAATATATGTACGGACTAATGAGTACTGACATAGCATTTGCTTATTCCTTCAGGTATGAGGAGTATATATATATATATATATATATATATATATATATATATATATTACATTTTCCCATATGAAGTTGCTCAAGCACCAAACCTGAAATAGCCTTTGGTCAAGTTGTGTGGTCTAAGGGCGTTAGTTTTACAGACATGTCGGTTTTTGCTAACTGCACTAGCCTTTGGATCAGAGTATCCTCATTATTCATGTATGTCTCAGCATATAATCATTATTTCTGATTATACAATGGTTATTGTGATATATTATGATGTCTGTGAGACTGAGATGAATATTATGATATATATGAGACTGATGAATATTATGATATATATGAGTCTTTGATGAATATTATGATATATATGAGTCTTTGATGAATATTATGATATATATGAGTCTTTGATGAATATTATGATATATATATATATGAGTCTGTGATTTTTGGGTATTTTTAAACGTGAAAAACAAAAAAATGCAATGGCCACTTTGCCGTGCGTTTTCCGGAAAACGCACGACAAAGTGACCAAAACCAATAGCAGAATCAGTGCCTTTGCCGTGCGTTTATAGGGGCGCACGGCAAAGGTGCCATTTATTGCCGTGTGTTTTGTGCCTCGGCGCACGGCAAAGAGCCCATCTTTGCCGTGCGTTTTTTTACCGGCGCACGACAAAGGGCGTCACACGCCGTCTCATCCCGGCGCCGTCAGTTGCTTTTTTTTGACCGTGCGCTGTGAAAAAAACGCACGGCAAAGATTATTTACTGTGCGTTGTCAGATACGACGCACGGCAAAGGGGCTTTACCGTGCAAAATGCTACCGTGTGCCCTTTGCCGTGCGCCCCGACGAAAAACGCACGACAAAGAGTTTGCCGTGCGTTTTAGGGCATTTGCCGTGCGCCACGGGCGCACGGCAAAGCCGTTGTTTCCCGTAGTGAGAGATAATGATGATACCGAGCTCAATCAAGATAACTGCTCCATTAGTTCCAAATTACTTATCATTTTGACTTGTTTTATTATGCACCATTTATGTCTGCATACGTAGCAAAAGAAATGTAACTCAACATGTCAACATGTCAAGTAATTTAGAATAGATTGAGTACGTAGATAAGCGGCAGAGAAACATCGGATAAACGTTGGGATACAATGCATACACGTTATGATCGAGGATGTATGCACCACCATTTGGTACATAGTATACATGCAAAGAAAATATTATAGAAGGATGCCAAACTTGATTGGAGCGTTGTGGGAATAAGGATACCCCCTAAACTTAGAAGATTTATTAATGAAGTGTTAAATTTTTTTGCTTTAAACCCTGCGAAAATGCTAATACACTTCTATCCTTCCATTTGATGTGTTATTGGCTTCGTCTCTTTTCCCATCCTAAGATTCCTAGCTCCTATACTAGGCCTGGTCATAAAGATTTCATGAGAGCAACTCCAGCAGAGACCTGCAAATTGAGGCCTCCAATCAAGTTAGACCTCAACTCCAGCAGGAGATCAATTCAGCCCTCTATTTCGTTGTGGAGCCCAACTGTCAGTGGTATTCCAATCCCGTGGTCAACCCCTCCTCCCTCCCCAGCCTGTTTCTCGATCACCGCCAGCCGCTGGCTCCTCGCGGAGTCCGTGCCGTCAAGAGCAGCAGCCCACCCGCGGCGGGCGCGCGCCCGTCATCGCCGGACGCCGGGATCTCGTCGGGAATCTCGGCGGCGCGGGCGCGGACCTCATGGACCTCGTCGGCGAACGCGTCGGGAAGGTAGTCCTGCGGCTGCCAAGAGCTCTCCACGGGCTTGAGCAGCGACAGGATGTTGTCTGCCGCCCACTAGTCCAGCGACTCGAAGATCTCGCGCTTCTGCGCCCACACGTCAGGCCAGCGCTCGGTGGGGTCCGGCGACGGTGAGGCCGTCGGGACGTGGAGCGAGGCGAGCGCATCCAGCCGCCATGGGTCCGCCGTCGCCATGAGCACGCCACCGAGATCCGCGAAGGGCACCGCCAGCACGGCCCACTCCGCGAGGTCCCTCAGGAGCAACTGCCTCCGCCGGAACGACACAGCGACGCCCTCCTCCGCCGGACTCCAGTTTCTTGCTGCTTCTTGCTCAACGTCACCGACCCCAGCTTGTTGCTTGCCGGCCCGGTGCGGGCGACGAGGTCCTCGGCGTCGCTGCTGAACACGTCGAGGTGGTGGCCTGGCGGAGCGCGAGGTGGCTGGGTTGGGCAGTGCGGCGACTTCGAAGCGAGTGAGGCGGACGGTGCCCCTGAGCCGGCGGACGGCGCCCCTGATCCCGGCGGCGTCGGCCAGCACCTACAATGTGACGTCGCGCACCACCCACTGTAGGTGTTCAGCTCCAAGGAGGAAAAGGGAGTCGAGGGGAAGAAGTCCCTGACGGACCAGACCAAGGAGCTCCTGGCCAAGTACAGTGGCGCGTACCTGGCCACCTCCATCTCGCTCTCGCTCGCTCCCTTCACCCTCTGCTACCTCCTGTCGACGTGCAGGACCTGCTCGCATCGTGTCGTGGCTTGATGCGCAGCCGACGACGTCCGTGGTGTGCGTCAGACGGCATCCAGCGCTCGCGCTTCGAGCGACACCTCCGCTACTCCCGGACCCGGACGCCGCTCCATCAGCGTCTTCCCGTTCCAGTTCGGTGTCGCGCAGAGCCTGGCGGTCAGGTGAGTGGCGGCGCTGGGGAAGATGCGCCGCTGGGGGGAGATGGCGGCGGCGGATCGAGGGGAGGAGGAAGCCCAAGCCCGACGGCGGCGTGCCCGACTGCTGCCTGATTGCTGGAGAGAGACAGGGAAGGAGGAGAGAAAAGGAAAGGAAAAAAATAAAAGAAACGATGGGACCCACGTTTGGAGGGGGAATGGAGGGCCTCAAGGAATGGAGGGTGAGAGTTGGAATTTGGAGGAGTATGGAAAATGAAGGTTCATATAGAGGCCCCGCTGGAGTTGTTTTTTTGCCCAAAGCCTTCAAATTTTGGAGTAGAGGCCCATATAGAGGCCCCCACTGGAGTTGCTCTGACTCACTTTAACCATTCTTGTGTAAAAAAAAGCATATTCATGTGTGGTAATAGTTAAAGAACTGCAATATATTGGTATCAAAGTTGTTATTTGTTAATGCTACATTGCTACCTTAAAGTGGTCATGGTAATTCGCATGTCCTAATTTTGGGATAATGACAATCGTCGTCTCAAGTTAAGCGTAGGCTAAAATATTTAATGTTATAAAATCCGTCGAATGAAAAAATAAATAATGATAATTCATAATAAGCAATAGAGAAACATCGCGAGAAACCAAACCAGCCCAGCTCAGCCCATACACGGCCCGGCCCTTCGCCATTTCGGCCGGGCGAGAGCCCGAGCCCGGCCCCTTGGAACCAACGGCAAAGCCCGCAGGGGGGAACAGAATCCTTCCAGACGTTTCCTTCCAGGCCGCGGCGGCGCGCTCTCCTCCCGTTTTCCCGTCCCCGCATCCGCCACCAGGGGTCTAAACGTAAATTCCCGGGCCCCCACCCCACGTCGCCTTCTCGACGCCACCGCACACGTGCCCGGCCCCGGCGCCCGGCCGCCACGTAACCCGTCGCCTCCTCGAGCCTCCCGTTGGTGTCCGCCCGCCGCCTGCTATTAGAACCCCCCGCCCGGCCCCGTCCCAACCCAGTCGCCAGTTCACAACTGCGACTTGCCTGAAGCTATTATCTTCCCGAGCCATCTCCGTCGCCATTCGGGGTGGAGATTTTTTTAGGCAGGCTCCAGCGCTTCTTCTTCGCTTCTTCTCGTACTACTAGGTGAGCATGAATCACAAGCTCGCGCCTCCTTCTCTGTGCTGGATTGAAAGAAATCGGATCGATTGGTTTTGCTTTGCGATTCCTGCTCCTGAGATGCTGAGATCGCCTTCTGAGGCTACTTTTGCCGTAGGTTTCTGGGGGCTCCGGGGTGAATCTATGGCCCTTTTCTGTTTTCACAAGTAGTATCGTGGCCTTTTGTGTGGCTGTCTGTGCGCGAAAGCTACTGCAGCTCTGCAACGAACGCCGGGGGATTTTGATGTTGTTTTCTTGGATATTCCTTTCATTCGGATACTTGCAGTGGGTCCCTGTGCTATCTGCGCCGGATTTGTCACCATTCATCCCCCAAGGATTTGGGATTTGTCGACGGCTATGGCGGATTTGCTCCCCCCAGGCGGCCTCCAATCATCCGAAGTTCCGAACCCATGGCTTCCTGTTTTGGTTTGTTCAACGTTGCGTTGCAAAGCACGCCTTCGATGTTTTTGCCGGAAACTTCGGTACTTTGCCGAAAGGAGGGTTCGGCGCATATGCCGTGCTGCCTTACACTTGCCGTCTCTTCTACATTTTAGCTTCGATGCGTTTCAGACTTCCTTTCAGTAGGCTTTCTGACCAAACACATCTTAGGCTGAACGGTCTCTGATTGCGACGAACACACTCTTTGTGCGCTTGCCAGAAGGTTGCCTATTTGCCATCCTGATATACAACTATTTATAACAAGTTTGCTCGTTTTAGTTTTACAAATTTCAGAAGTGCTCTCCCGAAGATCTTGGTCTTTTGAGCAATCAATGTTTAGATCCTTGATCATGCTCTAGTCGTGCAAGCCTGCATCTGTGTGTTAATGTTACTCTCTTTTGGTTTGGTTTGGTTTGTTTAGTATATAAGTGATATAATCTTATCATTGGGGATTTCACTCTGACCTCCTGCGCATACTGCATCTTGTAGCTGTTCTTTTGCAAGCATCTAAGACAAAGTTACTGCTAATTACAGCCACACACAGTCTTCTTAGTTTGTAAATGTTCTATGGCAAGTTCAGTGAAGGTCTCTTAATTATTTTCGTTATGATTGCAGGTTCAGGTTGCCTTTCAAGTCTCAGAGAAGGATCAGCTCAATTATCTTAGAGCACCAGATTATGGATAGCAGTCATAGCACGAAGCCACTGAGAGGGGAATTGAACAATTTGCTCGGTACTCTTATGGTTTATAGTGGTGTGCAGAGTAGGCAGGCTCAGAATGTTGGTACTGAAACCAGCTTGACAGGTTGGAAAGACCTTCCCATGGAGCTGCTCCTGCGGATTATGTCTTTAGTTGGAGATGACAGGATGGTCATTGTGGCCTCTGGTGTATGCACGGGATGGCGTGACACCTTAGGTTGGGGAGTTGCAAATCTTTCACTATCATGGTAAAGAAGTTTCCCTTCCAGTCATGTTCTTTTTAGTTTGTCATGTGTTTATCTTCAGAATCAAATATTGATTTAAGAATAGAGATTTTCCCATACCATGGATTTTGACACAGTAAAAGATTAGTGGTTATGCTGTCTTCAGTTTCACAAGCGTTTCAAATCTGAATATGGTCATAGTGTTCTACTGCAGCTGCTTTGCTAATTCTGCAACCTGTATCCATCCTATGGCTATGGGTTGGTTCTTTAGGAGACCTTGCTATACATCAAATCACTTTGTTTTTGTTGTTGTTTCTTGTTTGTCAGCAAATACTAGTTGCTGCTGTTCAACCATATCATGTATACAATCAACCATATGATTATGACTCCAAGCATGAGAATTCCATGTTCCGTTTTGTTTGGAATGAAGTTGATTATTGTTATATACACACGTGAAAAATGAAGCCATAAATGCTGATACATCACACATGGTACATAGTTTGACAACTTGTTTGAACAATTCCTGGTTGCTTGTTTCTTGTTCTGTGGACTGTGGGCACTATAGGCTAACATCACACATGGTACATAGTTTGACAACTTGTTTGAACAATCCTGATTGCTGGCTTCCCATTCTGTGTGCACTATGGGCAATCAAAGTACGGTACAATATATTCGTGGTGGATCATACATGGCATGTTGAAATGCTAATTCTAGTTTGTTGGTTCATGGTTTTATATTCACTCATTGACACAGCTTTTGCCATTAAAAAGAACTGGTGTGCAGATGTTCTTCTGACATAACAAAAGCAGCATATAATGATATGCCTCCATATAACCTTGACTGCATACTTATAGACTAACGAATTTTTCAGGAGATATAGTGCTTAGATTTTTTTTCATATTCTGTGCTACAGTTTCTTGTTTTGCTACAAATAGAGTATTGGTTTACTACTACTGCAGTACAGTTCCTAGATGACCATCTGGTATTTTTTAATGGTGTATTGGAAGGAAAATTGTTTATTGACAAAGGGAAGTGTCATTTTCAGGTGCCAGAACCACATGAATGACTTAGTGATATCACTTGCTCACAAATTCACGATGCTGCAAGTTCTATCTCTACGGCAGATCAAACCTCAGCTCGAGGACAGTGGTGTGGAGGCTGTGGCGAACTACTGTCATGATCTGCGGGAGCTGGACCTCAGCAGAAGCTTTAGGCTTAGTGACCGGTCCTTGTATGCTCTGGCGCATGGGTGCCCTCACCTCACAAGGCTCAACATCAGCGGGTGTTCCAATTTCAGTGACGCTGCTTTAGTGTTCCTCAGTAGCCAGTGCAAGGATCTCAAGTGCCTGAATCTGTGCGGGTGTGTGAGGGCAGCTTCTGACAGAGCACTACAGGTACTTCAGTTGCTGTAGCATTGGTTGCGGGAGCTTGTGTTGATCTCTGTTCTTTCGACACTGCAGGCCATCGCCTGTAACTGTAGCCAGCTGCAATCGTTGAACCTGGGCTGGTGCGATGGCGTCACTGACAAGGGAGTGACGAGCTTGGCGTCAGGATGCCCTGAACTCAGGGCTGTGGACTTGTGTGGCTGTGTTCTCATAACAGGTAGTGATTCGTCGATGTTTATCTTTATCAGTGCTTGTTTGATTTGAATTTGTGCACAACTTTATTGGCTTCATGGTGAGTATTTTGCTAGGCCAAATGTTTGTTTCACCTATCAGGGGCTCAGCCCTGGAACTTGACCGACTCTTGCTTTGATCTGTTGTGTATGCAGATGAGAGCGTAGTCGCGTTAGCGAACGGCTGCCCTCACCTTCGTTCCCTGGGGCTGTACTACTGCCAGAACATCACGGACCGCGCCATGTACTCGCTGGCCGCGAACAGCCGCTCGAGGAGCCAGGGCCGCCGGGGCTGGGACGCGGCGAAGAGCGGCAAGGACCGGGAGCGGGACGGGCTGGCGAGCCTGAACATTAGCCAGTGCACGGCACTGACGCCCCCTGCGGTGCAGGCTGTGTGCGACTCGTTCCCGGCGCTGCACACGTGCCCGGAGCGGCACTCGCTCAACATCAGCGGGTGCCTCAGCCTCACCTCCGTGCACTGCGCCTGCGCCCTCCACCCGCACCGCGCCGGCCGTGCCATCCTCTCCAACCACGCCTACTGAAACCTGGTGGGGGATCAGGCAGCTGCATGGGCATGCGCGGTGTTTGCTCGGCTCGGCTCTGTTGTAAGAAAGGTGTGTTGTGTAGTATCTGTGCGCGCTCGTTGAAGAGAAGGTTGAAGAGAAGGTTGTGTGTTCGTGTGTCCACCCCAGAACTTGGGTTGTACATGTGCTACTTTGGCGGTACGACCGAGTTTTACCTGTATAGCATTAAAAAAGTTTGGCTGTGACCGAGGTGGTTGGCCTGTAGGAGCGGGTGGCCACGCTCAGCAAGGTCCTCGCCGCCGAAGGCCCGCTGGAGGCCAGGGTGAACGCGGGCGCCGTCGTGGAGGCCGCCGCGTCGGCGTCGAGCGTGGAGGCTCGGGCGGTGTTGGGCGCCGCCGTGGGCGTCACGGAGGGCCTCGCTGCGCGTGTCGTGCACGTCAGGATCTGTCACACCCCTTGCCGTCGGCGATCACCGGCGGCGTGAGAAGACGGATCGAATCGAGAAAGAGAAGGAGAACCGCGAGAGGAAAAGTTCTTCCGCACGTTTTCTATTTTCTTAGTTTTTGATAATTGTTGATAACATTACAGAGTCTCTCTCCTTTTACATAGCTAGCGGTAGGACTCACTGCCACTCCGGCCCCCCACACACATATTCTCCTACAAACTCAGCCGGCGCCTTTACACGTCGTTGGCGTACGCAGGCCTAGCCTCCTCCAGGTTGGCAATCCCACCTTGACCAGGCGTGACATCTCCCCCCCGCTGAAGATGTTGACTGTCCCCAGGCAACTGATGAAGGAAAGCGTTGCTTCAACACATACCGATCCTCCCATGTAGCCGAATTGCGTGGTAAATGACGCCACTTGATCAGCACCTGTGGAATTGCTGAGTTACCTTTCTTCACGAGCCTTCTCTCAAGAACTTGTTCAGGTTCCAGATCCACTGCAGTGAAGTCTTGTAGCTTTGTGATATCATTGAATGTTGGAGTAGAATCTGGTGTGAAAGGCTTTAACTGGGATATGTGGAAGACTGGGTGTACCATGCTGCCTGGTGGTAATTCCAGTTTATAAGCTGTTGTCCCAATCTTTTCTACCACTCAAAACGGGCCAAAGAACTTGTAGGACAGTTTAGGGAATGGCCTGCCGACCACTGACTGTTGTGTGTAAGGTTGCAATTTCAGCAGAACCAATTCACCAACTTGAAACTGTCGATCTATTATGTGGCGATCAGCTTGTAGCTTCATTCGATTCTGAGCAGCTGTTAGATGTTTCTGTAGGCTGCTAAGGTGAGCTTCCCTGTCTTGAATGAAGTCCATAGCTTCAGAGCCCCCACTAGTTGCTTCTGGTAGAGAGACACCAGAGTTTGCTTCATAGCCATATAAAGCCTTGAAGGGAGAGCAACCAATGGCAGAGTGAAATGATGAATTATACCATAATTCAGCTAAGGGTAGCCAAGCTTTCCATTTCTTTGGAGATTCCAGCACAACACACCTCAGGTACATGTCCAAGCACTGGTTAACTCTCTCCGTTTGACCATCTGTTTGAGGATGGTAGGCTGAACTTCTAAGCAATGAAGTATCAAAGAGAGCAAACAATTCCCTCCAAAATGCACTTGTGAAGACCTTGTCCCTATCAGTGACAATTGACTTAGGCAAGCCATGAAGCTTCACTACATTGTCCAGGACCAACTTTGCCACACTTTGTGCTGCGAAAGGATGCTTAAGTGGTATGAAGTGTGCATATTTAGTGTACCTGTCCACTATGACCAAAATGGAATTGTATCCTTCAGAGGATGGTAACCCTTCAACAAAATCCATAGATATATCCTGCCATGCCCCATTTGGAAGAGGTAGTGGCTGCAAGAGACCAGCAGGGTGGGTATGCTCATGTTTGGCTTGTTGACAAACCTGACATTGCTTGATAAAATTCCCCACATCAGACTTAATCCCTTTCCAATAGAAGAGTTTCTTGAGTCTGAAATATGTTGCTTTTGTACCAGAATGCCCCCAACAGCACTAGCATGCATAGCAGCTATCAATTTTGTTTGCAATGCCGAGTTGTGTGCTATCCAAACTCTTCCTTTGTGTAATCCATTCTCAAGAGAATATCCCTTCTCATCAGGGCTGTGGATTGCTAACTTAGCCAACAAATTTAAGGCCACAACATCAGTAGCATATGAATCGACTACTTCCTGCACCCACAGAGGTGTGACCTCAGATACAGCCTGAAGAGCATGGAGATGACTCACTCTGGAGAGAGCATCTGCTGCCAAGTTTTCTTTTCCTTTTCTACAGACCACCTTGAACTGTAAACCCATCATCATTCTTGTCATTGCTTTCTTCTGTAGCTCAGAGTGCAGGGTCTGTTCAGTTAGGTAAGAAAGACTCCTATGATCTGTCCTGATAATAAATTCTTGTCTCTGGAGGTATGGGCGCCATTTGTCCACTGCCATAATCAGTGCTAGAAACTCTTTCTCATAGGCCCTGTTTGGATCCATGGGCTAGAGTTAGTTTTGGCTAGTTGGAGCTCAACTAGCCACAAGTATCCAAACATGAGGGCTAGATTGAGCTAGTTTGCATCTAACACACCCCAAAAACTATCCCACCCAAGAGGTGCTTATTGGGGCTAGTTTATGTTGGGTCCACCAAAAAGTGACTTTTCTCTCTCACTCCACCCACACCTAATGATTGAAAGGGTACATTTAATGTCATTCTAACCCTTTCATCCAAACACCTCTAGAGCTAGAGTTAGTTTAGGGCTAGAGCTAGAGTTAGAAACTAGCTCTAACTCTAACCCTGCTGGAGTATCCAAACAGGGCCATAGATGGAAAGCTTCTGATGCACAGGACCTAGGCCTTGCTCAGATATGCTATGGCCCTGTCTTTCTGGATCAATACAACACCTATACCCACCTCACAAGCATCTGTCTACACAATGAAAGTATCTTGGAAATTTGGGATTGCAAGCACTGGAGCTGTGACCATGGCTTGTTTCAGTTTTGCAAATGCTTCTTGAGCCTCTGTGGTCCACACAAATTGTTTCTTCTTCAACAAATTTGTGAGAGGTTTTGCCACTATACCATAATGCTTAATAAATTTTCTATAATAGCCTGTTAGGCCCAGAAAACCCCTTAATTCAGTGACTGTGATAGGTACCTGCCAGGACAACATAGCTTCAGCCTTGCTAGGATCAGTAGCTACACCAGCATCAGTGATAATATGCCCAAGATAATCCAATCTTCTCTGAGCAAAACTGCATTTACTTAACTTCATATATAGCTTGTGCTCTCTCAATTTTTCCAACACCAGTCTAACATGCTAAATATGTATAGTCAAATCTGGGCTATATATATCAATATATCATCGAGAAAGACCAGCACAAACTTCCGAAGGAAAGGTTCTAACACAATATTCATGATGCACTGGAATGTAGCTGGAGCATTAGTGAGCCCAAACGGCATTACCTTGAACTGATAGTGTCCGTGATGCGTCTTAAACGCTGTCTTGTGTTCATCCTCTTTCTTCATACATACTTGGTGATAACCTGAACGCATATCCAGTTTAGTGAAGTACCTGGTTCCTGCCAATTCATCAAGAATTTCATCTATGATCGGCATAGGGAATCTGTTCTTGACCGTGATGTCATTCAATCGACGGTAGTCAATGCAGAAACGCCAGCTTCCATCCTTTTTCTGAACTAACAGGACTGGTGATGCAAATGGGCTTGTGCTTGGTGTTATCAGTCCTGCTGCCAACAACGCCTTAACTTGCCTCTCAATCTCATCTTTGTGTAATGGTGAATAGCGATAAGGTCTTGCACTAACTGGTACTGAATTGGGAAGCAAGGGAATGGAATGATCCCAGGGACGCTCTGGGGGCAATGTCTTAGGATCTTCAAACACATCCTGGAACTCCAGTAATAGCTGCTGGACTTCTGGGCAATTGGCTTGCTGTTCATTGTCAAGGACTGGTTCTATAATAGCAAAAGCTCCTATGTCATTTCCTGCACACCATTTCACCAGGGTGTCTGCTGACAGTTCCAACAGCTGCAGGGGAGGAGGTAAGACTCCTTGTAAGCAGATTTCTTTCCCTTGGTCCTCAAATGTCAGTGTCCTGCTGTCCCAGTGGCAAGACATGGGGCTGTGTGGTTTCAACCAATCAAAACCCAGAATGGCATCAAAGGCTCCCAACCCCAAAACTTTCATATCAATAGTAAATGTGTATCCCTGACACCACCACTCCATTTGTGGAACATAGGAGTCACAGATCAAGGATTCTCCATTAGCTACTTTCACTACTTGAGGCTTCATAGGTTGTTCTTGGATGCCTACTCTGGATAGAAATGCCTTGCTTACAACGCTGTGGGAGCTACCACTGTCCACCAATATAAGCATGGCCTTGTTCTTCAATAGTGCTTTGAGCTTGAGAGCCTCCCCTTGATCTGTAACAGCTATAGCATTTATGGACAGAGAGCAGAATTCACTTGCCAAAGCATCTTCCAGTGCCAATTGCTCTAAGACCTCCTCAGTAAGATTCACATCCAGATCATTAACCACTAAAGCATTGAGATGAGCCCTTGGTCTCTTGGTACACTTAGCAATATGGGAAGGGTCAAAGAGTTCAGAGCAGTAGTAGCACAAGTTGTTGCCTTACAGTAATCTCTCTTTTGTCTTTCCTTTGTCAAGGGTGATGGTACTGTCACAGCTTTGCTGTCTTGTTTAC
Organism: Cenchrus americanus; assembly: GCA_947561735.1. Taxonomy (NCBI): domain Eukaryota; kingdom Viridiplantae; phylum Streptophyta; class Magnoliopsida; order Poales; family Poaceae; genus Cenchrus; species Cenchrus americanus. Next base: position 10,278,174 of record OX387244.1, read on the forward strand.
TTGCAGCAATGGAATTGGAAAATCTTTGGTTACTGAGACCCCTAGAAAACCTATACTTTGTCTTTTCCATCAATTGTTGCTGAATCTTTGCCAATATCACAGCCCTCTCCATAGTGCCAGGTAGCTGTGATTGCACTGCTACAGAGATCTCAGGTTTTAAACCTCTGGTAAACTGAGCAATGAAGAACACAGTGTCATAGCCACTACTGTGCATCTCTACCTGAAACTGCAAATCTTCAAACTCAGTAGCATAGTCCTCAACAGAACCAGTCTGTTTCAGTTCAAGCAGATCATTCAAGGCATGTATGTAATCATATGCACCAAACTTCTCTTCTATTGCATTCATGAACCGATCCCAAGTACCCAGGCCTTCCTTCCTCTTTTGGACTTGAACCCATTTTGCTGCATTTTTTCCATGTGCATAGTACCAGCTAGGATCCATCTGGACTCTGGCACATTGAAGATTCTGAAGTAATCCTCACACTTGGCCCTCCAGATTTTTGGATTTATCTCCTGTAAACAATGGAAATTGCATCTTCGGCAGGATATTTCTATTATCTACTGTCTTCTCCCCTGATGCAAACTGCGCCCCAAATTCCGGTGGAGGCTCACCTTTGTTCTTCGGACGGTCGCCATGGTGGGGACGATGAGGGCGCCGTGGTCGATCAGAGAGAGGTGGCGAAGTCGAATCCCCTGATGAATCCCCCAGTTCTTCTGACACCATGTGCTCCAACCTCATCTGGGCCACCGTCCTGCCTGTCTCCTCGATCTGCTTGGCCATGATGTCTTGATCCTTCATCACTTGATCTATTGCTTTGGTATTGAGGTCCAAATTCGCCTGCATCTGCTGCTGCGTGACGTTGATTTGGTCGATCTTATCGAACAATAGATCCAGGCTATCCGCAATTCGGTCCCAACGTGCATCACTCTGCTGCGAAGTCCCCGCCATCACTTCCAGTATGATTTGGGTCTGCACCGAAGGCTTTGGTGGCGCCATGGTGGCTTCATTGAAATTGCTTGCCCTTGTGGATTTCCTCACTCCCGACGCCTCCTCTTCGAGCAGGTCGGCTTCAGAAGAATCCGTCCCCAACAAGCCTGCTCGAAATTTCTACCGCTGCTTGAGACCAGCGATCGATCAAGGGATTTCACACGCAGACACGCTGCGCAACCCAAATCGAATCTGGCCTCCCTCCAACGCCTCCGCAACGAATCCTGCTTAGGCTCACGGAAGTTTACACCCGAACACGCCGGGCAACCCTCATCGTCGCACAATCCGTCGCTGATGTGTTGTCGCCGAAGCACAGATACCCCGGAGCAGCTGGGATTTCACACGGGAGAGCCGAAACCAGCCGCCCCTTGCCGAGGATAGCCCGTATCTGATACCACCTGTCACACCCCTTGCCGTCGGCGATCACCGGCGGCGTGAGAAGACGGATCGAATCGAGAACAACAAGGAGAACTGAAAGACACGCAGGCCCTATATTAATTGACAACTAGATTAAAGATCTTGGGCGTGTTTGATATGCCGGCGAACCAGCGAAGGCCAGCCAGAGCTCGGTCCGGAAAGTCCAGAGGTCTTGTTTGATGTTTTTGCACCAACTGAGCCCGGCTGAAGCCTTTTTCTTGTTTGATTCGGAGTGTGGAGCTTGGCCAAAGGGCAACTAACTGCAACTACCAATGTGTGATTGTGTTTGATTCGGGCCGAGCTCAGTTGGTGCAACTTTGCATTTCATTGGAAGAGGAGAAGGTAGCAGTTTCCCTCAATGTGCTTACATTACTAATTACAAAACAACATTACAAGCAGCCAAATAATTACAGAAAGGTGACATAAATGAACATAAGCAACCCTAAAATAATAATAAACTCGATAATTGCTATGAAGAGCAGGCACAATTTACCATTACTAGGCAAATGCGGACCGATTTTAGAAACATCTCCTTCAACAGAAACAACAGGTTTACCGGTGAACTCTAGATAAGAAGCAATTGCCTCTTTTTTTTGCAGTTGAAGCTCTTGTAGCAGCAGTTGTGGAAGGCAGTAACCTGTTGATGACATGCTACCCAATTTTGATAAACCCCAGGCTTCCGACCTCTGTACACTACATACCATGTCATTGCTCCTTCAAAACCAAAGCAACAAAGAGTTTAGAAGCATAATGGAGATAAAAATATTGCCTCAGATATAGGAGATCAATGGGTACATGTGAACCATGGAAACGTCAAATTCACATGGTCCATAGTTGAATACTTGGACCATGGATGAATTTAACGTTTTGATGGAATGCATGACAAGCAATAATCATAGATCATATCATCATAGGCTAAAAGATAGGAAACTGTGGCCTTAGGTAAATAAATGAGTAGCAAATGTTTCATGGCAGTCATGGAACCATGTGAGAGGTCCAGCCCCAGTTTGAGAAACATGGGCATGGACGTCTCGCATGGTTTGATGGATGTCATGATAGATAAATGGTGAACAGGATCATCATCGGCCTAACAGTGGAACAGGAACATGCAAAAGTAGCCTCAGACTACTTGAACTTGGAGCAAAAGTGAAACAGAACTTTCATGGCAGTCTTGAACCGGGGGACACATCCAGCCCCAGTTTGGAAACATGGGCATGGATGTGTTCCACGGTTTGATGAGAGACATGAGTAATATATAAGCTCCAGTTATCATAGGCCAAAAAAATGAAAGAACAGAAAATATTTGCCTCAGATTATATGTTTTTTAATCATTTGACATGGACTTGTAGCATAATGGCAACTGGTGGACAGTAGGAAACATAAGTATAAGAAGAAGAGTATGACACAGTTCTTGTCTACCATATCACCATGGGACACATTGATCCCAAGTTTGGAAACATGGGAATCGATGTGTCCCATGGTAAGATGAGAAACAAGAGTAGGGATAACTGGTAGACTACAAGAAATAACAGCATCAAGTTCCTCACAAGGCCATGTCATCATTTATGGGGTACATGGAATCATCATAGGCAAATTTTATAACCCAGCCAAAAAGGTCAACAGATAACAAGCACAGATATAACTGAATCAGGAAAACATGAACACAAATGAAACAGACAGTAGCAAAAATGACAGAAACAGAAAATGGCAGACAACAGCAACAAGGACAGAAGCATCAACACATTCAGTACCAGAGGAAGCCAACAGAGGCTCCAATTACATAGTTTTGCTCACATTGAGTGAGCCAAATGTAGTTTTCACTCACATAAAGTGAGCCAAAATGTAGTTTCTTTAGTTAGTCACAATCCCACTAACTAAACCAAAAGGTCAGCCCTCCACCATGCAAAGGTTATACCCAAAATATACATCACCATCTAGACAAGTCTTTGGTCAGCCACTAACCATGCACAGATTCTAGCCAAAATATACATCAGAAAAGAGAGAGGCTACCACAGAACTACATGCAGTAGTTCTTGGCAAGATAGGTCCTCAACCATATGGCCCTGTGTGGGCTTGACATCTGCACAAAACCAGTTGCAGTGGCCTTGTGCTCAAGTAGGAAGGTGTAGGCAACAATCAAGGCATCAGTGCTGAACTCAGTCATTTCCATGACAGCAAGATAGAGGTCTGGGTCAACATGTGCAGCATCTGTCTTGATCATAGCATTGGCAACATTGTTGATGGCATCATTCATGTTGGTCATCATTAGGATCTCTTCTTCAGTGAAAGTTCCCCTCTTACTCTTACCACAAACACTTTCAGACATTGGAACAGTGGTCTTGCCACACTCAAAGGTAGTTTTATCCCTATCAGCCTCCTGCTTAAGCCCCACACTATCTTCCTACAACTTTACAGTCAGACTATCTGCCTTGTTGACACCCAAAGGTTCATTAGAACCTAAGGCAAACCTACCAGTTGCCAAGGTACTACCAAAGAGAGTCTCCAACTCAAAGTAGAACCTAATTGGAGTGTTAAGGTACTCAGCATCCTTAGGGTGGTCCTGAAAAGAGGGCACACAGTTTAGAAGAGAGAAGCACACAGTTAAGAAGAGGGGCACAGAAAGAGATTCTTCAGACATGGGTAGGTACCTTGCAATGACCTAGGTAGTGGTCTTGTTCTAGCATTATGGCACAAGTATCTTCATCAAATGATGCCCCACTAAGTTCCTTCAGTTTAGCTACCTTACACCACTTCTGCTTCCACTTCCTCAAGTGATTGTACACCTGAGTTGCACTAATAGGCACCCCACTGTACTCAGTAACTAACCTAGCTACTGCATTAACATCTTTATCCTTGTAGGTCTTGTCCGTCTTAGACCCATTACTAACAATCTGGGCCATCCTCCTGAGGACAAACCCTGAAGTGTTGTTATTCCACCTCATAAGGCCTGCTTGCCCTGCGGCAGGGGCAGCCTCAGCATCTACCAGGTCTACAACAGCAGGGGCAGCCATGTTGACAGCAGCTACAAACCCCTCTTGGTCATCAAGGTCAATTGCAGACATCCTATTATTATAAAAATTAGGGAATGAACAATAATTGCAGCTCAATAAATCAATCAATTACTGAATAACAAATGTTTGGTCTCAGACATAGCATGCAGAAATACATAAATGTTACACTACATTAGTTCCATGTCCAGGGTCTACTAAATTATTTTACACATCCATAAAATGCAAAGAAATCAAGTCTTAGAAGAACCCCTAGCAGCCCACATAGCATTGCAAATGTCATCCCTAACCGGACACCATTGCGGGTTCCTCTAGAGGCGGTTCACCGGGATCATCATCCGGCTCAAGCCACCGAAATCCTTCCTCAACTGGAACAACAGAGTCCAACCCAAAACCAATAATCCAGTTGTGTAATATGCAGCAGGCTTGCACAAGTTTTACTTGTGTCTGGTAAGTGTGGAAAGATTTGTTGTCTATAATTCTGAACCTCCCTTTAAGTGCACCAAAGGCACTCTCCACTGTCATCCTTAGTGAAGAGTGTCTAAGGTTGAATAGCTCTCTTGCATTGGTGGGTTGGTTTGTGCTTGAAAACTCACTCAAGTGATACCTAACCTCCCTAAATGGAGGTAAGAAGCCATTTCTGCATGAATATCCAGCATCTACCAGGTAGTAATGACCTACAATTAGTGGAGGATTAGTGTGCAAGTATGTAATGTGTGAAAGTGACCATAAGTGCATGTACTAGCTAATGCAATTACCTGCTGGGACTGTGAACCCATCATTTCTGGCAATGGCATCAGCCAAAATTAGTGCATCATGGGCTGACCCTTCCCAGCCAGCTAGAACATAAGTGAACTTTAGATCAAAGTTCACAGCAGCCATAACATTCTGTGTGGGGTTGGACTTCCTACCCCTGAAAGCTTGTTGCATGCGCCTAGGCACCCTTGCCAACACATGTGTGCCATCAATGGCACCAATGCATTTCTACAGAGATTAACATGAACAGATGAACATGTGTGTCAAACTTAAGGACAGATGTGCATGTGTTTCAATCACATAGATATGACTTTACCTTTAGATAAGGGAACCATCTGTGGCTGCCTACAATCTTAGGGTGTGTGACAGTGCTTGGAGGCTTGATCATGTCAGCCCTTAATTCACCAATGGCAAACAACACTTGGTGGAAGATTCTGCTCACAGTCTCAATGGACCTCCTAAAGAATTGATGAACTACTCTAAACCTCACATTGTGTCCAACCACAAAAACAAACATTGCTACCTGCTCCTCCACAGGACAACCTAATGTCTTAGGAACAAGTTTTCTGCTCCTAAGAAGGTTGCACAAAGTAAAAAAGGGGACTCTTTTCATGCGTAACATGGCAATGCATTCTATATCATTGTAGTTGTACAACATCTCGAGTGTCCTCTGTCTATGCCTCTCGGCTTCAGTCCTAGGGCCATAAGGAATTGGCTCATGTCTTCTAACACGCCTAAGCCTATTAAGCACAAAGGAAACCATCACAACAACCATGGCGGTCGCTTGCCTAGCCATCGGATCATGTTCGCATTTTCGGCCATCTACAATGCATTCACAAATGTATAAGCAAATTAAGTAGACCCTGGCTGACCTCTGAATGTAAGTGCAAGCATTCAAAAATCATCAAAAGGCACGAACTCGCAACGCAAATATTGCCTCCCAGTGCGCATTGGCTAGTCATCATCGACCATTTATATCGCAAAGGCAATAACAGTAACAAGATAACTGAAATGAACACTGTAACAAAGCAATAACAACGATACAGGAACAAATACGTCCAAGATTTATCATCACAAAAGGAAAGAACAACAAACAACACATAGATCTGAGGAAAACATTCAACGGTGTAACGAAAGGGGGGGGGTGTGGATTTACCTCGGTAAGGCCGGAAGGGAACAGAAGGAGGTGGGAAAGAGGTAGCAGATCTGGACGGGGAAGCACAACAGCCGACAGATCTACGACCAGCAACACCACCTAGCCGGAGAAGAAGAGGAAGAAGACCGCCTCGCCGGAGTCCATCGGAGAGCCGCGCCGCCTGGACGCAGATCCACGCGGGGGAGACAGATAGGAAGCCCGGGGAACACCACGGCCGCGCCGGCAGCGGAGCTTACCTCGAGGACGGAGCTTCTACGGGAGTGGACTGTGGGGAGGAGGAGAAGAAACCGAGGGAGGGAGGAGGGGTGGTATATGTAGGCCATGGATTTCGCCCGGCAAGAAGCGCGCGCGGAAGTTTCACCTTCCCGCGCGAGCCCGCCTCAGCTCCCGCCGTCGCCCAAGATTCGCCCGCGTGCGCGCCGTCGAGCCGGGCCGAGGGAGGAACGAGGGGAGGGGGCGTGCGGCGCGAGCCAGGAGAGAGAGGGGAAAATGGCCGCCGCAGCCCTGGCTCCCAGCTAGGGTTTGCATATCAAACAGGTGCAAATGGCCCTAGCGGGCCTGGCCGGCCTTTTTTGGCCCGTATCAAACAGACCCCTAATGTCCTTGTTAAGCATGTGAGCAGGTTGTAATATATAAATGACAAGGCATAATATATGACATTGGTTATCTACATGGTGGAAACAAGCTATGTGTATACAAGATAAGTTGAGGCATGGTTTTAGCCTCATATTGTGAAATGGCTTAACTCAATGATGAATGTCATGATATTTAATATGTGTGTTCCCATGAAGCATATAGATGATATATGACAAGTCAATGAAGGATAAGAAAGAGGCATATTGTTTTTGGAACATTTGATGGCCTCTTGTTGAAGGAAGAAGCTTGTTACAATAAAAAGGGATATTTAAATTAAAAGAAGGCATGATCTCAATAGAATTCCACTCTTGATGTTGAATCAAAGCTTAACTCAAATTGGCAACGAATGGATGAAGAAATCAAGCAAGGGATTAGCAACGAGGTACTAAGCTAAGGTTGACCGAGTAGTGACTTGGACCATGTGCTTGGCTAGGGTGAAGTGGCTATAGCTTGGAAAGTTTCGAGGTATCAAGTCGAGCCTAACCGAGTGAAGCAATGAAGAAGCATTATATATTCGTTGAGTCATGAGAAGGGTGACTTAATCGAGAATTGGGTTTCATTCTTATATAAAGATCAAAGTCACTAGCTCAAGGTAGAAGTGCTCAAACCAATGAGACATTGATGGATGGATCTCTCATGAGGATATATTGATCAAGTATGGCTATTGTTGAAGAAGAAGCTCAAGAGTTCTATTATTGCATTTATATTCGATCTTGAGTATAGGTACGCCGTACTATCAAGAGGGATGCATCACTAGGAGTTTTGATAATGTCTCAGTGCTTAAGTAACCCATGTGAGTTAAGAGAGACATAAAAACCACACGTACACGTCTTCGGGTTTAACCCTGTGTCAAACCCGGTGGCACCGGTTTTGGGAAATCGGTGGCACCGGTTTTGTGTCAGCCGACCCAACGGTTAGTTTTTGAAAACTCGGTGGCACCGAGTTTGGGAACTCGGTGGCATCGGTTTTCACTGGAGTTTGCAACGGCTAGTTTTGGGAAGTCCGGAGTATCCGGGGTTTTTCCCGGAGATTCCTGGTTTTAACTCCAACGACTATTTTTTGGGGAGTCGGGTATTTATACCCTTCAACCCCTACTGTTGCAAGCTGCTGTTCCTGAGGTTGCTAAAGTGCTTCCTTGCTATTCCTTGCTAAGCCAAAGCCATTCTAGCTCTCCCCAATTTGATAGATCTAGTGAGTTGGGTGGTAGAGAGAAACCCGTGTGAGCAATTTCAAGAGCACTTGAATACCTTGAGCACTGTTGGACGTCGTCAAGCTCGTGTGAAGCGTTTGTTACTCTTGGAGGATTACCTCCTAGACGGCTAGGCGTCACCCACAAGCTCTCAAGGTGTGGTGAGCTGTGGGACAGTTTGTGAAGGTCGTGCTTCGCCTCCGAAAGGGAAGAAGCTATTTAGTGGATCGGGAAAAGGGTTGAATGCAACCCGACTTCGGTAGGAGAAGCACCCAACGGAGACTAGGATGCACACGGTGGTGAATCCGAACTTCGGTAAAACAAATCCTTGTGTCTCTTGTTGGTTTACCTCGCTTTACCGTGATATATCCATCCTTGCTTGCTTTTGTAATATTGGAGGAACTACTCGGTTGTTAGTGTTTGTGAAGTGCAGGCACTCTATATCCATCAAGGAACTGATCCTTAAGCCATACATCAAGTTCGAGTTCAAGCCAAACAATCAAGCAAGAAGTAGAAGAAGAGAGGAGTCACTGCCAGGCAAACCCGGTGGCACCGGTTTTGCAAAACCGGTGGCACCGGTTTTGGGCAGTGTGGTTATTCCGCTGCGAAGGCATGCAAAACCGGTGCCACCGGGTTTGGGCAGTGTGGTTATTCCGCTGCGAAGGCACCAGTTCAGAGATTCCGGAGATTTCTCCAGAGATTCCGAATTTTCCAGAAACTCCGGAGAAAAGTCCGGAGAATCCGGGGTTTACTGATAAATTTGTTTTAAGTGGTGATTTTTCAGGACTCGCCTATTCACCCCTCTATGCGATATCAATATCCTTTCAAAGAACCACGAGAGGAAAGGTTCCTCCGCACGTTTTCTATTTTCTTAGTGTTTTATAATTGTTGATAACATTACAGAGTCTCTCTCCTTTTACATAGCGGTAGGACTCACTGCCACTCCGGGCCCACACACACATATTCTCCTACACACTCAGCCGACGCCTTCTACATGTCGTTGGCGTACTCCTCTGCAGGCCTAGCCTCCTCCAGGTTGGCAACCCCACCTTGACCAGGCGTGACAGGATCCGGGGCCTCGTCGTGTTGTGCCTGGCCAAGGAGAACCGGCCCCGCACGGTCCGCCGACACCGCGTCTGCGCTCACCCTGGCCAAGGGGAACAGGAGCGCACGCCGGCGAGCTGGACCCCCGCCGCCACCGCGGGCGCGTGCAGGCAGAATCAAGCGATGCCGCCCTCGATGGGAACATCGCTGTGAGCAGCGTCATCAGCGCCCACACCACGGCCTTCAACACCATCAGGCAGACTGCCCTACTTCATTGGCATGCCGTCGATCTTGGCAATAAACAGGACGATGGTTGCGACGAGAGCAGCAAACACAACGAACACGAACACCACGGAGCCACATCGTGACGGGCCTTGTCCATGGCGAGCGTCAAATTGCACGTCAGGACGGAGATGGCAATCATCGCTAGTGCCAATTGTCGGCTCGTTCCCCGGGCATGAGCGTCGCCGCCCATGACGCGAACAACACCGTGAGCAGCGTCGTCAAGAGCCACGTTGACCATGATTCTACCCGATCCCCTTGACATAGTCGTCGAATTTAGTGAGGACTAGGATGACATCCGTACATTGTTACGGGGAGGAAACAACTTTTCTACGGGGAGAAAAAATGTAACGCAATATCATATTTTGAGTTATGTTGAGAAACCTACACATCAACTTTACATTTTGGTTATAGTGAAAATGGTAGGGTTTTTTAGATATATGACATTACAACTTTCACATTTCTGGGATATACCACTACAATTCACTACATTAGAAACTTGCCATCGTTAAAAGTTTTGAAACCCTTCGATGCTTTTAGAAAAAAATTGGACCAAAATGCTCCTTTCTTCTTCCTCGCGCACCTCTCCTCCCTCATCTCATACGTCGCTCGGTTCCCTTGGCCTCATGGCATTGGGAGAAGTGCCCTGACGAGTCACCGGCGGTGGGTGGTGCGGTCCCTCCGTGCTTCCTCTGACACGGATGCCAAGCTCGTGAGCCTAAGGTGTTCGCGCCTGTGGGGCCCCCGCGGCGGAAAAAGGAGCGGATCCAACGAGCGCAGGAGCACAACCGCATGGTGTGGTTGTTAGTGGAAGCATCGGGCGGCGGCCGTGTTGTTCACGCGCTCGGCCGATGACGGTGTGTTCAACGCGGTGGTGTGGGACGTTGTTGTGATGGAGCCGTCGTGGTAGGGCCTTGGGTTGGGACGTGCCGTCATGAAGCGGTTAGTGCAGGACCTGCACTGCTATGGCGTCCTTTACATGGAGGCACGGGTTGTGGGCTTCTACCGCCTCTTCGGCTTTGCCATGGATCCCGACGACATTAGGGGCTCCCACTCTTGCCCCTCAAAGATGCGGCGCGTGTAGAGCACGTTGAAGGGCGTCGTCGTCGTCGATCTTGCACCGCCGCCGTCGAAGGGAGCGCTTGCCCAGTCAAGCGTGCCGCCGGTGGAAGGGAAGCACATTGGATTTGAGACGAGAGAGGGAGGAGAGATGCGGAAGAAAGAAAATATGGGCAATTTGGTCCAATTTTTTGTAAAAGCATGGAAAGGGTACACAGTAACATATTTCAAACTTTTAAACAAATTATAATGGCACGTTTCCAATATCATGAATTGTAATGTTATATCTAAATGCGAAAGTTGTAATAACATATATTTAATAAACCCAAAATAGTAAGGATACTTAAAGAGTTGTAGTACAAATTTAAAAGCCGGCATAAGTATGTCGACAATGTTGTTCATGCTTCGGTCACCAGAACAATGTGAGGTTGACCTGAGAATATTCAAATAATTCATTAACAATTTTTATGACTTCGACAACAAGAGCAATGTGAACTTGACAAGAAAATATATTAATGAAAACAAAATTCTTATTACAAAATAAAAAATAATTCAAACAATATTGGAGCCCTATCATGTGCATGCAAAAGGTAAAGAAACAATAAAAAACGTTCATGTCAACATGATACTTTGATCCATATTGAGATGCACGGCCATTACCTTTAGTTTCACGACAAATGTAAGTAAAATGCTACGACTTCTGAAATGCTTTTACTCAAAGGCACTCAGAGTCCTGGTAATGAAATACCATATCGACGAGTCGACGACACACATGACACGCCCGTGGAACAAAATCCAGGGTGCATTTGCATGGTTGTGGCCGAAACAACTCCGACTTGACTGTGTTAGTGGAGCAGCTTCTCTATTGGAGATGAAACTGTTTTAAAAGTGGTTGGCAAAACAACTTCTCATATATTTTGTATAAGTTGTTTGAAGAATTAATGAATTGAATCCTTGAGGTAGTTTATAATTTTAGGTAATTACAAAAAATACAAACTTAGAAGCTAACAATAATAAAATGGATAATAAAAATAAACAATTTGTTAGAACAATTATATTTTTTTCTTAATCTTCTCAAACGCATGTCCGCATCATCCCACATGGGGCCACTCGTCATCTCTTTTTTTAGGGTTATTTGGATCGAAGCCGTTACAATTTTCTGAGTTTGCAAATGTCGGGGACAACCCTGAGGGTCCCTAAAAAACCGGGGGAATCCTGCTTAAAACCTGCAAAAAAACCAAAACGAAACACCTCTCACCTAAGCGCACACACGGGGCACAGCCCACACTGCGGTGGCCCCCGCGGCCCACCGGAGTGGCCCAGCCAAAGGCCCCCTCGAGAAGGTTCCGCCTCGCTTGAGGGTTCACGCCCCCCTCGAGCGGGTTCCGCCTCGCTCGAGGGCTCATCTCCGCCTCGCTCGAGGGCTCATCTCCGCCTCGCTCGAGGCCCCCTCACGAGCACACCTGCTCCCGCACGCGGGTACGAACATTTAATGCTCTGACACGGCAGAGCCGCGCCATCATGCACCTGGGAATCACGCCCTGGCGCTGTTCCGCCAACTCCCTAGGGGGAACCCATCCCCGCCACTATTGGGGACTGTGCGGTATGGCCAGTGTCAGCCCCGTGGCACTATGCTGCCCACTCCCGTACGGCTAACGCGCCGCTCCCTCGAAGGGGGGCCGGCCGCACCCTCGAACCCTTCCCTCGTAAATCTGCAGGGTCAAACCGTGACGTCAGGCCGGTGGGAACGCCATCCCCGCCCCTGTGGCACCACGCCAGGCACTGCTGCAACAACTCCGGCACTATTGAGCACGCGGGGACGGGACGCCGCCACGCCTGCCACTGTACCCCGTACAGATCACCGTTAACGGCTTCCTCGAGCCCGCCCGAGGACGCCACAACCAACCACTACGCCTTCGCCCTCGGAGCCGCCCCTGTTCAAGTACAGGACACGCCCCAACGACAAGACCGTGGCGAGGATCGCCAAGACGACCGCCAACTCCGCGGCGCTGCGCGCCATGCTTCCCCATGTAGCTAAACAGTGCGGCATGCTTGTAATTCACCCCCTCCTTGGTCTATAAAAGGAAGGTGAACCCCCTCGCCGCAGGAAAAGAGGGGACATCGGACAACACACACACGCTCCTCAATTCTCCCACAACATCAGAACTCGCTTCAATCACCCCACTTGGGACTTGGAGGCCACGCCTCCTCTCCCGCCTTGCTTGTAGCCGCCCCACTACAGGCACCCCGGTGCAAAGCAATACAGTGCCTCGAGCACACCTCCGCTGGACGTACGGCCCCGGCCGGAACCAGGATAAACCAAGTGTCTCTAGTTGCTTAGCACCGACCATCGAGGGACTGACCTTGGCGCTTATTACTAGTTAGTGTCGGGACTACATTCCGCACCGACAGTTGGCGCCCACCGTGGGGCTCGTGCGCTGAAGGTCAACCCGTCACCAGCTCCCTCGATGGTGATTCGCACCGAGTACCGCGGGACGCGCTACTCCATGGGCAGCTCGGACCCCCTCCCCGCCAGGTTCGAAATCCGTTTCGGGGGCCTGAACTTCCACGCTACGAGGAACGGCTACCTGATGCGCCTCACCAACCGTGAGGAACTTCGCGCACGGCGCCAGGCTGGGTCCGCCCCGGTCGCCGCTGCACGCGTCGCCGCGACGCCAACGCCCGCCGGCACGGACGCCGCGGGCCCATCGGCGTCACGGCGCCGCCGCCGCTCCGGCCGGCGCTCGCGCCGGGCGCGGTCGGAGCGACGGCATGCCGAGCGCGTCGCCTCACAACGCGGCGCGCGCCGTCGGCACGACGACGGCCGCCCCGGCGGGGGAGCGCTCGGTCTCCAGACCGCGCTTCCCCATCGGTCTGCGCGGCGCCACGGCGGCCTACACCGCCAACGCCAATGCCAGCACCACGATGCGCAGGGTTCCCCCTGGCCGCCACGTCTTGGTTGCCAGGGACCCTAGCGCCTCTGCCGGCGATGAGTCATCCCTAGGCTCTCTCGACGCGCTGCCACCCGCCACCTCGCATGGGTACGCGGAGTGGGACTTCTCCGGCGTGCCGGACCGAGTAATGTTCATGCGGTTCCTCGATGCCACGGACTACTAGTTCGGCTACTCTGACGACTCCAGCGCTGGAAGCTACGACCCCGCGCGGGAGTGTTGCGTTGTCATCGCCAACGACCCAGCAAACGCCATCGGCGCAGCGGGCGCCGGCGACGGAGAGGCTCCACCCGCTCTAGGGACCACTTCCCGCCTTGCTGCAGGGCCAAGCGCCCCTCCTCCCTCACCACCGACAGGGGCCGATATCAACGCGCAGCTGGCCCAAGCACGTGAGCTCGAGGCCAAGCTGGCGGAAGAGTACCGCACGGTGCGGTTGCTTCGCGCCTCCATGGCGGGAGGAGCCTCTGCGCGCGGCGAACGCGCGCGCGAGCTGGGCATACAAGCCCGCGACCGCATTAATGCCGACTTCGACGTCGACAACCCGGATACGCCCCCGCGAGCGAGCCAAAAGCTCATTGCCACCGCGACGCTGCTGCAGGCTATGCCCGCCCCTTCGATGCCCGAGGTGCGAAACCTACACCGCGAGGCGCAGGCGCTCATCGAGCAAGTGGCCGTCCAGCAGGCCGAGAGCTCGGCGTCCCGCATCCGTCAGCAGGGGAGCGCGCGGAACAATGGCGGCGCGCAAGGTACCAAGCCCTCGGTCCACACGGGTGACGCGGCGAGCGCCCCCGCCAACCCGGGCGCACGCCAGCCAAAGACCGGCTCCTCGACACACGCGGGCAAGCGCGAGACGGCGAAGTCCGTAACGTCATCAACGCTCGGCGGACGAGCAAAGCGGAGGCACGGGCGGCAGCAGGCTACCACCCTCGACGGGGTGGACGCTACGACAGCGATGAGGACCGCTCGCCGACACCGGAGCCCCCGGGGACCCGTGTGTTCAGCCGGGAGATCCGCACGGCGGCCTTTCCCCAGCGCTTCCGCTAGCCGACGACAATCGTAAAGTACAACGGGGAGACGAATCCCTGTGTGTGGCTTAACGACTACCGCCTAGCGTGCCAGCTGGGCGGGGCCACCAGCGACGAGGTCATCATCCTCAACCTCCACCTGCACCTCGCCGACTCGGCGCGGACGTGGCTCGAGCACCTGCCGGCCAGCCAGATCCACAACTGGGACGACCTGGTCCGCACGTTCGTTGGCAACTTCCAGGGCACGTACGTGCACCCAGGGAATTCCTGGGACCTGCGTTCTTGCACCCAGAAGCCCAGCGAGTCACTCCGGGACTTCATACGGTGCTTCTCCAAGCGCTGTACGGAGCTCCCGAGTGTGGCGCAATCCGAAATCGTGCACGCCTTCCTCGAGGGCACCACACGCCAGGACCTCGTGCGCGAGTTGGGGCGCAGCCCGCCGGTCGACTCGAACGAGCTGTTCGACATCGCTACCAGCTTTGCCTCGGGCGAAGAGGCGGTGGGAGCGATCTTCGACGGCAAGAAGAGCAAGCGCACGGACGACGCGCCCGCGGAGGGCAGCAAGTCCAAGGAGCTCCACCAGAAGAACAAGCGGGGCAAGAAGGGGAAGAAGCCGCGCCGCGAGGCGCACGAGCAGGGACGCGACAGCGACGACGCCGAAGCCCTTGCTGTTGACCTGGCTCGACGGGGCCCTCGACCGGCCCCTGGAGGTCCGGGAGTGTTCGACGACATGCTGAAGAAGCCATGTCCCTACCACAAGACACCGGTCAACCACACCCTCGAGCAATGCGACCTGCTCAAGCGGTTCTACGGCCGCGCCGACGCGAAGGACGACGAGGCCAAGAAGGACGGGGGTGACGGTGACGTCGGCGGCTTCCCCGCTGTGGAAAACATGTTCCTCATCTTCGGGGGGCGCGACCGTCGACATGTCGAGCCGCCAGTGCAAGCGGGAGCGGCACGAGGTTCTCGCCGCGGAGAAGGCGCCTCCTTCCTTACTCGATTGGTCGGAGGATGCCATCACCTTCAGCCGCGAGGATCACCCGAACCGCATCCCCAACCCGGGCCAGTACCCGCTGGTGGTCGACCCGGTCATCGGTAACGCACGGTTCTCAAAGGTCCTGATGGACGGAGGCAGTAGCCTCAACATCCTCTACGCGCACACGCTGCGCCTGCTGGGGATCGGGTTGGACCGACGTGCGGCCCCGGCACGACGCCGTTCCATGGCGTCACGCCGGGCAAGCGCGTCCAGCCCCTCGGGCAGATCGACCTGCCTGTCTGGTTCGGCACGCCGGACAACTATCGCAAAGAGACGCTCACCTTCGAGGTGGTGGGGTTCAGGGGCGCGTACCACGCCATACTTGGGCGGCCCTGCTACGCCAAGTTCATGGCAGTCCCCAACTACACCTACCTCAAGATGAAGATGCCGGGACCGAACGGCGTCATCACCGTGGGCTCATCCATCGAGCACGCCTTCGACTACGACGTCGAGTGCGTGGAGCACGCAGAGGCCCTGGCGCTGGACGAAGCGCTGGTGGCCAACTTGGAGAAGATGGTCAACGAGGACCTCAACTCCACCACCAAGCACGCCGGCAGCTTCGAGGCTGCGGAGCAGACCAAGGAAGTGCCCCTCGATCCTGCTGCCCCCGAGGGCAAGTCGTTGAGGGTCAGTTCTACCCTCAACCCGAAATAGGAAGTGGTGCTCGTCGACTTCCTCCGCGCCAACGCCAACATCTTCGCGTGGAGCCCCTCGGACATGCCAGGCATCCCGAGGGAGGTCGCCGAGCACTCCCTTGACATCCTACCTCACTCCCGCGCCGTGCAGCAACGGCTCCGCCGCTTCAACGAGAAGCGGTGGCGGGTAGGGATGGCAATGGGTGGGTGTGGGTCGGGTGTAGCAAAATCACACCCACACCCACACCCGTCAAAGAAATTCACACCCGCACCCATCATGTTAAAGGGTGGATTTTCACACCCACACCCACACCCTCGGGTCACCCGCCGGGTGCTGGGCACCCGTTGGGTCTGACAATACAACATTCAATGTATAAATATAATGGTAGCAAACCAAACTTTCATCATAGTCATAGTACACCAGTACATAATCAAGCAGAATAAAAAGTCATCAACACTCAGTACAAGACAATCCAAGTAGATTATAGTACATCAGTACATCATCATGCAGAATAAAATGTCATCAACACTCAGTACAAGACAATCAAAAAGTAGATTGGGAATACATTCAATTGGTGTAACTGTGGAGATTTGCTATTTTATGGGCCCCATGGGTCACCCACGGTGGAAATCCACACCCGGCCCCGACCCGGTTTATTACGGGTGCGGGTGTGGGTGCACCCACGGGTACGATTTGACACCCACACCCGCACCCAATGGGTCTGGCACCCGCGGGCACCCGCACCCACGGGTCGGACTGCCATCCCTAGTGGCGGGCGATCGGAGCGGAGCTGCGGAAGCTCCTCGAGGCTGGGTTCATCAAGGAAGTGTTCCACCCTACGTGGCTAGCCAATCCTGTACTAGTAAAGAAAAAGAATGGGAAGTGGCGGATGTGTGTAGACTACACCAGTCTTAATAAAGCATGTCCCAAAGTTCCTTTTCCTTTGCCACGTATCGATCAAATTGTTGATTCGACCGCCGGGTGCGAACTACTCTGTTTCCTTGATGCCTACTCCGGGTACCACCAAATAAAAATGAAGGAGTCCGACCAGCTCGCGACTTCATTCATCACGCCGTTCGGGATGTATTGCTACGTCACAATGCCGTTCGGCCTCCGAAACGCGGGTGCAACATACCAACGCTGCATGCAGCACGTTTTCGGAGACCACATCGGGCGGACCGTTGAGGCATACGTAGACGACATAGTTGTGAAAACCAGGAAGGCGGACGACCTGGTTAGCGACCTCAGCATCGCGTTCGGCTGCCTACGGGCCAACGGGGTAAAATTGAACCCCGAAAAATGTGTCTTTGGCGTGCCGCGGGGCATGCTTCTAGGATACATCGTCTCCCAACGAGGCATCGAGGCCAACCCCGAAAAGGTTGCGGCCCTCGAGCGAATGGGTCCGATTCGGGACCTCAAAGGCATGCAAAGGGTGCTGGGGTGCCTCGCCACCTTGAGCCGCTTCATCTCGCGGCTCAGCGAGAAAGGCTTGCCCCTCTACCACCTCCTCAAGAAGCACAAGCGCTTCTCCTGGATCGCCGAGGCCCAGGAGGTGATTGACAAGCTGAAGGCGTCCCTGACCCACGCTCCAATTCTCACACCGCCGCAAGACAGCGAGCCTCTGTACCTCTACGTGGCTGCGACTACCCAGGTGGTCAGCGCCGTGATCGTGGTAGAACGCACGGAGGAAGGACACGCCTTGCCGGTTCAGCGGCCGGTGTACTACATCAGCGAGGTCTTGTCCGACGCCAAGACGCGCTACCCACAAGTGCAGAAGCTGCTCTACACAGTGGTCCTCGCGCGGCGCAAGCTTCGCCACTACTTCGAGGCCCACCCTGTCACGGTGGTTTCCTCCTTTCCATTAGGGGAGATCATCCACAACCCGGATGCGGCGGGCAGGATCGCCAAGTGGTCGGTGGAGCTGATGGGCGAAACACTTGCCTACGCCCCGCGCAAGGCCATTAAATCCCAGATTTTGGCAGATTTCGTCGCCGAGTGGACGGACACGCAATTGCCGCCGCCACAGATCCAAGCGGAATGCTAGACTTTGTACTTCGACGGCTCGATGATGAAGACAGGGGCGGGCGCGGGCCTGCTCTTCGTCTCGCCCCTCGGGGAGCACATGTGGTACGCTGTGCGCCTTCACTTCCCCGCGTCGAACAACATGGCTGAGTATGAGGCCCTGCTTTGCAGCCTCAAGATCGCCATCGAGATAGGCATCAAACACCTCGACGTGCGGGGGGATTCGCAGCTCGTGATCGACCAAGTCATGAAAAACACGAGCTGCCACGACGACAAGATGGAGGCATACTGCAAGGCCGTGTGGGCCCTCGAGGACAAGTTCTATGGCATCGAGCTCAATCACGTGCCCCGACGGTACAATGAAGAGGCGGACGAGCTTGCCAAGATCGCATCGGGGCGGATCACCGTCCCCCCGAACGTCTTCGCTCGGGACATCGCTCAACCGTCCGTCGCCCTCGAGCCGCACCCCTCGAACCACGCGGAACCCTCGGGGGCTCCCTCGAATCCAGCGGGCGCAGAGCCCATGGACGAGGACCCCTCGAACGAGACTTACGTGCTCTCCCTCCTCGAGGGGTACGGCGCCAGCGAGGCCGAAGTCATGGACGTCGAGCCGGCCCCCAGCGGGGTGGACTGGCGCAACAAATACATCGCTTGGATGGACCGAGGGGAGCTCCCCTCTGTAACGCCCGCGTTTTTAGCTCTTAATAAATCACCTAATAAATCACGCGTGTTTTCAAAACTGTCCAGCTGAGCTCATTTGCCCCTTTCGGAACCCTGGTAACCGTCCCTCTCTCTCACCCTCGGCGAGCGTGCCGCGAATCCCGCCGGCACCGCCCGCACTCAATCCAGCACCCACGCGTGCCACCCCAGCGCCGCGGTCGGCCACCGTGCCGGGAATCCCGCGCACGCCGCGGTCCCGCCGGCCAGTCCGCCTCGCTATCACCGCCGTCCCGAAAATCCCGCTGACGCCCGAAAAACCGCAAAATCCACAAAAAACCCTTCTCCTAATTTTTCTAGAAATTCTCCTGATTTTCTAAATCCCTTTTCTATTTCTCTTCCCTGATTTTTCCTTTTTCCTATTTTCCGTTTTCTTTTCTTCTTTTTCTTTTCCCTTTTCTCCTTTTTCTTTTTCCTTCTTTTCCTTTTCCCACCGTCCCCTTCTTCCTTCGGCCTCACGCCGAGGCCCCCGCGCGGCCCCCTCCCCACGCGCGACGCAGGGAGGCCGCGGCTCCCCTTCCCCACGCGCGGCACCCCTGCGCGCCCCTACAGGGCAGCGGCCCCCCCTCCCTGGCCGGCTGACCAAGCCCCCAAGGCAGCACGCCAAGGGCCACAGCAGGCAGCAGCACCCTTTCCCTTCCATTGCTCTGACAAACGAAGACCTCCATTACTCCGACCAGTCACCTCCACTACGGCGCGGCGTCGCTGCCTCCCTCCCCTCCACGGCCACAGCAGCCCTGCACGACGGGTCAATTCGCACAGCAGCGACCGAGAATCCCGCTGGCCGGAGTCCACGCCGGGATTTTTCCCGAACCTCCATTGCCGGCCATTGAAGCTCTGCGAAGCTCAAAATATCCTCGCCAAACCGACCTTCCCGCGCCTATAAAAGGGCCGGACCGGCTCCCCACCTCGCCCCGCACCTCCACGACCAATTCCCCCTCCTTCCCGAGTTGTGTGACATCTCACCTGACCCAAATCATCGTACAACCACTCGACCGTTGTATGTGGCAACGGCTTAGCATAAACCCCACTAGTTAATCTACTTGCCATCTGGTGTGCGAGTGAGCGGCGGGAGACCAAGGAGTAGGGGTACGCTCTGTGTGAGGTACGCCCTGGTTATGTGGGATAACCCCTTGGTTGCTTCCGTGATGGCTCGTAGGGTTAGCTAAGGTGGGTAATGGCTTTGATAGGATCCGCGCCGACACTAAGGTGTTCGTGTGGCGATACCCTACTTGTGGGTAAAGATGTACAACCTCTGCAGAGTGTCAAACCTATTCGAATAGCCGTGTCCACGGTATTGGACGAGTCACGGTGTGGTCACAAAAACTAGTGTTTGGTTTGGGATGTTTTCTGGTGTGAGTTGTTTTCCGGGTGAAGTGTGTGGCTGTGTGCCTGGGCTACTGCGGACGGGGAGTCCGGTAGTTCCACAGTGGGTTTTCTAAAAACAATTGAGTCACTTGGGTTATGAAAAATGATTGCGAAAACCTTTTGAAAAGAACCCCTGCACGTGTAAGTTTGCAAAATGAACCTTAACCTGATCCTTGTTATACTCTGTGCATGATTCTGCTTATAAGCCCCTCTGTGGGTGGGGTTGGATTTGCTGAGTACATATGTGCTCACCCTTGTTTTACTAACTATTTTACAGAGGAGGATCCCGATTACATTCCCGAAGACGTTGAGTAGGTCGCTGCCCTACCCCCAATCGTGCATGTGTACCCAGGGCCCCTACCGAAAGCTTCCATGGTGTGGTACTCTGAGGAGGCTATGGAAGCCTTTGCTATCGTAGTATGGTCGTTAGCGTTTGTGTTGTTTCTTGTAGCGTTGGCACTACCGTGCCCTCTGTGTCGCCGTGATGTAAAAGACTGATCCACCTGTTGTAATAAATGTGTTACCAGCCTCCTGGGACTTGTATTTGTGTCACATTTAGTCACCTCTGATGAGGGGACGCTTCACCCTCGGACCGGTCCGAGGCCAGACGCATCGCCAGGATGGCCAAATCCTTCGCCCTCGTCGACAGTGAGCTGTACGAGCTCACCGCCTCAGGCATCCTGCAGCGATGCGTGCCCATCGCCTAGGGGCGCGAGCTCCTCCGGGACATACATGCGAGGATTTGCAGCCACCATGCCGCGCCTCGCACCCTCGTAGGCAATGCGTTCCGCCAGGGCTTCTACTGGCCCACCGCGGTCGCTGACGCTAGCGAAATCGTGCGCACCTGCGAAGGGTGCCAATTCTACGCCCGAAAATCCAACCTCCTTGCGCACGTCCTGCAGACCATCCCCATTACATGGCCTTTCGCCGTGTGGGGGCTGGCCATCGTCGGGCCCTTGCGAAAGGCGCCCGGGGGCTACACCCACCTGCTGGTCGCGATCGACAAATTTTCCAAATGGGTGGAGGTGCGCCCCATCACGAACCTCAGGGCGGAGCAAGCGGTGACGTTCTTCACCGACATCGTCTATCTCTTTGGAGTGCCGAACTACATCATCACCGACAACGGGTCACAATTCACGGGCAGGAAATTCCTGGAGTTTTGCGATAAATTCCACATCCGTGTGGACTGGGTAGCCGTGGCACACCCACAGACCAAAGGCCAAGTAGAGCGTGCTAACGGCATGATTCTACAAGGCCTCAAGCCCAGAATTTTCGACCAGCTGAACAATTCTGGTCGAAAATGGCTCCAGGACCTGCCTGCGGTCGTATGGAGCCTCAGGACCACCCCAAGCAGAGCCACCGGGTTCACCCCGTTCTTTTTAGTCCATGGCGCGGAGGCTGTCCTCCCCACAGACTTAGAATATGGGTCACCCAGAGTGCGGGGCTATGATGAAGACACCAACCAGCGGGCCCGCGAGGACTCGCTAGACCAGCTGGACGAAGCACGCCTCGTGGCCCTAATGCACTCTGCAAGATACCAGCAGTCTCTAAGGCGCTACCAAGCTCGAAAGGTGCGCCGGCGGGACTTCAGCGAAGGGGATTTGGTCCTAAGGCTACGCCAAGACAACCGAGGACGCCACAAGCTATCACCTCTGTGGGAGGGACCCTACGTCGTGGTGAAAGTGCTCAAGCCAGGCACATACAAGCTAGCCAACGAGGACGGCGAAGAACTCACCAACGCTTGGAACATCCAGCAGCTACGTTGCTTCTACCCTTAGCTAGGATTTCCAAGTCTTTCTGTTGTAAAATACATGCCCAACACCCCAGTTGGCAGCGCAATGTAAATAACAGCAATTGAATAAAGTCAAAGGGCAACTCGGCTTTCCCCTGAAACCCAAGTCACCCTCGGGGGCTACTATGGGGGGCATCCCCCCCTAAAAAATGGTCCCATTTTTTCGCAAAAAATAACCTGTGAACGCGCCAAGTACGTTTCGACCGAAGTCTCGAGCAAATCAAGGCAGGGTGCGGGTAGTCATGCGGGAAGCACGCGCGAGTCAGAGATAGCCTACGCCTCCGCGAGGATACGACCCTTCTCTCTTGCCTCCGGCCCAGCGGATTGCTCACGAAGTCGAACTCTCCCAAACCTAAAACTCGCTCGAGCAAAGGGAAAAAACAGAAAGGCGCGACAAATGAAAGAACACCTGAATTTACAAGTATTCGAACAACTCCATAAGTTTACTTGTTTATTTACATGGCCGTAGGGCCCAGACACTAACATCTAAACAAAAATGGGCCTAGTGCCCAGCAGGTCTTCAGGCCTGAGGCTCGTCGCTGTCGGCAGCATCCGGGAACAGGAACTCCGAGAATGCCTCGGTGAGCGCCTCCGCAGCATCAGCGGCAAGCGTGTCCGCCTGCTCCATCGCCGCCTCGTCCTCGACGCCTTCCGGGACGACGTAGCCCGATGCCACGGTCTCGAGGTTCACCTTGTAGTGGGAGCGCACCACGCCGAGGGCCTTCTGGACGCCTAGGTGGAGCGCGCGGCACATGCGCCTAGAGACATGCCCGCCGAGGGCACGCAGGCGGTTGGCCAACGAGCTTCCAGCTTGCGCCTCGCCCTCTTCGACGGCCTGGCAGGTCTCGAGGGCTGCGGCACGCAGTTCCACCAGCTCCTGCTCGGAGGAGTTGTAGGCGGCCTGCAGCGTCTCGGCCCGATTGGTCGCGTGCCCCAGCGCGGTGCGCAGGCCTGAACGTCACAAACGAAAGAAATCAGAAGGGGAACGAACCCCCGAAGGAAAGATCAGCAAAACAAAAAACGAAGCGGCAACTTACCTTCAACCTGCTTCTTCTCCACCTCGAGAGCGCGGCGCTCGGCCTCGACCACTTGCTGCAGGCTGACGACGGTGGCGCCCTGCTCCTCGAGAGACCGCTCCTGGTCCGCGTTCGCGATGCTGAGGGCTATCAGCTCGCCGTCGAGCCTCGAGACATCAACATCCCGCTCCTCCAGCGACTTTTGCGCGGTTCGCTCCTGCTGGAGCTGACCCTCGGCCTCCTGGCGGGCGGTACGCTCCTGCCGGAGCTGTTCCTCCGCCGTGGCAAGCGCAGCGACCTTGGCGTCGAGGGCGGCCTTTAACTCGTGGCCTCCTTGGCCTTCTGCTCGGCTGCGCGCGCCCTCTCCTCGGCCTGGCTCTGCTGGGCCTGCGCCTCCTGGAGCCACGTGCGGAGCTCCCGGTTATCGGCCCGGACGGTGCCCACCTCCGCTTCCCAGTCGGACGCCACGGTGCGCACCTTCTCCAGATCCCCCCGCACCTGCTGCAGCGCCTCATCCCGATCGATGAGGGCTGTGCAAATCCGCTCGAGGGCAGGGGGACGCGCCGCGGCCTGCCCCTCGTGCTCCAAGAGCTGGTCGCGCAGGGCCTCCGCCCGGTACGACAGCCAGCCGTCTTGGGTTCTCAAGGCCTCCGCAAGCGCGCCAAAGGCGTCACACTGCTCCCGGAGCTGGCGAAGCTCGGCGCTCATCTGGTCGAAGGTGCCATACTTGTCGCGGGCGCAGTGCTCGAGCTCCTGCCGCCAACAGACCAAACCGATGAGTGTTGCGCCACGAGAAGTAAGCGCGGGAACGACAAAGTCAAAGAGAAAGACAACAGCGCTTCACCTGGAAAACGCGCCATGCTGGACCGCCGTGGATTCGCAGCGCCTCGTTCAACGCTCGGTTGAGCGAGGCGCCGTGATCGTGGAGCTCTGCCCACAACTGCTGCTCCTCCTGGGCGTCGGCAAAGGCGGGCGGCTCGTCGACACGCTCCTCGCCCAAGCCAGGAGGGGCGGCGCGGGACAAAGAGGCTTCAACGCCGCGTCTCGAGCCCCCGGCCACCATGTGGCCGTCCCACCGTGTACCGAGCGCCCCCGCCCGGGACTCGGGGGCTGGCATGGGCAGGTTCACCCACCGGTCCCACCCGGGGCGGTGGGACGTCGTCGTCCGGATCTCCACCGCCATCGCCGGGAGTTGTCGGCGAGGGCGGGCTCCTCGCCGCGCCCCCACGACCGCCTCCGACCGCGCCTCCGTGGCCGCGGGCTCTCGTTGCGGCGCCGCGGCCGTTGCCTCCGGCCCGCGTCTCGGCCGCCCGTGGGCGCCGAACGGCTCTCCACGGCGACGCCGCCGGCAATGCCACTACAACCGGCGCCACCGGCCGTGCCTCCGGCTCCGGCCGCGCCTCCGCCGCGGCCGTCGCCCGCCGCGCCTCCACCACGACCGCGCGCCGCCGCTCCTCGCCGACCGCCGGCCGCGGCCCGGCGGGCGAGACCATCGGCCGCGGCCTCGAGGCCTCAGCCACACCTTGCGAGCTCTCGCACGCTGTTGCCACCACGCTCGCCCCCACCCGCGGCGCCCTTGACGAAAGCGGTCAGGTGGGAATGGTCGCATCCGCCCTCAGCACCTTGTCCGGTGTAAGGGGAGGCACGGTTGGCACCGCCCTGTGGACACGGAAACAAACTGTCAAATTCCCGCCTATCGAGCACGCAACCCCTCGAAAGACAATTCCTTACCTCAAGGAGGAGAAGGCGCGCTTCCTCTTCCTCGAGGTCCCCGCTGACGCTGCGGGCGCGGCCGCGCGGCCGCCGCCACACCTCCGGTCATCTCCGCCGCACGCGGGGGCCCCGTCCCGCGCGCGCGGCGCCTCCGCCATGCGCGCGGACGCCTCCGAGGCGCGTGTTGGCGCCTCCGCGGCCCGCGCCGCCCTCTCGCGCCCGCCCCAGGCGACGATTCTCTTGCCACCGGAGCCGGCTCCGGTGACGGGGGTGCAGGCTCCCACCTGTCGGGCAGGACCCGCCCCCTAACTTCCTCCCCCTCTTCCTCCTCCTCTTCGTCCGACGACGAGTACTCCTCGGTTCCCGGTGAGGAGAGCCCCTGCTGCTCGTGCAGCCGGAACTCCTCGCTCCTCCTCTCGCGACGCTCCCGGTGCCGCGTCTCACGCTCCCTCCTGCGGGCCACCCGCTCCCGCTCCCCGTCGTTGCACCGCGCGCGGGAGCGCGCGGGAGCGGGGGGTGGGCGGCTCGGACTTCGCGGCGCTCACCCTCACCATCTGTAGGAGTCGAGCAAAGCATTAAAACGCGTCAGCGACTTGAAAAAACCAGCTAAGTCAGAAACGAAGCTAAGAACTCCGCTCACCAGTGGGCCGGTGGGGAGCATCTCGAGCGCCCACAGGGCCATGTCGTCGCAACGCCCCGACTTGGGGTCAATGGCGCGCCGCGCCCGGGTGGTTGCGAACGCCCGCGGGAAGGGGTCCGACAGCAACCGCGATCTCACCAAAGCGATGGGGTCCGCGGTCTCGGTCATCTCGAAGATGCAGAGCGGCCTCTCCATCAAGGGGACGACCCGCCGGTGTGGAGGTTGGCGAGGACAACCCCCGCAGTCAGCCCGCGACCCGCCAGCTCCTGCAGCGCGGCCACAAGCGAATCCAGCCGCGCCTGGTGCTGGGGCGGGGACACCCCGTGGTACCAGGAGGGGCCCCTGTCCCGAAGCACCTTGCCGGTGTAGGGGGGAGGCCGTCCTCGGCGTTGCGGAGGTAGAACCACCCCCGCTCCCAGTCCGAGTTGTTGGTAGTCATCGCACTGGGGATGTACTCCTCCTTGCGTTGGGTCCGCACGGCGAGCGACATGCCGCCGGCGCGCGTCACGTGGCGGGTCCTCGGCTCCGGCGTCGACAGCGTGTGCAGCTCCGCGCGGAAGAGATGGATCCAGAGATCCCAGTTCACGGGGATCCCTAGGAAGCCCTTGCAAACACCGACGAACGTGGCCGCCTGCGAGATCGCGTTCGTCGCGAAGTTATGAAGCTCCACGCCGTAGTGGTAGCAGAGGGCCCGCATGAAGCGGCTCGCCGGCGCCGTGAAGCCATGTTCATGGAAGCCGATGAAGCTGACCACGTAGCCGTACGGGGGATTGGGTACTCGCTCCCTCTCCGACGGCACGATCCACTCGGCCGGTTGCCCGTCCTGGTTCGCCGCTAGCTGGCCGCCGGCCACTAGCTGACCCAGGGCCAGCGGCGTCGCCGTCGAACGCTCCCACGCCGGCGGGTCGATGATGACAAGAGGCTGCTGGGGAGCCATGCGAGCGGGCGGGGGAGCGGGGAACTAGAAGCAAGAAGAGCTCTAAGAACAGAGGCGTAATGGCGAGAGTGGCTCGGGGGCTGGAACGCAAGAAGCAAGAACGACAAACGCTGAATGCAGAGGTAAAAAACCGCCCCTTCCCCGCCTGTCAGATTTATAGGCCGCGAGGCGTGCCCTCCGGAGCGCACGCCCCGCGCGCATTAACTGCAGGTGAAGCGTTCACTCACTAGCAAGCGGGACCCACCACGACCGCGGCGGCCACATAACCGCACGTGCGCCATCATCACGACGCGGTAACCGGAGGGCCGTGGCAGGCGGTCACGTCCGCCTGCCCACTCCGCCCACTATGCGCGTGGCCGCGGCACCTGAAAAGGCGCGCCCGCGGCTCGAGACCACAGCCGCGACTGCAGGCATTAAGTGGCCCTGTCCCTTACCAAGTAAGGAAGACACTCGAGCGGCTCGAGCCCCTGGCTCAAATAAATGCGACCTTCGAAGGGTGCGAACACCGACCAGTGGCCCCGAGGCCCGTTTGAAATAAACGGGCGCCCCAGATGCCCTCGATTCACGGAAACTACTGATCAGCGGTTCGAGGGCTGGCACAATCAGGGACCCTCGAAACCGGCAGATGCGAAAGACGGGAGCACCCAGCTGCTACCCCGCACGGCCCTACTGATCAGGGGTTCGAAGCCTGACCCTCGATGGGTTCGAACAGGCGCCTCAGATCACCAGAGTCAGGGACGACGAGGGCATGCGCATTCGAGCCTTTCCTCGAGCCCACCGGCTCGAGGGTGCCCCACATGTCGTGTTCGAGAGCCAGCGAGGGCAGCTAGCCGGAGGGATCCCACCGAGGGAGAGCTTTCGCGCCCTCGGTCCCTAGCGAATGGGACCGAGCCCCACCTAGCAAACCCATGCAAGCGCTTTAATGGACGAGTCTCCGGACCGCGCAGCCTACCCTTATCGAACGGGGCATGGGCGTCCACTTGAACCACCCACTAACAGCTCAATGAGGAATTCGCAATCCGCGACCCGATCGATGGGGGTTGCGGAAACCTCACCCTCCGTCCTGCGGAGGGACGGCGAGGGCGCGTTAAAAACAAGTCGAAGAGCTCGCCCTGATCGCCTTGAATGGGCCCAGGCTCGGGGGCTCGACGCATGGCTACACCTCCTCTGATGCACCGGCCATGGATAGTGCCAGTCGCGCGTGCGTCACCGAAGCCGGCTGAAATATCGCAGACGCCGGTTGGAGTATGTACCACGCCCACTGACCAGATTCAGCGGTAAAACCCCTGCAGGAGCACCCACGCTCCTGCAGGGCTTCGGAGGCTAGACCCGCGGGTCCGCTGACGCGGCCCCACGGAAAGCATTAGCAACCAGGGGGAAGAACGTCCTATCAGTAGGCCTCAGCATCTGCGGGAGCCTGGCCGGCACACCCGCAGATGCTCGGGTGCTACTGTCGGGGACAGCCCTAAGGGTCCTCTTAAAAACTGGGGGAATCCTGCTTAAAACCTACAAAAAACCAAAATGAAACACCTCTCACCTAAGCGCACACACGGGGCACGGCCCACACTGCGGTGGCCCCCGTGGCCCACCGGAGTGGCCCAGCCAAAGCCCCCTCGAGCAGGTTCCACCTCGCTCGAGGGTTCACGCCCCCCTCGAGCGGGTTCTGTCGGTGTTTTAGACCGGCAACCTACTAAGGGGAGTACCCGAAGTAGATGAATGTGGCCTCGCCGAGATCGGTAACTCGAAGGAAGAGACACGTGGCACACAATTTAGACATGTTCGGGCCGCGAGGTGCGTAATACCCTACGTCCTGTATGCTGTGTAGCACTGGATTGATTAGGTACGATTACAAGATGGTGTAATTGTACGCCGTGAGATGAGATTCGATGCTAGAGAAGGGTCCCTGCCTTGCCTTATATAGCCCGGGAGGCAAGGTTACAAGTCGGAGTAGGGAGAGAGTACTAGTCGAGTACGTCCAGGAGTCTTCCATACAGTGCGGGACATGTACAGCTTCCTAACCGAGTACTTCTCCTCCGTAGTCCCTGTGCTCCACGCCATCAGGTGCCGTGTAGCGCAAGCCGGGTAGTCCCAGGGGCCCACTGAGTAGTCGGTCCTGGTACCCACCGAGGTAGTGGGCCCAGGGAGGTCCATACGACAAGCCCCCGAGTACTTTGTAGTCGAGAAGGATAGCTTCAAGTAATCTTGACGGCCTTAACGAGTAGTCCTCAAGCGTCCCCGAGTACTACCGGTCAAAAGTCCTCAAGAGTAGTCGAAGCATCCCGAGGCCGGAATGTACTCCACCGATGTCTGAGCAATCTTGAATGCTTCTCGAGTAGTCCCAAGCGTCCTCGAGTGCTGCCCTCGAAGGTCTTCAAAAATGCCCGCGTTGTCTTGAAGCCGAAGCTGATATGGAAGTGCGATTGCAAAATCGCACTCCATATGAAGTAGCCCCCGAGCCTTAGGTTGAGTCGTAGACTCTGGCTGAGGGTCCATCTGAAGTCTTGGCAAGAATATCCCGAAAAATCCAGAGAGAAAAACCGAAGGACACGTGGCACAGAGCCCCCGAGCCTTGAGTCGAGTACTTCCTCTCGAATTGAAGGGTCATCTTGTAGAATGTGTCCCGAGCCACGTTTTTGATCGCGCGCTATCGAAAATAGCGTCAACCTGTTTTCGCCGCTATTGCCGCTATTGCGGCCGCTATAGCGCCGCTATCGCCGCGCTATAGCGGCGCTATAGCGCTATAGCATTAGCCAGTAACTCACGCTATATAGCCGCTATAGCGCCGCTATAGCGCGCTATTTTATTCAAACAGTAGGAAAAAAATGACAGCAGACATTATATGATAACCACAGCCACAGTCAACATAATCTGATAAGTGATAACCAACAAACATAAACAGCATATAGGTTACTAATTAAGTTCATAATTCAGCCATGAAAGCATCGAGTACATAAGCAAACACCAAACAGCCATAGGTTCACAATCCAACCATAAACAAAATGTTTGAAAGGAAACAGCCCTAGCCACGCCCATCCACAATTCAACTTCAATGGGAACAACGATGAAGGCATCAAGTCGAAGAGGAATGATCTTCTATGGTTCAGCTTCAGCCTCAGAATCGGAAGGAGATAGCATATCAATATCATTGTCATCTTCCTCATCAGAAGATGGAGATGACTCCTCTTCCTCAAATGTAGGGATCAACCTCTTTCTCTTCCTACTTCTTAATTTCTGTTGCTTAGCTCTCCTAGTTCTCTCTTCTCTTTCTCTTTGAGATGCAGCGGCAACTCCTTGTGATAATGTTTCAGTTTCTTCTTCTTGCTCTTCATCTCCTTCTGTTGGCTCAATGCCAGTGATCCACTCGTTCTCTTCATCTTCTAAAACAACATCATGGACAGATTTTTCAATAGGATCTTTATCCTTGTCGTCTTTCTTTTGCCTAAGTCTTGAGTTGAACTTGACAAACACAAGATCCTTCATTCTATCATGAAGCAGCCTGTTGCGTCTCTTTGTGTGGACCTGCATATGTTTGATTTCATTATTTTTTTTTTCAGTAAGTCAATAAAAAAAGGATTAAAGAATTGAGCAAATCCAAGTGAAATTCATACTTGCTCAAATGAACTCCAACATCTCTCACAAGCTGATGAACTGCAAGTCAAACTTAGAATTCTCGCAGCCAACATTCTTAGATTTGGTGCACTACTTCCATGATTCATCCACCATTTAGCTAGATAGAAAAAATGGGACAAAGACGAACACAAACCATATGAGCAAAATGTTTTAAGCTAGATAAAAAAAATGGGACAAAGACAAACACAAACCATATGAGCAACATGTTGTACAGTGCACATTTAGCAACCAGCCAAGCATTCATTGTCATTTAACATTCAGATTTTTTTTTTAATTTAGCAACCAGCCAAGCACTTAAATTTGGCAACCAGCTGAGCACTTAAATTTAGCAAGCAGCCATGCACAGGTACTACCATCTGAGAGGATACAGTATAAGTGTACAACATATAATTAGAATATTAGATTTTTAATTTTTCATACCTGGATCAAAATTGATATTTTTCCATTGCCTTTTAGCAATATCTTTGCCAAAGGATCCTTCACCATCCTGAAACTTCTGTAGCTCCTCAATAATCTTGTCTTGAGTCTCTTCTTTTGGAACAAGCTTGGTAATGCAAGTGATTAAACCTT
The DNA here is from genome assembly GCA_947561735.1 of Cenchrus americanus. Taxonomy (NCBI): domain Eukaryota; kingdom Viridiplantae; phylum Streptophyta; class Magnoliopsida; order Poales; family Poaceae; genus Cenchrus; species Cenchrus americanus. The sequence goes on from OX387244.1 coordinate 10,308,762, forward strand.
GTTTAAAACTTTCATTCTCCTCCATGGCCACCTTGTTTTGATAATAATAGAAGGGGTTCAAGTAGTAACCAGCCCTATGTAAGGGTGTCTTCAGCTTACTGTCCCATCTTTTGTCAATGATACGAAAAACCTCCTCAAACTTGGTCAAGTCATTGTTGAACCTCCTAGAGATCTCATTCTTAGCTTCTACTAGATAGCCATACAAGAAACCCATGGCCGGAACATCACTGTCCATTCTCCTCAACACAATAGCTAATGGCTCAAAGTAATTCACAGCAGTCTCAACTCCTTTCCAGAAAGTTTCAGATTTGACAATCATGTTTGCTTTCTTCCCTTTGGCACTTTTTAGGTATCCGAGTTCGTTGAGCTCATCATCTCTAAAAAGCCTCTGCAATTCTTTCTTGTTTTCTAGCAAGCTCTTCAAGTTGAGATAAGCTGTTGCAAACCTTGTGACACCACACCTTACCAAATCTCTAGAAAGAAATTTTCTCATCAGGTTCAAAACTCTAGTATGGGCATATAGAAAAACAGTCAAGCACTTTGCTTTGCTGATTGTTGCTGCAACTCTTGGCATCTTTCCTATGTCTTCCAGCATTAGATCAATAGTGTGGGCAGCACAACCATTCCAAAAAATTGAGGGATGCTTTGCTTTCAACAAACTTGCTGCTGCCTCATTGGGTCTTGCATTGTCAGTTACAACTTGAACTACATTTTTCACTCCTATCTCCTCAATACATCTATCAACCAATTCAAAAATGTATCTGCCATCCTTTTTTGCAGCTGAGCAATCCACTGAATCAAGAAAACAAACACCATATGCACTATGAACTACCAAATTCATCACACCTCTACCTCTCTTGTCTGTCCAAGCATCTGTCATAATTGTGCATCCATTTAGCTCCCAAGACTCTTGGTGAGCCTTGAATGTGTCCTGCACTTTCTTTTTCCTTTTTTGTAAGAATTTCCCACTCATCTCATATGGAGTTGGCCCTCTCAAGTTCCTGCCAAAGTCTCCAATAGCCTCAAGCATAAGATCAAAGCTAGGAAGTGTAACTGTGTTGTGTGGGATACCTGCTTCATAAAAAAATTGGCATATGTACTCACATGCTCTGTCCCTTTTCTCTTCTCTTTTTTCAGTTGATAGCTTGGATTGGACCTTTTGAGCAACACTAGATTTGCCCTTCTTTGCAGCAATTATTTCTTCTGGTGTCAATTTACAGAACTTATCCATAGGGCCACTGCCTCTACTTGTCACCTTCTTCAACACAACAATAGAATTGCCATCTGCATCACTGTTTTCCTCTCCTTCAGAATGACTCAAATCAACTTCAGCTCTATCCTGTTCTTTCTCCCTAGTCTTCCTTTCCTTGTTATCTGACTTCTTTGAGAGCAACTTAACCATTTCTTCATGCACATCAGATGGCACTTTACTACACTTTGCAACACCACACTTAGGAACTTGAGCAAGGTGGTATTTGATTCTAGTTATTCCACCATGGTAAGTATTGCCACAGTAGTTGCACTTGAGTGAATTTTTCTTGGACACATCTGGCATTGTGCAGTGCTTCCAAGCCGGGTCACTTGGTTCAGTAACAGTTGTGGAAGCAGTGCTAGATAAGCCTACAAATTGTAACAGTAGGTACATAGTCACATAAAAATTCCAATTGACAATTTATTTAAAACAGGGGACACAAACTTGCCCTCTTGTTGCACTTGGAGCGAGTGCCATCGGCATCGGTTTCCCTTTGGACCGGACATGGTGAAGTGCCGGTGGCGCCGTGCACGCCCAACGCCGCCGCGAACTCCTCACGCGGCGTCCACGGCGGACTCCCGACGCCGCGTCCGCCGTGGAATCGAGACGCCGCGTCCTCGGAGCCGCCGCGGACTCCCGATGACGAGCCGCCGCCGCGCGCGCGCTCCGCCGTCCCGCGCCCGCGCCCGCCGCGCGCGTGCCGCTCTGCGCGCGCCCGCGCCCACCGAGCCGCCGCGTCGTCCCACCTCGGCCGGCCCTCGCCCCGCCCGCCGAGCCGTCGAGCGGCGGCCCCCCGGCGCGAACACGGCGGCCGTCGTGATTTGGTAGGGAGAGGGACGAACGATTGACCGAGAGACTCTAGGGTTTGCGGTTCGGTAAGGCTTCAAGGCCAATGAGCCGGGCGGGTGGGGGCCGGGCCGCTTTGTTTTTTTTGGAATTACGGCACCGATCCGGTTTATTTTTGGGCCGGCGGTGATAGCGCCAATTTAGCGGCGCTACGGCGCTATTGGGGTATAGCGGCGCTATAGCGCGCTATAGCGCCAATAGCGCGGTATAGCGCGAGAAAATAGGAATAGCGTCGCGGCATGTCCTCCGGGCCGCTATAGCGGCGCTATAGCGCGCTAATAGCGCGCTATTTTTTTCGTGGGTCCCGAGATGCTCCTGAGTCTTGTCACTTCCCAGGTAGGCGAGTAGAAGTAGCCGAGCCCCAGAGGTGAGGCGTGTCGACTAGTAGAATACGAAGAGTCACGCGCTGCCGCTGAGTCAGCCGAGCGCGGACTTATCCATCTGGCCGTTGGAGGGCCGTTTTGACTTATAAATAGAAGCCAAAACCCTTAGGGTTTTTCACCCATCGCTTTTGTAGCCATTTCAAATAGATCTCGGCCAGAGTCACCTCCAGCGCACGCCGCCGCCGCCGTAGATCTGTGCGCGCCGCCACCCAGAGCTGCTAGAGTAGCCCCCGAGCGAATGCACGTGAAGACACCGTGCACTTGGAGAATGAAGCCGTCGCTGTCCAGGTCCGCGAGACCGCCGGGAAGAAGAGGGGCCGTGACGAGGCCGCCGGGTCTGCCGCAGGGGCAGCACCGCCGATGTCTCCACCGCGGCCAGATCCGAGCCGCGAGTGGAAAAAGTCGAAGACGAAGACCGAAGATTTGCTAGCCCTCCTCAACAACGGTTTCATCCGTGAGAAAGAGATGGACATGTGGAGGGCCACCACCAGGGATCCGTAACTCGAAGGAAGAGACACGTGGCACACAATTTAGACAGGTTCGGGCCGCGAGGTGCGTAATACCCTACGTCATGTATGTTGCGTAGCTCTGGATTGATTGGGTACGATTACAAGATGGTGTAATTGTACGCCGTGAGATGAGATTCGATGCTAGAGAAGGGTCCCTGCCTCGCCTTATATAGCCCGGGAGGCAAGGTTACAAGTCGGAGTAGGGAGAGAGTACTAGTCGAGTACGTCCAGGAGTCTTCCATACAGTGCGGGACATGTACAGCTTCCTAACCTAGTACTTCTCCTCTGTAGTCCCTGTGCTCCATGCCATCAGGTGTCATGTAGCGCAAGCCGGGTAGTCCCAGGGGCCCACCGAGTAGTCGGTCCTGATACCCACCGAGGTAGTGGGCCCAGGGAGGTCCATACGACAAGCCCCCGAGTACTTTGTAGTCGAGAAGGATAGCTTCAAGTAATCTTGACGTCCTTAACGAGTAGTCCTCAAGCGTCCCCGAGTACTACCAGTCAAAAGTCCTCAAGAGTAGTCGAAGCATCCCGAGGCTGGAATGTACTCCAGCTGATGTCTGAGCAATCTTGAATGCTTCTCGAGTAGTCCCAAGCGTCCTCGAGTGCTGCCCTCGAAGGTCTTAAAAAATGTCCGCGTTGTCTTGAGGCCGAAGCTGATATGGAAGTGCGATTGCAAAATCGCACTCCATATGGAGTAGCCCCCGAGCCTTAGGTTGAGTCGTAGACTCTGGCTGAGGGTCCATCTGAAGTCTTGGCAAGAATATCCCGAAAAATCCAGAGAAAAAAACCGAAGGACACGTGGCACGCCCCCGAGCCTTGAGTCGAGTACTTCCTCTCGAATTGAAGGGTCATCTTGTAGAATGTGTCCTGAGATGCTCCTGAGTCTTGTCGCTTCCGAGGTAGTCGAGTAGAAGTAGCCGAGCCCCAGAGGTGAGGCGCGTCGACTAGTAGAATACGAAGAGTCCCGCGCGGCCGCTGAGTCAGCCGAGCGCGGACTTATCCATTTGGCCGTTGGAGGGCCGTTTTGACTTATAAATAGAAGTCAAAACCCTTAGGGTTTTTCACCCATCGCTGTTGTAGCCATTTCGAATAGATCTTGGCCAGAGTCACCTCCAACGCACGCCGCCGCCGCCGTAGATCTGAGCGCGCCGCCACCCAGAGCTGCTAGAGTAGCCCCCGAGCGAATGCGCGTGAAGACGCCGAGAATGAAGCCATCGCCGTCCAGGTCCGCGAAGACCGCCGGGAAGAAGAGGGGCCGTGACGAGGCCGCTGGGTCTGCCGCAGTGGCAGCACCGCCGATGTCTCCACCGCGGCCAGATCCGAGCCGCGAGTGGAAAAAGTCGAAGACGAAGACCGAAGATTTGCTAGCCCTACTCAACAACGGTTTCATCCGTGAGAAAGAGATGGACATGTGGGGAGCCGTCGCCGGGGATCCATAACTCGAAGGAAGAGACACGTGGCACACAATTTAGACAGGTTCGGGCCGCGAGGTGCGTAATACCCTACGTCCTGTATGCTGTGTAGCTCTGGATTGATTGGGTACGATTACAAGATGGTGTAAGTACGCCGTGAGATGAGATTCGATGCTAGAGAAGGGTCCCTGCCTCGCCTTATATAGCCCGGGAGGCAAGGTTATAAGTCGGAGTAGGGAGAGAGTACTAGTCGAGTACGTCCAGGAGTCTTCCATATAGTGCGGGACATGTACAGCTTCCTAACCGAGTACTTCTCCTCCGTAGTCCCTGTGCTCCACGCCATCAGGTGCCGTGTAGCACAAACCGAGTAGTCCCAGGGGCCCACCGAGTAGTCGGTCCTGGTACCCACCGAGGTAGTGGGCCCAGGGAGGTCCATACGACAGGTTCCGCCTCGCTCGAGGGCTCACGCCCCCCTCGAGCGGGTTCCGCCTCGCTCGAGGGCTCATCTCCGCCTCGCTCGAGGCCCCCTCACGAGCACACCTGCTCCCGCACGTGGGTACAGACATTTAATGCTCTGACACGGCAGAGCCGCGCCATCTTGCGTCTGGGAATCACGCCCCAGCGCTGTTCCGCCAACTCCCTAGGGGGAACCCATCCCCGCCACTATTGGGGACTGTGCGGTATGGCCAGTGTCAGCCCCGTGGCACTGTGCTGCCCACTCCCGTATGGCTAACGCGTCGCGCCCTCGAAGGGGGGCCGGCCGCACCCTCGAACCCTTCCCTCGTAAATCTGCAGGGTCAAACCGTGACGTCAGGTCGGTGGGAACGCCATCCCCGCACCTGTGGCACCACACCAGGCACTGCTGCAACAACTCCGGCGCTGTTGAGCACGCGGGGACGGGACGCGGCCATGCCTGCCACTGTACCCCGTACGGATCACCGTCAACGGCTTCCTCGAGCCCGCCTGAGGACGCCACAGCCAACCACTACGCCTTCGCCCTCGAAGCCGCCCCTGTTCAAGTACAGGACACGCCCCAACGACAAGACCGTGGCGAGGATCGCCAGGATGACCGCCAACTCCGCGGCGCTGCGCGCCATGCTTCCCCATGTAGCTAAACAGTGTGGCATGCTTGTAATTCACCCCCTCCTTGGTCTATAAAAGGAAGGTGAACCCCCTCGCCGTAGGAAAAAAAAGAGGGGACATCGGACAACACACACACGCTCCTCAATTCTCCCACAACATCAGAACTCGCTTCAATCACCCCACTTGGGACTTGGAGGCCACACTTCCTCTCCCGCCTTGCTTGTAGCCGCCCCACTACAGGCACCCCAGTGCAAAGCAATACAGTGCCTCGAGCACACCTCTGCTGGACGTACGGCCCCGGCCGGAACCAGGATAAACCAAGTGTCTCTAGTTGCTTAGCACCGACCATCGAGGGACTGACCTTGGCGCTTACTACTAGTTAGTGTCGGGACTACATTCCGCACTGACAGCAAAAACGCTATTACAATTCGTCTATTTGGAGATCTGCCATTACAAGTTCACCTCTCCTCCATTCATGCCATTTTCTACGCCTGCCTATGTATAAGGACCCATGTGCCACGTATAAGGGCCCACCTGGAGCGTATATGAATACATGTAGATCGCTGCATCTCCTCTCCCTGTCACTGACGCATGGACCCCACTTGCCATCTTCTTCTTCCTCCTCTCCTCATTTTCTCGCGACACCTCAGCATCGTGCTCATCATTGGGACTCCATCCCCACCACTCTACCAGTGCGCAGGGTGTGCGAGCGGCGGTGCTGACCAGCTTCCCCGGGGGAGCTAGCAGCCGCTGGCAGCGGCGACGCAGACGCGCATCCAGTTCGAGTTCTATGCCTTTTGCATTCTTCTCCGCGCGGAAGAAAAAATTCTGGTTCGGAAGTAAATCTTCATGTGCCGTGATTTCGAAATCCTTCGAGGTGCTGATGCTTGGCTCTATGCCCATTTTTATGGTGACAAAGGATAAGCTCTTGGAAGCCATCGAGGGACACATACTTGGTGAGGCCGAGATGGTGGAGCTCCGCACGCTCGTGCTCTCCCACAAAGCGCTCTCTGGCGAGATCCCGAGGTCTGTGTGGGCGCTTCTCATCCACCTCGACCTACAGAGCAACCGGCTCTCGTCCTCGTCCGAGCAGTGTCAATGACAGGGAGAGCTCAAGCATCTCCTCTCCTGTCCGAGTTCACTGTGGGAAAATGAGGATTCTCCCATTCGAGCTCACCGCGGGAAAACGAGGAGAGGAGGAAGGAGATGACAAGTGGGGTTTGCGCATTAGTGACAGGGAGAGGAGATGTATACGCTGCAGGTGGACCCTTATACGTGGCACATGGGTCCTTATACGTAGGCAGACATAGAAAATGGCATGGATGAGGGGGAGGTGAACTTATAATGGCAGATCTCCGAATAGACAAATTGTAATGGCGTTTTTCCAAACTCAAAAAATTGTAATGGCATAGATCCAAATAACCCTATTTTTTTAAACCCTCAGCCTTATCAACACCGACACCCATCAGTTCTGTCGTTCGTGGAAAAAAGATAACCAACAGCCCCGAGAACTCTGCATGATCGCATCCGCATGTCGCCGCCGCCGGGCTGCCCGTGCTCGTTGGCATCGGGGCCGCCCGTGCTCGCCGCCGTAGGGGGTCGCCTCCACCAGCTCTCCCCGTGCTACGTCAGGAGATCACGAGGAGCTCCCCCGCTAGCCATGGAGGCAGCCCGCGCAGAGCTCGCCCAACGATCATGTAGACAGCTCAGGCAGAGCTCGTCGGCCGACCATGGAGGCGACCGGTGCAGAGCTCGCAGACCGGCCATGGAGGCGGCGCGCGAAGAACACGCTCTCCATCAGCCCTCTCTGCGCAAGTGTCACTCCCAACTTCTCTGGGTCTTTGTCATCGGGCTTTCTCCACGCCGGTCTGGCCTCCGCGGCACCGCCCCTGCGACCACCGTCGGCCACCTTCCCGCGCCCTATAGCCGTGGATCAAGTATGACTTAATTAGCGTTTGGTATCTGATTTGGCATTTCTGAATCTAATTCTAGGATTTAATGGAATTTGGGGTTTCTTTCCCTTCTTTATTTCTGAATATGAGACTTCTTGGATTCATCTTCTTCTACTTGCTGAAAGACTGAGACTCCTCCGCAAGCTGCCACCTTCGGGAGAAATTGCCGCAGCGCTTTGGACTCCAGCGGTGGCTGGATCCAGGCATCGCCGACCATCCACCCGAGGTGGCTCCTCTCCACACCCATCCGCTCACCAGCTCACGCGTCGGTGTATCTCCACTTCGTGCGGGCGGCCTTCGGATTCAAGGCGGGGCTCGGACCAGCGGTGTCCATGGCCGATGCGGTGGAGGAGCAGGGGCCGGCGAGAAGATGATGTGGGGGAGGGGATGGGTGCCCGTTGGCCAGACGCGACGACACGTGGTGGCAGACGATGGTGCGGCTAGGGAAAGGAGTAGGGAGCGGGGCGGACCGAAGGAAAACAGGGGAGGCGGAGAGAGGGTCAGGGCCCACCTGTGGGCATGCGGGGGAGCGCTGTGGTTCTGCCGGCAGAATGCGCAGGGGGCAGAACCACGGGGGAGACGTTGCCCTTACGTGTTTTAGGGGTAGAGAAACGACTGAGCTCGACCTCGGCTGTCGCCGCAGGCACAAGCAGGGGAGCTCGACCCCAGACGTCAGGCGAGGATGGCGACGTTGGCCAGGGAGACCGAGTGGTGGGACGCGGCGAAGAGGGCAGCGGCGGCGCAAGTGGCCGAGGACGACACCGAGTGGTGGGAGGAGGTTCCTGGCGTGGAGCAAGACGGAAAAGGAAAAAAAGTATTGAAAAGGGAATGACATGTGCGACCCAATCTACAGTGTTCAATCTTATGTCCTACAATGTAAGGGTCCAAAATGGAGGAAAACTAACAGTGTGTTTGGTTGGAGATTGGCCGGAGTGGAACCGACCCTTGTTTTGGGGATGACTCCAACCCTTCTCAAGTTTGGTTGGAAATATTAGGTTGGAGTGGCTCTGACCCTTTTTTTGTTTGGTTGGAGGAATGAGATTGGGGATGGATAGCGGTTTTCACTCTCCACATGTCATAGGGTTAGGGTTTAGTGGGTCCCATGTGTCATACTTAGGGCTAGATATCAAGCCTGACTCGACTTGTTAGGGCTCGACTTGTTATGGCTCGGCTCGGTAAGAAGCTTGAGTTGGCTCGTTAAGCTCGTGAGCCAGTTCGTTAGCAGTTAAAAATTTAGAAAATCATAGCTACCAAGTAAGTATGGAATCAACAAATACAACATGTTTACAGCCCAACAAACCATAAACCACATAGCCAACAAGCAATCTAGTACTTAAGAAAATTACAACTCTAACTACTTTGTCAACAAAAAATCAACTTGTTTGTTGGCTGTTGCACTAGCTCGTTAGGGCTCGCGAGCGACTCGTGAGCCAACTCAATCGCGGCTTGTTATCATAGCGAGCTAAAACCTGAGCTTGACTCAGTTCAAATTTACTAACTACCCGAGCCGAGTCGAGCCACTAACGAGCGAGTTCGAGCGAGCTAACGAGCTTCGAGCTTTTCGTCCAGCCCTAGTCATACTTATCCTTCATCCTCATCCCCAGGCTCTGGATCCGGTCGTTGGCGTGAGCTCCCACCGGCCGCAAGCGCGGCCGGGCGCGCGCGGCCGCGAGCTCTCTGCGGGGCACGCTCCGCCGGCCCTAGGCGAGCTCCCTCGCCACGGGTGCACTCCGTCGTCGCGCGTGAGTTCCGGCACCTCGGACGAGCTCCGACGCCACAGGTGCGCTCCTCGCCCAGATGCGTCACTGCCCGCCATGGGGATCCAGGCGCACAGCTTGAGCCGGCCTCACGGGCGCGTAGCTTGAACCGACCTCGTCTTCAACGGTCGCAGGCAAGCTCCGCCGCCGCCTTCACGGGCACGAGCTTAAGCTCAGCCGCCCTCACATGATCCGCCCGTAGGAGAGCACGCCGCAGCCGCCTTCACGAGACACGAGAGAGACGAGAGGGAGATGGATAGAAACAGAAGAAGAGAAACAGGAGCAGAGCACCTCCGTCCCTCGAATTTTGAGGGACGAAGCCAACCCGCATCTCACAGGAATATTCCACCTGGAGTCGCTCCGCTCCCGCCGCTCCGCTCCCGCCGCTCCTCATCCAAACACCCACGGGAGCGGATCGGCTCCGCTTCACTCCCGCGGCTCTCCAACCAAACACACGATAACAGATCTTGGACAAAATGGCGTGGATGTCAAAAATTTCAGGTGGATGGCACACAAGTGCGAGCAAACTTTTTAGTGGCACACATGTCCATAGCAACTTTTGTAATGACACTAGTAAGATGCACGTGCGACACATGTGTAAATAACCTATCAAGTATTAGTTAAGTGACATCACTTAATTTTTTATTCAATCACACATATGTTAACTTATGTCATCTCAACAGCTCATGTACTCACACCCATCACAATCAGCACCCGCAGAATGAATTATGAATTGATGCATTTCAATAGAATGAATTATCTACAAAGATTTAAATAAAATAGCTCTATTGTGCTCATGATGCGATCTGAATTATGACCAATAGACAACAAGTGATTCTTCAAAACAAATGTATCTAGCAACACCATTTGCGTGTAGTATAACCAAAGAATGTAAAATAAACTTTAAAATGCTGACAAATGTATGAGAATGAGGCAAACACAAACGTTTGTGTTTGCGATGGTTCTAGTATAATAGGTTCACAAGCACACCATCTGAACAGAGAAATCCCACTGTAGTTCAGAGTTCAGACAACTCATGATATAAATAAGCCATTTTTGTAGAGATACCAATTTGAATCATGGAATGAGATAAATTTGAATATTTCTACTGCATGGACCCAACTGCTATTGATGTTGAATGGGGAGGTGTGCCGGAGAAACAAAAGAAAAGAAGGGATCAAATCTTTTTGCACTAAGACAGTAGGTCGTCCGCAGAACCTCGAACTACGCATATAGACAGATGTACAAACAACTCATACAACCCATAAACAGAAAGACCGTCTTAAGTTGTTTAATGCTTTGTATGGAGTTTAACATCAACTACAAAATGCATTTATGTACTCCCTCTGCCACATAAAAGATTGCAATTTAAGTTGATTAGTGGAGGAATGAAAAGACACGAATACCCTCATTTGTTTGCCACATGCAGCAAGTTTGCCATGCAAATCAGATCTGGACACTTAATTAGGAAGATAATTAGATCTATTTTCTAGGATTGTATTCTTTGTGGGATTTTTTCAAAAGATAGGATTGCACCTTTTTATGCGATAGAGGGAGTATACCATTATGTGGCTAAATAAATATATCAAACATAAATAATAGAAATATGATTACAATATTTTTAAGGAATCATAGAAATAATATGATTTATTTACTCAATGCAATTGAGAAGCCTAATATATCTTAGGGAATTACGTTGATTACTTAAAAATGAAAAGATCAAACAAGTTTCTTATTAAACTACACTATACGTGGAAATCATACAGAGTGGAGGAAACAAAGAAAAGACCATGTTGCCCTCAAAATCTTATCCCTTCTCTGTTCTCCGGCGGGAGCCTAGGAACTAGGGGCCCGTGACTCTCTTTCGCCATCTCTCCCCTTCCTCTCTCTCGTGGTCGTCAGCAAGATTCAACAAAGTCACAGGGAGGAGCACAGATTCGGTGCAGCGCAACCGCAGCAGGACACCCTCGAGCTTGGAAGCTCTGGGCCCAGCGGTGGAGCACCAGACGGTCCTCGTCACCGGTGCAGAAGCTCGTGTTGCTGGCTGTGGTATTCCCGGCGGCAGATGGTGAGCGGGGAAGGTGATTTGGCGCGACCTCTTCCTCCGTCATCGGCTCCCTCCGTTCCGGGCTCCTCCTCCTTGGCTCCCCACGGGGAAGGCGGCGATGCCGAGATCGCGACGGACTCCTTGCCCTGCGGTGCCTTCCTTCCCCACTGCCTCCTCCACGAGGTCGACGGCAGCCGGCGATGCTCGAATCCTGGGTTGCCGTGGCTGGGTCTCCTCTCCCCCTGGCCGGATCTCACGGTTGCGGGCTTGCCGGCGTCGTCCGTCGGGCCGTGCCAGCAACACCGTCAGGAGGTCGTCGCCGTTGACATTTTTCGTCTCCACCGCGTGCCCGAGCTCGGGCACCGAGGAGGACGGGTGACTGCGAGCTCGGCCACCGGGTCTCCGCGCATGTGGTCGTGCCATGGGAGAAGGGGTGCGCCATCCCACCGTCGTCAGTGTCACCAAGGTCGTCGAGGGGCGGAGAGTCGGCGGAGCTCCCGAGGCGAGGCAGGGGCACGCCGCTGCATCTCCGTTGTTGAATTAGACCAAGTGCGCCTCCTCCCGCAACTCAAGCTTCGAGAGTTGGATCGGAGATGGGGAATACGAGCCCCTCTGCCGCTTGGTGCTGCGGTTGTGCCCGCCTCGCGACCTGCAGGCGCCATCTTGACCATGGCCGCTGGGGAAGGATGCGGGGAGGAGGAGTTTCCGGATCTGTCAGAGAGGAGGGCGACGAGCACAATGAGGAGAGGAGCTTCTGGTTCCACCCGTGTCCGAGTCTCCATCTGGGGAGCACCTCGCCGCACCGTCCTCGGGGGCCCACGGCCGCCGTCGTGTTCCTGTTTGACAACAGCCTGGTCGATGCGCCGCCACGGGCCTGGGTCCTCCTCTGCTTGTCCGCCGCCACCTTGAGGTCGATCCAGATCCAAAAGAATTACACACGCGACGGGTATAGGTGAGGTCCAGGTGGGCCCGACGGGTACAGGAGGGTGGGTACACACGCGGTGGGTGACAAAAGAAAAGAAAACGGAGGAAGGGAGAGAGGTTTTTTTAGAACAGGAAGGGAAAGAGGTGGGCCAAACGAGGCCGGCGGCCTACTGAACCTGGGTTGCTGAAGGAAAAAGAGAGGAGAAACCGGGCTAGGCCAAAAGATAGGAGGTCGGTATGGGCTAAGAAGAGAGGAGGGAAAGAGAGATTGAGAGGGAGAGGGGGGGGAGAGAGAGAGAGAGGGCTGAGGGTGGTTTTTGAGACAGAGCTTTTTGAACCTTTTGCTTTTGTTTTAAAAACCACACAACAAAAACCAATACAAGAGCATGAATGCATTCAAACAGTTGGTGAATTCTAAATTTAATATTGTTTAATTTAATTAAAGATAAATTTATTTCGTCAAATTTATTTAATCCATAGAAAATAAAAAACTAAACCATGTTTCTAACATTGTTTTATTATGATGGAATTTTCGGGTGTTACATTTTGTTATAGTAGATACAAGCATTTTTTGTTAAGGATGATGCGCAAATGAATGCAAGAATAATACCATCAAGTATGAACACATTCTTCTTAAGAGAGCTTTACATGAGGTACATATATACCACTTTGTCCACACTCCACACTTTCTTCTTTTGGGTCGAAATTAAGCCGACGAGTTCAGATCAAAGCACAATCGGGCCTTGCTTCCCTGCTGCATGCTTTTCCATATATAATTTGAATTTTGAACAAAAATGGCAAGCGATGTTTTGTTGGTGGAGAAAAAAAGAAACACAAATCACATTATACACCTGGAAATCTGCTTTTGAACCATCACAACGACCTGTAGCAGAACTGTTCTCAATTCCGATGATAGTTCTGGTTATTCGTAAGAACTTAGCAATGCAGTGTAACCATCAATATTACTCAATTAGAAATTTTGTATCATACACTATGTTAAAATAACATCCACGAATCTCCAGGCTCAACCAAAATTTTTAATCATCTAAGGCAAACGAACTCCACGCACCTGATCCGGAGCTGCAAGTTCAGCACAACTCTTGCCACCATGTCGTTTGCCCAGCGAGCGGTTCACTAGTTTGTGCGGGTCCATGAAATGACGATACGACTTGGTTTAATTTGTTTCCTGCACTTAACGAACTCTATGTACTGCATCGCTCACGGTGGTGCAAATCGATCGCTCACGGTGAGGGAGATGCGTCAGGTTCAAGTCACTCGAGAACTTCACTCAGGCTGTCACACGATGTTGCAGGCCCTTGATCGTCCTGAGCAACGATAGCATCCAAAACGTCGATGAGCTCCACTACATCTCGATCGCTCAACTTCTTCGTATCCGGATTGAAGCCGGGAGCAGCGGCGGATGGGAGAACACGAACCCCCTTTGGGGCTTCGGTACTTATACGGGTATGACTTTTTTTGCGCGTACTCGTGTGTACGCCAGGAAGCAACAGCTGCTTACAGCACACCAATCGATCTCAGGAGCCGAATCGAATTGGGAGAGCGAGCAACGTAGCGTGGTGCCTATATTGGAATCCACACCAATGAGTAGGCGACGGAGAAAACAATCAAAAGGCAGAAAACACGAAGATTGGGCCTTGCGGGTATACATGGTGGGTATGCGTCGGGTGGGTGACAAAAACAATTCGTTTTCGGCAGAAACTCTCCAAATTGCGATTTTTCGACACTTCATAGTCCTTCCACCCTATCCACTTCCAAAAACATATGACGAGTGGGTCCGTCGTGAGGGGTAAGGTGGGTCCGATTTGAGTGAGAAAAGTTTTCAATTGTCTTCGCTCCTTATATTATAGACTAGTAACAATGCACGTGCGTCACGCACGTGCTATATATGGATACAACAGGACGATGTGGCAACTTGTTATTAACTAAAAATGTTCCATCTTAACCCTCTTGCCTTGAAACTTCAAACAAGTTGAATATGTCAACTGATGCATCATTGATCATCTTGTGAATTTAGAGTTTGACTTAATTAAACTTTTTTCAATCCTCTTGATACACCTAAATGATTGCTAGTTTCAAAGCATGTGATAGATGTTATTATGGTACAACTTTCGATATACATAATTTATTTATTTTTGTTAATAACACAAACTTAAAAATCTTTTTAGAAACATAACAACAACTAACTAATAGTGATGAAAAGCAGAGCTTGAAGCTTATATATACACACACTACGATGTTTAAGCAAGACCAGTCATATTTACAAGATCACACATCTTTATGTATAGGTCTCAAAGAACTATGCTAATGCTGAGCACATACTAAATCTTTGTGCAATCGATAGGGTCAAACATAACTTTCTACCTCTTAAATATAGTAGTATGTTTCAAGTTGCTCTAAAATCATTAAGATTGTATGCACTCCTACTGCTCTACATTTTTACTCTAAAATGAATATTATAACCACGTCAGCAAGTTTTTTTTTACTCTATATCAACTTCTCATGTACTCATGTTACTATATATATTTACTTTATTCCAAGAACTACATATTTTTTCATCCACCTCCAACTACCATATTCAATTAAAAATTCATTTGTTACCTCTTTAGGTATTAAAATGTCAGAAATGTAAATTTTAGGGTTTAGAATGTAAGGAAATAGAAGTTATAAGGACTAAAACATAGTTATTAGAAAACAAAAGGGTCCAAACAAGAAAACCTAAACCTTACTCTTCTGGTCTTCCACACGCACCCCTCTCTGCTCTTTTGATCCCTCTTTCTCGCATCTCTCCCAATCTCTCTCGCTAACAAACAAGAGGTCAGGGTCACGACGACAGAGGAGGCGGCAGAGGGGAGTCTTGTGTTGCGGCGGCACGGCCTGCGTTGGGATGCAGCCCCTCCCTCCCAGGCGGCTCCTCCACCGGCACCTCCACCCATTCCCCTCTCACCCCCGCCACCAAGCCTCTCCTCCACACTCCGGCCGCTCTCCTCCCCGTCTCTGCGCCCTCCCGCTCGCTGGCGTCGGATACGGCAGCGCTTCCCTGTCCTACGCGACGCCACACAACAGGATAGTGATGTATTATATTTGCTACTATGGTAGATGCAATGTACACTGCCAATGCGAGAATTTCAGTCTATGCTATGGCAAATAATCTTGCGCTTATCTTTTTTAAAATTTTAGATAATACAGAGAATTGAATTTCTTTGTTCTTTGCCAAAAGTCGCAGGATTGTAAGTTCTTTAAAAGAAAAACATTGTTGCTCTGAAGTAGGTAAACAATCCTTTCATGTCCATGTTGAATGCCTGGTCAAGCGAAGTGCTAACGTCAAACCATACAGATGAACAGATATAAATATCAAAGAAATAGTTGATCTTACATGTGCTTCCTATGCTCTCCATCGGTGGGATGACCCGCAACAACCGTGTCATCCATATGGGTGCATCCGTGCACGGGAGCAACAGCTCTGGCCATGAGGCGACAAAATCGTAACTGCGACTCGGCTGTCTCAATTTATCTCCTCCTTCTGCCATGGCATGTTGAAAACTTTGCTTTTTGTGATAAAATGTCGCGCTGTTGGCTGGATCGTGGGACAGTCGTCGGATAGATGTTTTCTTCCAAAAATTTTCCCAACTACCCGTCACATCAAACGAATGAACATTAATTAAGAATATTTTTTTTAGAATTACACATTACAACTCAGACGCTCACAACACGCATGCACACTCACCCCTATGAACACATGTACATAAACCCTACCTCTATGAGCACCTCCGAATGACTGAGCATCAGTTGATGTGGAGATTTTCGAATATTAAATGTGAGTTAATGACAAAATCTATTTCATAACGTCTACCTTAATTTTTGATACGAATCTAACAAGTCCAATTATGTCATAATTAGATAACGTCGTGCTACAATAAACAATTTTTAATGACAGATTAATTAGACTTAATCTCGGGATTTTCCGTCCATCCATGTAATTAGTTTTATTAGTTTTATAAGTAGTCTATATTTATTAGAGCATCCTCCTGGTCTCCCGCGGTCCCGTTGTATAGACTCGTAGTTGGCGAGTTGTCTCGTTTCTCGAATGAGCCTTCCAAATGCGTGTTTCACCAACTTCTAACGAAAGAAAAAAAGTGGGTCCAACCAAATTCAAAATCCCGATATAGGAGATTAACTTTTTACCATTACTAGTAAAATGCATGTGCGACACGCACATGTTTTTTAAAAATGTTTTTACCATTACTAGTAAATTTTTTGCATTTTGGATACATGGCTCGGCGCCAGGTCTTTTGGCGTCGTGCTTAGAACCTTTGGCAAAATCCGAACTAACTTTCACAAGTTGAGAACACATAAATACAACTTCACAAATAGCATAACCAGCAGTTCAACTCAGATTAACAAGGCCATATCACACATCTGAAGATTACATTAGTTTCTTCACCATTCACACATATTAGTTCATACAAATACAAACACACACATACAAATTCCACCAAAACAAGGGAAATACAAATTGTTCGCAAGTACACAACAAGGTCCGAGTTTCATCCATCCACATTCTTCTCACTCGAGATTCATCCTTCCACAATCCTCTTACCTTTCTTGTCAGTTTGAGCCTGTCTTGATGTTTCATCCATTCCTCTTGCCAAGTTCTGCGTTTGTTCCCATTCATGTTTCAGCTTACCACTTGTTCTCTCTCGCCGAGGCCAATATCTCATTTGCCTTGTCAATTCCCTTGTTGCCGCTTTCCTACACCTCAAGTAACTCCTCAACACATTAGTATACTTCCTTTTATCCTTCTCAAGAGAATCTCATTTTTCACTACATGCTTGTCCAAGTAATGCTCCCAGTCACATCTCCTAGTTCCCTGTCCACATCAACAAATTTGTCACAAGTCTACACAATGTCTTCAAATGGATTTAGCATTACTAAATAAACCCACCATATCATCTCCACTCATGTGCCCACAATAATAACCTATGCCCAGCTCTGACAGAACTAGACCATAGTTCTCGGCTATGTCGCATCGATAGTTTCTATCTAGAGGAATCAACTCGACCTCCACATCTTTGCCCTTCTTTTCTTTACTCTCAGGCCAATATGACTTAGGACCATAATCATATTCATTGAAGTCACAAAGCGGGTACCCACCCTGCACCAAACACATATCGAAATTAGGACTTCTAGATAACAATATGTGTCACAAATTTAAGCTACCAAATGCTAATTTAGGAACCTTATTTGTATTTCGACACTTAAACTCAGGGGTGTAAGGGACCCCTTGCATCATCGGATGAATCTTGGCAGGCACACCACAATAGCACAAAGGTGGGTTAGCCATACGCGTGTCGATTGCTATTTTCTTCTCTTCGTCTGTCATTGGTGGTGGGTTTGGTGGAGGAGGCACCCAACGCTTGTACTTGTTGTACAGTTTTTTAGCCTTTTGCCTAAAAAGCAAGATTCTTGGGTCAACCATCTCTGGGCCATCAATCCACTGAAAAATAGCACATCTCCCAGTCCTGCACCAATATAAACATTTCAATTCATCGTTCAAGTGTTCAATCCAAGAAATGTTGTAAATAAAAAAACCACGAAATGTACTTACATGATAATTAGGACACGAGTAGTATGCCCGAGCCGCCGTGCCAGGGTGCATGGATTGAGTTACATGGGCGGCCTTCCCACAATCACAATTAGGAACATGAAGTGCAGGTGGTATAGGTGCATCCTTACAGGATACATCAGGATAGACCTCCTTGGGCCGGTCTTTCCACTTGTTCTCACGCCATATTTCATCCATGTTCTACAATTTATACATTAGTAAATGATTACCATAATAATATAACCTAGGTAATACTCATCATAAATCCGGCATCTACAAATTCAAAAAAATCATTCAAATTCACCTATATGTAACTACATTACATATATCCACGACACAATCCTCATATCAACCACTAATTTCATAAATCGAGACCCATATACATCTAGGGTTTCTTCAAATATTATCTACGAAGCCAACCAAATCAAAGAAAAAATGGGGAGGGGAGAGGCCTAACCTTGCACACTGCACTGGAGGGTCGCGCCAGCCGTGGGGAGGATGCCGACGGCGGATCTGGCCGCTGGCCGTCGGGGGCGGACGGAGCCCCTGTCCTAGAGGTGGGGAGAACAGAGGGAGGAGGCAGAGACCCGGAGGCTGCGACCTGATTTAAGTTGCGAAGCACGAAGCCATGCCCGTTAGCGTCGTGGTGACACAGCACGACGCCATGCCCTCTGGCGTCGTGCCTACACGCCACGACGCCATGTCTTTTGGTGCTGTGAACTTTGACCAGATTTCCCATGCGCCACGGCGAAGCTGACGTGTCAAGCTACGGCGCCAGCCCATGTGGCGCCATGCTATGTAACTACGGCGCCAAAGAGCTTGGCGCTGTTCATTGGGTCCATTTCTTGGATTCTTTCCCCCAGGGGTCTATATGTAAAAATATTACGAAAAAAGGACCAAAATGCAAAAATTTTACGTCTCCCGCGGCCCCGTCGTACAGACTCGTAGTTAGCGAGTTGTCTCGATTCTCGAATGAGCCTTCCAAATGCGTGTTTCACCAACTTCTAACGAAAGAAAAAAAAGTGGGCCCAACCAAATTCAAAGTCCCGATATAGGAGATTAACTTTTTACGATTACTAGTAAAATGCACGTGTAACACGCACATGTTTTTTAAAAAATGTTTTTATCCCATGGTTTTTATTCATTGTAGTAATAATGTATTTATGTGACATTGCATACATTTATAACTTGATGTTTAGTTATACTAGCAAAATGTACACATGCATGTATCTAAAATACACAATAACAAAAAACTTATCTTTATAGTGTCGCAAGTGTCTAAAAAACTAAGGCTCCAATGACAATGTGGTTGAGGAGAAAAATTCCAAAAAAAACACAATGTGATTATGCTTATTAATTATTCAAATGGTTGACGAAGTGTCTGAGCAAAGAGGAGCTCACGCCATGCCAAGAAGAGAAAAGAACGCTTTTCCCTCCTCGTCAGATTTGCACCACACATATTCACATTTTAGAAGGGTGTGAGCAAATATTATACATCCATGTCGAATTGCTAAAAGTCAAATGCTTACATTCGAATGTTAATACTTTCTGACAATGCGACCAATGTGTCCAACAAACAACATGTGTGAAACCAATACTTCCATCCAGAAATGGACTCCACCACCAGAACAATGGTTAAAGAAAATGCAGCGCAATTGTATTTGTATTTGCTGATTCCAGAAGACTGGGAGCTGGATGTATGATCCGAGACCATAATGGAAGATTCTTTACTACAACAAGTCATTGATAGGGTCACTAAACTAGAATAAGCGCAAACCTTAGTTATCCGGGTGTCTACGACACTCTCACGACTACTCACGTCGCAGCAGCAGCGGTGGCCGCTGGCGCTGGGGGATTTACCGTAGTGGATAGGACAGTTCTAGCAACGGGATGCATCGCCATTGTGGACGGGAAGATGCTCACGATGGGATGAAGTAGTAGTTTTTGGCTAAATTACTAAATTAGTTTCCAACAATATATACTCAAGAAAAGCGTCAACATGGATTTCCATCAATCACGCATTCCTTTCTATATTAATAATGACGGAAGCATGCATGCAAGTATTGCACGATGGTTTGATGGAAAGATAGGAGCACCACACGAAGGTTTGATGCAAAGAAAGGAAAGAATGAAAAAATTGCTGATCAATTACTTGACTACTCATCACGCTGCTTCCCTTGATTACTTGACTACTCATCAATTACTTGAGTTTGCAAATCCGCCCATCATGTTTTACAAAGTTGATCATATTTTACAGTCAATCATAAATTTCCTTTTGTTGCTTGAGATTTGAGCGAGACGATGGGATGAAGTGGCAGTTTTTGGAAATATATATCAAGACGACAATATCTCCGTGATCATTTTGCTTTGGAAAGGCACTGAGGACGTCGACCTCGATTGCTAAGTCTTTTAAAAAACAACGTGATTTGATTACCGATTATTTTCCAAAATCCCTTAAAAAACACGCCATGCTACTTGTATCCCTTTCCAAAACACAACGTGATTTGGTTGCCAATTATTCCCCAAAATCCCTTCAAAAAACACGACGTGATTTGACTTACCAATTATTCAAACGGTTGATGAAAGGAGCGGTTAGATCCATCAAAAGAACTCGTTCTTTATAGTATAGATTTGGGCGTACAGTTCCAAGATAGCTTGCAAAATCTTAGAGCATCTCCAAGAGTTTGCCAAAATTTACTTGGCAAATCCTGTGTTTTGCCAACTTCTAAAAAGCTATGCAAAGTAAAAAAAGAATTCACCTCCAACAGTTTGGCATAATTCACTTGCCAAATCCAGATCTAACTTACATCAGGAATCCTGAGAGAAACAAAATTATGTATGTGCTCTTCCACCTCTTGAAAAACTTACATCAGGAATCCTTCTATATTCTTTATTTCTTTTTCACCCTCCCACCTAGAGGGAAACAACGATGGCAACCACAATCCGCGCGCGCATATATGCGCGTGGGGAGGTGAGTTTTGCCAAGTTTCAATTTTTGCCAAGTTGGTTTGTCAAACTGTTGGAGGCTAATTTTTCTTGTTTTGCCAAAATTATATGGATGCCAAGTTGGTTTGTCAAACTGTTGGAGTTGACCAAATGCATCCACCTGCAACATATCATAAAAAAGAACTCATGCTTATGTTACTCCTTTAATCATGGATGTGCTATGTGCTTATCATAGTTTGAACGGTTTCTTGGTCGTGATGCTCCGTATCAACAGCAAGTGTGTTTCCTAGGATCAAAAAATGAAAAATTAATCAAACATCCTCATATCACTCAGTTTTTGTGTTCTCAGGAATCCATACATTTTAGTATCCTATCTTTAAACAATAGACTTGGAAAACATAATATAGAAATTCATATATGAAATCATACAGAACAAAAGCAACTGTAAAAAATTACTATAGTCCAATAGAGTAATTCTATAGTCCAATGTGCTATTGTAGAAGTTCGCTCCTCCGCTGGAGGCGCCTGCGCCACCCTGCCATCCGTTGTAGCTTCTGCCTCCTTGACCTCGGTGGGGCTGTCAATAGCGTCGAACTTGACAAAGTTGGCCCAACAAATTCTGTCTTTTCTCTGCCGATCTTCATGTGCATGGCTCAACAACATCGGGCTTGTCTATTATGGTGTGTGGCGGAGAATTCCATCACTGAAAATACTGACACTCATGGATGTTTGTGCAGATAAGAAATACCCGATTGAGTAATGTCATAAACACATTGATTCCAAGGATAGCCATTGCAGCAAGTGTCCGTGGAGGTCGCAGCTAGTTGTTGTCACTATTATTTGCACACACACACCCTCTCATGTAGTATATTTAAATGGACAAATCTCCACTTCCAAGTATTAAGGACCAAATGAAAACCACAAAGGGTTTTTTAGCACATATCACTGGTGGAATGGGTCAAGTGGAGTTACCTGACATCTATGGCTTGAGATATTGTATATTCAGTTTCACTCCTTGAATTGCCTCCACAAATTTTTGCACTACGCAACATTGATTATGGTCTTCTCCTTTGAAACCTACTCAGGAATGGCATCTCAGCAAAACATATGGTATGTGCTTAAAGAAATTGCTAGGTAAGAGTCGAGTATTGCTTCACCAGAAACCTAAATTTGACATGTAAAACACAGCTTCTTGTTTCCAATGAGCTGGAGGCAAGTGGATCAGAAGATTGGATACTCCTATCTGTAGTCCCAGGTCTTGCAGCGTCAACAAGTGCAAAGGTGAGGGTGTTTACAATGTTGTCACCATCCTCCTCCAACCGAATTACAACCATTGTAGAAAGCAACTTCATGGACTGCATCAAAATGGTATCATGGACACGCTTCAGCTCCTAAGACAATTCTTCAATGTTTCAATTATATACAATTAAAATAAGCATTTTGACATGCAACTGAACGAGAAGTTTTAGTATAGTAATAGCTTCTATATATGTCCTCCTTTCCCCCACACCCTGGACAAAGAGCAAGCATTTCTTGTGAACGGTACTGAGAACCTGTGTGTGGAGATGCCTGGGTGCCAGAGCGGTAGTTTGGTTAACTAAGCTTTTTAACCTTATTTTTCGGTCAAACAAGATGCCTAAAGAATGGAGGAGAAGCATATTAGTACCGATCTTCAAGAACAAGGGAGACGTTCAGAGTTGTACGAACTACGCGTGGAATTAAGTTGATGAGCCATACGATGAAGCTGCGGGAGAGGGTTATCGAGCATCGCCTAAGAAGAGGGACGAGTGTGACCCAAAATCGGTTGGGGTTCATGCCTGGTAGGTCGACCATGGAGGCGATTTTCTTAATACGCCAATTGATGGAGAGATATAGGGAGCGAGAAGAAGGACTTGCACATGGTATTTATTGACCTCGAGAAGGCATACGACAAAGTGCCGAGACACGTCATGTGGTGGGCACCGGAGAAGCACAAGGTCCCAACTAAGTATGTTAACCTCATCAAGGATATGTACGGGGATGTGGTGACGTGTGTCGGACATGCGATGGCGATACTAGTGATTTCCCAATTAAAATAGGACTACATCAAGGGTCGGCGTTGAGCCCTTATCTATTTGCTTTGGTGATGGATGAGGTCACAAGGGACATTCAAGGTGATATCCCCCGGTGTATGCTCTTTGCCGATGATGTGGTGCTAGTTGATGAGAGTAGGGCGGGGGTAAATAGGAAGTTAGAACTGTGGAGGCATACGTTAGAATCGAAAGGGTTTAGACTTAGTAGGACCAAGACCGAGTACATGAGGTGCGACTTTAGCGGTACGACGCGTGAGGAGGGAGACGTCACCCTTGATGGGCAAGTGGTGACCAAGAAGGATACTTTTCGGTATTTAGGTTCGATACTACAGAAGGATGGCGACATCGACGAAGATGTTAGGCATAGAATTTCAGCCGGTTGGTTGAAATGGCGTCAAGCCTCCGGCGTCCTCTCGTGACAAAACGGTGCCTCGGAAGCTAAAAGGTAAGTTTTATAGGACGGTGATTCGCCCGGCGATGTTATACGGTGCGGAGTGTTGGCCTACAAAAAGGCGACATGTCCGGCAATTGAGTGTGGCGGAGATGCGTATGTTGCGTTGGGTTTGTGGGCACACGAGGAGGGATAGAGTACGGAACGATGATATTCGGGACGGGGGGTCGGGGTGGCGCCAATTGAGGAGAAACCGATCCAAAGATCGGTTGAGATGGTTTGGACATGTCCAACGAAGGCCTCCGAGGCTCCGTGCGTAGTGGGGTCCTAGAGCGGGACGACAATGTGAAGAAAGTTAGAGGTCGACCTAAACCGACCCGGGATGAGTCGATCAAGAGAGACCTTAGGGAGTGGAATATCTCCAAGGACTTAGCTTTGGATAGGGGCGCTTGGAGACTAGCCATCAACGTTCCTGAGCCATGACTTCTTCTACGTGTCTTTATGTTGGTGGTACCTTTGGGTTTCATATCTAGCCTACCCCGACTTGCTTGGGACAAAAGGCTAAGTTGTTGTTGTTGTTGTTGTTGTTGTTGGTACTGAGAACCTGTAAATTTATTTCAGTTTAGTAGCACAAAATACATTTGTATATTTGTGTGAGTTGGCATACATTTAAACTCTGATGAAGTATTGACAAGTAAGGGCATCCATATACACTACATTTGAACTCAGATTAGAGTATCAATTCATTCAAATTCTATGCTTGTGCAAAAATATCTTTTACCTTGTGGGAACCGATGCGCAGATGAGATGCAGAGATGTTACCAATCTCACCACGATAGTAAACTGAATGAACCCGTGGAGGCAGCCTTGCAAGAAGATTCTTGAATGACGAAGCTCCACTGATAGATGGCCTAGACTGGTACTCAAGCCTAGCAAGAAAGCCCTAAATGAGTAACTATGAAGCATTTAATTAAGTTGATCTAATGAATTTCTTATACCTAACTTCATGCAAGTTCAAATATTCATGTCCATATTGAATTATTTATTTAACTAACAAAAACATAGACCTAGCAAAGTAGTGGTACCAGCCCATATATTATTTTATTTTATCATTGCTACACCTACATTGTTGGAAGAAGTGGACAATGATCAGAGAGATTATTTGACAAGATAGTGTAAGGGTAAGGCATCCCCAACTCAAAAATGCAAATGGTTCTCACCAACACGTTAGTCTAACAACCAAAAGCACTTTTCACATCTAAGAATTTTGTAGTCACATTTGTTTAATACTGATGCTATTTTTAGAACCATAAACGCTGAAGAAATTAAGGTGTAAGGAACATAACCTTGAAAAGACCCCTTTGTGCCGAGCACCACCATGCTTCAGTTTATAATGTTTAGTGATTTGGACATTTCCCCAATGAGAAATCTCCACCTTGCGTACAAGTACCTCGACAATAGCAAAAGGACGGTTATTCTTTTTTTAGATTCACACAGTACAACGCAGACGCTCACAACACGCACACACACTCACCCCTATGAGCACCTCTGAAGGACTGAGCACCGACAGATCTGGAGATTCTCGAAGTTACCACTGGCGCCTTGTCGTCGACGGGAACATCTCTTACCACTTAACGCATAACGCCGGAAAATCTCAGAATAAATCCATGAAAAGGTGCGAGCACCAGGATTTGTACCCTGGTGGGTAGTGTCCCATTGGACCGTCCTACCATTGGACTACAAGCCCAATCGCCAAAAGGACGGTTATTCTATTTATATGATTTTCACATTTTCAAACTCAACGACTTAAAAGTTATTCATGATTTATATTCCCATTGTTTGACTCAAACCTTGTCAAAACGACTTCTAATAAGGAACTGGAGGGAGTAGTGCACAAGGATTGGCAAATATGAGTTTGGCGCTTGGTTTTTATATGGGCCATATTTCACTTTAGTACCAGCATGACTGGTAGGATCAACCCTCATGAAGGACTCGATCCTATTGCTCGGTGTCTTGAAGTAGGTAACCTGCTCCAGAACATGGTAGGGTGAGAGAAGCACCGCAGTCACAGAAGTAAACCAACTGGGACTCTGACTGGCTAATCTCAGCAGGAAAGGGCTCTAAAGAGTGTGTCAGTACATATAACACTTCGATAGTGGTTGACTCGCCAGGTTTCAGAGGAGCGTCCAGCAGAACTGAGTAGAGGTGAGCGCCATTCAGGGCGGTGGTGGCAAGATCAGAGGCTTCAACCGAGAGGGGCGCATATGTCTTCTTCTTGCACTTCCCTTCTGCTCTTGTGGCCTTGACAATAGCGAGATGTTGAGCCTCTGTGGGTGTGAAGGCGATAAGCACTTGAGATGCATCAGAGGCTCGCATGAGCATTATCAACCTGGAAGGAAGGTAATGATGTGCTGTGACTGTAAAATGCAGGATAATCGCTGCTGGCAATTCAGGAAAAGGACCATTAAACTATTACCTTCAATGTTAGATAAACTTTGACAATGGAACCAGTGAGGTCGATCTGCAGGCAATTGGAATTTGCATATCAGAATAAAAAATGGCATGATGAACCAAGAGGAAGAGATTTGCCACGGGTATATGGGTTTTAGCAAGGAATCTATCTCTGTCTCTTAAACCCTGAACTAAATCCTCTCCCGATCTAAGTCAATCTGATCGTTACAGCGCAGGATTTCGATCTATAATTGTAACTATGCATATCTAGTTATCTACTCAAAATGAAGAAGAAAAGTGTCTCAAAATGGCTAATAAAAAGGACAACAGTACTAGTGATCTGCATAGTGATCTGTCGCCAACGGTAGACCTGAAGCCGCAGTAGGAAAGGTGCGGGAAGGATGCAGATGGTCAAGGAACGGACCTGGAGTAGGGGCAGCACGGTGTCTTGACTATGGTGGTGGGTGGCGATGGCGAAGCTCCCCGAGCAGCTCGCCGCCCTGCACGCCGCGAAGGGCAACCCGCCCGACCCCCAACCGCGTCGCTGTTGTTGTCGAATCCGATCTGTGATGCCCCTTACTGAGCCCGCCACCTAATCCCGCGGCTCAGGCCACTATGTCGCCGCCCTCGTCGGTGGGAGGGGGAGGGGCATCGAGGAGATGGTGACCGGATTCAATGGACTATATGCACTGGTCAGACTTTATCCGCAACGGCGGCGGCGCCCTCCCTCCCTCCAGGATCCACGAGCTCGTGGGTGCGAATCCAGAAGCTCAAGCGTGGGTGCGAGTCCTCCAGGAGCGACGACAACCACCATCTCTGGCCGGCCTGGCTACTTGATCCGGCCGCTCCTCCCTGACGCCGGCGGTCCCTCCAGGATCCACGAGCTCGCGGGTGCGGATCCAGAAGCTCAAGCGTGTGTGCGGGTCCTCCAGGAGCGACGACAGCCACCATCTCCGGTTGGCCTGGCTGCTCGATCCGGCCGCTCCTCCCTGACGCCGGTGGTACTGCTCCTCGCAGCGCTCGTGGATCTCCGCCGCTCATCCTTCTCTCTCCTTTCCTTGTCGGTGTGCGGACGAACGACAGTTCCATGGCTCCACGGAGAAAATTGCAATTTTGGTGCTCTAAACGTTGCGCTTCACAGTTTTGCCATTCCTAACGTCAACTTCGCAAAAATAGGTCTTGAAACGTTAGCCGCTTGCAAACTGTCGGTGCGGAATATGGTCCCGACACTAACCAGTAGATAGCGCCGTGGTCTATCCCTCAATGGTCGATGCTAAGCAACAAATGACACAAGGTTTTATCCTGGTTCCGGCCGAGGGGGCCGTACGTCCAGCAGGGTTGTGCTCGTGGCACTATATTGCTCTCGACGCGGGGGTGCTTGTAGTGGGGCAAGTACAATCAAGGCGGGAGAGGAAGTGAGGCTTCCAAGTCCCTGGTCGAGTGGCTGAAGACGTTGTGAGAGAATAAGAGAGTGAGTGCACGGTGTGTCCTCTTCGACCCCGTCCCCGCGGCTGGGGGCTCGCCTCCCCTTTTATAGGCCAAGGGGGCGGCGAGTTACATGCACGCCGCGCTATCCAGCTACGTGGGGGTGCACGTCGTGCTACGCTGTAGAGTGGGCGGCCGTCAGGTCGACCTCCGCAGTGATCTGGTCATGATGGCCGACTTGTGCCGGCGGTGGCGGTTCGAGAGTAGGGGAGCGGCGGGTGGCGGTGATGTCCTCGATAGGCTCGAGGGAGGTGCGACGCCGGCCCGTACGGCGCACGGGGAGTTGGCGAACGGCGTTTCTTCCCAACGCGCCTCACGGGGCCGGAGTCGTTGCTACGGGGGTCGGCGTGCGCCCGCGCGTGCGGGTACGGCGGCCACGCCGGGTTACGGTGGCGGGGATGGCGGTCCGCCGCCTACCGCCTCCACCCCTAACCCCGTAGGGTCACAAGAAAGTACATCGAGGGTGCGCGGCCCCCTTTCGAGGGCTCGGCGCGTTAGCCGTGCGGGGCGTGCGCGCGGTGTCACGGGACCGACACCGGCCGCGCGCACGGTCCATCCCCACGGTGGTGGGGATGGGCTCCTCCATGGGGAGTTGGTGCGGCGGCACGGGGCGCGAGCCCGGGCGCATGATGGCGCCGTCCCGCGGCGTCGGGGCGTTAAATGCCCGTGTACGGGACCGGCGCACGCGTGCGGGCGCCCGTGAGCGTGGCGGGCCCCGGCCGAGGGCGGGACAAACCCTCGAGCGAGACGAGACCCGCTCGAGGGGGAGTGAGCCCTCGAGCGGGGCGGGACCGCTCGAGGGAAGAGTTGCCCCTCGAACGGGGCGGAGCCCGCTCGAGGAGGAGCGCGCCCTCGAGCGAGGCGGAGCCTACTCGAGGGGTCTTCTAAGCGGGCCGTCTTGGTGGGCCGTTGGAGTCCCGCGGCGTAGGCCATGTCCTGCACGGTTAGTTACCTGCATGGTTAGGCTTAGCGTGTTTCGATACCGGGATTTAAGTGGGGATTTCCCCGTTGTTTAAGGGGACCCCTAGGGCTGTCCCCGACAGTAGCCCCCGAGCATCTGCGGGTTTGCCATTGAGGCTCCCGCGGATGCGGGAACCTACCGATAGGACGTTCTTCCCTCCTTGTTTGCGAACGCTTTCGGTGGGGCCGCATCGGCGGACCCGCGGGTCTAGCCCCGAAGCCTGCGGGGAGTGCGGGCTCTCTCCGCAGGGGTTAACCGCGAGAACTTTGGTCAGAAAGGCGTGGCACATATGCCAACCGGCATCGGCGGTATTTCGGCCGGCTCGGGGGGTGCACGCTCCCCTGTCACTGTCTCCGGCCGGTGCAGTTTCAAGGAGGTGTAGCCGTGTGTCAAGCCCCCGAGCCTTGGCCCGTTCGAGGCGATCGGGTCGAGCCTGACGACTTGCTTTTTAACGCGCCCTCGCCGTCCCTCCGCGGGACGGAGGGTGAGGTTTCCGCAACTCCCATCGAGCGGGTCGCGAATTGCGGATTCCTCTTCGAGCTGGTAGCGGGTGGTTCAAGTGGACGCCCATGCCCCGTTCGATAAGGGTAGGCTGCGCGGTCCGGAGACACATCCATGGAAGCGCTTGCGTGGGTTTGCCAGGTGGGGCTCGGTCCCGTTCGCTAGGAACCGAGGGCGCGAAGCTCTCCCTCGGTGGGATCCCCCCGGCTAGGCGCCCTCGCCGGCTCTCGAACACGACATGTGGGGCACCCTCGGCCGACAGGCTCGAGGAACGGCTCGAATGCGCGTGCCCTCGTCGTCCCTAACTCGCGATCCGTGGCGCCTGTTCGAACCCGTCGAGGGTCGGGCTTCGAACCTCGATCGTAGGGCCGTGCGGGGGTGGCGCACGGGCGGCCCCGTCTTTTCACGTTTGCGGCCGTCGAGGGGTGCGGGCGTGCCGGCCCTCGAGGTGGTGGTTGGTAGCACAGCGTATGTGCTTTCTTTTAGAGGGTTGACATTGTCTCGAGCCAAGGGCTCGTGCCGCTCGAGGGTTTGGCGTGGCATGGGTGCCCGCGGTTGCCTGCTCTACATCGAGCAGGCCCCGGGCGACCTTCTCACGCTGATATCCCATCGAGGGTTGACGTCATTTTGAGCCAAGGGTCATGCCGCTCGAGGTTTTTGCGTGGCATGGGTGCCCGCGGTTGCCTGCTCTACATCGAGCAGGTCCCGGACGGCCTTCTCACGCTGATATCCCATCGAGGGTCGCCTTTGTTTCGAGCCGGGGGTTCGCCCCGCTCGAGGGTTCTCCTTGCTTGGCAAGGGACCCGGCATTTAAGTGCCTTGCGGTCGCGGCCGCGGTTTTGCGGCGCGGGCGCGTCTTTTTAGGCGTTGCGGCCGCGCGCGCGCGTAGTGGGCGGCGTGGCGGGCGGCGGACGTGACGGCTTCGCCTCGGTCGGCTGCCGGTCTTTGCCGTAATGATGGCCCGCCCGCACAGGTGTTGTGGCCGTTGCGGTCGTGGTGGGGCCCACTCGTCGACGCGATGGAAAGATTCCTGCCGAGTTAATGCTAGCGGGGCGTCCGCTCCGGAGAGCTCGCCCGTCGGCCTATAAAGCTGCGGGGAAGAGGGGGCGGCGATCTTTTACCTTAGTGTCTCACCATTTTCGGTCCTCCGCCCCTTCGTCTTCGTCTCGCCCTTGCCACCGCGCGGTTTCGCCGTTAGAGCTCTTCTTTCCGTTTCCTTGTCCTCCGCCTTCGCATTCCTTCGTCCCCCCTCATGGCGCCACCTCAGCTTCCCCTTAGGATCCTGGAGCCGTATGCCTGGGAGAGGTCGACGGTGACCCGGCTCGCCCTTGGCGAGCTGGTCGCCGCCGGTCAGCTGGCGGCTAACGAAGAAGGGCGCCGGCGGAGTGGATCGTGCCGCCGGCGGCGCACCACGAGCCCAACCCGCCGGGAGGGCTACGTGGTGAGCTTCGTCCGCTACCACGAGCGTGGCTTCAACGCGCCGGGCGAGCACCTTCATGCGGGCGATGTGCTTCTACTACGGGGGTGGAGCCGCACAACTTTGCCCCCAACGTGATCTCGCGGGCGGCCACGTTCGTGGGCGTCCGCGAAAGGGTACACCGGGGATCCCGGTCAGCGGGATCTGCGGGTTCACCTTTTCCGCGGGGAGCTCATCACGCAGCCCCACGTCGGAAGCCGAGGACCCGCCGCGCGGTGCGCGCCGGCGGGATGTCGCTTGCCTGCGGGGGCGGCTCAAGGATTTCTACATCCCCCGCATCATGACGACGAACAACGCCGGCCGGGAGCGGGGATGGTTCTACCCGCGCAATGCCGAGCCCGGCCTTCCTCCCTACACCGCCGGTGTTCAAGAAGAGGCCGGACTCCGGGGGCTACGGGGTGTCTACGGCCCGGCATCGGGCGCGGCAAGAGTCGCGTCCTCGCCGCCTGCGGCGGGCCGGGCGAAGCACGGGCCGAACGCGATGGGCGTCCTCGCCTTCCTCCACCACCGGCGGGTCGTGCCTCGATGGAGAGGCCGCTGCGCATCTTCGAGATGACGGAGGCGGCCAACCCCGTCGATACGGCGAGGTCGCGGATGCTCCCGACGCCCCTTGAGCGGCCGTATGCGCTCACCGGGCGCGGAACGCCGTCGACACCGGCGCCGCCACCGCGGGTCGGACCCCATGGGACCTTGAGATGCTCCCCACGGGCCCGCGGGTGAGTTGGGTTCCCGATTTTGTTTTAGTTCTTGGTCTCGCTTTTGTTTCTCGATGCGCCATTGTCGCTCCGTGCGCGGGCGGTGGAGTTCAACATCGCCAAGTCCGTTCCACCCACCCCCCGACTCCCGTGCGCTCGGCGGGCGGCGCGGCCGGGGCGGCGGGAGCAGCGGGCGGCGCGCAAGAGGGAGCACGCGAGGCGACGTCAAGCACGCCGCGGCCGGCGGGCCGCGGAGTACCGACGGTGCGAGGAGCCGGGGGCTCTCCCTCCCCGGAGATCGAGGAGCCCTCATCCTCGGAGGAGGACGAGGAGGAAGAGGGCCGAGGGGGGAGGGCCCCTCCGACGGGGTGGCAACCGGCGCCCCGTCGCGGAAGCCGGCGGCGGCGTCAAGGGCGGCTTCGCTCGGGGCGGGCGCACCGGCGCCCGCCGCCGGCAATCGACATCGGGGGCGGCACGCGCGCGCGGGGTGCCGGCGCGCGCCACGGAGGCACGCGCGGCGGACGCGCCCTGTGCGCGCGTCAAGCGTGCCGCGCGCGCGGGGAGCGTGCCCGCGCGCGCGGCGTCGTCGTCGAGGGGCGCGATGGCGGGCGTGCCGCGCGCGGGGCGAGCGTGCCCCGCGCGCGGCGGCGCCCTCGGGAGGCGCGGCGTCGGGCGCGCCCGCACATGGGGCGGGTGTGCTCGCGCGCGCGCGGCGCGCCGTCGGGGGGCGCCACAGCAGGCGCGGCCACTGCGCCGGCCTCGCTCGCAGAGGCCTCGAGGAAAAGGAAACGGGCCTTTTCCTCCGCGAGGTAGGGAGCCTGTCCTTCTTCGTTTGGTTTGGCTCGTTGGTGATCAGGTGATTTAACCCTTCGTTCGTGTCTGCGCAGGGTGGCGCCAACCGTTCCTCCGCTTGCACCAGCCAAGGTGCTGAGGACGGACGCATCGATCCCCACCCGGCGGCGCTCGTCGAGGGGGTCGCGCCCGGGGACAAGCACGGCGGCGGGCACGAGCTCGCAAGACCCGGCTGGGGCCTCGAGGCCCCGGCCGGCAAATCAGCCGCCGCCGCGGCGCGCCCGGAGGTCGCCGGGGGCGGCCGGCGCCGGTCGCCGCGGAGACACGGGCGCGGCGGCGGCCACGGTGGAGGTGCGCCCCGCGGTGGGCGCCACCGCGCGGAGGGAGGGTGGAGCGGGCGCAACTCGCGGGAGCGCCGCGGATGCGGCGGTACGGCCGGAGGTGGCGGCCACGGCGGCACGACGGGCGCCGTGGCCGCGGAGGCGCGGTGGAGGTGCCGGCGGAGGGCGGCGCAAGCGGCTGCGCCGCCGGCGATTTGCGGGCGGAGGTGGTGGAGCTCTCGGATGACTCCCCGCCGCCCGGGTGGAATCGGTGGGCCGGCGGCCCACGAACTCCCCGAGCCCCCGGGAGGGGGCCCTCGTGAGGCGGCACGAGGGTCACATGGTGGTGGGGGGCCGAGGACATGGTGCCGAGGCCTCGTCCCCCCACGCCGGTCGTCCCGCCCGGGTGGAGGGGGCTGTCGAGGATCCCCCCTGCGTTCGCCGACGCGGGGGGGAACGGAGAGCTGCGGGGCGAGCTCCGGAGCCACGGCGCTACGCTCAACCGCGCGCTGAACGAGGCGTTGCGGGTCCATGGCGGCCCGGCCTGGCTCGTCTTCCAGGTGAGCCACAATTGCTCGTTTTTTCTTTTTTGTTTGTGTACATTGCGCTCAAGTCTTGTTGCTCATGGGATTTGGCGTGTGGATGCCAGGAGCTCGAGCGCCGCGCCCACGACAAGTACGACGCGTTCGACCGGGTGAACGCCGAGGCCCAGCAGCTCCGGGGGCAATGCAGCGCTTTCGACGCGCTTGCGGACGCTCTTAGGACGCGGGACGGTGGCCGGCGTACGGGCCCCGGCTCGGCCCGACGAGCTCCCCGAGAGTTCGAGGGCGGGGCACGGCGCGTCGCTCGAGCCTCGAGCGGGTCCGCGCGGCCCTCTTCGATCGCGACGAGGCGCGGCGTGGAACGCGCGCGCGGACACGGAGAAGACGCGGATGCGGGCGCCAACTAGGAGGCGGAGGTGGCCACCGCTCGCGCGAAACCCGGGAGCTCCGCACGTCGCTCGAGGGGGCGCGGGCGCGGCGGCGCCGGCCGAGGAGCGGGCGCGAGGGTTGGAGCGAGCGCGCCAAGGAGGCCGACGACCGAGGGCCGCCCTCGACGCCAAGGCCGCGGCCCTCGTCGCCGGCGAGGAGCGGCTCCGGCAAGAGCGCATCGCCCGCCGGGGGGCGAGGGGCGGCTCCGGCGGAGAGCGAGGCCGCCCTTGGCGACGCCGGGCCGGCGCCGGAGCGGGAGCGCGTCGCTCGCGAGGCGGCGGAGAAGTCGGCCGGAGGAGCGGAACGCCGCATTCTCCGAGGTTGAGGACGAGGCGCTCGCGCTCGGCATCGGCCACGCCAACCGAGAGGCGGCCCTCGCGAGCAAGGCGAAACCGTCCGGCGCCTCGAGTTGGCGATCGAGTCCGCGCGCCGCGACTTCGATTTGGAGAGGAAGCAAGTCGAGGGTGAGCCACCGTTTGACTCTCGCTTGTTGGTTTTTTGCTTTAGAGGGTTCGCTTCCCCCTTTCGATTTCTTTTCGTCTTGTCGATTCCGGGCTTGCGCACCGCCACGGGGCACGGCACGGCCGGGCGGGCGAGGCTCGCGGGCCTCCTACAACTCCTCCGGCGGGGGAGGCTGCGGGGAGGCCGCGCGATGCGGCCCTCGAGACCTCGCCGTGTCGTTGAGGAGGGCGAGGCCCAAGCCGGCGGCTCGGCGGCCGGCCGTCCGCGCGCCCTCGGCGGCCACGTCACGGAGCGGATGCGCCGGGCGTTGCACCTAGGCGTCCAGAAGGCCCTCGGAGTGGTGCGATCCCACTACGAGGTCAACTTCGAGGCGCTGGCTGAAGGCTACATCGTTCCCGAGGGCATCGAGGACGAGGTGGCTATGGAGCGTGCGGACGCGCTTGCCGCCGACGCCGCCGGGTTGCTTGCCGAGGCCTTCGAGGAGTTCCTCCTCCCGGACGCCGCAGACGCTGCTGCTCCTTCCGCCTGAAAGCAGTTTGGGCGCTAGGCCCATTTTTTTTTGATGTGTATCAGTACTCTGGCCTCGTGGCCTTTTGTAAATAAACAAGTTGTTTCATGAACATGGGCATTTGCTGTAAATGAAATCGTTTGTTTATCACGCTTTTTGTTTCTCCTTCTTCCTGAGTAGATTCTAGTTAGGGGAGTTCGATTTTCGCAGGGGGCCCGCTGGGTTGGAGGCGAGAGAGAAGGGCCATAGCCACGCGGCGTAGGCTATCTCTGGCTCGCACGCTCCTTCCGCTGTGCCGCCTGCGCCCTGTTCGAATCGTGGCTCGAGGTTGAAGTAGGAAACAAACTTAGCGCGTGTTGTTGTGTTTTTTGCGCGAAAAAATGGGACCATTTTGGGGGGGTGCCCCCCCGCAGTAGCCCCCGAGGGTAACTTGGGTTTCAGGGGAAAGCCGAGTTGCCCTTTTATTAGACTTGGAGTATTTACATAGTTGACACCAACTGGGGCGTTGGCCATGTGATTTTACAACAGAAAGTACTTGGAAATCCTAGCTAAGGGTAGAAGCGACGTAGGCGTTGGATGTTCCAAGCGTTGGTGAGTTCTTCGCCGTCCTCGTTGGCCGGCTTGTACGTGCCGGCTTGAGCACCTTCACCACGACGTAGGGTCCTTCCCATGGGGGCGATAGCTTGTGGCGCCCTCGGTTGTCTTGGCGTAGCCTTAGGACCGAGATCCCCTTCGGCGAAATCCCTCCGACGTATCTTGCGTGCTTGGTAACGTCGTAGGGGCTGTTGATACCTTGCGGAGTGCATCAACGCCACGAGGCGTACTTCGTCTAGGCGGTCCCGGCGAGTCCTCGCGGGCTCGGCCGGTTAGCGTCCTCGTCGTAGCCTCGAACCCGGGCGACCCGTATTCTAAGTCCGTGGGGAGGACGGCCTCCGCGCCATGGACCGGGAAAAACGGGGTGAACCGGTGGCTGCGCTTGGGGTGGTCCTTGGGCTCCACACGGCGCCGGTAGTTCTTGGAGCCATTTTCGTCCCGGATTTGTTGAGGCTGGTCGAAAATTCGGGCTTGAGGCCTTGTAGGATCATGCCGTTGGCGCGCTCCACTTGGCGGGTTGGTCCGTGGGTGTGCCACGGTGCCCAATCCACGCGGATGTGGAACTTATCACGGAACTCCAAGAACTTCCGGCCGTGAATTGGGACCCATTGTCTGTGATGATGGAGTTCGGAACTCCAAAGCGGTGTACGATGTCGGTGAAAAACGTGACCGCCTGCTCAGCCCTTAAATTCGTGATGGGGCGCACCTCCACCCACTTGGAGAATTTGTCGATCGCGACAAGTAGATGGGTGAAGCCCCCGGGCGCCTTCCGCAGGGGCCCGACGATGTCCAACCCCCACACGGCGAACGGCCATGTCACGGGGATCGTTTGCAGGGCATGAGCGGGCAAGTTGGACTTGCGGGCGTAGAACTGGCACCCTTCGCAGGTGCGTACGATTTCGCTGGCGTCCGCGACCGCGGTAGGCCAATAAAAGCCCTGGCGGAACGCGTTGCCGACGAGGGTGCGGGGTGCGGCGTGGTGGCCACAGATTCCCGCATGGATGTCCCGTAGGAGCTCGCGCCCCTCGGGAATTGGCACGCACCGCTGTAGGATGCCGGAGGCGGCGCGCTTGTACAGCTCGCCATCGACGAGGGCGAAGGATTTAGCCATCCTGGCGATGCGTCTGGCCGCGGCCCGGTCCGCGGGGAGTTCCCCTCGAGCGATCCAGGCGATGTATTTTTCCCGCCAATCCATTTGGACAGGAGCCGGCTCTATGTCCATCGCATCGACCTCGTGGGAGCCGTACCCCTCGAGAAGGGAGAGCACATACGCCTCGTTCGAGGGGTCCTCATCCATGGGTTCCGCGCCCGCTGGATTCGAGGGAGCCCCCGAGGGTCCGTCGTGGCTCGAGGGGTAGGGCTCGAATGCGACCGAGGGCTGCGCGATGTCGCGTGCGAAAACGTTCGGGGGAACGGTGATCCGCCCGGACGCGATCTTCGCCAGCTCGTCTGCTTCCTCGTTGTACCGGCGGGGTACATGATTAAGCTCGATGCCGTAGAACTTGTCTTCGAGGGCCCGCACGGCTTTACAGTAGGCCTCCATCTTGTCGTCGTGGCAGCTCGCGTTCTTCATGACTTGATCGATCACGAGCTGCGAGTCCCCCCGCACGTCGAGGCGCTTGA
The DNA here is from genome assembly GCA_947561735.1 of Cenchrus americanus. Lineage (NCBI taxonomy): Eukaryota > Viridiplantae > Streptophyta > Magnoliopsida > Poales > Poaceae > Cenchrus > Cenchrus americanus. The sequence goes on from OX387244.1 coordinate 10,344,802, forward strand.
CGCCCAACTCAATGGCGATTTTGAGGCCACGACGAGAAGGGCCTCGTACTCGGCCATATTGTTGGACGCGGGGGAAGTGGAGGCGTGCGAGTAGCGCATGTGCTCCCCGAGGGGTGACACGAAGAGCGAGGCCCGCGCCCGCTCTGTCTTCATTGCGAGCCGTCGAAGAACGGAGTCCGGCACTGCGCTTGGATTTGTGGGGGCGGCGGTGCGTGTCCGTCCACTCGGCGACGAAATCGGCTAGGATTTGCGATTTGATGGCCTTGCGCGGGGCGTGGGCAAGCGTCTCGCCCATCAGCTCCACGGACCATTTGGCAATCCTGCCTGCCGCGTCAGGGTTGCGAATGATCTCTCCTAGCGGGAAGGAGGAGACCACGCGTGACCGGGTGGGCCTCGAAGTAGTGGCGGAGCTTGCGCCGCGCAAGGACTACCGCGTACAGCAGCTTCTGGACCTGGGGGTAGCGCGTCTTCGTGTCCGAGAGGACCTCACTGATGTAGTAGACGGGCCGCTGCACAGGTAAGGCGTGCCCTTCCTCCACGCGCTCCACGACGATCACGGCGCTCACCACCTGGGTGGTCGCGGCCACGTAGAGCTGCAGGGGTTCGCCGTCTCGCGGCGGCGTGAGGATTGGAGCGTGCGTCAGGGACGCCTTCAGCTTGTCGAGCGCGTCCTGGGCCTCGGCGGTCCAACAGAAGCGCTCGTGCTTCTTGAGCGGCGGTAGAGGGGCGAGGCCCTTCTCCACCGAGCCTCGAGATGAAGCGGCTTAAGGCGGCGAGGCACCCCAACACCTTCGCACCCCTTTGAGGTCCGGATTGGACCCATCCGTTCGAGGGCCGCAACCTTTTCGGGGGTTGGCCTCGATTCCCCGCCGGGAGACGATGTATCCTAGGAGCATGCCCCGCGGCACTCCAAAGACACATTTTTCGGGGTTTAGCTTGACCCCGTTCGCCGTAGGCGGGCGAACGCGACGCCAAGGTCGCTAACCGAGGTCGTCCGCCTTCCGGTCTTGACGACGATGTCGTCCACGTAGGCTTCGACCGTCCGCCCGATGTGATCCCCAAAAACGTGCCGCATGCGGCGCGATATGTTGCGCCCGCGTTTCGAGGCCAAAAGGCATCGTGACGTAACGAACGTCCCGAACGGTGTGATGAACGAAGTCGCGAGCGGGTCGGACTCCTTCATTTTTATTTGGTGATATCCCGAATAGGCATCAAGGAAACGAGTAGTTCGCACCCGGTACCGTTGAATCAACGATTTGATCTATGCGTGGCAAAGGAAAAGGAACTTTTGGACATGCTTTATTGAGACTCGTATAGTCTACACACATCCGCCACTTCCCATTTTTCTTTTTTTACAAGCACGGGATTGGCTAGCCACGCGAGGGTGGAATACTTCCTTGATGAATCCGGCCTCGAGGAGCTTCCGCGGCTCCGCTCCGATCGCCGTCGCCGCTCCTCGTCGAAGCGGCGCAGCCGCTGCTGCACGGCGCGGGCGTTTGGCGAGATATCAAGGGAGTGCTCGGCGACTTCCCTCGGGATGCCTGGCATGTCCGAGGGGCTCCACGCGAAGATGTCGGCGTTGGCGCGGAGGAAGTCGACGAGCACTGCTTCCTATTTAGGGTCGAGGGTCGAGCTTACCCTCAACGCCTTGCCCTCGGGGGCCGACGGGTCGAGGGGGACCCCTTTGGTCTGCTCGGCAGCCTCGAAGGTGCCGACGTGCTTGGCGGCGGAGTTGAGGTCCTCGTTGACCATCTTCTCCAGCGTGTTTACCAGCGCTTCATCCAGCGCCAGTGCCTCTGCGTGTTCCACGCACTCGACATCGCAGTCGAATGCGTGCTCGATCGACGACCCGACGGTGATGATGCCGTTTGGCCGGGCATCTTCATCTTCGAGTACGTGTAGTTGGGGACCGCCATGAACTTGGCATAGCAAGGTCGCCCAAGTATGGCATGGTAGGCCCCTTTGAACCCCACCACCTCGAAGGTGAGGGTTTCCTTACGGAAGTTCTTGGGGTTACCAAACCGGACGGCGGATCGATGCCGAGGGGTTGAACACCTTGCGGGCGCGATGCGCGTGAAACGGCTTCGTCTTGCCGGGCCGCGGCCCCGGTCCCGGCCGATCCCCATCGGGGCGCAATGTGTGCGCGAAGAGGATATTGAGGCTACGCCTCCGTCCATAAGGACCTTCGAAAGCCGGGCGTTCCCAATGATGGGATCGACCACCGGCGGTCTTGGCCGGGTTCGGGATACGGTTTGGGTGGTCGTCCCGGCTAAAGGTGATGGCATCCTTCGACCGGTTGAGGAAGGCCGGAGGCGCCCTCTCCGCGGCGAGGACTTCGTGCCGCTCCTTCTTGCGGCTAGGGTCGACATGTCAACAGTAGGTCCTCCAAAGATGAGGAACACATTTTCGACGGCGGGGAAGCCGCCGGCGTCGCCATCGCCTCCGTCTTTCTTGGCCTCTGCCTCCTTCGCGGCGGCGCGGCCATAGAATTTCTTGAGCATGTCGCACTGCTCAAGAGTGTGTTGCACTGGGGTTTTATGGTAGGGACATGGCTTCTTTAGCATGTCATCAAACACCCCCGGGCCTCGAGGAGCCGGTCGAGGGCCCCGTCGAGCCGGGTCGACAGCGAGGGCTCGGCGTTGCCGCCGTTGCGCCCCCGCTCGCGCGCCTCGCGGCGCGGCTTCTTCCCCTTCTTGCCCCGCTTGTCGTTGCGGTGCGGCTCCTTGGACCCGCCGCCCTCCGCGGGCGTGTCCTCGGAGCGCTTGCCCTTCTTGCCGTCGAAGATTGCCCCCACGGCCTCCTCTCCGGAGGCGAAGGCGGTGGCAATGTCGAACGGCTCGTTTGAGTCCGCGGGCGGGCGCGCCCCGGTTCGCGCACGAGGTCCGGCACGTGGTGCCCTCGAGGAACGCGTGCACGATCTCGGACTGTGCCACGCTGGGGAGCTCCATGCAGCGCTTGGAGAAGCGTCGTATGAAGTCCCGCAGCGACTCGCCAGGCTTCTGCGTGCAGGAGCGCAGATCCCACGAGTTCCCAGGGCGCACGTATGTGCCCTGGAAGTTGCCCACGAACGTGTGGACTAGATCGTCACAGGTATGGATCTGGCTGGCGGGCAAGTGCTCGAGCCATGTCCGGGCCGCGTCGCCCAGATGCAGGGGCAAGTTGCGGATGATCACTTCGTCGTTAGTGGCCCCGCCCAGCTGACAGGCTAGGCGGTAATCGTTGAGCCAGACACGGGGGTCCGTTTCCCCGTTGTATTTGACGATCGTCGAGGGCTGACGGAAGCGTTGGGGGAACGCTGCCGTGCGGATCTCCCGGCGGAACACACGGGTGCCAGGGGGTTCCGGCGTCGGGGAGCGATCCTCACCGTTGTCGTAGCGTCCACCCCTTCGAGGGTGGTAGCCCCTGGCCGCTCGTGCGTCCGCCTTGCTCGTGCGCCTGGCGTTGATGACATTGCGGGCGTCGCCATCCAGCGCCCTGCGCGCGTCGAGGAGTCGTTCCTTGGCCGGCGTGCGTCCTTGGTCGGTGGGATGCCCCGTTGGTCCCCCCGCGTGCACCGAGGGTTCGCCCCCTGGTGCGGCTTCATCGCCCCGCGCATCCCCCTGTTGACGGATGCGTGAGGCCGAGCTTTCGGCCTGCTGGACGGCCGCTTGCTCGATGAGAGTTTGCACCTCGCGGTGCATATCTCGAGCCTCGGGGGTCGAGGGTGCGGCATAGCCGTAGCGCGTCGCGGGGGCGACGAGCTTCTGGCTCGCCCGTGGGGGCACGTCCGTGTTTCCGACGTTGGTGGCGGTGTTGAGGCGATCGCGGACTGTCGGCCCGGCTCCGCGCGCGCGTTCGCCACGCGCGGAGGCCTCCCCCGCCATTGAAGCGCGGGAGCGGCCCGCGCGTCCGTATTCCTCCGCCGGCTTGGCCTCGAGCTCGCGGGCTTGGGCCGGTGTGCATCGACGTCGGCCCCGGCGGGAGCGCTTGGCCCCGCGGCCGGGCGCGTAGCGATCCCCGGGGCGGGTGTGACTTCCCCGTCTCCGGCGCCGCCGCGCCGGCGGCGTTGGCGGGTCGTTGGTGATGACGGCGCAACACTCCCCGCGCGGGGTCGTAGCTCCCGGTCTTGGAGTCGTCGGAGCGACCAAACCGGTAGTCCGTGGCGTCGAGGAAGCGCCCGAACGCGGCCCCGGGTCCGGCACGCCGGAGAAGTCCCCACTCCGCGTACCCGTGGCGGTTGGCGGGTGGCATCGTGTCGACGGAGCCCGGGGACGACTCATCCGCTGGCCGAGGTGCGGGGGTCCCCGGCGACGAAGACGTGGCGGCCGGGTGGAACCTCGCGCATCGTCGTGTTGACGTTGGCGTTGTAGGCCGTCGTGGCGCCACGCGGCCCGATGGGGACGCGCGGTCGGGGAGACCGCGCGCGGTCCCGGCCGGGGTGGTGGCGGCGGTCGTGACGGTGGGCGCACCACGTTGAGCGGCGGCGCGCTCGGCCTGCCGCCGCTCGGACCGCGCCCCGGCGCGAGCGTAGCCCGGAGCGATGGCGGCGTCGCGGCGCCGACGGACCCGCGGCCTCCGTGCTGCGGGCGCTGCGCCGGAGTCGTGCGCGTGGCGGGGGTCCGAGGCACCGAGCACCGCCGCCGCCGCGCGCGGAGTTCCTCACGGTTAGTGAGGCGCATGAGATAGCCGTTCCCCGTGGCACGAAAGTTCAGATCCCCGAAGCGGATCTCGAACCCGGCCGGGAGGGGGTCCGAGCTACCCATGCAGTAGCGTGTAGCACGATACTCAGTGCGGATCACCATGGAGGGAGTTGGCGAAATGACCTTAGGCGCTCGTTCGCCCCACGGTGGGCGCGCAAGCGTCGGTGCGGAATATGGTCCCGACACTAACCGGTAGATAGCGCCGTGGTCTATCCCTCAATGGTCGATGCTAAGCAACAAATGACACAAGGTTTTATCCTGGTTCCCGGCCGAGGGGGCCGTACGTCCAGCAGGGTTGTGCTCGTGGCACTATATTGCTCAGCACCGGGGGTGCTTGTAGTGGGGCAAGTACAAGCAAGGCGGGAGAGGAAGTGAGGCTTCCAAGTCCCTGGTCGAGTGGCTGAAGACGTTGTGGGAGAATAAGAGAGTGAGTGCACGGTGTGTCCTCTTCGACCCCGTCCCCGCGGCTGGGGGCTCGCCTCCCCTTTTATAGGCCAAGGGGGCGGCGAGTTACATGCACGCCGCGCTATCCAGCTACGTGGGGGTGCACGTCGTGCTACGCTGTAGAGTGGGCGGCCGTCAGGTCGACCTCCGCAGTGATCTGGTCATGATGGCCTGACTTGTACCCGAACAGTGGCGGATCGAGGGTAGGGGAGCAGCGGGTGGCGGTGATGTCCTCTGATAGGCTCGAGGGAGGTGCTGACGCTGGCCCGTACGGCGCACAGGAGTTGGCAGAACGGCGTTCCTTCCCAACGCGCCTCACGGGGCCGGAGTCGTTGCTACAGGGTCCGGCGTGCGCCTGCGCGTGCGAGTACGGCGGCCACGCGCGCGCGTTACGGTGGCGGGGATGGCGGTCCGCCGGCCTACCGCCTCCACCTAACCCTGTAGGGTCACAAGAAAGTACATCGAGGGTGCGCCGGCCCCCTTTCGAGGGCTCGGCGCGTTAGCCGTGCGGGGCGTGCGCGCGGTGTCACGGGACCGACACCGGCCGCCGCGCACGGTCCATCCCCACGGTGGTGGGGATGGGCTCCTCCATGGGGAGTTGGTGCGGCGGCACCGGGGGCGCGAGCCCCGGCGCATGATGGCGCCGTCCCGCGGCGTCGGGCGTTAAATGCCCGTGTACGGGACCGGCGCACGCGTGCGGGGCGCCGTGAGCGTGGCGGGCCCCGGCCGAGGGCGGGACAAACCCTCGAGCGAGACGAGACCCGCTCGAGGGGGAGTGAGCCCTCGAGCGGGGCGGGACCGCTCGAGGGAAGAGTTGCCCCTCGAACGGGGCGGAGCCCGCTCGAGGAGGAGCGCGCCCTCGAGCGAGGCGGAGCCTGCTCGAGGGGTCTTCTAAGCGGGCCGTCTTGGTGGGCCGTCGGAGTCCCGCGGCGTAGGCCATGTCCTACACGGTTAGTTACCTGCATGGTTAGGCTTAGCGTGTTTCGATACCGGGATTTAAGTGGGGATTTCCCCGTTGTTTAAGGGGACCCCTAGGGCTGTCCCCGACACAAACTATGCCATTGAGCGGGTTTCCTCTTTTTTTTAATCATAATACACGTATTTCCTACTTGAAAGGACAATTTTACCCCTCTAATCTTTTCGTTATGGATGGGTTCGAGACTCAAAATACGTGGACCTCTTGCACAGATTGATTCGAGACTCAACTCTTCGCATTCTTTTTTTTTAAATGACGAACCCCGGATGCCTAGCCGCCGGAGGCGAAGTTGACGCCGGTGAGCAGGTCGAAGTCGCCGTCCCGAGGTACGCCGACACATACTCCTTGATGCCTAGCCGGCTTGGCTGCAATCGATCGGCGACGACAACGACACGTCCGTCATACAGATCAACGAACAGGGGACACGGTCGGCGTATGTACCGAGGATGTCGCTGGAGACCTTGCTGTTGCTGAACTTGTCGGTGGCGTCGTGGCCGGGGAAGTCCTGGTCGTAGGATGTCCTGAGGAAGTCCGGCGGCGTGGATGCGAATTCTCCAAACTTTTTTTATTAGCAATTAGACTAACTAAAGATTTTAGAAGCAAAATCCTCATGGCTTCTATGGTTCCATACAACTCGGAGATGGAATCAAGCTACATGGAGGAGCGCGCAACAGATTTGAGTTGATCAAGCCGTTTGCGTCGTACGGCCGGCGGGCGGCCAGCCATCCATCTAATCCAAGCGCCGGCTAGCCTGCCGGTACTAGCGTCTGCACAGGCAAAAACAAAGGAAGGGCGCAACCGTCTAAATACAAAGGAAAAATATTAGAAAAGAAGCAAAATACGCTTAATGGCATGATTTGCAAGAGGCTAACATTTCGAGACCTATTTTTGCGAAGTTGACGTTAGAAATGGCAAAACTGCGAAGACCAACGTTTGAAGTACTAAAATTGCAATTTTCTCGGCTCCACGCCACGTCGGCGTCAGGATAGGACGGGTGGGTGGGAGTGAGCCCGAAGCGGGTATAGGCAGCGGCTACATAGGGGTGGGTAAGAAAAACAATTCTATTTTGGCACAAACACTCCTCAAATTGTGATTTTTATGATTGTTCCACCTTTTTGTCATCATGTAACCTGACGGGTGGGTCCGACGTGAGGGGTAAGGCAGGTTCGAATTAAGTGAGAAAAAATTCAATTATTTTCGCTCCTTATAGTATATACTAGTAAAATGCGCACGTGAAAATTTATATTTATAGAACACACAAGTACATTGTTATTGTGCAAAAAAACAAATTTAAGCGGAAGAAACCACCAGTTTATACCTAATTAAACTACAACATTTTCAAACCTCAAGATGCACTTTATGGACCCATTCCATGAACCATTTCCACAAAAATCAGGTGTCCGGAGCAATGAAGACATATGATTTGGACTTGCAAAAGACATATGATTTGGACTTGCAATTGGTGCCAACCTCTGATTTCCCAATCACCACGGTGTAAAAGTATGCTTGATACTATCATTATCCATGCGATAACAAAACGCCATGGACTCCTCTTGGACCCTCGTGCCGAACCAGTCACCGTGTTGCTGAAGGTCAATGGGAGTTGGGCAGACGGCAAGCACCAGGCTGGAGAAGGTGCTGGGTGAGCACTGCTTCACTTCTTGGAAGGAAAAACAAAACCTGATCCAACAAAATGAAAAGGTTTCATAATTCAATCACTCGATTTAACAAGCAAATTTTCTGGTTAGGGTCACCGTCCTGATTCTTAACTCTACATAGTGAAAAAACTCAAAACCTCTTATGGTAGCATACTGGCATGCAAGAAGTATATCTTAATGAGCATCTAATTTCTTAAAAGGCTAACCAATTATGGTAATTCAATTACCCCGCTTAGCAAGAATGTGAGAAGAAAGAGATTGGTTGGTGACATAGATTTTTAGCTATGTATATGCATTGCAAAAATTTGAAAACTCATAATATCAAGCAAACATATACCTTAACGAGCTTTATATTTCCAAAAAACATTGTCTTCAAACATATTTTTTTCCAAAATGTGAGGGAAAGCACATTACTGTTACAGAGCATTTCATCAGATTTCAGTAGACATAAATTTTGTGGTTGTGGGCTGTTAGGTTGATCTCTCCACCAGTGGACCCAACAGTCCATTGGGCCCTTAACTCGCTCGGCCCTTGACTCGCGTCCTGATCGGGGACGCCCAACCCGTTAGAAGGCTGGTGGGCCCCTATCGCACAACGCTATAAAGAGGGTGTGGGGACCACATGATAGAGTACAAGGTTCACCACCGCCACTATTCCCCCCTCCCTAGTCCGATCGAGAGGGAGGCAATGTAGTGACGGGAAGCCCACCGATGCCAACGTCCTTGACATAGCAGGTATGGACATATTATGGCTATGATTTTACCCCAATGAGCACTCAGCATCATTCTTGTTGCAACTTTCACACCAGTATCCACCTCAGTCACCTTGTTGCAGGTCTTGCAAGCACGGTACCACATGTTTTGATCAGGCTTGATGTGGCTTACGATGGCATTTAAACTGAAGAATACAGGCTGAAAAACAAAACAAGTCAAATTGGGACAGCTGCCAAAATCCAATGACACTTTCAGGAGTGCACCTTTTTCTGACCCATATTGGGATCCCTGGTGATGTGAGATAGGAAAACTCTAGCAGAATACATGGATCTCAAGCCACTAGCCCGTGTTGCACCCATGTCTACACCAATCGGTGACATTGAAGTGCCCTTGCCTTCAAAGTCATACATGGTTGACAAAATAGGACAAGAGTTTCAGCTTAGGCTTAGAGTGTTCATGAGATAAAATTTACCATAACTTAAGATTCTGCACCTCAGGAAGATCTGGATTAACCAGAAGAGTACTTTTGCCTACAGTTGAAAGGGACACACCTGGGAAACAAATTTCAAATAGTTTAGTACTACACGCTTTGCAACCAACTTATGATCAGCAACCGCAGATTGAGTTGGTAGATGAAAAGGGATTTGATGATATACCTTGGAAGTCAGATACTCTCAAGCTCCTTATCACAATGATGGGCGAACTGTCCGCCATGTCCAAGAGTTCTTGGCCAGTGGTAGTGGCAAGATCACTCCAAAGCGAAACACTAACAGTTTTGCCCCTGCAATTAAGTAAAGGATAAACCACCATAAGCATGTCAATAAATGAATGTGTTATGAGCTATCAACAAGTAAAGAAATCAAGTGATACATATGAGTCATCTGCAATAACAATGTCACGCTTTGGGATTATTGTCTCATGGTGAGCCTTTCTCCTAATACTCATTGTGGGTGATACACTTTAAACAACACCAACAATATCTGAAATAATACATATGATGATTACGCATGTTAGTCCAGACAATACAGTGCTTTGTTCCAAAAGGCACTATAGAGTGACAATTTGGATGATTTCATCAAGTCCTGTAACAAGCTCTACAGCTACAAAAACATGTTCGAGTGTGTGAGTGCTCAAATGATCACAGAATGTACAAATGCTAATTTCAGTCGAAGAACTCTACAAATACTCTAGGAATTCCAATAGCCAATTTCGCCAATCGGCACAGTGCATAGGAAACAGGCAGCAATTGTTGGTTAAACTATGCCCACCAAAAACTAACCCCACGGGCCACAGTCAACCCACAATGTGAAAGCAATCTATAAGCATCAGGTTATCAGAACCAACCTAATAATGTGAAAGCAATCTATAAGCATCAGATTATCAGAACCAGCCTAAAGTGCTTGGCAAAGTAGCAGTTCCTTCTGCAAACATGTCAGTCTTACCATGAGAGTCCTCACTAAATTGGATACAACTTTTTGAGTGAAAAAATAAGGTGTCATTTTTATCAGCAAAAGTTTCAGAATACTTCGACCTGTTTGATAGATTAATCCAAGCATGGATTCAGCACTGAGTACTAATGAGGTAAATATTTGTAAGCTTATTTTGTTCCATACTTTACAAAGGCATAACAAAAGAACTGCTCGTGCTGACAAGATAAGTCCATGATTTTTGCATAGAGTCTCTTCTGCGACAGGAACAGGAAACACAATGTTTTTTTTGTTTGGAGAGTGAAAAATACATATCGGGAACAGTACACTGATCAACTTTATCATGCTGCTTTAAACTTGCGCCAGATGGTCAATTGCATGGCTGAACTTCTACTTGAGGTTAGCTGCTATTTATATTCCACAAGCTGTACTCACATGACCCTTGTTGTACTTACATGTAGTACCTAAAGGTATATTCTTTAATTTAGAGGAATTGCAATGCAAGTTCCTAGGCTTGCATCACATGCTTGTCTTGCTTGCATTCCTAAAAAATGAGAAGTGCATGATTAGAAAAATATGTTTAAAGGAAATTGCTGCATGTTGTATATTATATGCTCATTTCAATGAATTTTAATTCATTGTTGCATTACAGTAGTTCATGCTAGTAGAACTTTGAGTTTATATTTGCCTTTGATGTTTATTATGCAAATGTGCGTGCAATTTTCAAGTTTGGTGGCCCAAATGACATCCGTTCAAGTTTGCTGTATTCCTGATTTGTTCAGAGTGCAAACATGACAAAATATTTTGCAATTTAGTATTTTCCATTCATTACTGAATCATATTCCATAAACTTGGTTAGTGTGAGGTGGTCGCTCTCATTAATGCATGTGCGACATGCACATGTGTCACACCCGACTTTCCGAAGAAAACCAAGTGCATACCTATATGCATGCCAGGATCAAGTTTCATGCATATAGTGACATAAAAGTGAATACAGAAAACAGTATCACGTAAGAAAAAGAAAGATTATCAGAGATTTACGCTTTATCCTGGAAACGAAGGCACCAAACATCACAGGCAGTCGACTGGGGGTTGCGTACGCCTAGCTCCAGCAACATCTTCAAAGCAGCTTCCTCTTTCTGAGCAACATTGTTTATAGCAAGGGTGAGCACTTGTCGTACTCAGCAAGTGTGGGGAAAAGAATGAATGCAAAGGCTTTATAGTGGACTGGCTCAAAGCATTTAAGCAATTTTAGTTGGTCAAGTTTTATTAGCACCTGATTACTAATAAAGTATAAGTATATACCAACCCATGATTATCATAAAGAGACAGATAAGATACGCCATAAGCATATGGCAAGCATAACGAGAGAGAGAGATTTAAGTCCATCTTCAAGTTCAATTATCATGTGAGGGTCCGGGCCGCCCGTGACCGTGGGCACGGCTAATCGATTAGTTTTACACTGCGAGAGGTCGTACATCTTTACCCACAAGTCGCGTAAAAGTCCCGAAGAACTTTAGACCCAACCATGCGGTGCTAGCTAGGCACCATACCACACTTCCGAGGTGTGATTGCATAGGGACGCTACGAGGCCGTTACAAAGATCCCCGGATGTAGGTCGCCCGCTAGGTTACCGGTCGGTGCAACGTATAAAGCTCCGGACGAGTACCGTGTCTTAGCCAAGCCCACACCTACGCCCGAGCAGGTCCATACGCCACTACCCGCCGCCCCCAACCCTTATCGGGTAAAGCATACCTAACACCTAGTTCACTAATTAATAAGCCAAGACAGAGCCATATGTCTTGTGGTAGCACTGTTTTCCTGGGTGGTCGCTCCATGTTCCGATTAATGCACAGTGATCTTGTATTAACCAGAGATATAACATAAAGGTATAACAAGTTTCATCATTATTGTTCATTAAAACCACCATAACCCAGGTATAGCAACTAAGCATAGCTACCCAACATAAATGTAAACCCAGGTTAACAAGGAATGACAATCAAAGACTAGGGTAAACCTTAATAGGACCCATCAATATTAATGCAAAGCAATGCAAAGTGATTAATCATAGTTATTGGGACAAAGATCAATGACACACTTGCCTTTAACCAAAGTAATGTCATTGCTCAGAATATCTTCAACCTCTTGCTCTTCAAAGCTTCTGGAACGGCGTTCACTCTAAGCGCATCAATCATCGGGCACAAGCATACACAAAGCAAACAAACAAGCATATAAGAACAAAGCACCAATCAAAAGAAAACTAAAAAAGAACGCACTAAAGGATAGGCTGATTAGATGGATCACTAAAGCACACAAACCGTGCTTGGAAGGGAAAGGCTTGGTTTGCTTTAAAGAGGTGATTGCGGAAGATTGAGCAAGGACCGGAAAGATCACACTTAGATTGAGCTGAGAAAAGAACGTCTAACGAACGTTTTGCATATACGAGAGAACAAGGCTATGAGCTAGGTTCATTTTAATTAACAAAACAAATATAAAGGATATTTCAGAAATAAAATACCCTATGTTGACATTAATGCGGTATTAAACTTTATTTATGAAACCTAGGTGTAAAGAACTAGTCAAGTTTTATTAATAAAGATTCATATATTGATTAAACCGATTAAACATTTAATTTGGAAAAACTAAACGATATGAACAATCTAAACGAAACTTTGCAATTCGAGTAGATCATATTATTATTACAACATTATGGTATTGACATTAATCCAATTAATATTTATTATAAAAGTCGATGTAAAAGCCTAATCAAATTTTAATTAGAAAAGATTAATTAACTATTTAACATTTGGTTTAAGAAAAAACGAGATAAAGATCTAATTAGATTTTATATATAAAAGCATGTGATATAATTATTAATCAAATTAACATTAATTATGAAAAACGGTGTGTGGCACTATATTGCTTTTAGTTATAAAAGGCATGTATAACTAACCACTAATAAAAATTAATATTAATTTTATTTTCAGAAAACAAAATATGGTGAAAACACACCACTAACGCGTGCTTTACATTATTATGAATCTAACGCAACTTGAACGGATTAAAACGGAGCTAAAACATAAAAGATATGGAGAAAACAAGATAAAAGGATCTAACTGTGATTATCTATAGATATCAGGGGCTAGCAAACAAGATCTACAAGACACATTGAATAGTGCTCGCAAATAGATCTAAGATCAGGGTTAGATCTATAAAACTCTCGGGTGGGCTTTATGTGTAAAAGGTGGGGTTTTCGTAGGGGGTTTTCTAGGAAACTTGCAAGATACAAAAGAACTCAGATAGATTAAAGGACTACACAGGGATCTATTTGCAAATCTGCCAACTCATCTTCTTTCTCTAGACAGAGGCGGACGGACGAACGAACCTCCTGGCCAGGTCGTTCCAATCACCGGCGGTTTGGGGCTCCAGAGGCTCGACCGAGCTGCTGAACGGAGAGAAAAAAAACAAGGAGGTCCGGGGTGGTGCTCACCGGCGGTAGGGATGCAGGAAGGTGGCCCAATCCAGGGGCGGCAGGGACGGTGGTTGGCAGACGGCGGACCTTCGGCTCGAACGGAACGGACGAGAGAAAGAGAAGATAAAGGGGATTAGATGGGAACGACCACAAAACTGTAGATTGAACGGCAAAACGGAAAGGAATCGACGAGACGAACGCGATAGTGTGCTTACCTTTGGCCTAAGATGAACGACGGCGACGGAAGAGCTCGCCGGAGTTGGAGAGGAGCTCGCCGGAGTTGAGGAAGATGACGGAGGTGACGTCGGATTCGCGTGACTGAGCACATCACGGCGTAGAGCTCGACGAGGGAAACTCCAGGGTGGTGTCCACTTGCACCGGAAGTGCACGGTTTCGCCGGAAAAGCTCGCCGGAAGTTCGCCGGAATTTAGTAGATGCAAAAGTTCGGCGAGGGTTTGTGAGAGCTAGGGTTATCGAAACGGAACGAGGTTGGCGGCGTTGGAAAGAGGACGCCGAGGAGATCGCCGGCAACTATTTATTGACCGAGATTGAGTCCGATTTTTATTTTCTTTTTTTTTTAATTTCGGAAATTAATTTCGGATTAAAAATAATTCCAGAAAATCCTGAAATCATAATTAAATCACGAAAAATACTCCGAAAGCTCAGAAAAATTACTAGAGATGATTTGGGTCATGATGAATCCAAATAAAGGATTTGGAGCTCATGAAAAAGATTTTAGAGCCTTCTAATAAATAGAAATAGCTCAAGGAAAATGAGAATAAATTCCCGAAAAATCCGGAAAATTCTCGGGAGAGTTTGGACAGACTCCTAAACACATTTTTGAAACCTTTTGCACTCAAGAACCACTAAGATGCATCGGCATGAATGCAACACACATAACTTTTTATTTAATTTAGAAAATCAAACAAAGGATTTTTCCTATACTATATTTCCTGTAAAGAAAATTAAATGTGGGAAAAATTTTAGAATTATGAAATAATCGTTATTTAATTATTCTTTCTATTCACATCCTGAAATTGAAAATTTCAGGGTGTGACAAATCTACCCCCCTTAAACAGAATCTCGTCCCGAGATTCGAAGAAAGAAGAAGCAAGGAGGAGGGAGACAAACAAGATTATTTCTTGAGATAGGTACACGGTCATCCTCTTTTGTTGTCTCTGTGTAGGATCTTCAGTATTCATCGTTCTTGGTGGGTGGGGTCTTCATTAGAGTGAGCTAGATGGGATAAAAGCAAGCACAAGGTGGGAAGGAAGGTAGAGTGATGTCTTCTTTTCTTCATCTTGCATCTGCCTTTAACTTCCTTCGGTAACACCTCTAGTGAGTTGAAACAAAGAAAGATGGCAAAGATGTAGAAGGTACAAAAGAGAAACCCAACTAGGCAAGCGATGTTATTGCGGATGTGAGACCCACAATACACCAACACTCACTTCAAAGAACCAACACAAGCAATGTCATAAAACCAAGCATCATCATGCAAACACTGAATTCCACCAATCAAGGCATAGCTAAGGGAACGACACTACACGTTGTTAATGAAGTCAGAGGGTATCCTCCTAATAGATCGATGTAGCTCCTAGCAAGGATATCCATAAATAATGGATTTTTCCCGGATCAAGGATTACGAAATTATGAGTTCAACCCAAGCCGGAATCACCTCAATCGGAGGTTCAGAACTCGAAATATGGATTAGACAAGATGGCTATGTCAGCAGTGTTGGCAGATTCTGAATGCTCCACTAATTCGTAGGTATCTCCCTGGATACAAAACGAATATAGCTGAATTTTGGATATAAAGAAGCTGATGAAATTCCTGAACTACTCCAATTGGATTTACCTCAATCGGAGGTCTATAGCCCGAGATATAAAATATTGAAGATAACTAGGTCAGCAGAGTTTACAGATTCGATAGCTCCAATGTTTCGAGTATAGCTCCTGGAACATGTCTTGGATAGGGCTGAATTTTTGATAGAAATTCACGTATTAAATTTAGGAACTAGCCCAACTGGTTTCATGTCGATCGGAGTTACGTAGCTCGAGATAAAATTAAAACAGCGCCGATGTGTCGGGCAGCTGCGCGAACAGATAGAATGTCGAGGGTAACGGTTCTACCAATAAATCAAGGGGGTGTTTATTGCTTGAGGGAATGGATAGGCGAGGTCGAAGAAATGTTCAAGGAGGGTGAAAATAAATATACAAGAATTCATGGTATGGAGACAAAAAGATGGTTAAGTTGTGAGATCCTTCACCGAGAGAGGTCAAGGATAAGGTAAGGAGGGATTGTAGAACAAAAGAGGCATTAAGAAACGACCAGTGCTAACTAGGCTTACGTCCTACGGTCGATACGGCTACGATACCACTCTGTCACACCCGACTTTTTCCGAAGAAAACCAAGTGCATACCTATATGCATGCCGGGATCAAGTTTCATGCATATAGTGACATAAAAGTGAATACGGAAAACGGTATCACGTAAGAAAAAGAAAGATTATCGGAGATTTACGCTTTATCCGGAAACGAAGGCACCAAACATCACACGGGCGATCGGCGGGGGTTGCGTACGCCTAGCTCCGGCAACATCTTCAAAGCGACTTCCTCTTTACGAGCAACATTGTTTATAGCAAGGGTGAGCACTTGTCGTACTCGGCAAGTGTGGGGAAAAGAATGAATGCAAAGGCTTTATAGTGGAGTGGCTCAAAGCATTTAAGCAATTTTAGTTGGTCAAGTTTTATTAGCACTCGATTACTAATAAAGTATAAGTATATACCAACCCATGATTATCATAAAGAGACAGATAAGATACGCCATAAGCATATGGCAAGCATAACCGAGAGAGAGAGATTTAAGTCCATCTTCAAGTTCAATTATCATGTGAGGGTCCGGGCCGCCGTGACCGTGGGCACGGCTAATCGATTAGTTTTACACTGCGAGAGGTCGTACATCTTTACCCACAAGTCGCGTAAAAGTCCCGAAGAACTTTAGACCCAACCATGCGGTGCTAGCTAGGCACCATACCACACTTCCGAGGTGTGATTGCATAGGGACGCTACGAGGCCGTTACAAAGATCCCCGGATGTAGGTCGCCCGCTAGGTTACCCGGTCGGTGCAACGTATAAAGCTCCCGGACGAGTACCGTGTCTTAGCCAAGCCCACACCTACGCCCGAGCAGTCCATACGCCACTACCCGCCGGCCCCCAACCCTTATCAGGTAAAGCATACCTAACACCTAGTTCACTAATTAATAAGCCAAGACAGAGCCATATGTCTTGTGGTAGCACTGTTTTCCTGGGTGGTCGCTCCATGTTCCGATTAATGCACAGTGATCTTGTATTAACCAGAGATATAACATAAAGGTATAACAAGTTTCATCATTATTGTTCATTAAAACCACCATAACCCGGGTATAGCAACTAAGCATAACTACCCAACATAAATGTAAACCCAGGTTAACAAGGAATGACAATCAAAGACTAGGGTAAACCTTAATAGGACCCATCAATATTAATGCAAAGCAATGCAAAGTGATTAATCATAGTTATTGGGACAAAGATCAATGACACACTTGCCTTTAACCAAAGTAATGTCATTGCTCAGAATATCTTCAACCTCTTGCTCTTCAAAGCACGGAACGGCGTTCACTCTAAGCGCATCAATCATCGGGCACAAGCATACACAAAGCAAACAAACAAGCATATAAGAACAAAGCACCAATCAAAAGAAAACTAAAAAAGAACGCACTAAAGGATAGGCTTGATTAGATGGATCACTAAAGCACACAAACCGTGCTTGGAAGGGAAAGGCTTGGTTTGCTTTAAAGAGGTGATTGCGGAAGATTGAGCAAGGACCGGAAAGATCACACTTAGATTGAGCTGAGAAAAGAACGTCTAACGAACGTTTTGCATATACGAGAGAACAAGGCTATGAGCTAGGTTCATTTTAATTAACAAAACAAATATAAAGGATATTTCAGAAATAAAATACCCTATGTTGACATTAATGCAGTATTAAACTTTATTTATGAAACCGGTGTAAAGAACTAGTCAAGTTTTATTAATAAAGATTCATATATTGATTAAACCGATTAAACATTTAATTTGGAAAAACTAAACGATATGAACAATCTAAACGAAACTTTGCAATTCGAGTAGATCATATTATTATTACAACATTATGGTATTGACATTAATCCAATTAATATTTATTATAAAAGTCGATGTAAAAGCCTAATCAAATTTTAATTAGAAAAGATTAATTAACTATTTAACATTTGGTTTAAGAAAAAACGAGATAAAGATCTAATTAGATTTTATATATAAAAGCATGTGATATAATTATTAATCAAATTAACATTAATTATGAAAAACGGTGTGTGGCACTATATTGCTTTTAGTTATAAAAGGCATGTATAACTAATCACTAATAAAAATTAATATTAATTTTATTTTCGAGAAAACAAAATATGGTGAAAACACACCACTAACGCGTGCTTTACATTATTATGAATCTAACGCAACTTGAACGGATTAAAACGGAGCTAAAACATAAAAGATATGGAGAAAACAAGATAAAAGGATCTACCGTGATTATCTATAGATATCAGGGGCTAGCAAACAAGATCTACAAGACACATTGAATAGTGCTCGCAAATAGATCTAAGATCAGGGTTAGATCTATAAAACTCTCGGGTGGGCTTTATGTGTAAAAGGTGGGGTTTTCGTAGGGGGTTTTCTAGGAAACTTGCAAGATACAAAAGAACTCAGATAGATTAAAGGACTACACAGGGATCTATTTGCAAATCTGCCAACTCATCTTCTTTCTCTAGACAGAGGCGGACGGACGAACGAACCTCCTGGCCAGGTCGTTCCAATCACCGGCGGTTTGGGGCTCCAGAGGCTCGACCGAGCTGCTGAACGGAGAGAAAAAAAACAAGGAGGTCCGGGGTGGTGCTCACCGGCGGTAGGGATGCAGGAAGGTGGCCCAATCCAGGGGCGGCAGGGACGGTGGTTGGCAGACGGCGGACCTTCGGCTCGAACGGAACGGACAGAGAAAGAGAAGATAAAGGGGATTAGATGGGAACGACCACAAAGCGTAGATTGAACGGCAAAACGGAAAGGAATCGACGAGACGAACGCGATAGTGTGCTTACCTTTGGCCTAAGATGAACGACGGCGACGGAAGAGCTCGCCGGAGTTGGAGAGGAGCTCGCGGAGTTGAGGAAGATGACGGAGGTGACGTCGGATTCGCGTGACTGAGCACATCACGGCGTAGAGCTCGACGAGGGAAACTCCAGGGTGGTGTCCACTTGCACCGGAAGTGCACGGTTTCGCCGGAAAAGCTCGCCGGAAGTTCGCCGGAATTTAGTAGATGCAAAAGTTCGGCGAGGGTTTGTGAGAGCTAGGGTTATCGAAACGGAACGAAGTTGGCGGCGTTGGAAAGAGGACGCCGAGGAGATCGCCGGCAACTATTTATTGACCGAGATTGAGTCCGATTTTTATTTTCTTTTTTTTTTAATTTCGGAAATTAATTTCGGATTAAAAATAATTCCAGAAAATCCTGAAATCATAATTAAATCACGAAAAATACTCCGAAAGCTCAGAAAAATTACTAGAGATGATTTGGGTCATGATGAATCCAAATAAAGGATTTGGAGCTCATGAAAAAGATTTTAGAGCCTTCTAATAAATAGAATTAGCTCAGGGAAAATGAGAATAAATTCCAGAAAAATCTGGAAAATTCTCGGGAGAGTTTGGACAGCTCCTAAACACATTTTTGAAACCTTTTGCACTCAAGAACCACTAAGATGCATCGGCATGAATGCAACACACATAACTTTTTATTTAATTTAGAAAATCAAACAAAGGATTTTTCCTATACTATATTTCCTGTAAAGAAAATTAAATGTGGGAAAAATTTTAGAATTATGAAATAATCGTTATTTAATTATTCTTTCTATTCACATCCTGAAATTGAAAATTTCAGGGTGTGACAACATGTTAAGAAATGTTTTTGAAACTTATGGATAATGTGATCAAAATGCCAACGATGACTAAAATATGTTGGGACCTTAAGTTACAGACATTATTCTTTCGAATACATAGCTAATGAAATGAAAGACGGACAGAAGTAACACATCCACAAAAGCAAAGTTGTATATTAAGACCACATTTGTCATTTCTCTTTGAACTATCACAAACCCAACAATTGCAAAAGAGCATGATCATTTAAATCAAATATTTATGATGACCATTATAAGATGCATTTTCTAAGGCTAATCAATTAAATCAACCTTTTATATGGTTACCAAAATGCTTTTTACCAATTGTTACAACTCACAGAAAAAGGCTTAGGATACAGACACAAAATTAGACTAATGTACTTTACATACTCCAGCCTTGTGTGTAGGGATCCCAGAGCACCAATTCTTACTAATCTTGCACATTCTAGGTTGTTTCGCATGTCATAACAATCTTCAGTTTACCGATCAGAAACTCAACCGACCCATACCACTACTATGAGCGTTTTACCAATCGATAAAATGTTTGACATTGTCAATCACAAGTCAAAAAATGGTAGGGACGATGGCAAAATTTAACAGCAGCAGCAGCAGACCAGGCACTCACCTCTTGATTGGACTTCTCATTCTCGGATTTGGGGTAGAACATGGCCCTGATTTGGCCCTAATCTGGGGCGGCCTTGAAGAGGTTCGAAAGCTTCCCGCTCACAACACTGCCCTGCTCCGCCGCAGAAGCCGAGGTGGACGCGGAGGCGACGCCGGGGGTGTCCGCCGTGGAGGTCGCGTAGCCCCTCGGCACCCACATCTGCGCCCCCACCCGCAGTGGCTCCTGCGAGGCGAGGGTCATCCTCCCGACGGGTCGGTGATCCCGGCCGCAGCGTACGTGGAGGACGAGGAGAAGGAGGCGTCGACCCCAATCCCGACGGTCGACGGAGGCGGCCGGCGTTAGAGATCTCCGGCGGCTCGTGAGTGGGAAGGTCAGCGCTCGACAGCCCAGGGACCTCGACGGAGGCAGACAGCGGTAGAGTTCCCCAGCGGCGCGGAGGGATGTGAAGGAATTGCGAGAGGAGCGGCGGGCAGGCTTGCGGCACGGAGGTGGGATGTGCTCGATGGGCTTCGAACCAGGGCGGATGAAGGAATTTTAGCGCACACGCGGGACAGACGTGCGAGTGGTGGGCCCAGAACGGGTACAGATGGGCGGGATATGCGCGGATGGGGTGAGAATTTTTTTTCAGAAACACTCTCCAAAATACCGTTTTTTTACTTCATATTCCTTCCAGCCTATCCATTTTCAAAAATATATGACGAGTGGGTCCGGTGTGAGAGGTAAGGCGGGTCTGATTTGAGTGAGAAAAGTTTTCAATTTCCTTCGCTCCTTACAGTATAGATATATAGATAGATAGATGGATTAGAATTGTACTCGTGCATGCGCTATGAAAAATTCTAACATGAAAACATGGTAGTGATATTAACATAATATTTTACGGCTCGCCAAGATTCATAAATATCAACCTTCCGAAATAAGATTTCCAATTAAGTGCACATCATGTAAAATTGGAAAAAGATTAACTCATCATGTCAAAGTCATTCTTTTCATGACTGATTCTTCACGTCCCTCTTCCAATATCATTGTCAATTGATGGAAGTCCATAACGACCTCAGCCATCTCATTCCCTCTTTCAGGCTTTCTCCAGGGCCGCGTAAACCACAACTTGAACGATCTCAACCATCACAAATGTTTACAAGAACAAGATAACCACCGAGATCCTACCTTGATTTGATTCTTGTTCCGGAACTCCGACGTGGTCTTCCTTGTAAGGTTCCCACGCCGGCTAGGGAAACCCTAAACAACTAGCGTGACCCCCCCTCTCCAGAATGATGTTTGAAAGTGTTGACGCAAAACCAGCACCTCGCGCCAAGCACACAGCAAGTCGAACGAAGCTAGCTTAAAACACGTGCCGGATCCGAAGCATGCCAGTCAATTTTTCTGAAACTGACAAAGAATAAAAATAGTTAGATAAAACCTGGAACTTGCCGGGTGGTACCAGACAGTTCCGTATTTACGGCTAGAAAGCCAATTAAAATGACATACAGCTACAACAAGCTATCTATCAGCAGTTCAAATATCATTCGGGAGCTTTAAAACATCAAAACAGGATATAGCCGAATGGATGACGTAAGCATGACAAAAGATCGGTCTTTGTTTAAATAGCGTTATTCACACGTGATCATGACCGATTTTTGAAGATAAATAACAAATAAAATAGATAAGGTAAAAGCATGATTATAAATATGAAGTAAACAAGCATGCATAGGCCAAAAGCACTAGTCTACCGCATGTCTAGGTACTTTCAAACCCGTCAAACATGATAACAAACAAGTTAATCCACCGCATGATACGACTTGTTTGAAACCACACCACCAACCATAAATAGATTAATCCACCGCATGATACAATCTAAATACAGAAGGCTAAAAGCACACATTACTTAAAACAAACTTACGAACACGTTTTACTCATGGGAGCATTGCCGAATACGGCTGTACAACCGATCCGGGTTCCGTGGAGAAGGAACAAACATTTGAAAAGTCAAAGCTTGAACCCGCAACACGTGACAATCTAGATTGATCTGAATTCGGCTATTGAGAGCACTTGATCCTTTATAATAAACAAAGACTTGAAAGCACATCACATGGATCTCAAAGATGTAAAGCCGAAACCAATCGATCTAGATTGGGCAAAAGAGTGTTACATGAATTTAAACATAAAGCAAAAACTCAAAGCAACACATGTTAACTTAATGAATCTATTAGATCTTGCCAAATCTAATAGAGCCGATAACTAGCTTCGAGCTAGATCTTATCCTACCGCATGACTCATGATCCAACAGGAAACCCTCTTGAACCAAGCTTAAATCCGTTGCATGATACTAAGCAAGGTAACAAGACTACTTGCATCACGGTCTAAATCCACCGCATGATACTAGACGTGATACAAGGTTGCCGGTACTTATGGAGGTCGACGGATCGATGGCTCCTCTCGAAGAACTCGACGACTCGACTAAAGGACTCGATGTTTGGCACGGGGCCGGTTTTGTTCTAAAGATGTTCGATCCCTATTACAGACATCAAGGGTTTATATTTATACCCTTGTCCTAACACGACTCCTGGTCGACTACGAGTACAACATTTAATGTCTAAATTAATGCTCCGACGCCAATGTCCATCTCGTATACGCCATCAACTCGTTCCTTCCTTATATCGGGCCACGTCACCACGCATTCCCGAAAACTTCATTTTAAAAGCGCAAACAGTCCTTTTGCGAATGATGGCGCATTGCCGACCGCAAGCATCCTTTACCGAATCCTCTGAGAAGATTTTTCTAGCCGAATGGTATTTCGCCACCAAACTCGGCCCACAAGTCAGTCCCTTTCCTGTACCAATTTTTGGTGTTAACAAAAACACATCTAGGCCCTCAGTGGGTTTTGGTGTATTGATTGACAACTAGATTAAAGATCTAATGTCTTTGTTAAGCATGTGAGTAGGTGGTAACATATAAATAACAAAACATAATATATGACATTGGTTATCTACATGGTGAAAATAAGCTACATGTACACAAGATAAGTTGAGGCATGGTTTTAGCCTCATATTGTGAAATGGCTTAACTCAATGATGAATGTCATGATATTTTGATATGTATAATCCCATGAAGCATATAGATGGTATATGACAAGCTAATGAAGGTTAAGATAGAGTCATATTGATATTGGAACATTGGATGGTCTCTTATTGAAGGAAAAGGCTTGTTATAATCAAAAGGGATATTTAAATTAAAAAGAAGGCATGATCTCAATTGAATTCCACTCTTGATGTTGAATCAAAGCTTAACTCAAATTGGCAACGAATGGATGAAGAAATCAAGCAAGGAATTAGCAACGAGGTACTAAGCTAAGGTTAGTCGAGTAGTGGCTTGGACCATGTGCTTGGCTAGGGTGAAGTGGCTATAGCTTGGAAAGTTTCGAGGCATCAAGTCGAGCCTAACCGAGTGAAGCAACGAAGAAGCATTACATATTCGTTGAGTCATGTGAAGGGTGACTTAATCAACAATTGGGTTTCACTCTTATATAAAGATCAAAGTCAATAGCTCAAGGTAGAAGTGCTCAAGTCAATGAAACATCGATGGATGGATCTCTCAAGAGGATATATTGATCAAGTTTGGCTATTCTTGAAAAAGAAGCTCAAGAGTTCTAATATTTCATTTATATTTGATCTTGAGTATAGGTACGTTGTACTATCAAGAGGGATGCATCACAAGGAGTTTTGATAATGTCTCAGTGCTCAAGTAACCCATGTGAGTTGAGAGAGACACAAAAACCACACGTACACGTCTTCGGGTTTGACCCTGTGTCAAACCCGATGGCACCGGTTTTGGGAAACCGGTGGCACTGGTTGTGTTAGCCGGCCCAACGACTAGTTTTTGAAATCTCGGTAGCACCGAGTTTGGGAAGTCGGTGGCACCGAGTTTGGGAACTCGGTGGCACCGGTTTTCACTGGAGTTTGTAACGGCTAGTTTTGGGAAGTCCGAAGTATCTGGGGTTTTTCCCGGAGATTCCGGGTTTTAACTCCAACGACTAGTTTTGGGGGAGTCGGGTATTTATACCCTTCAACCCCCACTATTGCAAGTTGCTGTTCCTAAGGTTGATGGTGTGCTTCCTTGCTATTCCTTGCTAAGCCAAAGCCATCCTAGCTCTCCCCAACCCCTCTTTGTGAGGTTGTTCGATCTTTGATAGATTTAGTGAGTTGGGTGGTAAAGAGAAACCTTTGTGAGCAATTCAAGAGCACTTGAATCCCTTGAGCATTGTTGGAAATCGTCAAGCTCGTGTGAAGCGTTTGTTACTCTTGGAGGCTTTCCTTCTAGATGGCTAGGCGTCGCTCACAAGCTCCCAAGGTGTGGTAAGTTGTGGGACAGTTTGTGAAGGTCGTGCTTCGCCTCCGAAAGGGAAGAAGCTATCTAGTGGATCGGGAAAAGGGTTGAATGCAACCCGGCTTCGGTAGGAGAAGCACCCAATGGAGACTAGGATTCACATGGTGGTGAATCCGAACTTCGGTAAAACAAATCCTTGTGTCTCTCGCTGGTTTACCTCGCATTTACTTTGATATACCTATCCTTGCTTGCTCTTGTGGTATTGGTGGATCTACTTGGTTGTTAGTGTTTGTGAAGTACAGGTGTGTATAAACCTGTGGAACTACCTTACTAAGTCCCACACCAAGTTTGAGTTGAAAGCAAACAAGCA
Organism: Cenchrus americanus; assembly: GCA_947561735.1. Classification (NCBI taxonomy): domain Eukaryota; kingdom Viridiplantae; phylum Streptophyta; class Magnoliopsida; order Poales; family Poaceae; genus Cenchrus; species Cenchrus americanus. Next base: position 10,369,497 of record OX387244.1, read on the forward strand.
ATCAAGAAGGAGATCAGAGGGGAGTCACTACCAGGCAAACCCGGTGGCACCGGATTTGCAAAACCGGTGGCACCGGTTTTGGGCAGTGTGCTTATTCCGCTGCGCAGGTGCTAGTCCAGAGATTCCGGAGATTTTTCCAGAGATTCTGGACTTTCCAGAAACTCTGGAGAAAAGTCCAGAGTATCCGGGTTTCACTGATAAATTGTTTTAAGTGGTGATTTTCAGGACTCGCCTATTCACCCCCCCTCTAGGTGACATCAAGATCCTTTCAATGCCCCTTTAGCTTCTCTGCTCCTCAGTGGCGAATGACGAATGATATGATGCGTGTCTCTTCGCATATCTCTACTCCTAAAAAGTATGAAGTGGAGACAAAAAACTTGTTCCTACCTTTTGCGAGGCAGAATCACGCCCGCCCTCCGCCCCGCGTGTCCGCCTCTCCAATCCCGTGTCCGCTCCTCGCGCTGCCCTCCGGTCCCACCATCCCTCTACGATCCATCATGATCTGCTCTGCCTCCTACCCCGCGACCCTCCCACGCCACTGCCGATCTGCATCCTGCCCTAGTCCTCTCCAGCGCCGCTGTCGATCCGTTTTCCCCGGCTCCGTTTCTCTCATGAGATTGCAACACCCCTCCCTACCCCCATCTGCTTCTACATCGCTGCGGGAGGAGGTGGCACGCGGGCTGTCGTCGGCGTGGCCGCGATGGTGGTTGGTGTCGCTGAGGTGGCCGCAATGTTGCGGTGGCAGGAGGAGCCATTGTGGCACTCATGATGTCATCCATCTCGCCGTCACCCGGTCGCGGGAAGAAGGCCCAATCTGCCGCGCCCTTCTCCTCTACCGTCCGGCGTTGCAGCTGCCTACTAGGCCCAACCCTCATGCCTGCAAGGTGAGGTTCTGGATCTCGATGGTGCATGCTCAGGTAAGCGACGCCCCTTCCCTCCGTCTTTTGGCTCTCCCTTCCTCATAGATGGGTTTGAATTTTAGTGCGTTTTCAATCCAGGGCAGCAAAGGATCACATGGTATATCCCCTGATCGTGCATTCGAGGTATATGGCTTTGAATTTTGGCTCTTTTTCATCGGTGAGCACTCCTGCCTGCATCTCTTCAATCATTTGTAGTAATCAAAATGACTCTCAAGGATAGGTGATGCTGATTATACTCCTCACATCTTTGCTGTTAAATCTAGAAACGTTCGGGAATTCCAGTAACAAGCAAGCACGGGCTGGTGAACAAGGTTCGCATCGTGCTCATGATCCTAATATAGATTATTTTCCTCTGCTTAGATGAATAAACATCTGCAGTACTGAGTTGTGCATGCAATCTATAATTGCAATTTTCACAAAATGGATATGTTTTTTTATTCAAATTCATTGCTTATATAATAGTGGGTGAAGTTATTATAATAGTCATTATTTAGAGAGTTATTTGTTCCATGGCAAAGAAAGAGTTGATTGTGATTCTTTTATTTTGCGAGCACAATATATTGTGGGATCCTTGATGTGCTAGAAGTTGACCCTGCCACAATGTACCTTTCAAGCAGCCAAACCAGCTAGAGTGATGCTTTTTTAATGCATTTGTGACAATACTGCTAAAAAATGTATTAGCATAGTTCTGCTTATTATAAAGACAATTTGAAAACCTTGTATTTACATTGACAACCTGCTCTCTTTCTTACCAGATTTTTACCTTGTCCTTGCAGTTGTGAGCAGTTACAATCCAAAAAATTGGTGATTTGGCTTTACACCCCAAATTTCCAAGACCTGTTAAAGGTTATATAATTTCTCTATAAATTTCGTAAATATATGGAAGATGGAAAGTAGAGTGAAGCCCTAAAATAAAGAAGATGGTAACTCACACATTGTACTATGTGGCAAGAGGTGGAGTTCATGAATCATTGTCAGAAGTGGCTTTCACAGATATAGTGTGGATGAAAGGATGAGCGCTAGCATGGTAAGTTAGCTCTGAGCTCAATGCTCTATACATTCTCCTGTGAAGCCAATTCCTGAATATATTCCTATGGATTTTTCATACATGAAGTTTATTGTTTTCAGGGGCTAGGCTGTTATTGAAGTGCCAGAAGAAAAATAACTTTTAGTGTCCAAGAGTATTATACTATGGTTTACCATTGTTTTCCCAAACTGAGATAATTCCATTTAACTATTGAATAAAATAAACACAAATTATATTGTTTTAGGAGATCAGAGGATGGAAAGATGTAGTTCCTTGATAAACTGAACTTGTGGAGCAAGAGTTGGCACAAACAAAAGGGCAAGAGTGCATCACAGGAATTGGCTGACTATCAGGAGTGAGATCGTGATCAAGAAAAAATATGTTAACTTGAGGTATAGATCTACCAAAATAACTGAGTTTTATTTTTCTTTCTTCCGTCCACTCTACTCGTTGCCGCAAGGCTACTTCATGTTCCAGAATGTGATAATGTGCTAAACTCGAGATCAATGCACGAGAACTGTGTAGACAAACTATGCATGATCGATTCCTAGGATTCTTAAAAGCATACTCCAGATGATATGTATCAATGTTCAGAATACTATGATCTGCAAACATCATTGATACTTGGAAAGTGGATATATTGCATTTTTTGCGTTGAATTATATTGCAGACATGTCCTTTTCTTGTTAATTGGAAAGTGGAGTATGTGACATTAGCAAATTAAATCATAATTGTGTGAACTTTGGGTGAACTATATATGTGAGAAACTACAATTGTTTGGCAGAGACTTGGAGCAGTTCCAAACATCATTTGAGTATGAGGAACTCATGAAGTTGCCTCTAAAACTGCTATTGCTCTGGGGTAGAAGATCAGTTGCTGCTCAAGGACAAGCGGAAGGCCGCCTTTAGAACTTCTAGAACAATAGGTTTTGGCTATACTCTCGATAGCACTGTGCTTATTCAATTGTCTTATTGGAAGCTAAATTTCACAGAAAGTAAGGAACTTTATGGGAAATCAGAAGTACAACAATGACATAGTTTGATATATGATGATAGACTTTTTCATGTGACTTGATAACCTTTTTTCTGAGATATGTTAATAACCTGTTCAACTGGTGCATTTTTTGTGACATTGCATTATACTATTTGTACAAAGCATATTTTTCTTAACCATGATAATGCTTTCTTTTCCATGACTTTCATATCCAGTATTATAATCTTGTGTTGTATACAGTTCCGCTCTCCAGGAGAGAATTTCCTCCTAGAATTAACACTAATTCATCATATTTGTGTTGTCAGTCATACAAGATGAAAGGGCTCAAGATCTCGAAAGAAAGGAGATGAATGCAGTTTTCTGCAGCATGAACATCTCTGATGGAACAGATGGAATCAAAGAGAGATCAATGGCATGTTTTGAGGTATGGACGGTGACGGGTAATTTTACATGAGCACATCCTGTTTTAGTTGGATATCCATATGATAGCCTTGTTTTTCATGGAACATCCTGATGCTAAATTGAGAGCTTCAGCGATGCAATGATATCATCAGCACAACTTACCTAGAGTATTATAAAGACCTGGCGCACCATGTTATAGTCCTTTTGATCTTGTAACCTGGCTGGTCGGGCTTGTTATGATAGAAACACAACAGTGGAATAATTGAAACCTGTTTGCACTGGATTAACTATTTTGTGTGATTTTGTAGTACTTCCTTTTACAATATTACTATCCTGCGAATACTTTTATACACTGAACTATAAGTTTTTTATTGCCCGTGGCAACGCACTGGCACTTTCCTAGTAGATAGATAGATTAGGATCGTACTGGTGCATGGGCTATGAAAAATTCTAACATGAAAACATGGTAGTGATATTAACATAGTAGTACTTTACGGCTTGCCAAGATTCATAAATATCAACCTTTCGAAATAAAGATTTCCAATTAAGTGACATCATGTCAAATTGGAAAAAGATTAACTCATCATGTCAAAGTCATTCTTTTCATGACTGATTCTTCACGTCCCTCTTCCAATATCATTGTCAATTGATGAAAGTCCATAACGACCTCAGCCATCTCATTCCCTCTTTCAGGCTTTCTTTAGGGCTGTGTAAACCACAACTTGAACGACCTCAACCATCACGAATGTTTACATGAACCAGATAACCACCGGGATCCTACCTTGATCTTGATCCTTGTTCCGGAACTCTGACTTGGTCTTCCTTGTAAGGTTCCCACGCCGGCTAGGGAAACCCTAGACAACTAGCATGACCCCACTCTTCAGAATGATGTCCCTTTAGCTTCTCTGCTCCTCAGCGGTGAATGATGAATGATATGATGCGTGTCTCTTCGCATGAGAACTATAAATAGCCCGAGGGGGTATTAGGTCAAAGGGGGCGCCGAATCGGGGCCAAAATGGGTTGGGCCGACCGGCTGACCTGGGCCCATCTTGGCCCGGTTCAGCCCCGGCTTCCTTCCCATTACTTCTCGTGTCTTCCAGAACTTTCACCCTTCTGCATGTGGGCCCTTGACGTCATTTTCTCTACGGTTTAGATAGGGGTACTTGTCGCGCAAGCTTCAATATTTTCTATTCAAGTCATCGGAGTTTTCTGCTTTCACGCTTCGGTCCTTGGGCCATTTGGAATCATGTTCACTTCGTGTCTTGACTTGTGTCGGGCTTCATGATATTCTTACAAGGTGCTTAATGAACTTTACCCGAACGTCTTCCTTTTACACTAAAATCATGCATAAACAATAAACTCCAAAACATATCGAACTTATTATATCAAGGTGGTTAGTACCATTGGATAGGGTATCAAATCAATGCCAACACCAAAGGTAAACTCATGACTAGGTTGGTGGAAATTCACCGTCAACACAGCTCGAACCTGTCTTATTGTGTGCCTGGTGTCTCACCTTCGAGTTCCTGATCTCGGCGAGCCCTACCACAATCATCTACCTCGGGCAGTCCCCTTCATAGGTTGCCGGGTCTAAACACCGACAACAAGACAAGGGGAGGGCTCACCGTATGCGACCGACGGGAGAGGAGTTGGGGGCGGTGGTGGACGGTGGTGAGAAGCCAAGGGGGCTGCGCAGTGAGGGGAAACAAAAGTCGTTGCGCTCACAATCCTGCATAACCGGGAACACTCATCAGATCAGTTTCCGGGAATGTAGGCTAGGAGTCCTCTTTGGAGAGCCCAAGCCTGCATAAGGCCCAATGCAGGATGCCAAACAACAGTGGGTTGCATTCCATGAGTTTGGATAGGACTTATGCAGGCTGCCAATCAACCCTATATGAATCGACGGGACAAATACATAGATATGTGGAACAAATCGTAAACTATAAGAAGAGTTGCGCTAATCGGGCACGAGGCTCCTTAATCATCATCAAGTTCTTATCTGGCTCCCGAAACCAGGGACCCAGGGATCCAAGGCTCCAACAACACGTGTTGCATCTTCGTCCTCCACCTGGCGGCGTGCGCCACCGCTCGCAGTTGGCATTGCTGTCATTGTTATAAAAAACTTTTTATATTTAATTTTCATGATTTAAAAAAAATAAATGACCGGTTGATGTTTTTCAAAAAAAATGATTGGTTGAAAATTTTCAAAAATACACAGGTTCCACCATTTGAAACGGTGGCCAGGCGTAACCGTCTCTTCAAATGGCGGTTGCAGCATGAAATGACTGCAGGGCTAACCGCCACTGCTTGTCGGTCCCAGGCGCCACCGCTTTTTTCAAATGGTGGTTGCCTGTCGACGCTTAGGCCTAGGGTAGCAACCGCCATTTGAAACGGCAGTTGCGGCCTGCTGCCGATTCGGCCCCTCCCCTTTAGAAAAGTTCGAAAAATCACTGATAATGTCATAAAATTTCAAAAAAAAGAAAGAGAGGGTGGAGAGGGGACGGGAGGGAGTGGAAGAAGCAACAAAGCTCTGTCGAATCTCCGTCTCATTCAGATATTATGCCAATTACAGCTATGTATGTATTTTTTTAGATGACATTACAAGTAGTGTAGTTCATGCAATTAGGTATAGTGTTGATTAACTAGATTTTCATGGATGTAAAGGATTAGATGGCACAGTTCTAGTTCTACAAACTAATGACATAATAAATTACGTGAAGTGACAGAATAAATTATAGAGGAGAAGCAAATATTTACATAAGGAAAACAAATTTCAGAAGGAATATATTAAAATGAAATCACGGAGCCAAGTATAAGAAAATACAAAACAAATAAATACAAAAGGCCAAGTATAAGAAATAAAGAAGAAGTAAAAAATAAGGAAAGAAATTAAACATCATAAATGGAGAATTTAACATAATTAAACTACAGAATAATAAAAGCTTCATAACAAGATCTCTCTTGACTATATTTTGACCAACATTTTTATTCATATTATCAAATCAAGATATATATTTTTTGGGCTACCTATGGTGTTGAACAAATTCTATATACTCTCGAAACAATTTTTTTTATGTACCAAACAAATTATATGAACTCATAGAACATATATTTATACTTATAGTACTGAGGAAAATTATATATAATTATAAAATAAAGACACAAATGAAATAAATTATACAAAGTCACCAAACAAATGTTTATAGAGGACAAACAAACTTACATTCATCTACAGTGGACGAACAAATATGTAAAAATGGCAAATAAATATTTATAAAGAGTGAATAAATATTTATAGAGAACAAACAAATATATATAGAAAATGAAAAACAATATTTATAAGGAGCATACAAATGTTTATTGAGTACGACAAATATGTAAAAAGGACAAATAAATATTTATAAAGATCAAAGAAATATATATAGAAAATAAACCAATATTTATAAAGAGCCAACAAATGTTTATTGAATACGAACATACATCTATAGTGCACGGTCAAATATGTAAAATGAACCACAAAATATAAATAAAGGAAAAAATAAAGAAAGAATAAAAATAAAGTAAAAACCAGTACAGAAAAATAGATGAAAAACAAATCAATGTAGAAAAAACAGAACTACACGCAAACTATTTAGTATTAACAATGAATAATTACTATATATAGCAATGAACAAACATTATAATCACACGAGCAATTTATTTACTAGCGAACAATTGAGTATATAAAGCGTATAAAATATTTATTAAATGTGAAATATTTTAGTAACAAAATAATTAAATAACTAAAATAATGATTATGTAATTAAAAAAGTATCCATATGAACAATTCATTATAAATATTAAATGAAATACTAAATATCATATAGATTCATGATGCAAAATGAATATCATAATGATTAAATTCTGCTTACGTAAGATAAAATTGTACAATATAAACATCAAGAAAATATATAAACTGAGAAAAGATTGAGAACAAGGGTGTAAGCACAATAGAGCATGGACAAAGTAGAAGGGATTAAAATAATAAAATAAAGAGAAGAAAACGAAGTAATAAAAATAATCGAGAAAAATATAACAACAACAAAGAGATAAGAAAAAACGGAAACAAAGAAACTAAAGATGAAAATGGATAGAAAAGGAAAAGATAATTGCTAAATTATCACACGCGCACGGACGGCCCAATCATGCACGGACGCCCACACACGCAGGTTCTATTCTCGCGGCCCACGAGTCGGCGCGACGATTTGCGAAATTATCACTTCGGTCTAGGCACGTCCTTCAATTTTCCTAAAAAAACGTCCTTCAATTAAAAAACGTAAATAAAAAGGGAAACTAACCCCGAGGACACCCCACCAACCGCCCTCCTCCTCCTCCGTCCTCCGCCTCCGGCCTCTCTGGAGTCCGCATGCGACTCCCCCTGCCCGACGCCGAAACGCTAGCCGCGTGCATCGGCTGGAGTCCAGAACCCAAGGAAGTCGGCACAGGTCTCCGGACTTGGGAGGCAGGAAGCTGTACCGCAGGTGGTCCGAGGGCGCGCCTCGCGCCGCCAGGGCGGCAGGAGGGCAGTCGACAGGGTCCAAGCGGTGGTTACCAAACCTGCGACCCAGTCTCAGAGACAGAGGCCGATTAAGGACTGACCGAGAGGTGAATTGCAGCATCTTGTGATATTTTAACTTGCTTTTACTGTCAAGATTATATACATAGCCAAAATAGAAAGCAGGGGGTAGGGTATGATGTATTAAGTGGGGGAATTGAGACGTTGAGCATCAGGGGCGGAGTCAAGGGGGCTCCAAGAAACACTAATCTACCATTGCTAAAATAAAAAAATAGTGAAAAATCAGTTAAGTTAGTCTATTTTGACTTAAAAATTGGTTGTTTGCCCCCCTTATAGCTGATTGCCACATTCATATTTATATCTTCAAAGCAAGTGACTATGATAAGATTTATGGCCATGGGAAGGCGTAAGGCTGGTATGAAGTAGTATTGTAGTGTAATCTTCTTTGAACTACTGTAGATGTGTAGACTTCTTCAAGGCAAATATCCGATGGAACTGTTTCCAAGACACCTTATTAATGCATCATTATGTGCTTTTGGCAAATTCTATACTTGTATAGGTTCGCATATTACATTTGTGTTGTTAAAAAAGTTTATGCCAAGTTGGACCACCCCAACTCAAAACCCTGGATACGCCTCCAGGCTCCAGGTCTCATTCAGCACCCCATGTGCCAACCCAAGGTACTTGGTTCTCGCAGTTTTGCCTCTACCTTGCTCCTTGTAATATTGAATTGGCATTTCGTGGTGAGCAATCCCCAATACTTACATTTATTGATCTCTTTTGTTTGTGCTAAATGAACCATAACTTTATTTTATTGTTTTGTTCTGCTGTTGTCTCTGCCCTTCTGTCCTGTCCTTTACTAATGCTGGTTTATTTGCAGTTATCTTTTAATTCAACTAAAACCCTCGCACCACAACTAATTGATGGGCAGGGAGTGGGGGATAGGGAATTTAAAATCTAAATGATTCCTTCAACAAGAAATATTTTTTCTTAATTATTTTGCAATTTATAAAAAATATTCCGTGGCATCTATTCCAGCCTAAACATTTTGACATCATATTTTGCTTTTAACCTTTTATGAACCTTTGATTTACTAAGGTGCCTTTCTTTGTTCATTTCTTCATCGTCCTAGAAGTTCTGGGTCTGCGATTGCCAAAAAGTTGTAATGATGGCTAATGAATTTGCATTACTCTGCACTTTAACTATTCTGTTCAAATTGCAATCATGTCTCGATTGAGCTTGTATTTTCTAACCATAGCTTTGCATCAAATTCATAATTTGGTCTTGAAATATGTAATAATGGCATGTGAAACTGATGTTTATTCTATAGGGATACCATGGAGATGAGGCCCGATGAGAGATTTGCAGTTCTGAGGAGCATTGGGGAGGAGTGCATTTACGAGGATGGGCTATGCCTAATGCTAAAGAAGAAGCTTGATCCCATCTGTTATGTTTGGTTTGAGCCATCCCCAATTATGGACATAGAGCAGGTATAGCAACAAAAAAGAACCCCTTCTGCAGCATTAGCAATTGATTTTGTGCGGATGTGGACAGTCCTTACACAGTCCTACTCTATTATACTGCCCATAGGACAATCCTCGGGTACAGACAAACTTAATGCAAATCCCATAAACATGATGCAAGACAATTCAATTTACATGCATAATTAATGTGAGATGAACCCCATAAAGAGGCACATAAACCTAAAATGTTCATAAAAATATGGAGTTTTAGTATATTACACTTGGTATTTGTTGCAGACAAGCTTATTTTTATATATGATTCTTGCATATGAATTGCTTATTTTCATAAAGCTCCTGTCTAAGCCAATTGTTTGGAGCATTATGTTCTTCAAGTTCCTTCCATTGCTTTCCTCCCATATCATTGTTACCCTACCTCTGCCTCTCCTTGTAGTATCGGCGTGCCTTAGAAATACGCTCTGCGCGACATGCTTTTGAGTTACTAGCCTTCAGTGCTGTAGAAGCATTCCTGCACCAATGTCAGTTGGTTTATGGTCTGAAACCAGTATTTAATACAAAATATATATTTATGACTTGGTATTTTATTTAGGCCCTTTATTTTTAAATGTTTCAGTGCAAGCTGTTTATTACTGAGCATGATCACAAGTGCGCCTGTTCTCTTTTTGCAGGGTATATTGAAGACGATATATGTCAATAAAATGATTAGAGCAGGTTGTACAGTTAAAATACTGATGGCAGATTGGTTTCTGCAGCGGCACCCTATGATCGGTAATGACCTAAATAAAATACGGACCATTGGCTGCTATAATATTGCGATGTGGAAAGCAGCTGGCATGTACCTAGACAGAGTAGATATCAAATGGTTGTCAGACGAACTGAATCATCGTGCGCTTGATTACTGGCCACTTGCTATGGATGTCTCAAGAAAATACACCATGGAGAGAATGGCCAGGTATCTCCTATATAAGGCATTTTTTTGACTTTCTAGTTTTTAAACTTGTTGATTTCATCGTCAAAAGGTTTCTCACTTTTGTGTATAAAACAATTCTATCATTATTGTTGCTGCAGTTATTCTATTTATAGGGCACCATATGGGCCACAACTGCTGCCTGCTGCTGAGATAATTTACCCATGTATGCAAGTTGCTGCTGTTTTATGCCAGAAGGTTGGGTTTTTCCCTAATGGCTTCATCATATCTTTTTGGGGCCATACTTTTGTTTTATTTATCCACTTCTAAGAGAAAGTAGGATTAGACTTTTTATTGCAAAACCAGTCAACAATTCAGAGGCAAACAAATGCGCATTGCCCAAGAAAGTCAAGCATAGAATTTTAGTCATCCAAGTAGGCCACATGTTTACCAGTCTGCAGATTTGCATTAGCTCTTGCCATCATTGTTGTCTCATACATGGTTGTGATGGAAAAAGATTCAGTTTCATCAGATTCTGGGTGTATAATGTTGACAGTGCATGAAGAAACTGAACCTTTTAGGTTTTATTGTTGCAGGCAGATGTATGGCTATTCGGTATGGATCAGCGAAAGATCATCATGCTAGCTGGAGATTATTGTGATGACATATTTAAGGAGAATAAACCAACTATTTTGCTTCACCGTATCCGTACTCAGACCCTTGTTTTATATTTGTAAATTTTCTTTGTTGTTGCGGTGGTGGCATTTTTTTTACCTTGTTCATTTGGTTTTGGTGATGGGGGGAGGGGGGGGGGTGATTGACGGGGAAAACACGACAAATTTATGGAATGGTGATATGTCATGTCGTATACCCTTAACTTCACTTACAGGTGTGCTGCCTAATTTACTAGAAGATCCTGACCTTCAGGATGAGAGAGATCCAGGGCGTACCATCTTCATGTTAGATCAGGAGGTACCTGGTTTAAGCATCAAACAACAGCAGATATTCACCCTTCTTTTCCATTTTAACTCATGAGTTTTGGAGACACAAAATTCTCTCTTTTAGCACATTAGTTATGGAGCTTCTCTGTGTGAGCATTGAGCGTATATGAATCTTAAAAAATAAGGAGGATAAAAATATTGTATTTCTCCTTAAGGCTCTCCTAGAGTATTTCACTGTCGAAACAAACAATATTCTCTCTCTTAGCTCATGCAATACGTAAGGGTTTGGAACTTTTAAGATGCTGTATCATGAGGTTGCCGATTAATATGAAACTGAAATTCATGTTCTGCATAAGAGCTTTGTCTTAAACTGTTGTGATTTTGGCTTCACTAGAGTTGTTTACACTTTGTAAAGTTAAAAAGTGCTTTTTGGTGGTCTATGATTTATATTTATTTTGGGCTATTTTTTTAGCTTAGCCAACGACTGTTCTTTACAAATTATATTATTGTTTTTGTTTATTGCAGGATGATGTAAATGAAAAAATAAGTAGCGCTTTCTGCCCTCCGAGAGTAGTATACAACCCATGTTTGGAGTACATAAAGTCTGTTGTCTTCCCATGGTTTGGAAACTTGGAGATTGTTCAGAAGGAAGGGAATGGTGGTAACAAGTAATGTTCGCTCACTTAATCTATAAAAAAAACCCAGCATTCGTATTAAAAGATGAGGTGTGTGTTTTTGTTTTAAAAGGAAAGAGGGCCTAATACAAATGGTATGTTAGAAAGACCCATTCCAACACACTACTAACTATACAGTTCTGCCACACCTGAGGTACAGACGATCTAGATCTAGCAAAGCAAGGCATCAAAAAGATGAGCTTCATCACTGTTTCTCTTAACTTCCTGAGAGGGGTGACACCATTGAAAACATGTTCATTGCAATGCTTCCATTATTTCCACGCTCCAAGAGTGACAAAGGAATTTAACCCTTTCCTCTGCAGCTTTTGTGCTTTAACCTGTTTGTGAAAGGTCTATTTTGTAAATCAACTTAGCTAAAGAACAATATGGGAACAGTTCTTATGGTGCTGCAAATATTGGTGCTATAATTTAACATTATATTCAATTATTTGTTTTGGTTGCCTTGTACAGAATATTTTCAAGCATGGAGAAACTTATTGTTGATTACGAAAGTGGAGATGTTGATTCTACTGATGTTAAGTTGGCTCTCCAAAAAGCAATAAACAACATATTAGAGGTAACTGTTATAGCCTAGAGTTATTCTTCAAATAATATTCAAAGTCATATGATGACAGCATATTCCAGGATCACTAGCATAATTCATGTAAGAGCGCCTTTCATTTCGTTGTGGGAACATATAATTTTTCTAAATGCATTTGAATATTTAGATACAAAATGCACTGTGATATTTGATCTGTCAATAAGATTTAGAATCAGTGGAACTTGTACTGTCTGTTATATATGGCTGCCTTATAACAATGCTAATTATTACAATGCTAATAGATGTTGAAACATTTTTTTCAAAGTATCTTTTATGGGGACAAGAATGAGAAAATCAAAAGTATATTTCCCCCAAAAAAATCACCTAATGTATGTTGGCTCGCCTGTAAAGTTTAGTATTTTTTACCTTTTAAGTCAATCATTTCAATTCAAATGTAAGTACATCCATCTTTTGTCAATGTGCATCACCTCAGGCACCTTCTTACGCTCGTATGTAATTACGTCTAATCAATTAAAACATACATAATAACAACGATTGTTAGGCAAGAGGCTCAAGTTGTCGTATGTCCTTGAAAGTTCAGATGGACGTATGTTTTTAACTGAAAGGAGTTTATGTTTGAGCATGTTTGCTCTTGTGATTTATTTTAAAATACTCGCTCGTATTCCAACATTATATTCTTATATCTCCAAATTTTTTCCCAAATGGCTCTTTCTTCAAGCTTGTTGGCGAGTTCTTCCGTAACAGCACGGAAGCTCAAGCTCTAGTTACTGCACCCAAGGTGATTTCTTAATCATTGTTTACCAGAATTATGCATTTTAATGTTTGGTTACATTTATGCTACTGCTGCTGAAATTGACTAAGTTCAGAATAATGAGGTGAAATAGTCTAATAATTCTAACAACTGAATCATTTTTTACACTGCTATATGTTTGTCTAATACAATACAACTTCAGCCTCGAGGTTTGTACTATTTATGCCAACATAACCTGATCCAAAACTGAAGGATTACCAGATGTATGTCCGGCGATTTCCTTAATGTGCTCTGCTATTTGTGTCATACATGATATGTAAAAAGCTGGGTCCTCCCACCATTATCCCTACTTTTTCTTTAGCAAACTCCATTATCCCTTAGGGTTCTTCATAGGGTGTTGGCAGATTTTTCCTTTTTTTGTGAGGGTTGTGTTGTAGTGGCCTCTTGATCGATCTCCAATCATTATTTACTATGCTTGTCATACTGTGAAAAAAAAAGAGGTACAGAAGTTAATGGACAAGTGAAGTAGATAAATTCAATTTTGGCACTGGAGTGATCTAGCTAATTCACAACGCATTGCGGCTTTCTCAGGTTTGCTTGTGTGCATCTAATAATGTAGATGCTACAATAAAAACACAACAATGGGTATTGCAATTGTAATAACTCCAAAATAACAAACCAATTTGGTGAACTACTAAAACTCTCATGACCAGAGACTTACCATAGAGTTGATCAGGAAATAAATTGGTGTGTTTGATAAGAAAATGTTGCTATCTCAAGTAGTCTACATAACATTTTACCCATTCCTGGAACCAATATAATAAACAAATCAACATAGGCAACTTTCTTGGGACAAAAGGCTATGTTGTTGTATAGGCAACTTGCAGCACATTAGTGACATAATCTTTATTACTGTGATTTTAATCACTTTTTTAAATTCAGTTTCAGGATCAAATTACTGCAGACATACTGAAAATTCAGATGCAGAACAAAGAGTTTTTCAGTCTTGTAAGTTTACTTGTCCTTGACTACTTCACATTTATTTGGTGCATAAGTAAACCGTATATCAGTCATGATTTTCACTATTAAGACTGATGCAGTTCTTTTTCTATGACATTTTATCATGTTAACTATGTATAGGTATAGTATCATCATGCGTTTTTTTTTTTTGCCAGTGATAATACCGCTCCACCAGTGAGGAAAAATGCTTTATTCCTGCAGGCAAAGTAAGCCCTCCTAGTAGGGCTATATGACTTCTCCGACTCGCGGGAACCTTCATTTGTAGGAGCTATTTATGCACTCCCAGATGAGCGCCTAAATATGTTTTGTTAGTCTAGGGCAAAGCATCCTGAACTATTGGGTGTTACTTTTCAAAACACATGAGATGTACTAGAATGTTCATTACTCCCTCCGTATGTGTTTTAGAGGTCGTTTAAGACATAATTGTGCATGCCAAGACATAGCCCTGTTCGCTTGGCTTATCAGCCACCAGCCAACAGTACTTTTCTCTCAGAACAAACCAACCACCAGCAAGCTTCTCTCTTAGAACAAACCAGCCATCAGCCACCAGCCAAACGAACAGGCAGATCATTACTTACGATAATTTTTATAATAGGATAATGGGTCCACTCAAAGTACGAACACGGAACACGCACATCAAATCCCCAGCCAAAACTTGTCGGGTTTGACCCCAAAGTACGAATACGGAACACGCGGACATCAACAAGGTGGTGCTGATTTATTCTGAGAGAAAAGTACTGGTTGCTGGTGGCCTGTTGGCTGGTGCCTTACCTGTACCGGTTGCTGGTGGCCTGCTGGCTGGTGCCTTACCTATTTCTCGTGCCTTTCCTTACCTTGACGGTGTCGCCTTACCTATTTCTCCTGCCTTTCCTTACCTTGACGGTGTCTGTTCCGACGTCGACGAAGGGCCAGTGACATATCTGTTGGCTCTCTTTAGATCTTTGCAAGTGGTGTGTCAGTTAGGAGATGCTCTTTCTTCTTTGATGTGTTCTACATCAAGATTCGGTTTCTTCTACCCTCTGTTTTGGTGATGATGGATTGTAAGCCTGCGGTGCTTGGGGTGTTGCTCCAACCGATGTTTTTCAGCGGTTGCTAAATTGTAAGCGGCTAGTGGTTTTTGCGGTCTTCAAAGCTTTGTGTGACGATAACATTTGTAGGTGCTTCTTTCCTTTCTTGCCTTTCCGATGCAATTTTCAAGCTCCGGTGGACGAAGAACAATCAAAGGAAGAAGACAACCATAGCGTTCTTCATTGTAATTTTATTTTTTTGTCGTTTTGTGTTAAGTTGTCCTTTTTTATCGCCGATTATTTTCCTTGATATGAATCAGATACGAGGTGTCTTTGTGGTGTCTCTTTAAAAAAAGAAAAGATTCTCTCCCCTGGTTCTCGCGCCCAAGAGCACGACACGGCGCGGCGAGCTGCAAAGCCGCAAGGGCACGGGGCGAACACGGCACGACACAACATGGTGCTAGGGCGCGACTAGCACAACAAGTTACACAAAAGGTCCTCTAACTTAGTTTGATAGACCGGTCAACATGGTAAGTTGCACTAAAAGTCTTCTAACTTAGTTGGTTAGAGGAGTTGAGGTATGGTCGCATTTAGTGAACCATAGTTCAAATCCTCATGGTTGTGAATTTTTAGGACACGACGAGCACGACACGGCACAACCAGCTGCTACTACACGCGAGGCAGCGAGTAGAGGATGTCTCGGAATGAAATGACCCATATTAACAGAGTGTTCGGCAGCACTCCACCTTTCGAAAACCAACTCCACACGTCCTCGATTAGCAGCACTCCACCTTTCAAAAACCAACTCCACACCATCTCCTCCACCATTTCTCAATTCCACTTAGCAACTTTAGAAAAATATGAAGCTAATGTACGCGTTTGCCACATTGAGGTGCTCTAGCTTCATAAACATAAGATCTTAATGTAAAAGGTCTAATTTACCCATTACAAATGAACCCACATGTCATCCTCTCAATTTTTTCTCACCTCCTTTTCCCCTTCCTATGTCTTCTCTCAATTTGTGTTCCCTCAGCCACACGCGTTCCTGCCATCGATAAAAATAGGGCACTGCTAGCGCCCGGACGTACGATCCGGGCGCTAGCGTCGGACGGGTCCGTGACCGTTAGATCTTAGGATCCTCAATCGTCAGACGTTAGATCTAAAGACTACCAGGTAAATGTTGCGAGCGTGTTGCGAATGTGTTACGAAAATGTTGCGAACGCGGTTGCTTGCAACATCCAACACGAGTTTTCCTTTTCCCCTCCCCCATGTTGCGACTATATTGCTACCATGTTGCGACCCGTGTTGCGTGCAACATCCAACATCAGTAACCTCGTCTCCCTTCTCCTCAACACAACACCCAACACCACATGTCTGCAACATCGAAACGCAACGTCTGCAACATTGAAAAATAATGTTTGCAACATCTAACAACACATGTCTGCAACATCGAGACTCAGTATCTGCAACATTGAAAAATTTAGACCTAATTTTGAAACATTCGCATGAGACACTTGCAATATGTCAAGAACACGGATGCAACATGTGCATAATGATTTGCAACATAAACGAGAAACAGTTATATCATGAAGACGACCGATTACAACATGTCAAGGCATTGTTACAACACCGATATACAACATTTGACATAAAAAAATAAAAAAAACAGGAGGAGGCACGTTCTTCGCGGCCATCGTGGGGAAGTGGTGGCCGGCTGGCGACCTCGGATGCCTCGCATCCGACTGCGGCCTTGGCCAAGGGGGGTGGCCTGCTGATGGCGAGCTAATGTCTCTATGAAAAATCCAACATTCAGATAACACACTTGCAACGCGCGCGAGGCACATATGCAACATCGCAACATCAAGATCTACTTTTGCAACATCATCATGAAATACTTGCAACATTTTTTCGAAACAACTGAAACACATCAGACATTCGCTTGCAACATAGGCGTCAAACCTGACATCCTCACTTCGGAGCGCTTGCGGCGCGGCTCGCCTCCACGGCCCGCCGGGGAGCGTGTGGCCTGCACAGCTCACCCCCGGCCGCGCCCAGCACCCCCTCCTCCTTGCTCGGCGACATGCAGCCCGCACGCCTGGACGTGGAGGGGAGCGCACGGCCTGCGCTGTGAAGCAGCTCGCCGTGGGAGAGCGAAGGCCAACGAAATCCCTCCCCGACGGAGTGCAGCTCCCGTCCATGGAACGGGCTGAGAGAGAATAGAGAGTTCGGCTAGAGAAGATGAGGGGCAGGTGAACTGAAAAGCTAGAAGGCTAGTACGGATGGTGGAAAGGATAAGTATGTTGCACGCGTGGTGGGCCTGCGGACGGGCGCGTTGGACTCCCGATACGAAGCATTACCGATAAAAATAGTGATGCTGCAATCCATCTGCTCAGAAATCTAACAAATTTGTGGCCAAACATCGATGTAAGGTTAAGGCATTCGCTCGAGGGGCACAGCGCCGTACCGCCGGAACTCTGCCTCGCTCAAGGGCTGGACGCCCCCTCGGGCGAGACTCCGCCTCGCTCGAGGCTCTCACGGGTCCGCCGCTCCCGCACCCATTCCCCCGACCGGAGCATTTAATGTTCTGACACAACGCGGGCGCTCGAGTCAAAGGCGAATCACCGCCACGCCAGCCCACTAACACCGCCTGGGAATAATATCCTGGTGTTGTTCCGCCAACCCTCCTGGTGAGGCCATCCCTGTCGTATGGACCTCCCTGGGCCCACTACCTCGGTGGGTACCAGGACCGACTACTCGGTGGGCCCCTGGGACTACTCGACTTGTGCTGCACGGCACCTGATGGCGTGAAGCGCAAGGACCACAGTGGAGAAGTACTCGGATAGGAAGCTATACGTGTCTCGCACTGTGTAGAGGACTCCTAGACGTACTCGACTAGTACTCTCTCCCTAAACCAACCTGTAATCCTGCCTCTCGGACTATATAAGGCGAGGCGGGGACCCCTCTCTCTCTCACGATCATCAGATTACACATCATCTTGTAATCACATCCAATCAATCCAGAGCTACGCAGCATACAGGACGTAGGGTATTACACACCTCGCGGCCCGAACCTGTCTAAATTGTGTGCCACGTGTCTCTTCCTTCGAGTTACCGATCTCGGCGAGGCCACATTCATCTACCTCAGGTACTCCCCTTGGTAAGTTGCCGGTCTAAAACACCGACAGCTGGTGCGCCGGGTAGGGGATCTCGCCGAAGATCTCATGGCGAACTCGACGGCTTCAGTCTTCATCAAGCCAACTGCCGCCTTCAACCGCGGCGACACCTTCGTCTTCGGCTCCTGGGTCTGCACTGCTGACGGCACTAGATCCTTCCAGCGCTGCCTCACCATGCCGCCCAACCCGGAGATCGGGCTCGTGACACTTCCCGAAGTAGTCACGGGCAATCTCACCGGAAAATTCGGCGAAATTTCGCTCTACAACCAACACGCCGACTTCGAGCTCGAATCCGCCTCCAACTCGAACTCGACGTCCTCGTGGGCTATCGTATGCGAGTCAGTTACTTATCCATCGCATGCGGACTTCCCACTCCGTGAGCGCTTCACATGTGGCCCCCGCAACGTCAGTAGGGCCCACGCGAAGGCTCCCACTGCGCGTCGGGCCGGCAAGGAGATCGTGCCGAGTGCGACTCGGACTCCAACACCGTCCTCGGCTACAACTCGGACTCCAACCCCCTCTCGGGCTTCTACTCGGACTCTTCCTACGAGTTCGACTTTGGGTCGGTGTTGACGGATAAAACTCGTATCCACCTACGATCCGCAAGCGTACGGACCTACACCTTTTTCACCACGAGATTCCCAAGGTTCTTGTCAATCGCGGAGCAAGGGGATTACTAGCGCTTAACCAAGTACTAATCTAGTTGAATGGAAAACCTTTGAAAGAGAGTATTAATCTAAAAGTAAAGACAATCTAACCTAAGTTAATCTAGGTTAAGTTGATCAAACAAGTCTAGGGTTAAACTATATGATAAAGGGGTGAACACAAGAGAGTGATTAAGAAAGATAAGCGTTCCCTCCTTAGGATCTAGGATAACATGGTATGCATCTACTACACGAAAGCGGTAAACCAATCTACGGGGGTTGTGACCACGGTTTCGCCCTTTCCCTCCTCTCGTACTGTCCCTACGCGAAGGTATTCGTGACTAGACCTATGATGGACACGGTATGTTGATGGAATCTATGGGAGTAGCGGATATCATACGCCCGAAAAACATGGTAGCTAACCTTAATCATCAAAGCATCATCAACATGAAAACAATAGATTGAAACCACAAATCGAGTAGCGATCACATAGCATGTATCCATCTAATCCTAGGGATGAACGGAGACATTACCCCATCATCTTACACGGATTGAAGCACATAGGGGTGATGGAGACTCGGAGAACGTCGTCGATGAAGATGACGGTGATGGAGCTTGGGAACACCCCTAGGCCAGCGGCTTGGAGTCCTCCTCTTGCTTCCTTCTCTCCGCCGGCGTTGATCCTTGCGACGAGCTCATCTAACTCTCTCCCTCATCTTGCGGCGGCGGTTTTCTGGTGATTGGCGTCGGTAGGATGATTTGTTCGATGTGGTGGCCGACGGCGGCGGAGGCAATAAATAGACGAACACCTAGGGCAAAGGGGGGACCGAACCGACCCCGGAGTGGGCCGGGCCGGTCGGCCCGAGCCGGCCGACCCGAGCCCACTCCGGCTCGGTTCGGCCCGGTTTCCTCCCCCGGTTGCTTCTCGCGTGATCCCTTATTCGTGTGCACTTGCATGTGGGCCTTTGACGTCGTTTCCTTCACGGTTAAGGCTTGAATCCTTGCTATGCAAGCTTCGCTGTTTTCTGGTTGAGTCCCTGAAGATTTGCATGTTGACGCTTCGGTCCTCGGGTCATTTGGAGTCATGTTCATCGTGTGTCTTGACTCTTGTCGGGCTTCATGATCTTCTTCCAAAGTGCTTGGTGAACTTATCCCGAAAGTCTCCTCATTAGCGTAGATTTCCTGCGTAAACAACAAACTCCAAAATCGACATGCAAGTGTGAACTTGTTATATCATTAGTATGCCTAGTGGCGGGTTAGTTGCAAATCATAATCAAAACCAATGTATAACAAGTACTCTAGGTTGACGGAAATTCACCGTCAACATCTCCCCCATGCTTAAACCTTGCTCGTCCTCGAGTAAGTGGTCCTCGCTTAAAAGGGAAATCGGCGTTGCCTTACAATGTTATCCCCGCACTTAGTCATTCATGACGAGACAAATTGCTCTCTCTTAAGAATTTATTTTTAAAGTTCAAGTTGTGACCGGCTTCTTTTTCATTATGGAAGATAGACTAACAATAAAGAACAAGCCACATTTAATAAACATGATGCTCTCAAACTTAAGTGAACTTCAAACCATTACCTTGTCACATGGAAGATTTTCAAAAAGATGCATATCCAACATAAGTGAAAATCTCTTGCAAAAGCTCATGGAACACTCATCTCATCAAGTCACTCAAGCCTATACTAGATTATTTTCAACCTACTCTACTCATATGTGATAGTGGAAGGCTTATGTGGAGCTTGGAAGGTTAAAAACAATCCTAGCAAAACATACATCCGAAATATTGTCAAATTAAGAGAGAGATTTATTGGAATTACCGAGACTCGTCAAAAAGGCCATGGAAAATAAATGTTGGAAAGAGAGAGGGACGAAACACACGCATTTAGATAAGTGGACATGTGCAAGTGGCAAATGGATGATCCAGAGGCACGAGTGAAGTCCTCATTATCGGATTGCACATGGTTGGAAGATTTGAGTATGGATGTGTCATCAAGGCACTTGAGAACTTATGAAGCAAAAAGAACCGAGGAGCATCTTTATTTTTTTCTTTATTTTATTTCCTTCTCATTTTTCTCTCTTTCTTTTTTTCACTTTATTCTTCCTATTTTTCTTACTTTTCTTTTCTTCTTATTATATTTTTTTCATTTTTCATTTTTATTCATTTTTTCTTTTGCTCCTCAAAACTTTTTGCAACATAATACTTACATAGCATTTGTGTCAGAGAATGACTCCTCCCCCATGCTTGAACGATGCTCGTCCTCGAGCATAAAAGAGAGGGGAAATGACCGCTAAAGTAAGTATAAATTCCATAATATTGTAGAATATTTGAATCTCCATCGAGAATTTTACTCCATACTCAAATTGGGTTGTGGACAAGGAGGTGATCACAAAAAGATGTTTTTGGTTTAGGGTAGATGCCTAGGGAAGTTTGTGAAATTTTCGATGTGAAAACCCACAATGCATGGACAAAAAGGCTAGCATGAAAAAGTTACACAAAGGAATGACCAGCTTCTTAGTCTCGAACCATAGAAATCAATCCTAATCCAACTCATCAAAACATATGTTTGCAATCTACGGGTTTTGTTATCATAAAGCATATATGTATATGGCTTTGGTAGGTAGAACTTTACAAGAGCATCACAAATATGTAGATAGCATAAAAGTTAAGTTTTCATAAAAACAACAAGTTATCCGGCTATCCATAAACTTAAATCAAAGAGCAAAGATATGTATGTGGGTCTAGAGCATAGTCATTTCACCTCCACAAATAAAAGAGCCGGTATTTAAATTAATTTCAGATCATATTATAGAGAGTAATTAGCCAAAACATGTATAACTTCATGTAGGTAAAACAAAGCGGCAACTTTCATCATCTTTCCGTAAGCATAGGCAATATAGAACATCGAGGTGAACACATGGTCATGCTTATCTATTGAAAGTAAAAATAAACCTAGGTTGTCCTCCTAGTAGCCATTTTATTGTTTGAAGAGAAAAACAAAAGGTTGCACCTAGTTGAGGTTGAAGGCATACTTACAAGCATTTGTGTTTGGAAAAGAGAAGGTCCATGGAGATGTTACCATCCTTTGTAATTCTTCGTTGCCTTCTTCTGACATCTCCATGTATCGATGTGGCTTTTGCTTTTGTCTTGATTTATTCATGCTCCTAAACTTCTGAATTTGATCTTCTATGCTTAATGGATTCATTGGTCACCCTTCTTTTCAATGTTGTCATCACCATCTCCTCTTTCTTGTTCTCATCATCTCCTTGCTGTCTCTTTTTCATGGATTCCCCCCTCTATCCAGAACAGAAAATATAAATATAGCTCTATTGAAAAGTTTATGAAATTACCTTTCCAACGTGTGGTCATTCATCGAAAACGGAGTTCAAACAAGGGAGCTATGTCCGTTTTACTTCAGCGCTGCGTGTGTCCAAAACTGATTTCAGGACGTGTTGCACTCGGTGATTCGGGCATAACCGCTTGTAGGAACCTCTGATTGTCTTGATTCTTGATTTGTTGGAATCGTAACTTCATGGGGCTTCTAAATATCCAAAAATATCTAGTGTTTTTCCTTCGAGACCATGCAGAATTTTGATGAGATTGGTGGCTTCTTGCGCATTGATCCGGAGATGTTAACGATCTTTATCATTCTATATTCTAGAGTGTCATGTTGCACTTCCGTGTTGAAGATTCGGGGACTCCCCCATGCTTAGCATTTTGCTAGTCATGGAAGAAGAAGACAAAGCACTTCTTAGCCATCCTTTAATTTCCTTGTAGTGAGAGTCTTTATCTTGCCTGTAAGACGTTTTAAACGCACATTCTACCCCCAAGGTGACGGTTGGGAGTAGATAGAATTGCCAACAATCCAACAATGTCTCCTAATATTCTTAACTTGTGGCATAATTTCTTTAATGAGGAATAAAAACCTAATGAGTGTACGTGGTGCAAGGTGTGTATGCACATGATAGGAAAGCATATAAACAAAGACAATGTTTTCACCTAGTTCTAAACACCATGTTTACAACTAGGTTGCCGAATTTCTCCATAGCCATAAAGGTTTATTTATCAAGGGTTAAAACACCATGTCTATCCCTAAATCAATAACCCTTATAGCACAAGGAAAATTAAGCGCATTGCAAAGCTTATAGACGACCAAAGCAACATGAAAACATATGAAAAGCTAGCTAGGTTTATCGAACTTAACGATGATGGTCCGCAATCATGTTTAAACACCACGTTTACACAAGATCACAAAAGGAAAATGCCCAGCTGGAGCATTAACATGGATATGAAAGCATACATCATTAAGCCTTAAAACAACCAAGCCAACTATATGCAAAACATGCACATGCAAACAAACATAATGTTGATAACAAAATGCAATGCATGCAAATAAATAAATATGAGCACGAACATGATGGTGGTTCTAAAAAGAAAACTAAACTTAGATTAATAACCACAAGTTGATCATCATAAGGTGGTGTCATTCTTTATTCTCTCTAAGAAAGGAATAAAAAAAAGAAATGGGTTGCCTCCCGAAAAGCGCTTCATTTAAAGTCATAGAGCTCGACTTTCTCACATACCTTCTTTTCGTTGCATAGCCATGGCCCTTCATGCAAAAAGAAAAGGTACCAATGCAGCTTTAATTTACTTCCCATGTTGTGCTTGATTACTTATAGAAGACTTGCCCAAAGCATCCTTTTGTTTCATCGTTATCTCCTTCTCTATCATCCTTCGGTGCTGCCTTCACTCTATTATTTTTTTAATGTCCAGAACAGAAAGTATACTCAAGCTCTACTCCATTGCACAGTGCACAAAATTTTGTTTCCAACGAGTCTTTATTTGCTCAAATCGGACTCGGGACAAGAGAGTTACGTCCGTTTTACTTCGGTGATGAAATCTGTCCTTTTCAGAACGCGCAACGCTCAATGTTTCCTCCATAACTCCTTGCACGGGTCTTCAAACTTGTTGGTTCTTGATGCATTGGAATGGTAATTCGATGGAGCTTCTGAATATCTCATTTTCTTCATTTGTACACCTCTGAACAAGCTCTCAAATTGATGAAGACAGCAGCATCCATCACGGGATTCGGAGAGGTTGATGATTTATCTTGCAACTCCATTAGGCATGACTTCTTTTTTTTTCATTATTCAAGCTTTGTCTACATGGTTAGTGAAAATCGGGCCTTTCCCGACATATGATTCTTTAAGGTCATTAGCTTGACCAAGCGCAAAGCATGATCGAGATTTACAAAACTTCGTAAACATACGCGTCCATAATTAACACCACATGTGAATTGTAGCAACAAGTCAAGGTGTAAATAAAAGAAGCATATGTTTCATGCATAGCACTTAGCTCATAATTAGGCAAAGGTTGTTTAGGTGTGAGATTAATTGGATCAAAAATAAATGTTTCCTCTTTTTCATTCTCAAGAAAATCTAGCCTATCAACATGATCACTATTGGAACAAGGCATAGACATTAAACTATCATTCATACTATTGGTTGAGCATGAGTATTTGAATTTATCAACATCAATACCAATAATATCTTGATATTTCAGCACGTACCTTGGCCTTAGAGATTTTTCAGTAAGAGTGATATTTGGTTCATCAAGTGGTGTTGAGGGCGAATCGATCTCAACAAGTGTAGTTGCCTCTTCATCACCATCTTGCAATTTCTTCAACTCATCATGTGGAACATGTAATCCTTCAACTATGTACGCATTCATCTCTTCTTTGAAGTCTTCTTTATCAACCAGATCTTCATCTTCAAAGACTTGTATGTTGCTTTCTTTATCTTCCATGTACCACATGTCGTCAAGATCGCTCATTGTTGATTCACTCTTTTCTTCATCCTTGAGTACTTCCATGTCTTGATTTGCTAGTGTGTAGGCTTCAATAGCACACAAGCTATCATCTAGCTTGAGTCCTATCTCCTCCCATTTATCCTTTGAGTCACTAGGCTCATCACGGTTGTACTCTTCTCTTCCTTCATCATAAATCTTTGAGTTGTTAAACCGGTCGATCCATCCTTCATCTCCTTCTCTTTCTTCTTCAAACATCTTTTGGATCGACTCTCCACTCATCTCTTGATCAAATATATCTTCAATTAGTTTGGCAATGTGTCGGCGTTCCTCCTTCCTTCGGTAGTTAATTAGTGGGGCAAAATCAACTTGAACCCAACCGGATTGCTTCTAGCATTCCACATACTTCGGCCTACATTCATGTTAGTTTCAACATTTTTAACATCCGAAATGACTTCTCTTACCTTAGGAAGTGGATCTTCACTTTCTTGTATGGTCGGTTCATCTTCCTTGACCTTCGGTTCATCTTTTTCAGAAATTTCAGCAAGCACCTTGGGCTTGCTTTTGTCATTTTGCTCCTCTCGACAACATCTTTGCCAATCTTGTATTGTTCTTTGTCCATTGCTTATCCTTTGTAAGATTTGTGCGGCTTCACTAATTGTTTTATCCATTATATCACCGCCGCACACATGCTTACAAAACGAGACGAGTTAGGGGTTAGTGAAAAATAAAAGGTATGCAACATCAAGTCACCAGAAAATCCCAAGTTCGGGCCTCGCTCAAGTAGTTCATTAAATCGGTCCCATGCTTCATCAATTCCTTCATCCTCTCCTTGCTTGAAAGTGAGCACTTGCCTCCTTAAATCTTGAACCTTGCTTATGGGAAAGAACTTCAAAAGAAATTTCTTCACTAGCTCATCCCAATTTCCTTTTGCTTCAACGGACGCAAGTGTGTACCATCTTCGCGCTTCATCTTCGAGAGAGAATGGAAAAAGATTCCACTTGAACCAAGCGGCCGGAACTCCTTTTTGTTGCACCGTGTTGCATAACATCGTGAATTCCTTAATGTGTCTATATGGGTTGTCATCCTCCAATCCTCTAAATGGTTTTGTCGCTAGTAACTTGATGATTCCAGGCTTCACTTCATAGTGGGTTGTAGCAAACGTCAAATCTGATTTTTGCATCTCAATGTCTTCCATTAACGGCATTGCTAGCTCCCTTAGCGACATCTCTTCGTCTTCCAATGGTGAGGTGAACAAATCCATCTAGGCACAAGAAAAGTAGAAAAAAACAAAAAAGATTTTTTCTCTTTTTTTAGAAAATAAGGGTTAGGTGTTAGTAATCAACAAAATTAATACTAGATTAAACGTAGCAAGCGGCTTGCTCCCCGGCAACGGCGCCGAGAAAAAGGGGCTTGTTGACGGATAAAACTCGTATCCACCTACGATCCGCAAGCGTACGGACCTACACCTTGTTCACCACGGGATTCCCAAGGTTCTTGTCAATCCGCGGAGCAAGGGGATTACTAGCGCTTAACCAAGTACTAATCTAGTTGAATGGAAAACCTTTGAAAGAGAGTATTAATCTAAAAGTAAAGACAATCTAACCTAAGTTAATCTAGGTTAAGTTGATCAAACAAGTCTAGGGTTAAACTATATGATAAAGGGGTGAACACAAGAGAGTGATTAAGAAAGATAAGCGTTCCCTCCCTAGGATCTAGGATAACATGGTATGCATCTACTACACGAAAGCGGTAAACCAATCTACCGGGGGTTGTGACCACGGTTTCGCCCTTTCCCTCCTCTCGTATCGTCCCTACGCGAAGGTATTCGTGACTAGACCTATGATGGACACGGTATGTTGATGGAATCTATGGGAGTAGCGGATATCATACGCCGAAAAACATGGTAGCTAACCTTAATCATCAAAGCATCATCAACATGAAAACAATAGATTGAAACCACAAATCGAGTAGCGATCACATAGCATGTATCCATCTAATCCTAGGGATGAACGGAGACATTACCCCATCATCTTACACGGATTGAAGCACATAGGGGTGATGGAGACTCGGAGAACGTCGTCGATGAAGATGACGGTGATGGAGCTTGGGAACACCCCTAGGCCGGCGGCTTGGAGTCCTCCTCTTGCTTCCTTCTCTCCGCCGGCGTTGATCCTTGCGACGAGCTCATCTAACTCTCTCCCTCATCTTGCGGCGGTGGTTTTACGGTGATTGGCGTCGGTAGGATGATTTGTTCGATGTGGTGGCCGACGGCGGCGGAGGCAATAAATAGACGAACACCTAGGGCAAAGGGGGACCGAAGCCGACCCCGGAGTGGGGGCGGGCCGGTCGGCCGGGCCGGCCGACCCGGGGCCCCGCCGGCCCGGTTCGGCCCCGGTTTCCTCCCCGGTTGCTTCTCGCGTGATCCCTTATTCGTGTGCACTTGCATGTGGGCCTTTGACGTCGTTTCCTTCACGGTTAAGGCTTGAATCCTTGCTATGCAAGCTTCGCTATTTTACGGTTGAGTCCCTGAAGATTTGCATGTTGACGCTTCGGTCCTCGGGTCATTTGGAGTCATGTTCATCGCGTGTCTTGACTCTTGTCGGGCTTCATGATCTTATTCCAAAGTGCTTGGTGAACTTATCCCGAAAGTCTCCTCATTAGCGTAGATTTCCTGCGTAAACAACAAACTCCAAAATCGACATGCAAGTGTGAACTTGTTATATCATTAGTATGCCTAGTGGCGGGTTAGTTGCAAATCATAATCAAAACCAATGTATAACAAGTACTCTAGGTTGACGGAAATTCACCGTCAACAGTCGGACCGTGATGAGCCCGAGTCCGAGAACAACACTACAGAGCAACCCTTGTCAGGACCGGCTTCTAGCCTGGTTATAACATCTACACCCGCCGGGAGATTCGTCTACTGGCCAGACCGCAAGCCCGCAGACCTGACAGATGGGAACTCACGCTACGTCACCTACCTCGACTCACTTCCCTTCTAGGAGGGAACACCGCTCGCTCCAGTTGAGGAGCACACTCAAACATAGGTGGCAAGCTCCGACTCCAGTCTCGGCAACCCCGATCGCCAAGTCTTCATGGCTGCTGGCGACACGCCGGGACCCTCAGGGACAGCTGGCGACCGATATCTCGAGGATATCTCCGCGGACGAGCTATGCGCAATGCACCCGCGGATGAAACCGACGAGAACAGGACTGCCCGACGTGAACGCAACAGAAAGCAGAACGAACGACGTCGACGTCTCCGAGACAACCTACCCATCCGGAACCTCGCAGAGGCTCTCGACCAAGTCGAGAGTCGGGTGCACACTACCCCGGAGCAATGCCTCATGTCTATCACAACTCAGGGGATGCGCGCGGGAGAAGTCATCGCCAAGCTCGCAGAGGACCCCTACTTCATGCGAGTCGACAATAGATTCGCTCAAGTGCCCCCCGTCAGGAATCGCCAGCACGACAACGAAGCCACAAGCCACGGTGCAGGTCGACAACGGACGCAACCGTACTCGAGCGGAGCTGCGGCTAACCCCAACCGTACTCGGGCAATGGCCGGCGGACCCTCTCAGGGTGACAACAGCGCTGGCACTGCAGGTGGTGATCGCGAAATCATCCCTCGTCGCAACCCTGGCGGCGGAGGCAGTGGCGGCGGGAGCTCCAACCACAGAGCTGGAAGGAGGGTCAGAGGCGGAGGCGATCACGGCGGTCGAGGCCACGCGAACAGCCACGTCTCCGGTGCCTCACATGGCGACTTCGATGCCCGCCAGAAAATTGAAGAACTGCGACGGAAGAAGTCCTCCACGACGGGCGACAACGGCGGCTTCCCCGCCTTCTCTTCTCGGCTTTGCAACCTACTCCTCCCAGAAAAATTCAAACCTCTGGCTCCAAGTACGACGCGAAGCAAGACCCCATACAGTGGCCCAGATGCTATGCCCTCTCTATCGAGAATGCTGGTGGAAATAACAACACGAAGTGCCTCTATTTCCCCTTCTGCCTGGATTAAGCTCCGCTTACATGGCTCGAGTCACTGGAGAAGTACTCGATCGACAAGTGGGACCAGCTGGAACAGTTCACCAGCAACTTCGCGGGTGCTATGGGCCGCTCGGGTACTCGCATGGACCTTGCAATGGTGAAGCAGGAACAAGGCGAGACCTTTCGCAAGTACATGCGACACTTCTTCGACAAGCACGCCACCGTAGTCGACGTCACCGACAAGGAGGTCATTGACCTCTTCCAGGACGGTCTCTACCACCGTCGCACCTTCGAAGACTTCGGTCGTCGCTGCCCCAGCTCCATCACCCACTTCAAGGACATGATCACCTCCTGGGCTGATGAAGAAGACAAGGCCAACGCCAAGTACGACGCCATCCATGGCAAGAGCAAGCAGAACACGGGCGGACACAACAACAACAACAACGAGAACCAAGACAGTCGCAACAGCAACTACTCGGGTCCTAATCGCAAGCGCAAGCCAGACAACACTGTCGCGGCTATCCAGCGCCCTGCGAAAGAGAACTCGAAGAAGACCTCCGGCGGCTTCAAAGACTTGCTGAAGGAGAAGTGTCCATGACATCTGGACGGCAACCACACCACCGAGCAGTGCTACCAACTCCAGCGAGCACTCAAGGACACTCCAGAACAACGACACCCTCACGACAAGAAAGGCAAGAAAAAAAGCGACGAAGGCAACGACGACTTCCAGGAACCCGACAAGACGGTGAACATCCTCTTCGGCGGACTACCCAGCGGACGAGTTCAAACAGCTACTCGGCGAGAAGTCATGAACATTGAACCAACGGTCCCAACACCTCTCAGGTGGTCGGAGGTTCCCATCACCTTCTCCCGCGCGGATCAATGGACAAGCTTCTCTGAACCAGGGCGGTTCCAACTCGTCCTGAAGCCAGTGGTCGCGGGCTCTAGACTCAACAAGGTCCTCATCGACGGTGGAAGCGGGCTCAATGTCCTTTTCACCAAGACCTTGAAGAAGATGAAGCTCGACATCACCCACATGCTCACCAAGAGCACCTCGCCTTTCTACGGCATCGTCCCCGGGAACGCGACTATTCCACTGGGCTCAGTGGTTCTGCCAGTCACCTTCGGGGAAACAAGAGACAACTACCGTACCGAGTACGTCAAGTTCGAAGTCGCGGATTTCGAGATGTACTACCATGCCATCCTCGGCAGACCAACTATCGCCAAGTTCATGGCGGTACCCCACTACACCTACTTGGTACTCAAGATGCCAAGCCCGGCCGGTGTACTCTCGTTACAAGGGGACTTGAAGATATCCCATGACTGCGACATAGAAGCTGTGGAAATCGCAGCCACGAATCAAGTACCTAACGTAATGATGGAGATCTACGTTGCGTCCAAAAAGCTTGCCCCAAGTGAACTCGACATCCCAGAGAAGTCGGATAACGCCAGCAAGCCTTAACCACCCGAGCAGGTGCAGGTCAAATCAATTGACCTCGAACAGGCGACAGCAGCAAGACTACCACCATCGGGGCCGTTCTCGACCCGAAATAGGAAGACGCACTCGTCATCTTCTTGCGGGCTAACCGAGACATCTTTGCGTGGAAGCCAGCGGAAATGCTAGGGGTCACCAGGCAGCTGATCGAGCACTCGCTCAACGTCGATCCTAAAGCTACCCCGAAGCGACAACACCTCCGCCGTTTCGCCGACGACAAACGGGATGCCATCAAGAAGGAACTCGCCAAACTACTCGCGGCCGGCTTCATCAGAGAAGTCTTCCATCCTGAGTGGCTAGCCAACCCCGTCCTCGTCCGCAAGAAGAACTCGAACGAGTGGAGGATGTGTGTCGACTACACCGACCTCAACAAGCACTGCCCCAAGGACCCCTTCGGGTTGCCGCGGATTGACCAAGTCATCGACTCCACGGCGGGCTGTGACCTGCTATGCTTCCTCGACTGCTACTCCGGGTACCACCAGATCGCTATCAAGCAAGAAGACCAGGAGAAGACCGCGTTCATCACCCCATTTGGCGCATACTGCTACATGACCATGTCCTTCGGGTTGAAGAACGTCGACACTACATACCAACGAGCTATCCAGGCCTGCTTCAAAGAGCAGCTCAACAAGAACGTCGAAGCCTATGTGGATGACGTGGTCGTCAAGACCAGAAACTCCGACACGCTCATCGCTGATCTTGAAGAGACCTTCGCATCCTTGCGAAAGTACCGCTGGAAGCTCAACCCGAACAAGTGCGTCTTCGGTGTACCATCGGGCAAACTACTTGGCTTCATCATCAGCCATCGCGGCATCGAAGCCAATCCCGAGAAGATCTCTGCCATCACCAGCATGAAGGCTCCCATGTGCATCAAAGACGTGCAGAAGCTAACTTGGTGCATGGCGGCCCTGAACAGATTTATCTCGCAGCTTGGAGAACGGGGGTTCCCCTTCTTCAAACTACTTAAGCATCAAGAGAAGTTCGCGTGGACTCCAGAGGTAGACCAAGCCCTTGCCCAGCTCAAGGACTTCTTATCCAAGCCACCAGTCCTCACGGCTCCTCGCAAAAGTGAGCAGCTACTGCTCTACCTCGCTGCGACTACTCATGTGGTCAGTACTGCCATCATCGTCGAACGGCAGGAAGACGGCCACACCTACCCGGTCCAGCGCCCAGTCTACTTCGTTAGTGAGGTCTTGTCAGAATCTAAGGCACACTATCAACCACTACGGAAGCTCTCGTATGCGGTGCTCATCACCTCGCGGAAGCTACGACACTACTTCCAAGAGTACTCGATCTCCGTCGTCACCGAGCTACCCGCTCGGCGACATCTGTGGAACCAAGATGCTACCGGAAGAATCTCCAAGTGGGCGATCGAACTCGGCACCCTCAACATCGACTTGAAGCCACGGACAGCCATCAAGTCACAGGCACTAGTCGACTTCATGGCAGAGTGGCGGGAAAATCGGCTACCTACTCCAACCGAGCGCCCAGAGCACTGGGTGATTTACTTCGACGGCTCACTCAAGCTTGAAGGCGCAGGTGCAGGGGTACTCCTGATTTCTCCAACAGGCGAACAACTCAAGTACGTCATGCAGATCTTCTGGAAGGTCTCAAACAACGAAGCCGAGTACGAAGCTCTACTACACGGGCTCCACCTAGTAGCCTCACTAGGCATCAAGCGGCTAATAGTCTACGGCGACTCCGCAGTGGTCATCAACCAAGTCAACAAGTCCTGGGACCGCAACAAGGAGAACATGGACGCCTACTGCCTAGAAGTCCGCAAGCTCGAGAACAAGTTCTACGGTCTCGAGTTCCACCATGTCGTCCGTGACAACAACGTTGCAGCAGACATCCTGGCGAAGCTTGGTTCTACTCGCGCTCAAGTACCAGCGGGTATCTTCGTCCATGAGCTTTACGTGCCATCCATCCCGGAGCCGGCGCCACCGACCACTGATCCAGCACATCAACCAGCTGGCCAGGAGGTCATGATGATAGACGTGGACTGGAGGCAACCCTTCATCGACTACATCCGCGAGCAGAAGGTTCCCTCGGACAAGAACTTGGCCGAGCAACTCGTCTGCCGCGCCAAGTTCTATGTCCTAGTCGGCGACAAGCTCTACAGGCGGGGCGCATCTTCTGGAGTACTCATGAAGTGTGTTCCCCGAGAAGAAGGCAAGGACATCTTGGAGGAGATCCATAAAGGCGTCTGCAGCAACCACGCGTCTTCACGCACGCTGGTCAGCAAGGCCTTTCGACGAGCTTTCTATTGTCCCACAGCTATGGGCGATGCCGAAGAACTCGTCAGAAGGTGCCAAGGGTGCCAATACTTCGCCAAGCAACAACACGTCCCGGCCTACAGTCTAGTCACCATACCGCCAACCTGGGCTTTCGCCTGCTGGGGGCTCGACATGTTTGGGCCTCTCCCGACAGCGCCAGGAGGTTTCAACAGAGTTTTGGTGGCCATCGACAAGTTCACCAAGTGGATCAAGGTCAAGCCGGTCACATGCCCCAAGGCCGACAGAGTACTTGACTTCCTGGATGAACTTGTGCATCGCTACGGACTACCCCATCGCATCATCACAGACCTGGGCTCCAACTTCAACAATCACCGGTTACGGGAGTCTCGCGAGATCGGCCGGGATCGACGTCCCGTATGTCTCAGTCGCCCATCCACGGGCCAACGTACAAGTCGAGCATGCCAATGGGATGGTACTCGACGCTCTCAAGAAGCGGCTACACGACGCTGCCAACACCAAAGGAGGCAAGTGGATCAAGGAACTACCCAATGCACTGCGGGGGCCGCGTACTCAACCCTCCAAGCCAACGGGGCAATCGCCATACTTCCTGGTCTACGGCTTCGAAGCAATCCTCCCTGCCGACGTCATGTCGGATTCGCTGGCAGTGGAACAATACGACGAAGGCATATCTGAAGATAGCAGACGAGTTGACATCAACGAACTCGAAGAAGCTCGTTGCGCCGCCCTCGTCCAATCAGCATGGTACCTCGAGGGTATCCGACGCTACCACGATCGTAACGTCAAGGAACACTCCCTCAACGTTGGTGATCTTGTCCTCCGCCGTATCTAGAACACGGAGGGACTACACAAGCTCGGCTCGCCATGGGAAGGTCCCTTCCACGGTTGCAAAGGTGACCGGGCCGGGCTCATCGCCTCCGGACTCCGAAGGCGAAGACGTCGGCGGCTCGTGGAATATCGACCGGCTCTCCGTCGATTCTATGCCTAGTCTCTCGACTACCACCGGGGGCTCAAGTCTATACGACTACTCCAAGACCCCTTCGCCGTAAGCGGCCTCGGGTCGAGGCACTAGTCTCCGGACTATTCTACTCCAAGATCCGATTAACGGCTACTAACGGATCTTGGGGTGCTCGGAGCGTCAAAGGACTCTAGCGGCGGTCTACTAAAAGACCATGTACTCCTAGATCCGGCCTATACGGCTACTAATGGATCTCTAGGCGCCAGCGGCTAAGAGCCCTAGCACTACTCGGCCCGTAGGCGGCCTCACGGTCCGGTGACTACTCTTGTAACAACGGCCCTAGCCATCTAGGTGTACTTCTTCAGTAATAAAGTTGGATTTTCTATCAACTAATTTACTGTGTCCCCCTTGACGGGCCTACTAGCGAGCACCACCACTCGCGACAACTCCATGATGGGACTCCGCATACACACATCGCGACAACGAATACACATTTATGGAAGTTTTTCTCATTCATATTTAAACAAGTTCATTACAACTTTGTTTATCTACAACTATCGCTACAAGCTAACCCTACGGGACTAGCGAAGGTTCGGCTTCTCGGCGACTCGCTCGGCAATTGGCGCCATCTGCCCGGAGAGCTCCGCGTGCGATCATCGGTGCGGTCGGCGGCTAGTCCTCCGCGACCACATCCACTAGAGCCTTCGAGAAGTACGACTTCATGTACACCAAGATACGATTGGGGATCGACTTCGCTAAATGCTTGACGTACATCGCCGGACGAGCGGGAGCCTCTCTCAACCGATCCACCAATGGAGCTATCGTCGGCCCGCCCGGATGAGGCACCGCAGCCTCGAAATGGGAAGTGCGGCTTCTTCGAGTTCTTTGAGTCGGGCCCGCAACTTCTTGCGATCCTCGTTCGGCTTCGACAGATTTGTAGCGATTGACGAGGTCACGATCCGACGCAATACGAAGCACCATGTGCTTGTTGCACTCGTAAGCCAATTGCTTATAATCATATTCAAGTACCTCGCGGGCCTCCTTCTCCCCGGTAGAAGAGGTTCTTCATGTCGACTTCCGAGGCCCTCGGTTGCTCGACACGGGTCTCAAGCTGCGCAATCAACAAGCAAGACGGGTCGACTACCGCAAGGTACTTCCAATGGGTACTTGGCAAGACGACGGCGTACCTTTGTTCTTGTTGCGGAGTAACTTGTTCTTCCGCACCGGCCTCGTCGCTCTTCGCCCGCATGTCTTGGACCTCGTTATGATATTGGGCGAAGGCGCCATCAAGTTCCGACCGGAGCATGGCGGAGTGCTTCGGGCCTTCATGAGTTGTTCCTCCAAGGCTTGCGCCGGCACCGTGTCGCCGTATCCCTGGAGCATGTCAGATTTTTGTCGGGATTTCTCCGCGACATCCTGCAAGAGATAACAACTGTCACTTGGGTACTCAACATCTATGGCAGATCGACTACTCAAGGGTACCGACAACTCACCTTCATCCACTACTCGGCTTGGCACATCGCCTCCAAGTGACGCGCTACTGTTGCCGGGTTGACGAGATCGTCGGCCAGGAGTTCGATCCCACCACGACTACTTGTGGCGGCTCCAGGCATCGGTGCCGAACGGATCGGTTTCGCATCTTGAATCTCTCGAGTGAGCGGACGACTACTTCCCCGGGGCCGACTCGGCATACGTCATCGCGCTCCTCCACGGCCATCACGGGGGCTCCTCCGGCGGCTACCCTCGCCGGCTCGGGGGCTGCTCCGGCGGCTCCTTGGCTCTCAAGCACTAAGCCTTCAGCGGGCACCGCCTCGGGATGATGCTTCCCTCGGCTTCGTGCCCCGAGAAAACATTCGGATTAGTCTCCCAAGGCGGCTACAACTACTCCTTAAGGGGATTTGCGTACTCACCTTCTACAATGCGGCCTCCGCAACGTAGCCTCCACGGCGGTGCTTCGGTCTCTTCTTGGCGGGCGGGAGCGGCCACCTCGGGCGGCCGGTGCGGAATCCTCTTCGGCCATCGCCGCGGCGGGGTTCATTCTCATCCCAAGTCAAGTCCATGGATTTCCTGCAGAGTACACCACTGGTTGTCAACCAAGTACGACTACCAAACCACATGTACTACTCGGGAAAGATCTTCACTTACAGGCTCGACCGGACTACTGTCACGGTTGGGGCGCCAAGTATGCTGGCGATGTCGACTAGTCCGGCTTCGGCGGATGCTTCCTCTTCGGCTTCCGTAGCCGGCGGCTCTTCGGCGGCGGGGAGCTCGGGCGTGCTCGGTTCTCCCCCTCAAAGAAGCGGGGGCCGACGTGTCAATTGCGACACGAGTTCTTCCACGGTGGGAGCGGACTGTGCTAGCTCCGGCGCGGACTCCACTATCGTCTCCAAGTCGCCTTCGTCCCCTTGGTCAATAGGGTCGGAAGGCGGAGATCTCCCCGCAAGCAACGAAATTTTGTCATCGACATACACAACATCACGACAAGTACTCAACTACTCTACTCGAAGAGTGTACCTCTGAGACGTGGTCTCGATGACCTTGAGCTTCTTGGTCACGCGCTTGCGTGCCACGTTGCGCGGCTTCCTCGGCGGTGCGGGGGGACTAGCCTCCAAGCTAGTCGGCGGATCTTGGATGAGAGGAACATTGGGTAATCCGGGCGGCCGAATCTTGACCTCGAATTTGGAACCGCTCTTGAAGCGTCTCCTTGTCATCTTCGTCGGATGTGTCTTCGACGACAACGGTGTCGTCTCCCTTCGCCGACTTCGCGGCGCTCTTTGGCTTTGCCCTTCCCCTCCTACGGGATTTTGACAAGTCGAGGAGGCGAAGCGGTCGGAGACAAACTTCACTACGTCATCCTGCAAGAAGTACATTGGGTGAGAACGACTACTACTACATAATCAGTACTCGGCGCCGAGTATGGCTACTGACCTCATTCGGTGGGCGCTCGGCGGAGTACTCCGGAGCGGACAGGCGTGTACGCCGGCATGTCCTTGAAGATCCTACCCAGCTTGTCGATGATGTCGTCGTCATCGATCTCGCTGCCGGGCATCCGTGACGAGTCGCCGTTCCGGTACCGGTAGCCTAGGGTGTCGCGAGCCATCAGCGGCTGCACCCTCCTCTTCATGAAGCTGGAGGCCACATGCTCGGCCCTCAGCCCGGCTTCTCTCAAAGTCTTTATCTTCGCCAGCAGTTCGGGTAGCTAGATACCCTCCTGCATCGTCGGCTCGTTGTTCCACCAGGGCCGGTGCTTTGGCTGCTTCCCGCTGGGCTTTGGCAGCTCCGGGTGGTGGTTGGTGATGTAGAACCACTTCGACTTCCAATCTTGGTTGGAGTCGATCAACTTGTACGCTAGGTGCAAGCTCGGCGCGTCTTCTCGTATCCGGTAGCGACAAGATTCAAGAGCAACTCGAGACACCTTCTACATTCAAGATGACCCTTCAATTCGAGAGGAAGTACTCGACTCAAGGCTCGGGGCTCCGTGCCACGTGTCCTTTGGTTTTTCTCTCCGGATTTCACGGGATAATCTTGCAAGAACTTCGGAGCGGACCCTCGGCCGAGTCTACAACTCAATCTAAGGCTCGGGGGCTACTCCATATGGAGTGCGAGTTTGCAATCGCACTTCCATATTAATTTCGGCTTCAAGACAACGTGGGTATTATTGAAGACCTTCAAGAGGAGAACTTCGAGGACGCTTGGGAACTACTCGAGAAGACTTCAAGACTACTCAAGGATCGGTTGGAGTACCTTCCGGCCCTCGGGATATTTCAAGTATTCTTGAGGACTTTTGGCTTGTAGTACTCGGGGGACACCCGAGGACTACTTGTCAAGGCCGTCAAGACTACTCGAAACTATCTTCGCTCGACTACAATGTACTCGGGGGCTTGTCGTATGGACCTCCCCGGGCCCACTACCTCGGTGGGTACCGGGAGGCGACTACTCGGTGGGCCCCGGGACTACTTGACTTGTGCCGCACGACCCCCGATGGCGTGAAGCGCAAGGACCACGGTGGAGAAGTACTCGGATAGGAAGCTATACATGTCCCGCACGTGTAGAGGACTCGTAGACGTACTCGACTAGTACTCTCTCCCAAGCCGGCCCGTAACCCCGCACTCCCGACTATATAAGGCAAGGCGAGGGGACCCCCTCTCTCTCTCACGATCATCGGATTACGCATCATCTTGTAATCACATCCAATCAATCCGGGAGCTACGCGCATACGAGGACATAGGGTATTACGCACCTCGCGGCCCGAACCTTGTCTAAATTGTGTGCCACGTGTCTCTTCCTTCGAGTTGCCGATCTCGGCGAGGCCACATTGATCAACCTCGGGTACTCCCCCTTGGTAGGTTGCCGGTCCAAAACACCGACAATCCCCGCCACCGTATCGCACGCGTGCGGTAAGACCGGTGTTGACGGTGTATTTTGGTGCACCTAGCATGTTCATTACACTTTGGTTTGGATTTGATTATGGAACTAACCCGCCACTAGGCACACTAATCATATAACAAGTTCATCTTTGTGCATGCATTTGGAAGTGTTGTGTTTATGTAGGAAAACATGGACATAAAGGACGGATTCGCAACAAGTTCAAAGGAGCATTCATGGAGTCTTGTTCGTGTTCATGAGCTTGCTGAAATCACTTCCAATGGTGGTGAGGACCGAAGTGCTACGAGGAACACCCCTGGGGATTGAAGCGTAAAAGATCAAACTTCATGCAAAGAGAGCCTCTATCTTGGACGCGAGGATAACAGCATCAAAATAATGCAAGTGGAGGGGGCAAAGTACATAAGTGCACGAGGACCCACGGGAGGAAAGGGGCGACCGAACCGGCCGAGCGGGTGGCCTGGCCGGCCGGCCCGGCGGCCGGCCCAGGCCCACTTCCCGACCGCCGGTTCGGTCCCGTTTTCCTTGCCCTCGAAGGATCTTCGACCCTAAAAACCCCCGAGGCGCCGCCAACACCCGAGGGGAGGAGTCTTTCGCACCGGAAGGCCATCCACAAGCTAGAGAGAGAGGAGGAGGATCTCCTGTGGAGATCAACCACCTCGAAGGAAGCACCCTCTCGTGGAGAAGAAGGAAGACACGGCGGGAGGGGGAAACCATGATCAACGGTGCCATGATCGGCACACCTTGATGGGGTAATCTTCTCATTCGTCCATGGGTTGTAATCGATATTGAGATGTAATCGCACTTTGTCGGATTATCTATCTATCATCTTGTGTTGAATATACTTTAATGCTTGTTGACGGTTAATAATTGTATCAAAGTTCGTTTGTGACTCGCAAGCGTACAAGTCTCCCGTCGTAGTCAAGGGACCCTTCTTCCCTCGAGTGGTGAACCCAAGGTATCGAATCCGTGGAACAAATGTGTGACACAAGAGTTGATCTAGTAAAGCCAAGTAACTTCGATCTTTGGTAAAGAGAAACCCTAATGCATCTAGATAAGAAAACAAAACAAAGATAAATCTAATCTACTGAAGACCGGAGAAAACAAAGTAAGATTGGGTAGATAAACCGATCTAGAGGGATCGGGGTAAGCCTTTTGTTGAAGTTCCAAGCAAGAGAAGAAGTAGCAAATCGAATCTTAATAGAAGCCTCTTTAAATCGTGGTTTCCCGTCCAAATCCGAAAACATCCGCCTTTCGAGACCCCGGTTGTCCGTCACAACGTATCCCTATTCATGCGGGGAGCTTAGGGCGAGTCAAAAGACAAGTCGAGATTCTTTCGGAAGATCGGCGTGTACCTCTAGCCACCGCGGCTACAAGAACACCCTATGTAATCTATCGTACGAATAGAATTGGAATAAGCAAAGCCGATCGAAAAACGAAATCTTCGAGGAAACACTTGATCGCTAAGAAAAGATTCAACTTGATAATTCAACTATGACAATGATACATACACAAGATCACCACGGGATCCTTCCTTGATCTTGCTTCTAGCTCGGGAACTCCGACGTGGTCTTCCATGCAAGGTTCCCACGTCGGCTAGGGAAACCCTAGTCAACTAGCTCGACCCTCTCCTCTCCCGACATGGTGTCCCTCTCTTCTCTGCTCCTCGGCGGCGAGGACGAATTCTTCCCCCGTGGCTCTCGGTCGGGGGACTATAAATAGCCCGATTGGCGGCTAGGGCAAAGGAGAGCGTGTTTGGGCCCCAAAATGGGCTCGGGCCGACCGGCGGGACCGGGCCGACAGGCCTGGGCCCATTTAGGCCCGGCCGTGGGCTCCTTTGCCCCACGTCGGTTCCCTTCCTTCCTTCCCTGGATGTTTCCCCCTTCGCATGTAGGTCCATGTCGTCGGTTTCCCTCCGGGTGGACTCAACTCCTTGTCTTGCAAGATTCAGCACTTTTCTGGTCAGGTCCCTGGAGTCTGTCGTCTTCTCGGATCAAGTCCCCGGCTTCTTGGAGTTAAGTTTGCTTCATTGCATGACTTGTACGGGGCTTCAAGGTCTTGTCATGAGGTGCTTGATGAACTTATCCCGAAAGTCTTGCATTTAACACTAAAACCCTGCATAAACATTAAACTCCAAAACCGACATGC
This sequence comes from Cenchrus americanus, assembly GCA_947561735.1. NCBI lineage: Eukaryota > Viridiplantae > Streptophyta > Magnoliopsida > Poales > Poaceae > Cenchrus > Cenchrus americanus. The sequence goes on from OX387244.1 coordinate 10,409,585, forward strand.
ACACGTGAACTTGTTATACCACGGGGGTTAGTACCAATGGATAAGGTATAAAACTCATGCCAACACCGAAGGTAAACTCATGGCTAGGTTGACGGATTTTCACCGTCAACATCTCCCCCCATGCTTAAACCTTGCTCGTCCTCGAGTAAGCCTTCGATGGATATCATCATTGCCAAACAATGTTTAAACTTTGCATTTGATTACACATGAGAAAACATAATGCTCTCAAAATTTTTAATTCATTAAAGTTCCATAATGTACTAGCCTTCATCTCTACGGAGGGTAGATTCTTGTTAAGCTTATCCCACAAGTATTAACATGCTCACAAAGTTTTAAATAGATCTCAGAATTTTTTGAAATGAAGAACGAGATAAAGAAAAAGCTAAACCAAATTCACAAATTTAAATCATCGCGTGTATTGCTCATAAACTCTCATCTCACTTGTCTCTCAAGCCTATATATTCTACTTCTTTCCCTCTCATATATATGTGGTAGGCTTTATATGGAGCTTTGGGAAAGTTTAGTCCTAACAAGATTTTATAAATGAGGTGTTGTCAAAACAAGACAAGCTTCTCATGGTCTTACCGAGACTCGTCAAAAAAGTCATTGGAAAATAATGTTAAATCAAGGAGGGGAAAGAGAAAAAATACACACACTTTTAGATGAGTGGACATGTGCAAATGGCAAAGAGTGATCTGAGGCACAAAGGAAGTCCTCGTTATCGGATTGCACATGGTTGGAAAATGAGAATGGATCTTTTTAACTTGAAGCCTTGAATGCACTTTTAGAGACCCAGGGAGTTCACTTTACGCACATATATTTTTTTCTCTTTCTCATATTTCTCATTCTTTTCTTTCTTTCATTCATTCATTTTTTTCTTGTCATATATTCGGTAATCGTGACTTTCACAACGGAGTTTTGATTTTTTTTATTTGCTTGCTCCTCTTTTGAACTTCTTTTTTTTAAATGTGCTCCCCTTTGAACTCTAAAAATTGCATCGTACCTGCCTCCCTCCCCCATGCTTAGACGTTGCTCGTCCTCGAGCAAAGAGGCGATAAATAAGGTAGGTACCGGGAATATTTTTCCTTGGAGAGATACTTGAAATCTTCAATGTTAGCACCGTCTTGCGATCTTCCTTGAATTGATGATCCATTCTCAACGATAGGTTGTGGTCAAGGAGGTAATCACAAAAGATGATATTTGGTTTAAGGGTGGATATCCGGCGAAGTTTGTGAGATCACCGTGCGGGGATACCTAATGCACGGATAAAAGGCTAGCAAAAAGATAGATACGCAAAAATGGAATGACCAGCTTCTTAGTCTCGGGCGGAGAAATCATGGCCTGCAATAACTCACTCAAAAATAAATCTTGTACACTAAGGTTTATGCACTCAAAATATATATAAGGCTTTGGATAGGTTGAGCAACACACAAAAGTGATATTTGTGACAAGGTTAGCGATATTTTTTGAGCATAAAAGACATCTTTAATCTATTCATAACTTGAGAGCACATAAAACACTATGAGTCTTTATTTTAATCATAACCTCCGCTGAAAATTAAGCTAGTATTTAAATAAATTCAGATCTGTATTTTTAAGAGAGCACTAGCTTAAACATGCATAAATCAATTACAAAGATGAACAAAGCTGCAATTTTAATCATATATCATCATGGCACGAATTTTGTAACTTTTCCAATGATATAATCAAGGTGGTGTCTTTATTAATGATGACATCAAGTTGAAATGGAAACTGAAAATAAACTAACATGCTTGCTGAAATTTAAATAAAAACAGAAAATACTACGCAAACACACATAAGCAAAAGCTGAAAATTACGAGAGAAAAAGAAAAGAAAAGAAAACTAAAGTTCCTAAATCTTCTAGTCCTCCGGCGGTGGTTGATGTTGATGATCTTGATAATAATACCCTTGCTCATAATATGGTTGGACACTTCCTCCGACGAATTGATTTGGCTCCACAAGGTGAAGGCGTCCAAGTTCAAAGGCAATATTTGCGTTGCCTTCACCAAGTTGAGCTGCGTTAGCTTGGATGGCTGCGATGTTTTGAGCGTTACTTGCAGCAAACCCTCCAATAATGGCCATGCTTTGTTGTGGTTGGGGATGATGAGCGTAGGACTCCGCGAAGTTAGCGTTGGGCACAACATAATTTTGTGGGGGTACCGGTGCACCAGGGGCCCCCCCCATGCTTGCTCTTGTGGCCCTCCGTAATAACTTGGCGGAGGAGGGACCCCGCCGAATGGTTGCACATTGGGTTGTCCTCCCACTCGCTTGTGCGGAGGATATTCCCTCCTCTACGATTCTTCCCTCTTTTGTTCTTCCTTGCGGGGACAAGTAATCCCTCTTCCAACCAATCTTCCCTTCCTTCGGTGACTGCCCTAAGCCTCTCATTCGGAAGGGGTAGGTTCACTATGGCCAACCGATAACCTCCTCTCTCATCTCCACTAATGTATTTGCCTTGCCGCAAATACTCAAAACCGAGAGAGGTACCACGCAAAAGGTGAGCGGGGTTTCTTGCGATCCCCGGCCGCAAGGAAAAGGCCAACATGGAGAGGTAACACCCTGAACCAATATTACCCGCCCCCGATGTTGCTTCACAACACCAACGGTTGATCATGAGGTAAGAGGGGTCTATTGGCTGCCTGGCAATTAAAGCCGAGTATAGCCAATTCAACTCCGTGTCGGTCACCTTTGTTTCCTTCATCCTCCCCAATACCCTCTTGCACATCCAAGAGTGAAATATCCGGATAATGGGGTTGCGGATGCAATTGCGTTGTTGATGGGCTTCTCCCGGGAGATCATGTTCCAAAATCCCGCTAACATGCGGGTGGCACGTCAACTTTCTCACGGAGCTCCCTTGTGGAATGCAAGCAGCTCCCTAACGTGCTCGTAGGGAACCTCTTGTTGGACTCCCTCCAAATGGAATGACAAGCTTTGCACCCCATCATCATCAACGATGGGTGCGATAGTCATTAAAATTTCCAAGGCGAACCCCAAATGGGTGTCCACCGATATCCGTTGGAGAACCCGCACCCATCAGAGGTGCCCCCAACATATAGTATATGTCGGTGCCAAAACCCAAGGTGTAGAGTGCTTGGTCGTCGAACTCGACGTTCGGCACAAGCCTCTTCTCAAGATTGGCGAGCCTCTCCTCCTCTTCCGCCGACAAGATGATGAAGCCGTACGAAGAGTATGTCGGGGTGTAAGGAGGTGGTGTGGTTGAGCGAGGCGATCGTCGTGGTGGCGCGGGCTGCTCCTCCGTGTGCCCACGAGGTTCGGTGAACCTCATGGAAGTGCTTCTTGCAGCCCTCATACCACCAAGGAGGAGAGCATCGTTCCTCCTCGGTGGTGCCGTATCCGTCTCCATGCTCGGGGAGACTCGGAAACCGAGTGCCTTCTCGAAGACGTGGTTGATGACGGCTTGGATGACGACGAACTCTTCTTCTTGGAGAAGAGACTTGTGGTTTTCTTCCACATGGTTGCTTTGCACTCTTTTTTCAACTAAAATTCCGGGTTGCAACCGGTAACTAGGCACTTAAACTTTTTGCTTCGGATGTGGACTTTGAGTGGATTAAGGATGTGGATTTTTTTTTGAGCTATCAAGCTTTGGGAAGGGTTGAATATGTCTACGGAGGTTTTGAGCACACAAACTTGAACACACAAACAAAGGAAGGAGAGGGAAGCTTGCCCGCAAGGAAACGGGAGCGGGGGGCTCCTTATGTAGGTGAGGCCGGCCTCGGTGCTCCTCCCCCTCTCGTCTTTCTTCCGGCCACGATCATTTCACCTCTCGCAACTTTCCCGCCCGCGTGCTCCACGAGTTGCACCGCCCCAAACGCTCTCGTCCACTATTGGTCCTTCCACTTGATGCTTCATGTTTTGGGTCATGTCCATGCTCCCTAGCTCCACTTGCTTCACATGCCACCATGAGATTCCTGCAAAGTTGATGCTTGCTGCCCCACCATGCTTGTCCTTTGCATGTGGAATTGGTGAAAGTTGGTGAGAGGGAATCCAATGGTGCATGCATGATTGCTAGATTGCCTCCATTAAGGTGTGTTTAAGGTTAAGCACTCCTCTAATTCGAAATTTAAAATATTTTTCAGAGCCATGCAAGAGCTCGAACATAATTTTAGAGAAGTTTTTAAACCATTAAAAACAAATGCAAGTCGAAAATATTTTTTTATTACGTCGATTTAGGTCTCCCGGTATAGTTTGCCTTCATTGGTTGAGAGCGGACATTTCCGGCTTGATCATGGGGGCATAGGTTTAGGTTCTAATTTTGGCTAAATAAGAAAGATTTTGAATAAAACAAAATTAGAATAGGCTTAGAAAAATTCTAATCCTAGAGAAACCAAGGATATAGATTTTTAAAACCAACCAAAAGTTTTGATTTCTAGGTTCACGCGAGTTCTACCACGTGCTGAATTTTATTAACACTTAAACATAAATCATGGCTCTACTCGTGTGGTTTTAGCATGAAAAATAAGTCAACCTCAGCACCATAATGGGGGTGAAAGGTTGAGCTAAGGTTCTGAAATTATTTGGTTAAGGGTTTCTCGAAAAGAAAAGAATCAAACAAGCACATAGGAGGGTTCATGCAAAGGGTTTATGATAAAGCAAACATTCAATCAAGAATTATGTCTCTAATATTGTTCAACCACTTCTAAGTCTAATGTCTTTGCGTAAGTAAAACTCAAGAACTAAATTATTAAAAATACTCGAAAAACCTGGAATCGGGTTGTCCTCCCGTAGCTTATTCTTGACTCGACGAAACGGGTTGCCTCCGCCTAGCTCTTCGTTTATAGTCCATGCTAGACTTCTTCACTTGATTACTCCGGATGAACGCTCTTTGCGGACGTTGCAATCTTGGGTACCCATTTTGGCTTAGTCAATTTTTTTGTCTTCACGAAGTCAGGCTTTGTCCTTTGGTCTTGACGAATGCAACAACTTCCTTGTGGCTCGGCATCTCGAACTCCGGTCCTTCGGTCGTGATCTTCATGGTCTCTAGTGTGATCCTTCATCTCTCCCGAATGAGCTTGAGTAGCCTTCGCCGTCTTGGGACTTTGGAGTTGTCTCGGATATTCTTCTTCGTTACCCATCGGGCGCTAGCAAGTTGTCCCACTTGCGTCTAGCATCTTCATCACGATGAGCACTTCACGTATAGAGCTTCAGGGCCTCCGTCACCTTGCCATCTAAATTCTTCAATATTTTCTCCATAGCCTCGAACTTAGTGACGGCGTCCTTGGACATGGTCGTACTCCACACACTCCTTGCATGAGGATCTTGCTTGGGCGGCCTTTAGGTGTTGAGCTTCTTTCTCCATCTCCATCTTCTCCATCCTCCTCTTAAGTAAGCCGATATGCCACTCAAGAAATCCGACTCGTATGCATTCGGCTCTCGCAATCGTCATGCGGATAGTTGAGACTTTGATCTTGAACGGCCTCCCGGCGTCTTGAAGGTTTATGATAGGTAGATCAACGATGTCCGGGGGGGAACCGGCTCCGGTGGTTGAGGTTGATCTTCCTTTGGACTTGGAGGTGGTGATTCCCTTGGAGATTTCGACGGTCCTTCGACTTCAACTTTTGAATCTAGGGTTTCCACCCCTTTAGCTTGTGTTGCATGCCACCTTTGCCTGTAAAGTTTTCCTGGATCATCCACAAAAAAAAGTTTGGGTTTCTTGGAGAGGTAGCCAACCATCTCCGGTTAGGGTTAGCAATAAGCAAAGTATACAAAAACTAGAAAGGAAAAATAAATCTATGAAAACTAGGGTTAGACAAACTAGATTAGATGTAATTTGAGGATGATCAAAGTTTAGTAGATGCAAAAAGAAAGACAAAAAGAAAACTGAAAATTACGAAAAGACAATAAAAAACCAAATCTTGATCACTTGTTCCCCGGCAACGGCGCCGGGGAAAAGGGGCTTGTTGATGGTTAATAATTGTATCAAAGTTCGTTTGTGACTCGCAAGCGTACAAGTCTCCCGTCGTAGTCGGGGGACCCTTCTTCCCTCGAGTGGTGAACCCAAGGTATCGAATCCGTGGAGCAAATGTGTGACGCAAGAGTTGATCTAGTAAAGCCAAGTAACTTCAATCTTTGGTAAAAGAGAAACCCTAATGCATCTAGATAAGAACACAAAACAAAGATAAATCTAATCTACTAAAGACCGGAGAAAACAAAGTAAGATTGGGTAGATAAACCGATCTAAAGGGATCGGGGTAAGCCTTTTGTTGAAGTTCCAAGCAGAGAAGAAGTAGCAAATCGAATCTTAATAGAAGCCTCTTTAAATCGTGGTTTCCGTCCAAATCCGAAAACATCCGCCTTTCGAGACCCCCATTCGTCACAACGTATCCCTATTCATGCGGGGAGCTTAGGGCAAGTCAAAAGACAAGTCGAGATTCTTTCGGAAGATCGGCGTGTACCTCTAGCCACCGCGGCTACAAGAACACCCTATGTAATCTATCGTACGAATAGAATTGGAATAAGCAAAGCCGATCGAAAAACGAAATCTTCGAGGAAACACTTGATCGCTAAGGAAAGATTCAACTTGATAATTCAACTATGACAATGATACATACACAAGATCACCACCGGGATCCTTCATTGATCTTGCTTCTAGCTCCGGGAACTCCGACGTGGTCTTCCATGCAAGGTTCCCACGTCGGCTAGGGGGACCCCTAGTCAACTAGCTCGACCCTCTCCCCTCTCCGACATGGTGTCCCTCTCTTCTCTGCTCCTCGGCGGCCGAGGACGAATTCTTCCCCCCGTGGCTCTCGGTCGGGGGACTATAAATGCCCGATTGGCGGCTAGGGCAAAGGAGAGCGTGTTTGGGCCCAAAGTGGGCTCAGGCCGACCGGACCGGGACCCCGGCGGCCGGCCGGCCCCCAGGCCCGGCCGTGGGCTCCTTTGCCCCCACGTCGGTTCCCTTGCTTCTGGATGTTTCCCCGCATCCGCATGTAGGTCCATTCGTCGGTTTCTCTCCAAATTGGACTCAACTCCTTGTCTTGCAAGATTCCCGGCAGCTTTTCGGTCTGGTCCTGTGCCGTCGTCTTCTCGGATCAAGTCCTAGGCTTCTTGGAGTTAAGTTTGCTTCATTGCATGACTTGTACGGGGCTTCAAGGTCTTGTCATGAGGTGCTTGATGAACTTATCCCGAAAGTCTTGCATTTAACACTAAAACCCTGCATAAACATTAAACTCCAAAACCGACATGCACACGTGAACTTGTTATACCACGGGGGTTAGTACCAATGGATAAGGTATAAAACTCATGCCAACACCGAAGAGTTTTATACCTTATCCATTGAGGTTTACTAGCCCCCGTGGTATAACAAGTTCATGTGTGCACGTTGGTTTTGGGTTTAATGTTCATGCGTGTGGTTCTACCGTTGAATGCAAGACTTTTGAGGATAAGTTCATCAAGCGCCTCATGACAAGACCTTAAAGTCCTCGAACAAGTCATGCAATGAAGTAAAATTAACTCCAAGAGGCCGGGACTTGATCCGAGAAGGGCGCAGAGATTGGGCCGAGCGGAAAAGTGCTGAATCTTGCAAGACAAGGAGTTGAGTCCAATCCAAGGGAGAGAAACCGACGACATGGACCTATCAGGCAACATCAAAACGGGGAAGCATCCAGAAGCAAGGGGAGCCGACCTCGGCAAAGGAGGCCGCGGCTGGGCCTAAATGGGCCCGGGCTGGCCGGGCTTCCGCCTCAGTCGCCTGGCCCATTTTGGGCCCAAACCTTCGCCCTTTGCCCCAGCAGCCAACCGGGGCTATTTATAGTCCCCCGCCGAGAGCCACCATACACAGAAGTCGTATTCCGTGGCCGAGGAGGCAGAGCAGCTTGAGGGACACCAACTTGAAGATGAGAGGGGTCGTGCTAGTTGTCTAGGGTCTGCTCCGGGCCGACGTGAGAACCTTGCATGAAAGACCACGGCGGAGCTTCAGAGCGAGGATCGAGATCGAGGAGGGCGGCCGGTGGTGATCTTGTTCATGTAATCATTCATGGTGAAGTTTGTAAGTGAATCCGATTTCTAGCGGCGATCAAGTGCCTTCTCGATGATTTTGTTTTCTTCTTGGTTTTGCTTCTTCTACGATCTATACTTAAGATAGATTACATAGGGTGCTCTTCTAGCCGCGGTGGCTAGAGGTGCATGCCGGGCCGGTTAAGTGATTTCAACTTGTTCTATCAAACCTCGCCCTAAGCTCCCCGCATGAATAGGGATACGTTGTGACGGGACGGGGTCTCGAAGGCGGATGTTTTCGGAGTCGGATGGGAAGGGCCACGATTTAAAGATGCTTTTAATGAGATTCGCTTTTCTATCTTCATCTATCTTGTTTGGAGCCTACAACATAAGCATGATCTAGATTCTCTAGATTGGTTATCTCTTGCTTTCTCTTGCTACCTCTTTAGTAGATTAGATTAGATTCGTTTTCTTTATGAGTTAGTAGATTAGATGCAACTTGTCTTCATTAGATAGCTTTACCTTGCTTTACTAGATTGAATCCTTGCGTTGCACATTGTTCCACGGATTCGATACCTTGGGTCCACCACTCGAGGGAAGAAGGGTCCCTCGATTCCGACGGGAGACTTTTACGCCTGCAAGTCACAAACGAACATTGATACAACTTTTAACCGTCAACAAGCCCTCTTTTTGGCGGCGTTGCGTCGGGAACAAGCAATCAAGGTCCGATCTAGTATCGCTTACCTTTCGGTTTTTCTTTTTGATTTTTCTTTTGCATCTCTTATGTTTGATCATCCTTGAAAAGAAAAAAAAGAGTCAATCTAATCTAGTTTTGATTAATCCCAATTTTTCTTTTGTTGATTTTTGTTTTATCACTAACCCTAACTGGAGTTGGTTGGCTACCTCTCCAAGAAACCCAAAATTTTTTTGTGGATGATCCAAGGACCATCTTTTGGGCAAGGGTGACGTGCAACACGAAGCTCAGAAGGTTGGTCAAAATCTCCGAAGGAATCACCACCTCCAAGTCAAGACGCCGGAAGGCCGTTCAAGATCAACGAGGATGGAGAGAAGATGGAGATGGAGAAAGAAGCTCAACACCTAAAGGCTGCCAAGGCAAGATCCACATGCAAGGAGTGTGAAGTGTTCATCGTTATGAAGATGCTGGGGACGCAAGTGGGACAACTTGGCGGCGCCCGATGGGTAACAAAGAAGAATATCCGAGACAACTCCAAAGTCCCAAGATGGCGGAGGCTACTCAAGCTCACTCGGGAGAGATGAAGGATCACCATGAAGATCGCAACCGAATCTAGGGGTTCGAGATGCCGAGCCACTACATGAAGGAAGTTGTTGCATCCGTCAAGACCAAAGAACAATGCCACCGTGAAGACCAAAAAAAATTGACTAAGCCAAAGTGGGTACCCAAGATTGCAACGCCCACAAAGAGGCGTTGATCCGGAGTAATAAAGTGAAGAAGTCTAGCCATGGACTATAAACGAAGCGCTAGGCGGGAGGCAACCCGTTTCGTCGAGTCAAAATAAGTTCTACGGGAGGACAACCCGATTCCAGGTTTTTCAAGTCTTTTTTTAAATATAATTCAGTTTTGAATTTTACTACGCAAAACCTTAGACTTAGATTGGTTGAACAATATTAGAGACATAATTCTTAGGTTGAATATCTTGCTTGATCATAAACCCTTTACATGAACCATCCTATGTGATTGTTTGCTTCTCTTTCGAGAAACCACAACCATAAAAAAAAAAAATTTTCAGAACCTAACTCAACCCCCTTCACCCTCATTATGGTGCTGTGGTTGACTTGTTTTTCATGCTAAAAACACACGAGTAGAGCCGCGACTTGTATCTAGATGTTATTTAAATTTCAGCATGTGGTAGGACTCGCGTGGACCTAGAATCTTGATTTTTGGTTGATTTAAAAATCCATATCCTCGGTTTCTCTAAGATTAGAATTTTTCTAAGCCTCACTTACTTTTATCTCATTCAAAATCTCTCTCATCTAATCAAAATTAGGACCTAAACCTATGCCCCCATGATCAAGCGGGAAAAGCTTGCTCTCAACTAATGAAGGCAAACTATACCGGTGAGGCTTGAAATCGACGTAATAAAAAAAATATTTTCACTTGCATTTGTTTTTAATGGTTTAAAAACTTCTCTAAAATTATGTTCGAGCTCTTGCATGGCTCTGAAAAATATTTTTAAATTTCGAAACTAGAGGAGTGCAGCCTTAAAGGAAGGCAATCTAGTTAACCTAACCATGCATGCACCATGATACATCACGGGATGCCCCTCCAACATATTTAAACCACATGCAAAGTACAAGCATGGGGGGGGCAGCCAAGGCTTTATTTTGTAGGAATATCATGGATGCATGTGAGGAAAGGGAAGTATGGAAGTGAGTCAAAGTGAAAACAACAAGTGGAAGGAGCAATAAAGCAAGCGAAGGAGTGGACGGGAACGTTTGGAAGGTGTACGCGATCACGAAGCAACATGAATGCACTAGAGAAGAGCAGAGCCAAGAGGAGGAGAGAGGGTAAGTCTTTCATCCAACTCTTTGTTCGTGTGCTCTAGTTTGTAGGCGGAATCACCTTAGACTTAGCCATCCACCGCGTTTGTTTCGTGCAACAAATCACATCCTTAATCCACTCAAAGTCCGGACTCCGGAATAATATTTTGTACCTTGTTACGGGGTGAAAACCCGGATATTTATTTGTGAGGGAGAGGGCTGCAATCATGGAAGAAAACTACAAGCCTTTTCACCGAAGAAGAAGGGATCATCATCGTCTAAGCCATCATCGACAACCTCTTCGGGAGGGAGGCGCTCGGTTTAGAGCATCCTCGGAGTATGGAGGAGGACACGGCACCGCCGAGGAGGAATCACACTCTTCTCCTTGGTGGCATGAGGGCCACACAAAACTCGTTTATTAGGTTTTCCAAACTTCAATAACATATGGAGGAGACGCCCGTCCAACCTCACCACTTGACACGATCATCCGCTCCACCTCCATATGCTCCGCGGTATTCAGAGGGGTATGTCATCATGACGGAGGAGGAGAAGAAAGCTCGCTCGCCTTAAGTAGAGGCTGTAGCGAACGCCGACATCGGCGACCAAGCTCTCCACATATTGGGTTTCACACGGGACAGGGCGGTGCAATTCTCTAGCGGAGTGTCGGCAAACACCCACAAAAAATTCGCCTAGGAAATTTTCAGACCATGGCACATAACCTTGATGAAGGAGTGCTGAGTCTCTCATTCCGTTGGAGGGAGCCCACAAGAGGAGAAGAAGGAAGACACCGTCGGAAGGGGTAACCTTGATCGGTGATGCTATTTCTAGCACCTTGATGGGGTAATCTCCTTTCATCCATGGGTTGCATTCGGTCTTGAGATGTAATCGAACTTTGTTGGATTATCTATCTATCATCTTGTGCTGAAAATACTTTAATGCTTAAGGCTAGCAACCATGCCATAAAGGGAGTAGGGCTCCAATGCTTCCTTGGATCCATTCAACACAATCCCCGATAGATCGATTGGTTTTCATGTTCGAAACGATTGCATGTCTAGTATCGTAGACCCATGGGCGAGTGTCTCCTACTTTCAAAAGGGAGCTCCGAACAAGTATGTGCATGAAGGCACATGGGAAGGCTTTTGGAGTATGATCACGGGAAGAGACCATCAACGAAGAAATACTATCCGAAACCCATCATCCAAGTGTGTCACTTTTGTGCAAATGGATTTTTGGGAGAACAAGAGAGACAAAGATAACCAACACGGAGTTGAATTGGCTTTACTCGGCTTTAATTGCCAAGTGGCCAATAGACCCCACTCACCTATGATCAATCGGTGGTGTTGTTTTTGCAACATCGAGTTAGGAAGATATTGGTTCGGGGTGTTACCTCTCTATATTGGCTATCTCTTTAAAAACCGGGTATTACAAGGAACCCGAATCATCTCCTACTCGGAGACTTCCCCAGGAATATATGAAGAAAGGAAAATTTATTTGAAGATGAGGGAGGAGGCTTCAAAGTGGCCAAAATAAATTTGCCCCTATCGGATTGAAGATTAAGACTTTTCTTGAGGGGAAGAAGATCGGTTAGAGGAAGGACTTCTTGTGCTGGCGCGAAAGAAAAATAAAAGAGAAGGATTATAGGAGAAGGATCTTCTATGGCCCAAGAAGGAGGTGCACAACAAAATTATGTCCCACCATTCGGAGAAATTCCGGCATCGCCAAATTACCACGGTGGTGTACCAATGCAAGCATGGGGGAGTGGTGCAGCCATACCCCCACCATTTTTTGCGGTGCCCAACGGAGCCTTTGCGGAGCCATTTGCACACCTTCCTCAACCACAACAAAATGTGGCCACCATTGGAGGATACGCTGCAAGGAACATGCAATTTATTGCAGCCATCCAAACCCAATGCAAACCAAATGGGTGAAGGGAATGCAAACATAGCTTATGTGCTTGGACACCTTCACCTAGCACCGTCGGACAATTCATAGGAGTAGTGGTGCATTCCTATTACAAGTAAGGGTACAACAACCAAGACTATCAATATCAACCACGGCGGAAGATTAGAGAGAGGAGGAGCTTTAGTTATCTATCCTTTACCCCCCTTTTCTTTAATTTTCAGCTTGTTTGCGCCTATGTATGCGTAGTGTTTTCAGTTTTTATTTAAATTTCAGAAAGTGTGTTAGTCTTATTTTTTTCAGCATGTATCTTAGTTTTATTTTCATCATGAATAATGTCACCACCAAGTTTTTACCTTTGGTAAAGTTACAAAGTTTGTGCCATGATGATATATGATTATAATTCTTTGCTTTGTTTATCTTTGTAATTGATTTATGCATGTTTGAACTAGTGCTCTCTTAAAAATACAAATCTGAATTTATTTAAATGCTAGCTTAATCTTCAGCGGAGGTTATGATTAAAATAAAGACCCATAGTGTTTTATGTGCTCTCAAGTTATGAATAGATTAAAGATGTCTTTTATGCTCAAAAATATTGCTAACCTTGTCACAAATATCACTTGTGTGTTGCTCAACCTATCCAAAGCCTTATATATATTTGAGTGCATAAACCTTAGTGTACAAGATTTATTTTTGAGTGAGTTATTGCAGGCCATGATTTCCGGTCTGGCCGAGACTAAGAAAGTCAAAGGTCATTCCGTTGTTTGCGAACATCTAATCTTTTTTTTGCTAGCCTTTTGGGGGGGGGGGGGGGGAGGAAAAGGGAAAGGGGAAGGGGAAGGGGGAGGGGGAGGGGGAGGGGGAGGGGGAGGGGGAGGGGGAAGGGGGAGGGGGAGGGGGGGGGGGGGGGGGGGGGGGGGGGGGGGGGGGGGGGGGGGGGCCCCCCCCCCCCCCCCCCAAAAAATAACTCCCTTTTGAACTCTAAAACTAAAGCACCGTACCTACCTCCTCCCCCATGCTTAGACGTTGCTCGTCCTCGAGCAAGGGGCGAAAAATAAGGTAGGTACCGGAATATTTTTCCTTGGAGAGATACTTCAAATCTTCAACGTTGGCACCGTCTTGCGATCTTCCTTGAATTGATGATCCATTCTCAACGATAGGTTGTGGTCAAGGGAGGTAATCACAAAAGAATGATATTTGGTTTAAGGGTGGATATCCCGCGAAGTTTGTGAGATCACCGATGCGGGGGGATACACAATGCACGGATAAAAGGCTAGCAAAAAGATAGATACGCAAAAACGGAATGACCAGCTTCTTAGCGCTCGGGCGAGAAATCATGGCCTGCAATAACTCACTCAAAAATAAATCTTGTACACTAAGGTTTATGCACTCAAATATATATAAGGCTTTGGATAGGTTGAGCAACACACAAGTGATATTTGTGACAAGGTTAGCAATATTTTTGAGCATAAAAGACATCTTTAATCTATTCATAACTTGAGAGCACATAAAACACTATGGGTCTTTATTTTAATCATAACCTCCGCTGAAGATTAAGCTAGCATTTAAATAAATTCAGATTTGTATTTTTAAGAGAGCACTAGTTCAAACATGCATAAATCAATTACAAAGATAAACAAAGCAGCAATTATAATCATATATCATCATGGCACAAACTTTGTAACTTTACCAAAGGTAAAAACTTGGTGGTGACATTATTCATGATGAAAATAAAACTAAGATACATGCTGAAAAAAATAAACTAACACACTTTCTGAAATTTAAATAAAAAACTGAAAACACTACGCATACATAGGCGCAAACAAGCTGAAAATTAAAGAAAAGGGGGTAAAGGATAGATAACTAAAGCTCCTCCTCTCTCTAATCTTCCGCCGGTGGTTGATATTGATAGTCTTGGTTGTTGTACCCTTACTTGTAATAGGAATGCACCACTACTCCTATGAATTGTCTGACGGTGCTAGGTGAAGGTGTCCAAGCACATAAGCTATGTTTGCATTCCCTTCACCCATTTGGTTTGCATTGGTTTGGATGGCTGCAATAAATTGCATGTTCCTTGCAGCGTATCCTCCAATGGTGGCCACATTTTGTTGTGGTTGAGGAAGGTGTGCAAATGGCTCCGCAAAGGCTACGTTGGGCACCGCAAAAAATGGTGGGGGTATGGCTGCACCACTCCCCCATGCTTGCATTGGTACACCACCGTGGTAATTTGGCGATGCCGGAATTTCTCCGAATGGTGGGACATAATTTTGTTGTGCACCTCCTTCTTGGGCCATAGAAGATCCTTCTCCTATAATCCTTCTCTTTTATTTTTCTTCGCCGGCACAAGAAGTCCTTCCTCTAACCGATCTTCTTCCCCTCAAGAAAAGTCTTAATCTTCAATCCGATAGGGGCAAATTTACTTTGGCCACTTTGAAGCCTCCTCCCTCATCTTCAAATAAATTTTCCTTTCTTCATATATTCCTAGGGAAGTCCCGGGTAGGAGATGATTCGGGTTCCTTGTAATACCCGGTTTTTTAAAGAGATAGCCAATATAGAGAGGTAACACCCCGAACCAATATCTTCCGAACTCGATGTTGCAAAAACAACACCACCGGTTGATCATAGGTGAGTGGGGTCTATTGGCCACTTGGCAATTAAAGCCGAGTAAAGCCAATTCAACTCCGTGTTGGTTATCTTTGTCTCTCTTGTTCTCCCAAAAATCCATTTGCACAAAAGTGACACACTTGGATGATGGGTTCCGGATAGTATTTCTTCGTTGATGGTCTCTTCCCGTGATCATACTCCAAAAGCCTTCCCATGTGCCTTCATGCACATACTTGTTCCGGAGCTCCCTTTTGAAAGTAGGAGACACTCGCCCATGGGTCTACGATACTAGACATGCAATCGTTTCGAACATGAAAACCAATCTGATCTATCGGGGATTGTGTTGAATGGATCCAAGGAAGCATTGGAGCCCTACTCCCTTTATGGCATGGTTGCTAGCCTTAAGCATTAAAGTATTTTCAGCACAAGATGATAGATAGATAATCCAACAAAGTTCGATTACATCTCAAGACCGAATGCAACCCATGGATGAAAGGAGATTACCCCATCAAGGTGCTAGAAATAGCATCACTGATCAAGGTTACCCTTCCGACGGTGTCTTCCTTCTTCTCCTCTTGTGGGCTCCCTCCAACGGAATGAGAGACTCGGACTCCTTCATCAAGGTTATGTGCCATGGTCATGAAAATTTCCTAGGCGAATTTTTTGTGGGTGTTTGCCGACACTCCGCTAGAGAATTGCACCGGTGTCCCGTGTGAAACCCAATATGTGGAGAGCTTGGTCGTCGATGTCGGCGTTCGCTACAAGCCTCTACTTAAGGCGAGCGAGCTTCTTCTCCTCCTCCGTCATGATGACATACCCCTCGGAATACCGCGGAGCATATGGAGGTGGAGCGGATGATCGTGTCAAGTGGTGAGGTTGGACGGGCGGCTCCTCCATATGTTATTGAAGTTTGGAAAACCTAATAAACGAGTTTTGTGTGGCCCTCATGCCACCAAGGAGAAGAGTGTGATTCCTCCTCGGCGGTGCCGTGTCCTCCTCCATACTCCGAGGATGCTCGGAAACCGAGCGCCTCCTCGAAGAGGTTGTCGATGATGGCTTAGACGACGATGATCCCTTCTTCTTCGGTGAAAAGGCTTGTAGTTTTCTTCCATGATTGCAGCACTCTCCCTCACAAATAAATATCCGGGGTTTTCACCCGGTAACAAGGTACACAAATATTATTCGGGAGTCTGGACTTTGAGTGGATTAAGGATGTGATTTGTTGCACGAAACAAACGCGGTGGATGGCTAAGTCTAAGGTGATTCCGGCCTACAAACTAGAGCACACGAACAAAGAGTTGGATGAAAGACTTACCTCTCTCCTCCTCTTGGCTCGGTTCTTCTCTAGTGCATTCATGTTGCTTCGTGATCGCGTACACCTTCCAAACGTTCCCGTCCACTCCTTCGCTTGCTTTATTGCTCCTTCCACTTGTTGTTTTCACTTTGACTCACTTCCATACTCCCTTTCCTCACATGCATCCATGATATTCCTACAAAATAAAGCCTTGGCTGCCCCCCCATGCTTGTACTTTGCATGTGGTTTAAATATGTTGGAGGGGCATCCCGTGATGTATCATGGTGCATGCATGGTTAGGTTAACTAGATTGCCTCCCTTTAAGGCTAAGCACTCCTCTAGTTTCGAAATTTAAAAATATTTTTCAGAGCCATGCAAGAGCTCGAACATAATTTTAGAGAAGTTTTTAAACCATTAAAAACAAATGCAAGTCGAAAATATTTTTTTATTACGTCGATTTCGGTCTCACCGGTATAGTTTGCCTTCATTAGTTGAGAGCAAGCTTTTCCCGGCTTGATCATGGGGGCATAGGTTTAGGTCCTAATTTTGATTAGATGAGAGAGATTTTGAATGAGATAAAAGTAAGTGAGGCTTAGAAAAATTCTAATCTTAGAGAAACCGAGGATATGGATTTTTAAATCAACCAAAAATCAAGATTCTAGGTCCACGCGAGTCCTACCACATGCTGAAATTTAAATAACATCTAGATACAAGTCGTGGCTCTACTCGTGTGTTTTTAGCATGAAAAACAAGTCAACCACAGCACCATAATGAGGGTGAAGGGTTGAGTTAGGTTCTGAAATTTTTTTTTTTTTGGTTGTGGTTTCTCGAAAGAGAAGCAAACAATCACATAGGATGGTTCATGTAAAGGGTTTATGATCAAGCAAGATATTCAACCAAGAATTATGTCTCTAATATTGTTCAACCAATCTAAGTCTAAGGTTTTGCGTAGTAAAATTCAAAACTGAATTATATTTAAAAAGACTTGAAAAACCTGGAATCGGGTTGTCCTCCCGGTAGCTTATTCTTGACTCGACGAAACGGGTTGCCTCCCGCCTAGCGCTTCGTTTATAGTCCATGGCTAGACTTCTTCACTTGATTACTCCGGATCAACGCTCTTTGTGGGCGTTGCAATCTTGGGTACCCACTTTGGCTTAGTCAATTTTTTTTGGTCTTCACAGGCTGGCATTGTTCTTTGGTCTTGACGGATGCAACAACTTCCTTCATGTAGTGGCTCGGCATCTCGAACCCCGGTATTCGGTTGTGATCTTCATGGTGATCCTTCATCTCTCCCGAGTGAGCTTGAGTAGCCTCCGCCATCTTGGGACCTTGGAGTTGTCTCGGATATTCTTCTTTGTTACCCATCGGGCGCCCGGCAAGTTGTCCCACTTGCGTCTAGCATCTTCATAACGATGAACACTTCACACTCCTTGCATGTGGATCTTGCCTTGGCAGCCTTTAGGTGTTGAGCTTCTTTCTCCATCTCCATCTTCTCCATCCTCGTTGATCTTGAACGGCCTTCCGGCGTCTTGACTTGGAGGTGGTGATTCCCTCGGAGATTTTGACGGTCCTTCGAGCTTGTGTTGCACGTCACCTTTGCCTGTAAAGTTTTCCTGGATCATCCACAAAAAAATTTTGGGTTTCTTGGAGAGGTAGCCAACCAACTCCGGTTAGGGTTAGTGATAAAACAAAAATCTAACAAAAGAAAAATTGGGATTAATCAAAACTAGATTAGATTGACTCTTTTTTTTTCTTTTCAAGGATGATCAAACATAAGAGATGCAAAAGAAAATCAAAAAGAAAAACTGAAAGGTAAGCGATACTAGATCGGATCTTGATTGCTTGTTCCCCGGCAACGGCGCCCGAAAAAAGGGGCTTGTTGACGGTTAAAAGTTGTATCAAAGTTCGTTTGTGACTTGCAAGCGGACAAGTCTCCCGTCGTAGTCAAGGGACCCTTCTTCCCTCGAGTGGTGAACCCAAGGTATCGAATCCGTGGAACAATGTGCAACGCAAGGATTCAATCTAGTAAAGCAAGGTAAAGCTATCTAATGAAGACAAGTTGCATCTAATCTACTAACTCATAAAGAAAACGAATCTAATCTAATCTACTAAAGAGGTAGCAAGAGAAAGCAAGAGATAACCAATCTAGAGAATCTAGATCATGCTT
Source organism: Cenchrus americanus (assembly GCA_947561735.1). Lineage (NCBI taxonomy): Eukaryota > Viridiplantae > Streptophyta > Magnoliopsida > Poales > Poaceae > Cenchrus > Cenchrus americanus. Next base: position 10,428,042 of record OX387244.1, read on the forward strand.
ATGTTGTAGCTCCAAACAAGATAGATGAAGATAGAAAAGCGAATCTCATTAAAAGCATCTTTAAATCGTGGCCTTCCCATCCGACTCCGAAAACATCCGCCTTTCGAGACCCCCGTTCTGTCACAACGTATCCCTATTCATGCGGGGAGCTTAGGGCGAGTTTGATAGAACAAGTTGAAATCACTTGTCCGGTCCGGCATGCACCTCTAGCCACCGCGGCTACAAGAGCACCCTATGTAATCTATCTTAAGTATAGATCGTAGAAGAAGCAAAACCAAGAAGAAAACAAAATCATCGAGAAGGCACTTGATCGCTAGAAATCGGATTCACTTACAAACTTCACCATGAATGATTACATGAACAAGATCACCACCGGGGCCCTCCCTCGATCTTGATCCTCGCTCCGGAGCTCCGACGTGGTCTTCCATGCAAGGTTCTCACGTCGGCCAGGCAAACCCTAGACAACTAGCACGACCCTCATCTTCAAGTTGGTGTCCCTCAAGCTTCTCTGCCTCCTCGGCGGCGGAATACGACTTCCGTTCTGCGTGGCTCTCGGTCAGGGGACTATAAATAGCCTGATTGGCGGCTAGGGCAAAGGGCGACGGTTTTGGGCCCAAAATGGGCACAGGCCGAGGCCGGGCCCGGGCCGGCGCCTGGGCCCATTTAGGCCCGGCCGCGGGCTCCTTTGCCCGAGGTCGGTTCCCCTTGCTTCCTGGATGCTTCCCCTCCGCATGTAGGTCCATGTCGTCGGTTTCTCTCGAATTGGACTCAACTCCTTGTCTTGCAAGATTCGGCACTTTTACGAGTCGGGTCCAGAGTCTGTCGTCTTCTCGGATCAAGTCCCGGCTTCTTGGAGTTAATTTTACTTCATTGCATGACTTGTTCAGGACTTTAAGGTCTTGTCATGAGGTGCTTGATGAACTTATCCCGAAAGTCTTGCATTCAACGCTAAAACCCTGCATAAACATTAAACTCCAAAACCAACATGCACACGTGAACTTGTTATACCACGGGGGTTAGTACCAATGGATAAGGTATAAAACTCTTCGGTGTTGGCATGAGTTTTATACCTTATCCATTGGTACTAACCCCCGTGGTATAACAAGTTCACGTGTGCATGTCGGTTTTGGAGTTTAATGTTTATGTGGTTTTAGTGTTAAATGCAAGACTTTCGGGATAAGTTCATCAAGCACCTCATGACAAGACCTTGAAGCCCCGTACAAGTCATGCAATGAAGCAAACTTAACTCCAAGAAGCCGGGGACTTGATCCGAGAAGACGACGGACTCCGTGGACCCGACCGTAAAAGTGTCGAATCTTGCAAGACAAGGAGTTGAGTCCAATTCGGAGAGAAACCGACGACATGGACCTACATGCGAAGGGGGAAACATCCGAGGAAGCAAGGGAACCGACGTGGGGCAAAGGAGCCCACGGGGCCGGGCCTAAATGGGCCGCGGGCCGGCCGCCCCCGGTCGGTCGGCCTGAGCCCATTTTGGGCCCAAACACGCTCTCCTTTGCCCTAGCCGCCAATCGGGCTATTTATAGTCCCCCGACCGAGAGCCACGGGGGGGAAGAATTCGTCTTCGGCCGCCGAGGAGCAAGAGAAGAGAGGGACACCATGTCGGAGAGGAGAGGGTCGAGCTAGTTGACTAGGGTTTCCCTAGCCGACGTGGGAACCTTGCATGGAAGACCACGTCGGAGTTCCCGAGCTAGAAGCAAGATCAATGAAGGATCCCGGTGGTGATCTTGTGTATGTATCATTGTCATAGTTGAATTATCAAGTTGAATCTTTTCTTAGCGATCAAGTGTTTCCTCGAAGATTTCGTTTTTCGATCGGCTTTGCTTATTCCAATTCTATTCGTACGATAGATTACATAGGGTGTTCTTGTAGCCGCGGTGGCTAGAGGTACACGCCGGATCTTCCGAAAGAATCTCGACTTGTCTTTTGACTTGCCCTAAGCTCCCCGCATGAATAGGGATACGTTGTGACAGAATGGGGGTCTCGAAAGGCGGATGTTTTCGGATTTGGACGGGAAACCACGATTTAAAGAGGCTTCTATTAAGATTCGATTTGCTACTTCTTCTCTTGCTTGGAACTTCAACAAAAGGCTTACCCCGATCCCTTTAGATCGGTTTATCTACCCAATCTTACTTTGTTTTCTCCGGTCTTTAGTAGATTAGATTTATCTTTGTTTTGTGTTCTTATCTAGATGCATTAGGGTTTCTCTTTTACCAAAGATTGAAGTTACTTGGCTTTACTAGATCAACTCTTGCGTCACACATTTGTTCCACGGATTCGATACCTTGGGTTCACCACTCGAGGGAAGAAGGGTCCCTTGACTACGACGGGAGACTTGTACGCTTGCGAGTCACAAACGAACTTTGATACAATTATTAACCATCAACAAGCCCCTTTTTCTGGCGCCGTTGCCGGGGAACAAGTGATCAAGATTTGGTTTTTTATTGTCTTTTCGTAATTTTCAGTTTTCTTTTTGTCTTTCTTTTTGCATCTACTAAACTTTGATCATCCTCAAATTACATCTAATCTAGTTTGTCTAACCCTAGTTTTCATAGATTTATTTTTCCTTTCTAGTTTTTGTATACTTTGCTTATTGCTAACCCTAACCGGAGATGGTTGGCTACCTCTCCAAGAAACCCAAACTTTTTTGTGGATGATCCAGGAAAACTTTACAGGCAAAGGTGACATGCGACACAAGCTAAAGGGGTGAAAACCCTAGATTCAAAAGTGAAGTCGAAGGACCGTCGAAGTCTCCAAGGGAATCACCACCTCCAAGACCAAAGGAAGATCAACCTCAACCACCGGAGCGCTGCGCACCCCGGACATCGTTGATCTACCTATCATAAACCTTCAAGACGCCGGGAGGCCGTTCAAGATCAAAGTCTCAACTATCCGCATGACGATTGCGAGAGCTGAATGCATACGAGTCGGATTTCTTGAGTGGCATATCGGTTTACTTAAGAGGAGGATGGAGAAGATGGAGATGGAGAAAGAAGCTCAACACCTAAAGGCCGCCGAAGCAAGATCCTCATGCAAGGAGTGTGTGGAGTACGACCATGTCCAAGGACGCCGTCACTAAGTTCGAGGCTATGGAGAAAATATTGAAGAATTTAGATGGCAAGGTGACGGAGGTCGGAAGCTCTATACGTGAAGTGCTCATCGTGATGAAGATGCTAGACGCAAGTGGGACAACTTGCCGGCGCGCCGATGGGTAACGAAGAAGAATATCCGAGACAACTCCAAAGTCCCAAGACGGCGAAGGCTACTCAAGCTCATTCGGGAGAGATGAAGGATCACACTAGAGACCATGAAGATCACGACCGAAGGACCAGAGTTCGAGATGCCGAGCCACAAGGAAGTTGTTGCATCCGTCAAGACCAAAGGACAAAGCCAGCCTGTGAAGACAAAAAAATTGACTAAGCCAAAATGGGTACCCAAGATTGCAACGTCCGCAAAGAGCGTTCATCCGGAGTAATCAAGTGAAGAAGTCTAGCCATGGACTATAAACGAAGAGCTAGGCGGGAGGCAACCCGTTTCGTCGAGTCAAGAATAAGCTACCGGGAGGACAACCCGATTCCAGGTTTTTCGAGTATTTTTAATAATTTAGTTCTTGAGTTTTATTACGCAAAGACATTAGACTTAGAAGTGGTTGAACAATATTAGAGACATAATTCTTGATTGAATGTTTGCTTTATCATAAACCCTTTGCATGAACCCTCCTATGTGCTTGTTTGATTCTTTTCTTTTCGAGAAACCCTTAACCAAATAATTTCAGAACCTTAGCTCAACCTTTCACCCCCATTATGGTGCTGAGGTTGACTTATTTTTCATGCTAAAACCACACGAGTAGAGCCATGATTTATGTTTAAGTGTTAATAAAATTCAGCACGTGGTAGAACTCGCGTGAACCTAGAAATCAAAACTTTTGGTTGGTTTTAAAAATCTATATCCTTGGTTTCTCTAGGATTAGAATTTTTCTAAGCCTATTCTAATTTTGTTTTATTCAAAATCTTTCTTATTTAGCCAAAATTAGAACCTAAACCTATGCCCCCATGATCAAGCCGGGAAATGTCGCTCTCAACCAATGAAGGCAAACTATACCGGTGAGACCGAAATCGACGTAATAAAAAAATATTTTCGACTTGCATTTGTTTTTAATGGTTTAAAAACTTCTCTAAAATTATGTTCGAGCTCTTGCATGGCTCTGAAAAATATTTTAAATTTCGAATTAGAGGAGTGCTTAACCTTAAACACACCTTAATGGAGGCAATCTAGCAATCATGCATGCACCATTGGATTCCCTCTCATCAACTTTCACCAATTCCACATGCAAAGGACAAGCATGGTGGGCAGCAAGCATCAACTTTGCAGGAATCTCATGGTGGCATGTGAAGCAAGTGGAGCTAGGGAGCATGGACATGACCCAAAACATGAAGCATCAAGTGGAAGGACCAATAGTGGACGAGAGCGTTTGGGCGGTGCAACTCGTGGAGCACGCGGGCAGGAAAGTTGCAGAGGTGAAATGATCGTGCTGGAAGAAAGACGAGAGGGGGAGGAGCACCGAGGCCGGCCTCACCTACATAAGGAGCCCCCCCGGCTCCCGTTTTTTGCAGGCAAGCTTCCCTCTCCTTCCTTTGTTTGTGTGTTCAAGTTTGTGTGCTCAAAACCTCCGTAGACATAGCCAACCTTCCCAAAGCTTGATAGCTCAAAAAAAATCCACATCCTTAATCCACTCAAAGTCCACATCCGAAGCAAAAAGTTTAAGTGCCTAGTTACCGGTTGCAACCCGGAATTTTAGTTGAAAAAAGAGTGCAGCAACCATGTGGAAGAAAACCACAAGTCTCTTCTCCAAGAAGAAGAGTTCGTCGTCATCCAAGCCGTCATCAACCACGTCTTCGAGAAGGCACTCGGTTTCCGAGTCTCCCCTGAGCATGGAGACGGATACGGCACCACCGAGGAGGAACGATGCTCTCCTCCTTGGTGGTATGAGGGCTGCAAGAAGCACTTCCATGAGGTTCACCGAACCTCGTGGGCACACGGAGGAGCAGCCCGCGCCACCACGACGATCGACTCGCTCAACCACACCACCTCCTTACACCCCGACATACTCTTCGTACGGCTTCATCATCTTGTCGGCGGAAGAGGAGGAGAGGCTCGCCAATCTTGAGAAGAGGCTTGTGCCGAACGTCGAGTTCGACGACCAAGCACTCTACACCTTGGGTTTTGGCACCGACATATACTATATGTTGGGGCACCTCGGATGGGTGCAGTTCTCCAACGGAGTATCGGTGGACACCCATTTGGGGTTCGCCTTGGAAATTTTAATGACTATTGCACCCATCGTTGATGATGATGGGGTGCAAAGCTTGTCATTCCATTTGGAGGGGAGTCCAACAAGAGGTTCCCTACGAGCACGTTAGGGGAGCTGCTTGGATTCCACAAGGGAGCTCCGGAGAAAGTTGACGTGCCACCCGGCATGTTAGCGGGATTTTGGAACATGATCTCCGGAGAAGCCCATCAACAACGCAATTGCATCCGCAACCCCATTATCCGGATATTTCACTCTTGGATGTGCAAGAGGGTATTGGGGAGGATGAAGGAAACAAAGGTGACCGACACGGAGTTGAATTGGCTATACTCGGCTTTAATTGCCAGGCAGCCAATAGACCCCTCTTACCTCATGATCAACCATTGGTGTTGTGAAGCAACATCGGGGGCGGGTAATATTGGTTCGGGGTGTTACCTCTCCATGTTGGCCTTTTCCTTGCGGCCGGGGATCGCAAGAAACCCCGCTCACCTTTTGCGTGGTACCTCTCTCGGTTTTGAGTATTTGCGGCAAGGCAAATACATTAGTGGAGATGAGAGAGGAGGTTATCGGTTGGCCATAGTGAACCTACCCCTTCCGAATGAGAGGCTTAGGCTTTTCACCGAAGGAAGGGAAGATTGGTTGGAAGAGGGATTACTTGTCCCCGCAAGGAAGAACAAAAGAGGAAGAATCGTAGAGGAGGGAATATCCTCCGCACAAGCGAGTGGAGTACAACCCAATGTGCAACCATTCGGCGGGGTCCCTCCTCCGCCAAGTTATTACGGAGGGCCACAAGAGCAAGCATGGGGGGGGTGGTGCACCGGTACCCCCACAAAATTATGTTGTGCCCAACGCTAACTTCGCGGAGTCCTACGCTCATCATCCCCAACCACAACAAAGCATGGCCATTATTGGAGGGTTTGCTGCAAGTAACGCTCAAAACATCGCAGCCATCCAAGCTAACGCAGCTCAACTTGGTGAAGGCAACGCAAATATTGCCTTTGAACTTGGACGCCTTCACCTTGTGGAGCCAAATCAATTCGTCGGAGGAAGTGTCCAACCATATTATGAGCAAGGGTATTATTATCAAGATCATCAACATCAACCACCGGCGGAGGACTAGAAGATTTAGGAACTTTAGTTTTCTTTTCTTTTCTTTTTCTCTCGTAATTTTCAGCTTTTGCTTATGTGTGTTTGCGTAGTATTTTCTGTTTTTATTTAAATTTCAGCAAGCATGTTAGTTTATTTTCAGTTTGTATTTCAACTTGATGTCATCATTAATAAAGACACCACCTTGATTATATCATTGGAAAAGTTACAAAATTCGTGCCATGATGATATATGATTAAAATTGCAGCTTTGTTCATCTTTGTAATTGATTTATGCATGTTTAAGCTAGTGCTCTCTTAAAAATACAGATCTGAATTTATTTAAATACTAGCTTAATTTTCAGCGGAGGTTATGATTAAAATAAAGACCCATAGTGTTTTATGTGCTCTCAAGTTATGAATAGATTAAAGATGTCTTTTATGCTCAAAAATATCGCTAACCTTGTCACAAATATCACTTGTGTGTTGCTCAACCTATCCAAAGCCTTATATATATTTGAGTGCATAAACCTTAGTGTACAAGATTTATTTTTGAGTGAGTTATTGCAGGCCATGATTTCTGCGGCCCGAGACTAAGAAGCTGGTCATTCCATTTTTGCGTATCTATCTTTTTGCTAGCCTTTTATCCGTGCATTGTGTATCCCCGCATCGGTGATCTCACAAACTTCGCCGGATATCCACCCTTAAACCAAATATCATCTTTTGTGATTACCTCCTTGACCACAACCTATCGTTGAGAATGGATCATCAATTCAAGGAAGATCGCAAGACGGTGCTAACATTGAAGATTTCAAGTATCTCTCCAAGGAAAAATATTTCCGGTACCTACCTTATTTATCGCCTCTTTGCTCGAGGACGAGCAACGTCTAAGCATGGGGGAGGAGGCAGGTACGATGCAATTTTTAGAGTTCAAAGGGGAGCAATTTAAAAAAAAGAAGTTCAAAAGAGGAGCAAGCAAATAAAAAAAATCAAAACTCCGTTGTGAAAGTCACGTTACCGAATATATGACAAGAAAAAAATGAATGAATGAAAGAAAGAAAAGAATGAGAAATATGAGAAAGAGAAAAAAATATATGTGCGTAAAGTGAACTCCCGGGTCTCTAAAAGTGCATTCAAGGCTTCAAGTTAAAAAGATCCATTCTCATTTTCCAACCATGTGCAATCCGATAACGAGGACTTCCTTTGTGCCTCGGGATCACTCTTTGCCATTTGCACATGTCCACTCATCTAAAAGTGTGTGTATTTTTCTCTTTCCCCTCCTTGATTTAACATTATTTTCCAATGACTTTTTTGACGAGTCTCGGTAAGACCATGAGAAGCTTGTCTTGTTTTGACAACACCTCATTTATAAAATCTTGTTAGGACTAAACTTTCCCAAAGCTCCATATAAAGCCTACCACATATATATGAGAGGGAAAGAAGTAGAATATATAGGCTTGAGAGACAAGTGAGATGAGAGTTTATGAGCAATACACGCGATGATTTAAATTTGTGAATTTGGTTTAGCTTTTTCTTTATCTCGTTCTTCATTTCAAAAAAATTCGAGATCTATTTAAAACTTTGTGAGCATGTTAATACTTGTGGGATAAGCTTAACAAGAATCTACCCTCCGTAGAGATGAAGGCTAGTACATTATGGAACTTTAATGAATTAAAATTTTGAGAGCATTATGTTTTCTCATGTGTAATCAAATGCAAAGTTTAAACATTGTTTGGCAATGATGATATCCATCGAAGGCTTACTCGAGGACGAGCAAGGTTTAAGCATGGGGGAGATGTTGACGGTGAAAATCCGTCAACCTAGCCATGAGTTTACCTTCGGTGTTGGCATGAGTTTTATACCTTATCCATTGGTACTAACCCCCGTGGTATAACAAGTTCACGTGTGCATGTCGGTTTTGGAGTTTAATGTTTATGCAGGGTTTTAGTGTTAAATGCAAGACTTTCGGGATAAGTTCATCAAGCACCTCATGACAAGACCTTGAAGCCCCGTACAAGTCATGCAATGAAGCAAACTTAACTCCAAGAAGCCGGGGACTTGATCCGAGAAGACGACAGACTCCAGGGACCTGACCAGAAAAGTGCTGAATCTTGCAAGACAAGGAGTTGAGTCCAATTCGGAGGGAAACCGACGACATGGACCTACATGCGAAGGGGGAAACATCCGGGAAGCAAGGGAACCGACGTGGGGCAAAGGAGCCCACGGGGCCGGGCCTAAATGGGCCCGGGCCGCCGGCCCGATCCCGGCCCGGCCGGGGCCCATTTTGGGCCCAAACACGCTCTCCTTTGCCCTAGCCGCCAATCGGGCTATTTATAGTCCCCTGACCGAGAGCCACGGGGGGAAGAATTCGTCTTCGGCCGCCGAGGAGCAAGAGAAGAGAGGGACACCATGTCGGAGAGGAGAGGGTCGAGCTAGTTGACTAGGGTTTCCCTAGCCGACGTGGGAACCTTGCATGGAAGACCACGTCGGAGTTCCCGGAGCTAGAAGCAAGATCAAGGAAGGATCCGGTGGTGATCTTGTGTATGTATCATTGTCATAGTTGAATTATCAAGTTGAATCTTTTCTTAGCGATCAAGTGTTTCCTCGAAGATTTCGTTTTTCGATCGGCTTTGCTTATTCCAATTCTATTCGTACGATAGATTACATAGGGTGTTCTTGTAGCCGCGGTGGCTAGAGGTACACGCCGGATCTTCCGAAAGAATCTCGACTTGTCTTTTGACTCGCCCTAAGCTCCCCGCATGAATAGGGATACGTTGTGACGAACGGGGGGTCTCGAAAGGCGGATGTTTTCGGATTTGGACGGGAAACCACGATTTAAAGAGGCTTCTATTAAGATTCGATTTGCTACTTCTTCTCTTGCTTGGAACTTCAACAAAAGGCTTACCCTGATCCCTTTAGATTGGTTTATCTACCCAATCTTACTTTGTTTTCTCCGGTCTTTAGTAGATTAGATTTATCTTTGTTTTGTGTTCTTATCTAGATGCATTAGGGTTTCTCTTTTACCAAAGATTGAAGTTACTTGGCTTTACTAGATCAACTCTTGCGTCACACATTTGTTCCACGGATTCGATACCTTGGGTTCACCACTCGAGGGAAGAAGGGTCCCTTGACTACGACGGGAGACTTGTACGCTTGCGAGTCACAAACGAACTTTGATACAATTATTAACCGTCAACAAGCATTAAAGTATATTCAACACAAGATGATAGATAGATAATCCGACAAAGTGCGATTACATCTCAATATCGATTACAACCCATGAACGAATGAGAAGATTACCCCATCAAGGTGCTGATCATGGCACCGTTGATCATGGTTTCCCTTCCGCCGGTGTCTTCCTTCTTCTCCACGAGAGGGTGCTTCCTTCGAGGTGGTTGATCTCCAGCCGGAGATCCTCCTCCTCTCTCTCTAGCTTGTGGATGGCCTTCTGGTGCGAAAGACTCCTCCCCTCGGTGTTGGCGGCGCCTCGGGGGTTTTAGGGTCGAAGATCCTTCGAGGGCAAGGAAAACGGGACCGAACCGGTGCCGGAAGTGGGCTGGGCCGGCCGGCCTGGGCCGGCCGGCCTGTGCCCAGTCGGCCCGGTTCGGTCGCCCCTTTTGCTCCGTGGGTCCTCGTGCACTTATGTACTTTGCCCCCTCCACTTGCATGATTTTGATGTCGTTATCCTCGCGTCCAAGATGGAGGCTCTCTTTGCATGAAGTTTGATCTTTTACGCTTCAATCCCCGGGGGTGTTCCTCGTAGCACTTCGGTCCTCACCACCATTGGAAGTGATTTCAGCAAGCTCATGAACACGAACAAGACTCCATGAATGCTCCTTTGAACTTGTTGCGAATCCGTCCTTTATGTCCATGTTTTCCTACATAAACACAACACTTCCAAATGCATGCACAAAGATGAACTTGTTATATGATTAGTGTGCCTAGTGGCGGGTTAGTTCCATAATCAAATCCAAACCAAAGTGTAATGAACATGCTAGGTGCACCAAAATACACCGTCAACACACTGGTCTTACCGCACAGTGCGATACAGTGGCGGGGATTGTCGGTGTTTTAGACCGGCAACCTACCAAGGGGAGTACCCGAGGTTGATCAATGTGGCCTCGCCGAGATCGGTAACTCGAAGGAAGAGACACGTGGCACACAATTTAGACAGGTTCGGGCCGCGAGGTGCGTAATACCCTATGTCCTGTATGCTGCGTAGCTCTGGATTGATTGGATGTGATTACAAGATGATGCGTAATCTGATGATCGTGAGAGAGAGAGGGGTCCCTGCCTTGCCTTATATAGTCCGGGAGGCAGGGTTACAGGTCGGTTTAGGGAGAGAGTACTAGTCGAGTACGTCTACGAGTCCTCTACACAGTGCGGGACATGTATAGCTTCCTATCCGAGTACTTCTCCACTGTGGTCCTTGCGCTTCACGCCATCAGGTGCCGTGCAGCACAAGTCAAGTAGTCCCAGGGGCCCACCGAGTAGTCAGTCCTGGTACCCACCGAGGTAGTGGGCCCAGGGAGGTCCATACGACAAGCCCCTGAGTACATTGTAGTCGAGCAGGATAGTTTCGAGTAGTCTTGACGGCCTTGACAAGTAGTCCTCAGGTGTCCCCGAGTACTACAAGCCAAAAGTCCTCAAGAATACTTGAAATATCCCGAGGCTGGAAGGTACTCCAACTGATCCTTGAGTAGTCTTGAAGTCTTCTCGAGTAGTTCCCAAGCGTCCTCGAGTTCTCCTCTTGAAGGTCTTCAATAATACCCACGTTGTCTTGAAGCCGAAATTAATATGGAAGTGCGATTGCAAACTCGCACTCCATATGGAGTAGCCCCCGAGCCTTAGATTGAGTTGTAGACTCTGGCTGAGGGTCTGTCTGAAGTTCTTGCAAGATTATCCCGTGAAATCCAGAGAAAAAACCAAAGGACACGTGGCACGGAGCCCCCGAGCCTTGAGTCGAGTACTTCCTCTCGAATTGAAGGGTCATCTTGAATGTAGAAGGTGTCCTGAGTTGCTCTTGAATCTTGTCGCTACCAGATACGAGAAGACGCCGCCGAGCAGTACCTAGCGTACAAGTTGATCGACTCCAACCAAGATTGGAAGTCGAAGTGGTTCTACATCACCAACCACCACCCGGAGCTGCCAAAGCCCAGCGGGAAGCAGCCAAAGCACCGGCCCTGGTGGAACAACGAGCCGACGATGCAGGAGGGTATCTAGCTACCCGAACTGCTGGCGAAGATAAAGACTTTGAGAGAAGCCGGGCTGAGGGCCGAGCATGTGGCCTCCAGCTTCATGAAGAGGAGGGTGCAGCCGCTGATGGCTCGCGACACCCTAGGCTACCAGTACACCGGCAACGGCGACTCGTCACGGATGCCCGGCAGCGAGATCGATGACGACGACATCATCGACAAGCTGGGTAGGATCTTCAAGGACATGCCGGCGTACACGCCCTGTCCAGTCCCGGAGTACTCCGCCGAGCGCCCACCGAATGAGGTCAGTAGCCATACTCGGCGCCGAGTACTGATTATGTAGTAGTAGTCGTTCTCACCCAATGTACTTCTTGCAGGATGACGTAGTGAAGTTTGTCTCCGACCCGGCTTCGCCTCCTCGACTTGTCAAAATCCCAGAGGAGGGGAAGGGCAAAGCCAAAGAGCGCCGCGAAGTCGGCGAAGGAGACGACACTGTTGTCGTCGAAGACACATCTGACGAAGATGACAAGGAGACGCTTCAAGAGCGGTTCCAGCTGCGGTCAAGATTCAGCCGCCCTGGATTACCCAATGTTCCTCTCATCCAAGATCCGCCGACTAGCTTGGAGGCTAGTCTGCCTGCACCGCCGAGGAAGCCGCGCAACGTGGCACGCAAGCGCGTGACCAAGAAGCTCAAGGTCATCGAGACCACGTCTCAGGAGGTACACTCTTCGAGTAGAGTAGTTGAGTACTTGTCGTGATGTTGTGTATGCTGATGACAAAATTTCGTTGCTTGCAGGAGATTCCGCCTTCCGACCCTATTGACCAAGGGGACGAAGGCGACTTGGAGACGATAGTGGAGTCCGCTGGAGCTAGCCGCAGTCCGGCTCCCACCGTGGAAGAACTCGTGTCGCAATTGACACGTCAGCCCCCAGTTGCTGAGGGGAGAACTGAGCCAGCTGTAGCTCCTGCTGCTGAAGAGCCAGCGGCTACGGAAGCCGAAGAGGAAGCATCTGCTGAAGCTGGACTAGTCGACATCGCCAGCATACTTGGCGCCCCAACCGTGACAGTAGTCCGGTCGAGCCTGTAAGTGAAGATCTTTCCCGAGTAGTACATGTGGTTTGGTAGTCGTACTTGGTTGACAACCAGTGGTGTACTCTGCAGGAAATCCATGGACTTGACTTGGGATGAGAATGAACCCAGCGCGGCGATGGCTGAAGAGGATTCCGCACCAGCCGCTGAGGTGGCCGCTCCCGCCCGCCAAGAAGAGACCGAAGCACCGGCCGTGGAGGCTACGTTGCCGGAGGCCAGCATTGTAGAAGGTGAGTACGCAGTCACCCTTAAGGAGTAGTTGTAGCCGCCTTGGGAGACTAATCCGAATGTTTTCTGTTGACAGGGGCCGAAGCCGAGGGAAGCATCATCCCCGAGGCGGTGCCCGTTGAAGGCTTAGTGCCGGAGAGCCAAGGAGCTGCCGGAGCAGCCCCCGAGCCGGCAGAGGTAGCCAGCGGAGGAGCCCCTGTGATGGCCGTGGAGGAGCGCGATGACGTATGCCAGAGTCAGCCAGGGAAGTAGTCGTCCGCTCACCAGAGATTCAAGATGCGAAACCGATCCGTTCGGCACCGATGCCTGGAGCCGCCACAAGTAGTCGTGGTGGGATCGAACTCCTGGCCGACGATCTCGTCAACCCGGCAACAGTAGCGCGTCACTTGGAGGCGATGTGCCAAGCCGAGTAGTGGATGAAGGTGAGTTGTCGGTACCCTTGAGTAGTCGATCTGCCATAGATGTTGAGTACCCAAGTGACAGTTGTTATCTCTTGCAGGATGTCGCGGAGAAATCCCGACAAAAATCTGACATGCTCCAGGGATACGGCGACACAGTGCTCCGGGCGCAAGCCTTGGAGGAACAACTCATGAAGGCCCGGAAGCACTCCGCCATGCTCCAGTCGAAACTTGATGGCGCCTTCGCCCAATATCATAACGAGGTCCAAGACATGCAGGCGAAGAGCGACGAGCTGGTGCGGAAGAACAAGTTACTCCGCAACAAGAACAAAGGTACGCTGCTGTCTTGCCAAGTACCCATTGGAAGTACCTTGCAGTAGTCTGACCCGTCTTGCTTGTTGATTGCAGAGCTTGAGACCCGTGTCGAGCAACTGAGGGCCTCGGAAGTCGACATGAAGAACCTCTTCTACTGGGAGAAGGAGGCCCGCGAGGTACTTGAATATGATTATAAGCAGTTGGCTTACGAGTGCAACAAGCACATGGTGCTTCGTATTGCGTCGGATCGTGACCTCGTCAACTGCTACAAATCTCTGCAGAAGCTGAACGAGGACTGCAAGAAGTTGCGGGCCCAGCTCAAAGAACTCGAAGAAGCTGCACTTCCCATTTCGAGGCTACTGGTGCCTCATCCGGGCGGGCCGACGATAGCTCCATTGGTGGATCGGTTGAGAGAGGCTCCCAGTCGTCTGGCGATGTACGTCAAGCATTTAGCGAAGTCGATCCCCAATCAGATCTTGGTGTACATGAAGTCGTACTTCTCGAAGGCTCTAGTGGATGTGGTCGCCGGAGGACTAGCCGCCGACTGCACTGATGATCAGTACGCGGAGCTCCTGGAGCAGATGGCGCCAATTGCTGAGCAGGTCGCCGAGAAGCTGAACCTTCAGTAGTCCTGTAGGGTTAGCTTGTAGCAGTAGTTGTAGATAAACAAAGTTGTAATGAACTTGTTTAAATATGAATGAGAAAAACTTCCATAAATGTGTATTCGTTGTCGCGATGTGTGTATGCGGAGTCCCATCATGGAGTTGTCGCGAGTGGTGGTGCTCGCTAGTAGGCCCGTCAAGGGGGACACAGTAAATTAGTTGATAGAAAATCCAACTTTATTACTGAAGAAGTACACCTAGATGGCTAGGGCCGTTGTTACAAGAGTAGTCACCTGGACCCGGAGGCCGCCTACGGCTGAGTAGTGCTAGGGCTCTTAGCCGCTTACAGCTAGAGATCCATTAGTAGCCGTATAGGCTGGATCTAGGAGTACATGGTCTTTTAGTAGACCGCTGCTAGAGTCCTTTGACGCTCTGAGCAGCCCAAGATCCGTTAGTAGCCGTTAATGCTGGATCTTGGAGTAGAATAGTCTGGAGACTAGTGCCTCGACCCGGAGGCCGCTTACAGCGAAGGGGTCTTGGAGTAGTCGTATAGACTTGAGCCCCCAGGGTAGTCGAGAGACTAGGCATAGAATCGACAGAGCTGGTCGATATTCCACGAGCTGCTGACGTCTTCGCCTTCGGGAGTCTGGAGGCAGTATGAGCCTGGCCCGGTCACCTTTGCAACTGTGAAGGGACCTTCCCATGGCGAGCTGAGCTTGTGTAGTCCCTCCGTGTTCTAGATACGGCGGAGGACAAGATCACCAACGTTGAGGGAGTGTTCCTTGACGTTACGATCGTGGTAGCGTCGGATACCCTCGAGGTACCATGCTGATTGGACGAGGGCGGCGCAACGAGCTTCTTCGAGTTCGTTGATGTCAACTCGTCTGCTATCTTCAGATATGCCTTCGTCGTATTGTTCCACTGCCAGCGAATCCGACATGACGTCGGCAGGGAGGATTGCTTCGAAGCCGTAGACCAGGAAGTATGGCGATTGCCCCGTTGGCTTGGAGGGTTGAGTACGCAGCCCCCAGAGTGCATTGGGTAGTTCCTTGATCCACTTGCCTCCTTTGGTGTTGGCAGCGTCGTGTAGCCGCTTCTTGAGAGCGTCGAGTACCATCCCATTGGCATGCTCGACTTGTACGTTGGCCCGTGGATGGGCGACTGAGACATACAGGACGTCGATCCCGCTGATCTCGCAGTACTCCCAGAACTGGTGATTGTTGAAGTTGGAGCCCAGGTCTGTGATGATGCGATGGGGTAGTCCGTAGCGATGCACAAGTTCATCCAGGAAGTCAAGTACTCTGTCGGCCTTGGGGCATGTGACCGGCTTGACCTTGATCCACTTGGTGAACTTGTCGATGGCCACCAAAACTCTGTTGAAACCTCCTGGCGCTGTCGGGAGAGGCCCAAACATGTCGAGCCCCCAGCAGGCGAAAGCCCAGGTTGGCGGTATGGTGACTAGACTGTAGGCCGGGACGTGTTGTTGCTTGGCGAAGTATTGGCACCCTTGGCACCTTCTGACGAGTTCTTCGGCATCGCCCATAGCTGTGGGACAATAGAAAGCTCGTCGAAAGGCCTTGCTGACCAGCGTGCGTGAAGACGCGTGGTTGCTGCAGACGCCTTTATGGATCTCCTCCAAGATGTCCTTGCCTTCTTCTCGGGGAACACACTTCATGAGTACTCCAGAAGATGCGCCCCGCCTGTAGAGCTTGTCGCCGACTAGGACATAGAACTTGGCGCGGCAGACGAGTTGCTCGGCCAAGTTCTTGTCCGAGGGAACCTTCTGCTCGCGGATGTAGTCGATGAAGGGTTGCCTCCAGTCCACGTCTATCATCATGACCTCCTGGCCAGCTGGTTGATGTGCTGGATCAGTGGTCGGTGGCGCCGGCTCCGGGATGGATGGCACGTAAAGCTCATGGACGAAGATACCCGCTGGTACTTGAGCGCGAGTAGAACCAAGCTTCGCCAGGATGTCTGCTGCAACGTTGTTGTCACGGACGACATGGTGGAACTCGAGACCGTAGAACTTGTTCTCGAGCTTGCGGACTTCTAGGCGCATGGCGTCCATGTTCTCCTTGTTGCGGTCCCAGGACTTGTTGACTTGGTTGATGACCACTGCGGAGTCGCCGTAGACTATTAGCCGCTTGATGCCTAGTGAGGCTACTAGGTGGAGCCCGTGTAGTAGAGCTTCGTACTCGGCTTCGTTGTTTGAGACCTTCCAGAAGATCTGCATGACGTACTTGAGTTGTTCGCCTGTTGGAGAAATCGGGGAGTACCCCTGCACCTGCGCCTTCAAGCTTGAGTGAGCCGTCGAAGTAAATCACCCAGTGCTCTGGGCGCTCGGTTGGAGTAGGTAGCTGATTTTCCCGCCACTCTGCCATGAAGTCGACTAGTGCCTGTGACTTGATGGCTGTCCGTGGCTTCAAGTCGATGTTGAGGGTGCCGAGTTCGACTGCCCACTTGGAGATTCTTCCAGTAGCATCTTGGTTCCACAGGATGTCGCCGAGCGGGTAGTCGGTGACGACGGAGATCGAGTACTCTTGGAAGTAGTGTCGTAGCTTCCGCGAGGTGATGAGCACCGCATACAGTAGCTTCTGTAGTGGTTGATAGTGTGCCTTAGATTCTGACAAGACCTCACTAACGAAGTAGACTGGGCGCTGGACCGGGTAGGTGTGGCCGTCTTCCTGCCGTTCGACGATGATGGCAGTACTGACCACATGAGTAGTCGCAGCGAGGTAGAGCGAAGAGTCGCTCACTTTTGCGAGGAGCCGTGAGGATCGGTGGCTTGGATAAGAAGTCCTTGAGCCTGGGCAAGGGCTTGGTCTACCTCTCGGAGTCCACGCGAACTTCTCTTGATGCTTAAGTAGTTTGAAGAAGGGGAACCCTCGTTCTCCAAGCTTCGAGATAAATCGTTCGGGGCCGCCATGCACCAAGTTAGCTTCTGCACGTCTTTGATGCACATGGGAGCCTTCATGCTGGTGATGGCAGAGATCTTCTCGGGATTGGCTTCGATGCCGCGATGGCTGATGATGAAGCCAAGTAGTTTGCCCGATGGTACACCGAAGACGCACTTGTTCGGGTTGAGCTTCCAGCGGTACTTTCGCAAGGATGCGAAGGTCTCTTCAAGATCAGCGATGAGCGTGTCGGAGTTTCGGTCTTGACGACCACGTCATCCACATAGGCTTCGACGTTCTTGTTGAGCTGCTCTTTGAAGCAGGCCTGGATAGCTCGTTGGTATGTAGTGTCGACGTTCTTCAACCCGAAGGACATGGTCATGTAGCAGTATGCGCCAAATGGGGTGATGAACGCGGTCTTCTCCTGGTCTTCTTGCTTGATAGCGATCTGGTGGTACCCGGAGTAGCAGTCGAGGAAGCATAGCAGTCACCGCCCCGCCGTGGAGTCGATGACTTGGTCAATCCGCGGCAACCCGAAGGGGTCCTTGGGGCGAGTGCTTGTTGAGGTCGGTGTAGTCGACACACATCCTCCACTCGTTCGAGTTCTTCTTGCGGACGAGGACGGGGTTGGCTAGCCACTCAGGATGGAAGACTTCTCTGATGAAGCCGGCCGCGAGTAGTTTGGCGAGTTCCTTCTTGATGGCATCCCGTTTGTCGTCGGCGAAACGGCGGAGGTGTTGTCGCTTCGGGGTAGCTTTAAGATCGACGTTGAGTGAGTGCTCGATCAGCTGCCTGGGCACCCCTGGCATGTCCGCTGGCTTCCACGCGAAGATGTCTCGGTTAGCCCGCAGGAAGCTGACGAGCGCGTCTTCCTATTTCGGGTCGAGGCCGGCCCCGATAGTGGTAGTCTTGCTGCTGTCGCCTGTCCCAAGGTCAATTGATTTGACCTGCACCTGCTCAGGTGGGTGAGGCTTGTTGGCGTTATCTGACTTCTCTGGGATGTCGAGTTCACTTGGGGCAAGCTTTTTGGACGCAGCGTAGATCTCCATCATTGCGTTGGGTACTTGATCCGTGGCTGTGATTTCCACAGCTTCTGTGTCGCAGTCATGGGATATCTTCAAGTCCCCTTGTAACGAGAGTACACCGGCCGGGCTTGGCATCTTGAGTACCAAGTAGGTGTAGTGGGGTACCGCCATGAACTTGGCGATAGCTGGTCTGCCGAGGATGGCATGGTAGGACATCTCGAAATCCGCGACTTCGAACTTGACGTACTCGGTACGGTAGTTGTCTCTTGTTTCCCCGAAGGTGACTGGCAGAACCACTGAGCCCAGTGGAATAGTCGCGTTCCCGGGGACGATGCCGTAGAAAGGCGAGGTGCTCTTGGTGAGCATGTGGGTGATGTCGAGCTTCATCTTCTTCAAGGTCTTGGTGAAAAGGACATTGAGCCCGCTTCCACCGTCGATGAGGACCTTGTTGAGTCTAGAGCCCGCGACCACTGGCTTCAGGACGAGTTGGAACCGCCCTGGTTCAGAGAAGCTTGTCCATTGATCCGCGCGGGAGAAGGTGATGGGAACCTCCGACCACCTGAGAGGTGTTGGGACCGTTGGTTCAATGTTCATGACTTCTCGCCGAGTAGCTGTTTGAACTCGTCCGCTGGGTAGTCCGCCGAAGAGGATGTTCACCGTCTTGTCGGGTTCCTGGAAGTCGTCGTTGCCTTCGTCAGCTTTTTTCTTGCCTTTCTTGTCGTGAGGGTGTCGTTGTTCTGGAGTGTCCTTGAGTGCTCGCTGGAGTTGGTAGCACTGCTCGGTGGTGTGGTTGCCGTCCAGATGTCATGGACACTTCTCCTTCAGCAAGTCTTTGAAGCCGCCGGAGGTCTTCTTCGAGTTCTCTTTCGCAGGGCGCTGGATAGCCGCGACAGTGTTGTCTGGCTTGCGCTTGCGATTAGGACCCGAGTAGTTGCTGTTGCGACTGTCTTGGTTCTCGTTGTTGTTGTTGTTGTGTCCGCCCGTGTTCTGCTTGCTCTTGCCATGGATGGCGTCGTACTTGGCGTTGGCCTTGTCTTCTTCATCGGCCCGGAGAGGTGATCATGTCCTTGAAGTGGGTGATGGAGCGGGGCAGCGACGACCGAAGTCTTCGAAGGTGCGACGGTGGTAGAGACCGTCCCGGAAGAGGTCAATGACCTCCTTGTCGGTGACGTCGACTACGGTGGCGTGCTTGTCGAAGAAGTGTCGCATGTACTTGCGAAAGGTCTCGCCTTGTTCTGCTTCACCATTGCAAGGTCCATGCGAGTACCCGAGCGGCCCATAGCACCCGCGAAGTTGCCGGTGAACCTGTTCCAGGTCGGTCCCACTTGTCGATCGAGTACTTCTCCAGTGACTCGAGCCATGTAAGCGGAGCTTAATCCAGGCAGAAGGGGAAATAGAGGCACTTCGTGTTGTTATTTCCACCAGCATTCTCGATAGAGAGGGCATAGCATCTGGGCCACTGTATGGGGTCTTGCTTCGCGTCGTACTTGGAGCCAGAGGTTTGAATTTTTCTGGGAGGAGTAGGTTGCAAAGCCGAGAAGAGAAGGCGGGGAAGCCGCCGTTGTCGCCCGTCGTGGAGGACTTCTTCCGTCGCAGTTCTTCAATTTTCTGGCGGGCATCGAAGTCGCCATGTGAGGCACCGGAGACGTGGCTGTTCGCGTGGCCTCGACCGCCGTGATCGCCTCCGCCTCTGACCCTCCTTCCAGCTCTGTGGTTGGAGCTCCCGCCGCCACTGCCTCCGCCGCCAGGGTTGCGACGAGGGATGATTTCGCGATCACCACCTGCAGTGCCAGCGCTGTTGTCACCCTGAGAGGGTCCGCCGGCCATTGCCCGAGTACGGTTGGGGTTAGCCGGTAGCTCCGCTCGAGTACGGTTGCGTCCGTTGTCAGCTGCACTGTGGCTTGTGGCTTCGTTGTCGTGCTGGCGATTCCTGACGGGGGGCACTTGAGCGAATCTATTGTCGACTCGCATGAAGTAGGGGTCCTCTGCGAGCTTGGCGATGACTTCTCCCGCGCGCATCCCCTGAGTTGTGATAGACATGAGGCATTGCTCCGGGGTAGTGTGCACCCGACTCTCGACTTGGTCGAGAGCCTCTGCGAGGTTCCGGATGGGTAGGTTGTCTCGGAGACGTCGACGTCGTTCGTTCTGCTTTCTGTTGCGTTCACGTCGGGCAGTCCTGTTCTCGTCGGTTTCATCCGCGGGTGCATTGGCAGATAGCTCGTCTGCGGAGATATCCTCGAGATATCGGTCGCCAGCTGTCCCTGAGGGTCCCGGCGTGTCGCCAGCAGCCATGAAGACTTGGCGATCGGGGTTGCCGAGACTGGAGTCGGAGCTTGCCACCTATGTTTGAGTGTGCTCCTCAACTGGAGCGAGCGGTGTTCCCTCCTAGAAGGGAAGTGAGTCGAGGTAGGTGACGTAGCGTGAGTTCCCATCTGTCAGGTCTGCGGGCTTGCGGTCTGGCCAGTAGACGAATCTCCCGGCGGGTGTAGATGTTATAACCAGGCTAGAAGCCGGTCCTGACAAGGGTTGCTCTGTAGTGTTGTTCTCGGACTCGGGCTCATCACGGTCCGACTGTTGACGGTGAATTTCCGTCAACCTAGAGTACTTGTTATACATTGGTTTTGATTATGATTTGCAACTAACCCGCCACTAGGCATACTAATGATATAACAAGTTCACACTTGCATGTCGATTTTGGAGTTTGTTGTTTACGCAGGAAATCTACGCTAATGAGGAGACTTTCGGGATAAGTTCACCAAGCACTTTGGAATAAGATCATGAAGCCCGACAAGAGTCAAGACACGCGATGAACATGACTCCAAATGACCCGAGGACCGAAGCGTCAACATGCAAATCTTCAGGGACTCAACCAGAAAATAGCGAAGCTTGCATAGCAAGGATTCAAGCCTTAACCGTGAAGGAAACGACGTCAAAGGCCCACATGCAAGTGCACACGAATAAGGGATCACGCGAGAAGCAACCGGGGAGGAAACCGGGGCCGAACCGGGCCGGAGTGGGCTCGGGTCGGCCGGCCGGGCCGACCGGCCCGCCCCCACTCCGGGTCGGTTCGGTCCCCCTTTGCCCTAGGTGTTCGTCTATTTATTGCCTCCGCCGCCGTCGGCCACCACATCGAACAAATCATCCTACCGACGCCAATCACCAGAAAACCACCGCCGCAAGATGAGGGAGAGAGTTAGATGAGCTCGTCGCAAGGATCAACGCCGGCGGAGAGAAGGAAGCAAGAGGAGGACTCCAAGCCGCTGGCCTAGGGGTGTTCCCAAGCTCCATCACCGTCATCTTCATCGACGACGTTCTCCGGAGTCTCCATCACCCCTATGTGCTTCAATCCGTGTAAGATGATGGGGTAATGTCTCCGTTCATCCCTAGGATTAGATGGATACATGCTATGTGATCGCTACTCGATTTGTGGTTTCAATCTATTGTTTTCATGTTGATGATGCTTTGATGATTAAGGTTAGCTACCATGTTTTTCGGGCGTATGATATCCGCTACTCCCATAGATTCCATCAACATACCGTGTCCATCATAGGTCTAGTCACGAATACCTTCGCGTAGGGACGATACGAGAGGAGGGAAAGGGCGAAACCGTGGTCACAACCCCCGTAGATTGGTTTACCGCTTTCGTGTAGTAGATGCATACCATGTTATCCTAGATCCTAGGGAGGGAACGCTTATCTTTCTTAATCACTCTCTTGTGTTCACCCCTTTATCATATAGTTTAACCCTAGACTTGTTTGATCAACTTAACCTAGATTAACTTAGGTTAGATTGTCTTTACTTTTAGATTAATACTCTCTTTCAAAGGTTTTCCATTCAACTAGATTAGTACTTGGTTAAGCGCTAGTAATCCCCTTGCTCCGCGGATTGACAAGAACCTTGGGAATCCCGTGGTGAACAAGGTGTAGGTCCGTACGCTTGCGGATCGTAGGTGGATACGAGTTTTATCCGTCAACAAGCCCCTTTTTCTGGCGCCGTTGCCGGGGAGCAAGCCAGTTTGCTACGTTTAATCTAGTATTAATTTTGTTGATTACTAACACCTAACCCTTATTTTCTAAAAAAAGAGAAAAAATCTTTTTTGTTTTTTTCTACTTTTCTTGTGCCTAGATGGATTTGTTCACCTCACCATTGGAAGACGAAGAGATGTCGCTAAGGGAGCTAGCAATGCCGTTAATGGAAGACATTGAGATGCAAAAATCAGATTTGACGTTTGCTACAACCCACTATGAAGTGAAGCCTGGAATCATCAAGTTACTAGCGACAAAACCATTTAGAGGATTGGAGGATGACAACCCATATAGACACATTAAGGAATTCACGATGTTATGCAACACGGTGCAACAAAAAGGAGTTCGGCCGCTTGGTTCAAGTGGAATCTTTTTCCATTCTCTCTCGAAGATGAAGCGCGAAGATGGTACACACTTGCGTCCGTTGAAGCAAAAGGAAATTGGGATGAGCTAGTGAAGAAATTTCTTTTGAAGTTCTTTCCCATAAGCAAGGTTCAAGATTTAAGGAGGCAAGTGCTCACTTTCAAGCAAGGAGAGGATGAAGGAATTGATGAAGCATGGGACCGATTTAATGAACTACTTGAGCGAGGCCCGAACTTGGGATTTTACGGTGACTTGATGTTGCATACCTTTTATTTTTCACTAACCCCTAACTCGTCTCGTTTTGTAAGCATGTGTGCAGGCGGTGATATAATGGATAAAACAATTAGTGAAGCCGCACAAATCTTACAAAGGATAAGCAATGGACAAAGAACAATACAAGATTGGCAAAGATGTTGTCGAGAGGAGCAAAATGACAAAAGCAAGCCCAAGGTGCTTGCTGAAATTTCTGAAAAAGATGAACCGAAGGTCAAGGAAGATGAACCGACCATACAAGAAAGTGAAGATCCACTTCCTAAGGTAAGAGAAGTCATTTCGGATGTTAAAAATGTTGAAACTAACATGAATGTAGGCCGAAGTATGTGGAATGCTAGAAGCAATCCGGTTGGGTTCAAGTTGATTTTGCCCCACTAATTAACTACCGAAGGAAGGAGGAACGCCGACACATTGCCAAACTAATTGAAGATATATTTGATCAAGAGATGAGTGGAGAGTCGATCCAAAAGATGTTTGAAGAAGAAAGAGAAGGAGATGAAGGATGGATCGACCGGTTTAACAACTCAAAGATTTATGATGAAGGAAGAGAAGAGTACAACCGTGATGAGCCTAGTGACTCAAAGGATAAATGGGAGGAGATAGGACTCAAGCTAGATGATAGCTTGTGTGCTATTGAAGCCTACACACTAGCAAATCAAGACATGGAAGTACTCAAGGATGAAGAAAAGAGTGAATCAACAATGAGCGATCTTGACGACATGTGGTACATGGAAGATAAAGAAAGCAACATACAAGTCTTTGAAGATGAAGATCCGGTTGATAAAGAAGACTTCAAAGAAGAGATGAATGCGTACATAGTTGAAGGATTACATGTTCCACATGATGAGTTGAAGAAATTGCAAGATGGTGATGAAGAGGCAACTACACTTGTTGAGATCGATTCGCCCTCAACACCACTTGATGAACCAAATATCACTCTTACTGAAAAATCTCTAAGGCCAAGGTACGTGCTGAAATATCAAGATATTATTGGTATTGATGTTGATAAATTCAAATACTCATGCTCAACCAATAGTATGAATGATAGTTTAATGTCTATGCCTTGTTCCAATAGTGATCATGTTGATAGGCTAGATTTTCTTGAGAATGAAAAAGAGGAAACATTTATTTTTGATCCAATTAATCTCACACCTAAACAACCTTTGCCTAATTATGAGCTAAGTGCTATGCATGAAACATATGCTTCTTTTATTTACACCTTGACTTGTTGCTACAATTCACATGTGGTGTTAATTATGGACGCGTATGTTTACAGTAAGTTTTGTAAATCTCGATCATGCTTTGCGCTTGGTCAAGCTAATGACCTTAAAGAATCATATGTCGGGAAAGGCCCGATTTTCACTAACCATGTAGACAGGCTTGAATAATGAAAAAAAAAGAAGTCATGCCTAATGGAGTTGCAAGATAAATCATCAACCTCTCCGAATCCCGTGATGGATGCTGCTGTCTTCATCAATTTGAGAGCTTGTTCAGAGGTGTACAAATGAAGAAAATGAGATATTCAGAAGCTCCATCGAATTACCATTCCAATGCATCAAGAACCAACAAGTTTGAAGACCCGTGCAAGGAGTTATGGAGGAAACATTGAGCGTTGCGCGTTCTGAAAAGGACAGATTTCATCACCGAAGTAAAACGGACGTAACTCTCTTGTCCCGAGTCCGATTTGAGCAAATAAAGACTCGTTGGAAACAAAATTTTGTGCACTGTGCAATGGAGTAGAGCTTGAGTATACTTTCTGTTCTGGACATTAAAAAAATAATAGAGTGAAGGCAGCACCGAAGGATGATAGAGAAGGAGATAACGATGAAACAAAAGGATGCTTTGGGCAAGTCTTCTATAAGTAATCAAGCACAACATGGGAAGTAAATTAAAGCTGCATTGGTACCTTTTCTTTTTGCATGAAGGGCCATGGCTATGCAACGAAAAGAAGGTATGTGAGAAAGTCGAGCTCTATGACTTTAAATGAAGCGCTTTTCGGGAGGCAACCCATTTCTTTTTTTTATTCCTTTCTTAGAGAGAATAAAGAATGACACCACCTTATGATGATCAACTTGTGGTTATTAATCTAAGTTTAGTTTTCTTTTTAGAACCACCATCATGTTCGTGCTCATATTTATTTATTTGCATGCATTGCATTTTGTTATCAACATTATGTTTGTTTGCATGTGCATGTTTTGCATATAGTTGGCTTGGTTGTTTTAAGGCTTAATGATGTATGCTTTCATATCCATGTTAATGCTCCAGCTGGGCATTTTCCTTTTGTGATCTTGTGTAAACGTGGTGTTTAAACATGATTGCGGACCATCATCGTTAAGTTCGATAAACCTAGCTAGCTTTTCATATGTTTTCATGTTGCTTTGGTCAGTCTATAAGCTTTGCAATGCGCTTAATTTTCCTTGTGCTATAAGGGTTATTGATTTAGGGATAGACATGGTGTTTTAACCCTTGATAAATAAACCTTTATGGCTATGGAGAAATTCGGCAACCTAGTTGTAAACATGGTGTTTAGAACTAGGTGAAAACATTGTCTTTGTTTATATGCTTTCCTATCATGTGCATACACACCTTGCACCACGTACACTCATTAGGTTTTTATTCCTCATTAAACAAATTATGCCACAAGTTAAGAATCTTAGGAGACATTGTTGGATTGTTGGCAATTCTATCTACTCCCAACCGTCACCTTGGGGGTAGAATGTGCGTTTAAAACGTCTTACAGGCAAGATAAAGACTCTCACTACAAGGAAATTAAAGGATGGCTAAGAAGTGCTTTGTCTTCTTCTTCCATGACTAGCAAAATGCTAAGCATAGGGGAGACCCTGAATCTTCAACACGGAAGTGCAACATGACACTCTAGAATATAGAATGATAAAGATCGTTAACATCTCCGGATCAATGCGCAAGAAGCCACCAATCTCATCAAAATTCTGCATGGTCTCGAAGGAAAAACACAAGATATTTTTGGATATTTAGAAGCCCCATGAAGTTACGATTCCAACAAATCAAGAATCAAGATAATCGGAGGTTCCTACAAGCGGTTATGCCCGAATCACCGAGTGCAACACGTCCTGAAATCAGTTTTGGACACACGCAGCGCTGAAGTAAAACGGACATAGCTCCCTTGTTTGAACTCCGTTTTCGATGAATGACCACACGTTGGAAAGGTAATTTCATAAACTTTTCAATAGAGCTATATTTATATTTTCTGTTCTGGATAGAGGGGGGAATCCATGAAAAAGAGACAGCAAGGAGATGATGAGAACAAGAAAGAGGAGATGGTGATGACAACATTGAAAAGAAGGGTGACCAATGAATCCATTAAGCATAGAAGATCAAATTCAGAAGTTTAGGAGCATGAATAAATCAAGACAAAAGCAAAAGCCACATCGATACATGGAGATGTCAGAAGAAGGCAACGAAGAATTACAAAGGATGGTAACATCTCCATGGACCTTCTCTTTTCCAAACACAAATGCTTGTAAGTATGCCTTCAACCTCAACTAGGTGCAACCTTTTGTTTTTCTCTTCAAACAATAAAATGGCTACTAGGAGGACAACCTAGGTTTATTTTTACTTTCAATAGATAAGCATGACCATGTGTTCACCTCGATGTTCTATATTGCCTATGCTTACGGAAAGATGATGAAAGTTGCCGCTTTGTTTTACCTACATGAAGTTATACATGTTTTGGCTAATTACTCTCTATAATATGATCTGAAATTAATTTAAATACCGGCTCTTTTATTTGTGGAGGTGAAATGACTATGCTCTAGACCCACATACATATCTTTGCTCTTTGATTTAAGTTTATGGATAGCCGGATAACTTGTTGTTTTTATGAAAACTTAACTTTTATGCTATCTACATATTTGTGATGCTCTTGTAAAGTTCTACCTACCAAAGCCATATACATATATGCTTTATGATAACAAAACCCGTAGATTGCAAACATATGTTTTGATGAGTTGGATTAGGATTGATTTCTATGGTTCGAGACTAAGAAGTCTGGTCATTCCTTTGTGTAACTTTTTCATGCTAGCCTTTTTGTCCATGCATTGTGGGTTTTCACATCGAAAATTTCACAAACTTCCCTAGGCATCTACCCTAAACCAAAAACATCTTTTTGTGATCACCTCCTTGTCCACAACCCAATTTGAGTATGGAGTAAAATTCTCGATGGAGATTCAAATATTCTACAATATTATGGAATTTATACTTACTTTAGCAGTCATTTCCCCTCTCTTTTATGCTCGAGGACGAGCATCGTTCAAGCATGGGGGAGGAGTCATTCTCTGACACAAATGCTATGTAAGTATTATGTTGCAAAAAGTTTTGAGGAGCAAAAGAAAAAATGAATAAAAATGAAAAATGAAAAAAATATAATAAGAAGAAAAGAAAAGTAAGAAAAATAGGAAGAATAAAGTGAAAAAAAGAAAGAGAGAAAAATGAGAAGGAAATAAAATAAAGAAAAAAAATAAAGATGCTCCTCGGTTCTTTTTGCTTCATAAGTTCTCAAGTGCCTTGATGACACATCCATACTCAAATCTTCCAACCATGTGCAATCCGATAATGAGGACTTCACTCGTGCCTCTGGATCATCCATTTGCCACTTGCACATGTCCACTTATCTAAATGCGTGTGTTTCGTCCCTCTCTCTTTCCAACATTTATTTTCCATGGCCTTTTTGACGAGTCTCGGTAATTCCAATAAATCTCTCTCTTAATTTGACAATATTTCGGATGTATGTTTTGCTAGGATTGTTTTTAACCTTCCAAGCTCCACATAAGCCTTCCACTATCACATATGAGTAGAGTAGGTTGAAAATAATCTAGTATAGGCTTGAGTGACTTGATGAGATGAGTGTTCCATGAGCTTTTGCAAGAGATTTTCACTTATGTTGGATATGCATCTTTTTGAAAATCTTCCATGTGACAAGGTAATGGTTTGAAGTTCACTTAAGTTTGAGAGCATCATGTTTATTAAATGTGGCTTGTTCTTTATTGTTAGTCTATCTTCCATAATGAAAAAGAAGCCGGTCACAACTTGAACTTTAAAAATAAATTCTTAAGAGAGAGCAATTTGTCTCGTCATGAATGACTAAGTGCAGGGATAACATTGTAAGGCAACGCTGATTTCCCTTTTAAGCGAGGACCACTTACTCGAGGACGAGCAAGGTTTAAGCATGGGGGAGATGTTGACGGTGAATTTCCGTCAACCTAGAGTACTTGTTATACATTGGTTTTGATTATGATTTGCAACTAACCCGCCACTAGGCATACTAATGATATAACAAGTTCACACTTGCATGTCGATTTTGGAGTTTGTTGTTTACGCGAGAAATCTACGCTAATGAGGAGACTTTCGGGATAAGTTCACCAAGCACTTTGGAAGAAGATCATGAAGCCCGACAAGAGTCAAGACACACGATGAACATGACTCCAAATGACCCGAGGACCGAAGCGTCAACATGCAAATCTTCAGGGACTCAACCAGAAAACAGCGAAGCTTGCATAGCAAGGATTCAAGCCTTAACCGTGAAGGAAACGACGTCAAAGGCCCACATGCAAGTGCACACGAATAAGGGATCACGCGAGAAGCAACCGGGGAGGAAACCGGGGCCGAACCAGCCGAAGTGGGCACGGGTCGGCGGCTCGGGGCCGACCGGCCCAGCCCCACTCCGGGGTCGGTTCGGTCCCCCCTTTGCCCTAGGTGTTCGTCTATTTATTGCCTCCGCCGCCGTCGGCCACCACATCGAACAAATCATCCTACCGACGCCAATCACCGAAAAAACCGCCGCCGCAAGATGAGGGAGAGAGTTAGATGAGCTCGTCGCAAGGATCAACGCCGGCGGAGAGAAGGAAGCAAGAGGAGGACTCCAAGCCGCTGGCCTAGGGGTGTTCCCAAGCTCCATCACCGTCATCTTCATCGACGACGTTCTCCGGAGTCTCCATCACCCCTATGTGCTTCAATCCGTGTAAGATGATGGGGTAATGTCTCCGTTCATCCCTAGGATTAGATGGATACATGCTATGTGATCGCTACTCGATTTGTGGTTTCAATCTATTGTTTTCATGTTGATGATGCTTTGATGATTAAGGTTAGCTACCATGTTTTTCGGGCGTATGATATCCGCTACTCCCATAGATTCCATCAACATACCGTGTCCATCATAGGTCTAGTCACGAATACCTTCGCGTAGGGACAGTACGAGAGGAGGGAAAGGGCGAAACCGTGGTCACAACCCCCGGTAGATTGGTTTACCGCTTTCGTGTAGTAGATGCATACCATGTTATCCTAGATCCTAAGGAGGGAACGCTTATCTTTCTTAATCACTCTCTTGTGTTCACCCCTTTATCATATAGTTTAACCCTAGACTTGTTTGATCAACTTAACCTAGATTAACTTAGGTTAGATTGTCTTTACTTTTAGATTAATACTCTCTTTCAAAGGTTTTCCATTCAACTAGATTAGTACTTGGTTAAGCGCTAGTAATCCCCTTGCTCCGCGGATTGACAAGAACCTTGGGAATCTCGTGGTGAAAAAGGTGTAGGTCCGTACGCTTGCGGATCGTAGGTGGATACGAGTTTTATCCGTCAACACCGACCCAAAGTCGAACTCGTAGGAAGAGTCCGAGTAGAAGCCCGAGAGGGGGTTGGAGTCCGAGTTGTAGCCGAGGACGGTGTTGGAGTCCGAGTCGCACTCGGGTACGATCTCCTTGCCGGCCCGACGCGCAGTGGGAGCCTTCGCGTGGGCCCTACTGACGTTGCGGGGGCCACATGTGAAGCGCTCACGGAGTGGGAAGTCCGCATGCGATGGATAAGTAACTGACTCGCATACGATAGCCCACGAGGACGTCGAGTTCGAGTTGGAGGCGGATTCGAGCTCGAAGTCGGCGTGTTGGTTGTAGAGCGAAATTTCGCCGAATTTTCCGGTGAGATTGCCCGTGACTACTTCGGGAAGTGTCACGAGCCCGATCTCCGGGTTGGGCGGCATGGTGAGGCAGCGCTGGAAGGATCTAGTGCCGTCAGCAGTGCAGACCCAGGAGCCGAAGACGAAGGTGTCGCCGCGGTTGAAGGCGGCGGCTGGCTTGATGAAGAGCGAAGCCGTCGAGTTCGCCATGAGATCTTCGGCGAGATCCCCTACCGGCGCACCGAGCTGTCGGTGTTTTAGACCGGCAACTTACCAAGGGGGAGTACCACGAGGTAGATGAATGTGGCCTCGCCGAGATCGGTAACTCGAAGGAAGAGACACGTGGCACACAATTTAGACGGGTTCGGGCCGCGAGGTGTGTAATACCCTACGTCCGTATGCTTGCGTAGCTCTGGATTGATTGGATGTGATTACAAGATGATGTGTAATCTGATGATCGTGAGAGAGAGAGGGGTCCCCGCCTCGCCTTATATAGTCCGAGAGGCAGGATTACAGGTTGGTTTAGGGAGAGAGTACTAGTCGAGTACGTCTAGGAGTCCTCTACACAGTGCGAGACACGTATAGCTTCCTATCCGAGTACTTCTCCACTGTGGTCCTTGCGCTTCACGCCATCAGGTGCCGTGCAGCACAAGTCGAGTAGTCCCAGGGGCCCACCGAGTAGTCGGTCCTGGTACCCACCGAGGTAGTGGGCCCAGGGAGGTCCATACGACAGGGATGGCCTCACCAGGAGGGTTGGCGGAACAACACCAGGATATTATTCCCAGGCGGTGTTAGTGGGCTGGCGTGGCGGTGATTCGCCTTTGACTCGAGCGCCCGCGTTGTGTCAGAACATTAAATGCTCCGGTCGGGGGAATGGGTGCGGGAGCGGCGGACCCGTGAGAGCCTCGAGCGAGGCGGAGTCTCGCCCGAGGGGGCGTCCAGCCCTTGAGCGAGGGCGAGTTCGGCGGTACGGCGGCCGTGCCCCTCGAGCGAATGCCTTAACCTTACATCGATGTTTGGCCACAAATTTGTTAGATTTCTGAGCAGATGGATTGCAGCATCACTATTTTTATCGGTAATGCTTCGTATCGGGAGTCCAACGCGCCCGTCCGCAGGCCCACCACGCGTGCAACATACTTATCCTTTCCACCATCCGTACTAGCCTTCTAGCTTTTCAGTTCACCTGCCCCTCATCTTCTCTAGCCGAACTCTCTATTCTCTCTCAGCCCGTTCCATGGACGGGGCCGCACTCCGTCGGGGAGGGATTTCGTTGGCCTTCGCTCTCCCACGGCGAGGCGCTTCACGAGCGCAGCCGTGCGCTCCCCTCCACGTCCGGGCGTGCGGGCGCATGTCGCCGAGCAAGGAGGAGGGGGTGCTGGGCGCGGCCGGGGGTGAGCTGTGCAGGCCACACGCTCCCCAGCGGCTGTGGAGGCGAGCCGCGCCGCAAACTGCTCCGAAGTGAGGATGTCAGGTTTGACGCCTATGTTGCAAGCGAATGTCTGATGTGTTTCAGTTGTTTCGAAAAAATGTTGCAAGTATTTCATGATGATGTTGCAAAAGTAGATCTTGATGTTGCGATGTTGCATATGTGCCTCGCGCGCGTTGCAAGTGTGTTATCTGAATGTTGGATTTTTCATAGAGACATTAGCTCGCCATCAGCAGGCCACCCCCCTTGGCCAAGGCCGCAGTCGGATGCGAGGCATCCGAGGTCGCCAGCCGGCCACCACTTCCCCACGATGGCCGCGAAGAACGTGCCTCCTCCTGTTTTTTTTATTTTTTTATGTCAAATGTTGTATATCGGTGTTGTAACAATGCCTTGACATGTTGTAATCGGTCGTCTTCATGATATAACTGTTTCTCGTTTATGTTGCAAATCATTATGCACATGTTGCATCCGTGTTCTTGACATATTGCAAGTGTCTCATGCGAATGTTTCAAAATTAGGTCTAAATTTTTCAATGTTGCGAATGCGAGTCTCGATGTTGCAGACATGTGTTGTTAGATGTTGCAAACATTATTTTTCAATGTTGCAGACGTTGCGTTTCGATGTTGCAGACATGTGGTGTTGGGTGTTGTGTTGAGGAGAAGGGAGACGAGGTTACTGATGTTGGATGTTGCACGCAACACGGGTCGCAACATGGTAGCAATATAGTCGCAACATGGGGGAGGGGAAAAGGAAAACTCGTGTTGGATGTTGCAAGCAACCGCGTTCGCAACATTTTCGTAACACATTCGCAACACGCTCGCAACATTTACCTGGTAGTCTTTAGATCTAACGTCTGACGATTGAGGATCCTAAGATCTAACGGTCACGGACCCGTCCGACGCTAGCGCCCGGATCGTACGTCCGGGCGCTAGCAGTGCCCTATTTTTATCGATGGCGGGGAACGCGTGTGGCTGAGGGAACACAAATTGAGAGAAGACATAGGAAGGGGAAAAGGAGGTGAGAAAAAATTGAGAGGATGACATGTGGGTTCATTTGTAATGGGTAAATTAGACCTTTTACATTAAGATCTTATGTTTATGAAGCTAGAGCACCTCAATGTGGCAAACGCGTACATTAGCTTCATATTTTTCTAAAGTTGCTAAGTGGAATTGAGAAATGGTGGAGGAGATGGTGTGGAGTTGGTTTTTGAAAGGTGGAGTGCTGCTAATCGAGGACGTGTGGAGTTGGTTTTCGAAAGGTGGAGTGCTGCCGAACACTCTGTTAATATGGGTCATTTCATTCCGAGACATCCTCTACTCGCTGCCTCGCGTGTAGTAGCAGGTGGTTGTGCCGTGTCGTGCTCGTCGTGTCCTAAAAATTCACAACCATGAGGATTTGAACTATGGTTCACTAAATGCGACCATACCTCAACTCCTCTAACCAACTAAGTTAGAAGACTTTTAGTGCAACTTACCATGTTGACCGGTCTATCAAACTAAGTTAGAGGACCTTTTGTGTAACTTGTTGTGCTAGTCGCGCCCTAGCACCATGTTGTGTCGTGCCGTGTTCGCCCCGTGCCCTTGCAGGCTTTGCAGCTCGCCGCGCCGTGTCGTGCTCTTGGGCGCGAGAACCAGGGAGAGAATCTTTTCTTTTTTTAAAGAGACACCACAAAGACACCTCGTATCTGATTCATATCAAGGAAAATAATCGGCGATAAAAAAGGACAACTTAACACAAAACGACAAAAAAATAAAATTACAATGAAGAACGCTATGGTTGTCTTCTTCCTTTGATTGTTCTTCGTCCACCGGAGCTTGAAAATTGCATCGGAAAGGCAAGAAAGGAAAGAAGCACCTACAAATGTTATCGTCACACAAAGCTTTGAAGACCGCAAAAACCACTAGCCGCTTACAATTTAGCAACCGCTGAAAAACATCGGTTGGAGCAACACCCCAAGCACCGCAGCTACAATCCATCATCACCAAAACGAGAGGGTAGAAGAAACCGAGATCTTGATGTAGAACACATCAAAGAAGAAAGAGCATCTCCTAACCGACACACCACTTGCAAAGATCTAAAGAGAGCCAACGGATATGTCACCGGCCCTTCGTCGACGTCGGAACAGTACACCGTCAAGGTAAGGAAAGGCGGGGAGAAATAGGTAAGGCGACACCGTCAAGGTAAGGAAAGGCACGAGAAATAGGTAAGGCACCGGCCCGGCGGGCCACCAAAGACCGTACGACAGTAAGGCACCGGCCAACGGGCCACCAAAGAACCCGTACTTTTCTCTCGAATAAATCAGCACCACCTTGTTGATGTCCGCGTGTTCCGTATTCGTACTTTGGGGTCAAACCCGACAAGTTTTGGCTGGGGATTTGATGTGCGTGTTCCGTGTTCGTACTTTGAGTGGACCCATTATCCTATTATAAAAATTATCGTAAGTAATGATCCGCTTGTTCGTTTTTGGTAGGGTGATGCTGGTTTGTTCTAAGAGAGAAGCTTCTTTGGTGGTTGGTTTGTTCGAGAGAAAAAATCTTGGTCAGTTGGTCGATAAGCCATGACGAACGGGACTATGTCTTGGCATGCACAATTATGTCTTAAACGACCTCTAAAACACATACGGAGGGAGTAATGAACATTCTAGTACATCTCATGTGTTTTGAAAAGTAACACCCAATAGTTCAGGATGCTTTGCCCTAGACTAACAAAACATATTTAGGCGCTCATCTGGGAGTGCATAAATAGCTCCTACAAATGAAGGTTCCCGCGAGTCGGAGAAGTCATATAGCCCTACTAGGAGGGCTTACTTTGCCTGCAGGAATAAAGCATTTTTCCTCACTGGTGGAGCGGTATTATCACTGGCAAAAAAAAAACGCATGATGATACTATACCTATACATAGTTAACATGATAAAATGTCATAGAAAAAGAACTGCATCAGTCTTAATAGTGAAAATCATGACTGATATACGGTTTACTTATGCACCAAATAAATGTGAAGTAGTCAAGGACAAGTAAACTTACAAGACTGAAAAACTCTTTGTTCTGCATCTGAATTTTCAGTATGTCTGCAGTAATTTGATCCTGAAACTGAATTTAAAAAAGTGATTAAAATCACAGTAATAAAGATTATGTCACTAATGTGCTGCAAGTTGCCTATACAACAACATAGCCTTTTGTCCCAAGAAAGTTGCCTATGTTGATTTGTTTATTATATTGGTTCCAGGAATGGGTAAAATGTTATGTAGACTACTTGAGATAGCAACATTTTCTTATCAAACACACCAATTTATTTCCTGATCAACTCTATGGTAAGTCTCTGGTCATGAGAGTTTTAGTAGTTCACCAAATTGGTTTGTTATTTTGGAGTTATTACAATTGCAATACCCATTGTTGTGTTTTTATTGTAGCATCTACATTATTAGATGCACACAAGCAAACCTGAGAAAGCCGCAATGCGTTGTGAATTAGCTAGATCACTCCAGTGCCAAAATTGAATTTATCTACTTCACTTGTCCATTAACTTCTGTACCTCTTTTTTTTTCACAGTATGACAAGCATAGTAAATAATGATTGGAGATCGATCAAGAGGCCACTACAACACAACCCTCACAAAAAAAGGAAAAATCTGCCAACACCCTATGAAGAACCCTAAGGGATAATGGAGTTTGCTAAAAAAAGTAGGGATAATGGTGGGAGGACCCAGTTTTTACATATCATGTATGACACAAATAGCAGAGCACATTAAGGAAATCGCCGGACATACATCTGGTAATCCTTCAGTTTTGGGATCAGGCTATGTTGGCATAAATAGTACAAACCTCGAGGCTGAAGTTGTATTGTATTAGACAAACATATAGCAGTGTAAAAAAATGATTCAGTTGTTAGAATTATTAGACTATTTCACCTCATTATTCTGAACTTAGTCAGATTTCAGCAGCAGTAGATAAATGTAACCAAACATTAAAATGCATAATTCTGGTAAACAATCATTAAGAAAACTCACCTTGGGTGCAGTAAATTAGAGCTCTGAGCTTCCGTGCTGTTACGGAAGAACTCGCAAAATGCTTGAAGAAAGAGCCATTTGGGAAAAAATTTGGGAGATATAAGAATATAATGTTGGAATACGAGCGAGTATTTTAAAATAAATCACAAGAGCAAACATTGCTCAAACATAAACTCCTTTCAGTTAAAAAACATACGTCCATCTGAACTTTCAAGGACATACGACAACTTGAGCCTCTTGCCTAACAATCGTTATTAGTGTATGTTTTAATTGATTAGACGTGAATACATACGAGCGTAAGAAGGTGCCTAGGTGATGCACATTGACAAAAGATGGATGTACCTACATTTAAATTGAAATGATTGACTTAAAAGGCAAAAAATACTAAACTTTACAGGCGAGCCAACATACACATTAGGTGATTTTTTTGGGGGAAACATACTTTTGATTTTCTCATTCTTGTCCCCATAAAAGATACTTTGAAAAAAATGTTTCAACATCTATTAGCATTTGTAATAATTAGCATTGTTATAAGGCAGCCATATATAACAGACAGTACAAGTTCCACTGATTCTAAATCTTATTGACAGATCAAATATTTCAGTGCATTTTGTATCTAAACATTCAAAATGCATTTAGAAAAATTTATATGTCTTCAACAACGAAATGAAAGGCGCTCTTACATGAATTATGCTAGTGATCCTGGGAATATGCTGTCATCATATGACTTTGAATATTATTTGAAGAATAACCTAGGCTATAACAGTTACCTCTAATATGTTGTTTATTGCTTTTTGGAGAGCCAACTTAACATCAGTAGAATCAACATCTCCACTTTCGTAATCAACAATAAGTTTCCTCCATGCTTGAAAATATTCTGTACAAGGCAACCAAAACAAATAATTGAATATAATGCTGGGAATTATAGCACCAATATTTGCAGCACCATAAGAACTGTTCCCATATTGTAGCCTCTTTAGCTAAGTTGATTTACAAAATAGACCTTTCACAAACAGGTTAAAGCACAAAAGCTGCAGAGGAAAGGGTTAAATTCCTCTTTGTCACCTTGGAGCGTGGAAATAATGGAAGCATTGCAATGAACATGTTTTCAATGGTGTCACCCTCTCAGGAAGTTAAGAGAAACAGTGATGTTGCTTCATCTTTTTGATGCCTTGCTTTGCTAGATCTAGATCGGCTCTGTACCCAGGTGTGGCAGAACTGTATAGTTAGTAGTGTGTTGGAATGGGTCTTTCTAACATACCATTTGTATTAGGCCCTTTTTCCTTTTAAAACAAAAACACACACCTCTATCTTTTAATACGAATGCATAATTGCTAACCAAGATCCACCACAAAACCAAACCATCAACCACCTTCAACCCCTTTGCAAATGTGCCAACCCCATATGTATACCACCATAAGTGTGAGTGAGTTAGCATTTTCACAAACATTTTTCATAAAGGGATTTTCACTCTCTTCACCATGCCACTCGATCCTAGCAACATCGCAATGTTAGATCGCCCAAAGGCACTAGATAACCAATATGCAAACAAGTTTGCCCCTCTTGATAGTACGACCATCTATCCTAAACCCGACTACAAACTTCTACACACTTATGACCAGAAATCAAATTCCTATTGGATATACTCCTTTGCCTTGCGCATTCCATTCCATCTTCTCCAATATCCATCTACATCATCACAAATAATATGATCCACTTCATATCATGACGTGTTGGCTGGGATCGATCTTGACTTCATTGCTCTTCACCGTTGCATTGGTCCATCGATGCCAAGTCATCACTCAAGCATCCTCGCCACGCGGTCCAAAGACTTAGCCTCGACTTTCCCTTCAAACTTGCAACCGGTCCGTCAAGCCAAGTCTCGTCTTGATCTTCTCCATCTAGTCACATGACTCCATGTCATGTATCAAATGCAATGAGCTCCTTCATCACATAATTACTTGTGGACTAAACACCTGTGTATTTCACTCAACCACACATTAGTCCTCCTAAGTTGTCACTCAATTACCAAAACCAAACAAGGACCTTTAGCGCTGTTGACGGTGAAAATCCGTCAACCTAGCCACGAGTTTACCTTCGGTGTTGGCATGAGTTTTATACCTTATCCATTGGTACTAACCCCCGTGGTATAACAAGTCTACGTGTGCATGTCGGTTTTGGAGTTTAATGTTTATGCAGGGTTTTAGTGTTGAATGCAAGACTTTCGGGATAAGTCCATCAAGCACCTCATGACAAGACCTTGAAGCCCCGTACAAGTCATGCAATGAAGCAACCTAACTCCAAGAAGCTGGGACTTGATCCGAGAAGACGGCGACTCCGTGGACCCGACCGTAAAAGTGCCGAATCTTGCAAGACAAGGAGTTGAGTCCACCCGCAGAAACCGATGACATGGACCTACATGCAGAAGAGGGAAACATCCGAGAAGCAAGGAAGGTCCGACGTGGCGGAGCCCACGGGCCGGGCCTAAATGGGCCCAGGCCGCCGGCTCAGTCCGCCCGCCTGTGCCCATTTAGGGCCCAAACACCCTCTCCCTTGCCCTAGCCGCCAATCGGGATATTTATACAGCCCCCTCGACCGAGAGCCACGCAGAGAAGATTTCGTCGTCGCGCAGGAAGCAAGAGAAGAGAGGACACCATCTCGGGAGAGGAGAGGGTCGAGCTAGTTGACCAGGGCTTCCCTAGCCGACGCGGGGGAACCTTGCACGAAGAATGTCACGGAAGTTCCCCGAGCTAGAAGCAAGATCAAGGAAGGATCCCGTGGTGATCTTGTGTATGTATCATTGTTATAGTTGAATTATCAAGTTGAATCTTTCCCTAGCGATCAAGTGTTTCCTCGAAGATTTTGTTTTTTGATCGGCTTTGCTTATTCCAATTCTATTCTCGAGATAGATTACATAGGGTGTTCTTGTAGCCGCGGTGGCTAGAGGTACACGCTAGATCTTCCGAAAGAATCTCGACTTGTCTTTTGACTCGCCCTAAGCTCCCCGCATGAATAGGGATACGTTGTGACAGAACGGGGGTCTTTATTTCAAAATTCTGAGGTCTATTTAAACTTTGTGAGCATGTTAATACTTGTGGGATAAGCTTAATAAGAATCTACCCTCCGTGGAGGTGAAGGCTAGTACTTTATGGAACTTTAACGAATTAAACTTTTGAGAGCATTATGTTTTTTTTCATGTATGATCAAGTGCAAGGTTTAAACATTGTTTGGCAATGATGATATCCATTGAAGGCTTACTCGAGGACGAGCAAGGTTTAAGCATGGGGGAGATGTTGACGGTGAAAATCCGTCAACCTAGCCATGAGTTTACCTTCGGTGTTGGCATAACTTTTGTATCTTATTCATTAGTACTAACCCCCGTGGTATAACAAGTTCACTTGTGCATGTCGGTTTTGGAGTTATGTGTTTACGCAGGGGTTTTAACGTTGAAAGCAAGACTTCGGGATAAGTTCATTAAGCACCTCATGACAAGACCTTGAAGCCCGATACAAGTCAAGCAATGAAGTGAACATGACTCCAAGAGCCCAAGGACCAAGCCCGAGAAGATGATAAACTCCGAGGACCGAACCGAGAAAAGTCTTGAATCTTGCAAGACAAGGAGTTGAGTCCAATTCGGAGAGAAACCGACGTCAAGGGCCCACATGCAAAAGGGGAGAACATCTAGAAGACGTGGGAAGCAACACGGGCGAAGCGAGGCCGCGGGATGGGCCGAGTGGGCCCGGGCCGGCCGGCCCGGGCCGGCCGGCCCGGCCCCAATGCGGGGCCCAATCGGCCTCTCCTTTGACCTAATTGCTTCTCGGGCTATAAATAGCCCCCTGTCCGAGAGCCACGCGAACCGAAGTCGTATTCCGCCGCCGAGGAGCGAGAGAAGCTTGAGGGACACCAACTTGAAGATGAGGGTCGTGCTAGTTGTCTAGGGTCTCCCTAGCCGACGTGGGAACCTTGCATGGAAGACCACGTCGGAGCTCGGAGCGAGGATCAAGATCGAGGGAGGGCCCGGTGGTGATCTTGTTCATGTAATCATTCATGGTGAAGTTTGTAAGTGAATTCGATTTCTAGCGATCAAGTGCCTTCTCGATGATTTTGTTTTCTTCTTGGTTTTGCTTCTTCTACGATCTAGTTTGCGGCTAGATTACATAGGGTGCTCTTGTAGCCGCGGTGGCTAGAGGTGCATACCGACCGGCCAAGTGATTTCAACTTGTTCTATCGAACTCGCCCTAAGCTCCCCGCATGAATAGGGATACGTTGTGACGAACGGGGGTCTCGAAAGGCGGATGTTTTCGGAGTCGGATGGGAAGGCCACGATTTAAAGATGCTTTTAATGAGATTCGCTTTGCTATCTTCATCTATCTTGTTTGGAGCTACAACATAAGCATGATCTAGATTCTCTAGATTGGTTATCTCTTGCTTTCTCTTGCTACCTCTTTAGTAGATTAGATTAGATTCGTTTTCTTTATGAGTTAGTAGATTAGATGCATCTTGTCTTCATTAGATAGCTTTACCTTGCTTTACTAGATTGAATCCTTGCGTTGCACATTGTTCCACGGATTCGATACCTTGGGTTCACCACTCGAGGGAAGAAGGGTCCCTTGACTACGACGGGAGACTTGTCCGCTTGCAAGTCACAAACGAACTTTGATACAACCATTAACCGTCAACAATGGCCATGTCCGCAAAGATTGTCCGGAGGAAGCCAAAGTGCTCGACTACATGAGGAAGGGAGAATTGCCGAACTTCCGCTACGGGCAAGGTAAGCCTCAATTCAATGCAAGCTCATCTATTCCTAACGCGGTTCCGCTTCGTATACAATTGAAGGAGTTCATGGATGAGCAAGCTAAGATCAACAAGGACACCGTCACCAAGTTCAAGACCATAGACAAGGTGTTGGAGAACATCGATAGCAAAGTGACGGAGGTCGGAAGTTCCAATCATCAAGTGCTCAACATGATGAAGATGCTCGAGACGCAAGTTGGACAACTTGCGGGGCACCTCACTAATGATGAAGGGAAGCTTCCGGGACAACCCAAATGTCCCGAATCGGCGAAGGCCATTCAAACGCGTTCGGGGAAGGAGACCGAAGATCCGGAACGTTCCGCGGGAGCAAGGAAGCTTAAACCGTCCACCGAGGTGGAAGGAGCTGCTAAAGAGAAGGTTACGGGGATTGTCACCGAGGAACCCGAATTCGAGATGCCGGAGGATGACACGAGGATACCGCAACTCAAGCCACGCTACTTCCGAGGTAAACTTGACAACCACTTTGAGAAGTTTGTGGAAGTTGTGCGTAGACTTAGCATCAACATGCCATTACTAGATGCCCTACAAGTACCTACATATTCTCGTTACTTTAAAGACATACTTGCAAATAAATATGAGATAGCAACACTCGGGGTAGATCATGTCAAGATGTCCGAGGAGTGTAGTGCGGCTATTGCTTATGGGCTAGAGAAGCAAAAAGACCCCGGTGCCCTACAATTCCATGTTCGGTTGGTTCTTTCAACTTCGAGAAGGCGTTATGCGACCTTGGAGCTAGTGTGAGTGTCATGCCGAGGGATGTGTTCGAGAAGCTACGCCTACCGATGGAGCCTACGGGAATATGTTTGGAGTTGGGAGACAACTCCATTCGCTATCCCTTGGGCATTGCCTGAAGATGTACCCGTGAAGATTGGACACCACTTCATCCCCGTCGACTTCGTTGTGCTCGAGATGGGAGAGAGGGAGAAGCCGCCGCTCATCCTAGGGAGGCCGTTCCTCAAGACCGTGGGAGCTACAATTGATGTTGGCAAGGGGGAGATCATGTTCGATATCAACGGAGAAAGGAGTTCCTTCAAGTTCCGTCCAAGGATTGAGGCATGCAACATGATTGGAGTGAAGGGAGAACCAAAACAAACGGAGGGGCTGAAAAAGAAGAAGGAGCCGAAAAAATGAACGTAACGAAAATCAAAGAAGGTGTTGCATCCGTCAAGACAAAGGAAGAGAAGCCGCCTGTGAAGACCAAAAAAATGACTAAGCCAACTAAGCCGGACGACAAGCCCGCGCCCAAGATGGTGCGGAAGTGGGTACCCAAGATTGCAACGCCCGCAAAGAGCGTTGATCCGGAGTAATCAAGTGAAGAAGTCTAGCTATAGACTATAAACGAAGCGCTAGGCGGGAGGCAACCCGTTTCGTCGAGTCAAGAATAAGCTACCGGGAGGACAACCCGATTCCAGGTTTTTCGAGTATTTTTAATAATTTAGTTTTTGAGTTTTACTACGCAAAGACATTAGACTTAGAATTGGTTGAACAATATTAGAGACATAATTCTTGATTAAATGTTTGCTTTATCATGAACCCTTTGCATGAACCCTCCTATGTGCTTGTTTGATTCTTTTCTTTTCGAGAAACCCTCAACCAAATAATTTCAGAACCTCAACTCAACCTTTCACCCTCATTATGGTGCTGAGGTTGACTTATTTTTCATGCTAAAACCACACGAGTAGAGCCACGATTTGTGTTTAAGTGTTAATAAAATTCAGCACGTGGTAGGACTCGCGTGAACCTAGAAATCAAAACTTTTGGTTGGTTTTAAAAATCTTTATCCTTGGTTTCTCTAGGATTAGAATTTTTCTAAGCCTATACTAATTTTGTTTTATTCAAAATCTTTCTTATTTAGCCAAAATTAGAACCTAAACCTATGCCCCCATGATCAAGCCGGGAAATGTTTGCTCTCAACCGATGAAGGCAAACTATACCGGTGAGACCGAAATCGACGTAGTCGAAAAATATTTTCGACTTACATTTGTTTTTAATGGTTTAAAAACTTCTCTAAAATTATGCTTGAGCTCTTGCATGGCTCTGAAAAATATTTTAAATTTCGAATTAGAGGAGTGCTTAACCTTAAACACACCTAAATGGAGGCAATCTAGTTTGAATTAATCATGCATGCACCATTGGATGCCCTTTTATCAACTTTCACCAATTCCACATGCAAAGGACAAGCATGGTGGGCAGCAAGCATCAACTTTGCAGGATTTTCATGGTGGCATGTGAAGCAAGTGGAGCTAGGGAGCATGGACATGACCCAAAGCATGGAGCATCAAGTGGGAGGACCAATAATTCAAGAAAAGGAGTGGACGAGAGCGTTTGGGCGGTGCAACTCGTGGAGCACGCGGGCGGGGAAAGTTGCGGAGGCGAAATGATCGTGCTTTGGGAGAAAGACGCGGCGGGGAGGAACCGAGAGGACCCCCGGGCCGGCCGGCCCGACCTATTTAAGGAGCCCCCCGGCTCCCATTTTCTGCGAGGCAAGCTTCCCTCTCCTTCCCTTGTTTGTGTGTTCAAGTTTGTGTGCTCAGAACCTCCGTAGACATAGCCAACCATCCCAAGCTTGATAGCTCAAGAAAAAAAATCCACATCCTTAATCCACTCAAAGTCCACATCCGAAGCAAAGAGTTTAAGTGCCTAGTTTACCGGTTGCAACCCGGAATTTTAGTTGGAGAAAGAGTGCAGCAACCATGTGGAAGAAGACCACAAGTCTCTTCTCCAAGAAGAAGAGTTCGTCGTCGTCCAAGCCGTCATCAACCACGTCTTCGAGGAGGCACTCGGTTTCCGAGTCTCCCCGGGGCATGGAGACGAACACGGCACCACCGAGGAGAAACGATGCTCTCCTCCTTGGTGGTATGAGGGCTGCGAGAAGCACTTCCA
Organism: Cenchrus americanus; assembly: GCA_947561735.1. Classification (NCBI taxonomy): domain Eukaryota; kingdom Viridiplantae; phylum Streptophyta; class Magnoliopsida; order Poales; family Poaceae; genus Cenchrus; species Cenchrus americanus. The sequence continues at coordinate 10,470,919 of OX387244.1, forward strand.
TGAGGTTCACCGAACCTCGTGGGCACACGGAGGAGCAGCCCGCGCCACCACGACGATCGACTCGCTCAACCGCACCACCTCCTTACACCCCGACACACTCTTCGTACGGCTTCATCATCTTGTCGGCGGAGGAGGAGGAGAGGCTTGCCAATCTTGAGAAGAGGCTTGTGCCGAACGTCGAGTTCGACGACCAAGCACTCTACACCTTGGGTTTTTGCACCGACATATACTATATGTTGGGGCACCTCGGATGGGTGCGGTTCTCCAACGGAATATCGGTGGACACCCATTTGGGTTACGCCTTGGAAATTTTGATGACTATTGCACCCATCGTTGATGATGATGGGGTGCAAAGCTTGTCATTCCGTTTGGAGGGAATCGAACAAGTGGTTCCCTACGAGCACGTTAGGGAGCTGCTTGGATTCCACAAGGGAGCTCCGGAGAAAGTTGACGTGCCACCCGGCATGTTGGCGGGATTTTGGAACATGATCTCCGGAGAAGCCCATCAACAACGCAATTGCATCCGCAACCCCATTATCCGGATATTTCACTCTTGAATGTGCAAGAGGGTATTGGGGAGGATGAAGGAAACAAAGGTGATCGACATGGAGTTGAATGGGCTATACTCGGCTTTAATTGCCAGGCAGCCAATAGACCCCTCTTACCTCATGATCAACCGTTGGTGTTGTGAAGCAACATCGGGGGCGGGTAATATTGGTTCGGGGTGTTACCTCTCCATGTTGGCCTTTTCCTTGCGACCGGGGATCGCAAGAAACCCCGCTCACCTTTTGCGTGGTACCTCTCTCGGTTTTGAGTATTTGCGGCAAGGCAAATACATTAGTGGAGATGAGAGAGGAGGTTATCGGTTGGCCATAGTAAACCTACCCCTTCCGAATGAGAGGCTTAGGCTTTTCACCGAAGGAAGGGAAGATTGGTTGGAAGAGGGACTACTTGTCCCTGCAAGGAAGAACAAAAGAGGAAGAATCGTAGAGGAGGGAACATCCTCCGCACAAGCGAGTGGAGCACAACCCAATGTGCAACCATTCGGCGGGGTCCCTCCTCCGCCAAGTTATTACGGAGGGTCACAAGGACAAGCATGGGGGGGTGGTGCACCGGTACCCCCACAAAATTATGTTGTGCCCAACGCTAACTTCGCGGAGTCCTACGCTCATCATCCCCAACCACAACAAAGCATGGTCATCATTGGAGGGTATGCTGCAAGAAACGCTCAAAACATCGCAGCCATCCAAGCTAACGCAACTCAACTTGGTGAAGGCAACGCAAATATCGCCTTTGAACTTGGACGCCTTCACCTTGTGGAGCCAAATCAATTCGTCGGAGGAAATGTCCAATCGTATTATGAGCAAGGGTATTATTATCAAGACTATCAACATCAACCACCGGCGGAGGACTAGAAGATTTAGGAACTTTAGTTTTCTTTTCTTTTCTTTTTCTCTCGTAATTTTCAGCTTTTGCTTATGTGTGTTTGCGTAGTATTTTCTGTTTTTATTTAAATTTCAGCAAGCATGTTTGTTTATTTTCAGTTTGAATTTCAACTTGATGTCACCATTAATAAAGACACCACCTTGATTATATCATTGGAAAAGTTACAAAATTCGTGCCATGACGATATATGATTAAAATTGCAGCTTTGTTCATCTTTGTAATTGATCTATGCATGTTTAAGCTAGTGCTCTCTTAAAAATACAGATCTGAATTTATTTAAATACTAGCTTAATTTTCAGCGGAGGTTATGATTAAAATAAAGACCCATAGTGTTTTATGTGCTCTCAAGTTATGAATAGATTAAAGATGTCTTTTATGCTCAAAAATATCGCTAACCTTGTCACAAATATCACTTGTGTGTTGCTCAACCTTTCCAAGGCCTTATATATATTTGAGTGCATAAACCTTAGTGTACAAGATTTATTTTTGAGTGCGTTATTGCAGGCCATGATTTCTCTGGCCCGAGACTAAGAAGCTGGTCATTCCATTTTTGCGTATCTATCTTTTTGCTAGCCTTTTATCCGTGCATTGTGTATCCCCGCATCGGTGATCTCACAAACTTCGCCGGATATCCACCCTTAAACCAAATATCATCTTCTTGTGATTACCTCCTTGACCACAACCTATCGTTGAGAATGGATCATCAATTCAAGGAAGATCGCAAGACGGTGCCAACGTTGAAGATTTCAAGTATCTCTCCAAGGAAAAATATCTCCGGTACCTACTTTATTTTTCGCCTCTTTGCTCAAGGACGAGCAACGTCTAAGCATGGGGGAGGAGGTAGGTACGGTGCAGTTTTAGAGTTAAAAGGGGAATATTTTAAAAAAAATGATGATGAAAGAAGAAAAAAAAATCCAGCGATATTCATGACTTTCAAGGTAAAGAAAAAAATATATATATGAAAGAAAGAAAGAAAGAAAGAAAGGAAAGAATGAGAAATATGAGAAAGAAAAAAAATATGTGCGTAAAGTGAACTCCCCGGTTCTCTAAGAGTGCATTCAAGGCTTCAAGTTAAAAAGATCCATTCTCATTTTCCAACCATGTGCAATCCGATAACGAGGACTTCTTTTGTGCCTCGGGATCACTCTTTGCCATTTGCACATGTCCACTTATCTAAAGTGTGTGTATTTTTCTCTTTCCCCTCCTTGATTTAACTTTATTTTCCAATGACCTTTTTGACGAGTCTCGGTAAGACCATGAGAAGCTTGTCTTGTTTTGACAACACCTCATTTATAAAATCTTGTTAGGACTAAACTTTCCCAAAGCTCCATATAAAGCCTACCACATATATATGAGAGGGAAAGGAGTAGAATATATAGGCTTGAGAGACAAGTGAGATGAGAATTCATGAGCAATACACGAGATGATTTAAATTTGTGAATTTGGTTTAGTTTTTCTTTATCTCGTTCTTTATTTCAAAAATTCTGAGATCTATTTAAACTTTGTGAGCATGTTAATACTTGTGGGATAAGCTTAATAAGAATCTACCCTCCGTAGAGATGAAGGCTAGCACATTATGGAACTTTAATGAATTAAAATTTTGAGAGCATTATGTTTTCTCATGTGTGATCAAGTGCAAAGTTTAAACATTGTTTGGCAATGATGATATCCATTGAAGGCTTACTCGAGGACGAGCAAGGTTTAAGCATGGGGGAGATGTTGACGGTGAAAATCCGTCAACCTAGCCATGAGTTTACCTTCGGTGTTGGCATGAGTTTTATACCTTATCCATTGGTACTAACCCCCGTGGTATAACAAGTTCACGTGTGCATGTCGGTTTTGGAGTTTAATGTTTATGCAGGGTTTTAGTGTTGAATGCAAGACTTTCGGGATAAGTTCATCAAGCACCTCATGACAATACCTTGAAGCCCCGTACAAGTCATGCAATGAAGCAAACTTAACTCCAAGAAGCGGGGACTTGATCCGAGAAGACGACGGACTCCGGGGACCCGACCGGAAAAGTCTTGAATCTTGCAAGACAAGGAGTTGAGTCCAATTCGAGAGAAACCGACGACATGGACCTACATGCGGAAGGGGGAAACATCCGGGAAGCAAGGGAACCGACGTGGGGCAAAGGAGCCCACGGGCTGGGCCTAAATGGGCCCAGGCCGGCCGGCCCAGTCCGGTCGGCCCAGGCCCATTTTGGGCCCAAACACCTCCTCCTTTGCCCTAGCCGCCAATCGGGCTATTTATAGTCCCCTGACCGAGATCCACGCAGAGAAGATTTCGTCTTCGGCCGCCGAGAAGCAGAGAAGAGAGGGACACCATCTCGGAGAGGAGAGGGTCGAGCTAGTTGACTAGGGTTCCCCTAGCCGACGTGGGAACCTTGCACGGAAGACCACGTCGGAGTTCCCGGAGCTAGAAGCAAGATCAAGGAAGGATCCCGGTGGTGATCTTGTGTATGTATCATTGTTATAGTTGAATTATCAAGTTGAATCTTTTCCTAGCGATCAAGTGTTTCCTCGAAGATTTCGTTTTTCGATCGGCTTTGCTTATTTCAATTCTATTCTCGAGATAGATTACATAGGGTGTTCTTGTAGCCGCGGTGGCTAGAGGTACACACCGGATCTTCCGAAAGAATCTCGACTTGTCTTTTGACTCGCCCTAAGCTCCCCGCATGAATAGGGATACGTTGTGACGAACGGGGGTCTCGAAAGGCGGATGTTTTCGGATTTGGACGGGAAACCATGATTTAAAGAGGCTTCTATTAAGATTCGATTTGCTACTTCTTCTCTTGCTTGGAACTTCAACAAAAGGCTTACCCCGATCCCTCTAGATCGGTTTATCTACCCAATCTTACTTTGTTTTCTCCGGTTTTTAGTAGATTAGATTCGTTTTGTGTCTTTTACTTAGATGCATTAGGTCTTTTATCGAATATTGAAGTTACTTGGCTTTAATAGATTAAGTCTTGCGTCACACATTTGTTCCACGGATTCGATACCTTGGGTTCACCACTCGAGGGAAGAAGGGTCCCTCGACTACGACGGGAGACTTGTACGCTTGCGAGTCACGAACGAACTTTGATACAATTATTAACCGTCAACAAGCTCGCATTAAATTGAGGTCTACCTTGCCCGTAGCGGAAGTTCGGCAAATCTCCCTTCCTCATGTAGTCGAGCACCTTGGCTTCCCCCGGACAATCCTTGTGGACATGGCCATATTCTCCGCACTCATCACATGTGGATCTTGCTTTGGCAACCTTCAAGTCTTGACCCTCTTTCTTTTCTATCTCCATCTTCTCCAACCTCCTCATGAGTGAATCGATCTTGCCTTCAAGTATATCTTCCTTCTCCACTTGCAAGACTCCTTTGACGTTCTCCATGGGTTGAACCGGATGTAAGCGTCCGGATGACACCCACGTGTCATTATCCGTGACTGTAACATACCAGAAATTTGATTGTTTTCCCCATTTGTGAATTTTCGCAAAAATTTAAAACTTTTTGTGTGAACATGTGAGCTACCAAATTTTAATCCCAATTTGCTGGCCACTCACCTTAAATTCCATATAAAATGAAACCATGTAGAAATTATTTTCAAATTATGGTATAATTGTGAGTTGGATCTTCTTGGGTTTTATTTTGGATCTCAAAGGTGAGTTTGTACTTTTGGATTAAATCCAAAATACAAACTAAAGCTGGTATTAAAATAGAATCTTTAATTCTTGTGTGGCTAACTCTAACTTTGCACCCGAGCTAACACTAGCCAATTAGCTCGGCTTGATCTGCTAACATCTTCCCTTCTACCCCGGCCTTTCTTCTTTTGAACTCCATCACCTCCATATGCTAATCTCTAATCTCGTAACCCTTTTTCTGACCCTTCCGAAGTGCTCTGGAATTCACTAAGTGAGTTATACAATATTTTCTGACTTTTCGAATTAATCCTTTGCAATTGGTTCGATCCCGGAGAATATGCTAATTCATATAGATTAAATATCTGGGAGCTCCTTTTGAATTATGGAAATATTTTCCGGCCCTTCAAATTAATGTCAGACTATTTGATTTGATTCCGGAAAATTAGACTAATTCTTTTGTTCCTTTTCTACGAAATAAATTGATACCAATTTATTTCGCGGGCTTATTTTGTTCGGCCCAAATCACCGGGCTCATCTCAAAGCCCGTCTATCTAACCCTAACTACTTTCCTTAAATACCCTCACATCCCCTCACTACTCATCTCTTCCCTGCCTCCTTCCTAAGCCGCCGTAGCCTGACTCTCTTCTCTGTTCTTTCTCCACCGGAGGCAACAAGCAAGCTAGCTCGTGCAATTGTTCTCTCATGTGCTCCCTTTTCCACCATAAGCTACTAAAGTCCAACTCCAAGCACGTCTCTGATTTTCTCCCCTTGATCTCCCTCGACCAGCAAATCAGAGCATCCATCCTTTGATTTATCAATCACAGGAACAAGCACCTGCCTTTTTAACTCTCTTCATCGGGAAACAAGCAAGGCAGCAACAATCCTTCTCTCTGCTTTCTCCAAATCGGCAAGCACCAAGTCCACTGCTGCATCTCTACTTCATCCGCTCCTTTTTCAAGTGAGTAGCAGACACGTAGCAACAAATTCCCCTTCACACATGCACCATCTCCTTTCCCCCCTGCTCCAAATCCCTCGAACGACAGCAAGGAGCACCTGCACACCTCCAATCCTAGGCCCTGTGTGTGCACCACACGCGGAGCAGAGGACCGGTCGTCCGTTGCCAAGCTGAAGCTGACGCCATGGGGTGCTGCGCTACGCCCAGGAGGAACTCCCACCGCCGCTTGAACAACGACACCAAAGCCGGAGCCGCCGGCCGCGTGGAGGAGCCGCCCAAGAAAGCCACGACTTCACCGACCAGAGGCTTCGCGCCATCACGTTGGAGTGTTGCGCCGTCGCTACCTCAGAACTCCGTGTCGCCGCCGAACCACAAGCCACTGCCACCGCGCCTCCTACACCGTGTGCTCGGCCTTCGTGCCGCTGTCCTGCAGGTTCTGTGCCGTCTCGCAGCCTTGCCTTGAACATCGACACGCCCCATGGTGAGCACTCATCCAAGCTTTTCCTTGCCCACCATCTGCTCGGTGAAATGCCTGAAACACGAGATGATGTTGTCACTGCCCTTCATCTGTCTCTGAAGCCGGTCTTCGTGCCGTGCACATTTCTTGCAGGACCCAACCTAGCTGCGCTACCCATCTCCAAGTAGCGGCCTTCTACCCTGGACCAAGGTCACACACACAAGTGTTCGATATAATGTGCCAAACAAGCCGCTGACCGCCTGACTGTTCACCACCTCGCCCATGACATGGTCGATGATTTGTCAATGAGGTGAGATGCCCACAGCAGTACCCCGTTATTTCCTTCCTTTCTCTTGCCGCTACCCGACCCTTTCCTACCCAATCTAACACCCCGCTTGCCTGCACGAAACCGTCGTCGCCGAGGGGAGGATCGAAGGAAGCCGGAAGTCACCCACGCCGAGGACGTCGTGACTGCCGATCCATGACGTCGTCGACAGGAACGTCTACGCCAAGGGAACCGTGGGCTTGCAGCAAGGACAAGCTGCTGCCCCTCTTTCTTCCCCAGCACGACATCCGCCTACCTCGCGCGCGACGTGTTCGACAGAATGACCTACACGTCAACAAGCCTGTTGGTGAGCCATCCGACCAAGCCAACTCCTTTTTACCCTCCAATGCATGCCTGTGTCGCCAGCCTTCGTGTTGTGCCTGCTCCTTGTGAACATTAGTGACCTTGGATGCATGTTCTATAGCTCCACCGTGGCATGCCCACCACCTGTTCGATGTTTTGCCTAAACGAAACCTTTCGCACTTAAGTAGGCTGAAGCTTTCACCCTTCATTGTGTCTGTGCCTGACCGGCCTTCGAGCCGCTTACTCCTAGCCGTGGCCATGCCACACTCACCGCCGCCGCATCCCGCCGTCACCTTGTCTTGCCGACCTTAGAGTCGTGCATTTTCTTGCAGGTGTCGCTCGCCGCCGCTTGCCTCTTATCACCTTGGCTGATATCGACTGAGAGGTTTTGGCCCAGCCATTGTCTTATTTCCGCTCGTTGTTGCCATGCAACGCGTGCTGCCTTACTGCTCTCTACCTTGTCTTTCCCACACTACCGCACCTACCCTCTGTGCTTGTCGGTCAACAAGTCGTCGGGCGTTGCGCGGGCCCTGGGACGCTAGTGCCCTGCGCATGCAGTGAACACGTCGTGAACATGGGACGCTGTGGACACGCACGTGTGAGCGACCTTGTCGCCCAGACAAACCACAGGCCTTTGTCGCCTCTCTTCATGCCTGCTTTGCTACAAACCGCATGCTCGCTCTCGCTCAACCTTGTTTCATGTTGTGAAGCGTGTGCCATGCCATGTACTTGTAATGAGGATGCCGCGCGTGATGGACGACCGTGCTTTGAGCAGAGGCCACTGCTTCACGCACGGCAACCCCGCGTTGCAACCTAGCTACTTCACCATGGTCAACACCGTATCGCCAGCACATGCATCATTGCACTCTTGAGCATGCCTTGTCGCTTCTCCACCCAATATCAACCGCTAGTTGATCCTCTCATCCTCTCTATGCTATCGCCGCATATCTTGGCAAGGTAATGCCTTTCTAGTTATCTTTGCCTCGCTCTGCTATTATCATTCTTTGTGCTACCACTTCAATCATCCAAGAGATAAAACCTAGCAAGTGCTTGATCTCAGCCTCTCCGCTTTCCTGCTTGCAGGCTTGGTTACCTAATATCTTAGCCGTAAGTCCTGTAATCTAACTTTAACATAACTCTTGATCCTACCCTGTTTTCTAGTATATAAAAATAGTTGATTAAACTACTTTTGTTTTAAAACCAATTGCTCTATTTTCATTATTTAAGCTAGTGCTACTTGTATTTACTCTGGAGTTTAATTGGATCTTCTAAATTGGTTCTTATCGATGTTTTTGCATTAGATGAATGCTCGTTATTTATTTCCGCGTCGCGTCTCGTGTAGGCTTGTGTTCTTGTTGAAGACCCGAGCTGCGACGACTTAGGAGGCGCGACTACCCCGACTTTGCCCGAGAGGACGCTCAACCTCTACTACTCTACGACGACTACCGCGCAGGTGTCATGTCACTCCCAACCATGTAGAACCCATGCATGCTATTAGTTGCTAGTGCTATATTTATGTTACTTGATTTGATGGATTGCATAGCCATTTGTTTAGCCACGCCTTGATATTTGATATATCCTACTTCCTTGCTTTACCTACCTCGGGGCTAGCTACAGACCCCTAGCTAGTCCCATATACCAACTATCCATACTTTTGTGCTTGATTATGGATGGTTCTCTGGGTTTGGACTGAGATGTGGGAGATCTCGGTGTGTTCTAGCGTGAGTTCTGGGTGTGTTCTTCCTTGATGTGTTACTGGCGGGAGCGAGCCATTTGGTTACTTGTGAACGCCTACCTCGGGGAGATGCGATCTGGCCTCTCGCCCGAGCGGCGTGTCGGACGGGATGGAGATGGTGAGTGCTTGCTCTCGGCCCTTAAGGACCGATCGTCACTGACCTTGCTTCAGTGGACTTTTACCGTACAAACCGCCCGCCTTGTATTGGGCGGGGGTGCGGGGTGAGACTCGTAGTGGATAGCACCCCTCTTGTAGGCGGATCGGTGTGATCGTGTCGGGAGACGGCTTTCCTCCTTAGAAGACTTCGCCTGGGCGAGGCCGGGGAAGGGTTCCACAGCTTCGAGGGACCTCTCGCTGGCAGTATGAGCTCTACAGCGGAGGCTGCGCCAGACTCGGAGACGCGGGAGGGTACTATCCACTTACTTGGACTCCAGCCGTATGGTAGGGTTTCGGGTGGTTCGCTACCATCCGGGCTCTATTCGGGCGGGTACAGTTGTACAACCTCTGCAGAGTGTTAAACCTATAGCTATAGTTCGTGTCCACTGGTTATGGATAGTCCTCTGATCTCTCACCTGGCTAGACTCTTTTCTTGTGCTTCTTCTCTTCCCCGAGTGTGAGCCCGGCCTGAGGCCGTTGAGATGTGGGGATAGGAGCAGGTGGGCCCCACATCGCAGATGAGAGTTGGGAGCTGGATCATGGTTGTGATTCAGTGCTTTGGTGTGGACTTCTCCTTTTGAGGGGTGTGGACCTCGCTGCTTATTCTGCATACCTTGATTGTTGCTTCCGCGCTGCTGCATGCATAGCTTTCTACAGCCAAATGTAGGTTTTATCCATGCATATTAGATTCAACCACTGCTTTTGCTCTTTGTTGGGAAGCTGACTTGACCTACCCGCTTATCGGGTAGATGCTGGCGTTTCAGACTTGGTAACCGTCTACGACTACAACTTCAACGACGAAGGTGTGAAGACTAGAGCTGGCCCTATGCTCGAGTTTGCCTGTGGAGCTGGAGACGCTTCGCTTCGATAGATCCGCTGCGTAGGTGTTTTACCCTTCTTGATTTAGTCCTGTCGGACTTGTACCCGGCTTGTGCCGAAGAGTTGTACTCTGATGTTGTAATAATATTATGTAATTCTTCTTTTATTCCCGTGTTGTATGAATTTGTACCACTTGAGACAGGAATTGCACGTGATAGCCTCTTCCTGGGACTATCACATAGGTGCAGAGAGTCGGGTTTCTGTTCGCGGAAATTCGGTTCGTTTCAGGTGGTATCAGAGCCGTACTTGACCGTAGGACGAGCCCTAGCAATGGCCGATAGTTTAGGACAACCTAAATATCCTTGATTGAGTATATACTCCTTGACTTTTATATAAACCCTCTTTAATTCTACAATTACATCCTTGAATTCTCACTAAATGACTTACTAACAACCCCTCTACGCGGTTGGTGACCTAAGGAGAACAACAGATGTCACATGTTTCAAGACCCTGCAACTCTACGAGACGACGTTTGATACAAGGGAAAGACAACTACGACAGTGACAGCTATGAAGATTGAGTACGGGGGAAAGGAAGAGAATCTACTGGACTCACTTGGAATATCCCCGATGACTCTGCAATGTAATCTTATGCCAACACGGTTGTCTCTACTTTGGAACTCAATCCACCGAGGAATGATTAGATTGCCCCGTGATACATGAAGTCTCGATACAGATGAATCTACAACAAATAGGATGCACTCTTCCACCTTTTGCTCAGAATGAAGGTTGGATAACACGAGATGCCTACTCCGAGGATATTGAGGAGTTAAGATTTTGGATCCAAGTGTGCCAACATATGATGGAACTGACACGCACAAGGTTGGATGAAGAGTCGAAGATTCCTGAGATGTCCGTAGCTCGGCAGTTGGATGAAAGCCCAAAGACTCGAAGCTGTACGGAAAGCAAAGTCACGAAGGATTAATATATTATAACGAGCTGTAGCCACATGAGGCAAAGGATGGACTGAAATTGAACCATCGAGTTGACACCAGCTTACAAGCGAGCATCACATACTCGGAATAACCACTGGATACTTGACCCTATGGACTTTCCCCTCGCCAAGCAGTGTGAAACGTGAATGCTCGCCATGGAACTCCTATTGCCTACAAGGGTTTGAGTTTGGACTAAAAGGTGAATAAATGAGAAATGGAGGGAACAGACTGAATTAAATATAAAGTACCCCCTTTCCTCCAAGGACAAAGCCATGAGAGCCAGCACGAAGAGAAGTTCCACCAACCTACTTTGGAAGGTTCAGTGCCGAAACATCAGATGACACGTGTTCTTTCAAGTGCTCTATGGCTAACATTAGGAAAAATCCCTCGAGTGCCCACGATATACTAGTATGTTTACGCCGGTGTAACCTCGAAGGTCTTAGGAGTCTGCCTCGAGAAACACATTTGTTTTGGTGCATTGCTTGAGTGGTTGGATCTTTTTGGTCTTATTGTTGTTATGCCTCTTCATGATTGTGTGTAATTGTATTGAGTGCTTATGCTTGCTAGATCTTTAGATGACTCCTTTAGAGGCCTTAGCTACCCATCCTACAAGATCAAGCTAGCAGAACAAAGATCGATATGCTCAAGCTAGCTTAACAAGCTCAAACTTCAAAAGACGTGAAGGATTTCTTGCAACCTCGGCAAATTAGACCAAGGCTTTGGATGAGATACCCTATGAACATTGGACTCGAGTTCGTAAATCAGAAAATGAGTACCTCAAGAATTTGCAACCTTTGAAGCCCGGAACTGCAAGTACTGTTATGGGGGCATACATTGGTTAAGATCAATTGAGTACCCTAAGATATCAGCGATGCATTTTGGATAATTTCAGACGGGACTCAATTATCGGGTAAAGATGAAGTACTCCATATGGAACAACAATCAACATGGGAGATTTATTCGAGTATTTTAGCTTTCGTAAGGTACATTATGAATGTCCACCTTAGTAATTTTCCTAATAGAATACAGATTTGGCTGATAGGGTCATTCGCAGTAAACGCGGATTGAACCATGTGGGGACTCGGAAGAACGTAGTAACCTCATATTTTGGTAATGGATTCGTCGATGAAAGCGATGAACATATCACAACACAGCCCAAGATAACGAGGGATTGGATATAAGCACATCGAACTCTCCACGGACGAACAATTACGCATGTTTTATGGAATTGCGCCTCCGACCATATATTCGGAAGTAACAAATCCATGCCTAAGGGATCATCCCTAAGTAGACAGTACCTCGCCCTGGAAGGTATTGTTGAGGTTTTGGATTTGATTCGGATGACTAAACTCAAAGGATATAAGGTTTGCACTACACGAGCAGTCATCCTAGAGTCATTGCTATTGGAATAATCCCTCTTACGCCCCTAAGTAGTTGTTTTGGAACTACTGTGTAAGTAGTAAACAGCTGTGCACCACAAGTCGTGCTTCTGGAATATGAAGCCCGGGGGGTATGTAAAGGAATTACAAGGTCGACTTTTGGAATAAGATATGGAGTTCAATCGATCTCATTTTGAAATTAGCAATTAATAGAGAAGCTCTACTGGACACCGTATATTGAACTGATGGGAAAGGGTATAACTCCGACAACTACCGGACGTAAGTTATTCGTTCGACCTCGCAGCTGGAACCTACCACCCTATTGGGAAATAGGTATTAAGAGTTTGCGAGCATAAGTGAGGAAAATTTCTCACTTAAATGGGTGGCATTATTTTGGAATTGCTGAATGAGCATGGCAAGGCATGAAGCTATGAGTATTTCCAAGATACCTAAAGTGAGAATACCATCACGAGGAGTAAAAGGAATGATAAAGGATCAAGGACTACACTAAGGCTGCACAAGTGAATCGATCCCTCCGCAAGGTTATGATAACTACAGACGTTCTGAGGAATTAATTATGCTTCGATGGTATTCCTAAGGGAGGACATCAACCATGTATCCTGAGTTTGCTAAATGTGCATGAGTGAGATGGATGTGACTTCTCTGAGAAGATCCATCTGAAGAAGTTGAAACCAAAGGACTAGTGTGAGATATTGGATGGACAGAGTCACTCACACCATCGAGGGTGTTGCAGATAACCCTTTTAACGTGGACTATCATGAATGGGAAGTAAACATTCATAGTGTTCATGACCAGAAGTTTATCAGACATGTTCGATAACGCCAGTACCCTAACGAGAATAGTAGCGGGTGTGCTAAGCCAACAAAAGGATTACAACCTGGGTGGTATACGAAGTTGGTGAGAATTGTTGGACCCTCAGAAGAAGAAAGTTGGAAGGAAGTTATGTTCACCCAGGATCAGCTAGTTGCTGAGAGTGCCCGCCATAAGAGGTGCGATTGCACCAATACTTTGGGAAAAGTTAGGATATCTACCCATGGATCAAGAGATGACATTATACATCTTGAACAATCCCAGATGGATATGGCTTCAAGAAGATTCATTGGATCAACTAGGAAAACTGAGAGAATGTACGACTCCCTCATATGGAAGGAAGTGGGAGAATCGTGCCTATTTGGATTAAAAGTACTTAACGGATGTCATGAGAGTATGATCAATCTCGTATGCAATGATTTTGGAATAAGCTAATTGATAAGAAGGATGTGACCTCAAACGCGTGGATTGGAATAATATGAGAATGTCACATTCTACTAAGCCTATGTGAGACGGCTAGATGAGAAGGACTAAGATAAGGGGAATCTAGGCCGTAGTTGAAATTTCTCGCGTATTTGAACCAAAGAGTAATCTTGGGATATATATGGATGATATTCCGAGAGTCTTATCGAAGCTATCGACAGAAGGCATACTGAAGTGCAGACCCTCACCACACCTGGTATGAGCTTAATCTCGAGGACGAGATTCTCGTGAGGGGGGTAGAATGTAACATACCAGAAATTTGATTGTTTTCCCCATGTATGAATTTTCGCAAAAATTTAAAACTTTTTGTGTGAACATGTGAGCTACCAAATTTTAATCCCAATTTGCTCGCCACTCACCTTAAATTCCATATAAAATGAAACCATGTAGAAATTATTTTCAAACTATGGTATAATTGTGAGTTGGATCTTCTTGGGTTTTATTTTGGATCTCAAAGGTGAGTTTGTACTTTTGGATTAAATCCAAAATACAAACTAAAGCTGGTATTAAAATAGAATCTTTAATTCTTGTGTGGCTAACTCTAACTTTGCACCTGAGCTAACACTAGCCAATTAGCTCGGCTTGATCTGCTAACATCTTCCCTTCTACCCCGGCCTTTCTTCTTTTGAACTCCATCACCTCCATATGCTAATCTCTAATCTCACCCTTTTTCTGACCCTTCCGAAGTGCTCTGGAATTCACTAAGTGAGTTATACAATATTTTCTGACTTTTTGAATTAATCCTTTGCAATTGGTTCGATCACGGAGAATATGCTAATTCATATGGATTAAATATCTGGGAGCTCCTTTTGAATTATGGAAATATTTTCCGGCCCTTCAAATTAATGTCAGACTATTTGATTTGATTCTGGAAAATTAGACTAATTCTTTTGTTCCTTTTCTACGAAATAAATTAATACCAATTTATTTCGCGGGCTTATTTTGTTCGGCCCAAATCACCGGGCTCATCTCAAAGCCCGTCTATCTAACCCTAACTACTTTCCTTAAATACCCTCACATCCCCTCACTACTCATCTCTTCCCTGCCTCCTTCCTAAGCCGGCGTAGCCTGACTCTCTTCTCTGTTCTTTCTCCACCGGAGGCAACAATCAAGCTAGCTCGTGCAATTGTTCTCTCATGTGCTCCCTTTTCCACCACAAGCTACTAAAGTCCAACTCCAGGCACGTCTCTGATTTTCTCCCCTTGATCTCCCTCGACCAGCAAATCAGAGCATCCATCCTTTGATTTTCCAATCACAGGAACAAGCACCTGCCTTTTTAACTCTCTTCGTCGGGACACAAGCAAGGAAGCAACAATCCTTCTCTCTGCCTTCTCCAAATCGGCAAGCACCAAGTCCACTGCTGCATCTCTACTTCATCCGCTCCTTTTTTAAGTGAGTAGCAGACACGTAGCAACAAATTCCCCTTCACACATGCACCATCTCCTTTCCCCCCTGCTCCAAATCCCTCGAACGACAGCAAGGAGCACCTGCACACCTCCAATCCTAGGCCCTGTGTGTGCACCACACGCGGAGCAGAGGACCGGTCGTCCGTCGCCAAGCTGAAGCTGACGCCATGGGGTGCTGCGCTACGCCCAGGAGGAACTCCCACCGCCGCTTGAACAACGACACCAAAGACGGAGCCGCCGGCCGCATGGAGGAGCCGCCCAAGAAAGCCACGACTTCACCGACCAGAGGCTTCGCGCCATCACGTTGGAGTGCTGCGCCGTCGCTACCTCGGAACTCCGTGTCGCCGCCGAACCGCAAGCCACTGCCACCGCGCCTCCTACACCGTGTGCTCGGCCTTCGTGCCGCTGTCCTGCAGGTTCTGTGCCGTCTCGCAGCCTTGCCTTGAACATCGACACGCCCCATGGTGAGCACTCATCCAAGCTTTTCCTTGCCCACCATCTGCTCGGTGAAATGCCTGAAACACGAGATGATGTTGTCACTGCCCTTCATCTATCTCTGAAGCCGGTCTTCGTGTCGTGCACATTTCTTGCAGGACCCAACCTAGCTGCGCTACCCATCTCCAAGTAGCGGCCTTCTACCCTGGACCAAGGTCACACACACAAGTGTTCGATATAATGTGCCAAACAAGCCGCTGACCGCCTGACTGTTCACCACCTCGCCCATGACATGGTCGATGATTTGTCAATGAGGTGAGATGCCCACAGCAGTACCCCGTTATTTCCTTCCTTTCTCTTGCCGCTACCCGACCCTTTCCTACCCAATCTAACACCCTGCTTGCCTGCACGAAACCGTCGTCGCCGAGGGGAGGATCTAAGGAAGCCGGAAGTCACCCACGCCGAGGACGTCGTGACTGCCGATCCACGACGTCGTCGACAGGAACGTCTACGCCAAGGGAACCGTGGGCTTGCAGCAAGGACAAGCTGCTGCCCCTCTTTCTTCCCCAGCACGACATCCGCCCGCCTCGCCCGCGACGTGTTCGACAGAATGACCTACATGTCAACAAGCCCGTTGGTGAGCCATCCGACCAAGCCAACTCCTTTTTACCCTCCGATGCATGCCTGTGTCGCCAGCCTTCGTGCTGTGCCTGCTCCTTGTGAACATTAGTGACCTTGGATGCATGTTCTATAGCTCCACCGTGGCATGCCCACCACCTGTTCGATGTTTTGCCTAAACGAAACCTTTCGCACTTAAGTAGGCTGAAGCTTTCACCCTTCATTGTGTTTGTGCCTGACCGGCCTTCGAGCCGCTTACTCCTAGCCGTGGCCATGCCACACTCACCGCCGCCGCATCCGCCGTCACCTTGTCTTGCCGACCTTCGAGTCGTGCATTTTCTTGTAGGTGTCGCTCGCCGCCGCTTGCCTCTTATCACCTTGGCTGATATCGACTAAGAGGTTTTGGCCCAACCATTGTCTTATTTCCGCTCGTTGTTGCCATGCAACGCGTGTTGCCTTACTGCTCTCTACCTTGTCTTTCCCACACTACTGCACCTACCCTCTGTGCTTGTCGGTCAACAAGTCGTCGGGCGTTGCGCGGGCCCTGGGACTCTAGTGCCCTGCACTTGCGGTGAACACGTCGTGAACATGGGACGTTGTGGACACGCACGTGTGAGAGACCTTGTCGCCCAGACAAACCACAGACCTTTGTCGCCTCTCTTCATGCCTGCTTTGCTACAAACCGCATGCTCGCTCTCGCTCAACCTTGATTCGTGTTGTGAAGCGTGTGCCATGCCATGTACTTGTAATTAGGATGCCGCGCGTGATGGACGACCGTGCTGTGAGCAGAGGCCACTGCTTCACACACGGCAACCCCGCGTTGCAACCTAGCTACTTCACCATGGTCAACACCGTATCGCCAGCACATGCATCACTGCACTCTTGAGCATAGCTTGTCGCTCCTCCACCCAATATCGACCACTAGTTGATCCTCTCATCCTCTCTATGCTATCGCCGCATATCTTGGCAAGGTAATGCCTTCTCTAGTTATCTTTGCCTCGCTCTGCTATTATCATTCTTTATGCTACCACTTCAATCATCCAAGAGATAAAACCTAGCAAGTGCTTGATCTCAGCCTCTCGGCTTTCCTGCTTGCAGGCTTGGTTACCTAATATCTTAGCCGTAAGACCCGTAATCTAACTTTGACATAACTCTTGATCCTACCCTGTTTTCTAGTATATAAAACTAGTTGATTAAACTACTTTTGTTTTAAAACCAATTGCTCTATTTTCATTATTTAAGCTAGTGCTGCTTGTATTTACTCTGGAGTTTAATTGGATCTTCTAAATTGGTTCTTATCGATGTTTTTGCATTAGATGAATGCTCGTTATTTATTTCCGCGTCGCGTCTCGTGTAGGCTTGTGTTCTTGTTGAAGACCCGAGCTGCGACGACTTAGGAGGCGCGACTACCCCGACTTTGCCCGAGAGGACGCTCAACCTCTACTACTCTACGACGACTACCGCGCAGGTGTCATGTCACTCCCAACCATGTAGAACCCATGCATGCTATTAGTTGCTAGTGCTATATTTATGTTACTTGATTTGATGGATTGCATAGCCATTTGTTTAGCCACGCCTTGATATTTGATATATCCTACTTCCTTGCTTTACCTACCTCGGGGCTAGCTACAGACCCCTAGCTAGTCCCATATACCAACTATCCATACTTTTGTGCTTGATTATGGATGGTTCTCTGGGTTTGGACTGAGATGTGGGAGATCTCGGTGTGTTCTAGCGTGAGTTCGGGTGTGTTCTTCCTTGATGTGTTACCGGCGGGAGCGAGCCATTTGGTTACTTGTGAACGCCTACCTCGGGGAGATGCGATTCGGCCTCTCGCCCGAGCGGCGTGCTCGGACGGGATGGAGATGGTGAGTGCTTGCTCTCGGCCCTTAAGGACCGATCGTCGCTGACCTTGCTTCGGTGGACTTTTACCGTACAAACCGCCCGCCTTGTATTGGGCGGGGGGTGCGGGGTGAGACTCGTAGTGGATAGCACCCCTCTTGTAGGCGGATCGGTGTGATCGTGTCGGGAGACGCGCTTTCCTCCTTAGAAGACTTCGCTCGGGCGAGGCCGGGAAGGGTTCCACGGCCTTCGAGGGACCTCTCGCCGGCGCATGAGCTCTACGGCGGAGGCCGCGCCGGACTCGGAGACGCGGGAGGGTACTATCCACTTACTTGGACTCCGCCCGTATGGTAGGGTTTCGGGTGGTTCGCTACCATCCGGCTCTATTCGGCGGGTACATGCTTGTACAACCTCTCGCAGTGTTAAACCTATAGCTATAGTTCGTGTCCACCGGTTATGGATAGTCCTCTGATCTCTCACCTGGCTAGACTCTTTTCTTGTGCTTCTTCTCTTCCCCGAGTGTGAGCCCGGCCTGAGGCCGTTGAGATGTGGGGATAGGAGCAGGTGGGCCCCACATCGCAGATGAGAGTTGGGAGCTGGATCATGGTTGTGATTCAGTGCTTTGGTGTGGACTTCTCCTTTTGAGGGGTGTGGACCTCGCTGCTTATTCTGCATACCTTGATTGTTGCTTCCGCGCTGCTGCATGCATAGCTTTCTACAGCCAAATGTAGGTTTTATCCATGCATATTAGATTCAACCACTGCTTTTGCTCTTTGTTGGGAAGCTTACATGACCTACCCGCTTATCGGGTAGATGCTGGCGTTTCAGACTTGGTAACCGTCTACGACTACAACTTCAATGACGAAGGTGTGAAGACTAGAGCTGGTCCTATGCTCGAGTTTGCCTGTGGAGATGGAGACGCTTCGCTTCGATAGATCCGCTGCGTAGGTGTTTTACCTTTCTTGATTTAGTCCTGTCGGATTTGTACCCGGCTTGTGCCGAAGAGTTGTACTCTGATGTTGTAATAATATTATGTAATTCTTCTTTTATTCCCGTGTTGTATGAATTTGTACCACTTGAGACAGGAATTGCACGTGATAGCCTCTTCCTGGGACTATCACAGAGGTGCAGAGAGTCGGGTTTCCGTTCGCGGAAATTCGGTTCGTTTCAGTGACCTTCTTGAATAGAGTGAAAGCTTGAGTCGGCGTAAGCTCGATGATAGATCCTCCCACTGATGCATCGATGATCGTCCTTGACGCCATGGTGACTCTTTGGTAGAATTTTTGAACGTGGTCCTCCTTCGGGAACTTGTGATGTGGAACCACCCGAGTGTACTCATTGAAGCGCTCGAATGCCTCCGAGATAGTCTCCGTAGGATATTGAGCAAAAGTGTCAATCTCATTACGCAAGCTTTGAGTTTTACCCAGCGAGTAGTACTCCTTTAAGAAGGCCCTCATCAAAGCATTCCAATCTTGCACCGTCTCCGCCGGTTGAGAGTGGAACCATTGCAAATATTTCCTGAGTAGCGAGAACTGAAAAAGCCTTGCCCTCATTTGATCTTGAGTCACCCCATCCATGTTGAAAGTCTGACATAGTTGAATGAACGCTTGGAGGTGAAGGTTCGGGTCTTTTTTACCGGTGAAGGGTGAATGTTGCACCATGCGAATTGTTGAGGTCTTGATCTCGAACGTTCTTCCGAACTCTGCGAGGTTCAAGATTGGTAGGTCGATGATGTCCGGGGTGCATAGCTCCCCGATCTTGTGTTCTTGCGGTTGATCTCCCATCGGTGGAAGTCGATTCTCCCGAGGGCTTTGAGGTGGTGAATTCTTCGGAGATTCTGACGATCCTTGGTCTTCCGACTTCGAATCTACAAAATCCAGCTTTTTAGCTTGTTGTGCTTCGCGTCTTCTTAGCCTGTAAAGTTTTTCTAGATCATCCACAAAATTATCGGATTTGTTGGAGAGGTAGTCGTCCATCTCCTGTTAGGGTTAGCAATAAACAAAATATACAAAAACTAGAAAGTAAAAACAAATCTATGAAAAACTAAGGTTAGACAAACCAGATTAGATTTATTTTGAGGATGATCAAAGTTTAGTAGATGCAAACAGAAAAACTAAAAGAAAACTTGTTCCCCGGCAACAGCGCCAGAAAAAAGAGCTTGTTGACGGTTAATAGTTGTATCAAAGTTCGTTTAGACTTGCAAGCGGACAAGTCTCCCGTCGTAGTCAAGGGACCCTTTTTCCCTCGAGTGGTGAACCCAAGGTATCGAATCCGTGGAACAAACGTGTGACGCAAGATATGATCTAGTAATGCTAAGTAACTTCAATCTTCGAAAGATGAAACCCTAATGCATCTAATCATAAGAACAAAAACGAATCTAATCTACTAAAGACCGGAGGTAACAAAGATAGATGAGGTAGATAAACCGATCTAGAGAGATCGGGTCAAGCCTTTTGTTGAAGTTCCAAGCAAAAGAAGAAGTAGCAAATCGAATCTCATTAGAAGCCTCTTTAAATCGTGGTTTCTCGTCCGACTCCGAAAACGCCCGCCTTTCAGAGCCCCCGTTCTGTCACAACGTACTCCTATTCATGCGGGTAGTCTAGGGCGAGTCCAAGGATAAGTCGAGTTCTTTCGGAAGATCAGGCGTGCACCTCTAGCCACCGCGGCTACAAGAACACCTTATGTGATCTATTTCGAGAATAGATCTAGAATAAGCAAAGCCGATTGAAAAACAAAGACTTCGGAGAAACACTTGATCGCTAGAAATCAGATTCAACTTGATAATTCAACTAGTACAATGATACATGAACAAAATCACCACCGGGATCCTACCTTGATCTTGCTTCTAGCTCCGGGAACTCCGACGTGGTCTTCGTTGCAAGGTTCCCACGTCGGCTAGGGAAACCCTAGTCAACTAGCTCGACCCTCTCCTCTCCGAGATTGTGTCCCTCTCTTCTCTGCTCCTCGGCGGCCGATGACGAATTGATTGACGCGTGGCTCTTGACCCCGGGGCTATAAATATCCCGAATGGCGGCTAGGTCAAAGGGGGAGGCGACCGGGCCCTGGACTGGGTTGGCCGACCGGCCTGGGGCGACCGGCCTGGGCCCATCCAGGCCCAGTTGCCTACCTCCTTCGCCCTATGTCGATTTCCGAGTCTTCTAGATCCTTCCCCCTTCTGCATGTGGGCCCTTGTCGTCAGTTTCTCTCCGAGTTGGACATAGCTCCTTATCCCGCAAGATTCGACACTTTTCTAGGTAGGTCCTCGGAGTTTGTCATCTTCTCGGGTTTGGTCCCTGGGCTTCTTGGAGTCGAGTTTGCTTCATTGCATGACTTGTACGGGGCTTCAAGGTCTTGTCACAAGGTGCTTGATGAACTTATCCCGGAAGTCTTGCTTTCAACGCTAAAACCCTGCATAAACACTAAACTCCAAAACCGACATGCACGAATGAACTTGTTATACCAAGGGGGTTAGTACCAATGGATAAGGTATAAAACTTATGCCAACACCGAAGGTAAACACATGGCTAGGTTGACAGAATTTCACTGTCAACAATCGTGCACGGCGGGTACAACTCTCTACGCGAGTCCCGCAGCGCGAGCGTCAGGCCGCCTGCATGCACCGCCCGATGCACCCGTGTCTCGCCCGTGGCGAGAGTGTGCAGCTCCGCGCGGAATAGGTGCACCCAGAGATCCCAGTTCACTGGGATCCCCAAGAACCCCTCGCATATGCCAACGAAGGTCGTCGCCTGCGATATCACGTTGGGGGCGAAGTTGTGGAGCTCCACCCCGTAGTGGTGACACAAGCCCGCATGAAGCGGCTCGTCGGCGCGTTGAAGCCGCGCTCGTGCAGCCGGACGAAGCTGACGACGTACCCGTACGGCGGGTTGGGCTCCCGGTCCAACGCCGGCGGAACGATCCATGCCGGGGCGCCCCTTCCACGTTTGGCGCCAGCAGCCCACCATTGACCAGCTCATGCAGGGCAATGGCGTCATCGTCGAACGGGGCCAGGACGAAGAGTCTAGCACTACAATTGGCTGAGGCGGAGCCATTGCGGGCGAGAGGTGAAGCGAGGGCGGCGGCGGCACGGAATGAACTTTGGCGAAGACAAGGAAGCGTGCGGCCAGAAGCGCGAGGCAGGGGCAGCGGATGCTAAGTGACGAGGTAAGGGACTCACCCCTCCCTCTCTCACAATTTATAGATCTGGGGGAGCCGCGCTCTCGAAACCGCGCGCGCCGTGCGCATTAACTGCAGGCGACCCCGTCTGCCGCTGACGAACGGGCCCCACCATGCCAAAATGGCCGGATGAGTGCGCTTGCGCGATCATTACGGCGCGGCAACTGAAGAGCCGCAGCGCCCCGTCACATCCGCCCCCACGTCGCCCACTACGCACAGCTCGAGGGCCGGCTCGGGCGCGAACTCACGAATCCTGCAGATGTAACCAAGACGGGGGCGCCTAACTGCCACCTGCGATGGCCCTACTGATCAGGGGTTTGAAGCCTGACCATCGAAGGTTTCGAACAGGCGCCCCAGATCGGCAGAGTCAGGGACGACCAGGGCGCGTGCATTCGAGCCTATCCTCGAGCCCACCAGCTTGAGGGCGCCCCACATGTCGTGTTCAAGAGCCAACAAGGCAACTAGTCGAGGGATTTCATCGAGGGAGTGCTTCTGCGCCCTCGGTCCCCAGCGAACGGGACCGAGCCCTGCCTAGCACACCTACGTAAGCGCTTTCATGGACGAGTCTCAGGACCACAAGCCAACCCTTAGCAAATGGGGCATGGGCGTCCACTTGAATCACCCGATAACAGCTTGACGAGGAGCCTACGATTCGCGACCCGCTCAATGGGAGTTGTGGGTGCCTCACCCCCTCTGTTCCGCGAAAGGACAGCGAAGGGGCGTACGAATAAGACGGAGAGCACACCCCGATCGCCTCGAATGGGCCCAGGCTCAGGGGCTCGACGCACGGCTACACCCCCTGGATATGCACCGAACACAGACGTGTGTCAAATATGTGCGCATGGCACCGCCGAGGCCGGTTGAAACATTGCCGACATCGGCTGAAACTAACACCTCCCGCACCAGCAAACTCTGTGAAAAAAACTTGCAAGAGCACCCACACTCCTGCAAGGCTTCGGGGGCTACACCCGCGGGTGCGCTAGCATGCCCCCACGGAACAGCACAACAACTAGGAGGGAAGAATGTCCCATTAGCAAGCATCAGCCTCTGCGGGTTCCTAACGGATACCACCGCAGAGGCTCGGGGGCTACTATCGGGGACAACCATAGGGGTCCCCTAATAAGCGGGGGAAAACCTATTTTTCGCAAATAACCAAAACACAAATGAACTCACAAATTATAAATTACACCCAAAGCAATCACACCCAAACCAAAACCTCGGCAGCCTTTCAAGTGGTTGGACCCAGCACCCCTCGGGTGAAACTCCGCTTCGCTCTAGGGGCACGGTGCCGTACTGCCGAAACTCCGCCTCGCTCGAGAGCTAGACGCCCCCTCGGGTGAGACTCTACCTCGCTCGAGGGCTGGACGCCCCCTCGGGCGAGACTCCGCCTCGCTCGAGGCTCTCGCGGGTCCGCCGCTCCCGCATCCACTCCCCCGACCGGAGCATTTAATGTTCTGACACAACGCGGGCGCCCGGGTCAAAGGCGAATCACCGCCATGCCAGCCCACTGACACCGCCTGGGAATCATATCCCGGCATTGTTCCGCCAACCCTCCTGGTGAGGCCATCCCCACCACTGTATGGCACTGTGCGGTAAGGCCAGTGTCAGCTCCGTGACACTGTACCACAACCTCTCGTACAGTCCGCGCGCCGCACCCTCGAAAGAGGACGGTAGAACCCTCGAAAAGAGGACGAGAGCCTGTCTCGCGCCCGCACGGGACAGCGCCGTGACGTCAGACCAGTGAGGCACGTCTCCTCTGTCGCCATCGGCCCTGTGCGGCCATCCCCGCTGCTACGCCACCATCCCGAGCGCTGTAGCGCCATCCCCGGCGCTGTGGGAGCCCAGGACGACAAGACGTCGCCACGTCTGCCGCTGTGCGACCTCCAGCCCTCTGTCAGCCCAACCCTCGAGCTGACGTACGAACGACGACCAAACAAGAAGGATACCACGCCACTACCCTCGAAGCCGCTCCTAGACGGGCACAGGACTCGCTACGACGTCCCGCCATAAGCAAGATTCGCCAGGACAGACACCCACTCCACGGCACTGTACACCATACCGCTACACGTAGCTAGAACTGTGTGGTACGATTGTAAACTACCCCCCTTGGCCTATAAAAGGAGGAGGCAGTCCCCGGTCGCAGGGGACGACGGATAGCGCACACTTACACGCTTTCCGCCTTCATCACGATATTGGCATCTTGCCTCAATCAAACCTCAGGGACCTGGAGGCACCTCCTCCTCTCCCGCCTCGCTTGTAGCCCCCCTCTGCAAGCACCACGGTGCAGTGCAATACAGTGCCTCGAGCACACCCCTGCTGGACGTACGGCCCCGGCCGGAACCAGGATAAAACTCGTGTCACTTAGTTGCTTAGCACCGGCCATCGAGAGATAGACATCAGCGCTCCTACTAGTTAGTGTCGGGACTACTTTCCGCACCTTCACTCACAATGCTAGAAACTATCATATGGTTTCTATATTTTTTAGAAATTGTGTAAAAACTACTTTTTACAATGCAATTTTCTATCTTAGTATCCCATGAACCACTTGTCTCTCTCACGACCAATCTTGTTTTGCGTGAAAACTTGGTTCCTTAGGGCACCCACAATGGGGCCGTTAAGCTCAGAGCTACACGTAGGAGAGAGAATATAGGAAAGAGAAGTGCACGACCATGGCAAGAGTCGCTATACATCTTTCCAGGCGGATCAGGTCCCGCCATCTACGTCCGCTTATTCTTCTCGGAATCTCTGTCACTTCGTGAATTGTTGACAAAAATCTATTGGAATGATATCCTTGACACATTCAGCCCTCAACGGCACTGCAACTGACTCCACAACGGCCTCTACATCTAGGAGATTCAGTCCGCCACCGCGTGCTTATCTTCTCCTTAGTTGTAGGCCTTTGACTAGCTTAGAGTTCTCTCAACCACTTGTGTAAATGTCTGTACATGTTGTATTGCTTATATATATGCCCATCGAATGTAATACAAGATGAGGCATTCACCATTCTTCATGGTATCAGAGCTATGAGATCTTGAGCCTCCACCAGTTCGTTTTTTCTCCTCCTTGTTTTCTTGCGGGCATCCATGAGCGACACCCAGGCTCAGGTCCAAAACTCCACCGCTACCGCTCTCTCTTCGAACTCCATTGCTGCGCTAATTTCAAAGGTTGCTAGCGCCGCCGCGTCCGCCGCCGCAGCATCTTCTTCCCTTTCCAACCCCACCCAAAATGTCAATATCAAGAGTCTTGTGCCTATAACTCTTGATATGCAGTCCAATTCCTATTCTCGCTGGCACAACACCTTTCACATCGTCCTTGGATGATTTGATCTGCGCAAGCATGTCGACGTCAACGAGCCGCGTCCCAATGACGTTGCGTGGGTGCAAGCCGACCTTACTGTCCTCATGTGGCTTCATGCCACACTCACTGATGACCTCATGGACATGGCCATGGAAGAAAATCCTACGGCGTACTCTGTCTGGCAGAAGATCCACGACTTCTTCAACACCAACAAGGACAACAGGGTTGTTCAACTCGAGGCCGAACTTCACTGCCTCCAGCAAGGTGATATGTCCTCCTCTGCTTATTGCCATCACCTGAAGACCCTCTCTGATGCTCTCACCGACTGTGACCAGGCGATTCGTGAGTGCACGCTTGTTCATCAGCTCATTGCGGGTCTCAATCCCCGCTACCACACCTTGAAGACCGTCATGCCGGCACTGCCTCAGTTTCCCAGTTTCATCCAAGCCCGTACCATGCGCCGAAGAAGATTCTCAAAACAAGTCCAAGACACCGGCGTCCACCAAGACCGCTCTCACTACCTCTGAGGGCGGATCTTCAACCGGCGATCAGCCTGGTGCGCGATCTGATTGCGGCGAGCACACCAACTCCTGCAACACTGGCGGTCGTGGTGGCTGCCATTCCTTCAACGGCAACAGCGGGCACAGTGGTGGTCGCGGGTGCAACGGGGGTCGAGGCCGCAACGGGGGTCGTGGAGGCAACTACTCCAATGGGAACAACTACAACTACGACGCCAACAGCGGCAACATCGGTTGCGCCCAATTTCAGTCATCGTCGCCAAACTGGGCGGGTTTCTACCCTCCATGGAGCGCGCCCTGGGGCACTGGATGGCGTGCGCCCTGGACCGGCGCATCTGGCCCCGGCGTCAACACTCAGCCTCCTCATCAGGCATACAACGCATACTCGCAACTGATACAACCTCTACTCTGTCAACCTGGGACACCAGCGGCTTGATGCATGCCCTGCACGCCGCTTCCTTTCAGCAGCCCACCAACAGCGGTGAATGGTTCATGGATACTGGAGCCAGCACTCACATGACCAATGATCAAGGTAACTTGCATGCATACTGTCCTTCATAATTCATCTCATATTATTGTTGGCAATGGATCTTCTCTACATGTTCTCGGCACTAGTACTACTACCATTCCCTCACCATATGCATGTCTCATCCTATCCAATGTCCTGCACGCACCCCATATTATCAAGAATCTTGTTTCCATTCACAAATTCACTAGAGATAATGCATGTTCTGTTGAATTTGATCCACATGGTTTTTCTGTTAAGGATCTTCACAGTAGGAGAGAAATCATGAGGTCCAGTAGTGGTGGCAATCTATATTCATTCAGTCCAAGCAAGATCACAACTCAAACGGCTCTCACTGCATCCTCCCTAAGCGTTGATGTTTGGCATCGCCGTCTTGGGCATCTTGGTCATCAATCTTTAGCAAGATTAGTTTTTGATTTTTCTTTACCTTGTACGCATAAATCTACGCACATCGGTGTTTGTGATGCGTGCCAACGGGGGCGTCATGTACGCCTTCCCTTTTCCCATTCCTCATCATTTACTTATTTTCCTTTCCAAATAATACATTGTGATCTTTGGACATCCCCTATTGTAAGTTTCACCAGCTACAAATATTACCTTGTTTTAGTTGATGATTATAACCACTACACATGGACCTTTCCTTTAAGTCATAAATCTGATGCCACGGCAACCATTTAACATTTTTATGCCCTCATTCTCAACCAATTCCATCTCTCGATTCAGTGTATACAATGTGATAATGGCGGTGAATTATCAACAACAACCTTCACACATTTCTCCTAGACCGCGGTATAACCTTCCGCTTATCTTGCCCATATACCTCATCCCAAAATGGCAAAGCCGAGAGATGTATACGATCTATCAATGATATCATTCGTACCCTCCTCTCGCAAGCACACATGCCACCAACTTATTGAGTAGAAGCCATGCATACGTCCACATATTTGTTAAATCGACGTCCCTTCACACTAATCAACTTCCTTACTCCATACCAGCTCCTATTCAATCAACAACCTGATTAGTCCCACCTGCGCGTTTTTGGATGCCTTTGTTATCCCAATCTTCTACCCACCACACCACACAAGCTAGCTCCACGTTCATGTCGCTGTGTGTTCTTAGGATACTCCTCGGAGCATAAAGGGTATCGGTGCCTATATTTACAATCCCGCAAAATCATTATTTCTCGGCATGTCACATTTGATGAATCTCATTTTCCTTTTGCCAATGAATCGGCCACAGCAACCCCAGCCGCACCGAATCCAGCGCCATCCGTTTCGGATCTGCTGCCTGCCCCGCCGCCAGCCTCCCCGTCCACCCCGAACGCCCGGATTTCGTCGTCACCCACTACCTCACCGCCACGTACTCCCGGACCGGGTCACGCGTCCCCACCCACCACCGACGTGCCGCCGTCTCCCAATCCTGCAGCCCCAGCTGGCCCGACAGGATCTCCCTCTCCCTCGCCACGAGCCGCTACGCGTACCCCGTCTATCGCTGCTCCGCGCACACCACGAATTCTACCCAACTACATGCGCCTAACCAACTCCGCACAACATCACATGCAAACAAGGGCAAAAGCAGGCATTGTTGTTCCTAAGTGGCACTTCAACCTTTCAGCCACCGTATCTCCATCTCCCATACCTAATTCATACTGGATTGCTCTCAAAGATCCCAATTGGAACAATGCTATGCTTGATGAATATAATGCTTTCATGAAAAACGATACGTGGTGTCTTGTTCCTAGACCTGCAGGTGTCAATGTGGTGAGCGGCAAATGGATTTATCGCATCAAGTACAATCCCGATGGTACACTGTCCCGGTACAAGGCGAGATGGGTGCTTCGCGGTTGCTCTTAGAAATCAGGTGTCGACTATGGTGAGACTTTTAGCTCTGTCATCAAACCGGCTACAATTCATACCGTGCTAAGCATCGCCACTTCTCATTCTTGGCCAATACATCAATTGGACGTCAAGAACGCCTTCCTCCACGGTAACCTATCTAAAACTGTGTATTGTGCTCAGCCTTCGGGTTTTGTTGACCCGTCCAAACCTAATCATGTGTGCAAGTTGAACAAATCTTTATATGTCTTGAAACAAGCCCCACGCACTTGGTTTCTGCGTTTCAGAGATTTCCTTCTATCTATTGGCTATCATGCATCGCTAGCAGATTCTTCCTTGTTCATTCTACACACCCCAACAGCCACATCCTATATTTTATTATACGTTGATGACATCATTCTCACATCTAGTAATGCCACCCTTTTGAACTCTGTCATTGCCAAACTCCGGTCTGAATTTGCCATGACAGACCTTGGTCCTTCGTCCCACTTCCTTGGCATTCATGTCACACCTACACTGTCTGGCCTTTTCTTGTCCCAAGAACAATACATCCATGAACTTCTTGAACGTGCTCACATGGCTGATTGCAATCCTTGCACAACTCCAGTTGACACCAAACTGAAAATCTCCACAAATGAGGGACCATCAGTTCGCAATCCTACAAAATTCTGAAGCTTGGCAGGAGCACTGCAATACTTGACAATTACTCGGCCAGACATTGATTATGCCGTACAGAAGATATGCTTTTTCATGCATGATCCCAAGGAGCCACACCTCCACCTTCTCAAACGGGTCCTGAGGTATCTCAAGGGCACAATGTCACACGGATTGCAGATTGGGAAATCCACCTCCACAGCCATTCGAGCTTATTCCGACGCGGATTGGGTTGGGTGTCCTGATACAAGACGATCAACATCTAGTTATTGTGTTTATCTTGGGGACAACCTAGTTGCTTGGTCCTCAAAATGGCAGCATACCATATCACGGTCCAGCGCAGAAGCAGAGTACAGGGTTGTGGCCAATGCCATTTCAGAGACCTGCTGGCTACGACAACTTCTACACGAGCTTCGCTGCCCACCCAAGAGTGCAACACTTGTTTTCTGTGACAATGTTAGCACTCAATACCTAGCAACCAATCTAGTGCAGCACCAGAGAACCAAACATGTTGAAATCGACCTGCATTTCGTCCAAGATAAAGTGGCTCTTGGTGAAGTCAAGGTTCTGCATGTTCCATTTGCCTCCCAATTTGTTGATATCTTTACCAAAGGGTTGCCACGGCTTCTGCATGATGAATTCAGGTCCAGCCTGAACATTCGCCCACGTCCAGGCTGAGGGGGCTATTGGAATGATATCCTTGACACGTTCAACCCTTAACGACACTGCAACTGACGCCACAGCGGCCTCTACATCCAGGAGATTCGGTCCACCACCGCGTGCTTATCTTCTCCTTAGTTGTAGGACTTTGACTAGCTTAGAGTTCTCTCAACCACTTGTGTAAACGTCTGTACATATTGTACTGCCTATATATAGGCTCGTCCAATGTAATACAGGATGAGGCATTCACCATTCTTCAAAATCAACTGTGTTTCATGACCCGGTGGAGGCGCACTCGGCTACCGGCGAGCTCGTGCACCGCTCGCCCAACGACTTGAGGTGTCGGCGGGCGCGGGAGGTAGCCGCGACCACGGGAGCGCCGATGCAGGGATCTCTCGACGCAGATGCGGCAGCAGCCCGCCACCGCTGCAGCAAGCAGCCCCGACAATGGCCCCTGGCCGCCGCAACAGGCAGGCGACGGTGATGCCTAGCCATGAAGGGCAGGAGTGCCCCTACCGTAGGGGGCAGGTGCGGCAGCCCGCCGCCGCTGCAGGCAGACCACAACGCCCGACTATGGTGCGAAGGGGGCGTCCCGGGCAAGGTTAACCGAACCGGTGGGAACCGGCCCGGAAACCGTGGGAACCGGTCCGGACCGGTTCCGGTTCCCAACCGGTTCAAATTCAAATTTTGAAAAAATGAAAAAATCTCACAAAATTCTCAAAAATACTTCAAGGTGTGTAGAATCTAATGATGTCAAAAACTTTCAAATATTCGTTTGTTTAGTATAGTTTGCGGGCATTAGAAGTTGTCAATATCCTCCACTTGCATTATCATTTATCAATATCCTCCTGCCTGAGATGCTGTTGTCGTCGACAATGCCTTCACGAGTCGTTGTTGCTGTGTGTGACGTACTCGTTTACTGACATGCACATGCATCATTGCACCAGACCACGAGGCTAGAATCTAGATAGATTCTCTGTGATTCAACATGCCGTTGCGTAGAAGGCAGTGCCACAGCACAATCTAGCAGCCATGCACATTCCTGACCATCAGCAAGTTGCATACCTGCTGAGCAATAATGCATTTGGCTGCAAAGTTGTTATATTCAAAAAAAATCCCCGCAATTTTTCCTTGGGGCTCAAATGATTGGCGTCTCATGCTGCATGCACATTGCACACGCACGCATTTGACTAGCAGCAGCATTGCGCAGTGGCGCGGCGGGGGCGCGCGCTGGCTGTGCAAGAGCTAAAGAAGTTGGGAATTAGTCAAAAAGACGCCATGCGAAACGACATTCCGGCGTGCCTAGTTGCCTAACGTGTTGGTGTTGCTCTGCAAAGCCAACAGCCAAGAGAGCACCAGTGGCGGCAGGGGAGGGGCACGCACATATTCTATCCGATGGCGCCCAACGTTTTTGCTCTCCAACTCCAAAGCACACAGGATGAAAACAACGGCTGATGGCGGCCTGGGTTACCGGAATCCCCAGCATAAACCGCGTTCACACTTGTGAGAGTGAAAGGAGATTATATATAGGTTAAATTCAGGTGATAAACTTGCATGATACTCATGCATACTACTTGGAAGGAATATTGGGAATGTGTGGAATTGGGGATGTTGTTAAAAAGTCCCTTTATTTGATGGTGAAACCAGGAAAGGTCATTGCCAGCCTAAGTACTTGTGATTTTGTTGGTCTGGTAGTGGAACATGGAGAGAGCCTGCACACCACCAAATTAGATGATAGGATCATGTGTATGCGAGTATCTCTGTTCAACGTTCTGTGGGTGGACGAGACCGGGTCCCGTAGCCTTGGTTGACCTGACCTACAATGCAAAATGTCGTGCAAAAACATGTTCTGACTGTAGTACTGTACATGTTTGACCTTAATAATCATGCAAAATCTCAAAGACATTGAGTCTTCTTTGTGAGATTTTGTTGGTTTCATGACTTTGGTATAGAAAGGATGGAAAAACCATGCATATGCCTCTTCTGCTCTACAATGACCTTGGCTCTCTGCCACAAAACATGGTGTTCTAGAACGATTTAATAGAGCCAATATCTTGTCAATGTCATAACATTTGGTTATCTCTTTGAAAAATGTCAAGGCTAGCCAATATCTTGTCGAATTTAACAGATGTGCGAATTTTGCACGAACTTCTCTCTTCAACAGTTGCCATTTGCCAACATCGTTCTTCAATGTTTACTTTGGTACTTAATATGTCATTCATTCTACCATATCCATCATTAGCTTGTTATCCAATGCTTGAGAGATTTACATATTTGCAAATTCACCTCTATACAGACCATAAAATTAAGAACTACTCTTAGTTATAAGAGGAAAGGTAAATAAATACCAGTAGTGGCGGAGGCAGGATCGAGCCCTAGGAGGGGCTCTCCTGTTCTTCTTCCACCTCTTGCTCCTCTTTTCTTCCTTCTTCCTCCAAAAAATTGCGAGGGGGGGGCTGAGGGGGGCTCCACAGGAATTCAACCGGTAGGAGGGGCTGGAGCCCCGTCCGCCCCGGTGGTAGATCCGCCGCTGAATACCATATGTGAATACTAATACCTCCTCTACTGTATTGAAAGGGAAAGGCAGTAACATGAAACATAATTAATTCCTACTGTAGTTTTTAAAAAGGAAAAATATTTTCTCTAGCAATAACAGTAAGATATAGAACTATGAAAAAGGTCTCTAGATACAAATTGGAATCGTGTCTAATATACTAATTTAAAAGCTTTAGAAAAGAATGAAACTCGACACTATATGTGGCAAGAATAAAAAAATAATTGAAACTAAAAGACCATTTCAATCACGAGTCCACATACAACCTCATTGAAGAGAGACTGGATGAAGCACAAATAGTAGCCTTGGTTGACCTGACCTACAATACAAAATGTCGCTCAGCAACACAAAACAACGTTCTGACTGTACATATACCACCTTGAATTCATCATGATGAAGTGATGATCATATAAAATATCAAGGCCTTTGAGTATTCCTGGTGAACTTTTGGTTTCATGACTTGGTATAGAAACCTGGAAAACCATGCATGCCTCTTCTGCTGTACAATGACCTTGACTCTTTGCCACAAAAGATGGCGTTCTAGAACATCAGGTTGTCTCTTTGAAAAATGTCAAGGCCAGACAATATCTTGTCAAATTTAGTAGATGTATGAATTTCACGAACCTCCGCCCTCTTCAACAATTGTCAACATCGTTCTTCAATGTTTACTTGGTCCAATTAAGATGGCATTCTATCCTATCCGTTGAAGAGACAAGAGGATGAACCCACAAATAGTAGCATGTCAAGTGTGGAACAGAGTTGGAAGGCGTTGCAGAGGATCCGCGGCACAGCCGCCGGTCGTACTGACCACGCCCCACCGTCACCGTATGACATATAGGACTTCGCCGCCACTCCCTAATCCCCCACCCCGACCAACCAACCCAATTCTTCCCCCCTCTCCATCCTGCAGCTGCTCCCTACTTCCCGTTCCGCACCTCCGCGCCGTCGCCTCCCTCCGTTTCCCACCTCACCGGTCTCCAATCCTGCTCATGGCGCCCCGTTGATTCGCCCCTGTACTTGCTGGTACCATCTCCCTGGCCGTGAGTACCTCTTGCCCCCTTGCTTGCAAGATTGACTCTTTTTCTTGCTGCTTCCATTTTAGTGCCTTTCTTCGTCGTCTTCTTCTTCTTCTTCTTTATTGCTGATTTCAAGGGCGTTGTTCATGTGAGCAGAGTTGCTAACTGGAAGCATTTAAGCTTGTTGGTACCTCTCTGGCTCTCTGAAAAGACATGTTTCGTTTATGCTTGTTCATGTCGTAATGTTGTTAAGAACTCGAGTGTGTAAAATACTAAAATTGGTTGGGCAGTAAGAATCCCGCCTGGTGAGAATCTCAGGATCTACGGTGCCAGGGTGATGTTAGAAGGGGAAAAGATGTACTTTTTGGGTGTTATCAGTTCTAATCTGCTTGATGTGGTCTGTGGCTGTGCCAATTGGGAGTTACTGCTCCAAAAACTGAGTAACTCTATGTTTAGAGGTCTGATCATAGTTTGATCATTTTATGGCATGCTGCTGAGTAGTATTTTTTGTATCTAAAAGCGAACATTTTATAATTGTGCGGTGTATGAGCTGTATTGTTTTCATCTTTGTCTTGGCATTTCTAGTGTCATGGTGATATTTGACTGTGATATTCGATCCCATCCAGCGTGCTTAGGTATGCTTATTCTCGCTTAGTTTATCATTTTTTCTTCAATACCTGGAATAACTAGCTGGTCTTTTCTTTTTTCTCGTGTGGAACATGGTAGTCAGTCAATATTGCCAATCTTTTGGAGAGGAGGGCATTCAGTCAATACTGCGAATTTTACATATATTGGTTGCTTGACTCTTATCATATTCTAGAAGCTGTATGCGCATATTAATCGCCAACCTTTTCCCAGAGGTCATTTTTATACTGTCCGCAACATGCTTCAGATTATTCTACTTCCACCTTCCTTGGATTACATTTGGTTACTCGAGCTCTTGTGATATATCAACAGTGAAATCGAGCACTGAGGCTAAAGGCTCAGCAGATACGTCAATAGACCTTCTAGTACTAGCATTCAAGTTAAGGGGAAAACTGTGTGTTCTGGCTGTTCAAATGTTTAATCGTCTAGTGATGCCTACTACCAGTGCTGGTGGTTTCGACCTTTAACTTTTATCTGTGGAATAATCAAAAGAAGGATGATACATTCTGTTTACCTAAACAACTGAAAATGTGCTGACCGGTCAAAAGTGGCTTTATTTCCAACTCTGCTAGTTGTGTCCATGTGGTTAGTTGACATACCAAATTCTTGTTTCAGGCATCAGAGGGTTTTCTCAATCAATTGAAGCAGAGGAAGCTGCAAACTGATTCGGTGTTAGCTGACATCCTGAAAGGTCCAGAGGTATCTGGAAAAAGTTATGTCTTTTATTAGACGAGTAGACCCATCAACGGCTTACACGGATAATCTTTACGTTCATAAATTTGCCGCACCAAGTTCAAACTTCACTGCACGAAGATTTTCCTCTGATACGCAGTTGTTTCGTTATGGCCCGGAACCATTCAATGGTGAGTATGGGCACATGAGTTTCAGTGGATCATCATCTGCTGTATTCCAGAACTCATTTTGCAGTCAGCAGGCTTCACTAACACCATACTGTGTAATTGCCGATGAACAATCCCCAAGTGCTGCAGATACCCAGTCCGTGTCACCAGTGGAATCCAATGTCTCTCAGCAGAACTCCCAGTCCGTGTCAGATACTCAAAGCTCTGAAATTGAGGTAGAGTTTGATGAAGATGAGATGAGATTGAAGCTTCAGGAGCTGGAGCATGCTCTACTTGACGATGGTGATGACATCTTGTTTGAGATTTCACAGGCAGGCAGCATAAATGATGAATGGGCTGATCCCATGAAGAATGTATTGCTTCCAAATTCACCAAAAGAATCAGAATCAAGCATCAGTTGTGCTGTTAGCAATAGCGGAATGACACGGACTCCAAAGAAGTTGCTATTTGACTGTGCCACAGCATTATCCGAATACAACATAGATGAAGCACAGACCATCATATCAGACCTCCGTCAGATGGTCTCAATTCAAGGGGACCCTTCTCAGAGGATTGCAGCCTACCTGGTGGAGGGCCTTGCTGCAAGAATAGTAGCTTCGGGGAATGGCATCTACAAGGCCTTGACTTGCAAGGATCCTCCAAGTCTTTATCAGCTTTCAGCAATGCAAATCCTCTTTGAAATATGTCCTTGCTTCCGTTTGGGTTTCATGGCTGCTAATTATGCTATACTTGAAGCCTGCAAAGGAGAAGAAAGATTGCACATTATCGACTTCGATATCAATCAGGGCAGCCAATATATTACATTGATACAATTTCTGAAAAACCATTCAAATAAGCCACGACATTTGAGGATAACTGGTGTTGATGATCCTGAGACAGTGCAGAGGCCAATCGGAGGTCTAAAGGTCATTGGGCAACGCCTAGAGCAGCTTGCAGAGGACTGTGGGGTAACTTTTGAGTTCAGGGCAGTGGGTGCTAATCTCGGGGATGTTACACCTGCAATGCTAGATTGTCGTCCTGGGGAAGCACTTGTTGTCAATTTTGCATTCCAGCTGCACCACCTTCCTGACGAGAGTGTTTCAATTATGAACGAGAGAGACCAGCTCCTTCGCATGGTAAAGGGCCTCCAACCAAAGCTAGTGACCCTTGTTGAACAGGATGCCAATACTAATACTGCACCCTTTCTGACAAGGTTAGTGCGTTAGATGATATTTTCTCAAAATATGCCCTAGATGGTAATGTACTCAGGGTTATGGTGCTGGCTTCAACTCTTATTTTTGTGTCAGCTATTAAATCTTTATCAAAAGTACTAACATTAACATCTGGCTTTCACAGGTTCCGTGAAGTCTATGATTACTACTCTGCACTTTTTGATTCACTGGATGCTACACTTCCAAGAGAAAGTCCAGATAGGATGAATGTGGAGCGGCAGTGCCTCGCACGGGAAATTGTCAACATCTTAGCTTGTGAAGGTCCTGATCGTGTGGAGAGGTACTCCCTGGCGTTGATCTCTATCCTGCAAATTCTCGTCCCTTTTTTTCCTGAAAACATGTAAATCATGCATTTTCCTATAACTGAGTAAAATTGTTAATGCTGCAGATATGAAGTTGCTGGGAAATGGAGGGCAAGAATGACAATGGCTGGCTTCACACCACGCCCATTCAACAGCAATGTCATCAGTGGAATAAAATCGATACTGAAATCGTACTGTGATAGGTACAAGTTCGCGGAGGATCACGGGGGACTTCACTTCGGCTGGGGGGAGAAGACTCTCATCGTCTCCTCAGCGTGGCATTAGTATTGCTGTATTTTAGGAACATCTGGTGCAGATTGTAAAAAGATGCGAACCCCTGGGCTGATAACTGAACCTTACCTAATCATAGATGTCTGCTTGTCAGAATAATTGAGTTTGGCTAATTACCCCGGTGCTAATGTTGTACGGTATCACCTTGTTGCATGATTGATTTGTATTTTAGAACAGAATCATAACATGTAGACTCTGCCACGTGTGTAATCATAGCATGTCGACTCAGCTTCGTGTATAAACATAACATGGC
The DNA here is from genome assembly GCA_947561735.1 of Cenchrus americanus. Classification (NCBI taxonomy): domain Eukaryota; kingdom Viridiplantae; phylum Streptophyta; class Magnoliopsida; order Poales; family Poaceae; genus Cenchrus; species Cenchrus americanus. The sequence goes on from OX387244.1 coordinate 10,507,529, forward strand.
CAACAAAACCTGCTTCTTGTATAAATTAAATATTGCTGGTATATCCAGTGTTGACAAGAAGATATTTGGATTCACTTGTGTCAAGGAACTCCGAATGAACTAGCAAAATGCTTATCATGATACTCAGTGCACGACTACTCATAAGAACAAACTTTGACTCGGCAACAGATTTGACACTGCTCAATGCCTGGTAGAAGAACAATTCACTCAAGTTATCCAATAGGCTTGTCAAGTATTACAACAATACTCTGTACATACAACACCTTGAAATTTGCACACAGCTCTTCTACAAGCTTATGAAAGCTAGATGAAGGTTATACATGTATAATGTATCTCTTCAAAAATAATCACAAGTATATACTCATGATAATCTGAATATTGTTTTGCCATATACAGGTATGAGCTCAATCATGTGGTTAAGGTAAGCTGTGCCGTGAATTCAACAAACTATAATTAGTGCTCTGTTGCATTTTGACCCGCTTAGAGGATTCCAAAAGTTTGACAAGTGAAGGGAGAGGTCGTGGAACAGGGATATTCCTTGACCTGTAAAGCCTCTTCAAACTTGGATTCAAACATTGGGATGATCCAATCATGGACAAGGGTTCCTTTTCACAATTAGTTGTTTCTCCACTTCTGACCATGGAAAGGCTGGAGTCTTCAGAAGAACATAATGCTTTTGACTCTATTGCGGCTTCAAACTTTTCATGCTGATCAGCACACACTGATATATTGCGACGAACAGTGGGCAATGATGGAGCTTGAAATCCTTCTAATTGTCTTGATGATGCTCCATGCTGAGAGGAACACATCTCATCTCCAGCATCAATGTGATCCCGATGGGAGGCTGCTGCTTGCTTAACAACGTGATTCGCTGCAGAATCTGTCTTGATGACTTCACTATTACCATGAACAAAATCTGCCGGTGCACAAGTCCTAGCTTCCTCAAGACATCCTCCTTCAAAGGCAATGTACTGGTTGCATAACTCTTCTTTCATTATGTTAATTGCTTGAGATCCAAACCTGGCTCGTCCAAACAACGTAATGTCTGGTTCCTCAGGTGGAGGGGAAGGCACAAACTTAAGTTCAATGGTGCTGACGTTTAAATATGTAGATTCTTCACTGGAGGACGATGAATGATCATCCTCGTCAACAAAATCTGAGTGATCTTTGTCTGTGTGTGTTTCTGAAGCAAGCACTGAACACGGGGACGACATCGACTTTTGAAAAGGATCTCTGAATATTTTCCACAATGGATCATCAGCTGTCAAGCGGGTCTTGAAACAATGTTTCTTTACATAGCTGAGCTCAATGGCGAAACACGGGGGAGTTGTTGAAATTACCCACTGAGGCTGCAGAAGTTGCAGCGCCTGCTCCAACTCATCACGAGAAGAGTGAATGGAGAAACAAACATGCCAGACTCCATACTCATCCTGCTCAGCTTCCGTTAAGCTCGGTTTCTGGCTTCGAGCACAGATTGCATACCACTGTGTTGATGGACGAATAAACAAGGGTTCTGGCTGGAGACTTGCCTTTGCATGTTCGAGCTCCCTACTTGCTTTGTCATATAATTGATGGAATCCGACCATCTGCAGAGTTGAAAATTGCAAACAAGAAGAAAGACCATAAGGAACCATTCGATGTGGTAATGCGATATACACCAACAGATGAATGAACACAAGAATTTAAGAGGTGGGGGACTCAATACCCCATACATGAGATTGGTTTGCACAGATGAAAGGGAGCCATGATGTTATGACTGAAATCATTTCTAATAGGCATGACAGGAACTGTTTTTCTATTAAATGGAAATGAAACAGCTTCCATGTGCATTATATAGACATTATATAAACAGTTTCCAGTCTGAGGTAATTATTTCTACAATGGACAAGCTTAGTAATGCAAAGTCTTGAATGCATTCCATGCGATACATGCCTGAAAGCGAGAAGATGGATCATCAGTGATGATTTCAGGGGCTGTGAGCGACAGTGCTTTAAAACAATCCAATCTCCTGTCAACATGAATCTTTGATCCGAATGTCCTTGACACCTCAACTAGGACATCTTCATGCCCAAGGAGGTCACAAGCAAGGTAAATGAAAGGTGCATGAGGATGCTTCCATATGCACGCTATAACCTGCAATCACTGAACCATTTCTCAATTGTAATTAACCATGTCTGTCAGGAAAAAAATAGCATATCTAATCTCAGAAGAAAGGGCAACCTGGTGGATTGCTGATTCCTTGCTTGGTAGCTTGAGGAAACACTTACTAAAGGTGCAATCTAAAAACACAAAGTCAAGTCGGCAGATGTTTTCATTCCCTTTCTTTGCTATGTATTTCGTTGGCAAGTTTTGTACACAATCCGATGTAAGCCGACAGTCTCCTGTGTGAAGAATGGCACCAAATTGACCCTCAAATAAGAACATGACAGCCCCTGAAATCATTTATCAGGACAAGCATAAGCCTTCTGCCTTCCTTAATAACTCATCAAAGCACATAATGAGCACACCAAGCTCAAACCAGACAGAACAATGGACATACTAATCTCTAGTAAACGACAGCACAGCATTACATTTACTCCTACATTTCATCAACTTCCATATCAAAACAAATGTTATCGACACTGTAAATTAAATCACACATGCGCGTTACATTGATATATGCTCGGTGGAAATGAACCGTACTGTCATGACCTCGACAGAAGAGGAACAATTCGAAACGAACAAATTACCAGGGCAGTGATTTGCGTCGTACGCGGTGACGGAGAAGGCGCCGGCGGGATCATCCACCGCCACCGTCCTCCCCACCTCCATCTCCACGAACTCCCAGCTCTCCAGCTGTGCCACACGACGGCCCAAGAGCGTTTAGCGAAAGGCACCCCAACAGAAACAAATTTACCGGGGAGGCAGAACTGAACGCAACAGGGAGCGAGGGGAGTGAGTTACCTGGGGAAAGTGGCGAAGCGCGAGGGACAAGGTGAGGCGGGTGGCGTAGAGGGTGCCGCCGGCCCCATCGGCGGCGGCACCGGCGCCGACGAGGTGGTCCCGGTGCGCGTGGGTGAGGAACCGGTGGCGCCGGTGGCGGGAGGAGGGGCCCCATGTGTCGACGGCGAAGGGGAGCCCCCGCGGCATGTCTATCGGCATCCTCCCCCGAAACTTTCTTAATTTACGGATAGGTCCTCCTGTAGTGGGGCCAATTGTGGGTCGCGTGTTTCTTGAAGGGAAACGGAAGGTCGCTGCGTCGGTTTTATATGCGCGCGGAAAGGGGAAGGGGCCACAGCCGGCTCCTTCCTCCGGAAGGAAGACTAGAGGGTTAACGGGTGTTGGATTTTGTGTATGTGCCCTGACCTGGCCTGCATCCGGAACCCGGCCGGGTAAATTGCCGCCTTTTCGGTTTGCGCCTTCTCCAGCTCATTCCGTCTCCTTTGGGCCTTCACGGAATCACAGTCCATGATATTTTGTGGATTTTTTGGGCCGTCCAAGCAGAATATATGACGGCCCAGTTCGACTAGCTATGCTCTTTTCTTTTGAACGGATGCTAGATTTTTGTTTGCAGATTAGGTTTCGCAATGCAGTGATGCGGCGGTTAAGGCGCATGGTCACGTAAAAAAGCGCAGAACCCATAAATCCAATCTTGCGATTGGGTTTGTAATCCAATGGAACCATCACGATTTAAATTCTGGTGCTCGCACCTTTTCCTGAATTTTCCAGGATTTACCGGCGTTATGCGTTAAGTGGTAAGCGACGTTCTGTCGACGACGAGACGTCATTGGTGATTTTGGGATTCTCCAGATGTCGATGCTCAGTCCTTTGGAGGTGCTCATAGCGGTAGGGTTTGTGTGGGTGTATTCATAGGGGTGAGTATGCAAGCGTGTTGTGAGCGTCTGTGTTGTACTGTGTAATTCTAAAAAATCTAGAAATCAATCTTAAAGCCCGAAAGGGTGTGGAAAAGGATCAATATTAAAAGCAGGCAAAGTGGTCTTATAAAGCAGTTGTTCAAGCAATTCCAGCATCTGTGATGAGTTGCTTTCAGATATCGACAGCCACTTATTGCATATGCATGCATGGTAGGGTGTGGAAAACAGAAAGAAAAGGATGCATCGGCGTTCATTCCCATGGCTTTAATTTGTTCTCCAAAATATCTTTGTGGTCTTGGCTTTACAGATCTGCAACTGTTTATCCAAGCAATGTTATAGGTCATAAATGATGGAGACTTCTTACTAAACCAAATCTATATGTGCAAGGGTGCTAAAGGATCATTATTAATCCTCGAACCTCGATATCAATGGCAAGGAGATTTTTTAAAAGAAAATAGCCTTGTAAATTTGCTGCTGCGAGGTTTCAAGAAAGGACCAGTATGGAAGGATCCGACGGTTGAGATTAATTGTATACCACCATGGCTTAACACGTGGTATAGAGTGATATGCATAAGTGGTATAGGTGGTATAGGGGCATTATTGGTAGTTTTTTTCATAAACAACATATATGATTTCTTTACTTCAATTTTTTCATTTCCCACCGGTGGTATGGCTGAATATTTTTCAAATTTCAAAAATGAAAAATTTCATTTCAAAATTGTCTTGTTAACATTAACATAATCCGATCCCGTTCCGCCCTCCGTGCGCCGGGCTTCCCTTCACAACCCGATCCCGTTCCGCCCTTCTTGCCGGCGTTGAGGCTTCTTATTTCAGCGACGACACCCTCCAGTCCTTGCATGAGATCTCGCGCACAGCGGTGTGCTGCCGTAGGGCCTGTCAGCCACCGCCTGCGCAACTGGATCATCACGCACCGAACGAGGAGGAGGAGACGGCGGCGGCGGCTGCCTCCCGCTGTTTTGGATTCTGTATTAATTAGGGCCGGCGGCCTACACGAAGTTAGCTAGCAAGGATTAAAAAAATGCACGCACTGATTGTTTGGAGGAGAGTGCAGGGAAGGAAAATCAAGAGATAGTTTCAAAATAATTAAATTTGTGATAATTACCTATTTATCCTTACCAAAAATAGACTTATACTCCATACCACCATCTGGTGGTATGGTGCACCGCAAAAGAGCCCTTCAATTCAACCCTTCTTAGGTACTCTAATCACTAAACTAGAGGCCCTTTCATAAATAATGGTATACTTTGAGATGTTGGTAATGGTAAGAGTACTAAATTATGCAATGACATTTGGGTTATGAATTAAAATACAGTGGTTTTTTAAAATACAGTGGTGGTTTGGTTTGTGCTATAGATGCAACAATTTACTTCTTCGAGTTCAGCCATGGGGTGGTGTTTCGAAACCATTTGGGTATGTGTTTGATGGCATCACTTCACCAGATGCTGACGAGATTCTTGCTCCGCGTTGTGCTATTGTTCTTGCCCCCAAAGAAGGTTTCCGCAATGTGATTTGATCTAAGATAAATGCACCTGCTAATAGAGCCACAACTGGCTCCATAATAGCTGATATTATATCACATTGGCATGTAATTTTTCTTGTCTTTTGTTCAGGTAAGTCGTAGTGCCACACTGAAGTGGCTCATGTGATCGGGTGCGATTTGTGCTCACTGGGTCTTTCGCCAATGTGTATATCTGCTTGCACTCAGGAAATTGTGTACTCTGAAATTATGAGTTAATGAAAAGAGCCAACCTTAACTTAAAAAAAGGTGGGATCAGTACATTTTTCAGAGAAACAATGGGAGGCAGAGAGATAAAATCAGAAGAACATTGGGAAAACAAAAGAAAACTTCACACTTGCAGAGGCACGACTTGAGAGCACCATGTCATAGCTCTCCCAGGAGGTACATTTTTAGCGACATACTAGATCGAGATCAGAGTGTGACAGCGCAAAAGGCAAAAAAAAAAAAAGCAACAACAATCCGCGCTTGAATTAATCATCAGCAGCAGCAGCAGCAAACTAACAATCCATCCATCAGGACAGGCAAGCCCCTTGTTTTTCAGGTTGCCTGACACGGCCACCAACCACCACCACCACTTCCTCCCAGCTAGGCAGCAAGCGGCGCGACCTACACCTGGGTGGCGACCTTGCCGTCGGCGACGGTGCCGGCGACCTTGTTGGTCGTGGTGTCGGCCAGCTCCACGGCGGCGGCCACCTTCTTGGCGTCCTCCACCTCCTCCGCGGCGGCGGCCACCTTCTTGGCGTCCTCCACCTCCTCCGCGGCGGCGGCCTCCCCCTTGCCGGGCCGCGCGGCGGGGCCCTTGTTCTTCCGGTAGATGGCGTAGAGGACCAGCTGCGTCAGGCCGAGAAAGCTCCCGCACCCGTTCGGGATCTGCACGAGCACGAACGAACGCGTTCGAGACGTTAGCGTCCAATCACCAATGAGAGTCGTAAACTACTGTACTGAACGAACAGGTTCGCTGTCGCGACAAGAAAGAGCGCGACGGCGCTGTTGCTCTGCTCGCACTGGTCCAATATTAATCCTGCATGATGCACACAGTGCAGGTCTGCAGGAGGCCGGGGGCAGTGGGCACGGCGAGTCGGCGACGGCAGGCATGTGCGCGTGGCTGGGCGGGGACACTGAAAGGGCAACAGCTAGCTAGCGGTGCAGCGATTGGTGGGTTCAGAGTACCCATCGGCGGATCACATCGGACGGACAGGTCCGGCAGCGGATAGGATCATCGATCCGTCCTCGTCATCATATATAGTGCTAATCTGCCGGCCCGGTGTGTTAATGGACAGCTCTCAATTAATGGGCGAGTGACAGAGAGATCAGAGAGAAACGAGAAGGAAGCGTACAATGATGAAGGGGTCGCGGCCGAGGAGGCCGTAGATGAACCAGGAGGTGCCGCAGAGGAACACGGACAGGGACAGCAGGAACGGCATGAACTCCACGCTCTTCGTCTTGATCACCAGCCTCTGCACGCACAAAACCCCCCACATTATACGCTTGTTCATCATGCATGTCGTAGCTGCTACTTATACTACACAACAACAGCGCTGCTGCTTACCATGATGGAGAGCGGCGAGGCGTACATGCAGATGGAGAAGATGGTGGCGGCGAGGCCGCAGAAGATCTTGCGGCCGTTGCCGTGGAGCGCCAGCAGCGAGATGAGCACCACGGCGGCGAAGATGGAGGTGACGACGCCCAGGAGGCCCAGCATCCGGAGCCGGACCCGGCGCTCCGCGAAGATGAGGAAGATCACCACGTAGATGGCCTCGATCACCGACCCCGTCCCGTTGATCGTCGTCACCAGGATGTTGTTCGGGGACACGAACGGCAGGCCGTACCTAGCATACACATTCGGAGTTTCAGACAAACGCTGAAGACGATTCAAAATGATTCTCATCAGACAAAAATCAGCAGAAATGATTCAGAAGACGAACGCATCATCATGAGTTGAGTTCATGACCACATGCGTACGCGCTCTGCTTGGCCTCGCAAGGGCGCGTGAAAACCAAACGAATCACCTTTTCTTGCCTAACAAAGAAAAACATAAGTACCATACGAGAATCATGACCGAAAAGCATGGAAGCTTTTTGGAGCTGGCTTCAAACACTTGAACGTGAAGGTGCATGTGCGTGCGAGCACAGGCCCGCCGTGTGTCCCACATGTCATCTCTACTCCATCCTGGCAGTGCCGACAGGCAGGGTCCACTGACTGTGGTACACAAAAACTTTTTTTGTTCAATAGCAGTCGTTGTCACGGTGCTGGCGAGTGGGTCCACGAACGTGCCATCCTAGCTACACAGACTACAGGACGAGTTGGAGCGAGGCTACTACACTACGAGCCAATCCTTTGCTTCATCCAGCAAATCGTGCAGTATTTCTGAAATGTAAAAACTGCTAGGTGCGGATTTTACTGGTTTTATTTACATCCGAGCGCTTTCATATATGTTGCAAGAATACAAGAAAGAAAGTATACTAACAAGAATCTGCTTAATTAAGAGTATCAAGACCAGCTAATAATCTGCATGGGGTCTGAAGTCGATTAAAAAAATGAGAGGTGAAAAGGTGATTTCTTTTTTTTTCTGAAGAAACACAAATGATGTGAGGTGGTGTGTGCTCATGCACAGGTTGTGTTGGTTACCAAGCCGATAGGAGGCAGTTGAGCAGCGTCATGTTGTAGGGCACGCCGGAGAAGTCCTCCGTCGACCGCTTCCGGATGATCCTCCAGAACGTCACGCTGCAAAAAAAAAGTTTCACCAGATTTTCTCACCGGTCAGTAGAAACATGCTGCGTGTTCCTCCTGACGGTAGCTGAGCCACCAGAGGAGGCAGGAAAAGGTGGGCACGGAGTTGCGAAAATGAAGCATTCCAGATGGGATTCAGACAAAAAAAAACAGACTTTCAGATTTCATTTCCATCTTCTGCTTCCGCAATTTTCACTAAAATATAACTGAAGCTGAATGATGTCAAAACACTTTTTGTTCTAGACTTGTAGTCTTTGTTATATACTATCTTGATTCTCTGGGTTTTCTTTTTTAGCGCACGGTTGCAGACGACAGTCAGATACCGAAGAAACCGGGATTCATGGAATCGGAACTTACACCGGTGACAGGAAGAGGAAGAGCGCAATGACATTCCCTGAAACACACAGCCAAGAAGAGGAGCTTAGACGAATCCACGAAACCTCAGGCAGGGACATGACCACCAGAGAGAGAGCAAGCCATGGCGGCGGCGCTCACCGGAAACTCCGAAGAAGAACCTCGCGATATGCTCCATCTCGGCGCACTCCCCTTCAATTCAGCTCCCTTTTTTCCCACTGACCTTGAACCTCTCTTGGCCTGAAAACCAAATAGAGGCGAACAGAGCCACAGAGGTGAGAGGTGGAAGGGACAAGGGTGGGAGTGGTGTCCTTCCGTCTCGGCTCTGCAGGAAAAATGCCAGCGCAAATCCGGTGTTTCTCCCCCTTTGTGTGTGTGTGTGTTACTCGGTGCAGCAGGAGACGAGCGGTGAGGCTATATATAAGATGGAAAAAAAGGTGAGATCTTGAGAGGTAGGAGGAGGCTCGCTCGGCTGGTAGAGTCACGGTGGCCTTGAGCGTGAGCATCACGTCTGCCCGGGCGCCAACCCACAGAGCGCTGCTGGAGTACTAGTGGAGTTTGGAGAGAGCCTGCCCAAGCCCAACCCATACGATCTTATCTTGCTCACTCCTGTCCGAACAAACACTATCTTGGAATGTACTAGTACGTATCAGCACTCTGTAGCGAGTAGCGACACTAGAAAACAAGTTTTGCCCTCTGATTTTATCGTTCCTGAAGTGCGTTCAGGTTTCTCTGAATCTCTGTCCTGCTGCCGTTCCAAAACGGGTGAAATGCCTGAAAACTGTCGATGAATGTGTAGTAAAAATGGCAGACGAGCAACTACTGTGTGCCTGTGTGACCCTTACGTTGTTATACCGTCGATTGAGACGGAGAAGGCGTATGCGTTTTTCCTGCGTTCTGTACTTATGTCTTTGCTGGCTTGGCACACGAGTCCTGAAAAACAGGCCTGGCCTGAGAGCAGCAGAAAACGGCCAACAAAATCCTTGGAGCGCGTTCGTACCCTTGTGATCCTCCCCGTAGTCCCGTGCCCGCCCGCCCGGGTCGGCTCATCTCTGCTGCGGCCTCAGGTTTTGGCCCCCCGCCGCCGTGTGCGTCTTCAGAGCTGCAAGCCGGCCGGGACGGCCTCATGAGGTCACGAGACAAATAGTAGTTCACAAGGCGAAATCAATCAAACCCCCAATGCAAGGCCAACTGACCACACTGGAAACGCATGGTTTTGTACTGAAAACCACCGCCGATCCTGCGGAGCACGTACGGTTCACGGGAGGATCCTCATCATCACGGCGTCACGTGGCTGCTGGTGCTACGCGCTCGCTATCGCTAGCGTCCGGCGGCAGGCCGGACCCGGCCGCCGCAACGGCGGCGTCGCCACGGACTGTACTGAGGCGCAGGTATGGGAACGTGGAGCCGTGTACGCTGAACAGTGAACACAGCGACCCGCGCGCCGTGCGAGAAGACGACGGGGAGATGAGTCCCCCGCGCGCGGGCGCAATTCACGGCCGTCCCGGCTGCTTCCGCTCCGCGCTGCGGCCTGCGGTGGCGGCCGGCCGTGTCCCCCCATGACGGATCCCTAGCTAGCCTGACCCGTCGTCGTCGTCCCAGCAGCAAGCTAGATGTTCCCCGCACGTTACGGGTATCCAAGCCCCTGGCGTGTCCGATCCGGGGCTCCGCGGCAACAACGCAGGGGCGCGTCCCATACGACCTCACGAGCTAGCCTCACCCTGTCAGCGCCGCTCTCCCCTGTCCCCTGCAACGCGATGCAAGAAGAGCTGCGCTCTCGTGTCGGCTGAAGTGGCCGGACATTGTGGCGCGCCTGAGGTGAGCCCGTCTGCATGCCCGTGTGCCCACAGGCGACCTATGCACGGGGGGCAAGGTCCAAGCAGGTGTGGTGTGCCTGCTCCTACACGCGCATGTCTCCGCCCCCATGACCAGACCCGGAGACAGTTCTGCTCGCTCGTCACCCAACACAGCTCAGACCGTCCCGGCCGGCCGGTCACACGCACGCACACCCTGTACGCTTGCTTAAAACGATACTAATAGCAATCATGCTTTTCTCGATGACACAAGAAGAAAATCTGTTGATTAGAGTACATGTGTAGCCATCCATCAGTCCGTTTCCCTCTTTTTCCCAATTTCTTTTTGGCGCTACACTGTACGAGCGGTGTGGTTACCGATATCACGTACAATGCAGCACCCGGCGTTCATCCAAAGTTGCGACTGTACAGCCGGATTGGGATTGGTTTGTGCCATGCGCGCGTAGGTGCATCATCATGCGTGACGATTACGGATGACAGGCAAGTCGCAAGCGATGCAAATCATCTCGAAATGAGTCCTGCTGCAATGACACATAACGAATTCATCGATCTGGTTCCTTGCCCACGAACATGATTAGGGGCCAATAACTGATCGATCGAGTTAGTTGCATGCATAAGTACAGGTAGATACTAGTGCTCCCAAAAGTCTAAGATGGCAGACGAAATAAAGATGGAAAATTCGGTTGACACTCCGCCTCACATGATGACACTCCATCAAACTTGAGGCGCGAGAAAGTCCAATATGATATGGGCACTGTTTGGATAGTAGGGGTAAATATTTACCCCAAGGAAAATGATTTACCTCTCCCATTTGCCCGTACTAATATTTGCCCCTTAGGATGTTTGGATGGAGTGGTAAATGTGGATGTGGATGAGAGAGCGAGAGCGGGACCCACCGCAAATTTGCTCCAATTTGCTACCTTTTAGGGGTAAATAGAGCCAAAAAAGAAACATTTGCCCCACCACATTCGCTTTTCTACACGTTTGGCAAGACTTAGGGGTAAATTTGCCCTATTTACCCCATTTACCCCACCATCCAAACAGGCCCATGGTAATGTTGACGATTCACTTATACTTCAACGATTATCGGCCAATTCTATAGCACTATGGAGCACGTACGACTGATAATTTTCAGTCGTCCTTGACAAAGCCGTTACGCGCGATCGGTCATTTGGTTCCGGAAATGCGTTTGGCTCATCAATCATGAAGGCAGCTGGATCGATCAGCCGAACGGCGGCTAAGCTGATAACTGACACGGGCGCCGTGCATTGCATTTGCGTGTGGTCCTCGCCAAGAGGTCCATGTCCATCTGACGGTGCTCTGCGTTGGCTGGCTCTATACATGCAGGCGAAAACCAGGGACGACGAATGGCCGGCTAGGCTAATCCATGGACGGATGGATATGTCAGAATATATCACGCATGGTATGTTCATGTATTCGTGCCATATTATTGCCAGCCCGATCGATGATTCGACGTCTTATCCTCCACATGCGATGCAAAAGCAAGCTTGCTTGTTGCAGGCCCCAGAGATAACCTAGCTTTCGGGTTGGCTCTTGGCTTTGCCTCCGTGTGTGTGCAATTTTTTCTCTGGAAAGGAGAGGAAACGTCGCGTCGTTCAGTTGAGCATATCTTTCGGAAGAAAACTTTATGCCGTCGATTGAAAAGGATCGGAATTTGGAATTATTGCCTTTTGTGTCGAGCAGATATTGAGGGATGTGATGACGTGATTATTCTCTCTGGTCCTCGCCGTAGTTGGTTAACAATATGAACACAGTGTGAAGTGTGATCGTGATCGAAAATGGAGTAGTCGAGTAGAGTAGGGCATAGTACAGTGATGCCACACATGCATGTCGCATGGCAAGCAAAATATGGCAGCTCCAAGTTATACAAAGTCACTCTCTCCTTTGCATGTATACTTAGATGCATGTATTCATATGCATTGCATTGTCGTCATATACGTGTCACTTGACTGATCAGCGACTCATTTAGCACAGACGATAAATGATTTGTGCTAGCGATTAAAAGATGTCTTTGCTGGCGGGTGGAGCGCTCGTCAGCGACCTTGAGCACTTGTTAGATCAAATTACTAACAATTACTTTAAACATAAACATCATCATGATCTAATAGTCTACCGTAGATCACATCTAGCACATAAGCTTATGCGGAAATAAATAGTAGATTCGGCTTAATACCAGCAGCATTGTTCTCCATCGCGTTGGTGTTGGCCGATTCAGCGGTGAAGGAGTCGACGGCGAGAGCGACGTCAGGCTTGTAGCGTAGACGTTCCTTGAGCGTCTTCTGAGGGTATCGATGGCCTTCAGGACGCCAACGACACTGCCCAGGATGCGGAGCTCGAGCTTCCAGGCCTTCCAGTGCTCTTAGCGATCGGTGGGTGACTAGGGTTCCTAGATTCGCGTGTAAACACGTGAAAGGCGTAGGGAACCGTGAGGGGTCCCCTCTTCTTATATAGGTAGCGCTATAGGCCTGGGGTCGAGTCCGATTAGATTTAGGGTTTGCCACCCGATCACGACAAACGGGCTTTATTTATGTTGGGCCGAATCCGAGTCTGAGGGGAAGCGGACCGCTCCCCCACACGCCAATCCGAACCTAGGAAGTTTTTTTCACCCCACCTTCCAATGTTTGAGATTCGTGCAACGAACCACAGCCTTTGGATTTCATCACCGAACCCTAGTCTTTTCTTCTCTCTTCCCCTCCACCAGCTTCCTGCCGCCGCCACCCACAGGGGCCGCGCGGACCCACGTGTGCTGCTGCCCCGACTGCCCGCTTCCATGGTCGTGCGCCCTCCCGTGCCCGTCGCCGCGCCCCCGAGCAGCCGCGGCGAGCCACTCGGCCACGGCCACCGCGTCGGGAGCTCGTCGGGCCGCCGCCGCACGGAGCTCGCCGGCGGCCCCGCGCGCCGGTGCGGGGCCGGCCCTGCGCAACACCGTCGTCGGTCGGCCGACGTGCTCCTTCCCCCACCGGCGACGATTTGAAGGTGGAAAAAAGGGGGAAAATGTTGTTTTTCCCTGGAAAATGTTGATCAACATTTTTATGAAAAATATTGAAAAATGTTGGTGAAACATTCCGTAAAAATGTTGAATCTAACGTTTTCTCTCGAAAAATGTTGATAAAACTCTTCTCAGAAAAATGTTGGTTGAAAAATGTTGTTTAAACATTTTTGTTGAAAAATGTTACAACGTTTTCTAAAAAATGTTGAAACATTTTCTAATGCACGGGCTGGTGGAAAAATAAAAAGAAAGCAGTTTAGATGGGCTTTGGTGGGTTGTAAGTTCGCATCGTTATCCACCTTCCGGTAGGTATATAGGAGCCCCCTCCCCCCACATCCTCAGTTCGTCAGTTGACCGAGGTCAAACCAAAATATCCAACAGCCCCTTGATGAAATGGATCCTAATTGCCTTTTCTGTCGAGCAGATATTTTCTTTATTCTTAGCGATATATATATATATATATATATATATATATATATATATATATATATATATATATGTATGTATGTATGTATATGTATGTATGTATGTATGTATGTGATGACCTGATTATTCTCTCTATAGTCCTCGCCATACCTGCTAGCTGCTACTCTTGCGTCTCATAATACTTGTCGTTTTGACTTTTCTTACACTGGGCCAGAAACGATTTGTCCTGGCGGCTAAAACCGGTTTTTTTTTGCCGGGCGGGCACGACACCCGCCACAACTTTGAGCCGATAGAAATGGCCCTTTGTCTTGGCGGGTGGCCGCCCGCCCGGACACGGATCAATTTGTCTTGGTGGGTCACTTAAACGACCGCCAAAGACAAATGTCATCGCTCTTGGCGGTTACTTAAGCGGACCACCGAAGCACAAATGTCATCGCTCTTGGCGGTCGTTTAAGTGAACCGCGAGCACAAGGGTCATCTTTCTTTGGCGGTTGTTTAGACCGCCCGCCACAGAAAGCATTTTTCCCATTTGCTATATAATTCCCCATAATTGTTTATTATTTGTATATAATTTGTCATTTTGGTCTAATATTTTTTTCACATTGGCATTTGTATGCTAAATTCACTTTAATCCAATATATATGTCTCACAAACACATAATCCAAACTCAAATAAAAAATGTATACATAAGTCACATTACAACACATTGTGCATAATAGATAACCCTAAGACACCCATCTTCGTAACCTTTCTGCATCGTCTAATGACAAAACTCCTTCTTCATCGAAGAATTCTGCATACTCGTGGCAAATCTCACGTAGGATGAATCTAGCCATGTCCGCACAAATGTTGGTGATTTTATTGTCACCAAGTTGCCCCCATGATTTGTCAATGGTAGGCATTGCACGTAAACACAATAAATGAAGATTGTTATGCATTACCATCAGGACCATAATTAGCTCATACATAGTTGTGTACAAACTAGAGGCTTACGTCTTCAGGATTCGTCCGGTACCTCCCATTATTTCTCAAAACCTCACACACATAATATCCACATAGTACACTGCCAGGAGGTTGTTTGTAGCACTGCAACCAAATAAAAAATGATCGGTGCTAATTAACAGAAGTGTACCAACTCTGATAAAAATGATTGATACTTATTAACAGAAGTGTTATTACCCATTTGGCATTGCGTATCACCAATTTTTTCTTCTTGTGATCCCCGCCATGTAGTATGTATAGCCTATACGCACTTTAAGGATATAAAAACATAAGTTAGTAATACAATTTGAAATATAGTTGATACACGCATGCATTAGTGATTATATATTGCACTTAGTTGTCTTACTTTTTTATAATATCAATGATTGTCTTGTAAGAAGACGATGAATAGTGTAATGAGTCGAAGACCCCCACAGTTCCCAACTTCGGACACATGTGAAAGCAAATGAAATGATCACTGCATAAAATTAAAAAAATTGATATAAATAGACTAAAAATGAAGGCAAATGATGAAATAGTTATTTAAAGGATCTTACTCAAAATTGTAAGCAAACTTGATAGAATCCTTATGTTGGTTTTTCCTCATGACCGTTGAAATGTATACAGACACCTCGTGAAGTTTAGCTTTCTCGTAATTCTTTATTAATTTTTCTTTCTCTTCTTGTGTCTTTGCTTCTTCCTCTATTTTCTTTCTTAGTTCATCCCTCATTATGAACGTGTGTTGTGATTTGGTTACTTGTTGCGGGTCAATAAATGCTACCTTCCATCTCCCATTTGTTTTCTTTTCATCAGACGCTTGCATCCTGCAAAAAAAATATTTAGGATGGTAATAACAATACATATGGAATAGATTTGGATGTCGTATAGGGATGTTGACTTACATGGACCAAATGGTGACGAGATTGATGTCGAGTTTTTCACGACGGAACATCGCATGCAAATCGGGGAAATCGATTGCAACCTTACGGTCATAAGAGCTACTGAGCACCCATTTCGGGAGATTGGCGGTGATAGTGTTAATGCCTTGATTCATGGTGTGCATGATCCAAGTATGCAGCCTCATTAATTCTGACGGCCCTTCGTTCAGTTGCCACCTAAACAAGAATGGTTTGCCATGCTCATACTTGTCGGGCACCTCATCCGACGAAAACATACTTATGTGCTCCTCCTTTTGTTTTTGTAAAGAGGTGCGGGATAAAGACTTTTCATCTGGTGCCTTCTTTAGTACTTGAACATTAGGTGATTCTTTAGCTGATGTTGGAGCCCGTTTAGGTTTATTCTTCAGTACTTTCAAGAACAAGTCAACATCAGATGATTTCGTCTTTGGTTCATATGAGTTTATCATACGATGTATTGTTGTTGGCGTCTTGATTGCTGGAGGAGGAGATGGTGGTCTTGGACATGGCAGAGGAGATGGTGGTGCCCCTACCCCTGCCCCTGATGTCGGAGGAGTTTGTGGTCTTTGATCGGATTTCGGAGATGATGTCCCCCCCCCTTGCCCCTAATGTCGGAGGAGTTTGTGGTCTTGGATCGGATTTCGGAGATGATGATGCTCCCGCCCCCGCCCCCGATGCGGAGGAGTTTGTAGCATGTTGTTGTCATTATCGTCAACTCCCTGCTCCACAACCATCATGTTGTTGTTATTGTTACCGCCTCCATGTTCCCCACCCATCGTGTACTCGACCATTGCAGCATCTGGATCCTGGGGGGGGGGGGGGGTACTCGTTCTTGGCTAGGTTGCAAGCAGGGACTTGGTGATGTATTAATTATGATATCTCGACGATGCCATAATATAAATTGGTTCCCCGCATCACCGAGAAGCGCGATCCCATCCTCAGTAGGGATATCAATCTCGCACGACTCATCAGAAACCGAAACAACTTGAACCCATGCGTACTCTGGCGGTGGTGGATTCGGAAACACACGACCCGTTAGTGCCATGACTGTCCCAACTTCTCGAAACTTATCTAATTTTCTTCCATATGGAATAACCAATTTGCATGGTGTATCCTCTACAATGTCATCCACAGGATGCTTGGCGATAGCAATAGAACCAACACTACTTGGAGTCGGGATGGCTCCGATCTGGTCAAGCATCAAATTTGAAGGAACCTGTTCAGAACCACCAGATACTAGATTCTCTGCACTTGGCCCAATAGAAGCTTGTTGTTGTTGTTGTATGAAGAAGCCTATCAATTCTTGCTTGGCAATTTCTCTCATCTTGTCTTCAAGCTTCTTCTTATAACGGTCTCGCTTTTTATAACTTGACCGGTGTTCACGAAATGCTTTACCCCAGGGCAAGGTAGAAGAAATCCCTCGAACACGTCTAGGGTGCTCAGGCGTTCCGATCGCGGCGGATAGCATATCTTTCTCCCTATCGGGCACGAAAAGACATTTCTTTTGCAATTCCGCAAGTTCTTCCAGCTTCTGATAAATTTGTTCTATTGAGGGCTTCTGGAATGAAACATTACCGTCAGGTGTTATAGCCGGAACTCGAGCAAGGATCCAATTCCTGCTACGCTCATCCATGCCTTCAAAAATAGTTGGTAAACCAGCTACCCGCCTTTCTTCTTCCTCCTTCCTCCATTTTGCCATTTTGGCAGCATATCCTCCGGAACCCAAGTGATGGGGGTTCTCAGCAGCTTTCATAGCCTTCTCCTTTTGTTGGACGCTCAGAGCTACTGCTTCTGTCGTCTTCTTTTGATCTACGAATTGTTCCCAGACTGCTAGCGGAATGTTACCATACACATCCCTAGCATCCTTTCCTTTTTGGACAAATTCAGTATTAAGTGTAGACCTCCAATTCCTAAGAGCTCTTCCACAAAGGCCCTCAGCAAAAGTTCTACCTGCATTTTCTGTACCTTCCGGATAAACAAATTTTTCTTTCACTTTGGCCCATAATACATCCTTCGTAGCCTTAGGGACTGTCTTTAATTAGTAGTTGTGATCCAATACGCCAATTGGTCTCTGACAATTGCACCGACGATGTTTCGAAACCTAGCAGCTATCCCCTTAGGTTCGACGGGCTCACCTTTGTCACCCAACCATTCTATCACAAGTTGTCCTCTTTCAGGGATCTGGTTTCTTCTTCTATGACCACGTTTCCTTTTCAGGTTACTAGAACTAGTAGTACCCGAAGGTTACGGTTCCGAAATGACTTCGCCTCTTGGGCACGAATGTTAGATGCTCTACGACGTCGGCGCGGGGATCGGTCATTGTTCTACACATAAAACACTATTTAAAGTATATCTTAATTGAATAAACAAACATTAAGTTGAGTGAATGTGCCTGCAGATCTCATTATCACTTGGTTCGTAATCAACATCATCGTCTTCGGGACGCCTACGAGGTCGTGGTTCGCTTGGTTCGTACTCAGAGGGAGTTTCATAGTCTCCAATTATATCACTATCACTAGATTCCTCCTCACCGGATTGTTCACTGTTAACATTTGATCATAGATAATCCATAGTCCATATTTATACAATAATCCATAGTCCATATTTATACAACAATCCATTTTTATAAAAAAAATCTATTTATCAACAATCCATATTCCATATTTCATTGTTTCTACACCAAAACTAATAAAATTAAATCCATAGTCCATTTGTAACATAGTGCATAGTGCTTACTTATAATAAATTTATTTATACAAAATGCATCATCCATTTATTTATACAAAATGCATCATCCCTTTATTTATACAACAAAATTAATAAAATAAAATCCATAGTCCATTTGTAACATTTTTAAATCTATTCATCCACAATCAATGTAATTGCAATTATCCACAATCTATTTATCCACAAATTAAACTCATGTAATTGCATTTTGAAAAAAAAGAAAAAACACCAACCAAGCAGGGGCGGCGTCGCCGACCCTATCGCCGGCCTCCATGCATCCCGAGCGGTGAGGAGATGAGTTGTCGGTGGCGAGCGGGGGCGGCGCGCGCGCGGCGGAGGCGGCGGCGGTGCGTTGGCGGCGACGGAGCGGTCGCCGGCGGGTCCCCGGCCGGCGGTTGGGGAAGCGGCCGTCGGGGAGGAGGACGCCATCCGGTAGGAAAGAGGGGCGGTGGCGCTCGGTCGGCGGGGCGGCGGGGCGACCGCGCGCGGACGACGGCGCGGCGGCGGTCCACGGGAGAAGGGGCGACCGCGGAAGACGGCGGGGCCCTCGTGGATGACGGCGGGGCACTCGTGGAAGTGGGCCGGGCACTCCTGGACGACGGAGGGGTGGTCGGAGGGGCGGCGACGGTCAGGGACGACGGCGGCGCTCCGCGGGAAAATTTGGCAGCCTGACGGCGTCGTTTCGTATTCGCGCCAGACTTAGAAAATTTTCGAGACCGTGTCTCGTGTATATATAGATGGAGTCACCACTGGCGGGCAACATATGGCAACCGCCAGCGGTAGACCACCGCTGGCGGGTCACATAAACCAACCGCCAGCGGTGAACCTTACCACAGGCGGGTCACATAAGCAACCGCCAGTGGTGAGACTTCCCGCTGGCGGTTATCATAAGCGCCCGCCAGCGTTGTGATATGAAAGAATTCAAACTTAACTTTTCAAATGCAAAGCTTTTCTAATGCAAATGACATTTTCAAGCCAGGATTTCAAATTTTCAAATTTTGGCAAACCACTATGCTGGCGGTTGACTTATGATAACCGCCATCATAATGTTTTTCCATAATTTGCAAAATTTGAAACAGGGGCTTAAATTATTCAAATTTCATTGGAACTTCCCAATGTATCATAAAATATTTCAATTTAAGTATAGGGGGTGTTTTTTGTAAAATAAGTCCTAGTTAGAAAAGGTTAGTTCAAATAGGTTCATACACCTAATGAGTTATGTGTTGTTTGACCCTAGGTTCTCATTTGAACTAACCTTTTCAAATTCAAACCTATTCTTATAACAAAACACCTCCTATAAATAAATTCAAATATTTTATGATAAGTTTTGGAAGTTTCAAAGAGTTTTGAACATTTTCAAGCCAGGATTTCAAATTTTCAAATTTTGGCAAACCACTATGCTGGCGGTTGACTTATGATAACCACCAGCATAATGTTTTTCCATAATTTGCAAAATTTGAAACAGGGGCTTAAATTATTCAAATTTCATTGGAACTTCCCAATGTATCATAAAATATTTCAATTTAAGTATAGGGGTGTGTTCAAACACTAATTGAAACCATAATTTCCATAATTTGAATTTATGTATAGGAGGAGAGTCTCATTTCATCAAAACTTAATTCCAAAATTCTCCTAAATTGATTAAAGTCTTACAACAACACTAATTATATAAAATCGTACAAGTGATACATCAAGCCCGACTAATACGGTCAAATTTAACAATTCTCCCATCACAGTCTGTACATAACCATGGCTTCTCCGATTTAGGAATGGTGGCTTCAATTTTTTTAATTCTTTTCTCATGATCTGTGAACAAGACTAGTTCCTCGAATTGATTGTAATCCTCAACATCAATTACACCTTCTACTCCTAGAATTCTTTGTTTTCCGGAGACGGCAATGTGCTTCTTCACATTCATAGGATCATCTATGTAGAAAACTTGTGCAACACGCTCGGCGAGTACCCATGGATCATCTTTGTAACCTACATTGGCAAGGTCTACAAGTGTTAATCCATAATTGTCATCTGTGACGCCATTCGGGTGTTTGACCCATTGGCACCGAAACACGGGGAACCTGATATTCTCTCCATAGTCAAGTTCCCATATTTCCTCTATGAACCCGTAGTAAGTGATGTTGTTTCCGGATTTATCAATCGCATCTATGCGAACACCACTATTTTGATACGCAACACTCTTGTTGTCTTTCGCCTTCGTATAGTAGGTGTACCCATTAATTTCGTATGCCTGCCATGAGGTAACATTGCTTGATGGACCAGCCGCCAACCTAGTCAACGTTGTGTCATCTATGGAATTTCCTTGAAATAGATGCTCATGTTCCTTAACCATGATGGGAAACGACGCTTTTGCTCTTTGATGACCCAATCCTCGGTCCGACTATCATTTTCCTCACGAATCTCATTTTCGTGTTGCACGATAAATGGCTCCACTATTGCAAGTTGTTGTAGAACACTAGCATGTGCTTTCTCCAGTTGTTGGTTGTCCTCGTCAATGAATCTTTTCCTTCCAATGGTCCCTTTCCCTGACAATCTGCCTTCGTGTCGAGATTCCGGTAAACCGATCGCTCTCTTATCTTTTATATAGTCTATGCAACAATCAACACTCTCTTCTGTATGATAGCTCTCGATCATGCTTCCCTCTGGAAATGCCTTGTTTCTCATGTATCCATTGAGAATCGACATGAACCGTTCGTACGTCCACATCTGATGAAAGTACATAGGTCCTAGTTTAGTAATTTGCTCGACCATGTGGATCATTAGATGTTCCATGATATCAAAAAATGACGGAGGGAAGCACATCTCGAGCTGGGCTTGAGTTTCTGACATAAACAGCTGAAGCCTTGCCAACTCTACACAATCTACCACTTTCTGCGAAATGACGTTGAAAAAGTAGCACATCCTTGTGATGACCATCTTAAGGAATATTGGTTTGACAGCTCGGATCGCAATCGCGAGAAAAACAGTAATCATCACATGACAGTCATGAGAGTTACAACCAGTAAGCGTCATGTCCTTCAACGAGACCAATGATCGGATGTTCACCGCCAGTTCAACCTCCAGTTCCTCGACCGACGTCGAGCAGGTTCACCGCCGTCGCATGGCGAGCAGCTCGGTCGCGCCGAACCATAGCCAGTTCGTGCCTCTCCCCCTCCTGATCTGCCCGTCGTGTCGGCTCCAGTTAATTTGGTACAAGACCAAGACAAATAGCATCATCTACAAGTGCCCGAACAACCACGTGGTTTGTTTTTCATCTCATGCCCTAATTCATTTGATTAGTACTGATTCGGTTGATCTAATAGTAGTGATTATTAGTTGATATAATATTAGTAGGATTTGTTGATTATTATTGATTTGGTTGATATAATATTAGTAGATTTGTTGATTATTATTGATTCGGCAGATATAGAATTATCCACAATTGTTGATTATTAATGATTTGTTGGTTGATATAATTTTATGTCTATAGAATTATCCAATTTATTGATGGAAGTCACATTTGTTGTTTATTCTTTTAGGGGGACCCTAATTCATGTCAGGAAGTTTATTTTGAAAATCAATACATCAACCATTTGAAAAAATTTCACCCTCATTTGCTGCCGCCAAACTATCAGTCGCACAGCAGTTTAGCTGGTGCAACGCCAGCACCAAGAGCGGCACAACCGGCTAGTGTTGTGTATCCGTCGGGGCAGGTGCTGGAGCCACCACTAGCAAATTTAGAATTTCTGGAACAATGGAATCAGATGAAGTGTGTCATTTCTGATCTGAAGGTGGGGATGAGTGATTTGAAGATAGCGAGTAATGAAACGAGGCTTGAACTTGCAGACCATAGAGGGCAACTTATCGACATTATGGCGGAAATTGGCTATCGGAAGAAGCGCAACAAAAATCAAGGATTCTGCATGCAGGGCACCATCATCGCTGTTGTGGTCTTGATAATAGGTTTAGTGCTTGGTAGCTATATCACAAATTTGGATCGTCAAAGAAATTTGAGTGAGGCAAAGTTGTGTTGATTTGTGAGTGAGGCCCCTAATGTATTGTACTTTAATTTGTGTTGGTTTTAAGTGTGCTTTGAAACATTTGTCATCATGCAATGCATGTTGTTTGTATGAAATAAATCTTTCGTTGTTTGTGTTGATATTTCGGTTTGAATTTTACTTGTTGTTGTTGTCCATGCATGCATGTTAAAATGTTGGTGACTTGTATCAATTTCAAGCTATTTTCGGCTTCACCGTGTTGGCGGGTGCATATGAAAGCCGCCAGTAGTAAAGATCCTCGTCGGCGGTCGATATAAGCCACCCGCCAGCAGAAATGGGACCATTTGTGCTGACGGTTGGCTTATGTTGGCCGCCCCCACTAAACCTTCTGTGCTGGCGGTCGACATAACTCATCCGCCAAAGATAAATGGTATCATTTGTCTTGGCGGGTGGCTTATGTCGCCCGCCAGCAGTGATGCTTCAATGTTGGCGGTTGCTGACCCGGCGCCTCTGCGCCCCACTTTGGTAGCGATTGATAGTTGCACCCGCGAGCACGCTAATTTGCTAGTGCCAGGACAAATCGTTTCTGGCCTAGTGTTAATACATTACTCGGGGACGGATCCAGCAGTGGGCGGGCGGAGCTCGAACCCCCTTACTGTCAAAAATTCAATGGAGCCCCCTAAGCCCCTCCTACAAATTTGAGCAAGAAGATTGAGCGAAGGAGAGGCTAGAGAGGGAAGGAGAAAAAAATCTCTCCTAAATTTATTCTAGAATCGTCCCTATCATTACTTATGCTATCCATCTAGATATATCTTTATACCTCGACACATAGTAATAAGAATGTATGTAGAATAGTCAGAACAACGACATTATGAAATAGAGGGTTAACACAGTACGAAACAGTGTGAAATGTGATCGCGATCAAAATACATATGCAGTAGTCGAGTAGAGTAGGGCATAGTACAGTAATATAATGGCACACATGCGTGTCGCATGGCAAGCAAAATATGACAGCTCGAAGCTATTCATACGCATTGCACTGCCGTCTTATACACGTGTCACTGGACTGATCAGGCGATCGACCGAGTTATACAGAGCCATACGTGCGTGCGGCGCGACTGCCAGGCGCCGGAGACATATGGGCATAGGCAGGCACGCACGCGTAGGAACTTGTGCGACCGCGCAGAACAGGTGAAAGGATGCGGACCTGCGGTGAAATGAGTCGTGCTGGCCGTGCCAACACCACGCCACGCATGCATCATCGAGCATTTTGTTCGGTCGCGGCTGTCGTCGATCCGTCAGTCGGTTCGCACATTGCCATTGCGCGCGATGGATGCGATGGCTTGGCGTTTTCAGTTTACTCCTCGCCTCGTCAGCGCCGGCCGCCGCCGCCGCCGCCGCGTGAATATATGATAAGTACAGTAATACGTAGTGCGTGCCCGTAGTTTTAGCCAAGCGACGACAAGTTTCGACCCCACTGGGCCGTGCGTGTGCCCGTACGTGCGGGGCGCCGCCACCGACAGCGAGCCTGTATGGTGGCCGTGGCGGGGACCGGCGGCGCGCGCTGGCCTGCTCGATCACATCGGACGCGCGCGTCCCACTCCGGCCGCCGGCCGTCGCATCAAACCGCCCGGGCATCCAATCATTGTAGTCCGGACATATTTTTCTCAGGATAGTGTCATGGACACGGGCCGTCCAGTGCGCTCTCTGTCCCTCATGACGCAAATATCCTCTGCTAGCTATATCCCGATTCCATTCCCACCCAGGACCAGCGTCGCACAGCGCGACGACGCCCGGCCCACCGTGTGTAATTAACGACGTAACGTTACGTGGACCTGAACGCTAGCTAGCTGAACCTGATCCAGATGAGCCAGGATGCCACGACGGCGCTGCGTTCTTTGTGAGTGATGACGATCGAAAAACAGTCGTCGATCGGTTATAATTCTCTCCTTTCTGCCTCGTACGTACGACAGTGCAGCGAGCGAGCGAGCACATTCGGAGACGGCCAAAACAGACGTGATGTGATGATGATTTGCTGAAACCCAATCCGTGACCGCACCTAACTTTGGACGGTTGGACCGGACCGGACCCGGACCACAACACAACGTGCGCGCACAAGCAAGACCGTGATTTGCCTCGGGATCAGAAGTTCAGAACAATATATCTTCGTTTGTTTCTGCTGCACCTGTGTAGCAGCATCAGATGCCAAAGCTTGACACAACGACCAACCGGTACTGTTACGCTTATACGCACAGATAAGCATGGGTACCCAATGGGTCAACCAGCCGAGTCAACCCATTACTACTTAGTTTGGCTTTTGGGTTACACTAACCCATAACATCTCTTACTCAGGGGCCAAAGAAAAAACACCAATGGGATAAAAACAAATCCATCAGTCTACCACTCAACGTGTTAACACCAAAATTTGATAATGAGTCTGATTTGTGGGTCCAACTCGGTGAGAAATCCGTCCGGTGGAAGGAAGGTTTCTTCAGATACATTCGGCAGAAAAATCCGCGGTCGGCTATATGCTTCCGTTCGACAAGGAAACTGTTGAGCTGATTTTGCGGGATTATATGGTGACGTGGCCCGAGCGGAAAGGACGAATGGATGGATAAGCGATCGAGCTTAGAGATAAATTAGGTATCAAATCCATTCGTGGTCGTGCTTGGCAGGGTATAAATATGAACCCTGAATGTATGTAACAGATATACGAAATCATTCTCAATACAAACCGGCTTTACGCCAAACCCTAGAGTCCATTTGTCGTGTCGTCGAGTTCTTCGAGAGGGTTCATCGATCCGTCGACCTCCGTGAGTACCGCAACCTTGTATCATGTCTAGTATCATGCGGTGGATTTAGATCGATGCAAGTAGTCTTGTTACCATGCTTAGTGTCATGCGGTAGATTCAAGCTTGGTTCAAGAAGGTTTCTTGTTAGGTCACGAGCCATGCGGTAGGCTAAGATCTAGCTTGAAGCTAGTTATCGGCTCTATTGAATTTTGGCAAGATTCAATAGATTCATTAAGTTACCCCGTGTTGCTTTGAGTTTTTTGCTTCATGTTTAAATTCATGTAACACTTCTTTGCCCAATCTAGATGGATTTGGATCGGCTTTATCTTTTTGATGATCTTTATGCGAATCGAGTTCGTACCCTTGGTTGAAACGGCATGTGGATCACATGCTCCTTGATAGCCGAAACCGAGTCGATCTAGGTTGTTACGTGTTGCGGGTTCAAGCTTGCCAAAACTTGTATAAATCTTGAAAGAGCTGGGTATCATGCAGTAGATGCAGGTTTTTGGGTTGTTTTGGAGCTAATCATCCGGTGGATTAGATTTCAATCCGATCTGATAGATTTATCTTGCTTGGTAACGTTTGTTCCTTCTTCATGGAACCCGAATCGGTTGTTCAGCCGTTTTCGGTTATGCTTTCATGAGTAAAACACGTGCATAATTCATGCTTTAAATATTGTATGCTTTTAGCTTTCCACATTTAGATCGTATCATGCGGTAGATAGATCTGTTTGTGGAAGGTGGCACGATCTCAAGCCAGTTGTATCATGCAGTGGATAGATTTGCTTAGTGTCGTACCCGACGGGTCCTAAAGTACCTAGACACGCGGTAGACTAGTGCTTTGGATCTATGCATGCTTGTTTATTACATATTTATGTTCGTGCTTTTACTTCATTTATTATTTAATGTTGTTCACCACGGGGGATCGGTCATGGCCTTGCGCACGTGCTTCTTTGTCCAGACAAAGACCGATCTATCGTCATGCTTACGTCATCTATTCGGCTATGTCACCTTTTACTCTTTAAAGCTCCCGAATGGTTTCAGTTTGTTGGCAGATAGCTCTTTATAGCTATATGTCATCTCGTTTGGCTCTCCAGCCATAAATATGGAACTGTCTGGTACCACCCGGCAAGTTCCAAGCTTTGGAATTTAACTACTTTGTCTTTTGTTAATTTTCAGGGAAAAATTGACTGGCACGTCTTGTGATCTCTTCGCGTGTGAAGCCAGCTTGTTCGGCTTGCTGTGTGCTTGGCGCTAGGTGCAGATTTTGCGTCAACACACTTTTTGGCACGCTCGGTGGGACTACGGCCGAAAATCAAGATGCCCGACATCGGGGATATCATGGATGTCAACGTCGAAGACCTCTCTCCGAACGGCGGCAACGGTACGCAAGATGCCGTGGATCAATTCCAACGAAGTGTTTCTTTGTCATTCAAGAAGAACGGAGTGGCGTCCCATACTTAAAAAATGAGATGCCCGGGGTGTTGTTGCCGGGAGAGAGTGACGCTACAACCCGGCGGGGAGAGGGAGGAATGCATGCAAGCGTTCCGAGATACCGCGGACCACGTCTTAAGCAGGCACCATAGAGCTTTCCTGGGTGCGTTCAAACAAATGATGGTGGGCTGTCTTCGGTGCGGGCATGGAGCAAGTGTTCAATAAAACACCCTTTCAAGGAGGCACCGTGGAGATGGGTGAGTCCGGTTCTCAAACGCCATTGCGAGCCGGCCCGGCCCGGCCTCCTCCGCGGGCGTTGGGAGCCAAGCCTTCCGGCCTCCTCCACAAGGTGCCGGAGGTCGGCCCGGTTCGGCCCCCCTGCCGGGCGCGCGGAGGGCGACCGGTCCGGCCACCACCGCGGGGCGGCGCGGGTCAACCCGTGCAACGGATGAACCCGTACCGGCCCACGTACGGGGAGGCGGCATTCGGCTCGCACGGAGCCCCGCTTGCTTCCGGCTACAGGATTGCCCCAGCCAGCAACAAGCTGCAAAGGAATTTGTACGGCAGAGGCTACCACGAGGTGGGGAACTACGGAGCCATCGATGCTCTCCCGAATCCGGGTTACGGACCAGCCACGGGCGCGCAGGAGGATGATATCCTGGCGCAGAAGATGGCCGACTTGATGCAGAATCAATTCGGCCTCAAACCAAAAATGCAGGGACCTACCTACACGCCTCCGTTCCCGGAATGGTATTACAACGTGATCCTGCTGCCAAGAGTAAAGCCTCCGACGAAATTTACGAAGTTTTCCAGGCAGGACGACACGAGCACGGTGGAGCATATTGCTCGCTACCTGATGCAGCTTGGAGAGTGCTCATCTGAAGAGGCGTTCAGGGTCAGATACTTCCCCATGTCACTGACGGGCGCGGCGTTCCAATGGTTTTCATCTTTGCCCCCTCAATCAGTTGGCACATGGAAGGAGCTGGAACGGAAATTCCACGCCCACTATTTCAGCGGCAGCACGGAAAAGAAGCTGATCGACCTCGCTACCCTGAAGCAGAGACACAGTGAGACGCCCTTGGAGTTCCTCAGGAGGTTCAGGGAAATCAAGGGCATGTGTTTTTCGCTAAATCTGCCAGATGACCAGTTGGCCGACATGGCCGTTGCCGGGATGCTGCCGGCCGTGCGTGAAAAGCTGTTCGGCATGGAATTCGATAACCTGGGTCAACTGTCCCAAAAGCTGTCGCTGATGAGCAACCAAGCCTACGGTTTTAAGAAAGACGCCAGGTTCGGCAAACAGCACGACGTGGCGGATATCTACAATCAGTTCCTGGAGAAAGCCGACCAAATGGAGGACTCTGATGATGACCAGGACGTGGCTGCAGCCGAAATCATGTGGGGGAAAGAACCGTTGACCATGAATCAGCGCTGGGTCAAACAGACCAAAGGCACCTACGATTTCGACGTCACTAAAGCTGATAAGCTGTTTGAGCTCCTGGTGAAGGAAGGCCGAATCAAATTGCCTGAAGGGCATTCCATGCTTCGGCCCGATGGAGTAAAGGAGAAACGTTACTGTGGCTTCCATGACAGGAATTCACACTCCATCAATGACTGCAGGGTCTTCAGGATGAGGATCCAGAGAGCTATCCAGGAGGGACACCTCAAGTTTGATAACAAGATGAAACTGGACGGCCACCCTTTTCCTCAGAGCATGATAAGCTTTTCCGTCAACATGGTGACAGCCGAAGAGAAGGGCAAGGTCAAGGTCTTGACTTCAGCCAGGGCAAGGCAGGATGGAGCAGTAGACCCAGAACGTCAAGTGACCTTGGAGCAGGTGCAGGGTGAAGCCCCCCGCGTTCTCAAGAGCCATGTCGAGATCGGGGAATCGTCCAGGGCCAAACCCAGGGTGACCACGCGCATCCTCCTCAATAAGTGGCAACGCCAGCTGGAGAAAGAGCGCTACCAGAAACGAAAGCACGAGGAGGAGAGGCGCGGGGCCAAAGAGGAAGCGCGCAGGAGAGATCTAGAGCAATATACGCGCGAGCAGGGGCGCGCGCACTGGGGGTGTGCATTCTTCAGGCACTGTTGGAACGAAGGGTTGAAGCTTCCCACGCTGAGAAACTGCCCTGAGTGCAGCGATAGGTATTTTGAGTATAGGCAGGAGACTGCCAATCGCCAATCCGTCCATGAAAGAATTGGAAGGATACATCCTAGCGAGGATCGGCGTCAAAAAATTGAAATCATTGATCATCCCAGGAAGAGACAAGCTGACTTAAGGTGGGCTGATCGGGGAGGAAGACGAGGACGAGTACATGCGGCAAAAGGGGCAATGGTGCCGCGCCGGCCTAAGAAAGAGTCAGAAAAGGAGGGTTCAACGCTTGAGGAACCGCGAACTGAGGTAGGCAGGGATCCAGACAAGACAGGTGTGGCGTCCAAAGGATAAACCTGAAGGGTCAAACCGTTCGGCTCCAACGTGTATGGTATATTTTCTGCCGAATGAATTTATGGCTCCTGCTAATCAGGTTGTGCAGGAAGAGGCGTCCCTGGACGATGAGCAGCTTGAGGGACTGATGGCGCAGCTGGTGCTATCCAAGCAAGCCGTCTTCGACAAACCGGCCAAAAATCGACACATGAGGCCGCTATACTTGAAGGGATATGTCAATGGAAAGCCATTGACCAAGATGTTTGTCGACGGTGGAGCGGCGGTCAATGTAATGCCGTACACCACTTTCAGAAAACTTGGCATGGGCCCTGGCGATCTGACACCTACAAGCATAATGCGAACGATTTCGCGGGAATCCTTCGGATACCAAGGGATGCGCCCACGTGGATCCGATGATCGGGTCCAAAACACTTGCTCACAACCTTCTTTGTCATCGAAGGTAAAGGAGCCTACGACCCTCTTGCTCGGACGGGACTGGATTCATGCCAACTGCTGCGTCCCATCTACCATGCATCAGCAGCTCATCCAATGGGTAGATGATGATATTGAGGTGGTCCAAGCAGATGATTCCGTGAGCGTTGCAAATGTGGAACCAGCTTTCTGGGAATATCAAGGCATTGACTGTTTCTCATGAAAGGACTGGGGAGAAGGTCCTGTTGAGCCTGTCAGCAGCGATCAACAGCCGATTCAAGCAGTCGGCTCTTATAGCAATTTTTAATGGATAACCCCGTCGATGGTACTGACGGCAAGTTGGGGCGAGGATTCATGTCGGCCGATAAATTGGAGGAGGTTGACATTGGAAGCGGTGACAAATCAAGGCCGACATTCATCAGCGCGAACTTGCAATCAGACTTCAGGGAGGAATTGATCGAGCTGCTTAAGGAATATAAAGATTGCTTCGTCTGGGATTATTCAGAGATGCCTGGACTGGACCGTTCCATTGTTGAGCATCGGTTGCCAATCAAATCTGGTTTTAAACCATACAAGCAAGCCCCCCCCGGAAAATCTACAAGGATGAAGTATTGGCCGATGTGAAGAAAGAAGTTGAAAGATTACTTGATGCAAACTTCGTTCGGCCATGCAGGGATTTAAACAGAGCTACTCCTATGGATGGTTACCCCATGCTTGTTGCTGATTTGCTGGTTGATGCCGCCGCTGGACACAAGGTCATCAGTTTCATGGATGGTAACGCGGGGTATAATCAAATTTTTATGGCAATAGAGGATATATCAATGACAGCCTTCAGATGTCCTGGTCACATAGGCCTATTTGAATGGATATTCATGACATTTGGGTTGAAGAATGGCGGTGCGACTTATCAGCGAGCCATGAACTACATCTTTCACGAGTTGATCGGCAAAATTGTCGAAATTTACATTGATGACGTCGTGATCAAG
This sequence comes from Cenchrus americanus, assembly GCA_947561735.1. Taxonomy (NCBI): domain Eukaryota; kingdom Viridiplantae; phylum Streptophyta; class Magnoliopsida; order Poales; family Poaceae; genus Cenchrus; species Cenchrus americanus. Next base: position 10,537,939 of record OX387244.1, read on the forward strand.
TCTCTGAGTCATGACACGCATTTGGAAGACGTAAAAAGAACCTTGGAATGCACCCGAAAGCATGGTCTGAAGATGAATCCAAACAAGTGCGCTTTCGGGGTATCAGCTGGAGAGTTCTTGGGATTTTTGGTCCACGAAGGGGGATTGAAGTTGGCAGGAAGAGCATGAAGGCCATTGATGAAGTTGTCCCTCCAACTAATCTCAAGTAGTTGCAATCACTGCTCGGCAAAATTAATTTTGTAAGGAGATTCATCTCAAATCTGTCACAGAAGGTTTTGCCGTTTTCTCCATTGCTAAAACTCAAGAAAGATCAGAAGTTCACGTGGGGCGACGAACAACAAAAGGCTTTTGACGAGATTAAGCAGTACATGAAGGAGCCACCAGTACTGGTCCCTCCTAAGTTGGATAAGCCTTTCAAGTTGTACGTGGCGGCCGATACCCAAACCATTGGATCGACCCTTATTCAAGAATTCGAAGGAAAGGAGCGGGTAGTAGCGTATCTTAGCCGAAAATTACTTGATCCCGAGACCAGGTATTCGGCTGCGGAGAAACTGTGCCTGTGCGTTTACTACTCGTGTACAAAGTTTCGGCACTACTTGTTGAATGCCGAATGCGTTGTGTATTCTAAGTTTGATGTAATAAAACACATGTTATCTATGCCAATTTTGAATGGCAGGATTGGCAAGTGGATCTTGGCTTTATCAGAGTTTGAGCTAAAGTTCGAATCGGCAAAAGCCATCAAAGGTCAGATCATTGCCGATTTTATAACTGAACATCGTGATCCATCAATTGATTTACTTGAAATTACACCTTGGGCTTTATTTTTGATGGGCCATCATGCGGTAAAGGTGGGGGAGTAGGGGTTTTGTTGATTTCGCCCAGAGGTGAGATGTTTGAGTTTGCTATCCCTATACAGCCCACTGTTACAAACAATCAGGCTGAATACGAGGCATTGCTTCGGGGGCTTCAATATTTGAGAGAAGCCGGGGCCGTTTCGGTTGAGGTTTATGGAGATTCAGAACTGGTGATAAAGCAATTGAACGGCCAATACGAATGTAAAAGTGAAGCGCTGAGGAGTCACTACGAAGAATGCAGGGAGATCTTGAAGAGCTTTCCGTTGGTGACTCTACAACATATTCCTAGAGAACACAACGAAGAAGCGAACAGGTTGGCCCAGAGCGCCTCTGGTTATAAAGAAAGTCAAGAAGCGTTTGCTACAAACATATGTGTGCTGGGAACGGATCTTGCGGAGGATGATTGGAGAAAAGAGATCGTTGACTATTTGAAAGATCCATCCCGAAAGGTCTCTAGGAAGCTCAGGTACAAGGCCATAAAATTCGTTCTTCTGGATGATAATTTGTTTTACAAATCATTAGATGGGGTGTTGTTACGATGCCTGGGTCCAGAAGAGGCCAAAAGGATGATGAGTGAAATCGGCCTACCGCATGAAATGGGTTATCAGGCAAGCTGGGTGCTTTTGGCCGACAATATTAGAGGATTGCTTTGAGTATTACAAGGGATGTCAAGACTGCCAGAGGTTTGGAAATATTCAAAGGGTCCCCGCATTAGCGTTAAATCCCATTATCAAGCCATGGCCATTCAGGGGCTGGGGTATAGACTTGATTGGCCAGATTAATCCACCATCTAGCAAGGGGCATAAGTTTGTGCTTTTGGCTACAGATTATTTTACTAAATGGGTTGAGGCAATTCCACTAAAGAAGGTGACGTCGGAAAACATGGTTGAATTTGTCAAGGAACACATCATCTATCGGTTTGGAATCCCTCAGACAATCACAACTGATCAAGGAGCCCAATTCGTGTCTGTGGAGTTCAGAGAATTTGCCGAAAGCATGGGAATCAAATTGTTTAATTCTTCTCCTTATTATGCCCAAGCTAATGGTCAGGCAGAGGCTTCTAATAAGATCATGATCAAGCTTATACAAGAGAAAATCGACCAGAAGCCAAGGAGGTGGCATTTGGTACTCAGTGAAGCGCTATGGGCTTACCGAATGGCCCCTCATGGAGCTACAAAAACATCTCCTTATGAATTGGTTTATGGACACCATGCGGTTTTACCTTGGGAAATACAATCAGATTCTAGGAGAGTTGTTTTACAGAAAGATTTAAGCTCCAAAGATTACAGTGGCTTAATGATGGATGAGCTAGAAGATTTGCACATGATCCGTCTTAGGGCCCTGGAAAATATCGAAAAGAACAAGCTGCGGGTTGCCAAGTATTATAACAAGAAAGTAAAAGTTAGGCAATTTGCAGAAGGTGATCTAGTTTGGAAAGCGTTACTGCCGATTGGAACCAAATACAGTGAATTCGGCAAATGGTCTCCTAACTGGGAGGGATCTTTTCGCGTGGTCAGATGCGTCCCTGGTAATGCATACATGTTGAAAACTTTACTAGGAGAAGAATTTTCTGCTGCAATAAATGGGAGATATTTGAAGAAATATTATCCTAGTATTGAAATCGATCAGTGATCACCAGCAGTGGGATTACATGCATCTGATACAGGAATAGCCGGCGCTCAAGAACGATGCTGCCTTTAGAACAAAAAATTCCCAAACAGAAGAAATGGTCAGTGCCTAGATGCATTGCCCTTAGCACGAAACTACATTACAACTGCCTCTTGCAGGTTTACATCCAACAACCCTGGTGATTAGGACTTCGAGAAGGCGGGAAGCAGAAGGCCTGGAGTAAGAAGCGAAAGTATGATTCAATCTTTTCTTTGCTTCTTCGGCTGCTCCCTCTTCAGTTGCTCCAGGACCACCGTGACGGCAACTTGAAATGCATGGGGATGACCATGATTTGCTGCCTCCACCAAGCTGTCCCAAGCCGCTTTCAGGTTATTGTACCTATCAGAGACATCTGAGACAGAGGAGTGGTCATTAGGGGCAAAGGTCCAGATGTGAACACAGAGTCAAGAAGGAGTTAGAAACATTTACCTCCCACTAATGCCTCCAAAGCCATGCGACGCTCGCGCTCGGCCTGGCAACGAGTGGTGATGTCCCTGAGGTCATGCTCCAGGTGCCGAACGCGGCGGCGCAGTTGATGGCTGGTTCTCTGTTCAAGCGTGGCATCCTCTGCTTCAAGGGAAGAATCAGAGGAGATGTACTCAGGCACGTCTTCGGTCCCGATGATTTCCTCAGGAAGCAGATCAAGGCTAAAAGAGGAAAGGTAGAGAGGAGGTAAAGCGCGAGGTTATATGAGAAAACAAGGAGCAAATCAAGGGAAAACTCACTCTCGAATTGTGCGTTTCTTCGGAGCGCTGCTCTCCTGGGGCTGCTTGCCTTTGTCCATGGCCTTGGGGTTTTTTTCCTCTGGGGACAGAGGAGGAGATAAGAAGTGATGGATGAGTGTGCGAGTGGATTTGCAGGGCATCTCAGCAGACTATTTTATTGACTGAGGGAGTGCATTGGGAGTGATGACTGGCCAGCGTGCACTATTGGAATACCAAGCGGCAGGGTTTTCTTCCCGAATGCGAAGGGTTTTCGTCTGAACAGTGCTTACGGATTGCCGATTCAGGGATCTTCTGCGGATTTTGCGTCAAGGGGCATCTGTTTTCGCGTGTTCGGCTCAAGCGAGTTCCCGAATGCGTTTAAGAAAAAACAAGATTCACGGATGCAAACATAGAAAAATCATCGCAGTGCAAGCACAGAAATCGAAAGTTCTTTATTTATTGCCGATATCAAACATCCCTAATACAATCTAATCAAAGAGCCTGTTTAAAACAGACTGGGGATGAGTGAGTTCGGTAATGACGTCGCCGTGGCCATCGAGGCGCTCCAAGATGATCTCGATCTCCTCGATGTCTTCTGGCGCGCCGCCCCGGAAGCCGCGCGGCCTGGTGGAGTAGTCGACATCAGTGTGCATCGCAATGGCGGCCAGGCCCAGAGTGGTGCCCAAGCGGATACCATGGGTGGCCACTTCATCCACACGGTGCTCCACCGCAGCGAGGCGCTCCGACGGCGTGTCTCCGCGGGCGTTCACTTTGTCGGCCAATTGCTCCACCAGCATCTTTAGCTGGTTGAGCTCGGCGTCACGGGCTGCAAAGCACAAGATAAAGGTGATTAGCATCAAAAGCCGGATTGGATTAAAGAGCGGTTTTCGGAGCCGTACCGTCGATGGTCGCCAGCAGCTGCTTGCGCTGGTCTTCCCACTCCAATTCGGTTATGCCAGCCTTTTTGGAGACATCTTCCAGCTCGCGCTGGGCCACCTGCAGCTCCTCCTTGAAGCGGAGAGCATCGAGTTCCCCGTAGGGCACGGGGGAGTAGCGATCCGACTCCGAGGAGTCGTCCGGCAAGGGCTGACCGGCCGGTGCAGAGGATGGATTCCATTGAATCAGCCTGAAACGGGGATGATCGTCAGAAAACAAAAGGGGATCAAAGTTGAATCGTAAAAGAAAAATCGACGATCATTGCCTCCGACGCGCACTGGCGCGGCTCCCCTCCGCTTCGTCAGGGGCGCGACGCCGGTTGTTGCTGCTCGCCATGCTTTTGGGATTTGCATTGATTGGAAAAGGAAGACTTGAGATTGGCGAAGATTTGGGAGCTAAAGGCTTGGTGAAGAGCTGGGTGCACCTACGGTTTTCATTTATAGGCTTGGCGAGATAGATCGTGGCCTCAGATCGTGGCTCTAGATCGTGGCGCATATCCCAAGAAACTTGGAAGGTGGAGAGGTTTCCTTGACCGATCCGCCATCAGGTCGTTTGGAGTTCTAGGCTGAATCATATACGGTAGACTGGCTCGGCTGAAAGGAAGTTAAGGCGCCGTTCGGGTATTGGCATTTTTTGGCTATTGATCACCGAATGAGTCGTTCAGCGTTGCAATTAAGGACACACAGAGGAAAAGAAAAACAAAATTGCAAGGGCAAATGTTGCAAGAACGTCCAGTTCGGTTACACCTCGATCAATACATCTAAATGTTTAAATACTTCGCAATTACATTGGAGGCGTTCGATGTTGTCTGGTGGATGTTCTCCATCCGTTCTTGATAATCCTTCTGAGCGTCAGACAAGATGGTGAGTTCTGCATCACATTGGTTTACCTCAGCTATAGTCGATGTCGCTTCCTCTTGGATTTTCTCTATCAGTCAAGGGAGTTCGGCTATTTTCCTGTCGTCAGCTTCGATTTCTGCTGATAGGCTTTTCAGCTCTGCATCCAATGCGGCCTTTCTGGTAATTTTCAGCTCACGAGCAGCTCGCAGACTGGCCAATGTCCCTTTGTGACTCTCAGTCTGAGATTGTGCTCCCTTTACGACTTGTTCGGCTTTGGCTTTCTTCTGTTCAACAGCCGGACGAGAAGATACATTTGTTAGATCCCATCTTATGGCTACATAATGAACATCTAGGCTAGAGATGGGTTCAAGTGAGGCCCTGACATCCTCAAGAAGTTTTTGGCTGATGGGTCTGAGCATGTCCTCGAAATAATCAAGGTCTCTGATCTGATCTCGGGCCTCTTTTTGCAGCCAGGCGAAAATTTCCTTGAGCTTTTTTTGCACTTCCTCTGACAAGGTTTGAGGCACCCTTTCCCTCGTCTCGGCAATTGGATTGTTCACCATTAGTGGGTTTGATGATAACGGAGCCTGATCCTGAAAGAATAACATTGCCGAGTTAGGGGTATCGGGAACTAAAAGATGACCGAATTAAGTGCAAATAAGTACCTCATGTCTGACTTCCTGAACTGGAACAGGGTTTTGTTCAGTTTCAGGGGAAGTTTCTGGAGCCACTGGTGAAGAGGGTGCTCGTGGAAAAGCTGAAGCTTCTGTGTGAGAGGGTGAGACAGTCTCTGGTAACCCTGAAGCTTCTGGCTGGAGAAGAGATGGATTCACCTATGCTGGGATTGATGTTTCTGCCTGGCCAGTAGGTGACTGAGCCCTTGGAGGACTTGGAGGAGCTGGTTGAATGGGGGAGTTCATCTCTGGCGAGGTTGGTGTTTCTGTCTGAGCAGGGGGTGATTGAGTCCCTGACCAAGATGAGATTTCTACTTGGACAGACGGCTCAGCCCTTGGTGGACTTGCTTGTTGAGATAGTGGGACATCCACAAGTTGATCCACCATTGCTTCCTCTGAAAATAACAGATCAAGGATGAGTGCCAGTGTTGATCCTTAAGGGAAAGAGTGATAAAAGTCATACCAGTGGATGGAGCATTAGCAGGTTCTGAAGCTGAGGATTGTTGGGTTCTAGTCTGAAAATTGCATAAAACGGGATTCATCAGAAAAGAGTAATCCTGTGATCAAGAGAGAAGAAATTTTACCTAAACAAGGACTTTCTTGATGGTTCTTCTCCTCTTAGCATTTGGAGGTGCAATCAGAGACAAGCCTTGCCTCCTGTCAGCAGTAGTGCTGGACAGGGTTGGATCTGTTGTAGCATACCTAGCCATTAATTGAGCCAGGGTTGGTGATCTAAATCCCAATGCTGAGATTGGGCCTACTGCATTGTAAGTAATATCCCTGGCTAGAGGGGCAGGCATTGTGTTCTGTGGGCAAAAAAGAAATGAAATCACGATCATGGTTAGAGGAGGAAATGTCTGATTTGAGGATTAATCATATTACCTCTGAGGTTGGTTGAAAGTCAGGCATCAGTTCCATACAAAACAAATGCACAGGCTCACTGAAGATATGGTCATGAAATTCTTGCCACCAGGAGTTGAAGGTGGGGTGAGCTATTGTTGTAGGTGTGAAGGGCCAGGTGTAAACAGATGGACTGCATACATACTGAAAAACCCTGCTGGTTTGAGTAAGTTCTTTGATTTCCTCCCTGGGCTTGAGGAATTCATGCAGAAACAGTCTCGGGGGCATCTGGCCACATCCAAGTTGCCGAGCCATCATGTTGGGCTGATAGTATTCATAAGTACTGTGGTTCAGCCTCCCTCCACAATTCAGCCGGCAGAATGCATGGGTGGATGATGATGTTGAGGATTTCCAGAAATCTTCCATCTCGGCGTTCAGTTTCAAAGAATAACTCACAAGGGAGAGTTAAATTGTCATTATCCAAATAAGGGAGCCAGAGAGGATTTTGGAAGCCTTTGAAGAAGAGCTCGAAGAGCTGGCTGACATTCTGCTTGATGAGAACAGTTGAAGCAGCTTCTCCATAGGTATGGCATCCTCTGGTGACTTGGAGTTCCCCTTCGTGATAGTTGGATGAAGGGAAGAGTCGGGTGTTCAGGTCAATACCAACAATCTGGTGCATGTGCAGTTGCAGCCACATTTGTACAAACCACCAAGGGCCATTGACACATGCTATCCTCTGGCTGGTGTACATTTGGGTGACAGTTTGATGAAGCATGTGGTATACACTACCCAGGAGGTATTTCCAAAGAGGAAGGCGATTACCATTGGCTAGGTGTGAAGCCATTGCAATATGATTCAGAGTAGGCTCATTGGCCTTACCACAGAAGATGAACCTGCACAGCCACATGTTCAGAAACGCCCTGTATTCGACTTCACCAAGGGGGCCATCCTTCATATGATTCTGGATATAATTTTTGTATCCGCTCCCTGGTTTCACCCCTGTTTGTCTTGTGGAACCTTTGAAATCCCAGGGGCGAACAGATCCTGTAATGTCAAGGCCGGTAATCATGTATACATCGGCAAGAGTTGGGGACATTGGGCCGTGACCAAAAAGGAAGGCGCTGACGCCATTTGACCAGAAGTGGCAAGCTGCTATCAAGAGGTCTTCGTTTTTGGGGGTCTCGGCCAAAGACAAGTCCAAGCATTGAGCAATGCGGAGGGTATCCCAGTTTTGGGTCCTGGCACTCTTATCCGCAAGAATTCTTTGGTACTAATTTTTCCAGCCTGCGATTGGGGGCAAAGGCCAGTTCTTGAAAGCATCCTGCCACAGGGGAGGCTTGGTTAAAGCCGCTTTGAAGGGGATCCTTTGGGATTCAGCTGCGATAAATTCGCGAGGATCAGAAACTCCCACAGGACCAAGGAAGTAGGATCTTGAATTGGCCTCGTACTGATTAAAAGCTCGGTGGAGAGCTCCTGAGGGAAAGCGGAGAAGAAATTTCAGGTAAAAATTGAAAATCTGAATGCCGAATGAAGCTTATGGTGGAGGATTTTACCTGAGCAGCTTGATTTTGAGCCGCCATTGGGGATTTGAGCTCAGAAAAGGCGATCTAGGGTTTGGATCTAGAAGAAGACTCCGGCGGATTGCGAAGAGAGAGAACAGGTGTTGAACAGATTCAATTTGAAGACGTTGGTGGCTGGAGTCAATTCCGGAATAAAATCACTTTTTATCCCGTAATTGAAGGGGCATGTGTTAACACCAAAATTTGGTAAGGAGTCTGATTTGTGGGTCCAACTCGGTGAGAAATCCGTCCGGTGGAAGGAAAGTTTCTTCAGATACATTCGACAGAAAAATCTGCGGTCGGCTATCTGCTTCCGTTCGGCAAGGAAACTGTTGAGCTGATTTTGCGGGATTATATGGTTACGTGGCCCGAGCAGAAAGGACGAATTGATGGATAAGAGATCGAGCTTAGAGATAAATTAGGTATCAAATCCATTCGAGGTCGTGCTTGGCAGGGTATAAATATGAACCCTGAATGTATGTAACAGATATACGAAATCATTCTCAATACAAACCGGCTTTACGCCAAACCCTAGAGTCCATTTGTCGTGTCGTCGAGTTCTTCGAGAGGGTTCATCGATCCGTCGACCTCCGTGAGTACCGGCAGCCTTGTATCATGTCTAGTATCATGCGGTGGATTTAGATCTGATGCAAGTAGTCTTGTTACCATGCTTAGTGTCATGCGGTAGATTCAAGCTTGGTTCAAGAAGGTTTCTTGTTAGGTCACGAGCCATGCGGTAGGCTAAGATCTAGCTTGAAGCTAGTTATCGGCTCTATTGAATTTTGGCAAGATTCAATAGATTCATTAAGTTACCCCGTGTTGCTTTGAGTTTTTTGCTTCATGTTTAAATTCATGTAACACTTCTTTGCCCAATCTAGATGGATTTGGATCGGCTTTATCTTTTTGATGATCTTTATGCGAATCGAGTTCGTACCCTTGGTTGAAACGGCATGTGGATCACATGCTCCTTGATAGCCGAAACCGAGTCGATCTAGGTTGTTACGTGTTGCGGGTTCAAGCTTGCCAAAACTTGTATAAATCTTGAAAGAGCTGGGTATCACGCGGTAGATGCAGGTTTTTGGGTTGTTTTGGAGCTAATCATCCGGTGGATTAGATTTCAATCCGATCTGATAGATTTATCTTGCTTGGTAACGTTTGTTCCTTCTTCATGGAACCCGAATCGGTTGTTCAGCCGTTTTCGGTTATGCTTTCATGAGTAAAACACGTGCATAATTCATGCTTTAAATATTGTATGCTTTTAGCTTTCCACATTTAGATCGTATCATGCGGTAGATAGATCTGTTTGTGGAAGGTGGCACGATCTCAAGCCAGTTGTATCATGCGGTGGATAGATTTGCTTGGTGTCGTACCCGACGGGTCCTAAAGTACCTAGACACGCGGTAGACTAGTGCTTTGGATCTATGCATGCTTGTTTATTACATATTTATGTTCGTGCTTTTACTTCATTATTATTTAATGTTGTTCACCACGGGGGATCGGTCATGGCCTTGCGCACGTGCTTCTTTGTCCAGATAAAGACCGATCTATCGTCATGCTTACGTCATCTATTCGGCTATGTCACTTTTTACTCTTTAAAGCTCCCGAATGGTTTCAGTTTGTTGGCAGATAGCTCTTTATAGCTATATGTCATCTCGTTTGGCTCTACAGCCGTAAATATGGAACTGTCTGGTACCACCCGGCAAGTTCCAAGCTTTGGAATTTAACTACTTTGTCTTTTGTTAATTTTCAGGGAAAAATTGACTGGCACGTCTTGTGATCTCTTCGCGTGTGAAGCCAGCTTGTTCGGCTTGCTGTGTGCTTGGCGCTAGGTGCAGATTTTGCGTAACACAACATCCTGGCGTCCCCTGCTGCGTCTGATGCAGGTCATGGGCGGCAGCCATGGCGAGCAGCAGGCGGTGGATCGAGTCGTCGCTCTCCCGCGCCATCCCCCACCACGTTGTTGTTAGTCGCGACCATCGGAGGAGCTCTGGGCGCCGGCCATGGCGGGCAGCACCAAGCCGCCGCTGCTGCTCATCGACGCAGACAAAGATAGAGGGGAGGGCCGCCGTCGGGAGGCCACCTAGCTGGCGAGGAGAGGGAGGAGCCGGCCATCCGCGGCGCAAGATCGGCGGCGAACATTTCTGCGCCGCCACACCGAGCAGGGAGGTCGGGATTCATCGAGACCGAGGGGTGGGGGATCGAAGTTGTTTTTTTTAGGATTAATCATTTCAGTGATTGGGTTATCCAAATGACCCATAGGGTCTGACACCATTTGACACTACTTTTATTTGGGCCGACCCAGTGGTTATTTACATCAAATATTTGATTCTGGGCAATGGGTAGTTGGGTTGACCCAATAAATCCTGCATCCCTACGCACTGATCTACCTTTGCCTTTGCAAAAAAAAGCTTGTGCAGAAATGCGGAACAAGAACTTTCGTTAAAGTTAGAGACACAGTACACGTAGTACATTGAGATCATCGTTTTGAGATGCAGCAGCGCCTGTGTGACCGAGCATCAGCTGTTTGACGGCCTGCATTAACGCAGGATAAATTTCCTCTTGCGGAATTTTGAATGGTTCCTAGCCTGAGATAGCTAGATTACGGTCACTGTTATTCTCTTCCCTTGTGACTTTGCAGACCGACATGCTAAGTATCTTTTGAATTTGTGTGGCTGAAGCTGAACTCAGAAAAAAAAGAGGCTTTCATCAAGTCTCTATTCCTGCATTATTGTTAGGGACAAGCCCACAACCTCGAGAACCGGAGGATCCCAGGGAGGCGGTTGTCCTTGGACTGACGAGCAGGAGGGTGTGGCCAGTGGCCACTGGGCGTGTGGGGGTGGAGTGGCGCTGCCGCCGCGTGCCACCTGCCAGCGCAACAGGGCGCGTTCGAAAAGGTGGCTCACCGGCTAGCCAGGCCGGCCGGGTGCATATACGCCTCCGTTTGGTAGGCTGGAGGAGAGTGTTTGGCCAGGCTCAGCCGGTGCAAAACCGGCCTCCCATCCTGCATCCCGTGAAACGCCGGTCGCCGGCGGAGGTCGTTTTTTGCGATGCAGGGTGCGGACGCGCGGAGATGTGGATGCGGAGGACACGATGCTCCTGGGCGGGGGTTCGACGAGGACACGCGGCGCCGCCCACCTTCCCCAAGATGTTCCATGAGGCACCAGGATGCAGCGGCGCTCCTGGGCGCGGTTGTGGTCGCCATGGCCGTGGCCTCCATCGAAGAGGAGAAGAGGCGACGACCCCCGCGCCGCGCGGAGGAGGCAGCTTACGGAGGACGGCGGCGTCCGCAGCGGCGCGGAGAAGAAGTGGCAGCCCCACAAGGCCCGCCGTGTGGCCCACATGTCATCTCCACACCATCCTGGCAGTGCCGACATGCAGGGTCCACGGATGTGGGCACACAAAAACTTTTTTTTTCAATAGCAGTCGTTGTCACTGTGCTGGCGAGTGGGTCCACGAGCGTGCCATCCTATCTACTCTATCTGTCTCTAAATATAAGTATTTGTTGACTTTTCCTGATCACGTTTGACCACTCGTCTTATTTAAAAAATTTAGAAAAATATTATTTGTTTTGTTAGACATGTTTTATCATATATATTTTAAGTATATCATAATTACTTTTACATTTTCATAAATTTTTTGAATAAGACGAATCGTAAAACGTGAATCACGGAAATCGGAGAATGATTATATTTAGAGACGGAGGAAATACAAATCTACAGGACGAATTGGAGAGAGGCTACTACACTAGGAGCCAATCCTTTGCTTCATCCAGCTGCAAATCATGCAGTATTTCTGAAATGTAAACCTAGGTACTTTTACTGGTTTTATTTATATTACAGCCGATTCCAGCTTTCATGTTGCAAGAATACAGAAAAGTACAGACTAACAGGCACCTCTGCTTATTAAATAAGAGTATCAAGACCAGCTAATAATCTACATGGGGTATGAAGAACTCGATTTTTTTTTAAAAAAATGAGAGGCGAAATATTATTTTTCCTCAAGAAACACAAATGATGTGAGGCGTGTGTGCTACTGCTCATGCACAGGTTGTGTTGGTTACCAAGCCGATAGGAGGCAGTTGAGCAGCGTCATGTTGTAGGGCATGCCGGAGAAGTCCTCCGTCGACCGCTTCCGTAGTACTAGAAACATGCTGCGTGCTCCTCCTGACGGCTGCAGTCAGCGGAGGCAGGGAAAGGTGCGGCACGGTTGCGAAAATGAAGCATTCCAGATGGGATTCAGACTTTCAGATTTCATTTCCATCTTCTGCTTCCGCGATTTCTCTGAAGCTGAATGATGTCAAAACACCTTTTGTTCTAGACATGTAGTCTTTGTTGTATACTATATCTTGATTCTTTGAGGTTTCTTTTTTTAACGCGTGTGAGGACCGGAGCGTCTGAGGACGGTGGATGGTCGCTCCTGGCTGTGATGAGTGATTGACAACGTGGTGTGGATTAACTCTTGGCTGAGTATTGTGGGTGCAGATTGCGGCTTGATTTGCGTTGGTGCAGGTGAAGAGTGGGCGCAAAAGATCTATGCCTTGCGGGGCCTCTGAGGAGTGGAGGGACAAGTAGGCCTGACTCGAATAACCCGATGGCCAGCGGGGTCAAGGTCAGGTCGCATGGTGGCAAGAAAAGCAAGATGAAGTCGTGGACAGGAGCCGGTGCAGGGTAGCGGCTCACGACCGGAGTCTGCACGCGGGGTTTGCGGCGGTTCACCAGAAAACCGTCGGGTTACTTGGTTGAGCCACAAAACCAAGATCTGAGGCTCGGCGGGCGGAGACAGGATCCGGCGCGCCGAGAAGCTTCGATGCCGGCGGACGCGTGGCGGGATCGCAGGGCTTGCGTCGGGAGGACGCAGTCTACGGCAACAGCGTGATCATGTGATGAAGAGGAGTGCTACATACCTATTTGAGCCTGAGGGGTTGTATCACAACTTAAGTGCTAGGGGTAGTGTGGTATTTTTCCTAGCCCGGAGGGGGCTCATATATATTAGCTCTAGGGTTTCCAGGCAAGCCATCTATCCGGACTGCTTTTCATTTCCTTACTCTCAGGGTTAGATTTTTACTCCGTTTGTAAAGAATCTGACCTCCGAGTGAATGAAAGCTTTCATGGTTGCGTCGATTCCCGGTTTGTAGCTCGTTGGATTTTCGTGTTTTTTCGAGCTATTTTCGTTGGTTTTTTGTGCGCGGATTGGCTTGTTCCTTCGATTCTGAGGTGTTTGGGGTCGGATTTGTTTGAGGGAATCACGGATAGTTGCTTCGTGCATCTTTGTGCTTGATCTTGATCCCTCAAACTCCGAGTTCGGCCTCCGATTGAAGGATTTCGGTTGAAAACCTAGCTTTGTTCTTGAGCTCGGTAGAATTTCAATTCCTCTTGATTCATTGGGTTTGAGGCTACAAATTTGTAGGCATATCATCTCCTAGAGGCGCTTCACCTTCACCTATGATTTGGTAGCAATCCCTTGGTTGATTCGGGAGATCGGGTAGTGGGAATGAGGAGTTGACCTTCAAGAGGTCGGGTTCGGGCTGCTGTCTGCGCTCCACGCAGACGGTCCGCGCGCCCCCGGCGGACGGTCCGCGAGGTGGCTTTCAGCTAGCAGTTCGTCGTGTTCTTTGCGTGTTCTTGCGTGCTTTTCGTTCGATCCTCTTTGTCGGTGGATTTTTGTTGCACGAAGTTCGCGGACGGTCCGTAGTAGAGTGCCGGACGGTCCGTGTCGGGGCGGACGGTCCACGGGCCCATCGCGGACGGTCCGTTATTGAGGGTGCAGTACCGGAGGTTCGGGGGTTGTTTTCAGACGGTCCGTCGCAGCCTCGCGGACAGTCCGCCTAGGCCTCGCGGACGGTCCGCCCGGTGTTTGCAGACAGTCCGCCTGGTCCAGTGTTGAGCTGCTAAGCCTTTCGCTCTTTGAGTTTCGCTTTCGCTTCGGGATTGTTTGGGGTTGCTCCTAGGGTTGGTAGGTCCGCTGTGACTACGCTACCTTGGCAAATCCGTGTGGGAATCCTTGGTTGTGAATTTGGGGCATAGACCGAGTTCTCTCTTTGGAGAAGACTTTTTATTGGCTCCTATTCACTCCCCCTCTCCGGTCGTCTACTCGGTCCTTTAGCATGGTCGCAGATAGTCAGATATCGGAGAAATGGAACCAGAACTTACACAGGCGACAGGAAGAGGAAGAGCGCAATGACATTTCCTGAAAGACACACAACCAGAGAGAGACCTCATCAGGCAGGGATAGACGAACACGGACAGACCATCAGAGAGAGAGAGCAAGCCATGGCGGCGTGGCGCTCACCAGAAACTCCGAAGAAGAACCTCGCGATATGCTCCTCCATCTCGGCGCACTCGATCTCCCCCTTCGATTCAGCTCCCTTTTCTCACGGACCTTGAACCTCTCTTGGCCTGAAAACCAAATGGAGGCGAACAGATGTGGGAGGGAGGGAGTGGTGTCCTTCCCGTTCCAACTCCAGGGGAGCACAAACGAAGAAAAGCTCACACTGTACGGTTCGGCTCAGCAGGTAAATGAGCCAACGCAAATCTGGTGTCTGTCTCTCTTTGTGTGCGTGTGTCACTCGGTGCTGCAGGAGACGAGCGGTGAGGCTATATATATAAGATGGAGAAATGGTGAGATCTTGGGAGGTAGGACGGTGGCCGTGAGCGTGAGCATCACGTCTGCCAGGGCGCCAACCCACAGCTACTGGACTGGAGTGGTGGAGTTTGGAGAGAGGCCAGCCCATACGATCTTATCTTGCTCACTCCTGTCCGAACAAACACTATCTTGGAATGCCAGTAGGGACACTACTACTCTAGAAAACAAGTTTTGCCGTCTGATTTCTCGTTCCTGAAGTTTATCTGTCTACTGCCGTTCCAAACGGGTGAAATGCATGGAAACTGTGGGTTTCCGTGTGGTGAAAATGGTAGACGGGCAGCTTGCTCACCGGAGTTTTTCTGCATAGTACAATCGTTCTGTCTCTTGCTGGCTTGGCACGCAAACGGAAGTCGTGAACTTCCTCACCGGAGCAGCACCAACGGCCAGAATCCTCGGAGCAGAATGCGGAAGCGAAAATCGTGCGAGAGATCTCAATCAAACCCACAAGGCCAAACTGATCACACTCAAAACCACCGCCGATCCTTACGGGTTCACGGGAGGATTCTCATCATCACGGCGTCACGTGGCTGCTGGCCTTTTACGCGCTCCCTAGCGTCCGGCGGCAGGAGACCCGCCCGCCGCAACGGCGGCGTCGCCACCACAGACAGAGCCACAGGCGCCAAGCGCGGAGCCATGGACGGAGCCAACACAGCGATCCGTGCGCCGAGCGAGAGAAGACGACGGGGAGACGAGTCCCCTCGCGGGCGCAATCCACGGCCGTCCCATCTGCTTCCCCTCCGAGCCTTTTTCATGGCGGGTCGCCGTACGCCGCAGCGCTGCGGCCTGCGGTGGCGGCCGGCCGGGCCCGTGTACGTCCTCCCCATGACGGCCACCTGACCCGTCGTCGTCGTCCCACTCCCAGCAAGATGTGCCCCGCACGCTACGGGTATCCCAACCTGGCGTGTCCGTTCCGGGGCTCGGCGGCCGGCAATAACCCCAGGGGCGCACGTCACCCTGCCAGCGCCGTCCCCTGCAGCGCGATGCAAGCACAGCGCTCTCGGCTGAAGTGGCCGGACATTGTGGGCGTGTTTGATTTCTTGCCCCTAGCGGGTCTGGTTGGCTGGCCTGACTCTGGCCAGCTTTAGTCTGACTCTTATACTACAACTCTTGTGTTTGATTTTCATGTTTTTATTGAGACATACTGACTTGAGATCGTGTTTGATTGGAGTTACAAATGGATGGGATCACCTTCATCTAGGAAAGGTTAGTGTTACCCTCCTATGTATCTCCTTGTCATTCCATCAAACACTTTGAAGGCGCTGCCCAGCACCACCATGAACAGCCACCGGCCTCTCGTGCTGGCTGATGCTGAGCAAGAAGCGAGCGAGTGAGAGCAGGTCAAGGCACAACGCGACGCGGAGGAGGGCGTGAGGCGGAGGAGCGGTTCCCTAGCGTCGGTGCTAGGCGGCGGGATCCTGGCGCTGAGAAGGTGGAGCAGCAGGACGTGCAGGCGGACAATGGTGTCGACGAGGCTCTCCGAGCTCTTCCGCCGGCGCGACGAGAAGTCCCCTGCGACCCCGATACACGCTGCTTCCCACGGAGGCCGCACGGCAGCTCCCATGGAGGACGGCGGGGCAACAACGCCCGAGAAGAAGATGGCCGCGAGGTCCCTGTGGAGCTCGCCGAGGTTCCGAGCCGCACTACCAGGTCGCTCGGTTGCTGCTCGGCGCACTAGGCCGTGCTGACGCGCGACGAAGAAGGAGCGGTGAGAGTGTCACACGAGCTGGGAGGTGAGTCCAATCGACCGAAGACGGCGAAACGAGCATGGCCGCAAAAAAACGAAACTCAAGAGCATTGCCCGGGAGCCAAGAGCGAGAGTGGATTTTGCATCTGCCCGGTCAAACTCACGAGTGGGTCTAGAGAATCAAACACGGAGGTCTACTCGGGGAGCTCAGGCCACGCATTTTGGCCGAAATCAAACACGCCATGTGGCGCTCGGGTGTGCGCTGCCTGTTGTCGCGGCCGTGCCTGCTCCTACACGCGCATGCATGTCTCCGCCCCCTGTGACTAGACCGGCCGGGAGACAATTCTGCACGCTCATCACCCATCACAACTCAGACTTGTAGCGAACATTGCCTCATATGCCATTTGTTCGGAGTTTGATTTTGGTGATTCATGACAACATGATCATTGGGACTAACCATATTGTTTGAGCATGTCTTTGTAGACATTTCTAGGTCCCAAGAATGCAAGAAAACCACATGCAAAAATGCCAAAACAGAGGGTCAAAACCGAGCAAGAAAAGGAAAAGAGAAGACACCGTCGGATGAACCGACGATCCCTCAAATACAAGCGTCGGTGCAATCGTCGGACGAGTTGGTGCACAGGGTCAAACCCTAGGTATCGTCGGATGATCCGACGGTCCATTATTTAGTAGCGTCGGACGAGTTGCAGAGGAAGAGCAAGGAAGACAGTAGCACCAGATGATCCGACGGTCTAAGTGGGGACCCCGTCGGTCTATCCGACGCTCAGTTTGAATTCATACAGAGACGCGCCAAGACGAAGCCTTCAGCACCGAATGATCCGACGCCTTGGTCAAGGTGCAGCGTCGGTCTATCCGACGGTCAATCAGAAGCTAACAGTGACGACTTGGACGCGAGGCCTTCAACACCGGATGATCCGACGTAGCGTCGGAGCATAGCGTCGGAGCAGTTGTGTCAGAGAACCTCAACGGCTACGTGACGTGGGAGGGGCACCGGATGAACCGACGCCCTGGAAAAGCATAGCGCCGGATCATCCGACGGTACCTTTTTCAGTGGACGTTAGCCAACGGCTAGTTTGATGCCTTGGGCTATTTATACCCCCTCCACTCACCCATTTGAGGTTGCTGGATTGTGTGGAAGTGCAGAGGAGTTCAAGACACATTGAAGATCATATCCAATCCATCCAAGTGCTTAATTGCTCATCCTTAGACTAGTGCATGCTTTGTGTATGTGCTTAGTGCTAGGCTTAGCTTAGAGCTGAGTGAGTGAAAGGTTGTGCCAACCTTGTGAGGTGATTCTTGAGTGAATCATGGTGTACAAGGTTCGCCGGAAGCCTTGGGGCCTAAGTGGCTCACCGGCAATCGTCATCGACCCTCCGGCTTGGTGTGGAGCGGCGAGGACACTTTGTGCGGGGGACGTGGAGACCCCCTTCCTTGGTGGAGAAGCTCCTTAGTGGAGGCGGCATCAAGGTGACCAAGGGAGCTTGACAAGTGCCTAAGTGGCTAGCCTTTGTGACAAGTCAAGTTGGTGCTCTTGGGAGAGACTTTGTGACCGGGAAGCAATACTCTTGTGTGAGTGCTTCAACAACGTGGACTAGGGGTGGCTTAGTGTCTACCGATACCACGGGATAAATCGCGTGTCAAGAGTTTGCTCCCTCTCATCCCCTTTTACGTTTCCGCATTTACTCTATTGCAATCTTTGCTTGCCTCTACTTTCCTAGAGTAGTATCATGCTAGGATTGGCTATAGGTTGCAAACCTTCTTTTGGGATGGGAGTTTCACACTAGAACAACCATAGTTGCACATATAGATTGTATGTTCTAGTTTACTTTTGTGTAAAATTTAGTGAGCCATAGGTTAAGGTTTTAAGGTGCCTAATTCACCCCCTCCCCCTCTTAGGCTAACGGGCATCCGATTCCTTACAAGTGGTATCAGAGCCGGGACTCACTTCCGTCACAGGGATACACCAATTTGATTGGTAAATTGTGAAAACCAGCTCATTGGAATGGTTAGGCTTCACCGCCTAGTGAGTTGCTCTATAGAGGAATGAAAGGGGTGGATACCTTAGGTTTGGCTCCACATTTCGATGGCACGGGCTATCCTCGGTGGAAGGTCCTCATGGAGGCCTATCTCCAAGCAAGGGACCTCGATGTTTGGAGAGTCACCGATGAGGGCATGAAAAATGGTACTAGAAAGGAAAAGCAATTTGATGTGATTGCTAAGAGTATCATTTTGTCCTCACTAGATGTAGGTGTTTTCAATAGAGTTTTTACTTGTGAAAATGCTCATGAGCTATGAAAAACCATCAAGGAGCAAAATGAGGGTTCAAAAGAAGTTGCCAATGAACGCTACGGTTGTCTCCTTGAGGAATTCAATAGCTTTAAGCAACTTGCTAATGAAAATGCCGAATCTATGTACTCACGCCTAAATGTGCTTGTCAATGAGATTAATGCCTTAGGTGTGAAGGACATCACGGACTTGAACATCAACCGCAAGATCCTTCAAAGTCTCCGAAAGCCCGACTATGACTTGGTGAAAGCAATCATCTACGAGAGGAAGCTCAAAGATTTGAAGCCATCACATATCTTGAGCAAGATCATGGCACATGAGCTTCAACTCATGCCCAAGTCAAAGAAGGCTCCCCAAGAAAAACCTCAAGAACAATCCTCTCCAACAACAAGCCATGCTTTCTCAAGCCGACAAGAGAAAATGTTGAGTTGGATGGCTACTCATGGAAGCTCAAGCGAGAATGATGGTGATGATGGTGACAATGAAGATTCCTCAAGTGATGAAGAGGTTGAATCTATGGTGGCCGAGTACGTGAAGAAGATCTTCAAGTATGTGAAGAAAGTCAACATGTACGACTACAACATCCACTTGAGAGAAGGGCGCCATCATCAACACATCAAGTTCACCAAGATTGAGCACAAGCCCAAAAAGAAGGTGGTCAAGGAGAGAAAACCAAGGCAAGAAGCAACTTTCACCGTCCGTGAGTGGACAAGTGGTGGATCAAGTTCTTCTAGCTCAAGCGATGAATCAAGAAAGAACTTCACCACCCGCTTCATGCAAGGTCCTTCATCATCACAAATGTGCCTTATGGCCAAAGGTATGGAAAGAAATGTAAGTGATGACGAATCCGACACCACCTCTCTCAATGATCTTGTTGAGCTAATCCATGAGCAAAAAGGAATGCTTGAACAACAAGCTAATGAAATCAAAGAATTCAATGCTCTCAATGATCTTAGTGACACCCTTGCTACAAATTATGAACATTTGTTGTGCAAATTCAAATTGCTTAGCAAGGAGTGTGATGAGCTAAGATCTAAGCTTGAAAGCAATGAGACTAAAACAAGTAATTCCTTTGAGCTTAATGAAACATCTATCCCTTGTGCAATCCCTATCTCCAAGGTAGATGCTTCGACTTCTTGCATTGATTTAATTGATGAATCTTGCTCACCATCTTGCCATGAGAATGTTGTTGTAGAAACATGTGATTATCTCATAGGCAAGGAAAACGATGAGCTCAAGCAAGAAGTGAAATGGCTCCGAGAGAGGTTGGCAAACTTGATGGGCAAGGGCAAGAACGATGAAGAACAAGTGGACATCTCTCAAGACATGAAGAGCCAAGTCCAACCTTCTCAAGATAACCGTGATCACATGGTGAAGAAGCTTGAGAAGGGTGCAACCGTGACTTGCTACAAGTGTCATGAGGAAGGGCACAAGTTCTACAAATGCCCCCAATTTGTCAAGAAGATGGACAAGGGCGCAAAGAAGAAATTGAAGCCCACAATCAAGAGCTCCCTCATCTACACCAACCTCAACTGCAAGAACAATACCAAGAGAAACACCTACGTCATCAAGAAGAAAGCAAATGGCAAGGTGGTTGCACACAAGGTTGGGAAGATGAAGGAAGAGCGGCGTAGGAACCAACCCATTTGGGTGCCCAAGGAAGTCATCACCAACATGAAGGGGCCTCAAATAGTTTGGGTTCCGAAGGCCACTTGAAGGCCATACGCGGGGACTTGGGAGGCTTGGTACTATCAAGATGAGAAGATTCAAGCCTATAAGCCAAGCTTGCAAATTGGACATGTGTTGCCCAAGTTCCCCGATTGAGGTAATGGAAACTAGTACCTATCTCTTGTATCATTGTAGCTCCATTGCCTTGTTTAGGTTGCATTTGTTGCAATATTTACATATGGTAGGTTGCTTGTGTCATGTGCTAACCCATGAGCAATCTACATGGTTTGATTAGTGTGTAGGAAAGCTACACTTGTTCTTTCATGGTGCATGTTTTCATATATATCTCTTTGCATCATGAGCAAGCTATAGGGTTAGCTTCCCTTTTGTTTTTCATAAACAATGTGCATACATTTCGTTGGTGATTCAAACACTAAATGCACTCATTTAGGGGGAGCTCATCCTATGGTTTGGTTATGGGACTAACATTGTTTCAAGCTTTTCTTATGTAGTCCCTTAGCGACGCGTTCCAGTGCGGTGTTTCATTCTAAGACAATGCTATTTCACTCTCAATGTGATCTAACATCTCTAAAAAATTGAATATAGCAATATGAGCTTCATGCTATTAAGTCATGTCCTTCGAGCTTATGTCTCTATATAAGTTCAAAGGCAATGTACTCATACATTCCTAATCATTGTGGTACCCCAAGTGTCTTCTATACAAGCTTTTTTCAAGTGGTGTCACCTAGTGATATTATTTCCAAGTGGCTCATCTCAATGTGGTGCCAACAAGGAAGAGAGGATCATCCCCCGGAGGTATGCAATGATCAAAAGACTACAAGTGATATCTACAAGTGGTAATGTAACAAGAACCCATTTGTCTTATCTCTTGTCCCTTAAGCTACCTCCTTGCATGATATGCTCTAAGCTTCCTTGTCTTTCAAGTTTGTAGTTGTGCACTTGTTTCTCACTACCCTTGTCTTACAAGTGGTATCCTTTTGCGCACACACTTAGGGGAAGCTTAGTTTGTATCATGCTAGTCTCATGAGCTTGTGATCCACCTTAGTTACTCTCACATGTGGTATCTTCATCGATATCATACATATGGATCATGGTTCATGCGATTTTCTCCCTTGTATTTAACATCTCTCCTTTGAGCTATGTTTGCTAGATCTTGCTAGTTTCCTTGGACCCGTTTGCTTTGGACTTTTTGGAGATTTTATTCCAAAGGGGGAGAATGTGAGACCAAAGCAAGTGTGTGGCTTAAGCTTACAAGTGGGCTCAAGGATGCTTACAAGTGATTTCAAGGATTTGAGACCAAAGGGGGAGAATGTGAACATAAGATCAAAAAGGGGGAAGTTCGATCTAGGGGGAGTTTGGATGATGGTAAGCATCCAAGAAAGTGTAAGTGGTTCTAATTCTGTCAATTCTAGCAAATTTATGCTTGCTTTGGTTGTGTTGTCATAAATCACCAAAAAGGGGGAGATTGTAGCGAACATGGCCTCATATGCCATTTGTTCGGAGTTTGATTTTGGTGATTCATGACAACATGATCATTGGGACTAACCATATTGTTTGAGCATGTCTTTGTAGACATTTCTAGGTCCCAAGAATGCAAGAAAACCACATGCAAAAATGCCAAAACAGAGGGTCAAAACCGAGCAAGAAAAGGAAAAGAGAAGACACCGTCGGATGAACCGACGGTCCCTCAAATACAAGCGTCGGTGCAATCGTCGGACGAGTTGGTGCACAGGGTCAAACCCTAGGTATCGTCGGATGATCCGACGGTCCATTATTTAGTAGCGTCGGACGAGTTGCAGAGGAAGAGCAAGGAAGACAGTAGCACCGGATGATCCGACGGTCTGAGTGGGGACCCCGTCGGTCTATCCGACGCTCAGTTTGAATTCATACAGAGACGCGCCAAGACGAAGCCTTCAGCACCGGATGATCCGACGCCTTGGTCAAGGTGCAGCGTCGGTCTATCCGACGGTCAATCAGAAGCTAACAGTGACGACTTAGACGCGAGGACTTCAGCACCAGACGATCCGACGTAGCGTCGGAGCACAGCGTCGGGGCAGTTGTGTCAGAGAACCTCAACGGCTACGTGACGTGGGAGGGGCACCGGATGAAGCGACGCCCTGGAAAAGCATAGCGTCGGATCATCCGACGGTACCTTTTTCAATGGACGTTAGCCAACGGCTAGTTTGATGCCTTGGGCTATTTATACCCCCTCCACTCACCCATTTGAGGTTGCTGGATTGTGTGGAAGTGCAGAGGAGTTCAAGACACATTGAAGATCATATCCAATCCATCCAAGTGCTTAATTGCTCATCCTTAGACTAGTGCATGCTTTGTGTATGTGCTTAGTGCTAGGCTTAGCTTAGAGCTGAGTGAGTGCAAGGTTATGCCAACCTTGTGAGGTGATTCTTGAGTGAATCCTGGTGTACAAGGTTCACCGGAAGCCTTGGGGCCTAAGTGGCTCACCGGCAATCGTCATCGACCCTCCGGCTTGGTGTGGAGCGGCGAGGACACTTTGTGTGGGGACGTGGAGACCCCTTCCTTGGTGGAGAAGCTCCTTAGTGGAGGCGGCATCAAGGTGACCAAGGGAGCTTGACAAGTGCCTAAGTGGATAGCCTTTGTGACAAGTCAAGTTGGTGCTCTTGGGAGAGACTTGGTGACCGGGAAGCAATACTCTTGTGTGAGTGCTTCAACAACGTGGACTAGGGGTGGCTTAGTGCCTACTGATACCACGGGATAAATCGCGTGTCAAGAGTTTACTCCCTCTCATCCCCTTTTACGTTTCCGCATTTACTCTATTGCAATCTTTGCTTGCCTCTACTTTCCTAGAGTAGTATCATGCTAGGATTGGCTATAGGTTGCAAACCTTCTTTTGGGATGGGAGTTTCACACTAGAACAACTATAGTTGCACATATAGATTGTATGCTCTAGTTTACTTTTGTGTAAAATTTAGTGAGCCATAGGTTAAGGTTTTAAGTTGCCTAATTCACCCCTCCCCCTCTTAGGCTAACGGGCATCCAATTCCTTACCAGACTGACCGGTCACACACACGCACACCCCTGTCCTGTGTGCTTTCCTTAAAACGACACTAATAGCAATCATACTAGTTCTCTCGATGACACAAAAAGAAAAATTGTTTTTGAAGAAAAAGGCAAAAATAAAATTATTGATTATAGTAGGATGCATATATGTGTACCCATCCATCAGCCAGTTGCTCTCTTTTTTCCTAATTTCTTTTTTGGCACTACTACTACTACACTACGAGCGGTGGTTTATCAGTATCACGTACAATTCGCACGCTACCCGCCCGGGGTTGTTCACGTTCATCCAAAGCTGCGGCTGTGCAACCGGATTGGTTCAAGCCATACGCGCGCGCGGAGGTACGATGGTGCATCAATGCATCATGTGTGATGATTACGGGTGACAGGCAAGTTGCAAGCGAGATGCAAATCATCTCGAAATGAATAATCCTGCAGTGACATATCGAATTCATTCACCGATCTGGTTTCCTTGCCCACAAACATGATTAGCGGCTGATAATTAAGTGGTCGATCGATTTAGTTCTACTATGCATAAGTACAGGTAGCTACTACTCCCAAAAAGTTTGAGATGGCGGACGAAATAAAGATGGAGAATTCGCTTGACACTCCGCCTCACGCGGAGACTGACAAATTTCAAGTGTTAAATAGCTATCTCTGACACTTATACTTTAGCTACTCATACTAAAAGTCCAATATGATATGATAATGTGGACAATTCACTTATACTTTAATTAATGACTATATATCGGCCAATTCTATAGCACGAGCACGACGGATCATTTTCAGTCCTTGACCAAAACCGTTACGCGCGAGCGCGATCATTATTTTTGGTTCCGGAAATGCGTATGGCTGATCATCATCATCAATCATGAAGGCAGCTGGATCGATCAGCCGAACGGGCGCCGGTGTCATGATCCTAGATAGATAGCTCGCTGGTGATATGCACTGCAGGAGTGGTTCGGCGGCGCCGCCTCCGCAGATGGGAAACCGGAATAGTTTAGGGTTTTGGGTTAGAGCTGGGGTACATTAGCCCACCCCGAGGCGTTACACGGGTTCCTAACCCAGACGGCACGCATGCCCAAATGAAGAAATAAGCCTAACTACACGGAGTCCGTGACATTCCTCCCTCCTTAAGCAAGCACTCGTCCTCGAGGCGTCATTGCAGAACACAAGGCAGCAGTAGCTTGGTTGGATGAAGCTACTCACGTGGCGCCATCTTTGTTGTGTTGATGTAGTGATGCTGAGCCTTGATCCAGGAGGTCCAGCCAGCGGGTAGATTGTTCCAGCGTACTCACCCAAATGGAATCCACTTGTTGCCAACTTGATGAAGCCGCCGTTGAATCACCTACAAAGGAGTTGATATGTTTGGAGCAGAGCAGTAATTCAGTTCTTCATCAGAGCTTACAAGTGTATCAGGAGGTCATGCCTTCTTCAACCGCGAGACATGTATGACTGGGTGGATCTGTCTGGATGCTGGAAGTTGCAATTTGTATGCTACTGATCCAACTTTCTGAGTAATCAAATAAGGACCAAAGAATCGGGAGCTTAGCTTTTGCACTGAGCGCTTCACAACTGAGTGTTGGACATATGGCTGTAGTTTCAGGTAGACCCAGTCACCCACCTCAAATTGTCATTCTTAGCGATGTTTATCAGCTTGAGACTTCATTCGCTGCCGTGCTTTGAGCAGGTTGCTTTTGATGAGGTCAGCCATAACTTCCCTCTCTTGAAGCCATGTCTCCAAGTCCAGAACTGTGCACTGTGAGGTATCAGAGATCCCAAAGTGACATGGAGGATGCCCATATAAAACCTGGAATGGAGTTTTACCATGTGCCGAATGTGGTGTGTGTTATACCAGAACTCAGCGAGTGCTAGCCAATCGGCCCATTTGGTAGGACAGGAGCTGATCCTACACCGTAGGTAATTCTCCAGACATTGATTTAGCCTCTCGGTTTGTCCATCCGTTTGCGGATGATACGAGGAACTCATGTTTAATGTTGTTTGGGTCAGTCGAAAGATTTCTTGCCACAGTGCATTGGTGAACACCCTATCTCTGTCTAAGATCAGAGTTGCAGGGAGGCCATGCAGTTTATACACATTGTTGAAGTATAATTGTGCCATTGACAATGTTGTATAAGGGTGCTTCAATGGAATGAAATGGCCATATTTTGTGAACTTGTCGATCACCACCAATATGGTATCATATTGTTTAGATTTAGGAAGGCCTTCCATAAAATCCAGGCCCACTATTTGCCATTCTTGCTCCGGCACAGGTAGTGGTTGAAGTAGATCTGGTAGCTTGGAGTGCTCAGCTTTGGATTGTTGACACACTTGGCAATTGTTCACATATGCAATTATGTCTTGCTTCATTCTAGGCCATGCAAACAATGCTTTTACTTTACTGTAAGTTGCTGACATACCACAGTGGCCTCCCAAACCACTATCATGCAGAGCAGTCAATATAGCTTGATGTGCCTCTGAGTGACTGCCCAACCAGATTCTCCCTTTGTATTTGATCAGACCATCCACCAAAGAAAAACCTTTATCATTGTGTCCAGACACACTCAACTCAACTAGGAGTTGCTTAGTTGCTTCATCCTGGTTGTAGCCTTCTGTTATAATTTCCAACCACCTGGGTTTGCTAGAAGAAATGGCATGGACTTCATCATGATGCACTTTTCTTGACATGGCATCAGCAACTTTGTTTTCCAAACCTTTCTTGTAAACCATATTGTACTGCAAGCCAAGCAATTTCACAAAGGCTTTGTGTTGAACCCCATTAGTGAGTTTTTGTTCCCCTAGATACACCAAGCTTCTTTGGTCAGTAGCAATAGAGAATTGTAAGTGTTGGAGATATGGTTTCCATTTGTCAATTGCAAGGATAATTGCTAGACACTCCTTCTCATAAGTTGACATAGCCTGAGACTTTTTACTGAGGGCTTTGCTCAAGTATGCTATGGGGTGGCCCTCTTGCATCAATACTGCCCCAATGCCTCTGTCAGAAGCATCAATTTTAACTGTTTTGGCAAAGTTGCACAAACTTAAAACAGGTGTTGTGACTAGAGTAGGTTTCAGTTCTTCAAAGCACTGCTGCAGTTGCGGAGTCCAAAGAAATGGAGTGTTCTTCTTCAGTATATCAGTCGAGGGTCTACTGAGGAGGCCATAGTTCTTTATGAACTTTCTGTAGTAGCCTGCTAGGCCTAAAAAGGACCTGAGCTGTTTTGTGTCAGTTGGTGATCTCCAGTTTTGCACTACCTTGATTTTATCAGGGGCTGTAGCAACTCCACTGGCACTAATTATATGGCCGAGATACTCCAACTCTTGTTGTGCAAATGAGCACTTGGACTATTTGAGGACCAGATTGTGTTGTTTCAGGATGTCAAACACTGTCTGAAGATGAACCTTATGTTGTTCCAAGCTCGGGCTGTAGACAAGTATGTCGTCCATGAAAATCAAAACACACTTGCGAAGCAAGGACTCAAATATCTGGTTCATTACATCCTGAAATGTCGCAGGTGCGTTTGTGAGACCAAAAAGCATTACTTTGAACTCCCAATGGCCATGGTGTGTTTTAAATGTTGTCTTGTGTTCTTCTTCTGGTAAGACTCGGATTTGGTGGTATCCTGATTTCATACCCAACTTGGAAAACCACTTAGCTCCATGAAGTTCATCCGAAAACTCATCCACTATTGGCAGTGGATACTTGTTTTTCACTGTGATTGCATTGAGATGGCGGTAATCGACACAGAACCGCCAGCTTCCATCCTTCTTCTTGACTAGTAACACTGGACTTGCAAAAGGACTGGAGCTTGGTTGAATCACACCATTGAAGAGCATTTCTTTAACTTGTTGTTCTATTTCATCTTTTTGTGTAGGATTCTAATAGTAAGGTTTGACATTAACTGGAGAGACACCCTTTACCAATGGGATGGCATGGTCAAATGGTCTTTGCGGTGGTAATGTGCTGGGCTCTTGAAATAGATCGGCATGCTGCTGAAGCAAGGTATCAGTGGCAGACTTCTGTTGCTTAGGTTCAGTAACTTCTGTCAAGTTGTACAACTGAACCAGCTATGCAACGCATCCTTTCCTGATGAACCTCTTCAGTTTCTTTGTCTTAAGAGGTAGGCAGGTGGTGGTGCAATCTTTGACGCCAGTTAGAGTTATTCTTGTCCCTTGGTTGTGACGCCCCAAGTTTTTAATTAACGTCATTAACGCTAATGACCGAATCAGCCCAGTCAAACCGGCCGACACTGGTCAAACCTAGGTCAACCTGGGTCATCACCTCGAAAACCTTGCCAAGGAACCCTATTGAACCCCTTGACCAAGTCTACACACACCCGTGGTCAACCCTTGGTCAAAGACACAGTCAAACCCCGATTAAACACTGATGTCGG
Source organism: Cenchrus americanus (assembly GCA_947561735.1). NCBI lineage: Eukaryota > Viridiplantae > Streptophyta > Magnoliopsida > Poales > Poaceae > Cenchrus > Cenchrus americanus. Next base: position 10,565,765 of record OX387244.1, read on the forward strand.
CGAATGTCTTCCAGAACTTTTGCCGCGTTCTCCAAATTTCACCTAAACACTTAAAAATCTACCAATATGAAAGTTGTCCAGTTTGTTGAGGGACACAACTTTCATGTAGACCGACAGTACCTCCTGTTTACCGAAACATGGCGACATTCAAAGTTTGGCAGCATTTTGTGCAAAATCCATTGAGAAAAACACCATACGGCCTTTGTGAAAATTGTAGAGGGTAGTGAGATCTACAACTTTCCTATGCATCACTCAGCGCACTTTAGTTGTAAAATTTGGAGAAAAACACCACCGAATGGGGGCACACCGAAATGTTGAGCGTCACGCGCCACGTCGCGCCACGCCACACGTCGCCCACACGCCCGCGCGCCGGCCGCCCTAGGCATCCGCGCGCGCGCGCCTCCCCGAGGCCGTGCGCGCGCCTTCCCCCGTGCCTCCTCGCGCCCCTAGGCGCCTCAGAGTTTCCCAACCCCGCGCCGCTCTGGATAGGACGCCGCCGCGTCGGACCGACCGGTCCGTTCGTTGTGTCCGCTCCGGTGCGCGCCTACCAAGGTCGCTGTCGTACTACGGCCGGTTTGTGACGGTGCGTTCGCTCCAAAACACGAGGCAACTCCCCTACTTAAGGCCGCTGTGCTCCCCTTGCACGAGCACGCCGCACACCGTGCCTGGCTCAGCCGCCAGTCCACCTTGGCCGCCGCCACCGCGGAACCCCGCCTGCGGCCGCCTCCACCGCCCTCCTGGCGTTTCAAAGCCTCCACTAGCACCCACTCGAGCTACCTCGGTCGCCAGTTGCGCCACATTGCCACGCCCCTCGCTGGAGCAGAGCTCCCGGCGGCCACCACCCGGCCATGCCGCGGAACCCCAACGCCGGCGCAACCCCGACCCCAACCAAGTCCCCAAAACGGTCGCCGGTGAGTCCCTAGTCATCCTCCCCACCTTCCCCGGCCGACCCGCGCCGCCGGCCGCCGGATTTCGGCCGGAACCGCCGCCGGCCGCCCCGGGGGACCCAATTGCGAGTCTCCAGCTATTTCCAGGGGCTCATCCGCAAAGTAAGGGCATACTTGTAAGATCCCGAATCTTTCCAGGGACTCCGGTGCAAAAGTGGATCTCAAATAGTGTTGCTGTTTTGCAGAATCTTGTAAATTGCGTAGAAAATCGTAGAAAATTCAGAAAAATGCAAACCCAATTTTGTTGGATTCGAGGTGAAAAATACTACAACTTTTGTTATTCTTGCCCGAGCTAGTTCCTGATAAGTTTTGCATGAAAAATAAGTTTTGCGATAGATCACCACTACCCGACACACCAAAACCATTGGGGTTACTCTGTGCCGGTTTGAACATCTGAAAATTAAGTCCCTAATTAATACATGTTCAGAGTCTCACCTAGAAAACTCACAATTCGGACATGCGCTACGAAACTCGTTCACAGTAAGTAATGCGAACCGGACATCAAAGCAGTCAAAAATATCAAATTGGGTAAAGCTCTGTTTACACGTCCCACGATCGGGAATTCAGATGGAACAAAAGGTACAAGGTGCGTTCCCTACTCCTTCATCGCCGTTCATGAGGAAGCGGGCGATGAAGGTGCACATGAACAGCTAATAGCAGACAGATTCCGCCTATGATACAGAGATACATCCCTACCAACGTCCAACGAAGCGTCTCGAACTCTTCCGAGGACTGAGTCATGGGTGTCAGCTTGGCTTGGGTCCTTCTTCCGATCTACTTCCGAGCTTCTTCTCGACGTCGTGGATGAAGACGAAGGGCAGCTTGCTCGGTAAGGAATGGAACTGATGGGAGAGATGGGCTAGTGGCAGTGTGGCCAAGGCTAGCTGGAGGAAGAACAAGAGAAGTGGTCATATCATGCTGAGGCGGTTCAGGGCATCAGGGCTTCCCTTTTATGGCCGCTGCGGGCGGTAACGGTCAGCTGACCCAGCCGGGTATCTGGTGTAGGCAACACGGAGCTCGACAATGGTCAGCCCGTGAGGTCTTAGCGGCGCGAGTATGGTTGCGGGAGAAGATGGCGGGGTGGCGTCACGGCGTCGCACGGTCGTGACACTACTGCAGATGAGGTCCAACGGTCTAAAGAGTTGACCGTGATGGGGAGAAGAACGAAAAAGCTCAGTGTACAACACTCTATGTTCGTGATAGCAACAACGAGAAGCTTAGCAAAAACCCTAGATCTGCCATATCTCAAAATCCATAAATCCTCTATATCTAATTTTTGGATATGTTGTGTGTTATGTCATGACTAGCTTATGTGCCAAAAATTGCACAAAGTTATGATGTAAATCGTTTTATAAAAATTGTTTTCCATTTCTGCAGAATCTGCATAAATGATTTTTGTAGCTAAAAAATAATTAGATTTTTGCAACCAACTTCTGCATACTGTCCTTTTATTCCAAAACTCACCTCTGGTGAATTAATCACAATTTTATAATTACCAGAGATATTTATTCTTGAAATGTGCTTGATTTTCTTTGCAAATGCACAAGTCAAGTTTCACAATAGTTCTAGGTGTATATGCTGCATCCCTAGACTAGTTTTGGACCATATAACATGTGTGAGAAAATTTGGATCATTTTGAGGAGTATTTATTTTTGTGTGCATTTACCTTGTCCTTCTAGCTAGCTTTTGTTATGTTCAAAAATAATTAATTTCTAGCTATCCAAAGCATGCATGTATGTCCAATGGCTTGTTATAGGTGTTTAATGTGTAACACACCCTTCCACTAAATTTTATTAATTAATTTCATGCATAAAAGATATGGGGGCCATTAAGGGCTTAATAGTCTTTTAAATGGGAAAAATCACCACCATCCCTAATAACCTTGTGTGTGGTTGTAAATCATTTTAAAAGGCTAAATATACCCACCCACTACTGTTTGTGAAGTTAAATTAAATTACTTACATATATATGTACACAATCACTATCAAAAAGAATACTTAATAAAGAGCTGCATATTGTTCCTTTTTGGAAGAGCATGCTGAATGTATTCTTATCTAGGTGAATGTGCCCAACCAATACGCGCCATGGCTGTCATTTATTGTTTGTAGTTAATTAAATTAAAAATCGTCAAATAAATCTTGTATTCGCATCCTCGTGTAGATCCTCCCGACGGTAGACATACGCTCGTGCCGAAAGGAGGAGGCGAAGGTGCTGACGCAGAGCTGCAGTACGTGGACGTAGCTCAAGACCTGGACCCAAGTCCAGGAGGGCCCAAGGCCAACCGTGCCAGCAAGGCAAGCCCCGGATCATTAACCCCGTCTTTTAAAATTATGCAATTATGTTTTCTACGATTGTGCATTTACGTTTCAGGAGTTGAATTGAAACCCTATATGCATGATCCCTAGGTACCTGTGCTCTATCACTAGTATGCTAGGTCGATAGCTGCTATGCTATAAGACCCGATAGAAGTCGAGTGATGTTCGTCACTCGCGAGAATATGTTCTTATGTTGGAGTCATAAGATCTTTATAAATGGATTGCTCATGTGGTAAGAGCATGAAATTTGGGCTCTGGTCCAGTGGCTTTCATGGGCTAAGCTTTTGAACGTACTAAGCACTTGCCGGGAATGGGACCGGTAAGCCTAGTACCTTAATGAGACGGCGCGGGAACTTTTCCCTACTACTCTTGAATATTCACCTAACCGGCTAGCTACCGGGAAGGAGGTGCATGTGTGAGACTGGGTGCCTCGCGGGGTATGCCAGCTAACCTTGTACCCAGGACCGTAGGCTCTGTTCCCAACCCGAGGACTTTTGGGAACTGCCTGGGAAGTTGTCGTTGCGGGGGCAGCCTACCGTGTGTTTAGGTTTACCTTGCAAGGTTTAAATCAATTGATTATCGGCCTCTCACCGTTATCAGAGACTGCTTAATCAACTGGCCATGATATCCCGTAATGATGGAATTCGGTGAATATTGTTGTATGAATTAATTGCTTGTCAAATCCTTGATTGAATTAGTTGGCACACTTAGAAAGGGTAATCCATTAGAACTCGTGCTAAAAGATTGAAAGTAAGGATCCACTCTTAGTAGCTGTTCCGCAAAAGAAACTCCATCGGCCAAAAGCCTTTCATGTCTAGAGTTTGGTGATGTAGTTATCACCCGACGATTAAGTCTTGTTGAGTATTGATATAGTCAACCTTGCTTTTAAAACTGTTGTGCAGGTGCTATCGACAGGGTGAAGGACGACAAGTGATGACATCACGGATGGCCTCCTGTGATGTTTACCGTTGCGTTAGTTTAATTTATTTCCGCTGTTTTCAAACTCTGAACCTTTACTCCATGTCATGAACAATGGTTTGTAATAAATTGGATTTAATCATGTTGTACTCTGGACTCGCCTTCGCGTGAGTTTTAATGCATATGTCGATCCTCTGTATGTATTCCAAGTGATTTACCGGGCGTTAACCCGGCAACCAACGACAGTTGGATACTTTACTGTCGCTTAATGACCAAAGTGGATTGGTTTTAGGCGATAGTACGGTATTTTCCTGGGCGGGTTGTCACATTGGTAATTGAATCGCATCCGCTTACGCTGCCAGTGCACCCACATTGGACTAAATTGTTCGAGCTAGTCCATACCGAGGATCATATCATAGTAGCCCAACTGCAATACCTTGGCTGAGGTTGTAAAACAGTGGCCCTGTGTCCACCATTGTAAATTTTCCACTACACCTTCTGATGTTAACTTTCCTCCATCTGCTACTGTCACATGTGTCAGAGGAGCTGCAGTAATAGGCAATCCCAACTGCTGCACCACTGTACTGTTGATGAAAGTTCCAGAGCTCCCCGAGTCAATAAGAACCAGCATCTCTTGTTGTTGAATGGTGGCCTTGAGCCTCATAGTCTTTTTGCCTTGTACTCCCACAACAGCACAGTAAAGAAAGAGATAAGATCTCTGCTTCACTATCTTGACTACTACAGTCATTGTGTTCTTCACTTGCTGTACCCAAACTGTAAAGGTCCAACACTTCCAGGTCCAACACTTCCTCCAGAACATGGATAGGTACTTTCTTTGGACAGCGGTGTTGCGGGCTGAATCACCGCACTTCATACAGAGACCTTTTGCTTTTCTAGTTCCTCTCAAGGCTGCTAGTTTATCATCCCACTTTGGTTTGCTATTGGCTTTGTCAACTGTTGCAGATATGGTTCCAGCACCTGAAACTGGAGTTGTTGCTTCAGATGGAGTATAAGTAGACTTAAGGTTGGGTCTGCTGTCCCTTGCCCTGGGGGTGAATTTTTGTGAAGAAGCCTCCACAATTTCTTCCTGCATTAAGGCGAGAGATAGCGCAACATCAACTATTCTTGGTTTGTGTAACGTCATAGCATTGCGTATGTTATACTTCAAGTCTTCAACCCATCTAAAACCCTTTGCACAAAGAAAACCTCTCCTATCTCTTGGTTATGAACTAACACCCTATGTTTAGCAGTCTCAAACCTACCAACATACTCCAGCACATCATCGGTTTGCCTAATGGACAACACATCCTGACCAAATTTTTGCTCTACGGCTACACACAACTCAGGCCAATTGTCAATTGAGTGTTGTGCTTCATAGTTTTGAAGCCAGAGTTCTGCATTTCCCCTAAAATTGATTGTTGCAAAGGGAACCCAGACATGTATAGGAACATTGTACATGGCAAATTATTTTTCACATTTCTCCCTCCACACTCTAGGATGTTCCCCATTGAATTTAGGAAAAATCTAACTTGGGTAACTTAAACTCCCTAGACTCATGCTGATTAGAGAATAGGTACTACTTCTTAGTGCTGGTCTTAGGCAAATCAGTATGCAAAACAGTGGATTTGAGGAACTGATTCTCACCCTTGACTAGGGTGCAATCGTTGATCAGAGACTCAACGTTCACACCCTGGTGAAGCTTGTACGTGTGGTGGCCGATGGCCCGTCCCTCTTCCTCGCGCGGTGGGACCAGTGGCGGAGCAACAGAGGTGGCCGTTTCCAATGCCTTGATGCGCGATGTAAGATCTTCAATTTGCTTGTTCAACCCCGCCGAGAACCTGTCGGTGTTGTCACTCCAGGTGTTCAGCCCATTCACCGTGTTGGTGAGCGTCAGCTGTCCCGTTTGCAGAGCCTTCACTTCAGATATGAGCAGATCCAATTTCTCCTCGACCGTCGCCATCCAGTAGGTCAAGGTAGGCGCTCGTGCTCTCTTGGGTCGAAGACGAGTTTGAGTGATTGCTAGGGCAAGTGGTGGTGGCGAGGGTTGTAGTGGCGGCGGCGGCGGTGGTGGTGGTGGGGATGAATTTGTGGCTTGTGCGGCGGTGGACTTCAGTGGCGGAGGTGCCAGGACGACTTCTCCAGCGACGTGCACGGAGTCGAGGCTCTGGACACCAATTGTGACGATCCTAGATAGATAGTGTCGGGGACCGCCCTAGGGGTCCCCTTAAACAAAGGGGAATCCTCCCTTAAAAACCCTGCATCGAAACATGCTAAGCCTAACCATGCAGGAAACTAATCGTGCAGGACACGGCCTATGTGGCAGGACTCCGGAGGCCCACCAAGGCGGCCCGTCCAGAAGACCCCTCGAGCAGGCTCCGCCTCGCCCGAGGGCACGCTCCTCCTCGAGCAGACTCCGCCCCGTTCGAGGGGCGACCCTTCCCCTCGAGCGGTCCCGCCCGCTCGAGGGGGCTCGCACCCCCTCGAGCGAGTCCCGTCTCGCTCGAGGGTCCGCTCCGCCCTCGGGCCGGGGCCCGCCACCCTCACGGGCGCCCCCGCACGCGTGCGCCGACCCCGTACTTGGGCATTTAACGCCCGACGACGCGGGGCGGCGCCATCATGCGCCACGGGCTCACGCCCCGGTGCCGCCGCACCAACTCCCCGGGGAGGAACCCATCCCCGCCACGCGTGGGATGGACTGTGCGGCACGGCCGGTGTCAGTCCCGTGACACCGCGCGCCCACTACTGTACGACTAACGCGCCCGACCCTCGAAAGGGGGCCGGGCGCACCCTCGATTCACTTTCCCGTGACCCTGCAGGTTAGGTGAGGGGCGCTAGGCCGGTGGATGGCCATCCCGGCCACGCGACGCGCGCGGCCGCCGTACCCACGCGTGCAGGCGCACGCCCGACACCGCAGGCGCACGCCCGAGCACTGCAGCAACCACTCCACAGCCGCGGAACGCATTGGGAAGGAACGCCGTTCTGCCCGCTCCTGTACCCCGTACCCGGCCGTCATCGACACCTCCCCTCGAAGCCTATCAGAGGACGCCATCGCCATCTGCCGCCTCCTACCCTCGAACCGCCACTGTTCGGGTACGAGGTAGGCCATCATGGCCGGATCGCGGCGAAGATCGTCCGGACGGCCGCCCACTCTACACCGCAGCGCGACGTGCTCCCTCGCGTAGCTAGGCAGCGCGGCGTGCATGTAACTCGCCGCCCCCTTGGCCTATAAAAGGGGAGGCGAGCCCCCAGCCGCGTGGGGGGGGGGGGGGGGGGACGGGTTCGGAGGAACACAACACACCGTGCACTCACTCTCTTATTTCTCCCACAACATCTCCAGCCACTCTCCCAGGGACTTGGAAGCCACGCTTCCTCTCCCACCTTGCTTGTACTTGCCCCACTACAAGCACCCCCGGTCCGAGCAATACGGTGCCACGAGCACGCCCCTGCTGGACGTACGGCCCCCTCGGCCGGAACCAGGATAAAACCTTGTGTCATTTGTTGCTTGGCATCGACCATCGAGGGATAGACCTAGGCGTTATCTACTGGTTAGTGTCGGGACCATATTCCGCACCGACAGTTGGCGCCCACCGTGGGGCAAACGAGCGCCTAAGGTCATTTCGCCAACTCCCTCCACGGTGATTCGCACTGAGTACCGTGCTACGCGCTACAACATGGGTAGCTCGGACCCTCTCCCCGGCCGGGTTCGAGATCCGCTTCGAGACTTGAACTTCCGGGCCACGGGGAACGGCTATCTCATGCGCCTCACCAATCGTGAGGAGCTTCGCGCGCGGCGCGAGGCCGGGGTCCGCTCGGTCTCCGCCGCACGCACGACACCGGCGCGGCGCGCCGCGGACACGGATGCGCGGGTCCGTCGACGCCACGACGCCGTCGCCGCTGCGGGACCGCGCTCCCGCCGTGCGCGGTCCGAGCGGCGGCAAGCCGAGCGCGCCGCCGCCCAACGCGGTGCGCCCACCGTCACAACAGCCGCCACCGCCCCGGTGGGGATCGCGTGCAGTCTCAGGACCGCGCATCCCCATCGGGCTGCGTGGCGCCACGACGGCCCATAACGCCAACGTGAACACGACGATGCGCCGGGTTCCGCCTGGCCGCCACGTCTTCGTCGCCAGGGATCCCGGCACCTCAGCAGCAGACGAGTCGTCTCTGGGCTCCGTCGACACGATACCACCCGCCAAACGACACGGGTACGCGGAGTGGGACTTCTCCGGCGTGCCGGACCCAGTCGCGTTCAGGCGCTTCCTCGACGCCACGGACTACCGGTTTGGGCGCTCCCGACGACTCCCGGCACGGGAGCTACGACCCCACGCGGGAGTGTTGCGCCGTCATCACCAACGACCGGCCAACGCCGCCGGCGCGGCGGCGCGCGGAGACGGGGAAGTCACGCCCGCCCCGGGGATCGCCACGCGCCTCGCCGCGGGGCCGAGCGCTCCCCGCCGGGGCCGACGTCGACGCACAGTGGCCCAAGCACGCGAGCTTGAGGCCAAGCCGGCGGAAGAGTACCGAACGGTGCGGGCCGCTCCGCGCCTCGATGGCGGGGAGGCCTCCGCGCGCGGCGAGCGCGCGCGGGGCCGGGCCGACAGGTCCGTGACCGCCTCAACCCCGTCCCCAACGTCGACAACGCGGATACGCCACCACGGGCGAGCCAAAAGCTCATCGCCGCCGCGGCGTTGCTACGCGCCATGCCGCACCCTCGACCCCCGAGGCTCGAGACATGCACCGCGAGGTGCAGACTCTCCTTGAGCAAGCGGCCGTCCGGCGGGCCGAGAGCTCGGCCTCACGCATCCGCCAACGGGGGGACGCACGGGGTGATGATCCTGCACCAGGAGGCGAACCCTCGGTGCACGTGGGTCAACCCGCTGACCAGGGGCGAACGCCGGCCAAGGAACGGCTCCTCGACACGCGTAGGGCGCTGGATGGCGATGCCCGCAACGTCATCAACGCCAGGCGCACCAGCAAGGCGGACGCGCGAGCGGCCAGGGGCTACCACCCTCGAAGGGGTGGACGCTACGGCCGCCGGTGAGGATCGCTCCCCGACACGGAGCCCCCCGGCACCCGCGTGTTCGGCCGGGAGATCCGCACGGCGGCGTTCCCCCAGCGTTTCCGTCAGCCCTCGACGATCGTCAAATACAACGGGGAGACGGACCCTCGTGTCCGGCTCAACGATTACCGCCCGGCTCGTCGGTGGGCGGGGCCACCAACGACGAAGTAATCATCCGCAACTTGCCCCCGCATCCGGGCGACGCGGCCCGGACATGGCTCGAGCACTTGCCCTCCGGCCCGGATCCATAGGCCGGGACGATCTAGTCCACACCTTCGTGGGCAACTTCCGGGCACGTACGTGCGCCACCGGGAACTCCTCGGGATCCGCGCTCCCCGCACGCGAGGCCGGGCGAATCGCTACGGGACTTCATACGGCGCTTCTCCAAGCGCTGCACAGAGCTCCCCAGCGTGGCACAATCCGAGATCGTGCACGCGTTCCTCGAGGGCACCACGTGCCGGGACCTTGTGCGCGAGCTGGGTCGCAGCCCGCCCACGGACTCGAACGAGCTGTTCGACATTGCCACCAGCTTCGCCTCCGGAGAGGAGGCCGTGGGGGCAATCTTCGACGGCAAGAAGGGCAAGCGCTCCGAGGACACGCCCGCGGAGGGCAGCGGGTCCAAGGAGCCGCGCCGCAACGACAAGCGGGGCAAGAAGGGGAAGAAGCCGCGCCGCGAGGCGCGCGAGCGGGGCGCAACGGCGGCAACGCCGAGGCCCTCGGCCGTTGACCCGGCCCGACGGGGCCCTCGCCGGCTCCTCGAGGCCGGGGGTGTTCGACGACATGATGAAGAAGCCATGCCCCTACCACAAGACCCCCGTGAACCACACTCTTGAGCAAGTGCGACATGCTCAAGAAGTTCTATGGCCGCGCCGCCGCGAAGGAGGCGAGAGGCCAAGAAGGATGGGGGCGATGGCGACGCGGGTGGTTTCCCCGCCGTCGAAAATGTGTTCCTCATCTTTGGGGGGACCTACCGTCGACATGTCGACCCGGCAACGCAAGAAGGAGCGGCACGAAGTCCTCGCCGCAGAGAGGGCGCCCCCGGCCTTTCTCAACTGGTCGAAGGATGCCATCACCTTTAGCCGGGATGATCACCCAAACCGCATCCCGAACCCGGGCCAGTACCCACTGGTGGTCGATCCCATCATTGGCAACGCCGGTTTTCGAAGGTCCTTATGGAAGGAGGCGGTAGCCTCAATATCCTCTTCGCGCATACATTGCGCCCGATGGGGATTGGGGCTGGACCAGCCGCGGCCCGGCACGAAGCCGTTTCACGGCATCGCGCCGGCAAGCGGGTTCAACCCCTCGGGCGGTCGATCCGCCCGTCCGGTTTGGGACCCCCAAGAATTTCCGCAAGGAAACCCTCACCTTCGAGGTGGTGGGATTCAAAGGGGCCTACCATGCCATCCTTGGGCGACCATGCTATGCCAAGTTCATGGCGGTCCCCAACTACACGTACCCGAAGATGAAGATGCCGGTCCAAACGGCGTCATCACCGTCGGGTCGTTGATCGAGCACGCATTCGACCGCGACGTCGAGTGCGTGGAACATGCGGAGGCACTAGCGCCGGATGAAGCGGCGGTGAACACACCGGAGAAGATGGTCAACGACGACCTCGGCCTCCGCCACCAAACACATCGGCACCTTCGAGGCCGCCGAGCAAACCAAAGGGGTCCCCCCTCGACCCGTCGGCCCCCGAGGGCAAGGCGTTGAGGGTCGGCTCGACCCTCGATCCTAAATAGGAAGCGGTGCTCGTCGACTTCCTCCGCGCCAACGCCGACGTCTTCGCGTGGAGCCCCTCGGACATGCCAGGCATCCCGAGGGAGGTCGCCGAGCACTCCCTTGATATCCTGCCTAACGCTCGCGCGGTGCGGCGAGCGCGCGCGCCGCTTCGACGAGGAGCGGCGACGGGCGATCGGAGCGGAGCTGCGGAAGCTCCTCGAGGTCGGGTTCATCAAGGAAGTGTTCCACCCTACATGGCTAGCTAATCCTGTGCTTGTAAAAAAGAAAAATGGGAAGTGGAGGATGTGCATAGACTACACTAGTCTCAATAAAGCGTGTCCAAAAGTTCCCTTTCCTTTGCCACGTATAGATCAAATCATTGATTCTACAGCCGGGTGTGAACTACTCTGTTTCCTCGATGCCTACTCGGGATATCACCAAATAAAAATGAAGGAGTCCGACCAGCTCGCGACTTCGTTCATCACGCCGTTCGGGACGTTCTGTTACGTCACGATGCCTTTTGGCCTCAGAAACGCGGGCGCGACATATCAGCGCTGCATGCAGCACGTTTTTGGGGACCATATCGGGCGGACGGTCGAGGCTTACGTGGACGACATCGTCGTCAAGACCGAGAAGGCGGACGACCTGGTCAGCGATCTTGGCGTCGCGTTCAGCTGCCTGCGGGCCAACGGGGTCAAACTCAACCCCGAAAAATGTGTCTTTGGAGTGCGCGGGGCATGCTCCTAGGGTACATCGTCTCCCAGCGGGGGATCGAGGCCAACCCTGAAAAGGTCGCGGCCCTCGAGCGAATGGGTCCAATTCGGGACCTCAAGGGAGTGCAGAAAGTGTTGGGGTGCCTCGCCGCCTTAAGCCGCTTCGTCTCGAGGCTCGGTGAGAAGGGCCTGCCCCTCTACCGGCTGCTCAAGAAGCACGAGCGCTTCTCTTGGACCGCCGAGGCCCAGGAAGCACTCGATAAGCTGAAGGCGTCTCTGACGCACGCCCCAATCCTTACGCCGCCGCGAGACGGCGAACCCCTCCAGCTCTACGTGGCCGCAACCACCCAGGTGGTCAGCGCCGTGATCGTCGTAGAGCGCACGGAGGAAGGGCATGCCTTGCCTGTGCAGAGGCCGGTCTACTACATCAGCGAAGTCCTGTCGGACACGAAGACGCGGTACCCCCAGGTCCAGAAGCTGTTGTACGCGGTAGTCCTCGCGCGGCGCAAGCTCCGCCACTACTTCGAGGCCCACCCTATTACGGTGGTCTCCTCCTTCCCGCTAGGAGAGATCATTCGCAACCCCGACGCGGCGAGCGGAGGTGCCAAGTGGTCCGTGGAATTGATGGGCGAGACGCTCGCCTACGCTCCGCGCAAGGCCATCAAATCGCAAATCTTAGCCGATTTCGTCGCTGAGTGGACGGACACGCGGCGCCGCCCCCTCAAATTCAAGCGAGTCCTGGACTCGTTCTTCGACGGCTCGGTGATGAAGACGGAGCGGGCGCGGGCACGCTCTTCGTGTCACCCCTCGGGGAACACATGCGCTACGCGATGCGCCTCCACTTCCCCGCATCCAACAATATGGCGGAATACGAGGCCCTTCTCTCGCGGCCTCAAAATCGCCATTGAGTTGGGCATCAAGCGCCTCGACGTGCGAGGGGATTCGCAGCTCGTGATCGATCAAGTCATGAAGAACGCGAGCTGCCACGACGACAAGATGGAGGCTTACTGTAAAGCCGTGCGGGCCCTCGAAGACAAATTCTACGGCATCGAGCTTAATCATGTACTCCGCCGGTACAACGAGGAAGCAGACGAGCTGGCAAAAATAGCGTCCGGGCGGATCACCGTTCCCCCGAACGTTTTCGCACGCGACATCGCGCAGCCCTCGGTCACCTTCGAGCCCTACCCCTCGAGCGACGGCGGACCCTCGGGGGGCTCCCTCGAACCCAGCGGGTGCGGAACCCATGGAAGAGGACCCCTCGAACGAGGCGTACGTGCTCTCCCTTCTCGAGGGGTACGGCTCCCACGAGGCTGTCGCGATGGACATCGAACCAGCTCCCGTCCAGGCGGACTGGCGGGAGAAGTACATCGCCTGGATTGCTCGAGGGGAACTCCCCGCAGACCGGGCCACAGCCAGGCACATCGCCAGGATGGCCAAGTCATTCACCCTCGTCGACGGTGAGCTATACAAGCGCGCCGCATCAGGCATCCTCCAGCGATGTATACTCATCCCCGAGGGGCGCGAGCTCCTACGGGACATCCACGCGGGGATCTGCGGCCACCACGCCGCGCCGCGCACCCTCGTTGGCAACGCGTTCCGCCAGGGCTTCTACTGGCCTACCGCGGTCGCGGATGCCAGCGAAATTGTGCGCACCTGCGAAGGGTGTCAGTTCTACGCCCGCAAGTCCAATTTGCCTGCTCACACCCTACAAACAATCCCTGTCACATGGCCGTTCGCTGTGTGGGGGTTGGACATCGTCGGGCCCCTGCGGAAGGCGCCTGGGGGCTTCACCCACCTGCTTGTCGCGATCGACAAATTCTCCAAGTGGGTGGAGGTGCGCCCCATCACGAATTTGAAGGCTGAGCAGGCGGTCACGTTCTTCACCGACATCGTCTACCGCTTTGGAGTGCCGAACTCCATTATCACGGACAACGGGTCCCAGTTCACGGGCGGAGGTTCTTGGAGTTCGCGACGGGTTCCACATCCGCGTGGATTGGGCAGCTGTGGCACACCCACAGACCAACGGCCAAGTAGAGCGTGCCAACGGCATGATTCTACGGGGCCTCAAACCCGAATTTTCGATCGGCTCAACAAATGCGGCCGAAATGGCTCCAAGAACTACCGGCAGGTCGTGTGGAGCCTAAGGACCACCCCAAGCAGAGCCACCGGGTTCACACCGTTTTTCCTGGTCCATGGCGCGGAGGCCGTCCTCTCCACGGACCTGGAATATGGGTCGCCCAGGATTCGAGGCTATGACGAAGAGGCTAACCAGCGAGCCCGCGAGGACTCACTGGACCAGCTAGACGAAGTATGCCTCGTGGCGTTGATGCACTCCGCAAGGTATCAACAGTCCCTACGACGCTACCAAGCGCGCAAGATACGTCGCAGGGATTTCAGCGAAGGGGATCTAGTCCTAAGGCTACGCCAAGACAACCGAGGGCGCCACAAGCTATCGCCCCCATGGGAGGGACCCTACGTCGTGGTGAAGGTACTCAAGCCGGGCACGTACAAGCTGGCCAACGAGGACGGCGAAGAACTTACCAACGCTTGGAACATCCAACGCCTACGTCGCTTCTACCCTTAGCTAGGATTTCCAAGTATTTTCTCGTTGTAAAAACGCATGGCCAACACCCCGAGTTGGCGTCACCTATGTAAATACTCCAAGTCTAATAAAAGGGCAACTCGGCTTTCCCCCCGAAACCCAAGTTACCCTCGGGGGCTCGCGGGGGGGGCACCCCCCCCCAAATGGTCCCATTTTTTCACGCAAAAAATGTAACAACACGCGCTAAGTTTGTTTCCTACTTCAACCTCGAGCCATGATTCGAACGGGCGCGGGTGGCACGGCGGAAGGAGCGTGCGAGCCGAGAGACGGCCTACGCCGCGTGGCTATGGCCCGTCTCTCTCGCCTCCAACCCGGCGGGCCCCCCGCGAAAAACGAACTCCCCTAACTAGAATCTACTCGGGGAAGAAGGAGAAACAAAAGGCGTAATAAGCAAACAACTTCATTTACAAGAATCGCTTATGTTCACAAGACGACTTGTTTATTTACAAAAAGGCCACGAGGCCAGAATTCTGATACACATGAACAAAAAACGGGCCTAGCGCCCAGATGCTTTCAGGCGGGTGGAGCAGCAACATCAGCGGCGTCCGGGAAGAGGAATTCTTCGAAGGCCTCGGTGAGCGACCCGGCGGCGTCAGCAGCAAGCGCGTCCGCGCGCTCCATGGCCACCTCGTCCTCGACGCCCTCGGGCACGATATAGCCCTCCGCCAGCGCCTCAAGGTTGACCTCGTAGTGGGATCGCACCACTCCGAGGGGCCTTCCGACGCCCAAGTGCAACGCCCGCCGCATCCGCTCCGTGACGTGGCCGCCGAGGGCGCGCGGGCGGCGGGCCGGTCGAGCCGCCGCCCCCGGGCCTCGCCTTCCTCGACGACGCGGCAAGTCTCGAGGGCCGCGTCACGCGGCTCCCCGCAGCTCTGCTCGGAGGAGTTGTAGGAAGCTCCGGGGCCTCGGCCCGCCCGGCGGCGTGCCCCAAGGCGGTGCGCAAGCCCGGAATCATCAAGACGACAAGAAATCGAAAGGGAGAAGCGAACCCTCTAAAGCAAAAAACCAACAAACAAGAGTCGAAAAGTCTCACCCTCGACTTGCTTCCTCTCCGGACGAGGTCGCGGCGTGCGGACTCGAGCTCCGACTCGAGACGCCGGACGCGCCTCGCCTTGCTCATGGAGGGCCGGCTCTGGGCGGCATTGCGATGCCGAGCGAGAGCGCTTCATCCTCAACCTTGGAGAATGCGGCGTTCCGCTCCTCTGGCGACTTCTCCGCCGCTTCGCGAGCAACGCGCTCCCGCTCCCGGCGCCGTTCGGGGCGTCGCCGAGGGCGCCTTGCTCTTGCCGGAGCCGCCCCTCGGCCCCCCGGCGGGCGACGCGCTCTCCGCCGGAGCCGCTCCTCGGCCGACGACGAGGGCCGCGGCCTTGGCGTCGAGGGCGGCCTTCAAGTCATCGGCCTCCTTGGCGCGGCGCTCCCGGCCCCGCGCGCCCGCTCCTCGGCCCCCGGCTGGCCGCGCCCGCGCCCCCTCGAGCGACGTGCGGAGCTCCCGGGTCTCGGCGCGAGCGGTGGCCACCTCGCCTCCCGGTTGGCGGCCGGCGTCCGCGTCTTGTCCGGAGTCCTCGCGCGCGTTCCACGGCGCCCTCGTCGCGATCGACGAGGGCCGCGCGGATCCGCTCGAGACTCGAGTGACGCGCCGTGTCTCCGCCTCGAGCTCTCGGGAAGCACGTCGCACCACGCCATCGCCCGGTACACCAGCCAACCTGTCGGCGTCCCGAGAGCATCCGCAAGCGCGTCGAAAGCGGCCGCATCGCTCCCGGAGGCGGCGGGCCTCGGCGTTCACCCCGGTCGAACGCGTCGTACTTCTCATGGGCGCGGCGCTCGAGCTCCTGGCATACACACATCGAATCTCGTAAGTGCCAAGGCTTGAATGCGGCACACGAAAACGAAAAAGGAAGAAAGACGAACAACCATGGCTCACCTGGAAGACGAGCCAGGCCGGGCCGCCGTGGACCTGCAAGCGCCTCGTTCAGCGCGCGGTTGAGCGTGGCGCCGTGGTTCCGGAGCTCGCCCCAGAGCTCCTGCTCCCCCCTGGCGTCGGCGAACGCGGGGGGGGATCCTCCACGGCCCCCCCACCCCGGGCGGAGCGACCGGCGTGGGAGGACGAGGCCTCAGCATCGTGCCCTCGGCCCCCCACTACCATGCGACCCTCGCGCCGCCTCACGAGGGCCCCCTCCTGGGGGTCGGGGGGGGTTCGCGGGCCGGCCTAGCCCACCGGTTCCACCCGGGCGGCGGGGAGTCATCCGAGAGCTCCACCACCTCCGCCCGGAGACCGCCGGCGGGGAGGAGCCGCCCGCTCCGCCTCCGCCGGCGCCCCCACTCGCGCCTCCGCGGCCACGGCGCGCCGTTGTGGTGCCATGACCGCCGCCTCCGGCCGTGCCGCCGCATCCGCGGGCGCTCCCGCAAGTTGCGCCCGCTCCACCTCCTCCGCAAGTGGTCGCCACCGCGGGCCGCACCTCCTCCGTGGCCGCCTCTACGGCCGTGCCTCCGTGGCGGCCGGCGCCGCCGCCCCCCGGCGACCTGCGGGCCGCGCCACGGCGGGGCGATCCGCCGGCCGGGGACCTCGAGGCCCCGGCCCGGGCCTTGCGAGCTCGTGCCGCCGCCGCGCTTGTCCCCGGCGCGACCCCCTCGACGAACGCCGCGGGTGGGGATCGACGCACCGTCCTCGGCACCTTGGCCGGTGCAAGAGGAGGAACGGTTGGCACCGCCTGCGCGGACACGAACGGAGGGTTAGAGCATCTAATCACCAAGCAAACTAAAACCAAACGAAGGAAGACGGGCTCCTTACCTCGCGGAGGAAAAGGCCCGCTTCCTTTTCCTCGAGGCCTCCGCGGACGAGGCCGGCGCGGGGAGCCGCGCCCGCCGCGACGCCTCCCCGACGGCGCCGCC
This sequence comes from Cenchrus americanus, assembly GCA_947561735.1. NCBI lineage: Eukaryota > Viridiplantae > Streptophyta > Magnoliopsida > Poales > Poaceae > Cenchrus > Cenchrus americanus. Next base: position 10,582,924 of record OX387244.1, read on the forward strand.
GCACGAACGGGCACGCCCACCGCGCGCGCGGCGCGCCCGATGCCGCACCCCCCCGATGACGCCACCGCGCGCGGGGGCACGCTCGCCCGGCGCGCGCGGCACGCTCGCCGACGCGCCCCTTGACGACGACGCCGCGCGCGCGGACGCGCTCCCTCCGCGCGCGGGCACGCTCGACGCGCGCACGGGCGCGTCCGCCGCGCGTACCTCCGCGGCACGCGCCGGCACCTCCGCGGCGCGCGCGCGCCCCCGACGACGAGTGCCTCGGCGGCGGGCGCCGGTGCGCCCGCCCCGGACGAAGCCACCCCCGACGCCGGCGCGGGTTCCGGCGACGGGGGCGCGAGTCGCCACCGTGCGAGGGGCCCTCCCCCTCGGACTCCTCCTCCTCGTCCCGCTCCGAGGACGAGGGCTCCTCGATATCCGGGGAGGAGAGCCCCGCCTCCTCACGCCGCCGTACTCCGCGGACCGTCGGTCGCGCGCGCGCTTGGCGACGCCCGGCGTGCTCCCTCTTGCGCGCCGCCCGCTCCTGCTGCTCCCGCTGCGCCGCCCGACCGAGCGCACGGGAGTCGGGGGTGGGTGGAACGGACTTGGCGATGTTGAACTCCACCAGCTGCGCACAAGAGTGACAATGGCGAATCAAGAGACGAAAGCAAAACCAAGAGCTAATACGAAATCAGGAACCCAACTCACCCGCGGGCCCGTAGGGAGCATCTCGATGTCCCACGGGGTCCGACCCGCAGGTGGCGGCGTCCGGGTGTCGACGGCGCTCCGCGCCCGGGTGAGCGCGTACGGCCGCTCCGGCGGCGTCGGGAGCATCCGCGATCTCGCCACGTCGACGGGGTTGGCCGCCTCCGTCATCTCGAAGATGCAGAGCGGCCTCTCCATCAACGGCACGATTCGCCGGTGATGAAGGAAGGCGAGGACGCCCATCGCGTTGAGCCCTTCCCTCGCCCGGCCGCCGCGGGCGGCGAGGGACGGACTCTTGCCGCGCCCCGATGTTGGGCCGTAGACACCCCGTAGCCCCGGGAGGCGGGCCTCTCCTTGAACACCGGCCGGTGTAGGGGGGAAGGCCGGGCTCGGCGTTGCGCGGATAAAACCATCCCCGCTCCCGGCCCGGCGTTGTTCGTCGTCATGGTGCGGGGGATGTAGAAATCTTTGAGGGGCGCCCCCGCGGGGCCGGCGACATCCCGCCGGCGCGCACCGCGCGGCGGGTCCTCGGCTCCGACGTGGGCTGCGTGACAATCTCCCCGCGGAAAAGGTGAACCCAGAGCTCCCAGTTGACTGGGATCCCCAGGTACCCTTCGCAGACACCCACGAACGTGGCCGCCTGCGAGATCGCGTTGGGGGCGAAGTTGTGCAGTTCCACCCCGTAGTAGTGGCACATTGCCCGCATGAAGGTGCTCGCCGGCGCGTTGAAGCCGCGCTCGTGGTAGCGGAGGAAGCTCACCACGTAGCCCTCCGGCGGGTTGGGCTCGAGGTGCGTCGCCGGCGGCACGATCCACTCCGCCGGGCGCCCTTCTTCGTTGGGCGACGGTGGCCGGCGGCGACCGGCTCGCCAAGCGCGAGCGGGTCACCGTCGACCTCTCCCGTGCGTACGGCTCCGGGATCCTAATGGGAAGGCGAGGGCGGCGCCATGAGGGGGGACGAACGAATGCGGAGGCGGAGGACAAGGAAACGAGGAAAAAGCTCTAAGCGGCGAGACCGCGCGGTGGCGAGAGCGAGGCCGAAGGCGAAGGGACGGGGGACCGAAAGTGGTAAGGTGCCAAGGTAAAAAACCGCCGTCCACTCCTCCCCCGCCAGTTTATAGGCGACGGGCGAGTTCTCGGAGCGGACGCCCCGCCGCGCATTAACCGCGGGGAATCTTTCCATCGCGTCGACGGGCGGGCCCCACCACGACCGCAGCGGCTCTAACACTGCAGGCGGGTCATCATTACGGCGAGGAACGGCTGCGACCGAGGCAAAACCGTCACATCCGCCTGCCGCGCCGCCCACTACGCGCGCGCGCGCGGCCGCAGCGCCTAAAAAGGCGCGCCCGCGCTGCAAAACCGCGGCCGCGACCGCAAAGCGATTAAATGCCCGGGCCCCTTGCCAAGCAAGGAGAGCCCTCGAGCGAGGCGAATCCTCGGCTCGAGACAAAGGCGACCCTCGAGGGGATGTCAGCGTGAGAAGGTCGCCCGGGACCTGCTCGGTGTAGAGCAGGCAACCGCGGGCACCCATGCCACGTGAAGCCCTCGAGTGGCGTGACCCTCGGCTCGAAACAGGGGCGACCCTCGATGGGATATCAGCGTGAGAAGGTCGCCGGGGCCTCGCTCGGTGTAGAGCGAGGCAACCGCGGGCACCCATGCCACGTGAAACCCTCGAGCGGCATGACCCTCCCGCTCGAGACAATGTCAACCCTCTAAAAGAAGGCACGCGCGTAAGAGGATCGCCCGAGTCACGCTTGAAATAGAGCGGCACCGAAAGCACTCATGCCGCGCCATGCCACCAACCAAGCACCTCGAGGGTCGGCACGTCCGGACCCCTCGACGGCCGCAAACGCGAAAAGACGGGGCTGTCCATGCACGGCCCCGCACGGCCTTGCGATCGGAGGTTCGAAGCCCGACCCTCGACGGGTTCGAACGGGCGCCCCCGGATCACGAGTTAGGGACGACGAGGGCACGCGCATTCGAGCCGTTCCTCGAGCCCGTCGGCTCGAGGGTGCCCCACATGTCGTGTTCGAGAGCCAGCGAGGGCAGCTAGCCGGGGGGATCCCATCGAGGGAGAGCTTCCGCGCCCTCGGTCCCTAGCGAACGCGACCGAGCCCCACCTAGCAAACCCACGCAAGCGCTTCCATGGACGTGTCTCCGGACCGCGCGGCCCTACCCTTATCGAACGGGGCATGGACGTCCACTTGAACCACCCGCTAGCGGCTCGACGAGGAATCCGCGATTCGCGACCCGCTCGATGGGAGTCGTGGAGACCTCACCCTCCGTCCCGCGGAGGGACGGCGAGGGCGCGTTAAAAAACAAGTCGTCGGGGCTCGACCCGATCGCCTCGAACGGGCCAAGGCTCGGGGGCTTGACGCGCGGCTACACCTCCTTGAAACCGCACCCGCCGGAGACGGTGACGGGGGAGCGTGCACCCCCGATGCGGGCCCGAAATACCGCCGATGCCGGTGAGGCATATGTGCCACGCCTTTCGACCGAATTGCTCGCGGTTAACCCCTGCAGAGAGCCCACACTCTGCGGGGCTTCGGGGCTAGACCCGCGGGTCCGCCGACGCGGCCCCTCGGAAAGCGTTCGCAAACAAGGAGGGAAGAACGTCCTATCAGTAGGTTCCAGCATCTGCAGGAGCCTCAATGGCAAACCCGCAGATGCTCGGGGGCTACTGTCGGGGACCGCCCTAGGGGTCCCCTTAAACAAAGGGGAATCCTCCCTTAAAAACCCTGCATCGAAACATGCTAAGCCTAACCATGCAGGAAACTAATCGTGCAGGACATGGCCTATGTGGCAGGACTCCGGAGGCCCACCAAGGCGGCCCGTCCAGAAGACCCCTCGAGCAGGCTCCGCCTCGCCCGAGGGCACGCTCCTCCTCGAGCAGACTCCGCCCCGTTCGAGGGGCGACCCTTCCCTCGAGCGGTCCCGCCCCGCTCGAGGGCTCGCACCCCCTCGAGCGAGTCCCGTCTCGCTCGAGGGTCCGCTCCGCCCTCGGCTGGGGCCCGCCACCCTCACGGGCGCCCGCACGCGTGCGCCGACCCCGTACTTGGGCATTTAACGCCACGACGACGCGGGCGGCGCCATCATGCGCCCGGGCTCACGCCCGGTGCCGCCGCACCAACTCCCCGGGGAGGAGCCCATCCCCGCCACCGTGGGATGGACCGTGCGGCACGGCGGTGTCGGTCCCGTGACACCGCGCGCCCACTCTTTGTACGACTAACGCGCCCGACCCTCGAAAGGGGGCCGGCGCACCCTCGATTCACTTTCCCGTGACCCCGCCCCGAGGTTAGGTGAGGGGCGCTAGGCCGGTGGATGGCCATCCCGGCCATCGTAACGCGCGGCCGCCGTACCCACGCGTGCGGGCGCACGCCCGACACCGCGAGCGCACGCCCGAGCACCTGCAGCAACCACTCCACGCCCGCGGAACGCATTGGGAAGGAACGTCGTTCGCCCGCTCCCGTACCCCGTACCGGCCGTCATCGGCACCTCCCCTCGGAAGCCTATCGAGAGGACGCCATCGCCATCCGCCGCCTCCTACCCTCGAACCGCCACTGTTCGGGTACGAGGTAGGCCATCATGGCCGGATCGCGGCGAAGATCGTCCGGACGGCCGCCCACTCTACACCGCAGCGCGACGTGCTCCCTCGCGTAGCTAGGCAGCGCGGCGTGCATGTAACTCGCCGCCCCCTTGGCCTATAAAAGGGGAGGCGAGCCCCCCCCCCGCGGGGGGGGGGGGGGGGGGGGACGAATTCAGAGGAACACAACACACCGTGCACTCACTCTCTTATTTCTCCCACAACATCTCCAGCCACTCTCCCGAGGGACTTGGAAGCCACGCTTCCTCTCCCACCTTGCTTGTACTTGCCCCACTACAAGCACCCCCGGTGCTGAGCAATACAGTGCCACGAGCACGCCCCTGGCCGGACGTACGGCCCCCTCGGCGGGAACCGGGGATAAAACCTTGTGTCATTTGTTGCTTGGCATCGACCATCGAGGGATAGACCTAGGCGTTATCTACTGGTTAGTGTCGGGACCATATTCCGCACCGACAGATAGCTCGTCGGCGTCACACACGGCAGGAGTGGTTCGGCGGCGCCGCCTCCGCGGAGGGGAAACCGGAATAGTTTAGGATTTTGGGTTTGTCGTTTGATGCTCAGCTCGACTCAGAGCTGGGGTACATTAGCCCACCCCGGGGCGTTACACGGGCTCCTGGCCCAGCCGGCACGCAGACCCAAATGAAGAAATAAGCCCAACTACACAGAGTCCGTGACAGCCGGGCACTGCATTTGCGTGTGGTCCTCGTCAAGAGGTGCGATGCTGGTGAGGTGGCGCACTTTAGTGGTGGGTCTCGCCAGAATTTATTGCGTTGCAGCTTCATTCAGCGAACAAGAGCAGCTCTCACGTGTCTGCGCCGGCGTTGAGCGGCCGAGCGGTGAGGCGCCCGCGACGTTCTCTCTCTGGCTTACAGCCCTTTACTATACTTGCTCTGATGGCGCTCTGCTGCGTTGGCACTATACATACGTACACGCAGCGAAAACCAAGGGACGACGAATGGCTAATCCATGGACGGACGGATGGATATGTCAGAATATATCACGCATGTATTGCCAGCCCGATGATAAATCGACGTCTTATCCTCCACATGCGATGCAAAAACCTTTCGGGTTGGCTCTCCTGGCCTCCTTTGTGCGTGCAATTTTTTTTCTGGAAAGGAGAAAAGGTCGCGTCGTTCAGTTGAGCATATCTCTCGGAAGGAAACTTTATGCCGCCCTCGATTGAAAAGGATCGGAATTGTGGCTTTTGTGTCGAGCAGATATTTCTCATTTTCTTTCGAGGGAATATGTGTGATGACGTGATTATTTTCTCTGCTAGCTAGTTCGTTAACACTATATGAACAGTGTGATCGTGATCAAAATGGAGTACAGTAGCCGAGTATAGTGATGGCACACATGCCTGTCGCGCATGGCAAGCAAAATATATTAGCAGCTGTAATTGTTATAGTCACTCTAGCTCCTTGGTACAATGGTACATATACATGTATCATACGCACTGCATTGTCGTCGTCCTATACGTGTCACTGGACTGAGTATAGTAGGAGACTCTGGCTAGTGCAGGAGTTCCGTGCACGACGTACGTGTGCCAGTTCGGCATACGCGCCAACAGACCAGATCTTTCCCAACAGCCAACGCCAGAGCTGTTGGCGAAGAAACTCAATCCCAACAGGAAAACTCTGCTGTCGGGAAAGAAATCTTCGCCAACAGCTCAAAATCCAAGGACTGATGGCAAAGTTCGGCTGTTGGCGAAGGGGAATGCTGTTGGGAAAGAAAAGTTGTTGGCGAAACCCCGACGTGGCCAAACGGTACCGACGCCGTCCGCTTCGCCAACAGCTTTGCCGTTAGCTGTTGGCAAAGGGAGCAACCCTTCGCCAACAGGGCTACCACGCTGTTGGCGAAGAGACTTCTTTCCCAACAGCCTTACAGTGCTGTTGGCGAAGAATTTTCATTTTTTTGAATTTTAAGTTCAAACTTTTTTTGTAGCCTTGCTACATTGTTTACAAGCACATGGTTAAATGTGGGCCCTTTTTGCACCATTTAGCTATATTTCGTTAATTATTTACGTTCACTTGAATTTTCTGGCATAATCCAATTTTGAACTGCAGGTGCCTGAATTAATGAAACTTAAGCGTTCGAAAAATGATATTCATCATGGGGTGTGTGTTTTGAGGCCGTGCCCAAAGCTCACCCAAAATTTCGAAGTCCTTGTCCATGTAACACGACGGTCCAGGCGTGGTACAACTGTTTTTTAATTATATAAAATCCAAACGAAGTCGAAAAATCACGAAACTTGTCGGGGTGTCTTGTTATCGCATCTGGAGGCTACGATAAACATTTGAGAAAGTTTGGAGCAAGTTACCGCGTCGGATGCTCAAAACCTAGACATCTCCACATGTGCTCACAAGTGATCAAATGGTGGAGATGTCTAGGTTTTGAGCATTTGACGCGGCAACTTGCTCCAAACTTTCTCAAATGTTTATCGTAGCCTCCACATGCGATAACAAGACACCCCGACAAGTTTCGTGATTTTTCGACTTCGTTTGAATTTTATATAATTAAAAAACAGTTGTACCAGAGCCAAGCCCGTCGTGTTACGTGGACGAGGACTTCGAAATTTCGGGTGAGCTTTGGGACATGGCCTCAAAACACACTCCCCATCATGAATATAATTTTTTGAACGCCTAAGTTTCATTAATTCACGCACCTGCAGTTCAAACTTGGATTATGCGGAAAATTCAAGTGAACGAAAATAATTAACGAAATATAGCTAAATAACTCAAAACATCCCCAAGTTTTGAAGTTGAGATGTAGTTATAGTAGGAAGGGCCCACAAAAAAGTTGAAAGGAAAAAAAACAAAAATGCAAAAATTCTTTCCCAACAACTTTGTAATGCTCGTGGCAAAGGTGTCTTCGCCAACAGCTTCTATACCACAGCTGTTGGCGAAGGCTGGTGCAGTAAAAAGTCAAAAAAAGGCTTTGCCAACAGCCGCACCTATAGACTGTTGGCAAAGAACATTAACCCTAAAACCTATCAGCCCCCTCCCTCCCCACCCAACCCGCCCAACCCGCGCGCGCCGCCCACCCCGCGCACCACCGCGGGTGGATCCGCTTCGCCGGCCCCGCCGCGCCCGCCGACTCCACCCGGCGCCGCCCCCGCCCCACCCCGCCGGCCGGCCCCCGCCCCACCCCTCCCCGCCCCGCCCGCATACACACGTAGGTCGGGTCGCTCATCCAGCCATACGTGACTGCTAGCGCGCTAGAGATGGGCATTTGGGTAGGCACGCACACGTGGGTGCGCGTAGGAACTTGTGCGACCGCGCAACTAGCTACTGCGACCGCGTAGTCAAGCTGGCCACGCCAATAACGACGCCATCGATGGATGGATGAGCCGATGAGGGATCGGCCTAGCATTCGACCGCGGACTCGCGGTTCTGGTTCTTGATCCATCAGCAGTCGGTTCACGCATTGCCATTGCGCGCGGTGGATGAGATGGCTTGGCGTTTTCATCAGTTACTCCTCGCTCCCGGCCGGCCGGCCTCGTCAGCGCCAGCCACCGTTAATCGGGACGGGCGAGAGCCTCACGTCCTGAATGAACCATGACGATGTGTGCGTGATCAATCTATCAAACATCTCTTGTGGCCATTCTCCATCAAAGATAGTGAACCTATTAAGCTCGACCATCAATATGTTGATCTTGGACTTATTCACCTTGTCAACACCCTAATGAGCAATAAGGAGGGTGTCCCAAATCTCATTGGCAACCTCTAGTCCATTGACCCGGTTGTACTCTTGTGTTGTCTTTCTTCTCTTCTTTTCCTCCTTCTTCCTTTTCTTCTTCTTTTCTTACTTGCTGTTCTCTTTTTTCTTTTCTTCTTCTTTCTCTTTCTTCTTGTCCTCTTTCTTGCTTTTCTTGCCATTGTCCTTGGAACTTTCTTTGACTGCCTTTTTGAGCTTGTCGAACTTCTCTTGGGCTGATGTGTTGCCTATGCTTCGAAGCGTCGCAGTAGACCACGAAGTCTTTCTTGATATCTGGCAAGGTAAGCTCTGGGGCTGTGGCGAGTCTCTTTTTCAACTCCTGGAAGCTCTTCTCACACGCTTCTGACCACTCGAACTTTGTGTTGTTCTTGAGCAACTCTGTCATCGGCTTAGCGATCTTGGAGAAGTTCTCAATGAACCTTCGGTAGTAACCTGCCAACCTAAGGAAGCTTCTGACGTCTGTCACGTTCAACGACTGCTCCCACTTGGTAACTGACTCTACCTAGGACGGATCCACGGCTATCCCCTCTGCTGACAACACGTGTCCAAAAAACGCGACCTTCTCCATCCAGAACTCGCACTTGCTAAACTTGGCGTACAGTTTCTGCTGCCTCAGCCTCTCTAGCACGACCCTCAGGTGCTCCTCGTGCTCCTCCGTAGTCTCAGAGTAAATCAGGATATCGTCGATAAACACCACCACAAAGCTATCCAACTCTTCCATGAAGACTTTGTTCATCAAGTTCATGAAGTAAGCAGGGGCGTTGGTCAGCCCGAAAGAAACCACCACGAACTAGTACAAGCCGTACCGTGTGGTGAAGGCTGTCTTGGGGATATCCTGCTCTCGGATCTTCATCTGGTGGTAACCTGACCTCAGATCGATCTTGGAAAAGAACTTTGCCTTTTTGAGCCTATCCAGCAGGTCCTCGATTCTGGGTAGCGGGTACTTATTCTTGATCGTCATCGAGTTGAGCGTGCGGTAGTCTATGCACATCCTCTTGGTACCGTCTTTCTTTTCCACGAAGAGCACAGGTGAACCCCACGGTGAGGCACTCGGCCGAACAAACCCTTGCTCGAGCAGCTTCTTGAGCTGTTTCTTCAACTCGTCAAGCTCATCGGACGACATCCGGTACGGACTCTTTGCAACGGGCCCCGCCCGGGCATCGGCTCAATCACAAACTCCACGTCTCGGTACGGGGGGGGTAACTCTGTAAGCTCCTCTGGAAACACGTCCAAAAACTCACAAACCACTGGAATTTCTTCAATTTCCTTCCCACTCATGTTGCACATCATCGTAGCAGCCTTCGGACTCTGTGGTTCGATCCGCACTTTGGTCCCACTGGGGTGTTCTAGCTGTATAACCCTGGGGTTGCAAGAGACTATCCCGTTGTGCTCTGCCAACCAATCCATCCCTAGGATCACGTCTATCCCGGTAGACTCCAAGACTATCAAGTCTGCTGTGAACAGTTGCCCCTCAAACACCAACTTCACTCCCCTGCACTCTAACGTACTCCTCTTCTCTCCTAGCGGAGAGCTAGTCAAGATAGGCCTTGGTCGAGGCTTAGTTGGTAAAGACCTTTCTTTAACAAACTTGGTAAAAATATACGAAAACTGAGCTCCGATATCGAACAAAACAATTGCCAAAACTGAGTCAACAAGGAACTCACCAAGTGTGACGTCGGGTGCGGCTGCTGCATCCTCAGCGGTGAGGTGGTTCAGCCGGCCTCGAGTAGCTGGCGGCTGAGCGGTCCTCTGCTGTGTACGGGGAGGCTGTCCTCCTGGTGCTGGTGGCTCGGCGCCGATGCGGGCCCGAGAGGCTGCGGTTCGACTTCCTGGTTGCACCTGCTGTGGACACTTGAACGACTTGTGCCCAACCTGACGACAGTTGAAGCAAGTCACCTTAGCTCTGTCTGATGACTGCGGTGGTGGTCTCGGTCTCCAGTTGTTCTGTCCTCCACTTCCTCCTGGGTTGGCTCTGCTCTGCGGCTGTGACTGAGTGACGTGGTGTCTCTGCTGTGTCTGGTGGCCCTGAGCGTAACCTGTCCATTGCCTCTGAGGTGGACCTGAGCGTCCTGCCTGGTCTGTGCGCTTGGACTTGCTTCCACGAACCTCCATGTACTCGATCCTCGACCTCTCAACGATCATTGCCTTGTCGATAATGGAGCGAAGTGTCGGGCAGTCGTGCGCGGACAAGTGGTGTGCCATCCCCTTGTGCAGTCCCTTCCTGAACCAGTAAACCTTCTTCTCTGTGTCGGTGTCGTCTGGCATGTACCTCATCAGCTCTTGGTAGCGGTTGGCGTACTCCTGCACTGACATACTTCCCATCTTGAGGTGCCTGAACTCGTCAGCCTTCCTGTCCATCACGGCCTTTGGTATGTGGTGGCTCCTGAAGGCCTCCACGAACTCGTCCCACCCGATGTGCAACGGGTCCGGGTGCGAGTCACAGTAGCTGTCCCACTACGCACTGGCTGTGCCGATCAGCTGGTGCGCTGCCACGGTCACACACTCCTCCTCAGTGAGCTCAGTCAACTCCAGCTTCTTCTCAATCTCTCGCAGCCAGTTGTCTGCGTCCATCGTATCTGTTGAGTGGTCGAAAGTAGGCGGTCGCAGCTTGTTGAAGTTCTCAACCTTCTTCTGGAAACCCTCTGGCGTGTTGCGGTGCTGACCCCTGTGGTTGTTGTTGTTGTTGTTGTTGTTGTTGTTGTTCTGAGCTAGCAACTGGGTGATCATCTGCATCAGCTGGGTCTGTACTGCCATCACGCCGGCCAAGTTCGGGGGAGGTGGCGGTGGTGGCACCTCGTGTCCCTGAGCCTGGCCTGCTCCTCCCTCGGGCTGGGGTACCTACTCGTGCTCGAGCTCCTGCTCCTGAGCTCCCTCGTCATGGTACACGGGTCCTCGACCGCCGACTCGGCCTCCACGGCCTGCTCGGCCTCCACGGAGCCCTCCTCGTGGTGAGTGACCTCCACGGCGTCCGCGGCCTCTCGCTCCTGCTGGGTTAGGGGCATCCTCCCCCCCGTTGTCCCCAGCGACCTCCTCGAAACGGGCCAGGAGTCGCCCGGACCTCCTTGCTCCCGACATCTGTTCCATTTGCAAGAGTCAGTAGTGGTAGGGAGAATATTATTAAGGTTATTAACTATAAAGGAGTAATCCTGCTAACAATCAGAGAATTTCATTCAGACAAATAAGAAGCATGAAATCCGAGAAAAACCATGAAGATCCATGTCACTCAATCAATGCCACCATACAAAAAGGGTGTACCTCGAGGTTTACTCCAACGACCTTCGAGGGTACACGACAACACATCACGCTAACGCATGGTACATCATGGGGTAGCTGCTACAGGCATGACAACATGAGCGGAGCATTACAACTAACTCATTAAGACATCTCAGAATCTACTGCTAGACCTCTACTCCCGTCACGGGGTACTCTGGGGTGCCTCTGGGCTGGAGTCCGGTGGAACTGAGTAGAACGGTGGTGAGTAAGCCCCTGGGTAACCCGGCATCCTGATCGCCGGTCCTCCATAGTAGTCTCGGGTGTCCTGAAGAGCACGGTTCATCTCCGCTGTGTCCTGGGAGCCTCTCGGGTACGGGCGTAGACGTGGAAGAAGTGTCGGGGGTAGCTCAAAGGTCTCTGCCCGCAGTCGTGGTCTCTTCTTGGGCGGTAGCTGCGCGGAGAGCTCCTCCAACTCCCTCAGCCTCCGCTGGTCAGAACGCTCCCAGGCCAAGCGGGTCCTGGCAGCTCGGTCCCTCTCCTCATAGACCAACCCACCGAGGTAGCACAAGTTGTTGTAGTTGTGTCGACTCGCCTCTTGTAGGTCCCACGTCCTCACCTGGTAGTTAGCTGCTGCAGCTCCAACCGACTCCAACTGGTCCTTCGCCTCTGCAAGCCTCTCTCTGTCCTCGCGCGTGGCCTCCACTGTAGCCCGGTGCAGCTCCTGTGCTGACCTCAGTCGCGCCTCTAGTGTGGCGATCCTCCTGGCGTCCCGCTCGGTGCTAGCTCTGGCTGCTGCTAGCCCGAGCTGCACCAGCTCACCGTTCCTCTGGTGAGACTCCTCTAGACGGTCGGCTAAGTCCAGCTTCTCCATTTCCAGCTCCTGGGCAAGCTGCAGACACTCGTCCCACTTCCACCTCAGGTAAGTGATCTCACTGTCCGCCCAAAAGAGCGCACGGTCCCCGAGCCGGGGATGCACCGGTTGGCCATGTGCATCTTCTTGTCCTCCTCCCCTGAAGTCACCTCAAGGTACTGAGCTCGGTCGCACGTGTCCCAGCGACTCGGGTTGTAGATCCCGTCGAAAGAACGCTGTACGGGGTGTCCTTAAGCTTCTCCCCAAGCTGGATACAGACCTCCTTGAGAGCTCGGCGTGCGCAAGTCTGGTGTGCCTCCATGGTAGAACTCTCAAAGTAGTGCACCTTGACTCCCTTGAACTCTGGCACTCGTGGGTCCACTGGTACCGTGACGGTCAGGAACGTGGCAGACTGGTCCAGGGGCGCCATGGTCCTCCCCTCGTAGCTGACTCGGTCGGTCCCCACTCCTGCTGACTCCAGACACTCCCTCAGAAGGTGACAGAAGCCTCCGGCCCACTTGCCGTCCGACTCCAGAGGGATCCACGTTTCCTCCGCCATCTGCACAACGTTGTTAGAGCGTAGTTAGTAAGGTAGTTAGTGAAAGTTGATCAAGATAATGCATAAATATAAGTATAGATATATATACGGAAGCCAAGGGGTTTATATAAAGTTTCAAGGTTCAAAAACGGCTTCCTAAGCTATCGACCATTCCCGGGGCTCGTCCTACAGTCAAGCATGGCTCTGGTACCAACTGAAACGAACCGGATTTCCGCGATCGGAAACCCGACTCTTAGCACCTCGGTGGTAGTCCCAGGAGGGCTACCACGTGCAAACCCTGTCCAGCGATGCCAAAAACCATACAAAAAGATAAAACAGAATTGAAAGAGTACAACATTTATTTTATGACATTAATCAGAGTACATCTCTTCGGCACATGCCGGGTACAAGTCCATCGGGACTGAATCAAACATAAATAAAACGTCTAGCAGTGACTCCATGAAAGCGCGGGGTACTCCAGATCCGCAGGCAGCTCGAGTGTAGGAAGAGCTCTAGTCCACCCATCCGTCGTTGTCGAAATCGTAGTTCGGCTCTGTGTCAGAGACACCGGGGTCTACCCGATAAGCGGGTAGGTCATGTCAGCTTCCCAACAAAGAGGCAAAAGCGGTGTATATTCTACTATGCATGAGTTATCCCTACTCTGGCTGTAGAAGGCTTAAGCAAAGCAGCAAAGCAACAATCAAGGTAAGCAGAATTCAGCTGTGAGGTCCACACCTCGAAGAAGCTCATGCTTCCGAGGTCCACACCTCTGGGGTCCACACCCCGCTCAAGGATACCACACCAAAACACCGGATCTCAACCACGATCTAGATCCCAACTCTCATCTGCTATGTGGGGCCCACCTACTCCTATCCCCACATCTCAACGGCCGAAGCCAGGCTCACACACTCGGGGGAGAGAAGAGGCACAAGAGAAGAGTAGCTAGTTGGAAGTAGCGGTAGATAGCAGCACTGTCCATAACCAGTACACGCCCGAATAGGACTGGAACCGGCCGTCACCGATTCCAGGCCCTATCCTGCGGCTGAAGGCCAAGTAAGTGTATAATACCCTCCTGCGTCTCCGAGCCTGGCCCAGCCTCCGCGGTAGAGCTCATACTGCCCGCGAGAGGTCCCTCGAAGCTGTGGAACCCTTCCCCGGCCATGCCGGGGCAAAGTCTTCTAAGGAGGGAAAGACCACTCCCGACACGGTCACCCCGACCTGCCTACAGGAGGGACGCTATCCACTACAAGTCTCACCCCGCACCCCCGCCCATAACAAGGCGGGCGGTTTGTACGAAAGTAGATACTGCATCTGGTGGTAAGTCGACTCGGTCCTTAAGGGGCCGAGAGCGAGCACTCCCATCTCCAATCCGCACGACACGTCCCTCGGGTAGAGGCCAGATCGCATCTTCCCTCGGCAGACGTTCACTAGTAACCAAGCGGCTCGCTCCCGCCAAAACACAGCAAGGAGATACGCACCCAGAACGCACGCTAGAAACACACCGAGATATCCACATCTCAGTCCAAGCCCAGAGTACCATCCATAATCAAGCAACAAAAGTATGGATAGTTGAGGTAAGGGACTAGCTAGGGGTCTGTAGCTAGTCCCGCAGGAAGTAAAACAAGGAATCAGGGTATAACAAAATATCAAGGCATGGCTATTAAGCTGGTTATGCAATTCATCAGAGCAATGCATATAAAGTAAAGCACTAGCATCTAATTAACAACATGGGATCTACATGGTTGGGAGTGACATGACACCTTCGTTGCCGTTGAAGCAGTCGCTGTCCGGAGCAGTGTACTCGGGGTCCTCCGTGTCCTCCTGGTCGAAGCTCGGGTGTGCGGCACGAGATTCGATGCGAAAATAAGAATACGGTGCACATCTAAGCAATAACTCCAAATAAGAGCCAATTTTTAGAAGATCCAAAAGAGCTCAAACTATCTACAAACAGCAAGGTTTCGAAATTACGAATTTATAGAAATTAGTTTTATATTTTTCTGAGCTTCCTATAAATAGTTATGAATTTTTAAAGGTTAAAACCATTTATTAAGCATTTCTGGAAATCCATCCAGAAAAAGGAAAGGATTTTAGAAAAGATGTCGCTGACGTCAGCGACCCTCGGTTAACGGGCCGAAGATGGGCCGGAAGTGTCACTAGTCCGTAGGTGGCCTAGTGGACTCGGCCCAGTTAGTTGTTGGGTCACAGCCCAGATGGACCGGGAAACACAGCCCAGCAGGCAAACCAACAGAAGTTCGAAAAAACACCCCCAAACACCCCATGTGTGGTGCCGATGGCCTATTAGGGGTTAGCTGGGCTTAGGGCCCAGATCCGGCCGGCGGCCCACTTACCAGATTACTTCAACGTTCAAGATTCGCATGCACACCATGTGCTCGACGATATGCCAGGCAGCCCTGCGGCCGCGCGGCGCGTCGCCGGTGACGGGTCTGGGTGTCCCTCGCTTAGGGGCGACACGAGCAGGAAGGTTCTGCATCCGGGTCGCGGCACGGCGGCCGGGGTGCACCGGTCGGACGAGCGCCCGCGCCCGTGATCTCGCGCTCGGCGCGCGGCGCGTCGACCGGTGGCCGGGCTCGAAGCCACCGTCGCCGGCGCATCACGGCACGGCGTCAATGCCTTCCACCTGCAACGGAACGCACGGGTCGGCGCCCGGCTAAACACATGTGCACACGCGCGTCGGCGGCGAGCCCGGGTCAAAATTACCCCGAAAACTCAGCGCGCCGCGGCGGCGTCTCTCGCAGCTTGGCTGGCCAGTGGCCTAGCATGGAGCTCGCTGGACGTGCGCTGGCCAAAGCCGTGCATAGCGCACGCGCGGCCTCACCTTGTTCGCACGGCGCGGCCACCTGGTAACCAGGGGCGCGTCACGAGGCGAAGCGGTGGCGCACAACATCCCCTGCACAGCACGCTCGGCTCGAAGGCCGGCGATCACAGATGGTCCTCGCACGGCGACGGCGGGCCCGGGGGCATGGATGGCCCGAGAGCTCCACACAATCGCGGTGCGGAAGTACTGCGGCTCGAAGGCCAGCATCCAGGCATGGACACGCGACGACGCACCCAACGCCGCCGGTGCCAAACAGAGAAGAAATCATGGAGGGAGGAAAGAGGAAGATGGCTGCGGTGATGCTCACATCGGGGCGACGGTGTAGTCGTAGCCGGCTCGAGGATGGGCGGTGGCGTGGCGAAGGCGTTCGTGGCGATGTAGGCGTTCCCGGCGGTGTAGATGTCCCTGCTCCGGTCCGGCTCCCTCTCCCGACGCGGACGACCTTCTCTCCTTCACGCGAGCGATGGTTGAAGTCGTCGTCCTTGGCGTGTCGACGGCGACCCGGTGCGTCCGCGCCTTCCCCCGGCTCGACGCGGCGGCGACGCGTCTGAGGACCATGTGTGGTTCGAGGACCGGTGGATGGTCGCTCCCTTGAGTGATGAGTGATTGACAACGTTGTGGGGTCGATTCTTGGCTAAGTATTGCGGGTGCGGGTTGCGGCTTGACTCGTGTTGGTGCAGGTGAAGAACAAGCGCGAAAGGTCGTCGCCGGTGAGGCCTCCATGTGTGGAGAAGACAAGTAGGCTTCGTTCGAGGGACCGGTGGCCAGCGGAGTCAAGTGCGGGCCGCATGGTGGCATGAACAGCAAGATGAAGTCATGGACGGTTTCTTGGTTGAGCCTCAAAACCAAGGTCGAGCCGGGACTACGTGGGAGCCAAGTCATGAGTGGAGATTGGCGGAGGCTACACCGAGTTCGCGGGGTTTCCGGTGGTTCACCAGAAAACCACTGGGTTCCTTGGTTGATCCACAAAGCCAAGACCGGAAGAACCGAAGACGGAGGTGCAGCAGCACCAGACCGGTCTGACCGGTGGGTCTGACCGGTCTGACCGGTGAGGAGCACCGGTCTGACCGGTGTGCGACGACGCAGTCGGAATCTTCGAAGCGGAGGACACGCGTCGGGATCGCATGGCTTGCGTCGAGGCTACGCGAGGGTGCGATCGCGGCATCCGTCCGATGGTGAAGACATCAAGAATTCCAAATCCGCCCTTGAGGGGCTTGTATCCCTAGTTAGTAGAGAAGGGCATTTTAGACATTCGGTTGCCTCCATATAACCCAAGAGGTGAGAGGATGGCAGCCAACTCTTGGAACCCTAGCTCATTAGTTTTCCTATTTTCCACCTATTTTCTCTAGGTTTTCCTTAGGACTAGCAAGAGAGCTTCACGGAGAGATCTTGTAGAGAGGGATGGATGATCGGGCGGCTTGCTAGACCTTGTACGAACCTTTGTTTCATGTATAGATGATTCGGCGTGGTTCCTCAAGGTTTGGATGTGTTTTCCCCCGGTTGTTCTTGGTGGTGATTTTCGGAGCTCTCTCTTCGTGATTTCTTTGGGGTGTTTTCGGGGCTTTTCTCTTGGGGATTTGATGGGGGAAATTTGTGGGAACCCTTCGTGGTTCTTTGGGCTGTGATTCCCCTCCCAAATCCGTGAGTAAAAGTGCTCGATTTTGGGGTTTCTTGAGTTCTTGTGTTGGAAGTGCTTTCGGCGGGATTTCTTCGATTCCTCCTTTTTGGACGAGATTTGGTGGGATTAAACTTGGCTATGGACTCCTCATGAGGTGTTCCTGATATCCCCAAAGTCTTGTTCAAGTTCGTGGAGTGATTCGGGAGATCGAGATTTGGATTTGGGGGAGTTGACCCGCGGGTCTTTGTTCATCCCGAGCTGCGCCGGGCTACACCGGTCGGCGGTGCTCTTGACCGGTCGGCCGGTGCAAGCCCTTGTGGGTTTTTGCTCGGGTGAACGTTTTGGTGAGTTCGTTTGTTGTCCCGTGTTGCTTTCTTGTTTCGAGTTTGGGTCCGTTTGGTGGTCGGTTGGCTTTGTTTGGTGCCTTGGGGGCTTTCGGTGCCATCGGTCCGACCGGTGCGTCTCACCCGGTCGGCCCAGGTAGAGCCACTTAGTGGAAGTTGCTCAGTTTCACCAGCAGGGACCGGTCTGACCGGTGGTGCTCACCGGTCTGACCGGTGTGGGTCTGTTGACTCGAGGTTTGTGTCGGGGACCGCCCTAGGGGTCCCCTTAAACAACGGGGAATCCTCACTTAATCCCGGTATCAAAACACGCTAAGCCTAACCATGCAGGTAACTAACCATGCAGGACACGACCCACGCCGGG
This sequence comes from Cenchrus americanus, assembly GCA_947561735.1. NCBI lineage: Eukaryota > Viridiplantae > Streptophyta > Magnoliopsida > Poales > Poaceae > Cenchrus > Cenchrus americanus. The sequence continues at coordinate 10,600,685 of OX387244.1, forward strand.
ATCCCGACGGCCCACCGAGACGGTCCACGGAGAAGACCCCTCGAGCAGGCTCCGCCTCGCTCGAGGACGCACTCCCCTCGGGCGGGCTCCGCCCCCGTTCGAGGGGCAACCCTTTCCCTCGAGCGGTCCCGCCCCGCTCGAGGGATCGCCCCCCTCGAGCGGGTCTTGACTCGCTCGAGGGTTCGCTCCGCCCTCGGGCGGGGCCCGCCACGCTCACGGGCGCGCCGCACGCGTGCGGCGGCCCCGTACTTGGGCATTTAACGCCACGACGCCGGCAGACGGCGCCATCATGCGCCCGGGCTCACGCCCGGTGCCCCGCCGCACCAACTCCCCGGGGAGGAGCCCATCCCCGCCACTGTGGGGGATGGACTGTGTGGTACGGCCGGTGACAGTCCCGTGACACCGCGCGCCCACTACAGTACGGCTATCGCGCCCGACCCTCGAAAGGGGGCGGCGCACCCTCGATCTCACTTTCCCCATGACCCTACGGGGTTAGGTAGGAGGCGCCGGGCCGGTGGATGGCCATCCCGGTCCCCGCGACGGTGCGGGCTGCCGTACCCACGCGTGCGGACGCACGCCCGGCACGCGAGCGCACGCCCGAGCACCCGGCAACCACTCCGCCCGCCGTGGAACGCATTGGGAAGGAACGCCGGGTCGCCCGCGCCCTTGTTCCCCCGTACCGGCCATCATCGGCACCTCCCCTCGAAGCCTATCGGGAGGACACCACCGCCATCTCGCGCCTTCCTACCCTCGAACCGCCCCTTGTTCGGGGCGGGGTAGGCCATCATGGCCGGATCGCGGCGAAGATCGTCGGACGGCCGCCCACTCTACACCGTAGCGCGACGTGCTCCCTCACGTAGCTAGGTAGCGCGGCGTGCATGTAACCCGTCGCCCCCTTGGCCTATAAAAGGGGAGAGGCGAGGCCCCCGGCCGGGGGGGGGGGGGGGGACAAGTTGGGAGGAACGAACACACGTGCACTCACTCTCTTATTCTCCCATAACATCTTCGGCCACTCTCCCGGGGACTTGGAAGCCACGCTTCCTCTCATGCTTGCTTGTACTTGCCCCACTACAAGCACCCCCGGTCTTGAGCAATATAGTGCCACGAGCACGCCCCTGCCGGACGTACGGCCCCCTCGGCGGAACCGGGATAAAACCTTGTGTCATTTGTTGCTTAGCATCGACCATTGAGGGATAGACCTAGGCGTTATCTCTTGGTTAGTGTCGGGACCATATTCCGCACGACCGGTTGGCGCCCACCGTGGGGCAAACGAGCGCCTAAGGTCATTTCGCCAACTCCCTCCATGGTGATTCGCACTGAGTACCGTGCTACGCGCTACAACATGGGTAGCTCGGACCCTCTCCCGGCCGGGTTCGAGATCCGCTTCGGAGACTTGAACTTCCAGGCCACGGGGAACGGCTATCTCATGCGCCTCACCAATCGTGAGGAGCTTCGCGCGCAGCGCGAGGCGTCCGCTACGGTCTCCGCCGCACGCACGACACGGCGCGGACGCCCGGCCCGGCACGGATGCCGCGGGCCCATCAACGCCGCAACGCCGTCGTCGCTCCGGGCTACGCTCGCGTCGGGCGCGGTCCCGAGCGGCGGCAAGGCGAGCGTGCCGCCACCCAACGCGGTGCGCCTATCGTTACAACGGCCGCCACCGCCCGGCGGGGACCGCGTGCGGTCTCGGACCGCGCATCCCCATCGGGGCTGCGTGGCGCCACGGCGGCCCCATAACGCCAACGTGAACACGACGATGCGCCGGATTCCACCGGCCACCACGTCTTCGTCGCCGGGGACCCGGCACCTCGCGCGGCGGACGAGTCGTCCCCTGGGCTCCGTCGACACGATGCCACCCGCCAACCGCCACGGGTACGCGGAGTGGGACTTCTCGGCGTGCGCGGACCCGGTCGCGTTCGGGCGCTTCCTCGACGCCACGGACTGCTGGTTTGGCTGCTCCCGACGACTCCGGCCCGGGAGCTACGACCCCGCGCGGGAGTGTTGCGCCGTCATCACCAACGACCCGGCCAACGGCGCCGGTGCGGCGGGTGCGGAGACGGGGAAGTCACGCTGCCCGGAGATCGCCACGCGCTGGCCGCGGGGGCCGGCGCTCTCGCCGGGGCCGGCGTCGACGCACGGTGGCCCAAGCCCGCGAGCTCGAGGCCAAGGCGGCGGAGGAGTACGGACGGTGCGGCTACTCCGCGCCTCGATGGCGGGGGGGGCCTCCGCGCGCGGCGAACGCGCGCGGGGGAGGCGGGCCGACGGTCCGTGACCGCCTCAACCCCGTCCCCAACGTCGACAACGCGGATGCTCGCCACGGGCGAGCAAAGCTCATCGCCGCCGCGGCGGCTGCTACGCGCCATGCGGCACCCTCGACCCCGAGGGCTCGAGACATGCACCGCGAGGTGCGGACTCTCCTTGAGCAAGCGGCCGTCCGGCGGGCGGAGAGCTCGGCCTCACGCATCCGCCAACGGGGGGGACGCACGGGGTGATGATCCTGCACCAGGAGGCGAACCCTCGGTGCACGTGGGTCAACCCGCTGACCAGGGGCGCACGCCGGCCAAGGAACGGCTCCTCGACACGCGCAGGGCGCTGGATGGCGATGCCCGCAACGTCATCAACGCCAGGCGCACCAGCAAGGCGGACGCGCGAGCGGCTAGGGGTTACCACCCTCGAAGGGGTGGACGCTACGACAGCGGTGAGGATCGCTCCCCGACGCCGGAGCCCCCGGGCACCCGTGTGTTCAGCCGAGAGATCCGCACGGCGGCGTTCCCCCAGCGCTTCCGTCAGCCCTCGACAATCGTCAAGTACAACGGGGAGACGGACCCCCGCGTCTGGCTCAACGACTACCGCCTAGCTTGTCAGCTGGGCGGGGCCACTAACGACGAAGAGATCATCCGCAACCCCGGCGCGGCAGGCAGAATCGCCAAGTGGTCCGTGGAGTTGATGGGCGAGACGCTCGCCTACGCTCCGCGCAAGGCCATCAAGTCGCAAATCCTAGCCGATTTCGTCGCTGAGTGGACGGACACGCAGCTGCCGCCCCTCGGATTCAGCGAGTCTTTGGACTCTTGTTCTTCGACGGCTCGGTGATGAAGACGGGGGCCGGCGCGGGCCTGCTCTTCGTGTCACCCCTCGGGGAACACATGCGCTACGCAGTGCGCCTCCACTTCCCCGCATCTAACAATATGGCGGAATACGAGGCCCTTCTCCGTGGCCTCAAAATCGCCATTGAGTTGGGCGTCAAGCGCCTCGACGTACGAGGGGATTCGCAGCTCGTGATCGATCAAGTCATGAAGAACGCGAGCTGCCACGATGACAAGATGGAGGCCTACTTTGTAAAGCCGTGCGGGCCCTCGAAGACAAGTTCTACGAGCATCGAGCTTAATCATGTACCCCGCCCGGTACAACGAGGAAGCGAGATGAATTGGCAAAAATAGCGTACGGGGCGGATCACCGTTCCCCCCGAACGTTTTCGCGCGCGACATCGCGCGACCCTCGGTCACCTTCGAGCCCTACCCCTCGAGCGACGGCGGACCCTCGGGGGGCTCCCTCGAATCCGGCGGGTGCGGAACCCATGGAAGAGGACCCCTCGAACGAGGCGTACGTACTCTCCCTTCTCGAGGGGTACGGCTCCCACGAGGGCGTCGCGATGGACATCGAGCCGGCTCCGCGCCGGCGCGACCGGGCGGGAGAAGTATATCGCCTGGATTGCTCGAGGGGAACTCCCCGCAGACCGGGCCATAGCCAGGCGCATCGCCAGGATGGCCAAGTCATTCACCCTCGTCGACGGCGAGATGTACAAGCGCGCCGCATCAGGCATCCTCCAGCGGTGTATACCCATTCCCGAGGGGCGCGAGCTCCTACGGGACATCCACGCGGGGATCTGTGGCCACCACGCCGCGCCGCGCACCCTCGTTGGCAACGCGTTCCGCCGGGGCTTCTGCGGCCTACCGCGGTCGCGGATGCCGGCGAAATTGTGCGCACCGCGAAGGGTGCCGCTTCTACGCCCCGCAAGTCCAATTTGCCCGCTCACGCCACCGCAAACGATCCCCCGTAACATGGCCGTTCGCCGTGTGGGGGTTGGACATCGTCGGGCCCCTGCGGAAGGCGCCGGGGGCTTCACCCACACGCTTGTCGCGATTGACAAATTCTCCAAATGGGTGGAGGTGCGCCCCATCACGAATTTGAGGGCCGAGCGGGCGGTCACGTTCTTCACCGACATCGTCTACCACTTTGGAGTGCCAAACTCCGTCATCACGGACAATGGGTCCCGCGTTCACGGGCGGAAGTTTTTGGAGTTCTGCGACAAGTTCCACATCCGCGTGGATTGGGCAGGCGTGGCACACCCACGGACCAACGGCCAAGTGGAGCGCGCCAACGGCATGATTCTGCAAGGCCTCAAGCCCCGAATTTTTGACCAGCTCAACAAATCTGGCCGAAAATGGCTCCAAGAACTACCGGCGGTCGTGTGGAGCCTAAGGACAACCCCAAGCGAGCCACCGGGTTCACCCCGTTTTTCCTAGTCCATGGCGCGGAGGCCGTCCTCCCCACGGACTCCGGAATATGGGTCGCCCGAGATTCGAGGGTACGACAAAGATGCTAACCGGCGAGCCCGCGAGGACTCGCCGGACCGCCTAGACGAAGTACGCCTCGTGGCGTTGATGCACTCCGCAAGGTATCAACGGTCCTACGACGTTACCAAGCACGCAAGATACGTCGGAGGGATTTCAGCGAAGGGGATCTGGTCCTAAGGCTACGCCAAGACAACCGAGGGCGCCACAAGCTATCGCCCCCATGGGAGGGACCCTATGTCGTGGTGAAAGTGCTCAAGCCGGGCACGTACAAGCTGGCCAACGAGGACGGCGAAGAACTCACCAACGCTTGGAACATCCAACAGCTACGTCGCTTCTACCCTTAGCTAGGATTTTCCAAGTATTTTTTGTTGTTGTAAAATCACATGGCCAACACCCCAGTTGGTGTCAACTATGTAAATACTCCAAGCCTAATAAAAGGGCAACTCGGCTTTCCCCTGAAACCCAAGTTACCCTCGGGGGCTACTACGGGGGGGGACCCCCCCCAAAATGGTCCCATTTTTCGCGCAAAAAACATAACAACACGCGCTAAGTTTGTTTCCTACTTCAACCTCGAGCCATGATTCGAACAGGGCGTAGGCGGCACAGTGGAAGGAGCGTGCGAGCCAGAGATAGCCTACGCCGCGTGGCTATGGCCCTTCTCTCTCGCCTCCAACCCAGCGGGCCCCCGCGAAAATCGAACTCCCCCTAACTAGAACCTACTCGGAAGAAGGAGAAACAAAAAGCGTAATAAACAAGCAACTTCATTCACAAGAATCGCTCACGTTCACAAGACAATTTGTTTATTTACAAAAGGCCACGAGGCCAGAATTCTGATACACGTAAACAAAAAATGGGCCTAGCGCCCAACTGCGTTCAGGCAGGAGGAGCAGCAGCATCGGCGGCGTCCGGGAAGAGGAATTCTTCGAAGGCCTCGGCGAGCGACCCGGCGGCGTCAGCAGCAAGCGCGTCCGCGCGCTCCATGGCCACCTCGTCCTCGACGCCCTCGGGCACGATGTAGCCCTCCGCCAGCGCCTCGAGGTTGACCTCGTAGTGGGATCGCACCACTCCGAGGGGCCTTCCCGACGCCTAGGTGCAACGCCCGCGCATCCGCTCCGTGACGTGGCCGCCTAGGGCGCGCGGCGGGCGGCGGCCGGCGGCCGAGCGCCGGCTCGGGCCTCGCCTTCCTCGACGACGCGGCGGGTCTCGAGGGCCGCGTCACGCGCTCCTCCCCGCGGCTCTCCCCGCTCGGAGGAGTTGTAGGAAGCTCGGGGCCTCGGCCCGCCCGGCGAGCCGTGCCCCAAGGCGGTGCGCAAGCTTGGAATCAACAAGATGACAAGAAATCGAAAGGGAGAAACGAACCCTCCAAAGCAAAAAACCAAAGCAAACGCAGTCAAAAAGTGACTCACCCTCGACTTGCTTCCTCTCCAAATCGAGGTCGCGGCGCGCGGACTCGAGCGCCAACTCGAGACGCCGGGACGGTCTCGCCTTGCTCGCGGAAGGCCGGCTCCTCCCCGGGCCGGCGTTGGCGATGCCGAGCGCGAGCGCATCATCCTCAACCTTGGAGAATGCGGCGTTCCGCTCCTCCGGCGACTTCTCCGCCGCCCTCGCGCGCGACGCGCTCCCGCTCCCGGCGCCGTTCGGGGCGTCGCCAAGGGCAGGCCTCGCTCTCGCCGGAGCCGCCCCTCGGCCCCACGGCGGGCGATGCGCTCCCCGCCGGAGCTCTCCTCGCCGGCAACGAGGGCCGCGGCCTTGGCGTCGAGGGCGGTCCTCGGGTCATCGACCTCCTTAGCGCGCTGCTCCAACCCGCGCGCCCGCTCCCCTCGCCCCGGCGCCCGCCGCGCCCGCGCCCCCTCGAGCGACGTGCGGAGCTCCCGGGTCTCGGCGCGAGCGGTGGCCACCTCCGCCTCCCGCTTGGCGGCCGGCGTCCGCGTCTTATCCGGAGTCCGCACGCGCGTTCCACGGCGCTTCGTCGCGATCAACAAGGGCGCGCGGATCCGCTCGAGGCTCGAGCGGCGCGCCGCATCCTCGCCCCGAGCTCTCCCGGGAGCTCGTCGCACCACGCCATCGCCCGCACGCTAGCCGCCGTCCGGCGTCCTAAGAGCATCCGCAAGCGCGTCGAAAGCGCTGCATCGCTCCCGGAGCTGGCGGGCCTCGGCGTTCACCCGGTCGAACGCGTCGTATTTATCGTGGGCGCGACGCTCGAGCTCCTGGCATCCACACATCAATTCTCGTAAGTGTCAAGGCTTGAATGCAGCACACGGAGACGAAAAAGGAAGTGGGACGAGCAACTGTGGCTCACCTGGAAGACAAGCCAGGCTGGGCCGCCGTGGACTCGCAGCGCCTCGTTCAACGCGCGGTTGAGCGTGGCGCCGTGGCTCCGAAGCTCGCCCCAGAGCTCCTGCTCCCCCCTGGCGTCAGCGAACGCAGGGGGATCCTCCACGGCCCCCCCACCTGGGCGGGGCGGCCGGCGTGGGAGGACGAGGCATCGGCACCGTGTCCTCGGCCCCCACCACCATGTGACCCTCGTGCCGCCTCACGAGGGCCCCCTCCTGGGGCTCGGGGAAGTTCGTGGGCCAGCTGGCCCACTGATTCCACCCAGGCGGCGGGGAGTCGTCCGAGAGCTCCACCACCTCCGCCTGCAAATCGCCGGCGGGTGCAGCCGCTTGCGCCGCCTCCGCCGGCACCTCCACCCGCGCCTCCGCGGCCACGGGCGCCCGCCGCGCCGCCGTGGCCGCCACCTCCCGGCGGTACCGCCACATCCACGGGCGCTCCCGCGGTTGCGCCCGGCCTCCACCTCCTCCGCGGTGGCGCCCACCGCGGGCTCCACCACCACCGTCGCCGCCGCCGCGGCCCGCGCCTCCGTGGCGGCCGGGCGCCGGCCCCCGCCCCCCGGCGACCGCCGGCCGCGCCGCGGCGGGCCGATCCGCCGGCCGGGGCCTCGAGGCCCCGCCGGGCCTTGCGAGCTAGTGCCCGCCGCCACGCTTGTCCCGGGGCGCGACCCCCCTCGACGAGCGCCGCGCGGTGGGGATCGATGCGTCCGTCCTCAGCACCTTGGCCGGTGCAAGAGGAGGAACGGTTGGCACCGCCCTGCGCGGTGCACGAACGAGAGGGTTAGAGCACCTAATCACCAGCAAACCAAACCAAACGAAGGAGGACAGGCTCCTTACCTCGCGGAGGAAAAGGCCCGTTTCCTTTTCCTCGAGGCCTCCGCGGAGAGGCCGGCACGGCCGCCGCGCCGCCGCGGCGCCTCCCCGACGGTGCCGCCGCACGCACGGGCACGCCCGCCCGTGCGCGGGGCGCGCCCGATGCCGCACCCCCCGAAGACGCCACCGCGCGCGGGGGCACGCTCGCCCGCGCGCGCGGCACGCCCGCCGACGCGCCCCTTGACGATGAGCGCGCGCGCGCGCACGCTCCCCCCCGCGCGCGGCACGCTTGACGCGCGCGTGCGGCGCGTGCCGCGCGCGTGCCTCCGCGGCACGCGCCGGCACCTCCGCGGCGCGTGCCGCCCCCGATGATGAGTGCCCGGCGGCGGCGCCGATGCACCCGCCCCGGGCGAAGCCGCCCCCGACGCCGGCGCGGGTTCCGGCGACGGGGGCGCAGGCTGCCACCTGTCTGAAGGGCCCTCCCCCTCAGACTCTTCCTCCTCGTCTCGCTCCGAGGACGAGGGCTCCTCGATATCCGGGGAGGAGAGCCCCAGCTCCTCGCGCGCGGTACTCCGCGGACCGTTGGTCGCGGCGCGCTTGGCGCCGCCTCGCGTGCTCCCTCTTGCGCGCCGCCCGCTCCTGCTTGCTCCCGCCGCGCCGCCCGCCGAGCGCACGGGAGTCGGAGGTGGGTGGAACGGACTTGGCGATGTTGAACTCCACCAGCTGCGCACAAGAGCGACAATGACGAATCAAGAAACGAAAGCAAGACCAAGAACTAAGACAAAATCAGGAACACAACTCACCCGCGGGCCCGTAGGGAGCATCTCGATGTCCCACGGGGTCCGACCCATGGGTGGCGGCGTCCGGGTGTCGACGGCGTTCCGCGCCGGGTGAGCGCGTACGGCCGCTCCGGCGGCGTCGGGAGCATCCGCGACCTCGCCGGTCGACGGGGTTGGCCGCCTCCGTCATCTCGAAGATGCGCAGTGGCCTCTCGCATCGAGGCACGACCCGTCGGTGGTGGAGGAAGGCGAGGACGCCCATCGCGTTGAGCCCGTGCTTCGCCGGCCCGCCGCGGGCGGCGAGGACGGACTCTTGCCGCGCCCGATGCTTTGGGCCGTAGACACCCCGTAGCCCCGGGAGTCCGGCCTCTTCTTGAACACCCGGCCGGTGTAGGGAGGAAGGCCGGGCTCGGCGTTACGCGGTAGGAACCATCCCCGCTCCCGGCCCGGCGTTGTTCGTCGTCATGGTGCGGGGGATGTAGAAATCCTTGAGCCGCCCCCGCGGGGCCGGGCCGACATCCGCCCGGCGCGCACCGCGCGGCGGGTCCCTCGGCTTTCCGATGTGGGCTGCGTGATGAGCTCCCCGCGGAAAAGGTGAACCCAGAGATCCCAGTTGACTGGGATCCCCAGGTACCCTTCGCAGACGCCCACGAACGTGGCCGCCTGTGAGATAGCGTTGGGGGCGAAGTTGTGCAGCTCCACCCCGTAGTAGTGGCACATCGCCCGCATGAAGGTGCTCGCCGGCGCGTTGAAGCCACGCTCGTGGTAGCGGAGGAAGCTCACCACATAGCCCTCCGGCGGGTTGGGCTCATGGTGCGCCGCCGGCGGCACGATCCACTCCGCCGGCGCCCGTCTTCGTTAGCCGACGGTGGCCGGCGGCGACCCGCTCGCTCGCCAAGGGCGAGCCGGTCACCGTCGACCTTTCCCGGGCGTACGGCTCCAGGATCCTAACGGGAAGCTGAGGCGGCGCCATGAAGAGGACAAAAGCGAGCAGAGGCCGAGGACAAGGAACGGAGGAAAAAGCTCTAATGGCGAGACCGCGCGGTGGCGAGAGCGAGATGAAGGCGAAGGGACGGGGGACTGAAAGTGGTAAGATGCCAAGGTAAAAAACCGCCGCCCCCTCCTCCGCGCAGTTTTATAGGCTGACGGGCGAGCTCTCCGAAGCGGACGCCCCGCCGACGTGCTTCTGCGCAGGAATCTTTCCATCGCGTCGACGGGCGGGCCCCACCACGACCGCAGCGGCTAAAACACTCCAGGCGGGTCATCATTACGGCAAGGACCGGCCGCGACCGAGGCAAAACCGTCACGTCCACCTGTCGCGCCGCCCACTACGCGCGCGCGCGCGCGCGCTGCCGCCTAAAAGGCGCGCCCGCGCTCGCTAACCCGCGGCCACGACCGCAAGGCGCTTAAATGCCGGGTCCCTTGCCAAGCAAGGAGAACCCTCGAGCGGGGCGGACCCCCGGCTCGAAGCAGAGGCGACCCTCGATGGGATATCAGCGTGAGAAGGTCGCCCGGGACCTGCTCGATGTAGAGCAGTCAACCGCGGGCACCCATGCCACGTGAGACCCTCGAGCGGCATGACCCTCGGCTCCAAACAGAGGCAACCCTCGACGGGATATCAGCGTGAGAAGGTCGCCCGGGACCTGCTCGATGTAGAGCAGGCAACCGCGGGCACCCATGCCACGTGAGACCCTCGAGCGGCATGACCCTCGGCTCCAAACAGAGGCGACCCTCGATGGGATATCAGCGTGAGAAGGTCGCCCGGCACCTGCTCGATGTAGAGCAGACAGCCGCGGGCACCCATGCCACGCAAAACCCTCGAGCGGCCCGGGCCCCCGGCTCGAGACAATGTCAACCCTCCAAAGGGAGGCACGCGCGTGAAGGGACCGCCCAGGTCACGCTTGAAATAGAGCGACACCGAAAGCACTCATACCGCGCCGTGCTGCCAACAAGCGCCTCGAGGGCTGACTCGCGCAGACCCCTCAACGGCCGCAAACGCGAAAAGACGGGGTTGTCCATGCACGGCCCCGCACGGCCTTACTGATCAGAGGTTCGAAGCCTGACCCTCGACGGGTTCGAACAGGCGCCCCAGATCACAGAGTTAGGGACGACGAGGGCACGCGCATTCGAGCCGTTCCTCGAGCCCGTCGGCTCGAGGGTGCCCCACATGTCGTGTTCGAGAGCCAGCGAGGGCAGCTAGCGGGGGGATCCCACCGAGGGAGAGCTTCCGCGCCCTCGGTCCCTAGCGAACGGGACCGAGCCCCACCTAGCAAACCCACGCAAGCGCTTCCATGGACGTGTCTCCGGACCGCGCAGCCTACCCTTATCGAACGGGGCATGGACGTCCACTTGAACCACCCGCTAGCATCTCGACGAGGAATCCGCGATTCGCGACCCGCTCGATGGGAGTCGTGGAGACCTCACCCTCCGTCCCGCGGAGGGACGGCGAGGGCGCGTTAAAAAACAAGTCGTCGTGGCTCGACCCGATCGCCTCGAACGGGCCAAGGCTCGGGGGCTTGACGCGCGGCTACACCTCCTTGAAATTGCACCCGCCGGAGACAGTGACAGGGGAGCGTGCACCCTTGAAGCCGGCTGAAACACCGCCGATGCCGGTTGGCATATGTGCCACGCCTTTCTGACCAAAGTTCTCGCGGTTAACCCCTGCAGGAGAACCCACACTCCTGCAGGGCTTCGGGGGCTAGACCCGCGGGTCCGCTGACGCGGCCCCACGGAAAGCGTTCGCAAACAAGGAGGGAAGAACGTCCTATCGGTGGGTTCCGGCATCCGGAGAGCCTCAATGGCAAACCCGCAGATGCTCGGGGGCTACTGTCGGGGACCGCCCTAGGGGTCCCCTTAAACAACGGGGAATCCTCACTTAATCCCGGTATCAAAACACGCTAAGCCTAACCATGCAGGTAACTAACCATGCAGGACACGACCCACGCCGGGATCCCGACGGCCCACCGAGACGGTCCACGGAGAAGACCCCTCGAGCAGGCTCCGCCTCGCTCGAGGACGCACTCCCCCTCGGGCGGGCTCCGCCCCGTTCGAGGGGCAACCCTTTCCCTCGAGCGGTCCCGCCCCGCTCGAGGGATCACCCCCCCCCTCGAGCAGGTCTCGACTCGCTCGAGGGTTCGCTCCGCCCTCGGGCCGGGGCCCGCCACGCTCACGGGCGCGCCCGCACGCGTGCGCCGGCCCCGTACTTGGGCATTTAACGCCCGACGCCGCAGACGGCGCCATCATGCGCCCGGGCTCACGCCCCGTGCCGCCGCACCAACTCCCCGGGGAGGAGCCCATCCCCGCCACTGTGGGGGATGGACTGTGCGGTACGGCCGGTGACAGTCCCGTGACACCGCGCGCCCACTACAGTACGGCTATCGCGCCCGACCCTCGAAAGGGGGCCGGGCGCACCCTCGATCTCACTTTCCCATGACCCTACAGGTTAGGTAGGGGGCGCCAGGCCGGTGGATGGCCATCCCGGTCACTGTAACGGTGCGGCTGCCGTACCCACGCGTGCGGACGCACGCCCGGCACCGCAGGCGCACGCCCGAGCACTGCAGCAACCACTCCGCTGCCGTGGAACGCATTGGGAAGGAACGCCGTTCTGCCCGCGCCTGTTCCCCGTACCAGCCATCATCAGCACCTCCCTCGAAGCCTATCAGAGGACACCACCGCCATCTGCCGCCTTCCTACCCTCGAACCGCCACTGTTCGGGGGCGGGGTAGGCCATCATGGCCGGATCGCAGCGAAGATCGTCCGGACGGCCGCCCACTCTACACCGTAGCGCGACGTGCTCCCTCACGTAGCTAGGTAGCGCGGCGTGCATGTAACCCGTCGCCCCCTTGGCCTATAAAAGGGGGAGGCGAGCCCCCAGCCGCGGGGGGGGGGGGGGGGACAAGTTGGGAGGAACGAACACACCGTGCACTCACTCTCTTATTCTCCCATAACATCTTCAGCCACTCTCCCAGGGACTTGGAAGCCACGCTTCCTCTCCCGCCTTGCTTGTACTTGCCCCACTACAAGCACCCCCGGTGCTGAGCAATATAGTGCCACGAGCACGCCCCTGCTGGATGTACGGCCCCCTCGGCCGGAACCAGGATAAAACCTTGTGTCATTTGTTGCTTAGCATCGACCATTGAGGGATAGACCTAGGCGTTATCTACTGGTTAGTGTCGGGACCATATTCCGCACTGACAGTTTGGTTTTTCTGCTGCGTTCTCGGGTCGGTAGGTGGTGTGTTGGTTCCTAGGTCCAGTGGCACTCCAGTGGCTACGTGGGCTTGACCAACCTTGGTAGTGAGTCGGAGACGTGTGTTGGAAGCCGTGTTCATCTTGTTGGAGTTTCGATCTCCTTCGAGAAGAATTTTTATCGGCTCCCATTCACTCCCCCCTCTCTGGTTCGCCGTATCGGTCCTTCAGCGTCCGCTCCCTCTCACTCACGGCGTGGCCTCCGGTGTATGAAGGAAAACCCCAAAGGGGTTGGTGGTTGGTGCGCTCGGGTTGTGGCCTCGCCCTACCTTTGAATCCCGGGGCCGCGGACGTCAGGGCGAAAGCCCCAATCTACCCTGGCTAGACCGGCCGGGCGGCCGAGGCGGCGCCGGCTTTCCTCGCGCCAGCCAGGTCGCAGGAGCGTGATGCGAGGGGGCAAAAGCGGAATACCTTCCCCGAGCCAGGTTGGGTCCATGCGCACACGCGCACCGGCCTCTCGGCGTGCGGGCCCGCCGGCGGGGGCGCGCGTCCCATCCCGCGCGCGCGATTGCGGCGCGGGTCGCCTGGTGCGATGCATCCGAGGCGGGGAGAAGATAGGATAGGAGAAGAAGGGGGAAGTGGCGGCTGACGCGTGGGCCCTGCCCGTCAGCGAGTGAAGCGAGGATGAGTTGAGAGGGTGAGGATGGTGGGCTGCTGCGGCTGATTTGGTTGCTGGGCCGGCGAGATAGATGGACCTGCATCGGGCTTGAGGAAAGGACGGCCCAGGAAGTGAATTAAAAGCCTTGGGAATTAGGGTTGGTTTAAAAGCTAAAGTTTTAAGTTTGAATTTGGATATTTCCAAATTCAAACCACACACAAATAAGATCCAAATAAAACCAGAAAAGTCCAACTCACATATTTGACCATAGTTTGAATATATGTTTTTATAAATGGGTCAAACAGGTGGAGAATTTAGGAGAGGGCTAGCAATTTGGCTTGAAAATTGATAGCACTCAATTTCAGTCAAAAAGTTTTAAATTTTCGCAAAATTTGCACACCTAATTCCTGGGTTGTTACACGCGGTCACACGGACTTCGGCGATGCTCAAGGCGGTGAAGCTCAATTCGCGGCCAGGGAAGCTCGAGGGTGGTCTAGTGAAGGGCTAGGAGGGTTTGGTCGGCGATGGGCGCGAGCGGAGCAGTGAGCTCACAGGCGGCGGCGGCAAGGCGTGGCGGACAGTGGTGGCAGACTTTTATAGGGCGGGATCAGGTGTGACGGTGGGGTGACGACGGAGATACCTCCGTGGTACCTTCCCTCGGCCGGCGCGCGTACGGCGGGGGGGGCCGCCATCGGACCGGCGGTCCGTGGCGCGCGCCCGCGGCCGTACGGCGCGGTCACGGCGGCGCACGGCTCCGGCGGACCCCGGGGAGCCTAGGGGCGCGGGCGCGTGGGGAAGGAGTGCCTCGGCCGGCGTGCGGCTTGGGGCGGGGTGCGGCGCGGACGCCGAGGGTCCGCGGCGCACGGTGCACGCAACGTCGTGGCGCGACGGCGCCCTGCCCATTTGATTTCATTGAGCACCTGTTGGAATTCAAATTGCTCCAAAAATTTGAATAAAACTTGACCCAACTTTGAATACGAAAGTTGCAGATCTAGCTACCCTCTATCATTTTCAAAAAGGCTATATAGGGTTTTTCTTAACCGATCTTGCAAGAAACAGTTGCCAACTTTGAATGCCAGCCTGTTTTCTTGAACAGTAGATGCTGACCTTGGAGCAAGTTTTTCAAGCTTTTCCTCTCCAAATTTGAAATGCCAATCTACATGAAAGTTGTGTCCCTCAACAAGATGGACAAGTTTCCTAAAGGTAGAATTTTAAGTGTTTAGGTGAATTTTGGAGAACGCGGTAAAAGTTTCGGCAGACAACTATGGGCACTAGGGTTTAAATGGGGTTTGACCAAGTCTTTGGCCATGGGTTGGCCCCACAAATGTGTCTATTAGTTAAAAGGGTTCAATAGAGTTGGTTGGTGAGTTTTTCGAGGTGAGGGCCCAGGTTGACCGTGATTTGACCACTGACAGCTGGGTTGACCGGCTGTTAGGGTTATTGAAAAACCTGGGGCGTCACAGCCTACCCCCCTTAAACGGAATCTTGTCCCGAGATTCGACTTGAGAACAATAAGATGGGAAGGAGAACTCACGGTTTCGAGACTGCAGGAAGCCCGGATACTTAGTGTTGAGGTATTCTTCCGTCTTGTCGGTGCGGAATGTGGTCCCGACACTAACCAGTAATAAGCGCCAAGGTCTATCCCTCAATGGTCGATGCTAAGCAATCAGAGACACGAGGTTTATCCTGGTTCCGCCCGAGGACCGTACGTCCAGCAGTGGTGTGCTCAGGGCACTATATTGCTCAGCACCGGGGTGCCTGTAGTGGGGCGGCTACAAGCAAGTCGGGAGAGGAGGCGTGGCCTCCAAGTCCCTGGTGAAGTGGTTGAAGATGTTGTGGGAGAATTGAGAAGCGTGTGTGTGGTGCATCGGATGTTATCCGTTGTCCTCTGTCTCTATGTCCCTCTTGTCCCCTGCGGTAGGGGAGTTCACCTTCCTTTTATAGGCCAAGGAGAGGGCGAATTACAAGCACGCCGCACTATTCAGCTACATGGGGAAGTATGGTGCGCCACGCCGTAGAGTAGGCGGCCGCCCTAACGGTCCTTGCCGCGATCTGGCCATCATGGCGTATCTTGTACCCGAACAGTGGTGGCTTCGAGGGTAGGAGCGCAGTGGTTGGCCGTGATGTCCTCAGGCGGGTTCGAGGGGTTGCTGACGACGATCCGTACGGAATACAGTGGCAGGCGTGGTGGCGTCCCGTTCTCGCATGCCTCACAGATCCGGAGCTGTTACCACAGTGCCCAGCGTGGGGTTGTACGTGCGGGGGCAGGCACCTACAGTTAACAGTGGCAGGGATGGCGCCCCGCCGGCCTAGCGTCACGACCTGGCCCTGCAAAGTCACGGGAAAGCATTTCGAGGGTGTGGACGGCCCCCCTTCGAGGGCTCGGCACGTTAGCCATACTGGAGTAGGCGGCGCGGCGTCACGGGGCTGACACCGGCCATGTCGCACAGTCCCCCACAGTGGCGGGGATGGGTTCCCCCTAGGGAGTTGGTGCAACGGGACCGGGCGTGAGTCCCGGGCGCATGATGGCGCCGCCCCGCCGTTGTCAGAGCATTAAATGCCCGTACCCGCGTGCGGGGACGGGCGTGCGCGTGCGGAGTGCCCTCGAGCGAGGCGGAGCCCGGTCGAGGGAGCCGTGTGCCCTCGAGCGGGGGCGGAGCCCGCTCGAGGGAGGCGTGTACCCTCGAGCGAGGCGGAGCCTGCTCGAGGGGACCTTTGAGTGGGCCGCCTTGGTGGGCCGCGAGGGCCACCGCGGCGTGGGCCGTGCCCCGTGTGCGTGGTTAAGCAAGATGCGCTTAGCTTTGGTTTTTTGTAGGTTTTAAGCGGGATTCCCCATTTGTTTAAGGGGACCCCCAGGGCTGTCCCCGACATGTCTCCCAAGTTGCTTCTTCTTCCGTGTGATGACTCCATTGGATTTTGTACATTCGTACTGTTTGTCTTCGGGTCTTTCGCTCTTTTTGTTCTAATACTCTCAATGGGTGCTCGATGAGCGAGAAATCCGGCTCAATCCAAGCATTAGCTTCTGTGATGACTTCGTTCTCTGGCATAGGCATTCCCTTCTTCAATTGAGTTACATGAAACACATTGTGGACTGCGGAAAACCATTCTGGCAACTGGATACGATAAGCCACTGGCCCACATACTTCTATAACTTCATAGGGTCCAATGTAGCGCGGAACTAACTTTCCTTTGACACCGAACCTTTGCACACCCTTGGTGGGGGACACCTTCAAATACACGTAATCTCCCACCTCAAAGTGTCGGGGTGCGGTTCCCTTATCATGGTAACTCTTTTCTCTCATCTGAGCCATCTTCAAATTTTCTCTTATCACTTGTACCTTGTCTTCGGCATCCTTAACTAAGTCCGGACCAAAGAGTGTCCTTTCTCCGGCTTCTGACCAATTCAACGGAGTGCGACATCTTCGTCAGTAAAGAGCATCGAACGGTGCCATCTTCAAACTGGCTTGATAACTATTATTGTAGGAGAATTCTGCCAAGGACAAACACTTGTCCCAACTCTTGTGAAAGTGTAAGATGCTTGCTCGTTGCATGTCTTCCAAGATTTGATTTATCCTTTCCGTCTGACCATCGGTCTGCAGATGATAACTGGAACTGCGAATTAGCTTGGTTCCTAAGCACTCATGCAATTGCTCCCAGAAGCGAGCTACAAACTGAGTTCCTCTGTCAGATATTATAGTCTTCGGAATTCCATGCAAACGAACTATGTGGTCCACGTACAACTCTGCATATTGCTGTACTGAATAAGTGGTATGTACAGTAATGAAATGAGTGGTTTTGGTGAGTCTGTCTACGATCACCCAAATAGAATCTTTCTTTCTAGTTGTCAAGGGTAAACCCACAATGAAATCCATACTGATGTCATCCCACTTCCACATGGGTATCGACAGGGGTTGGAGTACACCTGCCGATTTCAAATGGCTTGCTTTCATTCGATGACAAGTATCGCACTCGGCTACGTACTTGACTATATCAACTTTCATATTGGACCACCAGAAATTCTGTTTCAGATCTTGGTACATCTTGGTACTGTCGGGATGAATAGAAAATTTGGACTTGTGAGCCTCATCGAGGATGATCTTCTTAATTTTTGGATCAACGGGGACCACAAGGCGTTTTCCAAACGAGACCACATCCTGGTGATCTTTCTGGAAACAAGTATACTTGGGATCTCCCTCTGCTAGTTTCTGTTTGATGGTTTGTATGTCTTCATCATTGCGTTGAGCAGTGACAATTCTATCATAAAGATTGGATTCTGCCGTTAAGGCATAAAGACTTCCTTGCTGCACCACTTCTAAGTTGAGCCTTCTCATTTCCTCACATAAGGGGTCACTAACTGGTTCTAACTCTAGACGGTTGCAGTGAGCTTTGCGGCTAAGAGCATCCGCAACAACATTCGCTTTGCCGGGGTGGTAGTGCACTTCTAGGTCATAATCCTTGATTAACTCAAGCCATCTTCTTTGCCTCATATTCAATTCTGACTGAGTAAAGATGTATTTGAGACTCTTGTGATCAGTGAAGATGTTACAACAATTACCCATCAGATAATGTCTCCATATCTTGAGAGCGTGGACAACAGCTGCTAACTCAAGATCGTGGGTAGGATAATTGATCTCATGAGGCAATGACTCGGCCTTCTTGCATAAGGACACAGCCGAGACCCGTGCCTGATGCGTCACAGAAGACTTCAAAAGGTTTGGAATTATCCGGTTGCACTAGCATTGGGGCTGAGGTTAAATGTTGTATCAAGGTGTGGAAGGCTTTCTCACATGCTTCGCTCCATACGAACTTCACTCCTTTCTTGAGCAGTTCGGTCATGGGTTTTGTGATTCTAGAGAAGTCAGGAATGAATCGGCGGTAGTATCCTGCCAATCCTAGGAAACTGCGGATCTAGTGTACGGACTTGGGTGGTTTCCAATCCATCACCTCTTGAACTTTGCTAGGATCTACCGAGATACCATCTTGGGAAATGGTGTGCCCCAAGAATTTCACACTCTTCAACCAGAATTCACATTTGGAGAACTTAGCATAAAGCTTATGATCTCGCAAACGCTGAAGGACAACTCGGAGGTGTTTGGCATGTTCTTTCTCGTTTTTGGAGTATATGAGGATATCATCGATAAAGACCACTACGAATTTGTCAAGCTCCGTCATAAACACGGAGTTCATGAGGTACATGAAGTAGGCTGGGGCATTCGTGAGACCAAAAGACATTACTAAGAACTCGTAAAGACCGTAACGAGTGGAGAAGGCAGTTTTGGGAATGTCACAAGGTCGAATCTTGATTTGATGATAACCAGAACGAAGGTCGATCTTGGAGAAAACTTTGGCTCCAGCCAATTGATCAAAAAGAACATCGATTCGGGGAAGAGGATATTTGTTTTTGATGGTGACTGCATTGAGTGGTCGGTAATCCACACACAGTCTCAAGCTACCATCTTTCTTTTTGACGAAAAGAGCAGGACAACCCTAAGGAGAAGAGCTCGGGCGAATATAACCCTTATCTAACAGCTCCTGGAGTTGATTTTTCAGTTCGGCTAATTCCTTGGGTGGCATAGGATAAGGTCTTTTGGAAATGGGCGCGGTACCCGGTTGGAGTTTGATTACAAACTCGACATCTCTGTCTGGTGGCATACCAGGCAACTCCTCGGGAAAGACATCCGAATACTCACACGCTACTAGAATTTCATCAAGAGGGGAGATAATGGTCACATAGGCACTAGAATCGGTACCGTCCTTGAAAGGTAGGCACAAGGTAGTGTGCCCGACCGTAGGTGAAATGATCTCTACAACCCTATCTGATATATCTAGAATCACCTTATGTTGGGTCATCCACTCCATACCCAAGATAACATCCATGCCTTCCAATTTTATGGTTATGAGATTAGATTGAATAACCTTGCTTCCCAACCTTAAAGGAACCCCAAAAGTTACTAGGTGAGAAGAGATGTTTCCACCTGGTATGGTAATTCTATAAGCCGATTTGGTTTGCATTCCTTTTAGACCCAAGTTGCATAATAGATTCTCACTTATGAAACTGTGGGTAGCTCCTAGATCAAATAAAATCTTAACAGGAGTGTTGTTGATAGAGAATGTACCCGTGAGCACTGAAGCTCCCTCTGGAATATCACTCATGGTGGTGAAGTTCAGCTTGCCTTGGCGTACTTGCACCATAGGCTTCTTAGCCGGGGTGGCAGGCTTGTTCCCTGCACCTTGATTCTGGGGGTTGGGCTTGATCTGCCTGGGCTTAGGACAATCACTGATGTAATGCCCCGGTTGACCACAGTTGTAGCAACGACGATCATCAACGTTGCGAGGAGGTGCATTAGGCTTTGGAGCCTGCTGCTGAGCATTGCAGAACTGGAAGTTCCCTGAGGGTTTGCTCTGGGATGGCTTCATTGTCCAGCGTCCAGTTGAAGATTGCAAGGATGGGTTTGGAACGTTCTTCTTCACAAAGCGAAACTTTTTACTAGTTCCACTGCCCGTAGCAAAACCAGACGCCCTCTTCTTGTCCCCGTGGGCCTTTTTCATGGCATCCTCTTGGGAGATAGCCTTGTTCACTAGCTCATGGAAGTTTGCGGGCTCGAGCAGGTTCTATCGCTCGTACAACTTGCCATCTAGCCCATCACAGAATCTTTCCATCTTCTTCGCATCAGTGTCTACGTGATGCCCACCATATTGGCACAAGCTGTTAAACTTCTGGGTGTAGCGGTACACCGTGTCGGACCCCTGCCTAAGGGCCAACAGCTCCCTCATCTTCCTATCCATTAATCCCTTGGGGATGTGATGGCTCTTGAAGGCTTGCTTGAACTCATCCCAAGTTACAGCACACCCTCGCTGCATCAACTTGAAATGATCCCACCACATTAACGCTTCTCCTCGCAGTTGCAGAGCTGCGAAGTTGGCTTTGTTCTCCTCGGAGCAAGGTAGCAGAAAAGTAGAGAAGTTCGCCTCGATGGCCTTGATCCAAGCTTCAGCTTCCAGGGGGTCTTCCGCCTTGGAGAAGGTCGGCGGCTTCATCCCGATGAACTGAGCATACGTGGTGACCTGATTAGGCTCCTCGTGGTTGGCCCCATGGGGAGGCCCTCGGTTCATCTACTGAGCGATCTGCTGCTGCGTCTGCAGGATCTAGCGCAACACCTCAGTTTGTGTGGCCATGAAGGCCTCCGACGGCGTCAAGGGCGGAGGTGGCGGCAAGTCACCGCTACCGTTCGCTCCGAACCCATTTGGAGAGCTGCGCGTGGTTCCCACCATCTGAAATGCGAGCCTTGTTAGTCACATAACCAAAAGCTTACTCAGAAATGATGACAAATATGATCATACATAACCACAACTCATTAGCATTCATATGATGATGACAGCAACAATCGAAAGGCATCACACATAGCCAACAATGGATTCATAGAATCGTTCTTCGACATAGCTAGGAAATGCGACCACTCGAGTAACGCGAGCCAACATTCACTCCCGGGGCAATTTCTGCTATTTCGGGTGCCAACGAAGGTGGCATGCGAACGAGCACCTATTTGTTTGGCAGCCGATTGATGCCCCTAAGAATACTTTGGTTTTCCAACGCCGATGTGAAATGCAAGTTTTGTCAAACGTGGTCATTGCAACGATTCGCCCAAATTTCGGCAATCATACGCAATAAAATTTCAACATCTGGGGTGAACAAGCGAATTTCCATTCAAACACCACATGCTTAAGCATTCATTATTACAACAAGATGGATAGGGTCCAAGGACATTACAAGACTCAAATTTGAAAACACCACAGTACGACAGGGTTATAAGCAGTTACTCTGCACGAAGACGTGCTCCAAAGCTAACTACTCCAATCATCTCGAAGATAACACCATAGGATCGCAATCCTTCTTATTATCGCTGCCGGCAACCTAGTTGCGCACCGAAGCACCACTGCCCGCAGGCGAAGCTGGGGGAGTCGGTAACGGTGGTCCTGCCTGGCTCGTCTGATCCAGACCAGACAGACCCTGCTGCTCCTCCGGGTGTGCTTGTACTGGAGGCAGTGGTTGTAAGGCCACTATAGCCTGCAAGGCTGCCACCTGTACCTCGACCTCCTCCACCTGCTGCTGCATATCAGCAATGTTCTGAAGTAGCATCAACCTCTCAATCTCATATGCAACGGCATTCTCCTCCAGGGTGTGATTCTCCGCCTCCAGATCTACAATCCTCTGTAGGCAGTCGCCTCTCTCTAACTCTAACTGGAATTTCCTGGCACGCAGCCTGTCATTCTCCTACTGCATCTGAGTAAGTGTAAAGTTCAGCTGCTGATGAGCTGCTGATAGCTGCTGCCAATCCTGCCTAGATGCCTCCAAACGCTGCCTGATAATCGCTGCGGTATTATAGCGCAGCCCCTGAAGTGTGAAGACAACGTTAAGACAACGAGCCAGCGTCTGAGTGACATCCAGCGGCTCCGCTAGCGACAACAGCTCCCGTAGGTGATCCATACGGTCCAACCATGCCGGGTCGTGAGGACTCACAGCAGGAAACAGCCCGAACGGAGAGAGAGCTACCACAGTGGGGTTGTGGTCACAGAAGTCCGTTAGCACTCTGAGGGCTGCTGACTCAACGGCCTCGTGGGTAATGAATCCCCAGTAGATAAAACTCAAGTCGAACCAGTTGGCGTGGTCCGGGTGTGGCAGCACAGTGACGATCTCTCTGCAACGGGGAACGCCATAACGCTTGAACTCGGACACCTCATAAGTCGGTGGTGTGAGGTAGCCTGCGGCGCTGAGTGCTTCTCACGCAAGGCGTGGAAAACCCTCCCAGTGCAACCCGTTGGTACAGATCGTACCGTCCACGTCGAACTCGTGAAACATGGGGAAAGCCATCTGTACAAAAATGTAACACATGTCAGGTCTCAAAGAGAACGACATGTCAAATGGTGAAGTTCTGGCTGCCGTGAATAACAATTCATAACACAAATCCAGAACCCTAAAACTTTTCCCCCGAATTTCTGACTACTACAAAGGTTCTTTCACACACTTTTGGTTTTCAAAGGTTGAGCTAGAACAAGGAAACAAGGTGGAAGGATACAAGTCTAGATGTGCCTAGAAAGGTGTAACCCATGCCAAAAGAAGCTATGACCGGAACTTGCGACTAAAAGTTGACTGGGCAAGGAGCAATCGTTCTTAACAAACTGATTTAATTAGAATTCCGAGCACGTGGTACAAACAAGGTGAACAAGCTTTTCCAAAATTTTGGCAGCACGACAACTAAGCATGAGAGGTACTCTAGTTTATAAAAAGCACACACTAGGAAAATCTTCCTTAGAGAGCATATAGAAGTTCAGTTTTGGGTCCCTTTTAGTTGTTTCGATTTTTAATATGCATGCAAGACGTTCTATTCGACCTCACATGGCAATCAAGCCAAAAATCGAAGTTAGTGTCGGTGGCAAGGCTTTTATTCGTCCCTCCCTATAATGTCTAGTCGAGAGCTACACGGTACTCGCTTAACGACTAACGAAGCGCTGTTATGTACCTGCAGAAAACGAACCTTTCGTGCCAGCACGTCATGAAAGCGTCCACATACATTATCGTTCACTATAGAAACGACATCCATGCGTTAAGCCGCTGCATGGACAGCGTCCAACCTTGGACACCCTCCGTTTGAATGGAGTGTATCCTTGCCTCGCATGATCGACATGCGAAATGCTCACGTATGAAACATGTGGCGACACACAACTTATAAACAGACGCGAAGATGGGATCATTGGAATGGATCACTCCATCAACCCTCGCAATTCCCGTGATGCGGTACAGCACACGTATAAAACACGTGGCTCATCTAGTTTGGTTGTGCAAGAAAGTAAGTCTGACATAAAGTAATGTGCTGGAAGTTAGCAAAATAAACCATAGGTTAAATAAGCCACCTGAAAGAACCCAAAAATTCCCTCTAGGGCCTCTCGGTCTAGTTTATTCTTAACGGACCAACGTGTTTTGCAAATCCAAACAATCTTGGCAAATTTTATTCAAAAATCAGTGATTAAGGTTCTTAATTAATCTCTGGTGCATATAATTGCTCTGGTGCCAACTGTGACAACCCGCCCAGGAAAATACCGTACTATCGCCTAAACCAATCCACTTTGGTCATTAAGCGATAATAAAGTATCGGGTTAACGCCCGGAAAATCACTTGAATAGCAACAAGGATCGACATATATGCATTAAAACTCACTCGAAGGCGAGTCCAGAGATACGACATCATTAACATCCAAATTTGTACCCCGAAGGGTTTAATTATTACAACCAAAGTTTTTGTCACCATGACATAGTTCAGAGTTTTTCGAAACAGCGGAAATAAACTAACGGGAAACGGAAACACCACGGGAGGCCATCCATGATGCTCTCAGTCGTCATCCTCCACCCACTCCAGCTCCCAGCCGGGCGGGATTTCTCCGGGCCACACATCACGGAAAGCATTACATGGATCCACATATTATAGGAAGGCTGAGTATACTAATACTCAACAAGACTTACCCGTTGGTGATAACTACTTCACCAACTCTAGACATGAAAGGCTTATGGCCACTGAGTTTCTTTTGCTGAAAAGTAACAAAGAGTAGGTCCTTACTTTCAAGATTTTAGCACAAGTTCTAGTCGGTTTAATTCTTACTAAATTAGCCACCTAGTGCAGACAAGTTGTACAATACAATTAATCAAGCATAATGTTCATCAACTTTCATCATTAGGGATCTCATGGCTAGTGGAGTAAGTAGTCTCAGATAACGGTGAGAGACCGACAATTGATTGATTCAAACCTTGCAAGGTAGACCTAAACACACGGTGGGATGCCCCTCGCGAGGACAACCACCAAGCTGTTCCCAAAACTCTTCGGGTCGGGATCGAATCTTACAGTCTTTGGTGCAGGCTATCCGGCATACCCCCGCGAGGCACCCGGAGTCACCGTACACCACCATTAGCTAGTACGTTCAAACACCCGACAAGTGCTTAGTACGTTCAAGTGCTTAGTACGTTCAAGTGCTTAGTACACCACTGACAAGTGCTTAGTACGTTCAAACACTTAACCCACAATAGCCATTGGACGGAGCCCAATCCCATGCTCTTACCGCATGAGCAGTCCATTTAAGGAGATCTTATGATTCCTATCTAGGAACCTATTCTCGCGAGTGATGTCATCACCCGACTTGTAACGGTCCTATAGCTTAGCAGCTATCAACCTATCATACTAGTAAGGACAAAGGTATCTAGAGATCATGCATCTAAGGTTCCATACAACTCCTGAACTTAAATGCACAAGCATCCATAGATAATTGAATTACAAAAATTTGAAAACTAGGTTAGATGCACCGGGGCTTGCCTTTGTCAGCTAGGTTAGCTTGAGCACCCTGGGTGTCGTCGAGCACTTCCACGTACTGCAGCGAAGCTTCTGCTCCTCCTTCCTCGGATTCCGGGACGAGTGAGTAGTCACCGTCAGGAAGATCTACACGGAATGCAATGCGGGGTTCAGGTGATGTGACAGTTTGTTTATCTTACCCAACTCTTGTTGGTCATATTCACCTTAACAAATAATTCATTAATAACTTCCTTTTAGGAGGTCATTATTAACATGTGGTTTATTCTTTTATTGCACACTTGAATTAATGTTTCTTTTATACTTGTTATTTCATGTGAGGGTTCATTCCTTTTACCTCTCACTAGTAATGTGTGTACAAGGATATTTATTTATGATTTAATTCCTTTATCAGCAAGGGTGTGTCCTTAGCATTTAATTAAGTTAGGTAACACTTCCCTAAAAGGGAAAAGACTTAAAAGCATTTTCCTTAATTAATCAACCTTTAATCTTTAAAAGGGCCTTAAAGCTTTTTATTAAGCAATAAATCACTAAAATTTTAAAGAAGGGTTTCTTAAGCACCATGACATCCATACTGAACCACTAGACCCACATGCAAAGCTTGGAAGCTAGAAAATAAATTACTTTGGAAAAATAACAAAAGACTAGCTAGCAAACAAATTAAACGCATACAAAAATAAATAGTCATCAAATTGCTCCAATCTTTCTCATGCATGTCCTCTGGTCCTGAACAAACCTAAAGAACCAGCAAGCACACCTAAAAGCTCTACTGATCTTGCTTCATTAATTTACAAAGGAAAACATGCACAAATTAAGAATAAATATTTATGATAAACCAAAACTCATGATTAATTCACCATAGGTGTGATTTGGCATAATAAGACAGCATGCATAAGTTGGGCACAAAGACATAAATATTTTTAGCTACAAAAATCATCTAGGCAGATTCTGCATAAAAGGAAAACAATTTATATAAAAAGATGTATTTCATAACTTTGTGCAATTTTTGGCACAGGAGCTAGTCATGACATTACACACAACATATCCAAAATTTGGATGCAGAGGATTTATAGTTTTTGAGTTATGGCAGATCTAGGTTTTTCACATTCCTATTTTTCATGTTAAAAATATCCAGAATCACACCATGTGAGAATAATAAAAGTTGTAGTATTCTTTACAACTAATCCAACAAAATTGGTTTTGCAATTTTATTAATTTTCTACGATTTTCTAGAGATTTTCTAATGCGCTGGACTAACTGGTAAAGAAACCTAGATAACTTTCGTTGCAATCAAGTCCCTAGTTTACACATAGGCCCCTGGACTTCACATCCATGCCCTTGCGGCGGCGGGGAGGTTCACCGGCGGCGAGGTGGGGCCGGGCCAGGGCAACAAGCGACACGGGTGGACAATTGAGCTCACCCCTAGCCGATTGGTTGTGGTGGCGTGGTCGGGGAGTGCACCGGCGAGCGGCGGCGACGAGACCGCGACGACGCGCCCGCGGTCACACGGACTCCAGCAAGGCTCGAGGCGGTGAAGCTCAATTCACGGCCAGGGAAACTCGAGGGAGGTCTAGTGAAGGGCTAGGAGGGTTTGGTCGGCGGCGGGCGCGAGCGGAGCAATGAGCTTATCGGCGGCGGCGGCAAGGCGCGGTGGACAGGGGCGGCGGCGCGAGGACAGCGTGGGGGAGGAAGAGAACACGGCGGCCTTTTATAGCATGGGATCGGGTGTGACGGTGGGGTGACGACGGAGATACCTCTGTGGTACCTCGCCCTCGGCGCGCGCGCGTACGGCGGGGGGCGCCGCCGTCGGACCGACGGTCCGTGGCGCACGCCCGACCGGTATGGCGCGGTCACGGCGGTGCACGGCACCGGCGGACTCCCGGGAGCCTAGGGGCCGGGCGCGTGGGGGAAGGAGCGCCTCGGCCGGCGTGCGGCGTGGACGCCGAGGGTCGGCGATGAGCGGCGCATGGCGCGCGCGACGTCGCGGCGCGACGGCGCCCTGCCCATTTGATTTCACTGAGCACCTGTTGGAATTCAAATTGCTCCAAAAATTTGAATAAAACTTGACCCAACTTTGAATATGAAAGTTGCAGATCTAGCTACCCTCTATCATTTTCAAAAAGGCCATATAGGGTTTTTCTCAACCGATATTGCAAGAAACAGTTGCCAACTTTGAATGTCAGCCTGTTTTCTTGAAAAGTAGATGCTGACCTTGGAGAAAGTTTTTCAAGCTTTTCCTCTCCAAATTTGAAATGCCAATCTACATGAAAGTTGTGTCCCTCAACAATATGGACAACTTTCCTAAAGGTAGAATTTTAAGTGTTTAGGTGAATTTTGGAAAACGTGGCAAAAGTTCCGGCAGACAACTATGGGCACTAGGGTTTAAATGGGGTTTGACCAAGTCTTTGGCCATGGGTTGGCCCCACAAATGTGTTTATTAGTCAAAAGGGTTTAATAGAGTTGGTTGGTGAGTTTTTCGAGGTGAGGGCCCAGGTTGACCGTGATTTGATCACTGTCAGCTGGGTTGACCGGCTGTTAGGGTTAATTAAAAACCTGGGGCGTCACAGTCACGAGCATTCTTGATCTTTTGGTAATAGATTGTGCATGTGATGCCTGGATATCCATTGTCTTTCTCGTGCAAGACTGCTGATTCGTCCCTTGGGTCTTGGATTTGATGTATAAGCTTCCCTACATGGTTAGGTGCATACATCCCCCTAGATGGCTTACCCCATCTGGTGGATATGGAGCTAACATGCTCTCGAGTAGGTTCGGGTTGCCCCGAGATTCCACCCAACTCAGAAGAAGGTAAAGAAGCAGCAAGCTGAGCAAGTTGAGCTTCTATCATTTTGTTAAAGCTTAGTTGATTCTTCATGCTAGAGGTGAAGGATTATATGGTGGAATTAAGATTTTCGAGAACTTTCTCATTGGTGGCTAGCTTCTTGTTTAAACTTTCATTAATTCTATCTTGGCAAAAAACAAGATCTTTAATGGAAGGCTGATTATTGAAAGTGTTAGAATAGTTACCTCCATTTTGATGTTGAGCGGTGTTGACGGTATATATTCGTATTAAATTTCAAATGGACTTGCAAGCGGACAAATCCTCCCGTAGTCAAGGGACCCTTCTTCCCTCAAGTGTGAACCCAAGGTATCGAATCCGTGGAACAATGTGTGACGCAAGAGTTGATCTAATAAAGCCAAAAACTTTGATCTTCAAAAGAAGAATCCTATGCATCTAATCTTAAAGAACATTGTAACGCCTGCGTTTTTAGCTCCTAATAAATCACCTAATAAATCATTCATGTTTTCAAAACTTTCTCGCTGAGCTCATTCGAAACCCTGGTCACCGTCTCCCTCTCTCACCCTCGGCGTGCGTGCCGCGAATCCTACCAGCACCACCCGCACTCGGGCCAACACCCACGCGTTGTCGGTGTTTTAGACCGACAACCTACTAAGGGGAGTACCCGAAGTAGATGAATGTGGCCTCGCCGAGATCGGTAACTCGAAGGAAGAGACACGTGGCACACAATTTAGACAGGTTCGGGCCGCGAGGTGCGTAATACCCTACGTCCTGTATGCTGTGTAGCTCTGGATTGATTGGGTACGATTACAAGATGGTGTAATTGTACGTCGTGAGATGAGAAGATGTAGAGAGGGGTCCCTGCCTCGCCTTATATAGCCCGGGAGGCAGGGTTACAAGTCGGAGTAGGGAGAGAGTACTAGTCGAGTACGTCTAGGAGTCTTCCATACAGTGCGGGGCATGTACAGCTTCCTAACCGAGTACTTCTCCTCTGTAGTCCTTGTGCTCCACGCCATCAGGTGCCGTGTAGCGCAAGCTGGGTAGTCCCAGGGGCCCACCGAGTAGTCGGTCCTGGTACCCACCGAGGTAGTGGGCCCAGGGAGGTCCATACGACAAGCCCCCGAGTACTTTGTAGTCGAGAAGGATAGCTTCAAGTAGTCTTTACGGCCTTAACGAGTAGTCCTCAAGCGTCCCCGAGTACTACAAGTCAAAAGTCCTCAAGAGTAGTCGAAGCATCCCGAGGCTGGAATGTACTCCAACTGATGTTTGAGCAATCTTGAAGTCTTCTCGAGTAGTCCCAAGCGTCCTCGAGTGCTGCCCTCGAAGGTCTTCAACAAAGCCCGTGTTGTCTTGAAGCCGAAGCTGATATGGAAGTGCGATTGCAAAATCGCACTCCATATAGAGTAGCCCCCGAGCCTTAGGTTGAGTCGTAGGCTCTGGCTGAGGGTCCATCTGA
This sequence comes from Cenchrus americanus, assembly GCA_947561735.1. Classification (NCBI taxonomy): domain Eukaryota; kingdom Viridiplantae; phylum Streptophyta; class Magnoliopsida; order Poales; family Poaceae; genus Cenchrus; species Cenchrus americanus. Next base: position 10,629,629 of record OX387244.1, read on the forward strand.
AGTCTTGGCAAGAATATCCCAAAAAATCTGGAGAGAAAAAACCGAAGGACACGTGGCACGGAGCCCCCGAGCCTTGAGTCGAGTACTTCCTCTCGAATTGAAGGGTCATCTTGTAGAATGTGTCCTGAGATGCTCCTGAGTCTTGTCGCTTCCCAGGTAGTCGAGTAGAAGTAGCCGAGCCCCCGAGGTGAGGCGCGTTGACTAGTAGAATACGAAGAGTCACGCGCAGCCGCTGAGTCAGCAGAGCGCAGACTTATCCATCCGGCCGTTGGAGGGCCATTTTGACTTATAAATAGAAGCCAAAACCCTTAGGGTTTTTCACCCAACGCAGCTGTAGCCATTTCAAATAAATATTGGCCAGAGTCGCCGCCAGCACACGCCGCCGCCGCTGTAGATCTGAGTGCGCCGCCGTCCAGAGCCACCAGAGTAGCCCCCGAGCGAATGCGCGTGAAGACGTCGTGCACTTGGAGGATGAAGCCGTCACCATCCAAGACCACGAAGACCACCGGCGGGAAGAAGAGGAGCCGAGACGAAGCCGCCGAATCTGCCTCAGGAGCAGCACCGCCGATGTCTCCACCGCGGTCAGATCCGAACCGCGAGTGGAAGAAGTCGAAAGCAAAGACCGAAGACTTGCTGGCCCTCCTCAACAGTGGATTCATCCGCGAGAAGGAGGTGGACATGTGGAGAGCCGCCGCCGGGGATCCGTACTCCATGGAGAAGAGTGAAGACGAGATCTTGATGTTCGCGCGCTTCGCGGAGCGCGGGCTCGTGCTCCCGGCAAGCGACTTCTTCAAGGGGCTCATGGGGTACTACGACATCGAGTACCTCAACCCCAACGGTATTTTTCACACCGCTGTCTTCGTCCACTTCTGTGAAGCGTTTCTGGGGATCAAGCCCCATTGGATCTTGTTCCAGAAGTTCTTCCGGGTGAAGCTGCAACCGAGCGCTAGCAACCTGTGAGTAGTCGGGGGAGCGGGAATCCAGATGCGAGAGGACGCCGCCGAGCAGTACCTCTCATACAAGCTCATCGACTCGCGGATCAAGGCGCTGAGAGAAGTCGGGCTGAGGGCTGAGCACGTGGCCTTCAGCTTCATGAAGCGCAGGGTGCAGCCACTGATGGCTCGCGACACCCTAGGATTCGAGTACACTGGCGACGACGACACGTCGCGGATGCCAGGAGATGAAGTCGACGGCGACGACATCGTCGATAGGCTGACGCGCATCTTCAACGACATGCCACCGTACACGGCGTGCCCTGTCCCGGAGTACTCCGCCGCGCGCCCGCCAAAGGAGGTAAGTAGCCGTACCCCCCTGTCGAGTACCCATTCCGTGTGAGTAGTCGCGCTGACGAGTTGTGTCTTGCAGGATGACTTGAAGAAGTTCGTCTCCAAGCCGCCGCCGCCCCCTCAGGTAGTCGAGATCCCGGAGGAGGGGAAGACCAAGGCCAAGGAGCGGCGGGAAGTCGGCGAAGGAGACAACACCGTGGTTGTGGAGGACACGTCCGACGAGGACGACGACGAGGAGACGCCGCAGGACCGCTTTCAGCTGCGGTCGAGGTTCAGCCGTCCTGGCCTACCTCACGTGCCCCTCGTCCTGGCCTACCTCATGTGCCCCTCGTGCAGGATCCACCGACTAGCCTAGAGGCTAGTCTAGCCGCGCCGCCGCGGAGGCCGCGCAACCCCGCCCACAAGCGGGTGTCGAAGAAGCTGAAGGTCTCTGAGACCACGCCCCAAGAGGTAAGCCGTCTTGAGTAGTGTAATCGAGTACTAGTGTCTCGAGTTGATGTGTTGACAACGTGAGCTTCCTTGCTTGCAGGAGGTGCCGCCTACGGAGCCCGCTGAACAGGGCGACGAAGGCGAGTGGGACACGGTGGGGGAACCCACTGGGAGTCGTAGCCCAGCCCCCACTGTCGAAGAGCTCCTGGCGCAAATGGAGCGCCAGCCCCCTGCTCCTCAAGGGAGCACGGAGCCCGCAGCCGCCGCTGCAGAAGAAGTGGTGGCCGCAGGAGCGCAGGAGAGTGCTGCACCGGCTGCTGTTGCTGCAGAAGAGGCAGCAGCCGCAGAGGCGCAAGAGGAGGCGCCCGCCGAGGCTGGACTGGTGTGACATCGCCAGCATCCTCGGCGCCCCGACCGTGACGATAGTCCGGTCAAGCTTGTAAGTGTTGGATCTTCCCGAGTAGTACTTGATGTAGTAGTCGTGCTTGATTGACAACCGATTTGTGTACTCTGCAGGAAATCAACAGATCTGTCCTGGGAGGGGGATGAACCCTCTACAGCGGCGGCGGAAGAAGAAGCCGCGCCGCCCGCCGAGGAGTCCACTCCCGCCCCTCAGGCGGAGCCCGAAGCGCCGGCTGCTGAGGCTACATTGCCCGAAGCCAGCGTGATCGAAGGTGAGTACTCTGCTGAAGTTATAGCACTCCCCAAAGAGTAGTCGTAGTCACTGATGCACTTGTCTTCTTGTTGACAGGCGCTGAGGCCGAAGGGAGCGACATCCCAGCGGCGGTGCCCATGCCGAATTTGACACCACAAGTGCCGGAGGCTGCTGGAGGAGCCCCCGAGCAGATGGAGGTGGCCGTCGGAGAGGCCGCCACAGCGACCGGAGGAGAGGAGGCCACTGCGCCGCCAGAACCCGCTCTGGAGGTGGTCGTCCGCTCCCCGGAGATCCAAGACACGGAGCCCATCCACTCTGCGCCGATGACTGAAGCCGCCACGAGTAGTCATGGCGGGGTGGAGTTGCTGGCAGACGACTTGGTCGACCCAGCAACGGTGGCCAGGCACCTGGAGGCAGTCCGCCAAGCTGAGCAGTGGATGAAGATGAGTAGTCTTAACTCCTGAGTAGTCAATCCGTAAGTGTTGAGTACTCATTTGACATGTGTTGTATGTGCAGGACGTCGTGGAGAGGTCCCGCGAGAAGTCTAGCATGCTTCAAGGCTTCGGCGACGCGGTGCTCCGGGCTGAAGCGCTGGAGGATCAACTCTTGAAGTCGCGGAAGCACGCGGCCGCCATGCAGTCCAAGCTTGATACCGCCTTCGCCAAGTATCACAACAACATCCAGGAGATGCAGGCGAAGAGCGACGACTTGGTGCGGAAGAACAAGTCGCTCTGCAACAAGAACAAAGGTACACCACTTGTCTTGTTGAGTACTTGTTGGAGGTCGAGAGGTAGTCTAACCCGCTTTTCCTTGTTGTTTGCAGAGCTTGAGACCCGGGTAGATCAGTTGAAGGCTTTAGAGACGGATCTCAAGAACCTCTTCTATCGGGAGCAGGAGGCCCGCCAGGTACTCGAGTTAGATTATAAGGAGCTTGCCTACGAGTGCGACAAGCACATGGAGCTTCGTATTGCCTCCGATTGTGATGTCGTCAACTGCTACAAATTGTTGCAGAAGCTGAACGAGGACTGCGAGGGGTTGTGGGCCCAGCTAAAGGAGCTTGAAGAAGCCGCGCTCCCGATCGCAAGACTCTTGGTGCCTCATCCTGGCGGCCCCAAGATAGCACCGCTGGTGGATCGACTGAAGGAAGCCCCCAGCCGGCTGGCGGCCTACGTGAAGCATCTGGCGAAGTTGATCCCGAACCAGGTGCTGGCCTTCATGAAGTCCTACTTCCCGAAGGCGCCCGTAGATGTAGTCGCTGGCGGGCTAGCCGCCAACTGTACAGATGAGCAGTATGCAGAGCTGCTGGAGCAGATGGCGCCCATTGCGGAGCAAGTAGCCGATAAGCTTAACCTCCAGTAGTCATGTAATAGTTAGCTCATAGCAGTATATGTACAAAAACAATTGTAATGTAATTGTTCAAGTATTAATGAAGAAAAGTTCCATCAATGAGTACTCGTAGTCGCGATCTCAGAGTGCGGAGTCCCATCGTGGAGTTGGCGCGAGTAGTCGTACTCGACAGTAGTCCCGTTGAGGGAAGTAGGCAGTAAAGAAGTTGATGAACAATCAAACTTCATTACTGAAGAAGTACACCTGGATGGCCAGGGCCGTAGTTACAGAGTAGTCGCCTGGACCCGGAGGCCGCTTACGGCTAAGTGGTGCCAGGGCGGGTAGCCGCTTACAGTAGTAGATCCGTAAGTAGCCGTGTCGGCTGGATCTAGGAGTACATGGTCTCTTAGTAGACCCCTGCTAGAGTCCTTTGTCGCTCGTCGCAGCCCAGGATCCGTAGGTAGCCGCGCGGGCTGGATCCTGGAGAGTAGTAGTCCGGAGACTAGCGCCTGGACCCGGAGGCCGCTTACAGCGAAGGAGTAGTCCGGAGACTGGACCCAGGACCCGGAGGCCGCTTACGGCGGAGGGGTCTTGATGTAGTCATGTAGACTTGAGCCCCGGAGTAGTCGTGTAGACTAGGTGTAGAATCCACAGAGCTGGTCGACGTTCCACGAGTTGTTGACATCTTTGCCTTCAAGTATCTGGAGGCAGTAGGAGCCCGGCCCGGTCACCTTTGCAATTGTGAAGGGACCTTCCCAGGGGGAGCTGAGCTTGTGTAGTCCTTCCGTGTTCTGGATACGACGGAGGACGAGATCGCCAACGTTGAAGGAGCGTTCCTTGACGTTGCGGTCGTGGTAGCGTCGGATACCCTCCTGGTACCTTGCTGATTGGACGAGGGTAGCGCAGCAAGCTTTTTCGAGTCCGTCGATGTCAACTCGTCTGCTGTCTTCAGAGACGCCTTCGTCATAGTGCTCTACTGCTGGTGAGTTCCATATGACATCAGCAGGGAGGATTGCTTCGGAGCCGTAGACCAGGAAATAAGGGGATTGCCCCGTTGGCCTGGAAGGCTGAGTACGTAGGCCCCAGAGTGCGTTGGGTAGTTCCTTGATCCACTTGCCTCCTTTAGAGTTAGCAGCGTCGTGTAGCCGCTTCTTGAGAGCGTCGAGCACCATCCCGTTGGCGAGCTCGACTTGTCCGTTGGCCCGAGGATGGGCAACGGAGACGTATCGGACATCGATCCCGCTGTTCCCACAGTACTCCCAGAACTGGTGGTTGTTGAAGTTGGAGCCCAGATCGGTGATGATGCGGTGGGGTAGTCCGTAGCGATGTACGAGTTCATCCAGGAAGTCGAGTACTCTGTCAGCCTTGGGGCATGTGACCGGCTTGACCTCGATCCACTTGGTGAACTTGTCGATGGCCACCAATACTCTATTGAAACCACCTGGTGCAGTTGGCAGTGGCCCGATCATATCGAGCCCCCAGCAGGCGAAGGGCCAGGTTGGCGGTATGGTGACTAGCTTGTAGGCTGGGACGTGTTGCTGCTTGGCGAAGTATTGGCATCCTTGGCACCTTCTACGAGTTCTTCAGCGTCGCCCATAGTTGTGGGCCAGTAAAAGGCTCGCCGGAAGGCCTTGCTGACCAGCGTGCAGGAAGACGCGTGGTTGCCGCAGACGCCCTTGTGGATCTCCTCCAAGATGTCCTTGCCTTCTTGCCTGGGGACGCACTTCATGAGTACTCCAGAAGATGCGCCCCGCTTGTAAAGCTTGTCTCCGACGAGGACGTAGGACTTGGCGTGGCGGATGAGCTGCTCAGCCAAGTTCTTGTCCGAGGGAACCTTCTGCTCGCTGAGGTAGTCGATGAAGGGTTGCCTCCAGTCCACGTTGAAGGACCGATTAGGTGACCAGAGAGGGGGGGAGTGAATGGGAGCCGATAAAAATTCTTCTCGAGGGAGATTGAAACTCCGACAAGACGAACTAGCTCGGTCGAACCCCCGAAATCACACGCTCCGCACTTCTACCTCCCGTTTGCCAAAACCGCGTAGCCACTGGAGTGCTACTGGTCCTAGGAACAAACTCTACCAAAGCAACCACAACACACACGCAGCACCGACAGGCGGAAACAACTCGAAAGCCGGCTAACCGTAATGGGGCGGTTAGACCGGTATAGGGGGCGGTTAGACCGCCTCCACCCGGCAACCAAGAGATCCTCCGAAAACGCCTCTTCCGAGCACCAAAACACACCACGGTTTCACCAACAGAGATCTCTCGGTCAAGGCCATGCTAGCTACCGAAAAATCTTGGCGAAAACCAAAACTTCACCCAAGGGCCTAGGGGCGGTTAGACCGACTACCCGGGGCGGTCTAACCTCCCGTACCCGAAGAACGAACCCCCGACCAAGAACACCTAGCAACCGCACGAGAATGACCCCAAATTTCACCCGGACACTCCTCCGATCAAGATGAACAAACTCACGGAGGAAAATCCGGCGAAACAAAACTTTTACCCGGAAACACCCAGGGCAGTTAGACCGCCCCCTGTAGGCGGTTAGACCGCCTCTTCCAGAAAACGAACCCGCGGGTCAAACCTCAACTTCCTCGCGCCCGATCTCCCGAATCACTCCACGGATTGCAGCCAAACTTCGGGAATAGCTGGGTTACCTCCTGGGAAACCTCTACCTCAAAGGAATCGACCCGAAACGCTCACAATCAAGAGGAATTGAAGAAATCGCTTCTTTAGGTCAAGAACTCACCCAACTCGAGAAATCACCAAATCGAGTCCGATTCAGAAGGGATTTGGGGGCAAAGTCACCAGCCAAAGAGGCACAAGAACCTCATACGTGACACCCACCAAAAACCCCAAGAAATCGTCCTCAAAACACCGCCAAAAAGAGCTCCGAAAATCAACACCAAAGAGACGGGGAAAACCACCATGATGAACAACGCCAAACCTTCTATACATGCCATGAATGGTTCGTACAAGGTCTAGCTTGCCACCCAAACATCCATCCCTCTCTCTAGATCTCACATGAAGCTCTCAAGCTAGCCTTCTAAAATCCTAAGGAAAATGGAGAACGAAAATGGAAAAACCAAATGAGCTAGGGTTCCAAGAGTTGGCTGCCATCCACCCCTCTAATGAGTATATATGGAGGCACCCAAAAGACTAAACTACCCTTCACTAATAACTAGGGATACATGCCCCTCAAGGGCGGATTTGGAATTCTTGATGTCTTCACCATCGGACGGATGCCCGGCGACCGCACCCCCGCGTAGCCTCGACTCAAGCCTTGCGATCCCGACGCGTGTCCTCCGCTTCGAAGCTTGTCGGCGCCGGCGGCCGGGCGGTCGACCGCCCCCCCCCCGGGCGGTTAGGACCGGCCCTAGGGATCTGACCGGCCCCAGGCGGTCCGTTCGCCCTCTCCGGGCGGTTGAACCGGCCCGGGTGGCCGCACCTCCTCGTCGAGTCTTCGGCCTCGGTTTTGTGGCTCAACCGAGTAACCCGGTGATTTTCTCGGTGAACCACCGCAAACCCCGCGAACTCGGTGTAGCCTCCGCCAATCTCCACTCATGACTCGGCTCCCACGTAGTCCCGGCTCGACCTTGGTTTTGAGGCTCTACCAAGAAACCGTCCACGACTTCATCTTGCCGTTCATGCCACCATGCGGCCCGCACTTGACCCCCGCCGGCCACCGGTCCCTCGAACAAAGCCTACTTGTCTTCTCCACACCCGGAGGCCTCACCAAAGCAACGACCTTTCGCGCTTGTTCTTCACCCGCACCAACACGAGTCAAGCCGCAACCCGCACCCGCAATACTTAGCCAAGAATCGGTCCACACAACGTTGTCAATCACTCATCACACAAGGGAGCGACCATCCACCGGTCCTCGAACCACACATGGTCCTCAATCTCCCCCTTGATGAGTGCATTGACAACACACTCACATGAAGTAACACAAGAAAAAAGGAAAAGAAAAGAAACAAATAAAAAGAAACCCCAACAAGCGATCGAAAGCCAAAGAAAGGCAAAGTGCAAGATCACTTGAAGAAGACAAGTCTCGGACCCCTTAGGCAAGGGCAACGGCTCGACACATCCGAGACAACACACAGCTCAAGCAAAGAGCACAAACCACCAAAGCAAAACTCGAACAACACAAAGAGCTCCCCCTGCACATATGCAAGCTCCCCCTGAGCCACAGCACACTCCCCCTGAACACATGCAGCAATGCAACTCGGGAATGCAACAAAGAGCAAAAACTTGCTCACACGCCCGGGCGGTTAGACCGCCCGTACAGGCGGTTAGACCGCCCGTGCCCGATCCGACCGCCCCGGGGGCGGTTAGACCGCCCCAAGAGACCGGCCCCGCACCAAACTCGCTCAAAATTTGCCCGAAACAATTGGAACACCTTCCAAACACTCCCAAGTGCCCAAAACATGCACAAACTTCTCCCCCTTGTTGACAATGCATGAATCAAGGCAAAATGCGAAAACTTTCAACATATAGCTTCTCGAATATACAAAATTCATCACAAGGAGCTACACAAGTCCAAATGAGCAAGTTAGATACTCGACAGGTTCGTAATGACCTTAACTACGTGATCACCAAGTTTCACAACCATTGGACAATGCTAAAAAGGATTTGAGTAATTTTGCGAAAAGTTACTCTCTCACAAGCAAATACCTAAACATGAGCAAAACATATCAAAATGGCAAAGCCACTCAAACTTCATGCTAGGACAGCCATTCTAATCATAAGACCATCATAAACACCCAAAAGCACCTCATGTCATGTCAAAGCCACCGAGCCATGTGCCTACTTCTATGTATGAGACTTCTCATTGGTAGGCATCATGCAACGGTTTAGCACCCAAAGCAAATTAAATTCAGCACATATGACATGGGAGCACATTTTCCAAGCATTTTTCATTTCATTTTCAGATTTGTAAAAGGTACATGAAATGTCTTTGCGACAAAAAGGAACTTATGCCCCTCCACAAGATTAAGCAAGAGGGCTAAACATTCATGATGGCAAATGAGCCTTTGGCCCCATATGATCAATAAACTAGCTATCCAACCACAAAGTAAGCATAGCAAAGCCACTAAAACATGTCAAGATCATATATAGGCATTTACACATGAGAGAGGATGTATGTGACATTTTTCAAAAATTAGCCATCAACCATGGATCATTCATCAAGATCATCAAGAGCTAAGCCAAACTAACCGTAGCATATCAAACAAGCTCACAAGAACATATATAGCAACCCATGGTAAACATTGTATATAGGAGAAGCTTTTCCTATCCGATGCATATGATACAAAATGCATGCAATCTAAGATACAAGGATGCCTATACATCATGTTACAAATGCAATGCCAAATGCAAGAAATGCACAAAGGAAAACTATACATATGCTACAAAGGAGCTCCCACACACCAAGCTCACAAACCACCGGCTCCTCGAGGGGAGGCAAAACGGGCTCGACACCACCGCAAAAGAAAGCTCCCACACACCCAACTCAAGAAATCAAGCACACACCAAGTTCCCCCCGCAAACGAGTGAAAGTTGCTTGATCTAGGGGTTTGGTGAAAATATCGGCTAGTTGGTCATGTGTGGGTACATGGATCAAAGCTATCTTCCCTTTCTCTACGTTGTCTCTCAGGAAATGATACCTCACTTCTATGTGTTTGGTTTTGGAATGGAGCACTGGGTTCTTTGCAACGCTTATGGCACCGGTGCTATCACATTGAAGTGGGACATGGGTATACTCCTCACCAAAGTCACTCATGGTGTAGGTGATCCAAAGGAGCCGAGAGCAACAACTAGCAACGGCAACATACTCGGCTTCGGTCGTGGATTGAGCAACACTCGACTGCTTGCGGGAAGACCAAGACACCAAAGAAGAACCCAAAAACTGGCAAGTCCCAGAAGTGGACTTCCTATCCAACCGACACCCGGCAAAATCCGCGTCTGAAAATCCATGAAGCGCCAAAGAAGATGACGCGGAGTACCAAAGGCCGAAGTCGGGAGTGTGACGCAAGTACCTGAAAATTCGCTTCACTGCTTGCCGATGCGAAGTCCTCGGAGACGCTTGAAAACGAGCGCACAGACACACCGAGAATTGTATGTCCGGCCTCGTCGCCGTCAAGTAGAGGAGTGACCCGATCATGCTCCGGTACTCCTTCTGGTCCAAGTGTTCACCTTCCTCGTCCGCATCAAGAGCCATAGTCGTACTCATCGGCGTCGTCATAGCCTTGGAGTCCTCCATCTTGAACTTCCTCACAATGTCCTTGGTGTACTTAGCCTGGTGCACAAATGTTCCTTCCTTTGATTGCTTGATTTGTAGCCCGAGGAAGAACCGCAACTCACCCATCATGCTCATCTCGAACTCCCCGCTCATATCATCTCGCAAACCTTGCAACAAGAGAGTTAGATGAGCCACCAAAGACAATATCATCCACGTACACCCGCACAATCGGGATATCTCTCGCCCGCCTCGGCAAAAACAAGGTCCGATCGACCTTCCCCATCTCAAAGCCTCTCTCAAACAAGAACCCCCTCAACCTGCCATACCAAGCTCTAGGCGCCTGCTTCAACCCATACAGCGCCTTCCTCAACTTGTACACCCGGTGGGGGTACTTCTCACTCTCAAACCCCGGAGCCTGTCTCACATACACTTCTTCCTCCAACACTCCATTCAGAAAAGCACTCTTCGCATCCATTTGGTGCAACTTGAACCCTTTAGCCACGGAAAAGTCTAGAAGGATCCTAATCGCCTCCAAACGGGCTACGGGAGCAAAGGTCTCCTCGTAGTCGATCCCCTCCTTCTGACTGAACCCCTGAGCAACAAGTCTCGACTTGTTCCTCACAACCTCACCTTTCTCTCCCTCTTTGTTTTTCCACACCCACTTTGTACCAATCGGCTTACACCTTGGGGGAGGGTCAACCAACTCCCACACCTGATTCCTCTCAAAGTTCTCCAACTCCTCATGCATCGAGTTAACCCAATTGTGATCAGATAGTGCGTGTCCAATGTCTTTGGGCTCGAAAGAAGCAACAAATGCAGCATGAGCGAAATGGGAATTGTTTCGAACCCTCGACCGTGTAGTGCGTTCATTCATATCGCTGATGATCCTCAAAGCTGGGTGATCCACTTGAACTCGCCGGGGAGGTTCTCGCCTCGAAGCTACCCCCCCCCCAACATCAGCTTCTCCTCGTCCTTGATTTGTCGTCGTAGGTGTAGCAGAGGGTCCATCCATCATTGTAGTCGAAGTAGTGGGTACATGTTCAGCCGGGGGCACCGCACCGCCATCTTCATCATCACCATGTTCATGCTCCTCCTCCTGAATGATCTCCTCGCCAAGCTCATCATCACCTGCACACTCAAAGACAAGCTGACTACGTGGCTCTGTCTCGTCGAAGGTTACCTCGCAAGTCTCCACGATTTGGTTAGTTTCAAGATTGAGCACACGATATGCTCTAGAATGAGATGCATAACCAAAGAAAATGCCATCGACGACCTAGCCTCGAACTTATCCAACTTCCTCGCCCTTCTTCGAATGAAACACTTGCAACCAAAGACATGGAAGTGACTCACCTTGGGTGTGCGGCCATGCATCAACTCATAGCATGTCTTCTTCTTGTGCACTCTGAGGTATATCCTGTTCGACACATAGTACGCGATATTCACCGCCTCAGCCCAATACCTCCTCGGAGTCCTATGCTCATCAAGCATCGTCCGAGCCATCTCGCACAAGGTCCTGTTCTTCCTTTCCACGACACCATTCTGGGGAGGCGTATACGGACTCGAAAACTGGTGTTCAAGACCCAAGTCATGGCGAAGGTTTCAAAACGAGAGTTCCTGAATTCCGAGCCATTATCACCGCGGATAGCTCGTATGGCATCTCCGTGCCTCTCGTTCCTCAACCTCAAGACTAGATCTCGAACAAAACCAAACGTCTCCCCCCTTATTCTCCCGTAAAGAACACCCACGCATACCGAGAATAGTCGTCCACCACAACAAGGACATACCACTTCCCACCCGCATATCGCACACGAGCCGGGCCAACAAGGTCCATATGGAGCGACTCGCATTGACGCTCGGTCATCACATCGGTGAGAGGCGGGTGAGAAGAGGCCACCATCTTGGCATGCCTACACGGAGCACAAACCAACTCTTTCTCAAGCCTCGGCCCGTGGCAATCCTCGGACCAAATTGAGTTTACTCAAGCGAGACAAAAGGTCAAAGCTCAAGTGACCCAACTTCCTATGCCACCTCCACAACTCACTCGAAGAACCAGCCAAGAAACAACGCTCCACACCCGAAGATTGAGAAAAATCAGCACGAAACACCTGACCCTTGGGAACGACCATACAAACAAGGTCCCCTCGAGAGTCCACAATCCGAGAACCACCAGGCCGAAACAACACCTCAAAACCCTCATCCAACAACTGGGACACAGAAAGCAAATTGTACCCTAGCGATTGAACAAGTGCAACACGCCTGAGAGTGATCTTGTCACTCACTTTTATCTCACCTTCTGAAAGCACACGCCCACGCCCATTGTCCCCAAAGGTGATGTACGTCTTCGTCACCACCGGGACGAGACTTGAGAACCACCCCCTGTCTCCGGTCATGTGCCTCGAGCAACCGGAGTCAATCAACCAAATGTTCTTCAAGTCTCCCACCTGAAATTCAAAAACAAGCACGTGAGCGAACAAACGACTCAGCACTGGGGTTAGTACCAAAAGAGGAAAACCAGTGCCGAGCCATTTGCTCGAAAGTGGGATTAGCACACATCAAGTCATCTTTCCTACCATAACCATCACCACGAACACCACCTCGGTAACCAGTCCGAGGAAACCACCCCTCACTGCCTGGAGGAGGACCAAAATCACGGAAGACAACCCGTGGAACGTCCCTCCTCTCCTTCTCAAAGCTACGACTCCTCCCATCCCCGTAGTGACCTCGAGGGGGAGAATGCCTAGCAACCGACCACCCGTCGTCTCTCCGGACCAACCACCAGCAACTCCACCTCCCGGACACCGAAACCTCTCGACTCACCACCTCGAAAACCACTCCGCCCGAGTTCCGGGGGGCGGTTAAACCGCCTAGCCAAGCCGGTCTAACCGCCCCCTTCGGGGCCGGGGCCGGCCCGACCGCCTAGCCGGGCCGGTCCGACCGCCCCCTCCGTACTCGCTCTCCTCGCCGCGGAACTCGCATCTCCCCATGCCGAACACTTCTCACCACAGCCTTACCCCTGGGTAGTGGCATACGAGGCTTAGGTACACCATGGGAAGGGTTGTACCTATCCTTGTTCGCCCACTCCTTTGCCATCCTCTCTTCCCGCTTCCTCTTGAAGCAAAACTCATCCTTGTGACCCTCTTTCCCACAATGGCCACAACGGAACCTCACAAGCTTGGGTTTAGGCTTGGATTGGGGCTGCTCGCTTGGTTTCTCTCCACTCAACTCCTCCACCGATTTCTCCTCACTTGCCTTCTCACTCACTTTCCCAAAGAACACTTTCCCGAAGTGCTCACAAACTTGATAGGCTTTCGGAGATCATTTGTGGGTGTAGGAAATATAGGTGGAGCTGGGGTTGTGTCTAGTCGGTTCCTAAGATGGTTGGGTTTTGGAGGGAAATCATTTTTGTGGTGGGTTTTTGGTGGCTTCGGGATATTCTCTCCACTTCCTTCACCAACCTTGTTTGCCCCAAGCCCCTCACCATCTTGCCTCTTAAAGGCCTCGATCATCATCCTCAACTGAGGCTCATGACCAGACAACCAACCCATCAACTTCCTTAAATCATCATTCTCATCCTGCAAACGATCAACATAATGTGCAAGCTCCAAATTTTTCAATGCATGCATTTCACAGGTAGAGCAAGATGTAGGCATGGGTTCCTTCAATTTAGCCTCGAGCGAACTAGTGTAAGCATGCATCTCATCAATCTTAGCATGCAAAACAGGGCAAGAAGTGCAAGCACCAAGCAAAGCAGGTCTAGACTTAAGCTCAGCCACTTCAATCCTAAGCACATCTAGTTCCTCACACATGGAGGCATGCTTCTCCTTAAACAAAGCAAGATCAGCAAGGAATATGGAGCAATCAGCACAATCATTCTCATCAGAAACAACAGGGCTAGCCTTAAGCGAATCAATCTCAAGCTTGCTATCAAGCACCTGTGTCTCTAGCTCAGCCACTCTAGTCCTAGCATCCTCGAGTGAAGCCCTAAGCTCTTTCCTCATTTTCTTGGCCTCTCTAAGCATGTCATCACGGTTATCAAGCAAAGAGCCAAGCCTCTCATTCTCCCGGCGCAAGAAGGGAAGTTCATCACGCACCTCGTCGTCGGACTCGGAGTCCGAGTCGCTCCGTGTGCTCTTCTTGCTACGGAGCTCGGCGCCATGGTGCGAAGCCATCTCTCGCGAAGCGGCCTCGGCCCGCTCGGGTTCTTGGACGACTTCTTGTTCTTGCGGCGATCTCCCCTCGTCTTCACCGCCGCTCGAGCTCGAGGTGGAGTACGCGGAACCGGAGTCGACGTCGCTCGCTCCAACCATCGCTCGGGCCTTGCCTCGCCCTCCTTCTTCCTCGATCGTCGCTCGTCCTTGTACTTGTTCTTGTGCTTGCTCTTGTGGTCGCGCCTCGAACGGTACTTGCCATCGTTCATCCCTCGGCTTGTGCTTGTAGCCGTCCTTGTTCTCGGCCTTCTCCGGGCGCTCGGCGACGAAGTGTCCCGGCTTGCCGCACCGGAAGCGTGTCCTCGTGTTCCTCCTCATGTTCACGCGGTTCTCGTGCGGCCTCTCGAACCGCCTCGTCAACGGCGCCGGCCTCGTCCTCTCCAAGGTCATCAAACTCCTCATCCGGCATAGACATCAAAGAGGAAAACGAGAACATCCCGGTGGATGGGTTAGAGTTAGTCTTTCCTTTGGAACCACCAACGAGGGCAAGACTATGGGAGTCAGTCGGTCCCTCGAGCTTGGCAGTCATGCCCCTATCCACCTCAGCCGACTTGAGCTTCGAGAACAGCTCGTTCACCATCAGAGTATCATACCTCTCCGACTCGACTATGGCCTCGAACTTTTTGCCCCATATCGTACGATCCAAAGAGTGTAAGAGCTTGACTGCTCTATCATGATCATCGTACGGGAGCACGTCCACATTGGCCCTCATGTTGTTCACCACCACCGTGAACCTCTGAAACAAGGCATCGATGGACTCACCGGGGAGATGAGTGAAGTTCTCGTACTCTCTCCGTAGGTCGCATACATCCGTGCCCCGAACTTGGGCGTTCCCAACATGAGCCTCCTTCAACACCGCCCAAATCCTACAAGCCAAGTGCTCGGTGTGCACCCGATCGAACTCAGGCTGACACAAAGCACGAAACAAGTAGTCGACCGCCTTATTGTTGGCGACGAATCTGTCCCTCGACCCTGGAGCAAGGAAATCCATCGGCTGGACATAGCCTGTGTCCACCGTGACATTGTTGACGGTGAAAATCCGTCAACCTAGCCATGAGTTTACCTTCGGTGTTGGCATGAGTTTTATACTTTATCCATTAGTACTAACCCCCGTGGTATAACAAGTTCACGTGTGCATGTCGTTTTTGGAGTTTAATGTTTATGCAGGGATTTAGCGTTGAATGCAAGACTTTCGGGATAAGTTCATCAAGCACCTCATGACAAGACTTTGAAGCCCTGAACAAGTCATGCAATGAAGTAAAATTAACTCCAAGAAGCCGGGGACTTGATCCGAGAAGACGACATACTCCAGGGACCTGACCAGAAAAGTGCTGAATCTTCCAAGACAAGGAGTTGAGTCCAATTCGGAGAGAAACCGACGACATGGACCCGTATGCGAAGGGGGAAACATCCGGGAAGCAAGGGAACCGACCTCGGGCAAAGGAGCCCGCGGGGGGCCGGGCCTAAATGGGCCCCGGCCGGCCGGCCCGGTCCGGTCGGCCCGAGCCCATTTAGGGCCCAAATCCGACGTCCTTTGCCCTAGCCGCCAATCGGGCTATTTATAGTCCCCCGACCGAGAGCCACGCGAGAAGATTTCGTCTTCGGCCGCCGAGAAGCAGAGAAGAGAGAGGGACACCATCTAGGAGAGGAGAGGGTCGAGCTAGTTGACTAGGGTTGCCCTAGCCGACGTGGGAACCTTGCAAGGAAGACCACGTCGGAGTTCCCGAGCTAGAAGCAAGATCAAGGAAGGATCTCGGTGGTGATCTTGTGTATGTATCATTGTTATAGTTGAATTATCAAGTTGAATCTTTTCTCAGCGATCAAGTGTTTCCTCGAAGATTTCGTTTTTCGATCGGCTTGCTTATTCCAATTCTATTCTCGAGATAGATTACATAGGGTGTTCTTGTAGCCGCGGTGGCTAGAGGTACACGCCGGATCTTCCGAAAGAATCTCGACTTGTCTTTTGACTCGCCCTAAGCTCCCCGCATGAATAGGGATACGTTGTGACAGAACGGGGGTCTCGAAAGGCGGATGTTTTCGGATTTGGACGGGAAACCACGATTTAAAGAGGCTTTTATTAAGATTCGATTTGCTACTTCTTCTCTTGCTTGGAACTTCAACAAAAGGCTTACCCCGATCCCTCTAGATCGGTTTATCTACCCAATCTTACTTTGTTTTCTCCGGTTTTTAGTAGATTAGATCTGTTTTGTGTCTTTTACTTAGATGCATTAGGTTCTTTATCGAATATTGCAGTTATTTGGCTTTAATAGATTAAATCTTGCGTCACACATTTGTTCCACGGATTCGATACCTTGGGTTCACCACTCGAGGGAAGAAGGGTCCCTTGACTACGACGGGAGACTTGTACGCTTGCGAGTCACGAACGAACTTTGATACAAACATTAACCGTCAACAAGCCCCTTTTTCTGGCGCCGTTGCCGGGGATCAAGTGATCAAGATTTGATTTTTTATTGCTTTTTTTTGTAATTTTCAGTACTGATTTTGTTTTATTTTTGCATCTACTAAGCTTCGATCATCCTCAAAACACATCTAATCTAGTTTGTCTAACTCTAGTCTTTATAGATTTGTTTTGTTTTCTAGTTTTTTTTTGCATACTTTGTTTATTGCTAACCCTAACAGGAGATGGACGGCTACCTCTCCAACAAACCCAATAATTTTGTGGATGATCCGGAAAAACTTTACGAGGCTAAGGAGACGCGAAGCACATCAAGCTAAAAAGCCGGATTTTGTAGATTCGGAGTCGGAAGACGAAGGATCGCAGGAATCTCCGGAGAATTCACCACCTCAAAGTCCGCGGGAGAACCGACTTCCACCAATGGGTGACCAACCACCGGAAGAACGCAAGATTGGGGAGCTATGCACCCCAGACATCATCGACCTACCAATCTTGAACCTCGAGGAGATCGGAAGACCGTTCGAGATCAAGACCTCAACCATCCGCATGGTGCAACATTCACCCTTCACCGGCAAAGAGGATCCGAACCTTCACCTCCAAGCATTCATTCAACTATGTCAGACTTTCAACATGGATGGGGTGACTCAAGATCAAATGAGGGCAAGGCTTTTTCCGTTTTCACTACTCGGGAAGGCTTTGCAATGGTTCCACTCTCAACCGGCGGAGACGGTGCAAAATTGGAACACGTTGATGAAGGCTTTCATGAAGGAATACTACTCACCGGGTAAAACTCAAAGCTTGCGTAATAAGATTGCCACCTTTGTTCAATATCCTACAGAAACTATCTCGGAGGCATTCGAGCGCTTCAACGAGTACACCCGGCGGTTCCACATCACAAGTTCCCGAAAGAAGACCTCGTGCAAAAGTTCTATCAAGGACTCACCATGGCGTCAAGGACGATCATCGATGCATCAGCGGGAGGATCTATCATCGAGCTTACACCGACGGAAGCTTTCACGCTATTCAAGAAGGTCGCGGATAATGATACGTGGGCGTCGTCCGGCGCCTACATCCGGCTCAACCCATGGGGAACGTCAAAGGAGTCTTGCAAGTGGAGAAGGAAGACATACTTGAAGGCAAGATCGACTCGCTCATGAGGAGGTTGGAGAAGATGGAGATAGAAAAGAAAGAGGCTCAAGACTTGAAGGCCGCCGAAGCAAGGTCCACATGCGAAGAATGTGGAGAGTATGGCCATGTCCGCAAAGATTGTCCGGAGGAAGCCAAAGTGCTCGACTACATGAGGAAGGGAGAATTGCCGAACTTCCGCTACGGGCAAGGTAGGCCTCAATTTAATGCAAGCTCATCTATTCCTAACGCGGTTCCACTTCGGATACAATTGAAGGAGTTCATGGATGAGCAAGCTAAGATCAACAAGGACACCGTCACCAAGTTCAAGACCATAGACAAGGTGTTGGAGAACATCGATAGCAAAGTGACGGAGGTCGGAAGTTCCAATCATCAAGTGCTCAACATGATGAAGATGCTCGAGACGCAAGTTGGACAACTTGCGGGGCGCCTCACTAATGATGAAGGGAAGCTTCGGGACAACCCAAATGTCCCGAATCGGCGAAGGCCATTCAAACACGTTCGGGGAAGGAGACCGAAGATCCGGAACGTTCCGCGGGAGCAAGGAAGCTTAAACCATCCATCGAGGTGGAAGGAGGCTGCTAAAGAGAAGGTTACGGGGATCGTCACCGAGGAACCCGAATTCGAGATGCCGGAGGATGACACGAGGATACCGCAACTTAAGCCACGCTACTTCCGAGGTAAACTTGACAACCACTTTGAGAAGTTTGTGGAAGTTGTGCGTAGACTTAGCATCAACATGCCATTACTATATGCCCTACAAGTACCTACATATTCTCGTTACTTTAAAGATATACTTGCAAATAAATATGAGATAGCAACACTCGGGGTAGATCATGTCAAAATGTCTGAGGAGTGTAGTGCAGCTATTGCTTATGGGCTAGAGAAGCAAAAAGACCCCGGGTGCCCTACAATTCCATGTTCAGTTGGTTCTTTCAACTTCGAGAGGGCGTTATGCGACCTTGGAGCTAGTGTGAGTGTCATGCCGAGGGATGTGTTCGAGAAGTTACGCCTACCGATGGAGCCTACGGGAATATGTTTGGAGTTGGGTGACAACTCCATTCGCTATCCCTTGGGCATTGCTGAAGATGTACCCGTGAAGATTGGACACCACTTCATCCCCGTCGACTTCGTTGTGCTCGAGATGGGAGAGAGGGAGAAGCCGCCACTCATCCTAGGGAGGCCGTTCCTCAAGACCGTGGGAGAAACTATTGATGTTGGCAAGGGGGAGATCATGTTCGATATCAACGGAGAAAGGAGTTCCTTCAAGTTCCGTCCAAGGATTGAGGCATGCAACATGATTGGAGTGAAGGGAGAACCAAAACAAACGGAGGCGCTGAAAAAGAAGAAGGAGCCGAAAAAAAATGAACGTAACGAAAATTAAAGAAGGTGTTGCATCCGTCAAGAAAAAGGAAGAGAAGCAGCCTGTGAAGACCAAAAAAATGACTAAGACAGCCAAGCCAAAAGACAAGCCCGCGCCCAAGATGGTGCGGAAGTGGGTACCCAAGATTGCAACGCCCGCAAAGAGCGTTGATCCGGAGTAATCAAGTGAAGAAGTCTAGCTATAGACTATAAACGAAGCGCTAGGCGGGAGGCAACCCGTTTCGTCAAGTCAAGAATAAGCTACCGGGAGGACAACCCGATTCCAGGTTTTTCGAGTATTTTTAATAATTTAGTTTTTGAGTTTCATTACGCAAAGACATTAGACTTAGAAGTGGTTGAACAATATTAGAGACATAATTCTTGATTGAATGTTTGCTTTATCATAAACCCTTTGCATGAACCCTCCTATGTGCTTGTTTGATTCTTTTCTTTTCGAGAAACCCCTCAACCAAATAATTTCAGAACCTTAGCTCAACCTTACACCCTCATTATGGTTCTGAGGTTGGCTTATTTTTCATGCTAAAACCACACGAGTAAAGCCACGATTTATATTCAAGTGTTATAAAAATTCAGCACGTGGTAGGACTCGCGTGAACCTAGAAATCAAAGCTTTGGTTGGGTTTTTAAAAAAATCTTTATCCTTGGTTTCTCTAGGATTAGAATTTTTCTAAGCCTATTCTAATTTTTTTTATTCAAAATCTTTCTTATTTAGCCAAAATTAGAACCTAAACCTATGCCCCCATGATCAAGCCGGGAAAACGTTCGCTCTCAACCGATGAAAGCAAACTTTACCGGTGAGACCAAAATCGACGTAGTCGAAAAATATTTTCGACTTACATTTGTTTTTAATGGTTTAAAAACTTCTCTAAAATTATGCTTGAGCTCTTGCATGGCTCTGAAAAATATTTTAAAATTCGAATTAGAGGAGTGCTTAACCTTAAACACACCTAAATGGAGGCAATCAAGTTTGAATTAATCATGCATGCACCATTGGATTCCCTTTTATCAACTTTCACCAATTCCACATGCAAAGGACAAGCATGGTGGGCAGCAAGCATCAACTTTGCAGGATTTTCATGGTGGCATGTGAAGCAAGTGGAGCTAGGGAGCATGGACATGACCCAAAGCATGGAGCATCAAGTGGGAGGACCAATATTTCAAGAAAAGGAGTGGACGAGAGCGTTTGGGCGGTGCAACTCGTGGAGCACGCGGGCGGGGAAAGTTGCGGAGGCGAAATGATCGTGCTGGGAGAAAGACGCGCCGAGGAGGAGCCGTTGGAGCCCGGGCCGGCCGGCCCGGCCGGCCGGCTCGCCCTATAAATGGAGCCCCCCGGCGCCCGTCTTCTGCAGGCAAGCTTCCCTCTCCTTCCTTTGTTAGTGTGTTCAAGTTTGTGTGCTCAGAACCTTCGTAGATTTAGCCAACCATCCCAAGCTTGATAGCTCAAGAAAAATCCACATCCTTAAATCCACTCAAAGTCCACATCCGAAGCAAAGAGTTTAAGTGCCTAGTTTACCGGTTGCAACCCGGATTTTTAGTTGAAGAAAGAGTGCAGCAACCATGTGGAAGAAGACCACAAGTCTCTTCTCCAAGAAGAAGAGTTCGTCGTCGTCCAAGCCGTCATCAACTACATCTTCGAGGAGGCACTCGGTTTCCGAGTCTCCCCGGAGCATGGAGACGGACACGGCACCACCGAGGAGGAACGACGCTCTCCTCCTTGGTGGTATGAGGGCTGCGAGAAGCACTTCCATGAGGTTCACCGAACCTCGTGGGCACACGGAGGAGCAGCCCGCGCCACCACGACGATCGACTCGCTCAACCGCACCACCTCCTTACACCCCGACACAATCTTCATACGGCTTCATCATCTTGTCGGCGGAGGAGGAGGATAGGCTCGCAAATCTTGAGAAGAGGCTTGTGCCAAACGTCGAGTTCGACGACCAAGCACTCCACACCTTGGGTTTTCGCACCGACATATACTACATGTTGGGGCACCTCGGGTGGGTTCAGTTCTCCAATGGAATATCGGTGGATACCCACTTGGGTTACGCCTTGGAAATTTTAATGACTATTGCACCCATCGTTGATGATGATGGGGTGCAAAGCTTGTCATTCCGGTTGGAGGGAATCGAGCAAGTGGTTCCCTACGAGCACGTTAGGGAGCTGCTTGGATTCCACAAGGGAGCTCCGGAGAAAGTTGACGTGCCTCCCGGCATGTTGGCGGAATTTTGGGGCATGATCTCCGGAGATGCCCATCAACAACGCAAAAGCATCCGCATCCCCATTATCCGGATATTTCACTCTTGGATGTGCAAGAGGGTATTGGGGAGGATGAGGGAAACAAAGGTGACCGACACGGAATTGAATTGGCTATACTCGGCTTTAATTGCCAGGCAGCCAATTGACCCCTCTTACCTCATGATCAACCGTTGGTGTTGTGAAGCAACATCGGGGGCTGGTGATATTGGTTCGGGGTGTTACCTCTCCATGTTGGCCTTTTCCTTGCGACCGGGGATCGCAAGAAACCCCGCTCACCTTTTGCGTGGTACCTCTCTCGGTTTTGAGTATTTGCGGCAAGGCAAGTACATTAGTGGAGATGAGAGAAGAGGTTATCGATTGGCCATTGTGAACCTCCCCCTTCCGGATGAGAGGCTTAGGCTTTTCACCGAAGGAAGGGAAGATTGGTTGGAAGAGGGACTACTTGTCCCCGCAAGGAAGAACAAAAGAGGAAGAATCGTAGAGGAGGGAACATCCTCCGCACAAGCGAGTGGAGCACAACCCAATGTGCAACCATTCGGCGGAGTTCCTCCTCCGCCAAGTTATTACGGAGGGTCTCAACAACAAGCATGGGGGGTGGTGCACCGGTACCCCCACAAAATTATGTTGTGCCCAACGCTAACTTCGCGGAGTCCTACGCTCATCATCCCCAACCACAACAAAGCATGGCTATTATTGGAGGGTATGCTGCAAGAAATGCTCAAAATATCGCAGCCATCCAATCCAACGCAGCTCAACTCGGTGAAGGCAACGCAAATATTGCCTTTGAACTCGGACGCCTTCACCTTGTGGAGCCAAATCAATTCGACGGAGGAAGCGTTCATTCATATTATGAGCAAGGGTATTATTATCAAGACTACCAACATCAACCACCGGCGGAGGACTAGAAGATTTAGGAACTTTAGTTTTCTTTTCTTTTCTTTTTCTCTGTAATTTTCAGCTTTTGCTTATGTGTGTTTGCGTAGTATTTTTCTGTTTTTATTTAAATTTCAGCAAGCATGTTTGTTTATTTTCAGTGTGTATTTCAACTTGATATCACCATTAATAAAGTCACCACCTTGATTTTATCATTGGAAAAGTTACACAATTCGTGCCATGATGATATATGATTAAAATTGCAGCCTTGTTCATCTTTGTAATTGATTTATGCATGTTTAAGCTAGTGCTCTCTTAAAAATGCAGATCTGAATTTATTTAAATGCTAGCTTAATTTTCAGCGGAGGTTATGATTAAAATAAAGACCCATAGTGTTTTATGTGCTCCCAAGTTATGAATAGATTGAAGATGTCTTTTATGCTCAAAAATATTGCTAACCTTGTCACAAATATCACTTGTGTGTTGCTCAACCTATCCAAAGCCTTATATATATTTGAGTGCATAAACCTTAGTGTACAAGATTTATTTTTGAGTGAGTTATTGCAGGCCATGATTTCTCTGGCCCGAGACTAAGAAGCTGGTCATTCCGTTTTTGCGTATCTATCTTTTTGCTAGCCTTTTATCCGTGCATTGTGTATCCCCGCATCGGTGATCTCACAAACTTCGCCGGATATCCACCCTTAAACCAAATATCATCTTTTTGTGATTACCTCCTTGACCACAACCTATCATTGAGGATGGATCATCAATTCAAGGAAGATCGCAAGACGGTGCCAACGTTGAAGATTTCAAGTATCTCTCCAAGGAAAAATATCTCCGGTACCTACCTTATTTTTCGCCTCTTTGCTCGAGGACGAGCAACGTCTAAGCATGGGGGAGGAGGTAGGTACGGTGCAGTCTTAGAGTTCAAAAAGGGAGTATTTTAAAAAAAATATATATAATGATGAAAGAAAAAAATCCAGTGATATTCATGACTTTCAAGGTATAAAAAATCAAAACTTCGTTGTGAAAGTCATGGACTGAATAAATGACGAGGAAGGAAAAAAAATGAGAAGGAAATAATGAGAAATATAAGAAAGAAAAAAAAATATTTGTGCGTAAAGTGAACTCCCCGGTTCTTTAAGAGTGCATTCAAGGCTTCAAGATAAAAAGATCCATTCTCATTTTCCAACCATGTGCAATCCGATAACGAGGACTTCCTTTGTGCCTCGGGATCACTCTTTGCCATTTGCACATGTCCACTTATCTAAAAGTGTGTGTATTTTCTCTTTCCCCTCCTTGATTTAACATTATTTTCCAATGACCTTTTTGACGAGTCTCGGTAAGACCATGAGAAGCTTGTCTTGTTTTGACAACACCTCATTTATAAATTCTTGTTAGGACTAAACTTTCCCAAAGCTCCATATAAAGCCTACCACATATATATGAGAGGGAAAGGAGTAGAATATATAGGTTTGAGAGACAAGTGAGATGAGAGTTTATGAGCAATACACGAGATGATTTAAATTTGTGAATTTGGTTTAGCTTTTCTTATCTCGTTCTTCATTTCAAAAATTCTGAGATCCATTTAAAACTTTGTGAGCATGTTAATACTTGTGGGATAAGCTTAATAAGAATCTACCCTCCGTAGAGATGAAGGCTAGTACATTATGGAACTTTAATGAATTAAAATTTTGAGAGCATTATGTTTTCTCATGTGTAATCAAGTGCAAAGTTTAAACATTGTTTAGCAATGATGATATCCATCGAAGGCTTACTCGAGGACGAGCAAGGTTTAAGCATGGGGGAGATGTTGACGGTGAAAATCCGTCAACCTAGCCATGAGTTTACCTTCGGTGTTGGCATGAGTTTTATACTTTATCCATTGGTACTAACCCCCGTGGTATAACAAGTTCACGTGTGCATGTCGTTTTTGGAGTTTAATGTTTATGCAGGGATTTAGCGTTGAATGCAAGACTTTCGGGATAAGTTCATCAAGCACCTCATGACAAGACTTTGAAGCCCTGAACAAGTCATGCAATGAAGTAAAATTAACTCCAAGAAGCCGGGGACTTGATCCGAGAAGACGACATACTCCGGGGACCCGACCGTAAAAGTGCGTCGAATCTTCCAAGACAAGGAGTTGAGTCCAATTCGGAGAGAAACCGACGACATGGACCCGTATGCGAAGGGGGAAACATCCGGAAGCAAGGGAACCGACCTCGGGCAAAGGAGCCCGCGGGGCCGGGCCTAAATGGGCCCCGGGCCGGCCGGCCCGGTCCGGTCGGCCCGAGCCCATTTAGGGCCCAAATCCGACGTCCTTTGCCCTAGCCGCCAATCGGGCTATTTATAGTCCCCCGACCGAGAGCCACGCGAGAAGATTTCGTCTTCGGCCGCCGAGAAGCAGAGAAGAGAGGGACACCATCTAGGAGAGGAGAGGGTCGAGCTAGTTGACTAGGGTTGCCCTAGCCGACGTGGGAACCTTGCAAGGAAGACCACGTCGGAGTTCCCGAGCTAGAAGCAAGATCAAGGAAGGATCCCGGTGGTGATCTTGTGTATGTATCATTGTTATAGTTGAATTATCAAGTTGAATCTTTTCTCAGCGATCAAGTGTTTCCTCGAAGATTTCGTTTTTCGATCGGCTTGCTTATTCCAATTCTATTCTCGAGATAGATTACATAGGGTGTTCTTGTAGCCGCGGTGGCTAGAGGTACACGCCGGATCTTCCGAAAGAATCTCGACTTGTCTTTTGACTCGCCCTAAGCTCCCCGCATGAATAGGGATACGTTGTGACAGAACGGGGGTCTCGAAAGGCGGATGTTTTCGGATTTGGACGGGAAACCACGATTTAAAGAGGCTTTTATTAAGATTCGATTTGCTACTTCTTCTCTTGCTTGGAACTTCAACAAAAGGCTTACCCCGATCCCTCTAGATCGGTTTATCTACCCAATCTTACTTTGTTTTCTCCGGTTTTTAGTAGATTAGATCTGTTTTGTGTCTTTTACTTAGATGCATTAGGTTCTTTATCGAAGATTGCGCTTATTTGGCTTTAATAGATTAAGTCTTGCGTCACACATTTGTTCCACGGATTCGATACCTTGGGTTCACCACTCGAGGGAAGAAGGGTCCCTTGACTACGACGGGAGACTTGTACGCTTGCGAGTCACGAACGAACTTTGATACAAACATTAACCGTCAACGGACATCCAAAAGCAGTCGACCCTTTCCGCGGAGGAACGCACCCATCCGCTTGCTCCACATCCGGTAGTTCTTGCCATCGAAGTGTGGAGGACCCGAACCCCGTTCTCGGTACGCCATCCTTGGATCTTAGACTGGTTAGAGTCAACAAAGACCCGAACCGGCTCTGATACCACTTGAAGGACCGATTAGGCGACCAGAGAGGGGGGGGGGGAGTGAATGGGAGCCGATAAAAATTCTTCTCGAGGGAGATTGAAACTCCGACAAGACGAACTAGCTCGGTCGAACCCCCCGAAATCACACGCTCCGCACTTCTACCTCCCGTTTGCCAAAACCACGTATCCACCGGAGTGCTACCGGTCCTAGGAACAAACTCTACCAACAAACCACAACACACACGCAAGACCGACAACGGAAACAACTCGAAAGTCGAGCTAACCGTAGGGGGCGGTTAGACCAGGTATAGGGGGCGGTTAGACCGCCTCCACCTGGCAACCAAGAGATCCTCCGAAAACGCCTCTTCCGAGCACCAAAACACACCACGGTTTCACCAACAGAGATCTCTGGTCAAGTCCATGCTAGCTACCAGAAAATCTTGGCGAAAACCAAAACTTCACCCAAGGGCCTAGGGGCGGTTAGACCAGCTACCTGGGGCGGTCTAACCTCCTGTACCCAGCAACGAACCCCGACCAAGAACACCTAGCAAACAGCACGAGAACGACCCCAAATTTCACCCAGACACTCCTCCGATCAAGGTGAACAAACTCACAGAGGAAAATCCGGCGAAACAAAACTTTTACCCGGAACACCCGGGCGGTTAGACCGCCCCCCGTAGGCGGTTAGACCGCCTCTTCCGTAAAACGAACCCGCGGGTCAAACCTCAACTTCCTCGCGCCCGATCTCCCGAATCACTCCACGGATTGCGGCCAAACTTCGGGAATAGCCGGGTTACCTCCCGGGCAACCTCTACCTCAAAGGAATCGACCCGAAACGCTCACAATCAAGAGGAATCGAAGAAATCGCTTCTCTAGGTCAAGAACTCACCCAACTCGAGAAATCACCAAATCGAGTCCGATTCAAAGGGGATTTGGGGGCAAAGTCACCAGCCAAAGAGGCACAAGAACCTCATACGTGACACCCACCAAAAACCCCAAGAAATCGTCCTCAAAACACCGCCAAAAAGAGCTCCGAAAATCAACACCAAAGAGACGGGAAAACCACCATGATGAACAACGCCAAACCTTCTATACATGCCATGAATGGTTCGTACAAGGTCTAGCTTGCCACCCAAACATCCATCCCTCTCTCTAGATCTCACATGAAGCTCTCAAGCTAGCCTTCTAAAATCCTAAGGAAAATGGAGAACGAAAATGGAAAAACCAAATGAGCTAGGGTTCCAAGAGTTGGCTGCCATCCACCCCTCTAATAAGTATATATGGAGGCACCCAAAAGACTAAACTACCCTTCACTAATAACTAGGGATACATGCCCCTCAAGGGCGGATTTGGAATTCTTGATGTCTTCACCATCGGACGGATGCCCGGCGACCGCACCCTGCGTAGCCTCGAAGCAAGCCTTGCGATCCTGACGAGTGTCCTCCGCTTCGAAGCTTCTCGGCGCCAGCGGCCAGGGCTGTCAAACCGCCCCCTGGGCGGTTAGACCGGCCCCAGGGATCTGACCGGCCCCAGGCAGTCTGACCGCCCCTCCTGGGCGGTTGAACCGGCCTGGGTGGCCGCTGTCGGTGTTTTAGACCGGCAACCTACTACGGGGAGTACCCGAAGTAGATGAATGTGACTCGCCGAGATCGGTAACTCGAAGGAAGAGACACGTGGCACACAATTTAGACAGGTTCGGGCCGCGAGGTGCGTAATACCCTACGTCCTGTATGCTGCGTAGATCTGGATTGATAGGGCACGATTACACGATGGTGCAATTATGCGCCGTGAGTTGTATGAGAGGAGATTGGATGAGGAGATCGGTCCCTGCCTCGCCTTATATAGTCCGGGAGGCAGGGTTACAAGTCGGAGTAGGAAGAGAGTACTAGCCGAGTACGTCCAGGAGTCCTCTATACAGTGCGGAACATGTACAGCTTCCTAACCGAGTACTACTCCTGTGTAGTCCTTGTGCTCCACGCCTTCAGATGCCGTGTAGCGCAAGCCGGTAGTCCCGGGGGCCCACCGAGTAGTCGGTCCCGGTACCCACCGGGTAGTGGGCCCAGGGAGGTCCATACGACAAGCCTCCGAGTACTTTGTAGTCGAGAAGGATAGCTTCAAGTAGTCTTGACGGCCTTAACGAGTAGTCCTCAAGCGTCCCTGAGCGCTACAAGTCAAAAGTCCTCAAGAGTAGTCGAAGCATCCCGAGGCCGGAATGTACTCCGCTCGATGTTTGAGCAATCTTGAAGTCTTCTCGAGTAGTCCCAAGCGTCCTTGAAATCCGCCTTCGAAGGTCCTCAAGAAATGCCGGTCTTGTCTTGAAGCCGGAGCCGTCATGGAGGCGCGATTTGCGAACCGCACTCCACATGGAGTAGCCCCCGAGCCTCGAGCCGCGGGCTCGGCTTAGGGTCCATCCGAAATCTTGGCAAGATAATCCCGAAAAATCCGAGAGAGAAAAAACCGAAGGACACGTGGCACGGAGCCCCCGAGCCTTGAGTCGAGTACTTTCTCTCGAATTGAAGGGTCTTCTTGGAGAATGTGTCCTGAGATGCTCTTGAGACTAGCCGCGTCCCAGGTAGTCGAGTAGAAGTAGCCGAGCCCCCGAGGTGAGGCGCGTCGACTAGTAGAATACGAAGAGTCACGCGCAGCCGCTGAGTCAGCCGCGCGTGGACTTATCCAGCCGCCCGTTGCGGAGGCGATTTGGCTTATAAATAAGAGCCAAAACCCTTAGGGTTTTTCACCCAAGTGAGCTGCAGTCATCTTCACTTGAATCTTGAAGTAGGTCCACTCCCAGCAGCCTGCTGCCGCCGTAGTAGATCTGAGCGCATCGCCACCCGAAGCCTTTAGGGTAGCCCCGAGCAGATGCGAGTGAAAACTCCGTGCACTTGGAGAATGAAGCCGTCGCCGTCGAAGACGTCCAAGGCCGGCGGGAAGAAGAGAGGCCGTGCAGAGGCCGCCGCGGCCGCCACTAGAGCAGCGCCGCCTCTGTCTCCACCGCTCGCTGATCCAAGCCGTGAGTGGAAGAAATCGAAGGTCAAGACGGAGGACCTGCTGACCCTGTTGAACAGCGGGTTCATCAGGGAGAAGGAAATCGACATGTGGAGATCCGCCGCAGGAGATCCTTATCCGATGGAGAAAGCCGAAGACGAGATCCCGATGTTCTCGCGCTTCGTGGAGCGCGGTCTTGCGCTCCCAGCAAGCGACTTCTTCAAGGGGCTGCTCAGGTACTACGGCATCGAGTACCTCAATCTGAACCCCAACGGCATCTTCCATACGTCTGTCTTCGTCCATTTCTGCGAAGCCTTCCTGGGGATCAAGCCGCACTGGGTGCTCTTCCGGAAGTTCTTCCGCGTCAAGCGCGACCCGGCACCTCCAACCCTAGAGTAGTTGGAGGGGCCGGAATCCAGCTGAGGGAGGACGCCGCGGAGCAGTACCTGGCGTACAAGCTCGTGGACTCCAACACCGACTGGAAGACGAGATGGTTCTACATCACGAACCACCATCCTGAACTACCGAAGCCGAGCGGACGGCAGCCCAGGCACCAAGATTGGTGGAACACGGAACCCACCATGCAAGAAGGGATCCAGCTCCCCGAGCTGCTAGCACGCATCAAGACTCTCAAGGATGCGGGACTGAGGGCCGAGCACGTGGCCTTCAGTTTCATGAAGCGCAGGATCCAGCCGCTGATGGCGCGGGATACGATGGGCTTCGAGTACACCGGCGACGACGACACGTCGCGGATGCCGGGGGGCGAGCTGGACGACAACGACATCGTCGAAAGGTTGTCGAGGATCTTCAAGGACATGCCGCCGTACACGGCGTGTCCGGTCGAGGAGTACTCCGCCGCGCGCCCGCCCAACGAGGTGAGTAGTCGTACCCCCTCGTCGAGTAGTGAGTACTCGTAGTGAAGTTGCTGACGCCTTGTGTCTGTGCGCAGGATGATGTGAAGCGGTTCGTCTCCGAGCCGCAACCGCCACCGAGCGAGATCGAGATCCCGGCGGAGGGGAAGGTGAAGGAGCGCCGCGAAGTCGGCGAAGGTGACGACACCGTCATCGTGGAGGATACCTCCGATGACGACGACGAAGACGAAGAGACTCTCCAGGACCGCTTCCAGCTGCGGTCGAGGTTTAGCCGTCCGGGCTTGCCTCATGTACCACTTGTTCAAGACCCTCCGGCTAGCCTGGAGGCTAGCCTTGCTGCGCCGCCACGGAAGCCGCGCAACCCCACCAAGAAGCGGGTGGCGAAGAAAATGAAGGTCTCAGAGACCACGCCTCCGGAGGTAAGTCATCTTGAGGAGAGTAGTCGAGTACCCGCTGTTCGAGTACATTGCTGACGAGTAATCTTCCTTTGTGTGCAGGAGGTGCCGCCAACGGAGCCCGTCGAAGAGGGCGACGAGGGCGTGTGGGACACAGTGGGGGAACCGGCTGGAAGCCGAAGTCCAGCCCCCACTGTCGAGGAACTCCCGCGCGGTGGAGCGCCGGCCCCCGCTCCCGGCGGAAAGCGAGAGGACCCGTGGCCGCCACCGTTGAAGAGATGGTGACCTCGGGAGCGGAAGGTGAGGGTGCGCGGCCGCCGCCGCCGTGGAAGAGGCAGTAGCCGAAGAGGCGGAGGAGGAGGCACCCGCCGAGGGTGGACCGGTTGATATTGCCGGCATCCTCGGTGCTCCGCCGTGACCATCGTCCGGTCGAGCTTGTAAGTACCATGTCCTTACGAGTAGTACTAGCTGCAGTAGTCGATGAGTGCCTGACGACCTTCTGTGAACACTTCTGCAGAAAATCCACCGATCTAAGCTGGGATGGGGAAGAGCCCTCGACAGCGGAGGCGGAAGAAGCTGCGCCGCCCGTCGGGGAGGTCGCTCCCAGAGCCCAGGCCGCGACCGAGCCCCCGGCTACCGAAGCGCCGCTGCCAGAGGCGGTCGTAATCGAAGGTGAGTACCCTTCTTGAAGTTGTAGAGCTCCGGGATGAGTAGTCGTAGGCACTGATGCGCGTGTCGTTTGCCGGCAGGCGCTGAAGGAGGTGAGATCCCTGCAGGGGTGCCCATGCAGGAGTTGACGCCAGAGGCCCCAGAGGCTGCAGAAGGAGCACCCGATCCCGTGGTGGAAGTCGTCGAGAAGTCCACCGGGGGAGAGGCGGTCACCACGTCGCCAGGAGGTTGCCCTGGAGGTGGCTATCCGCTCCCCCGAGATCCAAGACGCGGAGCCCATCCGGTCTGCGCCGATGACGGAGGCTACGTCGAGTAGCCGCGGCGGGATTGAACTTCTGGCCGACGACCTCGTAGAGCCGGCGATGGTGGCGCAGCACCTGGAGGCGATGCGGCGAGCCGAACAGTGGATGAAGGTACGTAGTCGTAGCCTCCCGAGTAGTCAATCCTTTGCGTTGAGTACTCTTTCTTGACTTGAGCTTGTCTTGTGCAGGACGTCGCGGAGCGATCTCGCGAGAAGTCGAATCTGCTGCAAGGTTACGGCGACACCGTGCTCCGAGCCGAGGCCCTGGAGGAGCAGCTCGTGAAGTCGCGGAAGCACGCGGCTTCCATGCAGTCGAAACTCGATGCCGCCTTCGCCAAGTACCACAACGACGCGATGGAGCTGCAGGCGAAGGGCGACGAGTTGGTGCGGAAGAACAAAGGCCTCCGCAACAAGAATAAAGGTATGTCCCTTGACTTGTCGGGTACTTGTTGGAAGTCGTCAATCCTCTGACCCGTTGCTATGTTCCCATGTCGCAGAACTCGAGGACCAAGTGGAGCAGCTGAAGGCCTTGGAGGTCAGCATGAAGAACCTCTTCTACCGGGAGCAAGAAGCCCGCCAGGTACTTGAGCTCGACTACAAGGAGCTCGCCTTCGAGTGCGAGAAGCACATGGAGCTGCGGATTGCCTCTGACAGAGATCTCGTCAACTGCTACAAATCTTTGCAGAAGTTGAATGAAGATTGCGAGGCGCTCCGGGCCCAGCTGAAGGACCTTGAAGAGGCTGCTCTCCCGATCGCGAGGCTTCTGGTGCCGCACCCGGGTGGCCCCAAGATCGCCCCTCTGGCGGATCGACTTCGTGAGGCACCAAGCCGGCTGGCCGCCTATGTCAAGCACATGGCCAAGTCGATCCCGAAGCAAGTCCTGGCCTTCATGAAGTCATACTTCCCGAAGGCTCCAGTGGAGGTGGTCGCCGGCGGGGTAGCCGCCAACTGCTCGGATGAGCAGTACGCAGAGCTGTTGGAGCAGATGGCTCCTATCGCGGAGCAGGTAGCCGAAAAGCTAAACCTCCAGTAGCCCTGCATAGGTAGCTAGTAGCCACAGTTGTACGAAAGCACTTGTAATGAATTATTCATATATCAATGAAATGGAATTTTCCAGCAATGAGTACTCGTAACCGCGATCTCAGAGTGCGGAGCGTCCATCATGGAGTAGGTGCGAGTAGTAGTACTCGGCTTAGTAGTCCCGTCGTAGGGAGCAGAACAGTAAACAAGTTGATGAATAATCAAGCTTTATTACTGAAGAAGTACACCTGGGTGGCCAGGGCCGTAGTTACAAGTAGTCGCCTGGACCCGGAGGCCGCTTACAGCTAAGTGGCGCTGGAGCGGGTAGCCGCTTGCAGCTGGTGATCCGTAGGTAGCCGTGTGGGCTGGATCGCAGATCCGTAGGTAGCCGCGCAGGGCTGAATCTTGGAGTGTGGTCTCTTGGTAGACCGCTGCTAGAGTCCTTGACGCTCGTCGCAGCCCAGGGTCCGTAGGTAGCCGCGCGGGCTGGATCCTGGAGGAGAGTAGTCCGGAGACTTGAAGCCAGGACCCGGAGGGTCGCTTGCGGCAAGGGGTGTTGATGTAGTCGTGTAGACTTGAACCCCGGGGTAGTCGTGTAGACTAGGCGTAGAATCGACAGAGTTGGTCGACATTCCACGAGTTGTTGACGTCTTCGCCTTCAAGTGTTTGGAGGCGGTAGGAGCCGGCCCGGTCACCTTAGCCACGGTGAAGGGGCCTTCCCGGGGGAGAGCCGAGCTTGTGGAGTCCTTTCGTGTTCGGATACGGCGGAGGACAAGATCTCCAACGTTGAAGGAGCGTTCCTTGACGTTGCGATCATGGTAGCGTCGGATACCCTCCGGGTACCTTGCCGATTGGACGAGGGCGGCGCGGCCGAGCTTCTTCGAGGCCGTCGATATCAACTCGTCTGTCGTCTTCCGAGACGCCTTCGTCGTAGTGCTCCACCGCCGGCGAGTTCCATATGACGTCGGCGGGGAGGATGGCTTCGCAGCCGTAGACCGAGAAGTAGGGGGATTGCCCCCGTTGGCTTGGATGGTTGAGTCCGCGGCCCCCGCAGTGCGTTGGGTAGTTCCTTGATCCACTTGCCCCCTTTTGAGTTAGCAGCGTCGTGTAGCCGCTTCTTGAGGGCGTCGAGCACCATCCCGTTGGCGCGCTCGACTTGTCCGTTGGCCCGTGGATGGGCGACTGAGACGTATCTGACGTCGATTCCGCTGTTCTCGCAGTACTCCCAGAACTGGTGGTTGTTGAAGTTGGACCCCAGGTCTGTGATGATGCGGTGGGGTAGCCCGTAGCGGTGTACGAGTTCATCCAGGAAGTCGAGTACTCTGTCAGCCTTGGGGCATGTGACCGGCTTGACCTCGATCCACTTGGTGAACTTGTCGATAGCCACCAGAACCCTGTTGAATCCTCCTGGCGCAGTTGGCAGTGGCCCAATCATGTCGAGCCCCCAGCAGGCAAAGGGCCAGGTTGGTGGTATGGTGACTAGCTTGTAGGCTGGGACGTGTTGCTGCTTGGCGAAGAACTGACATCCTTGGCACCTTCTGACGAGTTCTTCGGCATCGCCCAGGGCTGTGGGCCAGTAGAAAGCTCGCCGGAAGGCCTTGCTGACCAGCGTGCGTGAAGACGCGTGGTTGCCGCAGACGCCCTTGTGGATCTCCTCCAAGATATCCTTGCCTTCTTCACGAGGGACGCACTTCATGAGTACTCCAGAAGATGCGCCCCGCTTGTAAAGCTTGTCTCCGACGAGGACGTAAGACTTGGCGCGGCGGACGAGTTGTTCGGCCGCGTTCTTGTCGGAGGGGACCTTCTGCTCGCTGAGGTAGTCGATGAAGGGTTGCCTCCAGTCCACGTCGATCATCATGACCTCCTGCCCAGCTGGTGGATGAGCTGGTACAGTGGTCGGTGGCGCCGGCTCCGGGATGGATGGCGTGTGAAGCTCATGGACGAAGACGCCCGCGGGTACTTGTGCGCGGGTGGATCCAAGCTTCGAGAGGACGTCCGCTGCGACGTTGTTGTCGCGGACGATGTGATGGAACTCGAGACCATAGAATTTGTTCTCGAGCTTGCGGACTTCTAGGTAGTAGGCGTCCATGTTCTCCTTGTTGCGGTCCCAGGACTTGTTGACTTGGTTGATGACCACTGTGGAGTCGCCGTAGACTAGTAGCCGCTTGATGCCCAGTGAAGCCGCGAGGCGGAGCCCGTGAAGGAGAGCTCCGTACTCGGCTTCGTTGTTTGAGACCTTCCAGAAGATCTGCAGGACGTACTTGAGTTGTTCGCCCGTTGGAGAAATCAGGAGTACCCCTGCGCCTGCGCCCTCGAGGTTGAGTGAGCCATCAAAGTACATCACCCAATGCTCTGGTCGCACGGTGGGGGTAGGTAGTCGGTTCTCCCGCCACTCGCCATGAAGTCGACTAGTGCTTGCGACTTGATGGCCGTGCGTGGCTTGAAGTCGATGGTGAGGGCGCCGAGCTCGACGGCCCCACTTGGAGATTCTTCCGGTGGCGTCTTGGTTCCTCGGGATGTCGCCGAGCGGGTAGTCGGTGACGACGGAGACCGAGTACTCCCCGAAAGTAGTGTCGTAGCTTCCGCGAGGTGATGAGTAGAGCGTACGGGAGCTTCGCACGGGCCGGTAGCGAGCCTTGGACTCGATAGAACCTCGCCGACGAAGTAGACTAGGCGCCGGACCGGATAGGCGTGGCCGTCTTCCTGCCGCTCGATAACGATGGCGATCGACCACGTGAGTAGTCGCGGCTAGGTAGAGCGAAGAGGCCGCTCGCCCTTGTGAGGAGCCGTGAGGATTGGCGGCTTCGACAGGAAGTCCTTGAGCTGAGCAAGGGCTTGATCCGCCTCTGGAGTCCACACAAACTTCTCGTGATGCTTGAGTAGTTTGAAGAAGGGGAGGCCCCGTTCTCCTAGCCTCGAGATGAATCTGTTCAACGCCGCCATGCACCCCGTCAGCTTCTGGACGTCCTTGATGCTCGTGGGAGCTTTAATTTTGGTGATGGCGGAGATCTTCTTGGGGTTGGCTTCGATGCCGCGCTGGCTGATGATGAAGCCGAGTAGTTTGCCCGAAGGGACGCCGAAGACGCACTTGTTCGGGTTGAGCTTCCAGCGGTACTCGCGTAGCGATGCGAAGGTCTCTTCAAGGTCGTCGATGAGGGTAATGGAGTCCCTGGTTTTGACAACTACGTCATCCACGTAGGCCTTGACGTTCTTGTTGAGTTGCCGCTTGAAGCAGGCCTGGATGGCCTGTTAATATGTAGCACCGGCGTTCTTCAGCCCGAATGACATGGTCGTGTAGCAGTACGCGCCAAACGGGGTGATGAACGCGGTCTTTTCCTGGTCTTCCTCCTTGATTGCGATCTGGTGGTACCCGGAGTAGCGTCGAGGAAGCAAAGCGAGTCGCGGCCCCGCCGTGGAGTCGATGACTTGATCAATCCGCGGCAACCCGAAGGGGTCCTTGGGGCAGTGCTTGTTGAGGTCGGTGTAGTCAACGCACATCCTCCACTCGTTCGAGTTCTTCTTGCGGACAAGGAAGGGGTTGGCGAGCCACTCAGGATGGAAGACTTCTCGGATGAAGCCGGCTGCGAGTAGCTTGGCGAGCTCCTTCTTGATGGCGTCCCGTCTGTCGTCGGCAAAACTTCGGAGGTGTTGTCGCTTGGGGGTGGCCTTTCGATCGACGTTGAGGCAGTGCTCAATCAGCTCCCTGGGCACTCCTGGCATGTCCGCTGGCTTCCACGCGAAGATGTCGCGGTTAGCCCGAAGGAAGCTGATGAGCGCGTCTTCCTTTTTGGGGTCGAGGCCGGCCCTGATGGTGGTGGTCTTCTGGGGTCGCCTGTGCCAAGGTCGACCGTCCTTTCTCCAACGATAAGCTACTTTCCTTATCTGAAAAGCTCTGCACTTGAACTTCCTCGAACGACGTGTTGGCTACGATCATGCAAGAAAACATACAATAAATAAACAATACATCAAACATTACCAAAAGACTAAAACAAGCTTTTAGAAATGACGGGCTCGGAGAGACGATCGCGTGGACACCAAGAACGCGTAAAACGGAGCTAGGATGGAAAAGATATGGCTGAAACAAGATTCAGGGACTAAATTGTAAAAGAACTGGAAGTTTAGGGGGTTTTCTGCAAGATTTCAGGGACCTAAACATAAATATGTGTGAAACTAGAAGGTCTAACATGTAAAAGGTCAAAGGGTAGGCTATTAAACAGGAAACCTAAGAGA
Organism: Cenchrus americanus; assembly: GCA_947561735.1. Taxonomy (NCBI): domain Eukaryota; kingdom Viridiplantae; phylum Streptophyta; class Magnoliopsida; order Poales; family Poaceae; genus Cenchrus; species Cenchrus americanus. The sequence goes on from OX387244.1 coordinate 10,665,672, forward strand.
TCAGGGGCCTAGATATAAAAATCAGGACCTAGTTGTAAGGCTTTTATATAGGTGGAAGGATATATTTGTGAATTCTGAAATCTCGGGGTCCTTTTTGCAAAACCGCCAAGGCAGCCGGCGGGTGAGCTATGATGGCGACACGTGGCGGCTTGTGGTTGGCTGGCGCTGACGCAAGCGATGACGTGGCGATGACGTCAGCGGTGCACCGGCGCGGTGCACCCGGTCCACCGGTCCACCGTGGACCGGTCCAAGGGTTACGAATCGCTTTTAATCTGGGCCGTAGATTTCTATCGGACGGGCCGGCGCCGCCGGTGGCGGCGCGTGCGGCGGCGGGCGGACGGCGGCGGCGGCGCCAAGCGGCGGCGGCGGCGGCGGGCTCGCCGGAGAAGGCGGGAATGCGCTCCCGTGCCTCAAATCGCAAAGAAAAGATACCGGAGGGAGAGGGGGAAGATGTGGAGGCTCACCGGGGGCTTGAAGGGGTGGGAGCGGCGCCGGAGGAGGAGATCGGGGCGGCGGCGCTCCGGCGGCGGTCGGTGCTCCGGTGTGGCGGCGGCTCGCGGTGAGGGAGGAGAGGGAGGGAGCGGTGTGGTTTGGAGAGGGAGCTCTGTGCTTCTTATATAGGGCTGGGAGAGGAGCCGAGGGGGCGCGGTGAGGCGGTGGCGTGGGAGCTCGCCGGCCGGCCATTAATGGCGGCTCGGTGCGGCGGTTTCGGGGAGTGGAAGGGCCGGGCAGTGGAGTGGGGCGGCGGCGGTGCCTTGATGGCGAGGGGAGGAGGCGGACGGGCGCGGGGAAGCGGGGGAGGCGCGCGGGGGTGCGGGAGCCGGCGGCGGCGCGCGGGAAAGGGGGGGCGGCGGTCCCGAGGAAGAAGGAGATCCCGACAGGTGGGCCCCACCTGTCGGCGAGAGGGAGAGAGAGGAGAGAGAGAGGGAGGCGGCGGGGTGGGCCGCGTGGGCCGAAAGTTGTTGTGGGCCGGCGGGTTGGGGTGGGTGGATAGGTTAGTTTTGTTTTTTTTCTTCTTTTTTTTTCTTTTCAAATCCATTTTCAAACCTTTTAAATTCAAACTTTTTCATCTTTTCAAATTGAAATTTTAACACAAATTTATTCAAATATTTTAAGACTTTTAGAAAACCTTTTAAACAACTTTTCAACCATTCAAACTTTCATTTTTTCATTTTTTTTTAATTCAAACTTTACACCAATTTTCACAATTATTTTTAAGGACTTTTCACAAAAAAATTTTTTAAGACTTTTAAAATCACACCACAAACAAAACTCATGCATTTCAACATGATGCACAATCACTTGTTTGATTCTAATTATTAAATGTTGTTTAATTTGATTAGAGGCAAATTTATTTATTCCAAATTTATTAAATCCTTAGAAAATAAAACTAAACCATGTTGCTAACAATATTTTATTGTGATGGAATTTTCGGGTGTTACAGTATATAAAACAACCAAGCCAACTATGTGCAAAACATGTATACACAAAGAAACATCACGAGGACAACAAAATGCAATGCATGCAAATAAATAAATATGAGCATGAACATGATGGTGGTTCTAAAAAGAAAACTAAACTTAGATTAATAACCACAAGTTGATCATCATAAGATGGTGCCATTCTTTATTCTCTCTAAGAAAGTAGTAAAAATATAAAGGAACGGGTTGCCTCCCGAAAAGCGCTTCATTTAAAGTCATAGAGCTCGACTTTCTCACATACCTTCTTTTCGTTGCATAGCCATGGACCTTCATGCAAGATGAAAAGGTACCAATGCAGCTTTAATTTACTTCCCATGTTGTGCTTGATCACTTATAGAAGACTTGCCCAAAGCATCCTTTTGTTTCATCGTTATCTCCTTCTCTATCATCCTTCGGTGCTGCCTTCACTCTATTATTTTTTTTAATGTTCAGAACAGAAAGTATACTCAAGCTCTACTCCATTACATAGTGCACAAAATTTCCTTTCCAACGAGTCTTCATTTGCTCAAATCGGACTCCGGACAAGAGAGTTACGTCCGTTTTACTTCGGCGATGAAATCTGTCCTGAAATTTCAGAACGCGCAACGCTCAATGTTCCATAACTCCTTGCACGGGTCTTCAAACTTGTTGGTTCTTGATGCGTTGGAATGGTAATTTTATGGAGCTTCTAAATATCTCATTTTCTTCATTTGTACACCTCTGAACAAGCTCTCAAATTGATGAAGACAGCAGCATCCATCGCGGGATTCGGAGAGGTTGATGATTTATCTTGCAACTCTTTTAGGCATGGCTTCTTTTTTCATTATTCAAGCCTTGTCTACATGGTTAGTGATAATTGGGCCTTTCCCTACATATGATTCTTTAAGGTCATTAGCTTGACCAAGCGCAAAGCATGATCGAGATTTACAAAACTTATTGTAAACATACGCGTCCATAATTAACACCACATGTGAATTGTAGCAACAAGTCAAGGTGTAAATAAAAGAAGCATATGTTTCATGCATAGCACTTAGCTCATCATTAGGCAAAGGTTCTTTAGGTGGGAGATTAATTGGATCAAACTTAAATGTTTCCTCTTTTTCATTCTCAAGAAAATCTAGCCTATCAACATGATCACTATTGGAACAAGGCATAGACATTAAACTATCATTCATACTATTGGTTGAGCATGAGTATTTAAATTTATCAACACCAATACCAATAATATCTTGAGATTTCAGCACGTACCTTGGCCTTAGAGATTTTCAACAAGAGTGATATTTGGTTCATCAAGCGGTGTTGAAGGCGAATCGATCTCAACAAGTGTAGTTGCCTCTTTATCACCATCTTGCAATTTCTTCAACTCATCATGTGGAACATGTAATCCTTCAACTATGTACGCATTCATCTCTTCTTTGAAGTCTTCTTTATCAACCAGATCTTCATCTTCAAGGACTTGTATGTTGCTTTCTTTATCTTCCATGTACCACATGTCATCAAGATCGCTCATTGTTGATTCACTCTTTCCTTCATCCTTGAGTACTTCCATGTCTTGATTTGCTAGTGTGTAGGCTTCAATAGCACACAAGCTATCATCTAGCTTGAGTCCTATCTCCTCCCATTTATCCTTTGAGTCACTAGGCTCATCACGGTTGTACTCTTCTCTTCCTTCATCATAAATCTTTGAGTTGTCAAACCGGTCGATCCATCCTTCATCTCCTTCTTCTCTTTCTTCTTCAAACATCTTTTGGATCGACTCTCCACTCATCCCTTGATCAAATATATCTTCAATTAGTTTGGCAACGTGTCGGCGTTCCTCCTTCCTTCGGTAGTTGATTAGTGGGGCGAAATCAACTTGAACCCAACTGGATTGCTTGAACTCCGCCAATGGTCTAGCATTCCACATACTTCGGCCTACATTCATGTTAGTTTCAACATTTTTAACATCCGAAATGACTTCTCTTACCTTGGGAAGTGGATCTTCACTTTCTTGTATGGTCGGTTCATCTTCCTTGACCTTCGGTTCATCTTTTTCAGAAATTTCAGCAAGCACCTTGGGCTTGATTTTGTCATTTTGCTCCTCTCGACAACATCTTTGCCAATCTCGTATTGTTCTTTGTCCATTGCTTATCCTTTGTAAGATTTGTGCGGCTTCACCAATTGTTTTATCCATTATATCACCGCCTGCACACATGCTTACAAAACGAGACGAGTTAGGGGTTAGTGAAAAATAAAAGGTATGCAACATCAAGTCACCGGAAAATCCCAAGTTCGGGCCTCGCTCAAGTAGTTCATTAAAACGGTCCCATGCTTGATCAATTCCTTCATCCTCTCCTTGCTTGAAAGTGAGCACTTGCCTCCTTAATTCTTGGACCTTGTTTATGGGAAAGAACATCAAAATAAACTTCTTCACTAGCTCATCCCAATTTCCTTTTGCTTCAATGGACGCAAGTGTGTACCATCTTCGCGCTTCATCTTCGAGAGAGAATGGAAAAAGATTCCACTTGAACCAAGCGGCCGGAACTCCTTTTTGTTGCACCGTGTTGCATAACATCGTGAATTCCTTAATGTGTCTATATGGGTTGTCATCCTCCAATCCTCTAAATGGTTTTGTCGCCACTAACTTGATGATTCCAGGCTTCACTTCATAGTGGGTTGTAGCAAACGTCAAATCTGATTTTTGCATCTCAATGTCTTCCATTGACGGCATTGCTAGCTCCCTTAGCGACATCTCTTTGTCTTCCAATGGTGAGGTGAACAAATCCATCTAGGCACAAGAAAAGTAGAAAGAAAAACAGAAAATATTTTTTTCTTTTTTTTAGAAAATAAGGGTTAGGTGTTAGTAATCAACAAAATTAATACTAGATTAAACGTAGCAAACTGGCTTGCTCCCCGGCAACGGCGCCAGAAAAAGGGGGCTTGTTGACGGATAAAAGATGTATCCCTCTACGATCCGCAAGCGTACGGACCCCACACCTTTTTCACCACGGGATTCCCAAGGTTCTTGTCAATCCGCGGAGCAAGGGGATTACTAGCGCTTAACCAAGTACTAATCTAGTTGAATGGAAAACCTTTGAAAGAGAGTATTAATCTAAAAGATAAAGACAATCTAGCCTAAGTTAATCTAAGTTAAGTTGATCAAACAAATCTAGGGTTAAACTAGATGATAAAGGGGTGAACACAAGAGAGTGAGCAAGAAAGATAAGCGTTCCCTCCCTAGGATCTAGGATAACATGGTATGCATCTACTACACGAAAGCGGTAAACCAATCTACCGGGGGTTGTGACCACGGTTTCGCCCTTTCCCTCCTCTCGTATCGTCACTACGCGAAGGTATTCATGACTAGACCTATGATGGACACGGTATGTTGATGGAATCTATGGGAGTAGCGGATATCATACGCCCGAAAAACAGGCTAGCTAACCTTAATCATCAAAGCATCATCAACATGAAAACAATAGATTGAAACCACAAATCAAGTAGCGATCACATAGCATGTATCCATCTAATCCTAGGGATGAACGGAGACATTACCCCATCATCTTACATGGATTGAAGCACATAGGGGTGATGGAGACTCCGGAGAACGTCGTCGATGAAGATGGCGGCGATGGAGCTTGGGAACACTCCTAGGCCAGTGGCTTGGAGTCCTCCTCTTGCTTCCTTCTCTCCGCCGGCGTTGATCCTTGCGACGAGCTCATCTAACTCTCTCCCTCATCTCGCGGAGGCGGTTTTCTGGTGATTGGCGTCGGTAGGATGATTTGTTCGATGTGTCGGTCGACGGCGGCGGAGGGAATAAATAGATGAACATCTAGGGCAAAGGGGGGTCCGAACCGACCCCGGAGTGGGCTGGGCCAGTCGGCCCAGGCCGGCCCAGGCCCACTTCGGCCAGGTTCGGCCCCGGTTTCCTCCCCGGTTGCTTCTCGCGTGATCCCTTATTCGTGTGCACTTGCATGTGGGCCTTTGACGTCGTTTCCTTCACGGTTAAGGCTTGAATCCTTGCTATGCAAGCTTCGCTGTTTTCTGGTTGAGTCCCTGAAGACTTGCACGTTGACGCTTCGGTCCTCGGGTCATTTGGAGTCATGTTCATCGCGTGTCTTGACTCTTGTCGGGCTTCATGATCTTCTTCCAAAGTGCTTGGTGAACTTATCCCGAAAGTCTCCTCATTAGCGTAGATTTCCTACGTAAACAACAAACTCCAAAATCGACATGCAAGTGTGAACTTGTTATATCATTAGTATGCCTAGTGGCCGGTTAGTTGCAAATCATAATCGAAACCAATGTATAACAAGTACTCTAGGTTGACGGAAATTCACCGTCAACAACGGGGCCCTCGACCGGCCCCTCGAGGCCCGGGGGTGTTCGATGACATGCTGAAGAAGCCATGTCCTTATCACAAGACCCCAGTGAACCACACCCTTGAGCAGTGCGATATGCTCAAGAAGTTCTATGGCCGCGCCGCCGCGAAGGAGGCAGAGGCCAAGAAAGACGGAGGAGATGGCGACGCCGGCGGCTTCCCCGCCGTGGAAAATGTGTTCCTCATCTTTGGGGGGCCAACCGTCGACATGTCGACACGCCAACGTAAGAAGGAGCGGCACGAGGTCCTCGCCGCAGAGAAGGCGCCTCCCTCCTTCATCAATTGGTCGGAGGACGCCATCACCTTCAGCCGGGAAGACCATCCGAACCGCGTCCCCAACCCGGGCCAGTACCCGCTGGTGGTCGACCCCATCATCGAGAACGCGCGGTTCTCGAAGGTCTTGATGGACGGGGGCAGCAGCCTCAACATCCTCTACGCGCATACGCTGCGCTTGATGGGGATCGGGTTGGACCGAGCCGCGGCCCGAGCACGAAGCCGTTCCACGCGCATCGCGCCCGGCAAGCGTGTCCATCCCCCTCGGGCGATCGACCCGCCTGTTTGGTTTGGCACCGCGAAGAATTTCCGCAAGGAGATCCTCACCTTCGAGGTGGTAGGGTTCAAGGGGGCCTACCACGCTATACTTGGGCGACCCTGTTACGCCAAATTCATGGCGGTCCCCAACTATACTTACTTGAAGATGAAGATGCCAGGACCAAACGGCGTCATCACCGTCGGCTCGTCCATCGAGCACGCATTCGACTGCGACGTCGAGTGCGTAGAGCATGCAGAGGCGCTAGCGCTGGACGAAGCGCTGGTGACCACCTTGGAGAAGATGGTCAACGACGACCTCGGCTCCACCGCCAAGCACACCGGCACCTTCGAGGCCGCGGAGCAGACCAAGGAGGTCCCCCTCGATCCTTCTGCCCCCGAGGGCAAGGCGTTGAGGGTCAGCTCCACCCTCGACCCCAAATAGGAAGTGGTGCTCGTCGACTTCCTCCGCGCCAACGCCGACATCTTCGCGTGGAGCCCCTCGGATATGCCAGGCATCCCGAGGGAAGTCGCCGAGCACTCCCTTGACATCCTGCCTAACGCCCGCGCCGTGCAACAACGGCTCCGCCGCTTCGACGAGGAGCGGCGACGGGCAATCGGAGCGGAGCTGCGGAAGCTTCTCGAGGCCGGATTCATCAAGGAGGTGTTCCACCCAACGTGGCTAGCAAACCCCGTGCTTGTAAAGAAAAAGAATGGGAAATGGCGGATGTGTATAGACTACACCAGTCTTAATAAAGCATGTCCTAAAGTTCCTTTTCCTTTGCCACACATTGATCAAATCGTTGATTCAACGGCTGGGTGTGAATTGCTTTGCTTCCTTGATGCCTACTCCGGATACCATCAAATAAAGATGAAGGAGTCCGACCAGCTCGCGACTTCGTTCATCACACCGTTCGGGATGTTCTGCTACATCACGATGCCCTTTGGCCTCCGAAACGCAGGAGCAACGTACCAGCGCTGCATGCAGCACGTTTTCGGAGACCATATCGGGCGGACGGTCGAGGCGTATGTGGACGACATCGTTGTGAAGACCAGGAAGGCGGATGACCTGGTTGGCGACCTTGGCATCGCGTTCGGTTGCCTACGGGCAAATGGGGTCAAGTTAAACCCCGAAAAGTGTGTCTTCGGAGTGCCGCGAGGCATGCTCCTTGGATACATTGTCTCCCAACGGGGAATCGAGGCCAACCCCGAAAAGGTTGCGGCCCTCGAACGAATGGGTCCAATCCGGGACCTCAAAGGGGTGCAAAAGGTGCTGGGGTGCCTTGCCGCCCTGAGCCGCTTCATCTCGAGGCTCGGCGAGAAGGGCCTGCCCCTCTATCGCCTCCTCAAGAAACACGAACGCTTCTCCTGGACCGCTGAGGCCCAGGACGCGCTCGACAAGCTAAAGGCGTCCCTGACGCACGCCCCTATTCTCACGCCGCCGCAGGACGGCGAGCCCTTACAGCTCTACGTTGCCTCGACCACCCAGGTGGTCAGCGCTGTGATCGTCGTGGAGCACACGGAGGAAGGGCATGCTTTACCTGTGCAGCGGCCTGTCTATTACATCAGCGAGGTCCTGTCAGACACCAAGACGCGCTACCCCCAGGTCCAGAAGTTATTGTACACGGTAGTCCTTGCGCGGCGCAAGCTCCGCCACTACTTCGAGGCCCACCCCGTCACGGTGGTCTCCTCTTTCCCGCTGGGGGAGATCATCCGCAACCCCGACGCCGCGGGCAGGATTGCCAAATGGTCCGTAGAACTGATGGGCGAGACGCTTGCCTATGCCCCGCGCAAGGCCATCAAGTCTCAAATCCTGGCGGATTTCGTCGCTGAGTGGACGGTTACGCAGCTGCCGCCCCCGCAGATCCAAGCAGAGTGCTGGATTCTGTTCTTCGACGGTTCGGTGATGAAAACAGGGGCGGGTGCGGGCCTGTTCTTCGTGTCACCCCTCGGGGAGCACATGCGCTACGCGGTGCGCCTCCACTTCCCCGCGTCTAACAATATGGCTGAATACGAGGCCCTCCTCTGTGGCCTCAAAATCGCCGTTGAGTTAGGCGTCAAGCGCCTCGACGTGTGGGGGGACTCGCAGCTCGTAATCGATCAAGTCATGAAGAACGCGAACTGCCATGACGACAAGATGGAGGCCTACTGCAAAGCCGTGCGAGCCCTCGAGGACAAGTTCTACGGCATCGAGCTCAACCATGTGCCCCGCCGGTACAACGAGGAGGCAGACGAGCTGGCCAAGATCGCGTCCGGGCGGATCACCGTCCCCCCGAACGTTTTCGCGTGCGACGTCGCTCAACCCTCGGTCGTCTTAGAGCCCCACCCCTCGAGTCACGCTGAACCCTCGGGGGCTCCCTCGAACCCAACGGGTACGAAACCCATGGACGAGGATCCCTCGAACGAGGCGTATGTGCTCTCCCTCCTCGAGGGGTATGGCGCCTACGGAGCTGATGTGATGGACGTCGAGCCAGCTCCCATCAAAACGGACTGGCGTGACAAATACATTGCCTGGATGGCTCGAGGGGAACTCCCCGCGGACCGGGCCGCGGCCAGGCGCATCGCCAGGATGGCCAAGTCCTTCGCCCTCGTTGACGGCGAGCTGTACAAGCGCGCCGCCTCTGGCATCCTGCAGCGGTGCGTGCCCATTCCTGAAGGGCGCGAACTCCTGCGGGACATCCACGCCGGGATCTGCGGCCACCATGCAGCGCCTCGTACCCTCGTCGGCAATGCATTCCGCCAAGGCTTTTACTGGCCTACTGCGGTTGCGGACGCCAGCGAAATTGTACGCACCTGTGAAGGGTGCCAGTTCTACGCCCGCAAGTCCAACCTGCCCGCCCATGCCCTACAGACCATCCCCGTAACATGGCCATTTGCCGTGTGGGGGCTGGACATCGTCGGGCCCCTGCGGAAGGCGCCCGGGGGCTTCACCCACTTGTTGGTCGTGATCGACAAGTTCTCCAAGTGGGTGGAGGTGCGCCCCATCACGAACCTCAAGGCAGAGCAGGCGGTAACATTCTTCACCGACATCGTCTACCGTTTTGGAGTGCCAAATTCCATCATCACCGACAATGGGTCCCAGTTCACGGGCAGGAAGTTCTTGGAGTTCTGCGACAAATTCCACATCCATGTGGATTGGGCGGCTGTGGCACACCCACAGACCAACGGCCAAGTAGAGCGTGCCAACGGCATGATCCTACAGGGCCTTAAGCCCAGAATTTTCGACCAGCTCAACAAATCTGGGCGAAAATGGCTCCAAGAGCTACCAGCGGTTGTGTGGAGCCTAAGGACCACCTCGAGCAGAGCCACTGGGTTCACCCCGTTTTTTCTAGTCCATGGTGCTGTTGACGGTGAAAATCCGTCAACCTAGCCATGAGTTTACCTTCGGTGTTGGCATGACTTTTGTATCTTATTCATTGGTACTAACCCCCGTGGTATAACAAGTTCACTTGTGCATGTCGGTTTTGGAGTTAAGTGTTTACGCAGGGTTTTAACGTTGAAAGAAAGACTTCCGGGATAAGTTCATTAAGCACCTCATGACAAGACCTTGAAGCCCGATACAAGTCAAGCAATGAAGTGAACATGACTCCAAGAGCCCAAGGACCAAGCCCGAGAAGATGATAAACTCCGAGGACCGAACCGAGAAAAGTGCTTGAATCTTGCAAGACAAGGAGTTGAGTCCAATTCGGAGAGAAACCGACGTCAAGGGCCCACATGCAAAAGGGGAGAACATCTAGAAGACGTGGGAAGCAACACCGGCGAAGCGAGCCGCGGGATGGGCCGACCAGGCCCGGGCCGGCCGGCCCGGCCCAATTCGGGGCCCAATCGGCCTCTCCTTTGACCTAATTGCTTCTCGGGCTATAAATAGCCCCCCCGACCGAGAGCCACGCGGAAACCGAAGTCGTAATCCGCCGCCGAGGAGCGAGAGAAGCTTGAGGGACACCATCTCGGAGATGAGGGTCGTGCTAGTTGTCTAGGGTTTCCCTAGCCGACGTGGGAACCTTGCATGGAAGACCACGTCGGAGCTCGGAGCGAGGATCAAGATCGAGGGAGGGCCCCGGTGGTGATCTTGTTCATGTAATCATTCATGGTGAAGTTTGTAAGTGAATCCGATTTCTAGCGATTAAGTGCCTTCTCGATGATTTTGTTTTCTTCTTGGTTTTGCTTCTTCTACGATCTAGTCTATAGCTAGATTACATAGGGTGCTCTTGTAGCCGCGGTGGCTAGAGGTGCATACCGGACCGGCCAAGTGATTTCAACTTGTTCTATCGAACTCGCCCTAAGCTCCCCGCATGAATAGGGATACGTTGTGACAGAACGGGGGTCTCGAAAGGCGGATGTTTTCGGAGTCGGATGGGAAGGCCACGATTTAAAGATGCTTTTAATGAGATTCGCTTTTCTATTTTCATCTATCTTGTTTGGAGCTACAATATAAGCATGATCTAGATTCTCTAGATTGGTTATCTCTTGCTTTCTCTTGCTACCTCTTTAGTAGATTAGATTAGATTCGTTTACTTGATCATATCTTAGATTAGATGCATCTTTGTTCTTCAATAGATAGCTTTACCTTGCTTTACTAGATTGAATCCTTGCGTTGCACATTGTTCCACGGATTCGATACCTTGGGTTCACCACTCGAGGGAAGAAGGGTCCCTTGACTACGACGGGAGACTTGTCCGCTTGCAAGTCACAAACGAACTTTGATACATCTATTAACCGTCAACAAGCCCCTTTTTCTGGTGCCGTTGCCGGGGAACAAGCAATCAAGATCCGATCTAGTATCGCTTATCTTTCAGTTTTTCTTTCGATTTTCTTTTGCATATCTTATGTTTGATCATCCTCGAAAAGAAAAAAAAAATCAATCTAATCTAGTTTTGATTAACCCTAATTTTTCTTTTCTTTTTAGATTTTTGTTTTATTACTAACCCTAACCGGAGATGGTTGGCTACCTCTCCAAGAAACCCAAAACTTTTTTGTGGATGATCCAGGAAAACTTTACAGGCAAAGGTGACGTGCAACACAAGCTCGAAGGACCGTCAAAATCTCCAAGGGAATCACCACCTCTAAGTCCAAAGGAAGATCAACCTCAACCACCGGAGTGCTACGCACCCCGGACATCGTTGATCTACCTATCATAAACCTTCAAGACGCCGGGAGGCCGTTCAAGATCAAGTTCTCAACTATCCGCATGACGATTGCGAGAGCTGAATGCATACGAGCCGGATTCTTTGAGTGGCATATCGGTTCACTTAAGAGGAGGATGGAGAAGATGGAGATGGAGAAAGAGCTCAACACCTAAAGGCTGCCAAGGCAAGATCCACATGCGAAGTGTTCATCATTATGAAGATGCTAGACGCAAGTGGGACAACTTGCCGGGCGCCCGATGGGTAACAAAGAAGAATATCCGAGACAACTCCAAGGTCCCAAGACGGCGAAGGCTACTCAAACTCATTCGGGAGAGATGAAGGATCACACTAGAGACCATGAAGATCACGACCGAAGGACCGGAGTTCGAGATGCCGAGCCACAAGGAAGATGTTGCATCCGTCAAGACCAAAGGACAAAGCCGGCTCGTGAAGACCAAAAAAATTGACTAAGCCAAAGTGGGTACCCAAGATTGCAACGCCCGCAAAGAGCGTTGATCCGGAGTAATCAAGTGAAGAAGTCTAGCCATGGACTATAAACGAAGCGCTAGGCGGGAGGCAACCCGTTTCGTCGAGTCAAGAATAAGCTACCCGGAGGACAACCCGATTCCAGGTTTTTCGAGTCTTTATAATTCAGTTTTGAATTTTACTACGCAAAACATTAGACTTAGAATGGTTGAACAATATTAGAGACATAATTCTTGGTTGAATATTTTTCTTGATCATAAACCCTTTACATGAACCATCCTATGTGATTGTTTGCTTCTTTTTCGAGAAACCACAACCAAAAAGAAAAAAATTTCAGAACCTAACTCAACCCTTCACCCTCATTATGGTGCTGTGGTTGACTTGTTTTTCATGCTAAAAACACACGAGTAGAGCCACGACTTATATCTAGATGTTATTTAAATTTCAGCACGTGGTAGGACTCGCGTGAACCTAGAAACTTGATTTTTGGTTGATTTAAAAATCCATATCCTCGGTTTCTCTAAGATTAGAATTTTTCTAAGCCTCATTTAATTTTATTTCATTCAAAATCTCTCTCATCTAATCAAAATTAGGACCTAAACCTATGCCCCCATGATCAAGCCGAGAAAAGCTTGCTCTCAACTAATGAAGGCAAACTATACCGGTGAGACCGAAATCGACGTAGTCGAAAAATGTTTTCGACTCACATTTGTTTTTAATGGTTTAAAAACTTCTCTAAATTTATGCTTGAGCTCTTGCATGACTCTGAAAAATATTTTTAAATTTCGAAATTAGAGGAGTGCTTAGCCTTAAAGGGAGGCAATCTAGTTAACCTAACCGTGCATGCACCATGATACATCACGGGATGCCCCTCCAACATATTTAAACCACATGCAAAGTAGAAGCATGGGGGGCAGCCAAGGCTTTGTTTTGTAGGAATATCATGGATGCATGTGAGGCAAGGGAGTATGGAAGTGAGCCAAAGCGAAAACATCAAGTGGAAGGAGCAATAATGCAAGCGAAGGAGTGGACGGGAACGTTTGGAAGGTGTACGCGATCACGAAGCAACATGAATGCACTAGAGAAGAACCGAGCCAAGAGGAGGAGAGAGGTAAGTCTTTCATCCAACTCTTTGTTCGTGTGCTCTAGTTTGTAGGCCGAAATCACCTTAGACTTAGCCATCCACCGCGTTTGTTTCGTGCAACAAATCACATCCTTAATCCACTCAAAGTCCAGACTCCAAAATAATATTTGTGTATCTTGTCACCGGGTGAAAACCCCGGATATATATATTTGTGAGGGAGAGTGCTGCAATCATGGAAGAAAAACTACAAGCCTTTTCACCAAAGAAGAAGGGATCATCGTCGTCTAAGCCATCATCGACAATCTCTTCGAGGAGGCACTCGGTTTCCAAGTTTCCTCGGAGTATGGAGGAGGACACGGCACCGCCGAGGAGGAACCTCACTCTTCTCCTCGGTGGCATGAGGGCCACACAAAACTCGTCTATTAGGTTTACCAAACTTCAATAACATATGGAGGAGCCGCCTGTCCAACCTCGCCACTTGACACGATCATCCGCTCCACCTCCATACGCTCCGCGGTATTCCGAGGGGTATGTCATCATGACGGAGGAGGAGAAGAAGCTCGCTCGCCTTAAGTAGAGGCTTGTAGCGAACGTCGACATCGACGACCAAGCTCTCCACATATTGGGTTTCACACGGGACACCGGTGCAATTCTCTAGCGGAGTGTCGGCAAACACCCACAAGAAATTTGCCTAGGAAATTTTCATGACCATGGCGTATACCCTTGATGAAGGAGTGATGAGTCTCTCATTCCGTTGGAGGGAGCCCACAAGTGGAGAAGAAGGAAGACACCGTCGGAAGGGTAACCTTGATCAGTGATGCTATTTCTAGCACCTTGATGGGGTAATCTCCTTTCATCCATGGGTTGCAATCGGTCTTGAGATGTAATCGAACTTTGTTGGATTATCTATCTATCATCTTGTGTTGAAAATACTTTAATGCTTAAGGCTAGCAACCATGCCGTAAAGGGAGTAAGGGCTCCAATGCTTCCTTGGATCCATTCAACACAACCCCCTATAGATTAGATTGGTTTTCATGTTCGAAATGATTGCATGTTCTAGTATCGTAGACCCATGGGCGAGTGTCTCCTATTTTCAAAAGGGAGCTCCGGAACAAGTATGTGCATGAAGGCACATGGGAAGATTTTTGTAGTATGATCACGGGAAGAGACCATCAACGAAGAAATACTATCCGGAACCCATCATCCAAGTGTGTCACTTTTGTGCAAATGGATTTTTGGGAGAACAAGAGAGACAAAGATAACCAACACGGAGTTGAATTGGCTTTACATGGCTTTGATTGCCAAGTGGCCAATAGACCCCACTCACCTATGATCAACCGGTGGTGTTGTTAAGCAACATCAAGTTCGGAAGATATTGGTTCGGGGTGTTGCCTCTCCATATTGGCTATCTCTTTAAAACCGGGTATTACAAGGAACCCAAATCATCTCCTACCCGGGACTTCCCTAGGAATATATGAAGAAAGGAAAATATAAGAGTGAAGATGAGAGAGGAGGCTTCCAAGTGGCCTAGGTGAATTTGCCCCTTCCGGATTGAAGATTAAGACTTTTCTTGAGGGGAAGAAGATCGGTTAGAGGAAGGACTTCTTGTGCCGGCGAAGAGAAAAAAAATATATAAAGGAGAAGGATTATAGGAGAAGGTTTTTCCACGACCCAAGAAGGAGGTGCACAACAAAATTATGTCCCACCATTGGGAGGAACCCCGGCATCGCCAAATTACTACGGTGGTGTACCAATGCAAGCATGGGGGAGTGGTGCAGCCATACCCCCACCATTTTTGCGGTGCCCAACGTAGCCTTTGCGGAGCCATATGCACACCTTCCTCAACCACAACAAAATGTGGCCACCATTGGAGGATACGCTGCAAGAAACATGCAAAATATTGCAGCCATCCTAACCAATGCAAACCAAATGGGTGAAGGTAATGCAACATTCGCGTATGAGCTTTGACACCTTCACCTAGCACCGTCGGACAATTCATATGAGGAGTGGTGCATTATGAGTAAGGGTACAACAACCAAGACTATCAATATCAACCACCGGCGGAAGATTAGAGAGAGGAGGAGCTTTAGCTATCTTTCCTTTACCCCCTTTTCTTTAATTTTCAGCTTGTTTGCACCTAAGTTTGCGTAGTATTTTCAGCTTTGCTTTAATTTTCAGTTTTTAGTTTAATTTTCAGCATGTGTCTTAGTGTTTATTTTCATCATGAATAATGTCACCACCAAGTTTTTACCTTTGGTAAAGTTACAAAGTTTGTGCCATGATGATATATGATTATAATTGCCGCTTTGTTTATCTTTGTAATTGATTTATGCATGTTTGAACTAGTGCTATCTTAAAAATACAAATCTGAAATTATCTAAATGCTAGCTCAATCTTCAGCGGAGGTTATGATTAAAATAAAGACCCATAGTGTTTTATGTGCTCTCAAGTTATGAATAGATTAAAGATGTCTTTTATGCTCAAAAATATTGCTAACCTTGTCACAAATATCACTTGTGTGTTGCTCAACCTATCCGAGCCTTATATATATTTGAGTGCATAAACTTTAGTGTACAAGATTTATTTTTGAGTGAGTTATTGCAGGCCATGATTTCTCTGGCCCGAGACTAAGAAGCTGGTCATTCCGTTTTTGCGTATCTATCTTTTTGCTAGCCTTTTATCCGTGCATTGTGTATCCCCACATCGGAGATCTCACAAACTTCGCCGGATATCCACCCTTAAACCAAATATCATCTTTTGTGATTACCTCCTTGACCACAACCTATTGTTGAGAATGGATCATCAATTCAAGGAAGATCGCAAGACGGTGCCAACATTGAAGATTTCAAGTATCTCTCCAAGGAAGAATACCCCGATACCTACCTTATTTTTCGCCTCTTTGCTCGAGGACGAGCAACGTCTAAGCATGGGGGAGGAGGTAGGTACGGTGCAGTTTTAGAGTTCAAAAAGGGAGTATTTTTAAAAATATATATATATAATGAAATAATGATGAAAGAAAAAAAAATTCGGCGATATGCGTGACTTTCAAGGTGCAGAAAGAAAAAATTTATATAATGAAAGAAAGAAAGAAAGAAAGAAAAGAATGAGAAATATGAGAAAGAGAAAAAAAATATATGTGCGTAAAGTAAACTCCCCGGTTCTCTAAGAGTGCATTCAAGGCTTCAAGTTAAAAAGATCCATTCTCATTTTCCAACCATGTGCAATCCGATAACGAGGACTTCCTTTGTGCCTCGGGATCACTCTTTGCCATTTGCACATGTCCACTCATCTAAAGTGTGTGTATTTTTCTCTTTCCCCTCCTTGATTTAACATTATTTTCCAATGACCTTTTTGACGAGTCTCGGTAAGACCATGAGAAGCTTGTCTTGTTTTGACAACACCTCATTTATAAAATCTTGTTAGGACTAAACTTTCCCAAAGCTCCATATAAAGCCTACCACACATATATGTTATGAGAGGGAAAGGAGTAGAATATATAGGCTTGAGAGACAAGTGAGATGAGAGTTCATGAGCAATATACAAGATGATTTAAATTTGTGAACTTGGTTTAGCTTTTCTTTATCTCGTTCTTTATTTCAAAAATTCTGAGGTCTATTTAAACTTTGTGAGCATGTTAATACTTGTGGGATAAGCTTAATAAGAATCTACCCTCCGTAGAGGTGAAGGCTAGTACATTATGAAACTTTAACGAATTAAACTTTTGAGAGCATTATGTTTTTTTTCATGTATGATCAAGTGCAAGGTTTAAACATTGTTTGGCAACGATGATATCCATCGAAGGCTTACTCGAGGACGAGCAAGGTTTAAGCATGGGGGAGATGTTGACGGTGAAAATCCGTCAACCTAGCCATGAGTTTACCTTCGGTGTTGGCATGACTTTTGTATCTTATTCATTGGTACTAACCCCCGTGGTATAACAAGTTCACTTGTGCATGTCGGTTTTGGAGTTAAGTGTTTACGCAGGGTTTTAACGTTGAAAGCAAGACTTCCGGGATAAGTTCATTAAGCACCTCATGACAAGACCTTGAAGCCCGATACAAGTCAAGCAATGAAGTGAACATGACTCCAAGAGCCCAAGGACCAAGCCCAAGAAGATAATAAACTCCGAGGACCGAACCAGAAAAGTGCTGAATCTTGCAAGACAAGGAGTTGAGTCCAATTCGGAGAGAAACCGACGTCAAGGGCCCACATGCAAAAGGGGAGAACATCTAGAAGACGTGGGAAGCAACACCGGCGAAGCGAGCCGCGGGATGGGCCGACTGGGCCCGGGCCGGCCGGCCCGGGCCGGCCGGCCCGGCCCCATTCGGGGCCCAATCGGCCTCTCCTTTGACCTAATTGCTTCTCGGGCTATAAATAGCCCCCCGACCGAGAGCCACGCGAACCGAAGTCGTAATCCGCCGCCGAGGAGCGAGAGAAGCTTGAGGGACACCATCTCGGAGATGAGGGTCGTGCTAGTTGTCTAGGGTTTCCCTAGACGACGTGGGAACCTTGCATGGAAGACCACGTCGGAGTTCGGAGCGAGGATCAAGATCGAGGGAGGGCCCGGTGGTGATCTTGTTCATGTAATCATTCATGGTGAAGTTTGTAAGTGAATCCGATTTCTAGCGATTAAGTGCCTTCTCGATGATTTTGTTTTCTTCTTGGTTTTGCTTCTTCTACGATCTAGTCTATAGCTAGATTACATAGGGTGCTCTTGTAGCCGCGGTGGCTAGAGGTGCATACCGGACCGGCCAAGTGATTTCAACTTGTTCTATCGAACTCGCCCTAAGCTCCCCGCATGAATAGGGATACGTTGTGACAGAACGGGGGTCTCGAAAGGCGGATGTTTTCGGAGTCGGATGGGAAGGCCACGATTTAAAGATGCTTTTAATGAGATTCGCTTTTCTATCTTCATCTATTTTGTTTGGAGCTACAATATAAGCATGATCTAGATTCTCTAGATTGGTTATCTCTTGCTTTCTCTTGCTACCTCTTTAGTAGATTAGATTAGATTCGTTTACTTGATCATATCTTAGATTAGATGCATCTTTGTTCTTCAATAGATAGCTTTACCTTGCTTTACTAGATTGAATCCTTGCGTTGCACATTGTTCCACGGATTCGATACCTTGGGTTCACCACTCGAGGGAAGAAGGGTCCCTTGACTACGACGGGAGACTTGTCCGCTTGCAAGTCACAAACGAACTTTGATACATTTATTAACCGTCAACAGGTGCGGAGGCCGTCCTCCCCACGGACCTAGAATACGGATCGCCTAGGGTTCGAGGCTACGACGAGGATGCCAACCAACGAGCCCGCGAGGACTCGCTAGATCAGCTGGACGAGGCACGCCTCGTGGCCTTAATGCATTCTGCAAGGTATCAACAGTCCCTAAGACGCTACCAAGCACGCAAGATACGTCGACGGGACTTCAGTGAAGGGAACTTGGTCCTAAGGCTACGCCAGGACAACCGAGGGCGCCACAAGCTATCGCCCCCATGGGAGGGACCCTACGTCGTGGTGAAGGTACTCAAGCCCGGCACGTACAAGCTGGCCAACGAGGACGGTGAAGAGCTCACTAACGCTTGGAACATCCAACAGCTACGTCGCTTCTACCCTTAGCTAGGATTTCCAAGTACTTCTTATTGTAAAAACCATATGACCAACGCCCCAGTTGGTAACAACTATGTAAATGCTTCAAGTCTAATAAAAATGGCAACTCGGCTTTCCCCTGAAACCCAAGTTACCCTCGGGGGCTACTGCGGGGGGGGGGGCCCCCCCCCCCAAACGGTCCCATTTTTCGCGCAAAAACAAAACAACTCACACGCGCTAAGTTTGTTTTCTACTTCGACCCCGAGCAACGATTCGAACAGGGCGCAGGCGGCCTAGCGGAAGGAGCGCGCGAGCCAGAGATAGCCTACGCCGCGTGGATATGGCCCTTCTCTCTCGCCTCCAACCCAGCAGGCCCCCCGCGAAAATCGAACTCCCCTAACTAGAATCTACTCAGGAAGAAGGAGAAACAAAAAGCGTAGTAAACAAAAGACTTCATTTCAGCAAACGTTTATGTCAAAAAACAACTTGTTCATTTACAAAGGCCGCGAGGCCAGAATACTGATACACATAAAAATGGGCCTAGCGCCCAGCTATCTTCAGGTTGGAGGGGCAGCGGCGTCAACAGCGTCCGGGAAGAGGAACTCCTCGAAGGCTTCAGCGAGCGACCCGGCGGCATCAGCGGCGAGCGCGTCCACACGCTCCATCGCCACCTCGTCCTCGACACCCTCGGGAACGACGTAGCCCTCCACCAGCGCCTCGAAGTTGACCTCGTAGTGGGATCGAACCACTCCGAGGGCCTTCTGGACGCCAAGACGCAGCGCCCGGCGCATCCGCTCGGTGACATGGCCGCCAAGGGCACGCAGCGACCGGCCGCCGAGCCGCGCCCGTGCCTCGCCCTCCTCCACGGCTTGGCAGGTCTCGAGGGCCGCACCACGCAGCTCCCGCCGCCTCTGCTCGGAGGAGTTATAGGAAGCTCGCGGCGCCTCGGCCGCTCGGTTGCGTGCCCCAGAGCGGTGCGCAAGCCTAGAGTCACCAAAACAAGAAAGAAATCAGAAAAAGGGAGTGTGAGTTCCCAAACGAAAAACCAACCAAACGAGAGTCAAGCAGCAGCTCACCTTCGACTTGCTTCCTCTCCGTCTCGAAGTCGCGGCGCACGGCCTCAACCGTCAGCTCGAGGCGCTTGACGGTCTCACCTTGCTCCTAGAGGGCCAGCTCATTGTTTGCATTTGTGATGCTGAGCACGATCAGCTCGCCCTCGGCCTTGGAGAACGCGGTGTTCCGCTCCTCCAGGCGACTTCGCGCCGCCTCGCGAGCGACGCGCTCCTCGCTCCGGCGGCCGACCGGCGTCGACGAGGGCGGCTTGCTCCTCGCCGGAGCCGCCCCTCGGCCCCTTGGCGGGCGGTGCGCTCTGCCCGGCCGCTCCTCGGCCGGCCGGCCGAGCGCCGCGACCTTGGCGTCGAGGGCGGCCTTCAAGTCGCCGGCCTCCTTGGCCCGCTGCTCCATCCCCGCGCGCCCGCTCTTCGGCCCGGCGCCGCCGCACTTGCGCCCCCTCGAGCGACGAGCGGAGCCCCCCGTTCTCGTCGCGGACGGTGGCCACCTCCGCCTCCCAGTTGGTTCCCAGCGTCCGCATCTTCTCCAGGTCCGAGCGCGCCTGCCACAACGCCTCATCACGGTCGATGAGGACCGCGCAGACCCGCTCGAGGCTAGAGCGGCGCGCCGGGTCCTGCCTCGAGCTCTCGGGGAGTTCGTCGCGCCAGGCCATGGCCCGGTACGCCAGCCAGCCGTCCGGAGTCCTGAGGGCGTCGGCAAGCGCGTCGAAAGCGCTGCATCGCTCCCGGAGCTGGTGGAGCTCGGCGTTCACCCGATCGAAGGCGTCGTACTTGTCATGGGCGCGGCGCTCGAGCTCCTGGCACCCATAAATCAAAACCCGTAAGCGCCACAACACTGAAACAGCGCACAAGAACGAGAGAAGGAGGAAAATGAACAACAACGCCCTACCTGGAAGACGCTCCATGCCGGGCCGCCGTGGACCGTCAGCGCCTCGTTCAGCGCACGGTTGAGCGTGGCGCCATGGCTCCGAAGCTCTCCCCAGAGCTCCTGCTCCCCATGGGCGTCGGCGAACGCCGGGGTATCGCCAGCAGCCCCTCTACCTGGGCGGAGTGGCCGGCGCGGGAGGACGAGGCCTCGGCGCCGGTGTCCTCGGTCCCCCGCCACCATGTGACCCTCGCGCCGCCTCACGAGGGCCCCCTCCTGGGGCTCGGGGGAGCGTGTGGGAAAGCTCGCCCACTGGTCCCACCCGGGCGGCGGGGAGTCGTCGTCTAGGATCTCCACCACCTCCGCCCGGGAACCGCCGGCGGGCGCCGACCCTTCCACCGCCTGCGGCCGCGCCCCCGCGCAGACGGCGCCCGGCCGCTCTCCGCGCGGCCACCACCTCCGCCGTGCCTCCGCGACCACGGGTGCCACCGCGGGGCGCGCCGCTCGCTCGCCTCGCCGCGGTTGGCGCCACGGACGCGCCTCGCCGCAGCGCCCACCATCGGCCGCACCTCCGCCGCGACCGCCGCCGAGGCTCGCGCCTCGCCACGGCCGGCGCCGACCGCTCCTCGGCAACCGCCGGCCGCGCCATGGTGGGGTCGATCCGCCGGCCGAGGCCTCGGGGCCTCCCCGGCCCCCGCGAGCTCTCGCCCGCCGCCGCCGTGCTTGCCCCCGCCCTCGACGAGCGCCGCCGGGTGGGGATGGACGCGTCCGCCCTCAGCACCTTGGCCGGTGCGAGGGGAGGCACAGTTGGCACCACCTTCGCAAGCACAAACAGAGAGTTAGAATGCCTGATCGGCCAAAAAATCAAACCAAGTAGAGGATCGAGCCCCTTACCTCGAAGAGGAAAAGGCGCGCTTCCTTTTCCTCGAAGCCTCAGCGGATGAGGCCGGCGCGGCCGGCGCACCCGCCGCCGCGCCCCCCGACACCGAAGCCCCGCGCGCGGCACGCTCGCCCCGCGCGCGCGCACGCTTACCCCCGCGCGGGCGCGCTTGCCGCGCGCACGGGCGCGCTTGCCGTGTGCACCTCCGTGGCGCGCGCCGGCGCCCACCGCGGCGCGCGCCACCCCCCGTTGTCAATTACCTGGCGGCGGGCGCCGTTGCGCCCGCCCCGTGCGATGCCGCCCTTACCGCCGGAGCCGGCTCGGCGACGGGGGCGAGGGCTCCCACCTATCGGAGGGGCCCCGCCCCTCGGCCTCTTCCTCTTCGTCCTCCTCCGAGGACGAGTACTCCCTCGGTCCCCGGGGAGGAGAGCCCCGCCTCCTCGCGCCGCCGGTACTCCGCGCTCGTCGTCGCGCGCGGCGCTCGTTGTGCCGCCTCGCGCGCTCCCTCTCGCGCGCCGCCCGCTCCTCGCTCCCCCGCTCGCCGCGCCGCCCGACCAAGCGCGCAGGAATCGGGGGTGGGCGGAACGGACTTCGCGGCGGTGAAGCTCACCAGCTGCATGCAGGAACGTCAATGGCGCGTCAGAAGGCAGAGGCAACACCAAGAACTAAAACAGAGCCAAGAATTATGCTTACCAGCGGGCCGGTGGGGAGCATCTCGAGGTCCCACGGGGTCCGGTCCGGATGCGCCGACATCCGGGTGTCGACGGCGCTCCGCGCCCGGGTGAGCGCATACGGCCGCCCCGAGGGGGGTCGGGAGCATCCGCGACCTCGCCAACGCGATGGGGTCCGCCTCCTCTCGTCATCTCAAAGATGCGAGAGCGGCCTCTCCATCGGGGGCACGACCCGCCGGTGATGGAGGAAGGTGAGGACGCCCATCGCGGTCGGCCCCTCGCTCCGACAAGGCTCCTCGGGGCGGCCGGGACCGAGTCCCCGCCGCCTCCGATGCCGGGCCGTGGACACCCCCGTAGCCCCAGGAGCTGGGCTTCTCCTTGAACACCCGACCAGTGTAGGGGGGAAGACCGGGCTCAGCGTTGCGCAGGTAGAACCATCCCCGCTCCCAGCCGGCGTTGTTCGTCGTCATGGTGCAGGGGATGTAGTGGTCCTTGAACTACCCCCGCAGGGCGAGCGACATCCCGCCGGCGCGCACCGTGCGGCGGGTCCTCGACTCCGTCGTGGGCTGCGTGTAGAGCTCCGCGCGGAAGAGGTGTACTCAGAGTTCCCAGTTGACTGGGATCCCCAGATACCCCTCGCAGCGCCCATGAACGTGGCCGCCTGCGAAATCGCGTTGGGCGCGAAGTTGTGCAGCTCCACGCCGTAGCAGTGGCACAACGCTCGCATGAAGCGGCTCGCCGGCGCGTTGAAGCCCCGCTCGTGGAAGCGGATGAAGCTCACCACGTAGCCTTCCGGCGGGTTGGGCGCGCGGTCCCCCGCCGGCGGCACTATCCACTCCGCCGGGCGGCCCTCCTCATTTGCCGCCAACTGGCCGGCGGTGACCAGCTCGTTGAGAGCCAGCGGGGTCACCGACGACCTCTCCCAGGCGTACGGGTCAAGAATCGTGACGGGATGGGGCGGCGCCATGGGAAGAGGGCAAAGGAATGCGAGAGCGGAGGACAGGAAGAGGAAGAAGAACTCAAATGGCGAAGCCGCACGGTGGCGAAGGCGAGGCGAAGACGAAAACACAGGGGGCTAAAATGGTGGAGCGCTAAGGTAAAAAACCGCTGCTTCCCCCTCCCCTCAGATTTATAAGCCGCTGGCGAGCTCTCCGGGGTGGATGTCCCGCGCGCATTAACTGCAGGGAATCTTCTCTTCACGCTGACGAACGGGCCCCACCACGACCACAGCGGCCACATCACCGCGAACGGGCCATCATCACGGTGAAGACTAGCAGGGACCGAGGCAGGCGGTCACGTCCGCCTGCCACGCCGCCCACTACGCGCGCGCGCGGCCGCAACGCCTGAAAAGGCGCGCCCGCGTTGCGAAACCGTAGCCTCTACTATGGGGCATTTAATGGCCCGGTCCCTTGCAAAGCAAGGAGGACCCTCGAGCGGCACGAGCCCCCGGCTCAGGACGATATCAGCTCTCTAAGGGACATCGGCGTGAGAAGGTTGCCACGGGGCCCGTCTAAGGCCAAGCGGGCCCCATGAGCACCCATGACCACGCAAAACCCTCGAGCGGCGCGAGCCCCTGGCTCGGAACGATGTCGGCCCTCCTAGGGGCACAAGCATGAGAAGGTCGCCTCGGGGCCCACCTGAAACAGAACAGGTACCACAAGCACCCATGCCACGCTGTGCTGCTAACCAGCGCCTCGAGGACTGGCTCGCCCAGACCCCTCGACGGCCGCAAACGCAAAGACGGGGCCGCCCAGGTGCCACCCCGCACGGCCCTACTGATCAGAGGTTCGAAGCCTGACCCTCGACGGGTTCGAACAGGCGCCCCGCATCGCGAGTCGGGGACGACGAAGGCACGCGCATTCGAGCCGTTCCTCGAGCCCGTCGGCTCGAGGGTGCCCCACATGTCGTGTTCGAGAGCCAGCGAGGGCAGCTAGCCGGGGGATCCCACCGAGGGAGAGCTTCCGCGCCCTCGGTCCCTATCAAACGGGACCGAGCCCCACCTAGCAAACCCACGCAAGCACTTCAATGGACGTGTCTCCGGACCACGCAGCCTACCCTTATCGAACGGGGCATGGGCGTCCACTCGAACCACCCGCTAGCAGCTCAAAGAGGAATCCGCAATTCGCGACCCGCTCGATGGGGGTTGCGGAAACCTCACCCTCCGTCCCGCAGAGGGACGGCGAGGGCGCGTTAAGAAACAAGTCGTAAAGCTCTACCCGATCGCCTCGAACGGGCCCAGGCTCGGGGGCTTGACGCACGGCTACACCTCCTTGGCTTGCACCCGCCGGAGACAGTGCCAGCAGCGCGTGCGCCACCAAAGCCGGCTGAGATATCGCCGATGCCGGTTGAAACATGTACCACGCCCTCTGACCAGCTCTCGCGGTTAACCCCTGCAGGAGCACCAACTCTCCTGCAGGGCTTCGGGGGCTAGACCCGCGGGTCCGCTGACGCGGCCCCACGGAAAGCGTTCGCAAAACAAGGGGGGAAGAATGTCCTATCAGTAGGCTCCAGCATCTGCGGGAGCCTCAATGGCAAACCCACAGATGCTCGGGGGCTACTGTCGGGGACAGCCCTAGGGGTCCCCTTTAACAACCAGGAAATCCCCACTTAAAACCCGCAACAAAGCCAAACACACTTTGCCTAACCATGCAGGGTACGGCCCACGCCGCAGGGACCTCAGCGACCCACCAGAGCAGCTCTCTTGAAGATCCCCTCGAGCAGGCTTCGCCTCGCTCGAGGGTGCGCGCCTCCCTCGGGCGGGCTCCGTCCCGTTCGAGGGGGTGCGCTTACCTCGAGCGGGCTCCGCCCCGCTCGAGGGTCCGCTACCCCTCGAGCAGCCCCGCCTCGCCCGAGGGTCCGCCCCGCCCTCGACCGGGGTCCGCCTCGCTCGAGGGCGCCCCGCACGCATGCGCCTGCCCCCGTACACGGGCATTTAACGCCCTGACACTGGCGGGACAGCGCCAACATGCGCCCGGGGCTCGCGCCCTGGTGCCGCCGCACCAACTCCCCAGGAGGGAGCCCATCCCCATCACTGTGGGGAGGGACTATGCAGCGCGGCCGGTGTCAGTCCCGTGACACCGTGCGCCTGCTCTAGTACGGCTAACGCGCCGAGCCCTCGAAGGGGGGCCGGTTGCACCCTCGATCTGCTTTCTTGTGACCCTACAGGGTTAGGTGGAGGCGCTAGGCCGGTGGAGCGCCATCCCTGCCACTGTTACGGCATGGCAGCCGTCCCCACGCGTGCAGGCGCACGCCTGGCACTGTGGCAACGACTCCAGTACGGTGAGGCGCATCGGAACGGGACGCCGTCTTACCTACTGCTGTACCCCGTACGGGCCAACGTCAGCAGCTCCCTCGAGCCCATCAGAAGACACCACCGCCATCTGCCGCCCCTCTACCCTCGAACCGCCACTGTTCGGGTACAAGATAGGCCATGATGGCCGGATCGCTGCAAGGATCGTCCGGACGGCCGCCCACTCTACAGCATAGCACGCCACGCCCCTTCTTGTAGCTAGATAGCGCGGCGTGCATGTGATTCGCTCCCTCCTTGATCTATAAAAGGGGGACGAACTCCCCTGCCACGGGGGAACGCACAACACAACTGGAGACGAGCTGCGCCACACACTTGCTTTCCAATTCCCCAATTCTCCCACAACATCTTCAGCCATCACACCAGGGACTTGGAAGCCAGGCTTCCTCTCCCGCCTTGCTTGTAGCAGCCCCACTACAGGCACCCCCGGTGCTAAGTAATATAGTGCCTTGAGCACGCCACTGCTGGACGTACGGCCCCCTCGGCCGGAACCAGGATAAAACTCTGTGTCGCTTGTTGCTTAGCATCAACCATTGAGGGATAGACCACGGTGCTTACTACTGGTTAGTGTCGGGACCACATTCTGCACCGACAGTAATCATGTCCTTAAGGTGGGGGATGGACTTGGGGCGGCGACGACCGAAGTCTTCAAAGGTGCGGTGATGGTAGAGGCCATCTTGGAAGAGGTCGATGACCTCCCTGTCTGTGACGTCGACTACGGTAGCGCGCTTGTCGAAAAAGCGGCGCATGTACTTGCGGAGGGTCTCGCCTTGTTCCTGCTTGACCATGGCCAGGTCCATGCGAGTACCCGATCGGCCCATGGCGCCCGCGAAGTTGCTGGTGAACTGCTCCTTCAGTTGGTCCCACTTGTCGATCGAGTGCTTGTCCAGC
This sequence comes from Cenchrus americanus, assembly GCA_947561735.1. Lineage (NCBI taxonomy): Eukaryota > Viridiplantae > Streptophyta > Magnoliopsida > Poales > Poaceae > Cenchrus > Cenchrus americanus. Next base: position 10,691,988 of record OX387244.1, read on the forward strand.
GACTTGAGCCATGTGAGTGGAGCTTGGTCCAGGCAGAAGGGGAAGTAGAGGCACTTGGTGTCGTTGTTGCCGCCAGTGTTCTCGATGGAGAGGGCGTAGCACCTGGGCCACTGGATGGGGTCCTGCTTCGCGTCGTACTTGGTGATCCCCAAAGGCTTGAACTTGTCGGGGAGGAGCAAGTTGCGAAGTTGAGGTGAGAAGGCGGGGAAGCCGTCGTTGTCGCTGCGGTAGGGTCGACTTTTTTTCCGCCGCGGCCTCCTCAATCTTCGGCGGGCGTCGTAGCCGCCCCGTGAGGCTCCGGAGGCGTGGTCGTTCGCGTGGTCTCGACCGCCGCGACTACCGCCGCCGCCGGCCCTCTTGTTGGCTCCGTGGTTGGAGCTTCCGTCGTCGCTGCCACCGCCGTCAGGGTCACGGCCGCCGCCGCCACGGGCGCGGTGAGGGACGACCTCGCGGTTGCTATTGCCACCCTGTGAGGGTCCGCCGGCGTTTGCGCGCGTACGGTAGGGCTGAGCTGGGAGCTCAGCTCGAGTACGGTTGCAACCGAGGTCGGTGCTGCAACTTGTAGCTTCGTTGTCGCGGTCCTGGCGGGAGGAGGCTGGTTGACCCTGTTGTCGACCCGCATGAAGTAGGCGTCTTCAGCGAGCTTGGCGATGACCTCTCCGGCGCGAATTCCCTGAGCCTGGCGTGCGATCGCTGTGATCAACATGAGGCATTGCTCAGGGGTAGTGTGTACTCTGCTCTCGACCGCCTCGAGAGCTTCCGCAAGGTTGCGGATGGGGAGGTTGTCTCGGAGATGCCGGTGCCATTCGCTGCGCTTCCTGTTACGCTCACGTCGAGCGTACCTGTTGGCGGCCGTCTCGTCTGCAGGTGCATCAGCAGACAGCTCGTCTGCGGAGATGTCTTCAAGGTACTTGTCTTGAGCCGTCCCTGAAGGCCCTGGCGTGTCGCCGGCAGCCATGAAGACTTGGCGATCAGGGGTGCTAAGGCTGGACTCAGAGGCCGCCACCTCAGTTGGGGTGTTCGAGTCAGCTCGGGCAAGCGGTATTCCCTCCTGGAACGGGAGCGAGTCGATGTAGGCGACGTGGCGTGAGTCTCCACTTATCAGGTCAGCGGACTTGCGGTCTGGCCAGTAGACGAATCTCCCAGCCGGTGTGGACGTTATAACAAGCCCAGAGGCCGGCCCTAATAAGGGATGCTCAGTAGAGTTGTCCTCGGACTCGGGATCCTCTGGGTCCGACCCGAAGTCGAACTCGTATGCGGAATCCGAGTAGAACCCGGAGAGGGGGTTGGAGTCCGAAGCGTGGCCGGGGGCGGTGTCGGAGTCCGAGTTGTACTCGGGTACGGGCTCCTTGCCGGCCCGGTGCGAAGAGGGAGCCTCCGTGCGGGCCCGGCTGAGGATGCGGGGACCACGCGCGGAGCGCTCACGGGGTGGTGGGACCACATGCGATGGCTAAGCAGCTGGCTCGCATGCGATAGCCCATGGAGACGTCGAGTTCGAGTTGGAGGCGGACTCGAGCTCGAAGTCAGCGTGATGGTCGAAGAGCGAAATTTCGCCGAACTTGCCGGCGAGTTCGCCTGTGACAACTTCTGGAAGCGTCACGAAGCCGGTCTCCGGGTTGGGCGGCATGGTGAGGCGGCGCTGGAAGGATCCCGCGCCGTCAGCAGTGCAGACCCAAGCGCCGAAAACGAAGGTGTCGCCATGGTTGAAGGCGACGGTTGGCTTGAAGTAGACAGGAGCCGTCGAGTTCGCCATGTGATCTCTGGCAAGATCCCCTACCTGGCGCGCCGCTGTCGGTGTTTTAGACCGGCAACCTACTAAGGGGAGTACCCGAAGTAGATGAATGTGGCCTCGCCGAGATCGGTAACTCGAAGGAAGAGACACGTGGCACACAATTTAGACAGGTTCGGGCCGCGAGGTGCGTAATACCCTACGTCCTGTATGCTGCGTAGCTCTGGATTGATTGGGTACGATTACAAGATGGTGTAATTGTACGCCGTGAGATGAGATGATGTAGAGAGGGGTCCCTGCCTCGCCTTATATAGCCCGGGAGGCAGGGTTACAGGTCGGAGTAGGGAGAGAGTACTAGTCGAGTACGTCTAGGAGTCTTCCATACAGTGCGGGACATGTACAGCTTCCTAACCGAGTACTTCTCCTTTGTAGTCCTTGTGCTCCACGCCATCAGGTGCCGTGTAGCGCAAGCTGGGTAGTCCCAGGGGCCCACCGAGTAGTCGGTCCTGGTACCCACCGAGGTAGTGGGCCCAGGGAGGTCCATACGACACGCGTGCCACCCCAGCTCCGCGGTCGGCCACCGCGCCGGGAATCCCGCGCACGCCGCGGTCCCGCCGGCCGGTCCGCCTCGCCATCACCGCCGTCCCGAAAATCACGCCGACGCCCGAAAAACCTGAAGAACCCACAAAAACCCTTCCTCTAACTTCCCGAGGAATTCTTCTAATTTTTCTAAAATTCTTTCCAAATCCTTTCCATAATTTTCTATTTCTTTTCTCTTCCTATTTTTTTTCTTTTCTTTTCTTCCTTTTTCTCCTTTTTCTTTTCTTCTTTTCTTCCTTTCTTTTTTTCCCTCCTCCTTCCTCCCGCGGCCAGGCCGTGCCCGAGCCGCGACCCCCCCCTCTCCCTCGCGCGGCCGCCCGGGACCCGGCGCCCCCTCCTCTAGCCCACGCACCGGCCGACCGGGTCGCCGGCGCGGCACGCCGGCCGGCCCCGCGCCGCCCGCGGTGGCCCACCAAGCCGCAACCCCCCTGGCGCCGACGACCGCCATAAATCCCTGCCCGACCGGTCACCTCCACCACCATCACCGACCGCTCCGCGTCGCCGCTGCCAAGGCCAGCTCGCCGCATGCACGATAAGTCTCGTCCCACAGCACTGAATCGACCAGGGCCTCGCCGGTGAGTCAACGCCGAGATTTTTTCCCCACCGCCATGGCCGAAGCTCCTAGTGTCATATGGACCTCCCTGGGCCCACTACCTCGGTGGGTACCAGGACCGACTACTCGGTGGGCCCCTGGGACTACCCGGCTTGCGCTACACGGCACCTGAAGGCGTGGAGCTCAAGGACTGCGGAGGAGAAGTACTCGGTTAGGAAGCTGTACATGTCCTGCACTGTATGGAAGACTCCTAGATGTACCCGACTAGTACTCTCTCCCTACTCCGACTTGTAACCCTGCCTCCCGGACTATATAAGGCGAGGCAGGGACCGTTCTCTAGCATCTCATACAACCCACGGCGCACTATTGCACCATCTTGTAATCGTGCCCAATCAATCCAGAGCTACGCAGCATACAGGACGTAGGGTATTACGCACCTCGCGGCCCGAACCTGTCTAAATTGTGTGCCACATGTCTCTTCCTTCGAGTTACCGATCTCGGCGAGGCCACATTCATCTACTTCGGGTACTCCCCTTAGTAGGTTGCCGGTCTAAAACACCGACACCGCGCGCGCGCCGGTAGGGGATCTCGCCCGAGATCACATGGCGAACTCGACGGCTCCCGTCTACTTCAAGCCAACCGTCGCCTTCAACCGTGGCGACACCTTCGTGTTCGGCGCACCGGGTCCGCACCGGCGGCCGGCGCGAGGCTCCTTCCGGCCGCCGCCTAACCATGCCGCCCAACCCGAAGACCGGCTTCGTGACGCTTCCTGAAGTTGTCACAGGCGAACTCGCCGGCAAGTTCGGCGAAATTTCGCTCTTCAACCACCACGCTGACTTCGAGCTCGAGTCCGCTTCCAACTCGAACTCGACGTCTCCATGGGCCATCGCTTGCGAGCCGGCTACTCAGCCATCACAGGCGGTCCCCTCACAACGTGAGCACTCCGCGCGTGGCCCCCGCATCCTCAGCCGGGCCCGCACAGGGGCTCCCTCTTCGCGCCGGGCCGGCAAGGAGCCCATACTCGAGTACAACTCGGACTCCGACACCGCCCCCGGCCGCGCTTCGGACTCCAACCCTCTCTCCGAGTTCTACTTGAACCCCGATTACGAGTTCGACTTCGGGTCGTATCCTGAGGAGCTCGAGTCCGAGGACAACTCCACTAAGCTTCCCCTGTCAGGGCCGGCCTCCGGGCTGGTTATAACGTCCACACCGGCCGGAAGATTCCTCTACTGGCCAGACCGCAAGCCCGCTGACCTGATAAGTGGAGACTCACGCTACGTCGCCTACATCAACTCGCTACCGTTCCAGGAGGGAACACCACTCGCCCGAGCTGACTCGAACACCCCAACTGAGGTGGCAGTTTCTGAGTCTAGCCTCGGCACCCCTGATCGCCAAGTCTTCATGGCTGCCGGCGACACCCCAGGACCTTCAGGGACGGCCCAAGACAAGTACCTTGAAGACATCTCCTCCGACGAGCTCTCGGCTGATGCTCCAACAAACAAGACCCCTGCAGACAGAGATGCTCGATGTGAGCGTAACCGGAAGCGCAGCGAACGTCGCCGACGCCTCCGCGACAACTTCCCCGTCCGCAATCTTGCGGAAGCTCTCGAGGCGGTCGAGAGCAGAGTACACACTACGCCTGAGCAATGCCTCATGTCGATCATAGCGATCGCACGCCAGGCTCAGGGCATACACGCTGGAGAGGTGATCGCCAAGCTCGCAAAAGACGCCTACTTCATGCGGGTCGACAACAGAGTCAACCAACCTCCTCCAGCCATGCCCCGTGACAACGAGGCCACAAGTCGCAGCACCAACAACGGTCCCAACCGTACTCGAGCTGAGCTCCCAGCCGAGCCGAACCGTCATCGCTCCAATGCCAGCGGACCTCCACAGTGTGACAACAGCAACCGCGAGGTCGTCCCCCACCGCGCTCCGGCCGGCGGCGGCGGCCACGACCCCGACGGCGGCGGCGCCGACGGCGGAAGCTCCAACCATGGAGCCAACAGAGGGCCGGCGGCGGCGGCGGCCGCGGCGGCCGAGGCCACGCGAACGACCACGCCTCGGCGCCTCACAGGGTGGCTACGACGCCCGCCAGAAGATTGAGGAGCTGCGGCGGAAGAAGTCGACCACCGCGGGCGACGGCGACGGCTTCCCCGCCTTCTCACCTCGACTTCGCAACTTGCTCCTCCCCGACAACTTCAAGCCTTTGGGGATCACCAAGTACGATGCGAAGCAGGACCCCATCCAGTGGCTCAGGTGCTACGCCCTCTCCATCGAGAACGCTGGCGGCAACAACGACACCAAGTGCCTCTACTTCCCCTTCTGTCTGGACCAAGCTCCACTCACGTGGCTCGAGTCGCTAGACAAGCACTCGATCGACAAGTGGGACCAGCGAAGGAGCGGTTCACCGGCAACCTCGCGGGCGCCATGGGCCGATCGGGTACTCGCATGGACCTGGCCATGATCAAGCAGGAACAAGGCGAGACCCTCCGCAAGTACATGCGCCGCTTCTTCGACAAGCGCGCTACCGTCGTCGACGTCGCCGACAAGGAGGTCATCGACCTCTTCCAAGATGGTCTCTACCATCGCCGCACCTTCGAAGACTTCGGTCGTCGCCGCCCCAGGTCCATCCCCCACCTCAAGGACATGATCACGTCCTGGGCGGACGAAGAAGACAAGGCCAACGCCAAGTACGACGCCATCTGTGGCAAGAGCAAGCAGAACCAGGGCGGCGGCAGCGGCAACAACGCGAACCAAGGCGGTCGCAACAACAACAACAACTACTACTACTCGGGTCCCAACCGCAAGCGCAAGCCAGACAACACTGTCGCGGCTATCCAGCTCCCTGCGAAGGAGAACTCGAAGAAGAACTCTGGCGGCTTCAAGGACCTGCTGAAGGAAAGGTGCCCGTGGTACCCAAATGGCAATCACACCACCGAGCAGTGCTACCAACTCAGGCACGCACTCAAGGATACGCCAGAGCCACCCCATCCTCACGACAAAAAGGGCAAGAAGAAGGACGGCGACAACAACGACTTCCAGGAGCCAGACAAGACCGTCAACGTCCTCTTCGCCGGACTGCCCAGTAGGCGGGAGCAGAAGGCTACCCGTCGTGAAGTCATGTCCATTGAGCCAGCGGTCCCGACCCCTCTCAGGTGGTCGGAGGTACCCATCACCTTCTCCCGCGCGGATCAATGGACCAGCTTCTCTGAACCAGGACGGTTCCCCCTCATCCTGAAGCTAGTGGTCGCGGGCTCCAAACTCAACAAGGTGCTTATCGACGGTGGAAGCGGGCTCAACGTCCTTTTCACCAAGACCTTGAAGAAGATGAAGCTCGACATCACTCACATGCTCACCAAGAGAAACACGCCCTTCTACGGCATCGTCCCCGACAACGCGGCTATTCCACTGGGCTCAGTGGTCCTGCCAGTTACCTTCGGGGAATCTCGGGACAACTACCGTACCGAGTACATCAAGTTCGAGGTCGCGGACTTCGAGACTTCCTACCACGCCATCCTCGGCAGACCGGCCATCGCCAAGTTCATGGCGGTGCCCCACTACACCTACTTGGTACTCAAGATGACAAGCCCAGCTGGTGTACTCTCTCTTCAAGGGGACTTGAAGATCTCTCACGACTGCGACACAGAAGCCGTAGAGATCGCTTCCACGAATCAAGTACCCAACGCGATGATGGAGGTCTACGCCGCGTCGAAGAAGCTTGCTACAAGTGAACTCGACATCCCGCAGAAGTCGACGAGCCGCCAACAAGCCTCAGCCACCTGAGGAGGTACTCGTCAAGACGGTCGACCTCGGAACAGGTGACCCCAACAAGACCACCACCATCGGGGCTGGCCTCGACCCCAAATAGGAAGACGCGCTCATCAGCTTCCTTCGGGCTAACCGCGACATCTTCGCGTGGAAGCCACGGACATGCCGGAGTGCCCAGGGAGCTGATTGAGCACTGCCTCAACGTCGATCCTAAGGCCACCCCCAAGCGACAACACCTACGACGCTTTGCCGACGACAGACGGGATGCCATCAAGAAGGAACTCGCCAAACTACTCGCGACCGGCTTCATCAGAGAAGTCTTCCATCCTGAGTGGCTCGCCAACCCCGTCCTCGTCCGCAAGAAGAACTCGAACGAGTGGAGGATGTGCGTCGACTACACCGACCTCAACAAGCACTGCCCCAAGGACCCCTTCGGGTTGCCGCGGATTGATCAAGTCATCGACTCCACGGCGGGCTGCGACCTGCTCTGCTTCCTCGACTGCTACTCCGGGTACCACCAGATCGCGATCAAGGAAGAAGACCAGGAGAAGACCGCGTTCATCACCCCGTTTGGCGTGTACTGCTACACGACCATGTCCTTCGGGTTGAAGAACGCCGGCGCTACCTACCAACGAGCTATCCAGGCCTGCTTCAAGAGGCAACTCAACAAGAACGTCGAAGCCTACGTGGATGACGTGGTCGTCAAGACCAGAAACTCCAGTACCCTCATCGACGACCTTGAAGAGACTTTCGCATCACTGCGCGAGTACCGCTGGAAGCTCAACCCGAACAAGTGCGTCTTCGGCATACCTTCGGGCAAACTACTCGGCTTCATCATTAGCCAATGTGGCATCGAAGCCAACCCTAAGAAGATCTCCGCCATCACCAGCATGAAAGCTCCCACGAGCATCAAAGACGTCCAGAAGCTGACCGGGTGCATGGCGGCATTGAACAGATTTATCTTGAGGCTCGGAGAACGGGGGCTCCCCTTCTTCAAACTACTCAAGCATCAAGAGAAGTTCGTGTGGACTCCAGAGGCGGATCAAGCCCTTGCCCAGCTCAAGGATTTCCTATCGAAGCCGCCGATCCTCACGGCTCCTCACAAGGGCGAGCAGCTACTGCTCTACCTCGCTGCGACTACTCACGTGGTCAGTACTGCCATCATCGTCGAGCGGCAGGAAGACGGCCACGCCTACCCGGGGTCCGGGCGCCCGGTCTACTTCGTCAGCGAGGTTCTATCAGAGTCCAAGGCACGCTATCAGCCTGTGCAGAAGCTCCTGTACACATTACTCATCACCTCGCGGAAGCTACGACACTACTTCCAGCAGTAATCGATCTCCGTCGTCACCGACTACCCGCTCGGCGACATCCTGCGGAACCAAGACGCTACTGGAAGAATCTCCAAGTGGGCAGTCGAGCTCGGCGCCCTCACCATCGATTTCAAGCCACGCACAGCCATCAAGTCGCAGGCACTAGTCGACTTCATGGCGGAGTGGCGGGAGAACCAGCTACCTACTCCCACCGTGCGACCAGAGCATTGGGTAATGTACTTCGACGGCTCACTCAACCTCGAGGGCGCAGGTGCAGGGGTACTCCTGTTCTCTCCAATGGGCGAACAACTCAAGTACGTCCTGCAGATCTTCTGGAAGGTCTCAAACAACGAAGCCGAGTACGAAGCTCTCCTACACGGGCTCCGCCTTGCGGCTTCACTAGGCATCAAGCGGCTACTAGTCTACGGCGACTCCGCAGTGGTCATCAACCAAGTCAACAAGTCCTGGGACCGCAACAAGGAGAACATGGACGCCTACTGCCTAGAAGTCCGCAAGCTCGAGAACAAGTTCTACGGTCTCGAGTTCCATCACATCGTCCGCGACAACAACGATGCAGCGGACGTCCTCTCAAAGCTTGGATCTACCCGCGCTCAAGTACCAGCGGGTGTCTTCGTTCACAAGCTTCACACGCCATCCATCCCGGAGCCGGTGTCGCCGACCACTGTCCCAGCTCACCCACCAGCTGGACAGGAGGTCATGATGATCGACGTGGACTGGAGGCAACCCTTCATCGACTACCTCAGCGAGCAGAAGGTTCCCTCCGACAAGAACTCGGCCGAGCAGCTCATCCGCCGTGCCAAGTCCTACGTCCTCGTCGGAGACAAGCTTTACAAGCGGGGTGCATCTTCTGGAGTACTCATGAAGTGCGTCCCTCGGGAAGAAGGCAAGGACATCTTGGAGGAGATCCACAAGGGCGTCTGCGGCAACCACGCGTCCTCACGCACGCTGGTCAGCAAGGCCTTCCGGCGAGCTTTCTACGGCCCACAGCTCTGGGCGATGCCGAAGAACTCATCGAAGGTGCCGGGGATGCCGCACTTCGCCAAGCGAGAACACGTCCCGGCCTACAAGCTAGTCACCATACCGCCAACCTGGCCCTTTGCCTGCTGGGGGCTCGACATGATTGGGCCACTGCCAACTGCGCCAGGTGGTTTCAACAGAGTATTGGTGGCCATCGACAAGTTCACCAAGTGGATCGAAGTCAAGCCGGTCACATGCCCCAAGGCTGACAGAGTACTCGATTTCCTGGATGAACTCGTACACCGCTACGGACTACCCCACCGCATCATCACAGATCTAGGCTCCAACTTCAACAACCACCAGTTCTGGGAGTACTGCGAGAACAGCGGGATCGACGTCCGATACGTCTCAGTTGCCCATCCCCGGGCCAACGGGCAAGTCGAGCGCGCTAATGGGATGGTGCTCGACGCTCTCAAGAAGCGGCTACACGACGCTGCCAACTCCAAAGGGGGCAAGTGGATCAAGGAACTACCCAATGCACTCTGGGGGCTACGGACTCAGCCATCCAAGCCAACAGGGCAATCCCCTTACTTCCTGGTCTACGGCTCCGAAGCAATCCTCCCTGCCGACGTCATATGGAACTCGCCAGCAGTGGAGCACTACGACGAAGGCGTCTCAGAAGACAGCAGACGAGTTGACATCGACAGCCTCGAAGAAGCTCGCTGCGCTGCCCTCATCCAATCAGCAAGGTACCTAGAGGGTATCAGACACTACCACGATCGCAACGTCAAGGAACGCTCCTTCAATGTTGGTGACCTCGTCCTCTGTCGCATCCAGAACACGGAAGGACTACACAAGCTCAGCTCCCCCTGGGAAGGTCCCTTCACCGTGGCAAAGGTGACTGGGCCGGGCTCCTACCGCCTCCAGACACTTGAAGGCGAAGACATCAACAACTCGTGGAACGTCGACCAGCTCCGTCGATTCTACGCCTAGTCTACACGACTACTCCGGGGTTCAAGTCTACACGACTACATCAACACCCCTCTCCGCCGTAAGCGGCCTCCGGTCCCGGCTCCGGGCTCGGACTACTCCTCTCCAGGATCCAGCCCGCGCGGCTACCTACAGATCCTGGGCTGCGACGAGCGTCAAGGACTCTAGCAGCGGTCTACTAAGAGACAATGTACCCCAAGATCCAGCCTACACGGCTACTTACGGATCTACTGCTGTAAGCGGCTACCCGCTCTAGCACTACTCAGCTGCAAGCGGCCTCCGGGTCCAGGCGACTACTCTGTAACTACGGCCCTGGCCATCCAGGTGTACTTCTTCAGTAATAAAGTTTGATCGTTCATCAACTTCTTTACTATCTACTCCCTTCAACGGGACCGCTACCGCCGAGTACGACTACTCGCATCCACTCCACGATGGGCTCCGCACTCTGAGATCGCAACTACGAGTACTCATTGCTGGAAATTTTCTTTCATTAATACTTAAGCAATTCATTACAATTGTTTTTGTACAACTTGGGCTACTAGCTAACTATTACAGGGCTACTGGAGATTAAGCTTATCAGCTACTTGCTCCGCGATGGGAGCCATCTCGCTCCCGCCAGCCTCCGCATACTGCTCATCGGTGCAGTTGGCGGCTACCCCGCCAGCGACTACCTCCACCGGGGGCTTCGGGAAGTAGGACTTCATGAAGGCCAAGATCTGCTTCGGGATCGACCTCGCCATGTGCTTCACATATGCCGCCAGCCTGTTGGGGGCTTCCCTGAGGCGGTCCGCGAGAGGAGCGATCTTGGGGCCGCCCGGATGAGGAACTAAGAGTCTTGCGATCGGCAGCGCGGCTTCTTCAAGATCCTTCAGTTGGGCCCGCAGCACCTCGCAATCTTCATTCAACTTCTGCAATGATTTGTAGCAGTTGACGAGATCGTGGTCAGATGCAATCCGAAGCTCCATGTGCTTCTCGCACTCGAAGGCAAGCTCTTTGTAGTCGAGCTCGAGTACCTGGCGGGCTTCCTGCTCCTGGTAGAAGAGGTTCTTCATACTCGTCTCCGAGGACTTCAACTGCTCCACTTGGCCCTCAAGCTCTGCAAATACAACAAAGAGAAGTGGGTCAGAGTACCTCTCGACCTGCAACAACTACTTGACAAGTCCAGCAGCGTACCTTTGTTCTTGTTGCGGAGGCTCTTGTTCTTCCGCACCAAGTCATCGCCCTTTGCCTGCAGCTCTTGGATGTCATTGTGATATTTGGCAAAGGCGGCGTCGATCTTGGACTGCATGGCGGCCGCGTGCTTCCACGACTTCACAAGCTGATCTTCCAGTGCCTCAGCCCGGAGCACTGTGTCACCAAAGCCCTGCAGCATGTTGGACTTCTCGCGGGACCTCTCCACGACGTCCTGCATAGACAACACACGTCAACGAGTACTCAACAACAGAGGATTGACTACTAAGAAGCTAAGGTTACTCACCTTCATCCACTGCTCGGCCTGGCGGACTGCCTCCAGGTGCCTAGCCACCATTTCCGGGTCCACGAGATCGTCCGCGAGCAGTTCCACCCCGCCACGACTACTCGCGGGGGCTTCCATCATCGGCGCAGAGCGGATGGGCTCTGCGTCCTGGATCTCCGGGGAGCGGATAGCCACCTCCAGAGCAACCTCTGGTGGCACGGTGGCCTCCTCTCCTCCGGTCGTCGCTGCGGCTTCCTCGGCGACCTCTCCCATCGGCTCGGGGGCTCCCTCAGCAGCCTCCGGCGCTTGTTGTTGTCGACTTCTCCATAGGCACCACCGCAGGGATGTCGCTCCCTTCGGCCTCGACGCCTGACAAGAAGACGTCAAGTTCATCAGCAACTACGACTACTCTATGGGAAAGATTAAACCCACAGCAGAACACTTACCCTCGACCACGCTGGCCTCGGGCAACGCAGCTTCAGCAGCCGGCGCCTCGGACTCCACCTGGGGAGCAGGAGTTGACTCCTCGACGGGCGGCGCGACCTCTTCCTTTGCCACCGTCGCGGAGGGCTCATCTCCCTCCCGGGACAAGTCTGTTGATTTCCTGCAGAAGTACACAAAGCTAGTTGTCATTCAAGCTCGACTACTACACCTAGTACTACTCGGGAAGGTTCAGTACTTACAAGCTGGACCGGACTATCGTCACGGTCGGGGCTCCAAGGATGCTGGCAATATCCACCGGTCCAGCTTCGGTGGGCGCCTCCTCTTGCACCTCTGTGGCTGTTGCTTCACCTCCCGGCGCGAGGGCCGGTACGGCGCTCTCCCCGCGCTCCCGCGGCTATCACTTCTTCAGCGGCGGCGCGCCCGGAGCTCCGTGCTTCCCTGAGGAGCAGGGGGCTGGCGCTCCAACTGCGCTATGAGCTCTTCGACAGTGGGGGCTGGACTACGACTACCAGCGGGCTCCCCCACTGTGTCCCACTCGCCTTCATCGCCCGCTTCGACGGGCTCCGTTGGCGGCACCTCCTGAAGACAAGTGTTGACGGATAAAAGACGTATCCCTCTACGATCCGCAAGCGTACGGACCCCACACCTTTTTCACCACGGGATTCCCAAGGTTCTTGTCAATCCGCGGAGCAAGGGGATTACAAGCGTTCGATCAACAACGACACACTAGCTACTAAAACCCTAACTACTATTATACTAGAAAACACTAAACTACACTAGAGAGAATAATAAACGATCAAGGTAGAAGACACTCGCCCACGGGTCTACGATACTAGAGCATGCAATCGCTTAAAGACATGAAAAACCAATCTAATCTATCGGGGTTGTGACCACGGTTTTGCCCTTTCCCTCCTCTCGTACTGTCACTACGCGAAGGTATTCATGACTAGACCTTTGATGGCCACGGCGTATTGAATGGATCCAAGGAAGCATTGAGGCCTTACTCCCTTTACGGCATGGTTGCGAACCTTAAGCATTAAAGTATATTCAACACAAGATGATAGATAGATAATCCGACAAGTGCGATTACATCTCACGATCGATTACAACCCATGGACGAATGAGAAGATTACCCCATCAAGGTGCCGATCATGGCACCGTTGATCATGGTTTCCCTTCCGCCGGTGTCTTCCTCCTTCTCCACGAGAGGGTGCTTCCTTCGAGGTGGTTGATCTCCACCGGAGATCCTCCTCCTCTCTCTCTAGCTTGAAGATGGCCTTCGGGTGCGAATAACTCCTCTCCTCTCGTGTTGGCGGCGCGTCGGGGGTTTTAGGGTCGAAGATCCTTCGAGGGCAAGGAAGACGGGACCGAACCGGTGCCCGGGGCGGGCCGGGCCGGCCCGCCCGGGGCCGGCCGGCCCGTGCCCGCTTTCGGCCCGGTTCGGTCGCCCTTTTTGCTCCGTGGGTCCTCGTGCACTTATCTACTTTGCCCCCTCCACTTGGATGATTTTGACGCTGTTATCCTCGCGATCAAGATGGAGGCTCTCTTTGCATGAGTTTTGATCTTTTACGCTTCAATCCCCGGGGGTGTTCCTCGTAGCACTTCGGTCCTCACCACCTTTGGAAGTAATTTCAGCGAGCTCATGAACACGAACAAGACTCCATGAATGCTCCTTTGAACTTATTGCGAATCCGTCCTTTATGTCCATGATTTCCTACATAAACACAACACTTCCAAATGCATGCACAAAGATGAACTTGTCATATGATTAGTGTGCCTAGTGGCGGGTTAGTTCCATAATCAAATCCAAACCAAAGTGTAATGAACATGCTAGGTGCACCAAAATACACCGTCAACATCTCCCCCACACTTAGCTCTTGCTCGTCCTCGAGCAAGTACTCGTAAAAGAATTTCGTCCAAGGTGTGTAATCGTGTACCACTTATCCTTCTTCACAAGTTAGTCAATCCCTTCATCTTTAATACATAAACACAAAGTAATGATAATCAAACATAAACATGGGCATTTAGAATTTTTACCACGTCAAGATTTACCCCACAACTCAAACTCTTCACTCGAAGCCTTCAATTTCAGCCATACTTACTTCTTTGCTTCCATCGGAGGGTTTTTATGATTTTCAAAACAAAAATTCCTGCAACAAGTATTAGACAAAAACCTTTCTCCAAGCTCTCTCAAGTCACTCATATGATGTGGCTATCCTAACCAAATTTTATAAAACTCTCACCTCCCATTAATCTCTCATATTTCATGTAAAAGTGGAGCTGTAGGTAGGGCTAGCGCAATCAACACAAGTATTGTCAAACTAAGAACTTCCTCTAATGGTTGTCTACCTTTCAAGGCCAATGATCATGAGAATTAACCATATGTAGGGATATCAAGGATGAGAAGATTTAGAATGGTGGACATGTGCAAGGGAAAAAGAAAATTGTGACTTCAAGGCACCAATGATGTCCTCGTTGTCGGATTGCACATGGTTGGAAATAGAGTAAAAGTTTCGTCTCACAATCAACGTGACATCCTTCCTTACACTTTATTATTTTTTCTTTTCTTTCACTTGATCCATCCCTCTCATCTCTTCATTGCTAACTCATCTTTCTCTCTTTTTTTCTCTTTTTTTTTCTTCATTCACATATGATTTTTCTTTCTTTCTTTCTTTTCCATACACATACTTTTTCTCTTTATTTTTCTCTCTCTTGACAACTTTTCAAAGCTTTCAATTCTCTCTTTCCTCGCATGCATACAATCTGAATTTTTAAATAAATCATGCTAGAGACGAGACGAAACTTTGAAAATAGGTTGTGTTCAAGGAATACGATGTACAAAAGAGATGTATAGGGTTGGGTATGGAATCCAGTGATATACATGACTTTCGTTGTGAAAGTCATGAACTGAATATATGACGAGGCTAGCAACAAAAGATAAGCACAAGGACATGATCATTGCTTGAAATTAAAACTCACCAAGAGAGAAGGGTCCTAGCCTAACTCATCGTGCTAATTACACTTATGGTGGAGCGAAAAAAATAAACTTGGCTTTGGATAGGAATTTTTTTCTTACTCTCAACTTGGAAAAAGAGGTTTTGCTAACCTTTATAACATGGGTTTTAAGATAATTTTCAGAACTGAAATCCTCCAATTCTTAGCATCGAACATAGCACAACTAACATGTGAAGCTCAAGATCGAAGTGCGGTATGGGTACTTTAAGTAGTAGCGATTCACTAAGCACCACGATAAACGATTTTCAAATCATATACTTGTGTTCATATATCAAGAATCGAAGATTAAACAATCAAGTAAATAGGGATAAACAATACATAAAACACAAAGATATATATGAAGACTCTTTTTATTTGGTTTTCTTGACTCAACACTAATTTAAGACACTTGCAAAAATTTAAAAACAGACTCGAAAACTAAAGACTCATTAAAAACACTAAGACTCTCACACGAAGATTAAACCGAACCTAAACTTGAAGTTCAAAAGCTAAGGCTAGCGAGCTAGCTCTCCCCCACACTTAAAACATACGACGTCCTCGTCGTATCTTACAAAAATCCTAAGGGGAAAACTAGATCTAGTGGTACTTCAAGCAAGCCTTGCACCACTTGCCTCTCATGTTTCCAACCATGCCAAAAAGCTTGCGCACGTTGCGGTTAAGGAACTTGTAGTCATCTTCAACTACGCACTCCAAGTCCTCCATACGCTGCTTCATCGCTTCCATGGCTTGGAGACATTCGTCGGCCGATGTGTAGAGATCCGCGATGGATTGACGGCAAAATCGACAACACACCGGATGCAATCCGAAGGGGTCGTCGTCGCCATAATATCCACCGTTGTCACCACCGCCGTCGCCACCTCCATTGTTGTTGCCTTCACCACCGCCGTTGCCGTTGCCGTTGGGGCCTTCGGGAGTCCTTTCATAGGGTTGCTCACCCCAATCATCATCATCTCTACCAGCGGCCGCCCACGAGCTCGGGCTACGATCGTCGGAGTAGTCGCTATCCCCGTAATCCTTAGGCTCCGGCAACACCTCCTTGTAATCCTTGCGCTTGATGCCTTGGAGACGTGCCGACCTTCGAACGGGTGTAGGGACCTTCTCTCCTTTGACGGGGTTGCGAGATGCAAGAGCTCCGGTCGGGACACGTCCTCCGCAACGGATACGTGCGGTCCTCTTGACGGGTAGCTTGACCTCGCATCGCATCGCCTCCTCCATCAATGGCTTCTTGGCTTCTAGCTTCAACTCTAAACTTTTTGGAGGCTCAATGGCTGCTACAAGGGTGCAACACATTGCTTGAAAGGTTTGATTCTCGAGTCTCCCAATTCGGCCAAATATATAGTCCTGAGAGAAAAGCCTGGGAACCTTATTTTCCTTTTTTACACTTCCCTTAAAATTTTCCGACCAAACAAGGAAGTCAAAAAGGAGCAGTTCGGGCGAAATTCGGGGTCATCGGGCGTCGGGCCACCCCCCGGGCCGGTCCGCTGGGCCGGCCGGCCCACCCCTCGGGGGCGGGCCGGTCCCGTTTTTGCACACCGCCCTATTTTTTTCTTCCTCGGCCCATGGGAAAAAGTTGGCCCAGTAAATCTTCGCGAAAAACTCCGAAAGCTAAAAGAAAAATTATTTACGAAGTTGATTCCTTGTTTTTCGTCCTAGGTGGGACGTTCGGGCTCTTCCTCCATGGTAAAGACGTCAACATGATGAATGGGCACGACATCGGGTTCGTAGTAAACCTTAAGCCGCTGTCCATTCACCACAAATTGATCGCCGTTTATATCCATAATGGTTACCGCTCCGTTGGAGAACACCGAATGCACAACATAAGGTCCGTCCCACTTGCTTTGCAATTTCCCCTTTCCGAAGGTTTTAAACCTCGAATTGTAGAGGAGGACCGTATCTCCTTCTTTAAATTCTTTTTTCTTCAATCTTTTATCATACCACCTTTTGATTCTCTCCTTGTATATGCTTGCGTTTTCATAAGCTTTCAACCTCAACTCCTCTAGCTCGCTTATTTGAATTCTTCGTTTCACTACCGCGACATCGAGATCAAGGTTAATCTCTTTAATCGCCCAATAGGCTTTATGTTCCAACTCAACCGGAAGGTGGCAAGCTTTTCCATAGACGAATTGATAAGGGGTCATACCTATCGGTGTTTTAAACGCCGTTTGATAAGCCCATAAAGCTCCGTCTAATTTCTTTGACCAATCCTTGCCTCCCTTCTCTATGGTCTTGTTAAGTATGCTTTTTAATTGCCTATTTGACGTCTCCGCTTGTCCGTTGGTTTGTGGGTGATAGGCCGTGGAGACCCTATGCTCAATTCCCAACTTGGACAAGCACTTTTTGAAGTTCTTCCCGGTGAAATGAGTTCCTCCATCACTTATCAAGATTCTCGGTGTACCGAAACGGGGAAAAATCACGTTCTTGATCATAGTGATGGACTCCTCCGTGGAAGCTTTACGACATGGTATAGCCTCTACCCACTTGGATACATAATCAACCATAACAAGTATGTACTCGAATCCAAATGAGTTTTTAAAAGGCCCCATGAAGTCTATGCCCCATACATCGAATATGTCGACTTGCAAGTTGTATTTCAAAGGCATAGAATTTCTTTGAGAGATGTTTCCGGTTCTTTGGCATTCGGGGCATGACGCAACATATCTTTTAGTATCTTCATGCATCTCCGGCCAATAGAATCCGCTCGACCATACTTTGGCTTCGGTTCGAAAATGGCTATAGTGCCCACCGTACTCCGCCGAGTGGCACTTCCTTAGAATCTCAAGCCTCTCTTCCCTTGGCACACATCTTCTCATCACTCCATCATTGCCAAGCTTGAAGAGGTATGGTGCATCCCAAAAATATTTCTTACTTTCGGAAATTATTTTCCTTTGGGTGTTTTTGTCTAGATGATCAAGGGGCATCTTTCGAATTGCTCGAATGATGTCGATCATCCAAGTATCTTTATCAAGCACTCTATAGAGGTGGTCATCTCTCATCTTATCTTCTATGGGCTCTTTATCATCTTATCCACGATTCATCCTAGACAAATGATCGGCCACAACATTCTCCACCCCCTTTTTATCACGAATTTCAACATCAAACTCCTGGAGAAGAAGGATCCAACGAATCAAACGTGGTTTAGCTTCCTTCTTAGCCAAGAGATACTTTATAGCTGCGTGATCGGTGTAAACAATGACTTTCGAGTTCACGATGTAAGATCTGAATTTTTCGAAAGCGAATACCACCGCTAGCAATTCTTTTTCCGTAGTAGCGTAATTTAATTGTGCCCCACTAAGAGTTTTGCTAGCGTAGTAAACGGCGTGAACTCGGCCTTCCTTTCTCTGTCCCAAGACCGCGCCTACGGCGTAGTCACTTGCGTCACACATGATCTCGAAAGGTTGGCTCCAATCCGGAGGTTGGATGATGGGAGCACTTACCAACGCATTTTTCAAGGTCCGGAATGCCACTAGGCACTTCTCATCAAAGTCGAAAGCCACATCCTTTTGAAGAAGGTGTGTTAAATGCTTAGTGATCTTCGAGAAGTCCTTTATAAATCTTCTATAGAATCCGGCATGGCCTAGAAAGCTCCTTAAGGACTTAACATCCGTAGGAGGTGGGAGTTGCTCAACCGTCTCTACCTTAGCCTTGTCCACTTCAATTCCTCTCTCGGATATAACATGTCCGAGCACTATGCCTTGCTTAACCATGAAGTGGCACTTTTCCCAATTTAAAACCAAATCTACCTCCGCACACCTTGTAAGGACCTTTTCTAAGTTTGCTAAGCAATCCATGAACGTCTTCCCGTAAACGGAAAAATCATCCATAAACACTTCAACAATTTCTTCGATGAATTCCGAAAACACGGCCATCATGCAACGTTGAAAAGAGGCCGGAGCGTTGCATAGGCCGAAGGGCATCCTCCTATATGCAAACGTTCCGTAAGGACACGTAAACGTTGTCTTATGTTGATCTTCCGGTGAATGGGGATTTGCATGAACCCCGAGTATCCATCGAGAAAGCAAAAATAAGCGTGGTTTGCTAACCTCTCGAGCATCTCGTCTATGAACGGTAGGGGGAAGTGATCTTTCTTCGTCGCTTTGTTAAGCTTACGGTAATCGATACACATCCGCCACCCGGTCACGGTTCTTTGCGGTATCAACTCGTTCTTCTCATTCTTCACCACGGTTAAACCTCCTTTCTTCGGCACACAATGTACGGGCTCACCCATTCGCTATGCGGAACCGGGTAGATGATTCCGGCATCAAGTAACTTGATAACCTCTTTCTTTACTACCTCTCGCATGGCATGGGTTAGCCTCCTTTGGTGGTCCACTACGGGCTTACATTGGTCTTCCATTGGTATACGATGAGTGCAAAAGGTCCGGGCTAATACCTTTGAGATCATTAATTGAATATCCAATCACCTTCCTATGTTTTTTTAATAAAATCAGCAACACTTCATTTTCTTCGGGGCTCAACTCGTCGCTCACAATGACTGGATAAGTTTTGTCTGGGCCCAAAAATTCATATTTTAACCCCTTGGGCAAAGGTTTGAGGTCTACTTCGGGCACTTGTGGCTCCTCGGGTTTGATTTCTCCTATGTCTTCGAACTTCTCTTCCTCCACGCTACCGTCATGCGGCTCTAAGCCTTTTGCCGCTTCCTCTAGTTCTTCATCTTGTTGATTACTAATTTGATTTTCCATCGCTCTTTGCAGCGGGTCTCTAAGTGTTTCAACAAAACAAAGACTATCTATCTCTTCTATTTCTTCATCTTCGGGAGGAAAAGGAGTAAGGTGTTTAGAAGCACGAAGAAAGTTATATGTGTACTTTGTTCCATTAAGGTTCATTGTTACTTTGCCTTCTCCGGCATCTAACACGGCATCAACCAACTTAAGAAAAGGCCTACCTAAGATTATATGATCAGAATTACCATGGTAAGCATCAATAACAAAGAAATCGGTTGGAATATAGTTTCTAGAAATTTTTACTTTCATGTTGCAAGCAATACCTAGAGGTTTGATAGTTCTACCATCTCCCATAATTAATTTTGTTGATGTTGGAGCTAAGTCTAGGTTGTGGTATTGAACTTTATCGTAAATTTTAGAAGATAGAACACTTACTTGGGCTCCGATGTCGCATAAAGCTTTGCATTGAACTCCGTTGATCTCGCAACTCAAGTGCGGCGTCGTCTTCTCTTCTTCTTCGGATCCGATCGAATAAATTTCAGCAAGGTGAGCGTATGGTGATGCTTCGGGATTGATCCCCATGATTCTCTTCACCTCAGCAATATGTTCCGGATCCACCACGTCGTCTCCAAAGAGCTTTTCAAAAATCTCACCGGTGGTTTCGAGGTCGTATGAATTTTCAGCTTTCTTCTCCGGTGGAAAATCGACTTCCAATGCTCTTGCCATCCCCTTTTGATTAGGGAACGGTCTTCTCTTGTCGAATACTTCTCCGTAATCAATAGGAACCCAATCCATTGGTTCGAACTCCCTTAGTGGCTTCGCGCTTGACATGCTTCCCTTGTTCGTCTCATTTGGCGCGGCGAAGTCGACGTTTGGTGTAGTTCTTGACTTGATGTGTTCTTGTTCAAGCTTTTCCATGATTGGCTTCTCCTTTGTGACTTCCGGGGCTGCCTCTTTAGAAAATTCAGCAAGCTTTTTCTTCCTTGAATTGAATTCCGGCTCCTCCGCAAGTCTTGTTTCCCAATCTCTTCGCATGGCAGCCGCTTTACTAACTTTTTGTAGAAGTTGGGCGGCTTCCGTGAGTGTTTTCTCCATGAGATCCCCACCTGCACACATTTCGACGTGTCGCATGCAACTAGGGGTTAGGGAAAAGAAAAATGTATGCAAGAGTACGTCACCGGTGAAGCCGAGTTTTGGTCCTTGTTCGATTAATTCATTAAACCTTTCCCAGGCTTGGTCTATCCCTTCCTCTTCTCCTTGCATGAAATTGATCACTTGCCTCCTTAGATGTTGAACCTTGCTAATTGGAAAGAACTTCTCGCAAAACTTCTTTGTCAACTTGTTCCAATTGCCTTCAACTTCAAAGGACGCAACCGAATACCATGTCTTTGCTTTGCCGGCAAGTGAGTAGGGGAAGAGATTCCATTTGAACCATTCAACGGGAACTCCTTCTTGACGCACCGTGTTGCATATTGTCGTGAAATCCCTTATGTGTCTATATGGGTTCTTCGTAACCATCCCTTCAAATGGGTTTTCCGCCACCATCTTCATGATCTTGGATTTAATTTCATACTTGGTCGCTTCGAGCTTCGAATCCGACTCTTGTACTTTTATGTCTTCACATCGAGGGCTAGCGTAATCCCTTAATGATTTCTCCGGTTCTTCCACGGGTTGATTCACGAACTCCATCTAGACAATAAGATAAAAACTAAAACAAAAAAAAGAAACAAGTGTTTTTCTGATAATATATGTTAGATATAGCAAATAAAAGATAAACTAAAATATAAAACTAAGTTAGATGCAAATCAAACGGTGTAAACTAACTTGCTCCCCGGCAACGGCGCCAGAAAAAGGGGCTTGTTGACGGATAAAAGACGTATCCCTCTACGATCCGCAAGCGTACGGACCCCACACCTTTTTCACCACGGGATTCCCAAGGTTCTTTTCAATCCGCGGAGCAAGGGGATTACAAGCGTTCGATCAACAACGACACACTAGCTACTAAAACCCTAACTACTATTATACTAGAAAACACTAAACTACACTAGAGAGAATAATAAACGATCAAGGTAGAAGACACTCGCCCACGGGTCTACGATACTAGAGCATGCAATCGCTTAAAGACATGAAAAACCAATCTAATCTATCGGGGTTGTGACCACGGTTTCGCCCTTTCCCTCCTCTTGTACTGTCACTACGAGAAGGTATTCATGACTAGACCTTTGATGGCCACGGCGTATTGAATGGATCCAAGGAAGCATTGAGGCCTTACTCCCTTTACGGCATGGTTGCGAACCTTAAGCATTAAAGTATATTCAACACAAGATGATAGATAGATAATCCGACAAGTGCGATTACATCTCACGATCGATTACAACCCATGGACGAATGAGAAGATTACCCCATCAAGGTGCTGATCATGGCACCGTTGATCATGGTTTCCCTTCCGCCGGTGTCTTCCTCCTTCTCCACGAGAGGGTGCTTCCTTCGAGGTGGTTGATCTCCAGCCGGAGATCCTCCTCCTCTCTCTCTAGCTTGAAGATGGCCTTCTGGTGCGAATAACTCCTCTCCTCTGTGTTGGCGGCGCGTCGGGGGTTTTAGGGTCGAAGATCCTTTGAGGGCAAGGAAGACGGGACCGAACTGGTGCCCGAAGTGGGCTGGGCCGGCCCGCACGGGCCGGCCGGCCCGAGCCCGCTTTCGGCCCGGTTCGGTCGCCCTTTTTGCTCCGTGGGTCCTCGTGCACTTATCTACTTTGCCCCCTCCACTTGGATGATTTTGACACTGTTATCCTCGCGATCAAGATGGAGGCTCTCTTTGCATGAGTTTTGATCTTTTACGCTTCAATCCCCGGGGGTGTTCCTCGTAGCACTTCGGTCCTCACCACCTTTGGAAGTAATTTCAGCGAGCTCATGAACACGAACAAGACTCCATGAATGCTCCTTTGAACTTATTGCGAATCCGTCCTTTATGTCCATGATTTCCTACATAAACACAACACTTCCAAATGCATGCACAAAGATGAACTTGTCATATGATTAGTGTGCCTAGTGGCGGGTTAGTTCCATAATCAAATCCAAACCAAAGTGTAATGAACATGCTAGGTGCACCAAAATACACCGTCAACAACAAGGAAGACTACTCATCAGCAAGTGCACTCGCATGATGGGTACTAGACTACTCTAGTCAAGACAACTCACCTCTTGAGGCGTGGTCTCTGAGACCCTCAGCTTCTTCGTTACCCGCTTGCGGGCGGGGTTGCGCGGCTTCCGTGCCGGTGCAGCAAGACTAGCCTCCAGGCTAGCTGGCGGGTCTTGCACAAGAGGTACATGAGGCAAGCCTGGACGGCTAAACCTCGACCGCAGCTAAAAGCGGTCCTGCAACGTCTCCTCGTCGTCATCGTCGTCGTCGTCGTCGGTGGTGTCCTCCACGATGACGGTGTCATCGCCTTCGCCGATTTCTCGCCGCTCCTTGGCTTTGGCTTTCCCTTCCTTCGGGATCTCGATCCCCTGAGGGGGCGCCTGCGGCTCGGAGACGAACATTTTCAAGTCATCCTGCAAGACACGAGACATCAGCGCGACTACTCCAAGCAAGGACTACTCGACTAGGGGAGTACGACTACTTACCTCCTTTGGCGGGCGCGCGGCGGAGTACTCCTGGACGGGGCACGCCGTGTACGGCGGCATATCCTTGAAGATCCGCGTCATCCTCTCGATGATGTCGTCGTCGTCCATCTCGCCTCCGGGCATCCGCGACGTGTCGTCGTCGCTGGTGTACTCGAAGCCCAAGGTGTCACTGGCCATCAGCGGTTGCACCCTCCGCTTCATGAAACTGAAGGCCACGTGCTCGGCCCTCAGCCCAGCTTCTCTGAGCACCTTGATGCGTGCCAGCAGCTCGGGGAGCTGGATCCCCTCCTGCATTGTGGGCTCCGTTTTCCACCAGTCGCGGTGCCTGGGCTGCCTCCCACTCAGCTTCGGTAGGCCGGGGTGGTGGTTCGTGATATAGAACCACCTCGCCTTCCAATCGACGTTGGAATCAATGAGCTTGTACGCCAGATACTGCTCAGCGGCGTCTTCTCTCATCTGGATGCCGGCCCCTCCGACTACTCTTGGATTGTTGGCGCTCGGCTGCGGCTTCACCCGGAAGAACTTCCGGAAGAGGATCCAGTGCGGCTTGATCCCAAGGAATGCTTCACAAAAATGAACGAAGACCGCGGAATGGAAAATGCCGTTAGGGTTCAGATTGAGGTACTCAACTCCGTAGTACCCGAGGAGGCCCTTGAAGAAATCACTAGCCGGAAGCGCGAGTCTGGGCTCCACGAAACGCGCAAACATCGGGATCTCATCTTCGGCTTTCTCCATCGGATACGGATCTCCGGCGGCGGCTCTCCACATATCCACCTCCTTCTCCCGGATAAATCCGCTGCTCAGAAGGGCCAACAGATCCTCGGTTTTCACCTTTGACTTCTTCCACTCGCGGCTTGGATCTGCTCACGGTGGAGACATCGGCGGCGCTCCTCCAGTGGCAGCCACAGCGGCCTCTTCGCGGCCCCTCTTCTTCCCGGCGACCTTCGCAGACTTGGACGGTGAAGGCTTCATTCTCCAAGTACAGGGTGTCTTCACGCGCATCCGCTCGGGGGCTACTCTGGAAGCTCTGAGTGGCGGCGCACTTGGATCTACTGCGGCGGTGGCGTGCGCTGGAAGTGGATCTACCTCAGTTCAAATCGAAATGACTACAGCACAGATGGGTGAATCTATTTATAAGTCAAAGCGGCCCTGCAACAGCCAGATCGATAAGTCCGCGCTCGGCTGACTCAGCGGCCGCGCGTGACCCTTCGCATTCAACTAGTCGACACGCCTCACCTCGGGGGCTCGGCTACTTCTACTCGACTACCTGGGAAGCGACAAGACTCAGGAGCATCTCAGGAAACATTCTTCAAGATGACCCTTCAATTCGAGAGGAAGTACTCGACTCAAGGCTCGGGGGCTCCGTGCCACGTGTCCTTCGGTTTTCTCTCTCCGGATTTTTCGGGATTTTCTTGCCAAGACTTCAGATGGACCCTCAGCCAGAGCCTGCGGCTCAACCTAAGGCTCGGGGGCTACTCCATATGGAGTGCGATTTTGCAATCGCACTTCCATATCAGCTTCGGCTTCAAGACAAGACGGGCATTTTTTGAAGACCTTCGAGGGCAGCACTCGAGGACGCTTGGGACTACTCGAGAAAACTTCAAGATTGCTCAAACATCAGCTGGAGTACATTCCAGCCTGTTGACGGTTAATAGTTGTATCAAAGTTCGTTTGTGACTTGCAAGCGGACAAGTCTCCCGTCGTAGTCAAGGGACCCTTCTTCCCTCGAGTGGTGAACCCAAGGTATCGAATCCGTGGAACAATGTGCAACGCAAGGATTCAATCTAGTAAAGCAAGGTAAGCTATCTTATGAAGGTAAGTTGCATCTAATCTACTAACTCATAAAGAAAACGAATCTAATCTAATCTACTAAAGAGGTAACAAGAGAAAGCAAGAGATAACCAATCTAGAGAATCTAGATCATGCTTATGTTGTAGCTCCAAACAAGATAGATGAAGATAGCAAAGCGAATCTCATTAAAAGCATCTTTAAATCGTGGCCTTCCCATCCGACTCCGAAAACATCCGCCTTTCGAGACCCCCGTTCGTCACAACGTATCCCTATTCATGCGGGGAGCTTAGGGCGAGTTCGATAGAACAAGTTGAAATCACTTGGCCGGTCCGGTATGCACCTCTAGCCACCGCGGCTACAAGAGCACCCTATGTAATCTATCTTAAGTATAGATCGTAGAAGAAGCAAAACCAAGAAGAAAACAAAATCATCGAGAAGGCACTTGATCGCTAGAAATCGAATTCACTTACAAACTTCACCATGAATGATTACATGAACAAGATCACCACCGGGCCCTCCCTCGATCTTGATCCTCGCTCCGAGCTCCGACGTGGTCTTCCATGCAAGGTTCCCACGTCGGCCGGGGAAACCCTAGACAACTAGCACGACCCTCATCTTCAAGTTGGTGTCCCTCAAGCTTCTCTCGCTCCTCGGCGGCGGAATACGAAATCTTCTCTCGCGTGGCTCTCGGTCGGGGGGCTATTTATAGCCCGAGAAGCAATTAGGTCAAAGGAGAGGCCGATTGGGCCCCGAATAGGCCGGGCCGGGCCGGCTCGGGCCGACCGGCCCGGCCCAATTCCGGCCCATCCCGCGGCCGCTTCGCCGGTGTTGCTTCCCACGTCTTCTAGATGTTCTCCCCTTTTGCATGTGGGCCCTTGACGTCGGTTTCTCTCCGAATTGGACTCAACTCCTTGTCTTGCAAGATTCAGCACTTTTCTGGTCCAGTCCTCGGAGTTTATCATCTTCTCGGGCTTGGTCCTTGGGCTCTTGGAGTCATATTCACTTCATTGCTTGACTTGTATCGGGCTTCAAGATCTTGTCATGAGGTGCTTAATGAAGATATCCCGGAAGTCTTGCTTTCAACGTTAAAACCCTGCGTAAACACATAACTCCAAAACCGACATGCACAAGTGAACTTGTTATACCACGGGGGTTAGTACCAATGAATAAGATACAAAAGTTATGTCAACACCGAAGGTAAACTCATGGCTAGGTTGACGGATTTTCACCGTCAACATCTCCCCCATGCTTAAACCTTGCTCGTCCTCGAGTAAGCCTTCGATGGATATCATCATTGCCAAACAATGTTTAAACCTTGCACTTGATCATACATGAAAAAAAACATAATGCTCTCAAAAGTTTAATTCGTTAAAGTTCCATAATGTACTAGCCTTCACCTTTTCGGAGGGTAGATTCTTATTAAGCTTATCCCACAAGTATTAACATGCTCACCAAGTTTAAATAGACCTCAGAATTTTTGAAATAAAGAACGAGATAAAGAAAAGCTAAACCAGGTTCACAAATTTAAATCACCTTGCATGTTGCTCATGAACTCTCATCTCACTTGTCTCTCAAGCCTATATATTCTACTCCTTTCCCTCTCATAACATATATGTGGTAAGCTTTATATGGAGCTTTGGGAAAGTTTAGTCCTAACAAGATTTTATAAATGAGGTGTTGTCAAAACAAGACAAGCTTCTCATGGTCTTACCGAGACTCGTCAAAAAGGTCATTGGAAAATGATGTTAAATCAAGGAGGGGAAAGAGAAAAATACACACACTTTTAGATGAGTGGACATGTGCAAATGGCAAAGAGTGATCCCGAGGCACAAAGGAAGTCCTCGTTATCGGATTGCACATGGTTGGAAGATGAGAATGGATCTTTTTAACTTGAAGCCTTGAATGCACTTTTAGAGAGCCGGGGAGTTCACTTTACGCACATATATTTTTTTCTCTTTCTCATATTTCTCATTCTTTTCTTTCTTTCATTCATTCATTTTTTTTTCTTGTCATATATTCAGTCCATGACTTTCACAACGAAGTTTTGATTTTTTATACCTTGAAAGTCATGAATATCACTGGATTTTTTTATACCCAACCCTATACATCTCTTTCATCATTTTTTTTTAAAATACTCCCTTTTGAACTCTAAAACTGCACCGTACCTACCTCCTCCCCCATGCTTAGACGTTGCTCGTCCTCGAGCAAAGAGGCGAAAAATAAGGTAGGTACCGGGGTATTTTTCCTTGGAGAGATACTTGAAATCTTCAACGTTGGCACCGTCTTGCGATCTTCCTTGAATTGATGATCCATTCTCAACGATAGGTTGTGGTCAAGGAGGTAATCACAAAAAAATGATATTTGGTTTAAGGTTGGATATCCGGCGAAGTTTGTGAGATCACCGATGCGGGGATACACAATGCACGGATAAAAGGCTAGCAAAAAGATAGATACGCAAAAACGGAATGACCAGCTTCTTAGTCTCGGGCCAGAGAAGTCATGGCCTGCAATAACTCACTCAAAAATAAATCTTGTACACTAAGGTTTATGCACTCAAATATATATAAGGCTCGGATAGGTTGAGCAACACACAAGTGATATTTATGACAAGGTTAGCAATATTTTTGAGCATAAAAGACATCTTTAATCTATTCATAACTTGAGAGCACATAAAACACTATGGGTCTTTATTTTAATCATAACCTCCGCTGAAGATTAAGCTAGCATTTAAATAATTTCAGATTTGTATTTTTAAGAGAGCACTAGTTCAAACATGCATAAACCAATTACAAAGATAAACAAAGCGGCAATTATAATCATATATCATCATGGCACAAACTTTGTAACTTTACCAAGGGTAAAAACTTGGTGGTGACGTTATTCATGATGAAAATAAAAACTAAGATACACACTGAAAATTAAACTAAAAACTGAAAATTAAAGCAAAGCTGAAAATACTACGCAAACATAGGCACATACAAGCTGAAAATTAAAGAAAAAGGGGGTAAAGGAAAGATAACTAAAGCTTCTCCTTTCTCTAATCTTCCGCCGGTGGTTGATATTGAAAGTCTTGGTTGTTGTACCCTTACTTGTAATAGGAATGCACCACTCCTCCTATGAATTGTCTGACGGTGCTAGGTGAAGGTGTCCAAGCACATAAGCGACGTTTGCATTTCCTTCACCCATTTAGTTGGCATTGGTTTGGATGGCTGCAATAATTTGCATGTTCCTTGCAGCGTATCCTCCAATGGTGGCTCCATTTTGTTGTGGTTGAGGAAGGTGTGCAAATGGCTCCGCAAAGGCTACGTTGGGCACCGCAAAAATGGTGGGGGTATGGCTGCACCACTCCCCCATGCTTGCATTGGTACACCACCGTAGTAATTCGACGGCGCCGGGTTTCTCCCAATGGTGGGACATAATTTTGTTGTGCACCTCCTTCTTGGGTCGTGGAAGATCCTTCTCCTATAATTCTTCTCCTTTATTTTTCTTCGCCGGCACAAGAAGTCCTTTCTCTAACCAATCTTCTTCCTCTCAAGAAAAAGTTTGAATCCTCAATCCGAAAGAGGCAAATTCGCCTAGGCCACTTGGAAGCCTCCTCTCTCATCTTTACTCTTATCTTTTCCTTTCTTCATATATTCCTAGGGAAGTCCCGGGTAGGAGATGATTCGGGTTCCTTGTAATACCCGGTTTTAGAGAGATAGCCAATATGGGGAGGCAACACCCCGAACCAATATCTTCCGAACTCGATGTTGCTAACAACACCACCGGTTGATCATAGGTGAGTGGGGTCTATTGGCCACTTGGCAATCAAAGCCGAGTAAAGCCAATTCAACTCCGTGTTGGTTATCTTTGTCTCTCTTGTTCTCCCAAAAATCCATTTGCACAAAAGTGACACACTTGGATGATGGGTTCCGGATAGTATTTCTTTTTCGTTGATGGTCTCTTCCCGTGATCATACTCCAAAAACCTTCCCATGTGCCTTTATGCACATACTTGTTCCGGAGCTCCCTTTTTGAAAATAGGGGACACTCGCCCATGGGTCTACGATACTAGAACATGCAATCGTTTCGAACATGAAAACCAATCTAATCTATCGGGGATTGTGTTGAATGGATCCAAGGAAGCATTGAGGCCCTACTCCCTTTATGGCATGGTTGCTAGCCTTAAGCATTAAAGTATTTTCAGCACAAGATGATAGATAGATAATCCAACAAAGTGTGATTACATCTCAAGATCGATTGCAACCCATGGTTGAAAGGAGATTACCCCATCAAGGTGCTAGAAATAGCATCGTTGATCAAGGTTACCCTTCCGACGGTGTCTTCCTTCTTCTCCACTTGTGGGCTCCCTCCAACGGAATGAGAGACTCAAGCACTCCTTCATCAAGGTTATGCGCCATGGTCATGAAAATTTCCTAGGCGAATTCCTTGTGGGTGTTTGCCGACACTCCGCTAGAGAATTGCACCGGTGTCCCGTGTGAAACCCAATATGTGGAGAGCTTGGTCGTCGATGTCGACGTTCACTACAAGCCTCTACTTAAGGCGAGCGAGCTTCTTCTCCTCCTCCGTCATGATGACATACCCCTCGGAATACCGCGGAGCGTATGGAGGTGGAGCGGATGATCGTGTCAAGTGGCGAGGTTGGACGAGCGGCTCCTCCATATGTTATTGAAGTTTGGTAAACCTAATAAACGAGTTTTGTGTGGCCCTCATGCCACCAAGGAAAAGAGTGTGATTCCTCCTTGGCGGTGCCGTGTCCTCCTCCATACCCCGAGGAAACTCGGAAACGAGTGCCTCCTCGAAAAGGTTGTCGATGATGGCTTAGACGACGATGATCCCTTCTTCTTCGGTGCAAAGGCTTGTAGTTTTCTTCCATGATTGCAGCACTCTCCCTCACAAATAAATATCCGGGGTTTTCACCCGGTAACAAGGTACACAAATATTATTTTGGAGTCTGGACTTTGAGTGGATTAAGGATGTGATTTGTTGCACGAGACAAACGCGGTGGATGGCTAAGTCTAAGGTGATTCCGGCCTACAAACTAGAGCACACGAACAAAGAGTTGGATGAAAGACTTACCTCTCTCCTCCTCTTGGCTCGGTTCTTCTCTAGTGCATGCATGTTGCTTCGTGATCGCGTACACCTTCCAAACGTTCCCGTCCACTCCTTCGCTTGCACTATTGCTCCTTCCACTTGATGTTTTCGCTTTGACTCACTTCCATACTCCCTTGCCTCACATGCATCCATGATATTCCTACAAAACAAAGCCTTGGATGCCCCCCATGCTTGTACTTTGCATGTGGTTTAAATGTGTTGGAGGGGCATCCCGTGATGTATCATGGTGCATGCATGGATAGGTTAACTAGATTGCCTCCCTTTAAGGCTAAGCACTCCTCTAATTTCGAAATTTAAAAATATTTTTCAGAGCCATGCAAGAGCTCGAACATAATTTTAGAGAAGTTTTTAAACCATTAAAAACAAATGCAAGTCGAAAATATATTTTTATTACGTCGATTTCGGTCTCACCGGTATAGTTTGCCTTCATTGGTTGAGAGCAAGCTTTTCCCGGCTTGATCATGGGGGCATAGGTTTAGGTCCTAATTTTGATTAGATGAGAGAGATTTTGAATGAAATAAAATTAAGTGAGGCTTAGAAAAATTCTAATCTTAGAGAAACCAAGGATATGGATTTTTAAACCAACCAAAAATCAAGTTTCTAGGTTCACGCGAGTCCTACCACATGCTGAAATTTAAATAACATCTAGATACAAGTCGTGGCTCTACTCGTGTGTTTTTAGCATGAAAAACAAGTCAACCTCAGCACCATAACGAGGTTGAAAGGTTGATTAAGGTTCTGAATTTTTTTTTTGGTTTTGGTTGTGGTTTCTCGAAAAGGAAGCAAACAAACACATAGGATGGTTCATGTAAAGGGTTTATGATCAAGCAAAACGTTCAACCAAGAATTATGTCTCTAATATTGTTCAACCATTCTAAGTCTAAGGTTTTGCGTAGTAAAATTCAGAACTGAATTAAATTTAAAAAGACTTGAAAAACCTGGAATCGGGTTGTCCTCCCGGTAGCTTATTCTTTACTTGACGAAACGGGTTGCCTCCCGCCTAGCGCTTTGTTTATAGTCCATGGCTAGACTTCTTCACTTGATTACTTCGGATCAACGCTCTTTGCGGGCATTGCAATCTTGGGTACCCACTTTGGCTTAGTCAATTTTTTTTTTGGTCTTCACAGGCTGGCTTTGTCCTTTGGTCTTGACGGATGCAACATCTTCCTTGTGGCTCGGCATCTCGAACTCCGGTCCTCGGTTGTGATCTTCATGGTCTTCTTAGTGTGATCCTTCATCTCTCCCGAATGAGTTTGAGTAGCCTTCGCCGTCTTGGGACCTTGGACTTGTCTCGGATATTCTTCTTTGTTATCCATCGGGCGCCCGGCAAGTTGTCCCACTTGCGTCTAGCATCTTCATCACGATGAACACCCCGCATGTGGATCTTGCCTTGGCAGCCTTTAGGTGTTGAGCTTCTTTCTCCGTCTCCATCTTCTCCATCCTCGTTGATCTTGAACGGCCTTCCGGCGTCTTGACTTGGAGGGGGTGATTCCCTTGGAGATTTTGATGGTCCTTCGAGCTTGTGTTGCACGTCACCTTTGCCTGTAAAGTTTTCCTGGATCATCCACAAAAAAAAATTTGGGTTTCTTGGAGAGGTAGCCAACCATATCCGGTTAGGGTTAGTAATAAAACAAAAATCTAAACATAAAAACTAGGGTTAATCAAAACTAGATTAGATTGACTCTTTTTTTTTTTGAGGATGATCAAACATAAGAGATGCAAAAGAAAATCAAAAGAAAAACTGAAAGATAAGCGATACTAGATCGGATCTTGATTGCTTGTTCCCCGTCAACGGCGCCGAAAAGGGGCTTGTTGACGGTTAATAGTTGTATCAAAGTTCGTTTGTGACTTGCAAGCGGACAAGTCTCCCGTCGTAGTCAAGGGACCCTTCTTCCCTCGAGTAGTGAACCCAAGGTATCGAATCCGTGGAACAATGTGCAACGCAAGGATTCAATCTAGTAAAGCAAGGTAAGCTATCTTATGAAGGTAAGTTGCATCTAATCTACTAACTCATAAAGAAAACGAATCTAATCTAATCTACTAAAGAGGTAACAAGAGAAAGCAAGAGATAACCAATCTAGAGAATCTAGATCATGCTTATGTTGTAGCTCCAAACAAGATAGATGAAGATAGCAAAGCGAATCTCATTAAAAGCATCTTTAAATCGTGGCCTTCCCATCCGACTCCGAAAACATCCGCCTTTCGAGACCCCCGTTCGTCACAACGTATCCCTATTCATGCGGGGAGCTTAGGGCGAGTTCGATAGAACAAGTTGAAATCACTTGGCCGGTCCGGTATGCACCTCTAGCCACCGCGGCTACAAGAGCACCCTATGTAATCTATCTTAAGTATAGATCGTAGAAGAAGCAAAACCAAGAAGAAAACAAAATCATCGAGAAGGCACTTGATCGCTAGAAATCGAATTCACTTACAAACTTCACCATGAATGATTACATGAACAAGATCACCACCGGGCCCTCCCTCGATCTTGATCCTCGCTCCGCAGCTCCGACGTGGTCTTCCATGCAAGGTTCCCACGTCGGCCGGGGAAACCCTAGACAACTAGCACGACCCTCATCTTCAAGTTGGTGTCCCTCAAGCTTCTCTCGCTCCTCGGCGGCGGAATACGAAATCTTCTCTCGCGTGGCTCTCGGTCGGGGGGCTATTTATAGCCCGAGAAGCAATTAGGTCAAAGGAGAGGCCGATTGGGCCCCGAATTGGCCGGGGCCGGCCGGCCCGGGCCCACCCGGCCCATCCCGCGGCCTCGCTTCGCCCGTGTTGCTTCCCACGTCTTCTAGATGTTCTCCCCTTTTGCATGTGGGCCCTTGACGTCGGTTTCTCTCCGAATTGGACTCAACTCCTTGTCTTGCAAGATTCAGCACTTTTCTGGTTCAGTCCTCGGAGTTTATCATCTTCTCGGGCTTGGTCCTTGGGCTCTTGGAGTCATGTTCACTTCATTGCTTGAATTGTATCGGGCTTCAAGATCTTGTCATGAGGTGCTTAATGAACATATCCCGGAAGTCTTGCTTTCAACGTTAAAACCCTACGTAAACACATAACTCCAAAACCGACATGCACAAGTGAACTTGTTATACCACGGGGGTTAGTACCAATGAATAAGATACAAAAGTTATGCCAACACCGAAGGTAAACTCATGGCTAGGTTGACGGATTTTCACCGTCAACACAGCCTCGGGATGCTTCGACTACTCTTGAGGACTTTTGACTTGTAGTACTCGGGGACGCTTGGGGACTACTCGTTAAGGTCGTCAAGACTACTTGAAGCTATCCTTCTCGACTACAAAGTACTCGGGGGCTTGTTGTATGGACCTCCCTGGGCCCACTACCTCGGTGGGTACCAGGACCGACTACTCGGTGGGCCCCTGGGACTACCCGACTTGCGCCACACGGCACTTGAAGGCGTGGAGCTCAAGGACTGCGGAGGAGAAGTACTCGGTTAGGAAGCTGTACATGTCCTGCACTGTATGGAAGACTCCTAGATGTACCCGACTAGTACTCTCTCCCTACTCCGACTTGTAACCCTGCCTCCCGGACTATATAAGGCGAGGCAGGGACCGTTCTCTAGCATCTCATACAACCCACGGCGCACTATTGCACCATCTTGTAATTGTGCCAAATCAATCCAGAGCTACGCAGCATACAGGACGTAGGGTATTACGCACCTCGCGGCCCGAACCTGTCTAAATTGTGTGCCACGTGTCTCTTCCTTCGAGTTACCGATCTCGGGGAGGCCACATTCATCTACTTCGGGTACTCCCCTTAGTAGGTTGCCAGTCTAAAACACCGACACCTAGAGCTCGGAGCTCGGCCGGGTTACCGCCTTACCCGCGCCTATAAATGGAGGCCGGCAGTCCCTACCCCGCCTCGCACCTCCACAGCGACCTCACTCCCTTCCCCGAGCTCTACAACGCAGCCGCCCCCTAACACCATCACCACCAGTCCGCCGCCACCCGTGAAGCCGTCTCCTTGCGCCGCCCCGACCCAAGGTGAGTGAGGGAGAAGAACCCCCTCGTCGCCCTCCTCCATTTCCCCCTCTCGCCATCCGCAGTTGTGGCCGGGAGGCCGGCTGGCCGCCGCCGCTCGAGCCCCCCCTTGCCTCTGTTCGGGGTGCGAGCCAGAGGAAGGAGATGGCCATTTGGCCAAGACCCCCCTGCCTCTTTTCCTTTTCCCCCAAAACCCCGTGTCCCTATTCCCTCTCTCTCCCTTTCCTTTCATTTAGCCCCTACCCTTTAAGCTATTCCACCAAAACCCCCCTGCCCTTTACAAATAAATCCCTAAGGCTATTATAGTTAAACCCCACTAGATTTAAAATTACAATTAGGTCCTTTCTTTTAAAATAAAATACTAACAAGCCCTAATTAGCCCGAAAACACCTCCCTTAACCCGTCATTCCATGCACGATTTTAATCTAAACCCCGCCCAAACTTCCCCACACCCATAATGGGTATACCGCCACCCATCCTTCACCGAAAACCCACTACCTAATATTTATTTCCCTATTTTATTTAATTACCTTCTGCGAGCTCAGCCGGAGAAATTGTGCATGCTTATATTGATTGCTTGCTTGCCTGTGTGTGCGCTATAGCCAACGAAGTAAACGAAGGAAGGTACCCTGAGCCGGAGATCGGAGCCGACTACTGCGAGCAGGAGCCCGAGATCCCGAACGCCGAGCCGGCACTCCCCGAAGACTTCGAAGATGGCAAGTTAAATCTCATCCTTTGATGCATGCTTTGGTCCTAGTTTTATAAACATAATCTTGTACCCGTTTTATAAATTGCATATTGTTTTACTGCAAAAACCTGGTAGGATAGCCACCCTTGATTGCTATGATTGAACCTTGTTTTGGCCTAAATGAGTTCTTTAAAAATGTGTGAGTGCTTTCAAAATGTGTGAGTGCTTTCAAAATGAAAATGGGATATTTCGGAAAATGAGTAAAGAACTGGGTAGACGGGATGGACGTGAGTGTCAGGAGTATGGGTGAGCTCGTACCTGTGTGGTTCAGCGTGTTGGGAGTTGTCCATCTTGTCGGTTAAGGACCAGGTTGCGTGACATCTCACCTGACCCAAATGATCGTACAACCACTCGACCGTTGTATGTGGCAATGGCTTAGCATAAATCCCACTAGTTAAACTACTTGCCATCTGGTGTGCGGGTGAGCGGGGGGAGACCAAGGAGTAGGGGTACACTCTGTGTGAGGTACGCCCTGGTTATGTGGGATAACCCCTTGGTTGCTTCCGTGGTGGCTCGTAGGGTTAGCTAAGGTGGGTAATGGCTTTGATAGGATCTGTGCCGGCACTAAGGTGTCCGTGTGACGGTACCCTACTTGTGGGTAAAGATGTACAACCTCTGCAGAGTGTCAAACCTATTCGAATAGCCGTGTCCACGGTATTCGACGAGTCACGGTGTGGTCACAAAAACTAGTGTTTGGTTTGGGATGTTTTCTGGTGTGAGTGGTTTTCCGAGTTAAGTGTGTGGCTGTGTGCCTGGGCTACTACGGACGGGGAGTCCGGTAGTTCCACAGTGGTTTTCCTAAAACAAGTGAGTCACTTGGGTTATGAAAATGATTTGCGAAAACCTTTTTGAAATGAACCCCTGCATGAGTGAGTTTGAAAAATGAACCTTAACCTGATCCTTGATATACTCTATGCATGATTCTGCTTATAAGCCCCTCCGTGGGTGGGGTTGGATTTGCTGAGTATGTATGTGCTCACCCTTGTTTTACTAACCCTTTTTCAGAAGAGGATCCCGATTACATTCCCGAAGACGTCGAGTAGGTCGCTACCCTACACCCAACCGTGCCTGTGTACCCAGGGCCTCCACGGAGAGCTTCCATGGTGTGGTACTCTGATGAGGCTTTGGAAGCCTTTTCTATCGTAGTGTGGTCGTTAGCGTTTGTGTTGTTCCTTGTAGCGTTGGCACTTCCGTGCCCTCTGTGTCGCCGTAATGTAAAAGACTGATCCACCTGTTGTAATAAATGTGTTGCCGCCCTCCCCGGAACTCGGTATTTGTGTCACATTTGGTCACCTCTGATGAGGGGACGCTTCAGGTGGTATCAGAGCCGTAGGTTGGCCGTAGGACGCGACCCCTAGGATACGAGACCTCCTCTGGCCCTCTCTAACCTTTCCTTTGCTGACCTCATCCTTTCCCAAATCCTTACCTTGATCCTTGCCTGATTCCAGATGGCTAACCCCGAATGGAACGGAGGAGTCTGTCCCGTCCAGCCTGGTCTCCCTAACCTACTGCTACTCAGCTTAGAGCGCGTCGGAGTAAGGGATCCGCCGGAGTTTGTCTATCGGGAGTACGAACGCTACGGCACCCTTCGGTGTAAGGTCCTGATCTTCGTGGGAAGAAGCACTCTCTACCCCGACATAGAACCTTGGTTCGTCTCCGCCACTGGGTTTCGCTTCGCCGACACCTACCCAAAGTCTGCTCGGAAGGCCCTGCGACGTCTACGAGTGGTTTATAGGCAGCACCTCAGAAGGACTCCAATGGGATTTTTCCCACCCTCCGGAGGAAGAGGACGCTCGTGGATTGATCGCATGAGAGGACTAGAACGGGAAGAAGAAGACCTAGAAGAAGCAGTTTCCCACCTGTCCATCTACCTCAATGGCCTAGACCACCTCTACCAGGAGCAAGCCTAGCAACTGAAGCAACAGACTGACAAAGCAGAAAGAGCGGAGCAAAGGATAGAACTGGAAAGGATAAAGACAACCATGGCGGAAGTTGAACTACGCAACACAAAGCGAGAGTACCTTAGGGAAAGGGAACGCACTCTATTAGCCAATAAAGCCCTGTGGGATGAAGTAAAGGAACATAGAAGAAGAGAGGAAGAAGCTGGACTGGAGGAAGATGAACCCGAGGAAACTCACTGGGACAAAGGGACCCAGACCGAGGACGTGATACTGGAGCAAGATCTCCCGCCAAAGAAGCGTCGTATTCAGCTAGAGGAAGAATCACCATAAGGATAAGACTAGGATGTTTAGGCTAGAGTGGTGTTCTAGTAATAATAAGTGTACCCCGAAGAGTGTACCCCAACCTTGTTACTGAATAAAGTTATCTACCTCTTGTAGCCCACCACAACCTGTTCAACTCTACCTTTGTTTTCAGATGGCGGAAGATGGATGGACCCAAGGCGTGTGCCAGGAGGAGCTTGGTTTTGCTCGCCTTCTTATCAACTCCCTGGAGCGCCTCGGTATCACTGAGCGCCCTAGGTACTACAACAGAGAGTACGAGCAACTCGGCACTCTTCGCTGTAGGGTGGTCCTCTCCGTCGCTAGAAGCAACCGCCACACCAACATCGAGCCGTGGCGCGTGACCGCCATAGGGTTTCGAAACCGAGACACCTATCCTTTGGCCCTCAGGAAAGCCCTCCGCTACCTGTGCCGGATCTACGACGAACACCTCGTCCCCACACCGATGAGGTACTTTCCTCCCGCCATCAGAACCCCAGTTTGGTAGGCCCGCATGAGAAACCTGGAATGACGCCGCCACCAAGAAGACCTGTTGTACCACGTACTCGCCTACCTTGTCTCCCTGGATAAGCTCTTCGATGACCAAGCCAAGCACTTGAAGGAGAAAATCAGTCGGGCCGAGCAAGCTGAAGTTACAGTGAGGATGCACCAAGTCCGAGTGGCTCAAGCAGAAGCAAGGACCGCAACCGCCATAAGCAGTGAAGTCGTTGCCCAGCAAAGCCTCAGGCGGATCCAGGACCAACGCATGCAAGAATGGACCAACAGCGGAACACCCGTTCCAGCCATTGGAGAAGCTCAAATCCTGCTTGGAACACCCCTTGTAGGATGGGGAGGAACCATCGAAGTCCCGCCAGCACCACCAATAGTCACCGAACCCCCAACGACGACCGCCGAAGCCGCAGCACAGCCCCAGGAAAATGGAAACCACGAGGGCGAGAATGACGACGAGCTGCTCATTCCGCTGGAAGAGCACTCGACCCCGGAAGATGGCTCTCCTCGCGAGTAGCATACCCTAGTGACCCTGACCCAGGGAATGAAGCCGTACTGGTCCAAGTTGTACCCTTAGATTCTTGTCGCACTGAGTCGTGTAGTGTGCCCGCGTAGTGTCAGTCGCGTAGTCGGGATGTATCCTCCTCACTGGTTTGTAATAAAAACTTGTTTGTGCTTGTTTGTTTGTTATGTGCTTGTTGTGTGCTTGCCGGAGTAGACCCTACCTTTTCAAAAAATCCGATATGATCCACTTAAACATCACATAAAAGCTAGATCTCTTAGAAAAACCCGCTCCTTTACATATGGTTTCCACGCGCCCTGTCAGGACCCACCAAGGCTTCGGTCGATTGGACGCTGAAGGATCGCAAGCCGATCGGAGGGAGCGTTAACGACCAGGAAGTGAACCAAGGCGAAGATGGAGGAGAGAACGCTGTCCTGCCGCCACCGCCCCCTCCCATTGACTTGGCACAGGTTTTGGCCAATCAGACGGTCCTGATGGAGGCCATTTTCAACGCCGTCAACCGCCCAAGACCCCGAGTTCTGGGCATGAACGAGAAGCTGATAGAGTTCCTCAGGACGAAGCCGCCCACTTTTGGCGGGTCGGTGAATCCTTTGGATGCCGATGGCGGCCGAGAGCCATTCGAGGGAACTAGAGCCCTTCAACCGTGAGGACCGCGACAAGGTTCTCTCGGGCAGCTCACCGGCTCACCGGACGCCCCTAGCTCGGTGGGAGAACTACGCGCGCGGCGACCCAAGGATCCCTCTGCCATCACCTGGGATGAATTTGTGGAAGAGTTCCACCGCTACCACATCCCAGAAGCCACACTGAAGCGGAAGGCGGATGAGTTCCGTGAACTCCACCAAGGCAACATGTCCGTGGAAGAGTACACGTACCAGTTCATAGAGCTGGCTCGCTATGCCCCCGAGGAAGTGGACAAAGATTCCAAGAAACAGGAAATGTTTAAGAAGGGACTGACTCCGGAACTGAGGACCGTGCTTACCCCTCAGATCTACCCGGACTTCAACACCCTCATGAACAGAAAGAGCGAGGGCAGAAGAGAAGAAGGAGAACAAGTGCAAGTTTATGGAGCACAAGGCCAAACAGCAAGAGCGGTCCCAGAGGCCGAGAAACTTTGGACACCCCATGTCCAGGTTCCAAGCTCCCATGCAGTACAGAACCCAGTTCCAAGCCACGGGCTCGCAAGGCCCCAGAACCCAGTTCAAGCCCTACAACAACCAGAGTGCCATGAAGCCCCCACAAAACAACACCAGCCAGGTCACAGCCAACAACAACAACAGCTCCCGAGTGTGTTTCAACTGCCGCGAAACCGGACACTTCATCGCCAACTGCCCGTATGCCAAGAAGCCAACCACCACCACCTACTCCAACTCGGTGAACGGGCCAAGGCCACTCGTGTCTGGAGCCAACCGCATGCCGGTGCGCAGCAACAACAACTTCAGCAACAACAACAGCAACCAGCAGATGAGGCAGCCCCAGCAGTCATATGGACGAGCCCGCGTCAACCACATCAATGCACAGGAGGCACAGGAAGCACAAGGCGTAGTGCTCGGTGAGTTCCTGGTCAGCTCAGTCTTGGCAACCATATTATTTGATTCGGAGCATCGCACTCATTCATATCCTCAAGTTTTGTGGAAAAGCATAGCATACCCACAGTACTACTAAAAGCACCCCTATTAACTCGAACGCCCGGAGGTGACATCAAGTGTCAATTGGGATGTCCCCGGGTAAGGATTATTTTAAGTGGGGTAGAGTTCCTAGCAGACCTGGTAGTACTGAAGTCCAAGGGAATAGATGTGATCCTTGGGATGGATTGGTTAAGCCAGCACCATGGCCTTATAAGTTGCGCCGATAAAGTAGTGCACCTAACCAACCCAGACGGGATACAAGTGACCTGCCACACCCGAGGACACAAGCCAGACATAATGGTTTTCAACATGGAAGCCAAGTCCATAGAGGATGTCCCAGTAGTGCGAGAATACCCAGATGTGTTTCCCGAAGAACTCCCTGGAATGCCACCAGATAGGGATATAGAGCTCGTCATCGACCTTATTCCCGAAACCTCTCCCATAGCCAAGAGACCCTATAGGATGGCAGCCCCTGAGTTGGCAGAGTTGAAGAAGCAGCTAGGAGAACTTCAGCGAAGTGAGTTCATCAGACCAAGCTCATCACCATGGGGAGCCCCGGTGCTTTTCGTGGAAAAGAAGGATAAGAGCATGAGGATGTGCGTGGACTATCGCTCGCTGAACAAAGTCACTATCAAAAACAAGTACCCTCTCCCCAGAATAGATGATCTATTTGACCAGCTGAAAGGAGCCAAGTATTTTTCGAAGGTGGATCTAAGGTCAGGGTACCACCAACTCAAGATTAGGGAAAGTGACATCCCCAAGACCGCCTTTGTCACTCGCTACGGGCGAAGATGAGTTCACGGTGATGTCCTTTGGACTCACCAATGCACCAAGATATTTTATGAACCTCATGAATAAGGTGTTTATGGAAGAGCTGGACAAGTTTGTCGTAGTCTTTATTGACGACATACTTGTTTACTCCAAGAGTGTGGAGGAACATGAGCAGCATCTTCGAGTAGTGCTGGGGAAATTAAGGGCACACAAGCTGTACGCCAAGTTCAGCAAGTGTGAGTTCTGGCTGGAGAAAATATCTTTCCTTGGGCATATTCTGATTGCGGAAGGAGTAGTTGTAGACCCAGGGAAAGTTGAAACAGTCTCCAACTGGCAACAACCGACCAACGTGAGCGAGATTAGAAGCTTCCTTGGTTTGGCAGGGTACTACCGGAGGTTTATTGAAGGATTTTCCAAGATTGCCCGACCCATGACGGAATTACTCAAGAAAGAGAAGAAGTTCAACTGGACCGAGTCATGCGAGAAAAGTTTCCAAGAGTTGAAGAGAAGATTGACCACAGCCCCAGTGCTGACCTTGCCAGATATCCAACGAGACTTTGTCGTGTATTGCGACGCCTCCCGACAAGGGTTGGGATGTGTTCTCATGCAAGATGGGAAGGTAGTGGCATATGCTTCCCGTCAGCTCAAACCCCATGAGCAGAATTATCCCACCCATGATCTGGAGTTTGCAGTCGTAGTACATGCCCTTAAAATTTGGAGACACTACCTGATTGGGAACAAGTGTGAAATCTACACTGACCACAAGAGTCTAAAATACATCTTCACCCAGCCCGACCTGAATCTAAGGCAAAGAAGGTGGCTAGAGTTAGTCAAAGACTATAACCTAGAGATTCACTACCACCCAGGGAAAGCCAATGTAGTAGCAGATGCCCTAAGCCGGAAGTCCTATGAGAAGGCAGCATCCCAGAGTACCCAGTTGCAAGAGAAAATGGTGCGACTCAACGTGCACATTGTCCCCCAAGGCTACGTTCGTCAACTGAGTGTTCAGCCCACCCTAGAAGAAAAGATCAGGAAGGCCCAGGAGACCGATGAGAATCTGATGAAGATCCGCAAAGACACAGGAGAGAATAAGGCCCCTGACTTTAGAGTGGATGATCAAGGCACACTATGGTACAAGAATAGGATATGCGTGCCGGAAAATGGAGATTTTCGACAGACCATCATGGATGAGGCCCACAACTCAGCATACTACATTCACCCGGGATCCACCAAGATGTATATGGATTTAAAACAGAAGTATTGGTGGAACGGAATGAAAGCAGACATTGCACGGTTCGTCGCCCACTGTGATACTTGTCAGAGGATTAAAGTGGAGCACCAGAAACCCGTAGGACTGTTGCAGCCTTTACCAATTCCGGTATGGAAATGGGACGAAATAGGCATGGACTTTGTAGTAGGGTTGCCAAGGACCCAGAAGGGACATGACTCCATATGGGTGATAGTGGATCGACTCACTAAAGTCGCTCACTTTCTGCCCGTACGGACCACTTATGGTGGAGAGAAGTTGGCAAAACTCTACATAGAGAACATAGTGAAATTGCATGGAGTGCCTAGCAGGATGGTCTCAGATAGAGGGACCCAGTTCACCTCTAGGTTTTGGAAAAGCTTGCATAAAGCCATGGGTACCAAGCTGGATTTCAGCTCAGCGTATCACCCGCAGACAGATGGACAGACTGAGAGGGTGAACCAAATTCTAGAAGACATGTTGAGAGTATGCGTCCTCACATATGGCAAAGACTGGGAACAGAGCCTACCGTATGCAGAATTCTCCTACAACAACAGCTACCAAGCAAGCCTAGGAATGTCGCCGTTTGAAGCCTTATACAGGAGGAAATGTAGGACACCCCTGATGTGGTCAGAAGTAGGAGAGCGTGCCCTGGTTGGGCCCGCACTTATAAAAGAAGCCAAAGAGCGAGTAGCCGACATCCGAGAAAAGTTGAAAGCCGCCCAATCCCGACAGAAGAGCTACGCAGACAAGAAGAGGCGTGAAGCAAGCTTCAATCCGGGAGATTTCGCCTACCTCAAGGTTTCACCTATCCGAGGGACTCGGAGATTTCAGGTGCACGGAAAGTTGGCCCCTCGGTATATTGGACCGTACAAAGTACTAAAGAGGGTCGGAGCAGTAGCATATCGGTTGGAGCTACCAGAAGAAATGTCAGATATACACCCAGTGTTTCATATCTCCCAGCTACGCAGATGTTTGAAGGTCCTCGAAGAAAAGCGAGTACCGGTAGAGACCATCGATCTACAGCCAGACCTTAGGTACCAGGAAGTGCCCATCAAAATTTTGGACACGGTGGTCAAAAGGATAAGAACATCAGAAGTATGGGTGTGCAGAGTTCAATGGAGCACACACGGAGTAGAAGAAGCCACGTGGGAACGAGAGGATGCGTTGAAGAAAGAGTTTCCCCACCTGTTCGAAACCTAGACGAATCTCGAGGGCGAGATTCATTTTAAGTGGGGTAGGTTTGTAACGCCCGCATTTTTAGCTCCTAATAAATCACCTAATAAATCATGCGTGTTTTCAAAACTTTCCTGCTGAGCTCATTCGAAACCCTGGTCACTGTCTCCCTCTCTCACCCTCGGCGCGCGTGCCGCGAATCCCGTCGGCACCGCCTGCACTCGGGCTAGCACCCACGTGTGCCACCCCAGCGCCGCGGTCGGCCACCGTGTCGGGAATCCCGCGCACGCCGCGGTCCCACCGGCCGGTCCGCCTCGCCATCACCGCCGTCCCGAAAATCACGCCGACGCCCGAAAAACCGGAAAAACCCACAAAAACCCTTCCTCTAACTTCCCGAGGAATTCTTCTAATTTTTCTAAAATTCTTTCCAATTCCTTTCCATATTTTTCTATTTCTTTTCTCTTCTTATTTTTTTCTTTTCTTTTCTTCCTTTTTCTCCTTTTTCTTTTCTTCTTTTCTTCCTTTCTTTTTTCCCTCCTCCTTCTTCCTCCCGTGGCCAGGCCGTGCCCGAGCCGCGACCCCCCCTCTCCTCGCGCGGCCGCCCGGACCGGCGCCCCCTCCCTCCGGCCCACGCCCGGCCGGCCGGGTCGCCGCGCGGCACGCCGGGGCGGCCCCCGCGCCGCCGCGGTGGCGCCGCCAAGCCGCGACCCCCCTGGCGCCGACGACTGCCATTAAATCCATGCCCGACCGGTCACCTCCACCACCATCACCGACCGCTCCGCGTCGCCGCTACCAAGGCCAGCTCGCCACCTGCATGATAAGTCCCGTCCCACCGCACTGAATCGACCAGGGCCTCGCCGGTGAGTCAACGCCGCGATTTTTTCCCCACCGCCATGGCCGAAGCTCCTAGAGCTCAGAGCTCGGCCGGGTTACCGCCTTACCCATGCCTATAAATGGAGGCCGGCAGTCCCTACCCCGCCTCGCACCTTGTTGATGGATAAAACTCGTATCCACCTACGATCCGCAAGCGTACGGACCTACACTTTTTTCACCACGGGATTCCCAAGGTTCTTGTCAATCCGCGGAGCAAGGGGATTACTAGCGCTTAACCAAGTACTAATCTAGTTGAATGGAAAACCTTTGATAGAGAGTATTAATCTAAAGGTAAAGACAATCTAACCTAAGTTAATCTAAGTTAAGTTGATCAAACAAATCTAGGGTTAAATTAGATGGTAAAGGGGTGAACACAAGAGAGTGAGTAAGAAAGATAAGCATTCCCTCCCTAAGATCTAGGATAACATGGTATGCATCTACTACACGAAAGCGGTAAACCAATCTACCGGGGGTTGTGACCACGGTTTCGCCCTTTCCCTCCTCTCGTACTGTCACTACGCGAAGGTATTCGTGACTAGACCTATGATGGACACGGTATGTTGATGGAATCTATGGGAGTAGCGGATATCATACGCCCGAAAAACACGGTGGCCTACCTTAATCATCAAAGCATCATCAACATGAAAACAATAGATTGAAACCACGAATCAAGTAGCGATTACATAGCATGTATCCATCTAATCCTAGGGATGAACGGAGACATTACCCCATCATCTTACACGGATTGAAGCACATAGGGGTGATGGAGACTCCGGAGAACGTCGTCGATGAAGATGGCGGCGATGGAGCTTGGGAA
Organism: Cenchrus americanus; assembly: GCA_947561735.1. NCBI lineage: Eukaryota > Viridiplantae > Streptophyta > Magnoliopsida > Poales > Poaceae > Cenchrus > Cenchrus americanus. Next base: position 10,736,552 of record OX387244.1, read on the forward strand.
CACCCCTAGGCCAGCGGCTTGGAGTCCTCCTCTTGCTTCCTTCTCTCCGCCCGCGTTGATCCTTGCGACGAGCTCATCTAACTCTCTCCCTCATCTTGCGGCGGCGGTTTTCTGGTGATTGGCGTCGGTAGGATGATTTGTTCGATGGGTAACCATATTGGGGCGCCTAGGGGATTGTATTTATGTCCTTGAGGTGCCTTTGGGCGTGCTCCACCTTGCCTTGCACGAAATCCTCCTTGGGAGAGAAGCAAACTTGGTTTCCATAAAATCAGCCAGATTTTCCTGATTCGCAGTCCTTCTTTGCCAACGCCATATCTCCCACGTTCGGACTCCCAATAATGCAAATTCGGTGTACAGGTTGTGTGCCACGAAATTATCTTCAACTTTGGTATTCATTTCTTTCCTTAAAAACGAAGATAAGATCTCCAAATCGGCCTTGGAAGATAATCTGTTCTGATCGGACTGACTGCGCAGCAGGGATTTCGGGGGCCATATCTCCTAGCTCCCTTATCCAAATTGGGCCTTCCACATGTCCAAATCGAAGGTATCATCAAGGCCCACAACTTTGCTAGTCAAACTTTTGCCATTAAAGACCGTTTAAGTCTCCGAATCTGCACCGAAAGATTATGATATCCTGGGCTGCGAGAATATCTCTCGGGCTGAGTTGATCTCGTTGGTAAACATCCAAGTCCCCGGAGTTTTGCGTGTTGATGCTTCGGTCCTTGGGTTGTTTGGAGTCTTGTTCACTTTATGTCTTGACTTGTGACGGGCTTCATGATCTTCTCTTGAAGTGCTTGATGAACTTATCCCGAAAGTCTCCTCTTTAGCGTAGATTTCCTGCGTAAACAACAAACTCCAAAATCGACATGCAAGTGTGAACTTGTTATATCATTAGTATGCCTAGTGGAGGGTTAGTTGCAAATCATAATCGAAACCAATGTATAACAAGTCCTCTAGGTTGACGGAAATTCACCGTCAACACACCTCCACAGCGACCTCACTCCCTTCCCCGAGCTCTACAACGCCGCTGCCCCCTAACACCATCACCACCAGTCCGCCGCCGCCCGTGAAGCCGTCTCCTCGCGCCGCCCCGACCCAAGGTGAGTGAGGGAGAAGAACCCCCTCGTCGCCCTCCTCCTTTTCCCCCTCTCGCCATCCGCAGTCGTGGCCAGGAGGCTGGCGGGCCGCCGCCGCCCGAGCCCCCCCCCCCCCTTGCCTTTGTCGGGGTGCGAGCCAGAGGAAGGAGATGGCCATTTGGCCAAGACCCCCTGCCTCTTTTCCTTTTCCCCCAAAACCCCCTGTCCCTATTCCCTCTCTCTCCCTTTCCTTTCATTTAGCCCCTACCCTTTAAGCTATTCCACCAAACCCCCCCTTCCCTTTACAAATAAATCCCTAACGCTATTATAGTTAAACCCCGCTAGATTTAAATATTACAATTAGGTCCTTTCTTTTAAAATAAAATACTAACAAGCCCTAATTAGCCCGAAAACACCTCCCTTAACTCGTCATTCCATGCACGATTTTAATCTAAACCCCGCCCGAACTTCCTCACACCCGTACCGGGTATACCCCACCCATCCTTCACCGAAAACCCACTACCTAATATTTATTTCCCTATTTTATTTAATTACCTTCTGCAAGCTCAGCCGGAGAAATTGTGTATGCTTATATTGATTGCTTGCTTGCCTGTGTGTGCGCTATAGCCGACGAAGTAAACGAAGGAAGGTACCCTGAGCCGGAGATCGGAGCCGACTATTGCGAGCAGGAGCCCGAGATCCCGAACGTCGAGCCGGCACTCCCCGAAGACTTCGAAGACGACAAGTTCAATCTCATCCTTTGATGCATGCTTTGGTCCTAGTTTTATAAACATAATCCTATACCCATTTTATAAATTGCATATTGTTTTACTGCAAATACCTGGTAGGATAGGCACCCTTGATTGCTATGATTGAACCTTGTTTTGGCCTAAATGAGTGCTTTAAAAATGTGTGAGCGCTTTCAAAATGTGTGAGTGCTTTCAAAATGAAAATGGGATATTTCGGAAAATGAGTAAAGAACTGGGTAGACGGGATGGACGTAAGTGTTAGGAGTATGGGTGAGCTCGTACCTATGTGGTTGAGCGTGTTGGGAGTTGTCCATCTTGTCGGTTAAGAACCGGGTTGCGTGACATCTCATTTGACCCAAATGATCGTACAACCACTCGACCGTTGTATGTGGCAACGGCTTAGCATAAATCCCACTAGTTAAACTACTTGCCATCTGGTGTGCGGGTGAGCGGCGGGAGACCAAGGAGTAGGGGTACGCTCTGTGTGAGGTACGCCCTGGCTATGTGGGATTACCCCTTGGTTGCTTTCGTGGTGGCTCGTAGGGTTAGCTAAGGTGGGTAGTGGCTTTGATAGGATCCGTGCCGGCACTAAGGTGTCCGTGTGACAGTACCCTACTTGTGGGTAAAGATGTACAACCACTGCAGAGTGTCAAACCTATTCGAATAGCCGTGTCCATGGTATTGCACGAGTCACGGTGTGGTCACAAAAACTAGTGTTTGGTTTGGGATGTTTTCTGGTGTGAGTGGTTTTCCGAGTTAAGTGTGTGGCTGTGTGCCTGGGCTACTGCGGACGGGGAGTCCGGTAGTTCCACAGTGGTTTTCCTAAAACAAGTGAGTCACTTGGGTTATGAAAATGATTTGCTAAAACCTTTTTGAAATGAACCCCTGCATGAGTGAGTTTGAAAAATGAACCTTAACCTTATCCTTGATATACTCTATGCATGATTCTGCTTATAAGCCCCTCCGTGGGTGGGGTTGGATTTGCTGAGTACGTATGTGCTCACCCTTGTTTTACTAACCCTTTTTCAGAGGAGGATCCCGATTACATTCCCGAAGACGTCGAGTAGGTCGCTGCCCTACACCCAACCGTGCCTATGTACCCAGGGCCTCCACGGAGAGCTTCCATGGTGTGGTACTCTGATGAGGCTTTGGAAGCCTTTGCTATCGTAGTGTGGTCGTTAGCGTTTGTGTTGTTCCTTGTAGCGTTGGCACTTCCGTGCCCTCTGGGTCGCCGTAATGTAAAAGACTGATCCACCTGTTGTAATAAATGTGTTGCCAGCCTCCTGGGACTGGTATTTGTGTCACATTTGGTCACCTCTGATGAGGGGACGCTTCAAACATCACAAAAACGAATATAATCTATGAAAGCCGGAGGTAGCAAGAGATAGAGGGGGATAGATAAACCAATCTAGAGAGATTGGATCAAGCCTTCATTGAAGTTCCGAACAAAAGAGAAGTAAACAAGTTCGATCTCATAAAAAGCTTCCTTAAACCATGGTTTCCCATCCGACTCCAGAAACGCTCGCCTTTTGGAGCCACCGTTCTGTCACAACGCACCCCTGTTCATGCGGGTTAGTCTAGGTCGAATCCAAAGACAAGTTGAAATCTCTGGGAAGGTCAGGCATGCACCTCTATCCACCACGGCTACAAGAACATCCTCGGTTATCTATCTCGAGAATAGATCTTAACATACGAAAAGCCGATCGAAACCAAAGAAGTAGGAGAAACACTTGATCATTAGAAACCGGATTGCAACTTGATAATTCAACATTACATGATACATGAATCAAGATCACCACTGGGATCCTACCTGGATTTTGCTTCTAGCTCCAGGAACTCCGACGTGGTCTTCCTTGAAAGGTTCCCACGCCGGCTAGGGAGATCCTAGTCAACTAGCTCGACCCTCTCCTCTCCGAGATGGTGTCCCTCTCTTCTCTGCTCCTCGGCGGCCAATGACGAATGAGTTGATGCGTGGCTCCTGGCCTCGGGGCTATAAATAGTCCGAATGGCAGCTAGGTCAAAAGAGGGGTCGATTGGGCCCTGAAATGGGCTGGGCCAACCGGCCTGGGCCCACTTCGGCCCAGCCGACAGCCTGCTTTGCCTGGTGTTGCTTCCCGAGTCTTCTAGAGCCTTCCCCCTTCTGTATGTGGGCCCTTGTCATCAGTTTCCCTTCGGATTGAATGAAGCTCCTTGTCCCGCAAGATTCGGCAGTTTTCTGACTCGGTCCTCGGAGTTTTTCATCTTCTCAGGTTTGATCCCTAGGCTTCTTAGAGTCATGTTTACTTCATTGCTTAACTTGTACCGGGCTTCAAGGTCTCGTCACGAGGTGCTTAATGAACTTATCACGGAAGTCTTGCTTTCAACACTAAAATCTTGCATAAACACTAAACTCCAAAATCGACATGCACGAACGAACTTGTTATAACAAGGGGGTTAGTACCAATGGATAAGGTATAAAATTCATGCCAACACCGAAGGTAAACTCATGGCTAGGTTGACGGAATTTCACCGTCAACAAACGGGAAGTTGGGCCTCGAGTTCCAACCTTGATTGTTGAAGTTGTTGTTGTTGCGGAACCCGTTGTTGTTGCCATTGTTGATGAAGCTAGCTTTTTCCCTTGTCTCGAGGCAATCATTTCCCGAATGACCAACATTACCGCAAACCTCGCACGTCATGTGTGCGTACATAATCTAGGCGATTTCCATGTTGCTCGATGCCTCCAATTTCTTCATGAGTAGGTCCATCTTGGCGGCGATCATTTCGATTCCATCGACTTGGTGTACACCGCGGGTACGGGGTTGGAGACGGTCTCCATCCCAACCTTGATTTGCCACCATCTTCTCGATTAATTCCTTAGCAGCTCATACTTGTAGCAAGAAGAAGGCTCCTCCAGCGGCTGCATCTAGGTGCTCACGGGATGTACGCTTGAGCCCATGATAGAAAGTCTGAATTAAGGACCACCTGTGCATGCCATGGTGCGGGCACACGGTGATGTACTCCTGGAAGCATTCCCATGCTTCCGGGATACTCTCATCATTCTGTTGTTGGAAGCCCTGTTGACGGTTAATAGTTGTATCAAAGTTCGTTTAGACTTGCAAGCGGACAAGTCGCCCGTCGTAGTCAAGGGACCCTTCTTCCCTCGAGTGGTGAACCCAAGGTATTGAATCCGTGGAACAATGTGCAACGCAAGGAATCAATCTAGTAAAGCAAGGTAAACTATCTTATGAAGACAAGTTGCATCTAATCTACTAACTCATAAAGAAAACACATCTAATCTAATCTACTAAAGAGGTAGCAAGAGAAAGCAAGAGATAACCGATCTAGAGAGTCTAGATCATGCTTATGTTGTAGCTCCAAACAAGATAGATGAAGATAGAAAAGCGAATCTCATTAAAAGCATCTTTGAATCGTGGCCTTCCATCCGACTCCGAAAACGCCCGCCTTTCGGAACCCCCATTCTGTCACAACGTATCCCTACTCATGCGGGTAGTCTAGGGCGAGTTCGATAGAACAAGTTGAAAACACTTGGCCGGTCCGGTATGCACCTCTAGCCACCGCGGCTACAAGAGCACCCTATGTAATCTAGCTATAGACTAGATTGTAGAAGAAGCAAAACCAAGATGAAAACAAAATCATCGAGAAGTGTTGACGATGAAAATCCGTCAACCTAGCCATGAGTTTACCTTCGGTGTTGGCATGAGTTTTATACCTTATCCATTGGTACTAACCCCCGTGGTATAACAAGTTCACGTGTGCATGTCGGTTTTGGAGTTTAATGTTTATGCAGGGTTTTAGTGTTGAATGCAAGACTTTCGGGATAAGTTCATCAAGCACCTCATGACAAGACCTTGAAGCCCCGAACAAGTCATGCAATGAAGCAAACTTAACTCCAAGAAGCGGGGACTTGATCCGAGAAGACGACGGACTCCGGGGACCCGACCGGAAAAGTCTTGAATCTTGCAAGACAAGGAGTTGAGTCCAATTCGGAGAGAAACCGACGGCATAGACCTACATGCGAGAAGGGGGAAACATCCGGGAAGCAAGGGAACCGACGTGGGGCAAAGGAGCCCACGGGGGCGGGCCTAAATGGGCCCGGGCGGCCGGCCCCGGTCCGGTCGGCCCGGGCCCATTTTGGGCACAAATTCGCTCTCCTTTGCCCTAGCCGCCAATCGGGCTATTTATAGTCCCCCGACCGAGAGCCACGCGAGAAAGATTTCGTCTTCGGCCGCCGAGAAGCGAGAGAAGAGAGGGACACCATCTCGGAGAGGAGAGGGTCGAGCTAGTTGACTAGGGTTTCCCTAGCCGACGTGGGAACCTTGCACGGAAGACCACGTCGGAGTTCCCGAGCTAGAAGCAAGATCAAGGAAGGATCCCGGTGGTGATCTTGTGTATGTATCATTGTCATAGTTGAATTATCAAGTTGAATCTTTTCTTAGCGATCAAGTGTTTCCTCGAAGATTTCGTTTTTCGATCGGCTTTGCTTATTCCAATTCTATTCGTACGATAGATTACATAGGGTGTTCTTGTAGCCGCGGTGGCTAGAGGTACACGCCGGATCTTCCGAAAGAATCTCGACTTGTCTTTTGACTCGCCCTAAGCTCCCCGCATGAATAGGGATACGTTGTGACGAACGGGGGTCTCGAAAGGCGGATGTTTTCGGATTTGGACGGGAAACCACGATTTAAAGAGGCTTCTATTAAGATTCGATTTGCTACTTCTTCTCTTGCTTGGAACTTCAACAAAAGGCTTACCCCGATCCCTCTGGATCGGTTTATCTACCCAATCTTACTTTGTTTTCTCCGGTTTTTAGTAGATTAGATTCGTTTTGTGTCTTTTACTTAGATGCATTAGGTCTTTTATCGAATATTGAAGTTATTTGGCTTTAATAGATTAAGTCTTGCGTCACACATTTGTTCCACGGATTCGATACCTTGGGTTCACCACTCGAGGGAAGAAGGGTCCCTTGACTACGACGGGAGACTTGTACGCTTGCGAGTCACGAACGAACTTTGATACAATTATTAACCGTCAACAAGCCCCTTTTTCTGGCGCCGTTGCCGGGGAACAAGTGATCAAGATTTGATTTTTTATTGCTTTTTTTGTAATTTTCAGTATTCTTTTTGTTTTTATTTTTGCATCTACTAAATTTTGATCATCCTCAAAATACATCTAATCTAGTTTGTCTAACTCTAGTTTTTATAGATTTGTTTTTACTTTCTAGTTTTTTGCATACTTTGTTTATTGCTAACCCTAACGGAGATGGACGGCTACCTCTCCAACAAACCCAATAATTTTGTGGATGATCCGAGAAAAACTTTACGGAGCTAAGGAGACGTGAAGCAAGCTAAAAAGCCGGATTTTGTAGATTCGGAGTCGGAAGACAAAGGATCGCGGAATCTCCGAAGAATTCACCACCTCAAAGTCCGCGGGAGAATCGACCTCCACCAATGGGTGACCAACCACGGAAGAACGCAAGATTGGGGAGCTATGCACCCCGGACATCATCGACCTACCAATCTTGAACCTCGAGGAGATCGGAAGACCGTTCGAGATCAAGACCTCAACAATCCGCATGGTGCAACATTCACCCTTCACCGGCAAAGAGGATCCGAACCTTCACCTCCAAGCATTCATTCAACTATGTCGACTTTCAACATGGATGGGGTGACTCAAGATCAAATGAGGGCAAGGCTTTTTCCGTTTTCACTACTCGGGAAGGCTTTGCAATGGTTCCACTCTCAACCGGCGGAGACGGTGCAAAATTGGAACACGTTGATGAAGGCTTTCATGAAGGAATACTACTCACCGGTAAAACTCAAAGCTTGCGTAATAAGATTGCCACCTTTGTTCAATATCCTACGAAACTATCTCGGAGGCATTCGAGCGCTTCAACGAGTACACCGGGCGGTTCCACATCACAAGTTCCCGAAAGAAGACCTCGTGCAAAAGTTCTATCAAGGACTCACCATGGCGTCAAGGACGATCATCGATGCATCAGCGGGAGGATCTATCATCGAGCTTACACCGACGGAAGCTTTCACGCTATTCAAGAAGGTCGCGGATCATGACACGTGGGCGTCATCCGGGCGCCTACATCCGGCTCAACCCATGGGGAACGTCAAAGGAGTCTTGCAAGTGGAGAAGGAAGACATACTTGAGGGCAAGATCGACTCGCTCATGAGGAGGTTGGAGAAGATGGAGATAGAAAAGAAGGAGGCTCAAGACTTGAAGGCCGCCGAAGCAAGGTCCACATGCGAAGAATGTGGAGAGTATGGCCATGTCCGCAAAGATTGTCCGGAGGAGGCCAAAGTGCTCGACTACATGAGGAAGGGAGAATTGCCGAACTTCCGCTACGGGCAAGGTAGGCCTCAATTTAATGCAAGCTCATCTATTCCTAACGCGGTTCCGCTTCGGATACAATTGAAGTAGTTCATGGATGAGCAAGCTAAGATCAACGAGGACACCGTCACCAAGTTCAAGACCATAGACAAGGTGTTGGAGAACATCGATAGCAAAGTGACGGAGGTCGGAAGTTCCAATCATCAAGTGCTCAACATGACGAAGATGCTCGAGACGCAAGTTGGACAACTTGCGGAGCGCCTCACTAATGATGAAGGGAAGCTTCCGGGACAACCCAAATGTCCCGAATCAGCGAAGGCCATTCAAACGCGTTCGGGGAAGGAGACCGAAGATCCGGAACGTTCCGCGGGAGCAAGGAAGCCTAAACCATCCACCGAGGTGGAAGGAGCTGCTAAAGAGAAGGTTACGGGGATCGTCACCGAGGAACCCGAATTCGAGATGCCGGAGGATGACACGAGGATACCGCAACTCAAGCCACGCTACTTCCGAGATGCCCTACAAGTACCTACATATTCTCGTTACTTTGAAGACATTCTTGCAAATAAATATGAGATAGCAACACTCGGGGTAGATCATGTCAAGATGTCCGAGGAGTGTAGTGCAGCTATTGCTAATGGGCTAGAGAAGCAAAAAGACCCCGGGTGCCCTACAATTCCATGTTCGGTTGGTTCTTTCAACTTCGAGAAGGCGTTATGCGACCTTGGAGCTAGTGTGAGTGTCATGCCGAGGGATGTGTTCGAGAAGCTACGCCTACCGATGGAGCCTACGGGAATATGTTTGGAGTTGGGAGACAACTCCATTCGCTATCCCTTGGGCATTGCCGAAGATGTACCCGTGAAGATTGGACACCACTTCATCCCCGTCGACTTCGTTGTGCTCGAGATGGGAGAGAGGGAGAAGCCGCCGCTCATCCTAGGGAGGCCTTTCCTCAAGACCGTGGGAGCTACTATTGATGTTGGCAAGGGGGAGATCATGTTCGATATCAACGGAGAAAGGAGTTCCTTCAAGTTCCGTCCAAGGATTGAGGCATGCAACATGATTGGAGTGAAGGGAGAACCAAAACAAACGGAGGGGCTGAAAAAGAAGAAGGAGCCGAAAAAAATGAACGTAACGAAAATCAAAGAAGGTGTTGCATCCGTCAAGACAAAGGAAGAGAAGCCGCTCGTGAAGACCAAAAAAATGACTAAGCCAACTAAGCCGGAAGACAAGCCCGCGCCCAAGATGGTGCGGAAGTGGGTACCCAAGATTGCAACGCCCGCAAAGAGCGTTGATCCGGAGTAATCAAGTGAAGAAGTCTAGCTATAGACTATAAACGAAGCGCTAGGCGGGAGGCAACCCGTTTCGTCGAGTCAAGAATAAGCTACGGGAGGACAACCCGATTCCGGTTTTTCGAGTATTTTTAATAATTTAGTTTTTGAGTTTTACTACGCAAAGACATTAGACTTAGAAGTGGTTGAACAATATTAGAGACATAATTCTTGATTGAATGTTTGCTTTATCATAAACCCTTGCATGAACCCTCCTATGTGCTTGTTTGATTCTTTTCTTTTCGAGAAACCCTCAACCAAATAATTTCAGAACCTTAACTCAACCTTTCACCCTCATTATGGTTCTGAGGTTGACTTATTTTTCATGCTAAAACCACACGAGTAGAGCCACGATTTATGTTAAAGTGTTAATAAAATTCAGCACGTGGTAGGACTCGCGTGAACCTAGAAATCAAAGCTTTTGGTTGGTTTTAAAAATCTTTATCCTTGGTTTCTCTAGGATTAGAATTTTTCTAAGCCAATTCTAATTTTGTTTTATTCAAAATCTTTCTTATTTAGCCAAAATTAGAACCTAAACCTATACCCCCATGATCAAGCCGGGAAAACATTCGCTCTCAACCGATGAAAGCAAACTATACCGGTGAGACCGAAACCGACGTAGTAGAAAAATATTTTCGACTTACATTTGTTTTTAATGGTTTAAAAACTTCTCTAAAATTATGTTCGAGCTCTTGCATGGCTCTGAAAAATATTTTAAATTTCGAATTAGAGGAGTGCTTAACCTTAAACACACCTTAATGGAGGCAATCTAGTAATCATGCATGCACCATTGGATTCCCTTTCATCAACTTTCACCAATTCCACATGCAAAGGACAAGCATGGTGGGCAGCAAGCATCAACTTTGCAGGAATTTCATGGTGGCATGTGAAGCAAGTGGAGCTAGGGAGTATGGACATAACCCAAAATATGAAGCATCAAGTGGAAGGACCAATAAAAGGAGTGGACGAGAGCGTTTGGGCGGTGCAACTCGTGGAGCACGCGGGCAGGAAAGTTGCAGAGGTGAAATGATCGTGCTAGAAGAAAGACGAGGCGGGGAAGAGCACCGAGGCCGGCCTCCCCTACATAAGGAGCCCCCCGGCTCCCGTTTTCTGCAGGCAAGCTTCCCTCTCATTCCTTTGTTTGTGTGTTCATGTTTGTGTGCTCAAAACCTCCGTAGACATAGCCAACCTTCCCAAGCTTGATAGCTCAAAAAAAAATCCACATCCTTAATCCACTCAAAGTCCACATCCGAAGCAAAAAGTTTAAGTGCCTAGTTACCGGTTGCAACCCGGAGTTTTAGTTGAAAAAAAGAGTGCAGCAACCTTGTGGAAGAAAACCACAAGTCTCTTCTCCAAGAAGAAGAGTTCGTCGTCATCCAAGCCGTCATCAACCACGTCTTTGAGAAGGCACTCGGTTTCCGAGTCTCCCCGGAGCATGGAGACGGATACGGCACCACCGAGGAGGAACGATGCTCTCCTCCTTGGTGGTATGAGGGCTGCAAGAAGCACTTCCATGAGGTTCACCGAACCTCGTGGGCACACGGAGGAGCAGCCCGCGCCACCACGACGATCGACTCGATCAACCGCACCACCTCCTTACACCCCGACATACTCTTCGTACGGCTTCATCATCTTGTCGGCGGAAGAGGAGGAGAGGCTCGCCAATCTTGAGAAGAGGCTTGTGCCGAACGTCGAGTTCGACGACCAAGCACTCTACACCTTGGGTTTTGGCACCGTCATATACTATATGTTGGGGCACCTCGGATGGGTGCAGTTCTCCAACGGAATATCGGTGGACACCCATTTGGGTTACGCCTTGAAAATTTTGATGACTATTGCACCCATCGTTGATGATGATGGGGTGCAAAGCTTGTCATTCCGTTTGGAGGGAGTCCAACAAGTGGTTCCCTACGAGCACGTTAGGGAGCTACTTGGATTCCACAAGGGAGCTCCGGAGAAAGTTGACGTGCCACCCGGCATGTTAGCGGGATTTTGGAATATGATCTCCCGGAGAAGCCCATCAACAACGCAATTGCATCCGCAACCCCATTATCCGGATATTTCACTCTTGGATGTGCAAGAGGGTATTGGGGAGGATGAAGGAGACAAAGGTGACCAACACGGAGTTGAATTGGCTATACTCGGCTTTAATTGTCAGGCAGCCAATAGACCCCTCTTACCTCATGATCAACCGTTGGTGTTGTGAAGCAACATCGGGGGCGGGTAATATTGGTTCGGGGTGTTACCTCTCCATGTTGGCCTTTTCCTTGCGGCCGGGGATCGCAAGAAACCCCGCTCACCTTTTGCGTGGTACCTCTCTCGGCATTGAGTATTTGCAAGGCAAGTACATTAGTGGAGATGAGAGAGGAGGTTATCGGTTGGCCATTGTGAACCTACCTCTTCCCAACGAGAGGCTTAGGCTTTTCAATGAAGGGAGAGAAGATTGGTTGGAAGAGGGACTACTTGTCCCTGCAAGGAAGAACAAGAGAGGAAGAATCGTAGAGGAGGGAACATCCTCCGCACAAGCGAGTGGAGCACAACCCAATGTGCAACCATTCGGCGGGGTTCCTCCTCCGCCAAGTTATTACGGTGGGTCTCAAGGACAAGCATGGGGGGGTGGTGCACCGGTACCCCCACAAAATTATGTTGTGCCCAACGCTAACTTCGCGGAGTCCTACGCTCATCATCCCCAACCACAACAAAGCATGGCCATCATTGGAGGGTATGCTGCAAGAAATGCTCAAAACATCGCAGCCATCCAAGCTAACGCAACTCAACTCGGTGAAGGCAACGCAAATATTGCCTTTGAACTTGGACGCCTTCACCTTGTGGAGCCAAATCAATTCGTCGGAGGAAATGTCCAATCATATTATGAGCAAGGGTATTATTATCAAGATTATCAACATCAACCACCGGCGGAGGACTAGAAGATTTAGGAACTTTAGTTTTCTTTTCCTTTCTTTTTCTCTGTAATTTTCAGCTTTTGCTTATGTGTGTTTGCGTAGTATTTTCTGTTTTTATTTAAATTTCAGCAAGCATGTTTGTCTATTTTCAGTTTGTATTTCAACTTGATGTCACCATTAATAAAGACACCACCTTGATTATATCATTGGAAAAGTTACAAAATTCGTGCCATGATGATATATGATTAAAATTGCAGCTTTGTTCATCTTTGTAATTGATTTATGCATGTTTAAACTAGTGCTCTCTTAAAAATACAGATCTGAATTTATTTAAATACTAGCTTAATTTTCAGCGGAGGTTATGATTAAAATAAAGACCCATAGTGTTTTATGTGCTCTCAAGTTATGAATAGATTAAAAATGTCTTTTATGCTCAAAAATATCGCTAACCTTGTCACAAATATCGCTTGTGTGTTGCTCAACCTATCCAAAGCCTTATATATATTTGAGTGCATAAACCTTAGTGTACAAGATTTATTTTTGAGTGAGTTATTGCAGGCCATGATTTCTCTGGCCCGAGACTAAAAAGCTGGTCATTCCATTTTTGCGTATCTATCTTTTTGCTAGCCTTTTATCCGTGCATTGTGTATCCCCGCATCGGTGATCTCACAAACTTCGCCGGATATCCACCCTTAAACCAAATATCATCTTTTGTGATTACCTCCTTGACCACAACCTATCGTTGAGAATGGATCATCAATTCAAGGAAGATCGCAAGACGGTGCCAACATTGAAGATTTCAAGTATCTCTCCAAGGAAAAATATCTCCGGTACCTACCTTATTTTTTCGCCTCTTTGCTCGAGGACGAGCAACGTCTAAGCATGGGGGAGGAGGTAGGTACGGTGCAGTTTTAGAGTTAAAAGGGGAATATTTAAAAAAATGATGATGAAAGAAAAAAATCCAGCGATACTCATGACTTTCAAGGTAAAGAAAAGAAAATATATATATGAAAGAAAGAAAGAAAGAAAGAAAGAAAGAAAAGAATGAGAAATATGAGAAAGAGAAAAAAATATATATGTGCGTAAAGTGAACTCCCCGGTTCTCTAAGAGTGCATTCAAGGCTTCAAGTTAAAAAGATCCATTCTCATTTTCCAACCATGTGCAATCCGATAACGAGGACTTCCTTTGTGCCTTGGGATCACTCTTTGCCATTTGCACATGTCCACTTATCTAAAAGTGTGTGTATTTTTCTCTTTCCCCTCCTTGATTTAACATTATTTTCCAATGACCTTTTTGACGAGTCTCGGTAAGACCATAAGAAGCTTGTCTAGTTTTGACAACACCTCATTTATAAAATCTTGTTAGGACTAAACTTTCCCAAAGCTCCATATAAAGCCTACCACATATATATGAGAGGGAAAGGAGTAGAATATATAGGCTTGAGAGACAAGTGAGATGAGAGTTCATGAGCAATACATAAGATGATTTAAATTTGTGGACAGGGGCGGGCCGGGGTACGGCGCCGCTGGGCCCATCCGGGCCCGGCCCGAGGCCTCCTTTGCTCTACGTCGGTTCCCTTGCTTCTCGGATGTTTCCCCCTTCGCATGTAGGTCCATGTCGTCAGTTTCTCTCCGAATTGGACACAACTCCTTGTCTTGCAAGATTCAGCACTTTTCTGGTCAGGTCCTCGGAGTCTGTCGTTTTCTCGGATCAAGTCCTTGGCTTCTTGGAGTTAAGTTTGCTTCATTGCATGACTTGTACGGGGCTTCAAGGTCTTGTCATGAGGTGCTTGATGAACTTATCCCAAAAGTCTTGCATTCAACACTAAAACCCTGCATAAACATTAAACTCCAAAACCGACATGCACACGTGAACTTGTTATACCACGGGGGTTAGTACCAATGGATAAGGTATAAAACTCATGCCAACACCGAAGGTAAACTCATGGCTAGGTTGACGGATTTTCACCGTCAACATCTCCCCCATGCTTAAACCTTGCTCGTCCTCGAGTAAGCCTTCGATGGATATCATCATTGCCAAACAATGTTTAAACCTTGCACTTGATCATACACGAGAAAACATAATGCTCTCAAAATTTTAATTCGTTAAAGTTCCATAATGTACTAGCCTTCATCTCTACGGAGGGTAGATTCTTATTAAGCTTATCCCACAAGTATTAACATGCTCACAAAGTTTAAATAGATCTCAGAATTTTTGAAATAAAGAACGAGATAAAGAAAAGCTAAACCAAGTTCATAAATTTGAATCATCTTGCATATTGCTCATGAACTCTCTCGCTTGTCTCTCAAGCCTATATATTCTACTCCTTTCCCTCTCATAACATATATGTGTGGTAGGCTTTATATGGAGCTTTTTGAGAAAGTTTAGTCCTAACAAGATTTTATTAATGAGGTGTTGTCAAAACAAGACAAGCTTCTCATGGTCTTACCGAGACTCGTCAAAAATGTCATTGGAAAATAATGTTAAATCAAGGAGGGGAAAGAGAAAAACACACACACTTTAGATGAGTGGACATGTGCAAATGGCAAAGAGTGATCCCGAGGCACAAAGGAAGTCCTCGTTATCGGATTGCACATGGTTGGGAAATGAGAACGGATCTTTTAAACTTGAAGCCTTGAATGCACTTTTAGAGAACCGGGGAGTTCACTTTATGCATACTCATATTTTTTCTTCTCTTTCTCATATTTCTCATTCTTTTCTTTCTTTCTTTCTTTCATTCATTCAGTTTTTTTCTTGTGAGACTTTCACCTTGGAAGTCACGTACATCGCCTTTGAATTTTCTTTCATACATTTTTTTTAAATTGCTCCCCTTTGAACTCTAAAACTGCACCGTACCTACCTCCTCCCCCATGCTTAGACGTTGCTCGTCCTCGAGCAAAGAGGCGATAAATAAGGTAGGTACCGGAAATATTTTTCCTTGGAGAGATACTTGAATTCTTCAATGTTAGCACCGTCTTGCGATCTTCCTTGAATTGATGATCCATTCTCAACAATAGGTTGTGGTCAAGGAGGTAATCACAAAAGATGATATTTGGTTTAAAGGTGGATATCCGGCGAGGTTTGTGAGATCTCCAATGCGGGGATACACAATGCACGGATAAAAGGCTAGCAAAAAGATAGATACGCAAAAACGGAATGACCAGCTTCTTAGTCTCGGGCCAGAGAAATCATGGCCTGCAATAACTCACTCAAAAATAAATCTTGTACACTAAGGTTTATGCACTCAAATATATATTAGGCTTTGGATAGGTTGAGCAACACACAAGTGATATTTATGACGAGGTTAGCGATATTTTTGACCATAAAAGACATCTTTAATCTATTCATAACTTGAGAGCACATAAAACACTATGGGTCTTTATTTTAATCATAACCTCCGCTAAATATTAAGCTAGTATTTAAATAAATTCAGATTCGTATTTTAAGAGAGCACTAGCTTTAACATGCATAAATCAATTACAAAGATAAACAAAGCTGCAATTATAATCATATATCATTATGGCACAAATTTTTGTAACTTCTCCAATGATATAATCTAGGTGGTGTCTTTATTAATGATGATATCAAGTTGAAATACAAACTGAAAATAAACAAACACGCTTGCTGAAATTTAAATAAAAACAGAAAAATATTACGCAAACACACATAAACAAAAGCTGAAAATTACAAAGAAAAAGAAAAGAAAAGAAAACTAAAGTTCCTAAATCTTCTAGTCCTCCGCCGGTGGTTGGTGTTGATGATCTTGATAGTAATACCCTTGCTCATAATACGATTGGACATTCCCTCCGACGAATTGATTTGGCTCCACTAGGTGAAGGCGTCCAAGCTCATAGGCAATATTTGCATTGCCTTCACCAAGTTGAGCCGCGTTGGCGTGGATGGCAGCGACGTTTTGGGCGTTTCTTGCAACATACCCTCCAATTATGGCCATGCTTAGTTGTGGTTGGGGATGATGTGCGTAGCGCTCCGCGAAGTTAGCGTTAGGCACCACATAATTTGGTGGGGGTACCGGTGCACCACCACCCCATGCTTGCTCTTGTGGCCCTTCGTAATAACTTGGCGGAGGAGGGATCCCGCCGAATGGTTGCACATTGGGTTGTGCTCCACTCGCTTGTGCGGAGGATGTTCCCTCCTCTACGATTCTTCCTCTTTTGTTCTTCCTTGCAGGGACAAGGAGTCCCTCTTCCAACCAATCTTCCCTCCCTTCGGTGAAAAGCCTAAGCCTCTCATTGGGAAGGGGTAGGTTCACTATGGCCAAACGATGACCTCTTCTCTCATCTCCACTAATGTATTTGCCTTGCCGCAAATACTCAATGCCAAGAGAGGTACCACGCAAAACATGGTCGGGGTTCCTTGCGATCCCCGGCCGTAAGGAGAAGGCCAACATGGAAAGGTAACACCCGAACCGATATGTCCCGCCCCCGATGTTGCTTCACAACACCAACGGTTGATCATAAGGTAAGAGGGGTCTATTGGCTGCCTGACAATTAAAGCCGAGTAGAGCCAATTCAACTCCGTGTCGGTCACCTTCGTCTCCTTCATCCTCCCCAATACCCTCTTGCACATCCAAGAGTGAAATATACGGATAATGGGGTTGTGTATGCAATTGCGTTGTTGATGGGCTTCTCCGGAGATCATATTCCAAAATCCCACTAACATGCCGGGTGGCACATCAACTTTCTCCGGAGCTCCCTTATGGAATCCAAGTAGCTCCCTAACATGCTCATAGGGAACCACTTGTTGGACTCCCTCCAAACGGAATGACAAGCTTTGCACCCCATCATCAAGGATAGGTGCAATGGTCATCAAAATTTCCAAGGCGAACCCCATGTGGGTGTCCGCCGATACTCCGTTGGAGAATTGCACCCATCCAAGGTGCCCCAACATGTAGTATATGTCGGTGCCGAAACCCAAGGTGTAGAGTGCTTGGTCGTCGAACTCGACGTTGTGCACAAGCCTCTTCTCAAGACGAGAGAGCCTCTCCTCCTCCGATGATGATAAGATGATGAAGCCGTACGAAGAATATATCGGAGTGTAAGGAGGTGGTGCGGTCGAACGGGTCGATCGTCGTGGTGGCGCGGGCTGCTCCTCCGTGTGCCCTCGAGGTTCGGTAAACCTCATGGACGTGCTCCTTGCAGCTCTCATACCACCAAGGAGGAGAGCATCGTTCCTCCTCGGTGGTGCCGTATCCGTCTCCATGCTCTGGGGAGACTCGGAAACCGAGTGCCTCCTCGAAGACGTCGTTGATGACGACTTGGATGACGATGAACCCTTCTTCTTGGAGAAGAGACTTGTGGTTTCTTCCACATGGTTGCTGCACTCTTTTCTTCTACTAAAACTCCGGGTTGCAACCGGTAACTAGGCACTTGAACTCTTACTTCGGATGTGGACTTTGAGTGGATTAAGGATGTGGATTTTTTTGAGCTATCAAGCTTGGGAAGGTTGGCTATGTCTACGGAGGTTTTGGGCACACAAACTTGAACACACAAACAAAGGAAGGAGAGGGAAGCTTGCCTGTAGAAAACGGGAGCCAGGGGGCTCCTTAAATAGGGTAGGCCGGCCGGCCTGGGCCGACCGGCCTGGGGGCCTCGGTGCACCTCCCCGCCTCGTCTTTCTTCTAGCACGATCATTTCGCCTCTGCAACTTTCCTGCCTGCGTGCTCCACGAGTTGCACCGCCCAAACGCTCTCGTCCACTCCTTTTCTTGCATTATTGGTCCTTCCACTTGATGCTTCATGCTTTGGGTCATGTCCATGCTCCCTAGCTCCAATTACTTCACATGCCACCATGAAATTCCTGCAAAGTTGATGCTTGCTGCCCACCATGCTTGTCCTTTGCATGTGGATTTGGTAAAAGTTGATGAAAGGGAATCCAATGGTGCATGCATGATTAATTCAAACTAGATTGCCTCCATTTAGGTATGTTTAAGGTTAAGCACTCCTCTAATTCGAAATTTAAAATATTTTTCAGAGCCATGCAAGAGCTCAAACATAATTTTAGAGAAGTTTTTAAACCATTAAAAACAAATGTAAGTCGAAAATATTTTCCGACTACGTTGATATCGGTCTCATCGGTATAGTTTGCCTTCATTGGTTGAGAGCAAACTTTTCCCAGCTTGATCATGGGGGCATAGGTTTAGGTTGTAATTTTTATTAGATGAGAGAGACTTTGAATGAAATAAAATTAAGTGAGGCTTAGAAAAACTCTAATCTTTAGAGAAACCAAGGATATGGATTTTTAAACCAACCAAAAATCAAGTTTCTAGGATCACGCGAGTCCTACCACATGCTGAAATTTAAATAACATATAGATATAAGTTGTGGCTCTACTCGTGTGTTTTTAGCATGAAAAACAAGTCAACCACAAATAAAGAGGATGAAAGGTTGATTTAGGTTCTGATTTTTTTTGTTTTGGTTTCTCGAAAAAGAAGCAAACAACATAGGATGGTTCATGTAAAGGGTTTATGACAAAGCAAAATATTCAACCAAGAATTATGTCTCTAATATTGTTCAACCATTCTAAGTCTAATGTTTTGCGTAGTAAAATTCAAAACTGAATTACTTGAAAAGACTCGAAAAACCTGGAATCGGGTTGTCCTCCCGGTAGCTTATTCTTGACTCGACGAAACACGCCTAGCGCTTCGTTTATAGTCCATGGCTAGACTTCTTCGCTTGATTACTCCGGATCAACGCTCTTTGCGAGCGTTGCAATCTTGGGTACCCACTTCGGCCTAGTCATTTTTTTGGTCTTCACAGGCTGGCTTTGTCCTTTGGTCTTGACGGATGCAACAACTTTCTCTATCTCCATCTTCTCCATCCTCCTCTTGATTTGAAGGCCTTCCGGCGTCTTGACTTGGAGGTGATGATTCCCTAGGAGATTTTGATGGTCCTTCGAGTTTGACTTTTGAATCTAGGGTTTCCAACCCTTTAGCTTGTGTTGCACGTCACCTTTGCCTGTAAAGTTTTCCTGGATCATCCAAAAAAAAGTTTGGGTTTCTTGGAGAGGTAGCCAACCATCTCCGGTTAGGGTTAGCAATAAAACAAAAATCTAAAAAAAGAAAAATTAGGGTTAATCAAAACTAGATTAGATTGATTTTTTTTTCTTTTTGAGGATGATCAAACTTAAGAGATGCAAAAGAAAATCAAAAAGAAAAACTGAAAAATAAGCGATACTAGATTGGATCTTGATTGCTTGTTCCCCGGCAACGGCGCCAGAAAAAGGGGCTTGTTGATGGTTAATAGTTGTATCAAAGTTCGTTTAGACTTGCAAGCGGACAAGTCTCCTGTCGTAGTCAAGGGACCCTTCTTCCCTCGAGTGGTGAACCCAAGGTATCGAATCCGTGGAACAATGTGCAACGCAAGGAATCAATCTAGTAAAGCAAGGTAAACTATCTTATGAAGACAAGTTGCATCTAATCTACTAACTCATAAAGAAAACACATCTAATCTAATCTACTAAAGAGGTAGCAAGAGAAAGCAAGAGATAACCGATCTAGAGAGTCTAGATCATGCTTATGTTGTAGCTCCAAACAAGATAGATGAAGATAGAAAAGCGAATCTCATTAAAAGCATCTTTGAATCGTGGCCTTCCATCCGACTCCGAAAACGCCCGCCTTTCGGAACCCCTATTCTGTCACAATGTATCCCTACTCATGCGGGTAGTCTAGGGCGAGTACGATAGAACAAGTTGAAAACACTTGGCCGGTCCAGTATGAACCTCTAGCCACCGCGGCTACAAGAGCACCCTATGTAATCTAGCTATAGACTAGATTGTAGAAGAAGCAAAACCAAGATGAAAACAAAATCATCGAGAAGGCACTTAATCGCTAGAAAAAGATTCAACTTGATAATTCAACTATAACAATGATACATACACAAGATCACCACCGGGATCCTTCCTTGATCTTGCTTCTAGCTCCGGGAACTCCGACGTGGTCTTCCGTGCAAGGTTCCCACGTCGGCTAGGGAAACCCTAGTCAACTAGCTCGACCCTCTCCTCTTCGAGATGGTGTCCCTCTCTTCTCTGCTCCTTGGCGGCCGATGACGAATTCTCCTCCTCGTGGCTCTCGGTCAGGGGGCTATAAATAGCCTGATTGGCGGCTAGGGCAAAGGGGAGCCTCACTGGGCCCTGGACAGGGCTGGGCCGACCGGCTGCGCGGCCGGCCGCCCGGGCCCATCTAGGCCCGGCCCCGAGGCCTCCTTTGCTCTACGTCGGTTCCCTTGCTTCCGGATGTTTCCCCCTTCGCATGTAGGTCCATGTCGTCAGTTTCTCTCCGAATTGGACACAACTCCTTGTCTTGCAAGATTCAGCACTTTTCTGGTCACGTCCTCGGAGTCTGTCGTCTTCTCAGATCAAGTCCCTGGCTTCTTGGAGTTAAGTTTGCTTCATTGCATGACTTGTACGGGGCTTCAAGGTCTTGTCATGAGGTGCTTGATGAACTTATCCCAAAAGTCTTGCATTCAACGCTAAAACCCTGCATAAACATTAAACTCCAAAACCGACATGCACACGTGAACTTGTTATACCACGGGGGTTAGTACCAATGGATAAGGTATAAAACTCATGCCAACACCGAAGGTAAACTCATGGCTAGGTTGACGGATTTTCACCGTCAACAAGCCCGAAATTCTTGCGCGGAGGACATTGGTTTTGCCCACGGGGAAGAACTTTGCGAGAAATGCCTTTGAGCACCTATCCCGTGTGTTTATGGCATCTCGCTCCGCATAAAACCATTGCTTCGCCTTCCTGAGTAATGAGAACGGGAATAGGCGAAGACGGATGGCATCATCCGTTACTCCACGGGTAGTGAATGTCCTACACAACTCTAGAAAATGTTGGAGATGTGCATTGGCATCTTCATTAGGCTTGCCAGAGAACGGATTTGCTTGCACCGTATTGATAAATGCCGGCTTGAGTTCAAAGTTTCTGTCTCCCACTATTGTGGTTGGTCCGGTAGGGACATTAGTGTTGGGGGGTGGAAAACTCGCGGATCGTCCTCTCGGCCATTGGTGCTGACGGGGTGCTATCTACAGGATCGACGGTGTTCGTCTCTTGAGTCAAGAGAAACTTTTGAGGGATGAGGACATGAGGTCGTACTCTCCTCACAAGTAACTCCGGATTGTCGTTAAAGTTGGACGGTAGGTCAAAACCAGTCATGCACTACTCTGCATACACGAGAGTAGAGCAAGAGTAAACCCGCTTAAATAGCGGTTCACCGAACCTTGATAATTCTACCACAATGTTTAAACGATATCTTATCCCTATTACCTCCTCGGCAACGGCACCAGAAATGCTTGTTGACGCTCCTTAGCCTCACCACTAAGTTTCTACCTAGTAATGGAGCTAAGGAACGTCGGGGGTAAAACACACGATCACAGAAAGGTCCGCAAGCGCACAGATTACCGTTGTAGCAATTCACCCGGTGGTATTCGGGTTATCGTATTTATATTTTCCCAAGGGAGGCACTACGGCAAATATGATTGAGCAAACAGTGGAGCATAACCAAGACTTAGTAAAGAGCTATAGCGGGGGATAACGAATAAAGATATTCGGGGATAAATGACACACGTAAGGAGATCTAGATAAAGGACTAGAGAGGACCTATCGAGCTGGGAGGACGACGAGACGAGAAAGGATCCTAACACAGTCTATCTATTCTTGTCAACTCTAGGCAAAGGACTAAAGCGAAGGACTAAAGCAAAGGATAACCAAAGCAAGCTAACTCAACAAGCTCTTCTAATGTTGTAGGGGCATGCAAAGTCATGCCCTCAGACTGGGATGAGAAGGGAGGACGACGATACGCTTAATCCTATCGGCCCGAATTAATGTGGTGGACTACAAAGCTCGTCCGCAGTTGTCACCTCCTTAGGGTACCACAACTATTTCGTTGCGCGGGACACCAATCTAAGACTAAGGTAAGCTCTGAGCACCGTGCTCACAACGAACCAAAGAACCTTTTCCTGGGTACCACGAAGGAATGTCTCTCTCTCCGGTGAAACACCAGAGATGAAGCGAAGAACGACCGCAACACTATAGAGTTCAAGAGAGCTATGCTAACCAAGACTAAACTAACTTTAGTCTAAACCAAGAATAAAGCTTCTAGAGCAAAGTAAAAGCTGAATGTAATTGACTCGAAAAGTAAGATAGAAAGATAACTTGAATTGTACTTGAGCCTAAACAAAGAAAGCATACAAGAGTAGTACCGAAACTATGAAGAAGACTCCTCTGGAACCCCGAGACTAGCTCAACATGACTCTAACTCCCAAGCTACACTAATCCTACTCTAAGTGAACAAAAGAGTGGAAATGAGATGCTCCAGCGTTGTGTGCGTTTGTTCCAGTGGGTGTGAGGCTCCTATAGGTAAGTGAGGTTGGTTGAGCACGTCGGCCCATTTTCATAGGTGTGGCCAGATGAGGAGGTGCGGCCATCCTATGATCCACTGCCTCTTGACTTGGACGCTCCTGATCCTTGCTCCTAAGGCGGTTGAAGATCGATAACTTGTGCCGGTTTCGGTCGGCACGGCGGTTGGGAGGTGCGGCCAACCCTCTAGGTGCGACCGACCCACCTCTATGACGTGGGATGAACCGCCTTCACTCAGGGATGCTCAAGATGTCCTTGGAATGACGATTGTGGCGGTTGATCGGCCGGAGGGGTGGACCCATTGATCCAAGTGATCACAACTTCATCCATTCGATCAAACCGACATTTCCTTAATCAATCTTGTTCATCCAAGTTGTGCCCGCGGGGAAGGACGTGACTCAGACCAGAGATGTGGCACGAGGCAGGTGCGGCCGCACCTGGCAGGGCCGGTCGGCCGCACCTACAGGGCCAGTCGTGCCTGAGTGGTGCAGCCGCGCCTATCTCGTGTGGTATGTTGGTTCCATTCCCCCCCCCCTAAATGTGTACCTAAACAACACAACTCGTGGAACTTTATTAGCACCAAAAATGTCCATGAAACTTGTTGTATACGCCTCTCGAACCCGAGTTTTTGACGGTCGAATCTTTGTTGTAAGGATCGTCAACAGCCGCTCCTTGATGGTGTCGCATGCGTCACAGTGGGGGCCCAGTCAGCTCTTGACTGGTACGTTGACTTCTTCGGACCGTCGTGGCTGTTGTGATGGCACCGCAGGCTCTCGTGGCTCGGAGTGCCTGCAACCCTGTGAGCCCCGCTGTCGAGAAGTGGAGCTCTCTGCCTGCTGCACAGTGGTAGTCTCGAGGAGAATCTTGATTTGCTTATGCATCTCTCTTTCTTGAGGCGTGGCAGGATCTGGTACCTTCTGGAGAGGGGTTGCGGACTTGCGGCTGCCGCCAGGTTTTGTGATGCCCTTTTGAAGACGGGTGTGCTGTCAACAACATCCCTGTTGTCGTTGATGATGCGCTGCTGGACGTCTCTCGCCCGCGCACGAGCGGGGGTCGGGTTCGGGTCTTGCCCGAGTTGTTGGTGGAGTTGTGCCCGCTCATCGTCAAGCTGTCGTTGTGCGTCCTCCAACTCGTCCAGTCGGGCGCGCTGTGCGGCGTGGTTGGGAGGAACCTGGGCCTCCGCCACGCTTTCCGCCGTCGAGCTGTGGGCGGAGTGAAGTGCTCCATCCATCCACTGGGGCGTTGACAACAACGAAGCACTCACGCGAGGGATCGTAACCCCGTCGTCCGAGTCGTCTGAGTAGCCGAAACAGTAATCTGCCTCCGTCTGGAAATGATGGAGGGCGCTAGCGTCTCGAAGCCCGACGTAGTCCCACTCTGAGTCGAGGACGTCGTTAGTCCTGTTGGTTTTGAGGTACTTCTCGTATGGTGATGTCGCCGGGAGCCCCCTATTACCCCATAAACAATGGCTCGGGTAGTTGTCGTACACGGCTGGGTCTGTGCTTGACGAAGAGGAGTAAGCCATTGTGTGGCCTGTCCCTCGAGAGGGAGGGGGGCTCAGTGCACTATCCCTGGCTATGTGCTCCGTCGAGTCCGACGGGAGGGAGTCGTCCACTGCGTCAGTGGCCGGTGACGCGTCAGCTTCAACCCGTGGAGGGGAGCTAGCATGTGCCACCCTGTGTCGGTATACCTTGGCTTGCTTCGAATGCTTGCCCTAGTGCTTCTTGTGCCAGGTCGAGCTTGACATGGCAGCCGGTACCGGTGCCAATGTAGGTGTGGCGGTGGTCTCGTCGACAAGACATATGAGGTAGCCGTCCCCGGTCGCTTGGAAGTTCAGGCTTCCAAAGCGAAGCTCGAGCCCGACGTGGAGCGAGCCCAGCGAACCCACAAGGGAGTCCATCAACAGTGGCTTGGTGAACGCTTTTGTCCAAACGGATGATGAGAGGGCCATGCGGACCCTAAAAAGAACGTCGAAAACACGCGAAGGCCCCTACCTGGCGCGCCAACTATCGGGGTTTGTTACCACCGGCAAGTAAATTTATACGAGGGGCGTCTTCTGATCTGCACAGTAGCATGGGAGGCACTCGAGGTTATACTGGTTCGGGCCTCCGGAGAGTAATACCCTACGTCCAGTCTAAGAAGGCGTGTTCCTTATGCTCAGGGGTTCGCAATAGGGACTACAAACAGGTCGGAAGAGGGTGCAGAGCCTAAGTCCCTGGTGTGCAAGTGGTTCAAGTAGTAGGAATCTGCGTACGTGTGTGTGTGGTTGT
Organism: Cenchrus americanus; assembly: GCA_947561735.1. Lineage (NCBI taxonomy): Eukaryota > Viridiplantae > Streptophyta > Magnoliopsida > Poales > Poaceae > Cenchrus > Cenchrus americanus. The sequence continues at coordinate 10,761,597 of OX387244.1, forward strand.
ATGAGATGGGATATCGATGCTAAGTGTGTGTGGGGGTGGAGACGAACCTGTCTTGAGAGTGCCTCTGCCCCTCCATTTTATAGTCGCAAGGGTCCAGGGCAGTTACATCAAGCGTATATGAGCTAATCTACAGTGCGAGACGTCCTTCTCTACTCTGGGTTGTCAGACGACAGAAGAGGTGAAGCACTGTCCTGTGCATCTCAAGCACCGTCCTGGCCCCCCCATGCCCTCCTCCGAGTAGTTAGTCGGGTACGGGAGGTAGTGTACGTACCCTGACCCCATCAGTGGATCAGGGGCTTGTCTTTTGTTGATATTTTAGGAACGGAGTAGCCTGCACCATGGATAGGTGACGGCTTGCACTGTGTCGTTGGTGGCACAGCCTTTCTCGTGCCCTCCGTGGTACGATGCGTATCGCCTCAGCTAGGGGTGGTAGGAGGATCCGTCCTCTGACACAGGATCGACCTGGTCAGGGCGGACCCGCACGGGCAGGCGAACACGTGGCGGACCGCGTACTAGTATATCACGGGACGCTAACGGGGCCTGCGTACTTGTGGCTTTGAAGGCCAAGTCTTGGACTGGTCGGAGACGGGAAACCACTCGTGTGAGTAGGCGGTCTACACTGTGTCTCCCAATGCTTAGGGTGTAGTGAATACTGTATCGTACGCTGCTCAACATCCATTACGCCGTCCACGGTACGCTGGCCACTGTGTCGTTGGTGGTAGGGTTTGACGAATTCGTTCCCTGACACCGAATCGGCCTGGCCCAGGCGGACTGTTGTGGCGGGGCGGACGCGTGGCGGTGCGCGGGGGAGCATGCGCAGAGTTCCCAGGATCTCGATCTGATGGGCCCGCGTGCCCCATGCCTTCTCTGCGAAGCCCGCTCGAGCGGGTGACGGAAACTACTCGTGCAAGCGAGTAGTCACGACGGCGGGACGGAGACTACTTGTGCGAGCGAGTAGCCGCGACCGTGAGGCGGAAACTACTCGTGCGAGCGAGTAGTCGGGAGCAAAGGCGGAAACTTGTCGTACAGACCGCCATGTACTCGGGGAAAAGGTACAGGCGACCGTGGGCCACCTGTCTTCTAGCCCATGGCGGAAGCTGGTCGTATGAGCCCTCACGTGCTCAGACAGCGTAACACTTGTCGTGTTAGCCGTCTGAGCATGCCGTATGTGGGCCCGTTGTTGACGGTGAAATTCCGTCAACCTAGCCATGAGTTTACCTTCGGTGTTGGCATGAGTTTTATACCTTATCCATTGGTACTAACCCCCGTGGTATAACAAGTTCACTTGTGCATGTCGGTTTTGGAGTTTAGTGTTTATGCAGGGTTTTAGCGTTGAAAGAAAGACTTCCGGGATAAGTTCATTAAGCACCTCATGGCAAGACCTTGAAGCCCGGTATAAGTCAAGCAATGAAGTGAACACGACTCCAAGAAGCCCAAGGACCAAGCCCGAGAAGATGACAAACTCCGAGGACCTAGCCAGAAAAGTGTCGAATCTTGCGAGACAAGGAGCTTCGTCCAATTCAGAGAGAAACTGACGACAAGGGCCCACATGTAGAAGGGGGAGGATCTAGAAGACTCGGGAAGCAACGTCGGGCGAAGGAGGCCGTGGACTGGGCCGAAGTGGGCCCAGACCGGCCGGCCGGCCGGCCGGCCCAGCCCATTTTGAGGCCCAGTCGGCCCTCCTTTGACCTAGATGCATCTCGGGCTATTTATAGCCCCCTGACCGAGAGCCACGCATCAATCAATTCGTCATCCGCCGCCGAGGAGCAGAGAAGCTTGAGGGACACCATCTCGGAGATGAGGGTCGTGCTAGTTGTCTAGGGTCTCTCTAGCCGACGTGGGAACCTTGCATGGAAGACCACGTCGGAGCTCCGGAGCAAGGATCAAGATCGAGGTAGGATCCCGGTGGTGATCTTGTTCATGTAATCATTCATGGTGAAGTCTTTAAGTGAATCCGATTTCTAGCGATCAAGTGTCTTCTCGATGATTTTGTTTTCTTCTTGGTTTTGCTTTACATAGGGTGCTCTTGTAGCCGCGGTGGCTAGAGGTGCATACCGGACCGACCAAGTGATTTCAACTTGTTCTTATCGAACTCGACCTAGACTACCCGCATGAATAGGGATACGTTGTGACAGAACGGGGTTCCGAAAGGTGGGCGTTTTCGGAGTCGGACCGGAGGCCACGATTAAAAGATGCTTTTAATGAGATTCGCTTTTCTATCTTCATCTATCTTGTTTGGAGCTACAACATAAGCATGATCTAGATTCTCTAGATCGGTTATCTCTTGCTTTCTCTTGCTACCTCTTTAGTAGATTAGATTAGATTAGTTTTCTTGATGATATCTTATATTAGATGCAATTTGGTTCTTCATTAGATAGCTTTCCTTGCTTTACTAGATTGATTCCTTGCGTTGCACATTGTTCCACGGATTCGATACCTTGGGTTCACCACTCGAGGGAAGAAGGGTCCCTTGACTATGACGGGAGACTTGTCCGCTTGCAAGTCTAAACGAACTTTGATACAAGTATTAACTGTCAACACCCGTGCTGCGCTTTTCAGGGGTTTTGTGGGCCCTGGTCCATGGCCTCGTCAGGGCGTGTAGACAGATGGGTTGGCTGCCCGCCTGGTTTGGTTGTACGGTTGGTTTGATTGGTATATATATTTTAATCATTTTGCAAATTTGACCACCGTACGCCATGGGCCACGCCGCCGAATAAATTTTGAGATGGTCGTATAATTTTGTACTCCCTCCGTCTATAAATATAAGCATTCTCCAATTTCCGTGATGCATGTTTGACCAGTCGTCTTATTCAAAAATTTTGTGAATATGTAAAAACATTTATGATATACTTAAAATATATACGATGCTAAAACATGTCATAACAAAATGAATAGTATTTTCATAAATTTTTCGAATAAAACAAATGGTTAAACGTGAGCAGCAAAAGAACAAATGCTTACATTAAGGGACGGAGGGAGTCAAATAATTAAAAAATTTAATTTTTTTAAATGACGAGTTGAAGAGCATTAGGCCAGGCCGACTGGGCCTTGCCTGACGGCCGGGCTGAGGTGCTGGGAGTAAGCGCGCACCCCCCGAATCGAAGCTCTCAAAGTCTCGAAACCTCAACACCCACCCATCATTTTCATCCAGCCAGCGAAGGCACGAAGAAAAGTGTTAGTGTTAGTGGTAGTTTTAACACCTTCAAATTAGAGTAAATTACGCCCATCATACAACAACTTGTCAGGTGGGTGCGGATTAGTTCAGCAAGTTGTAAAATGCTCAATTTAGTACAATAACTTGTCATGTGCGTGTGGATTAGTCGACAAGTTGTAAAATGCTCAATTTAGTACAATAACTTATCAGGTTGGTGCATATTGGTCCAAAACCATGTAAAATAATCAAATTAGTATAACAATTTTATAAATATGTGCATATTGATCCAAGAACTTGTGTAAAATACTTGGTTCAAGGTAATATCTTGGCAAATTGGTGCACCTATAGTCCAAATTTACAAATGATAATGTATTAGACAAATAAGGTAGCATTCGAATTTTCTTCCAACTAATAGTATTTTTTGTCAATTAAAGTTGTCAATTTTGAATCAAATGTATATACATTACTTATTTTCTATTAGTTAAATCGAATCAAGTTTTCGAACTACACCATTAGATTACGAGAGACTAAAGTTCATAAGACACCATGTGACCTTTTGTTTCTTCTGCACCTTTACTCGTCTATTCAACAACTTCAAAGATGCATGCTCATTTTCATTATTTTAGTTCATTTTGTCTTTCAAGTAGTACATGAGACTTTTTTCATTATTTTAGTTCATTTTGTCTTTCAACTAGTATATGAGACTTTAAAAATATTTATGTCAAACTTCTAAAATTTATTAATTGTTAGTATGAGTTACCATATCCTATTACTAGCTGAACAAAAATAATATAATCAAATTTGAAATTATTATTGAATATGAAATTAAAAATATTTCTAATAAAATTTAATATTTGTATAAAATTTGATAATAAAGACATAACATCGAAGGTTCTGGTCCTTAATATTTTTTTACCATCACAACACAAATATCAATTGTCAAATAATACACAATAACTTGTTCTGAGGCAAGTATACTCTAGTATGGTATTGGAAAATATATTATTTGTGATAACATTTAGACTACAGATACATCAAGTGTACACTAAGTTAAGCATTTTACAAGTTCATGGACCAATTTGCACCCACCTATCAAGTTATTGTATGAGATCGATCATTTTATAAGTTGTTGGACTAATCCGCACCCACGTGACAAGTTATTGTATTAAATTGAGCATATTACAAGTTATTGGACTAATTTGCACCCACTTTACAAGTTGTTGTATGGTGAACGCAATTTACTCTTTAAATTAACACATAAAAACTAACACTTTGGATGTTTGGACGTATGTGTTAGTTTGCATTTAAAGTAACTTTTCCAATCTTTTGAAAAGGGAGAGGGAGAGAGAAAATGGGTGGGCTCCACCTAACTAATACCAATTACCACATCTTAGAGGTGTTAGTTTTTTTAGTGTTAATTCCAACTAACACTAAACTAACACATATATTTGGCTCCAAAGTGTTAATTTTGGTTGCTATAAACTAACACTAACACCTACCTCCAAAATGGCCAAAATCCTTGTCTTTCCTTGCGAAGAACAGGCGAGCAGTCGAGCACCGCCGCGTCCCGGACCTGGTGTGCTTCTTAGCCCGCTGCGCTGCCCTTACCCAATCGCGAGAGCTCGCCCCGCTGTTTGCCTTTTCAAGCTTGAATCACGAGGGCTCGCCGACTCCGGCGCCGTTCCTTTTCCGCATATCTGGGGTTTCTTGACTTTCTTGTCAGATCTTGCCGTGTTTTGTTTTATTTTCTCACCTGGGTGAAATATCTTTTTGAAAGACAACCTGGGTGGAATATGAGAAATATGATTGTGTGGTTCCAAAGATTGGGCTCGCCGACTCCGAGGGGATTTCCTCCTGCGTTCGCGAAACAAACTAGGTCACTAGATTTTCCTTCCACCGCGACTAATTAGAGAGGGCGGGGAGCTTCAAGTAGGATTGTAACCTGACAGGGAGGGGTGTGGTGAAGGCGCAGGGATAAAAATCGAGCCCCAGATCCAATCGACCACCAGATCCTTCTGCCCTACAAAACTTTTGGTAGACGAACCTCATGTTTCCCAACAGGATTTCTCAGGGACAATACAGGTAGGTAAATTCCGGTTCAGGTGAACTTCTCATAGCACCATGCTACTCAGGCGGCTTATTCATATGCTACGGCGACACTACCGGTGCAAAATAGGGCGACGCTACCGGTGCAAAATACAAGCCCGTAGTAAGAACTCCTCTCTCTCTCTCTCTCTCAATATATGTTTTCTAGTTTGTTGAGATTATCAGTCATTTGCTATATATGTTTTCTGTATATAAATATAAAAAACACAATATAGCTTGTTTTGTCATCACTATATGTATCTGCTAGCCAATTTTTCTTTGAACTTATAGTTGTGTTGATATCAAGACTGAGTGTTATTGCGGACGAAATTTTGAGGGATATAGTTGTCAGTGATCAAATGATTTTGCCGGTCTATTATGAATTTATGGTTCTACACACCAAACACTGCTGTGAATTTGGCATGTGATTCAAATTTTAGGAGAAAGAACACGGTTTTGGAAGAAATCAATCTTACTTCCTGATAGGCTCAACCATCTAGTTCCATTGATTTGAGAAGATTGATGAGAGATTGCTCTGTTTTGCAAAAATATTTGTGCTGCAATCTTAGTATTATTATTATTATTTTTACTTTCTAAGTAGTAAGTTCTTCTAGTTTTTCTTTTAAAAGAAAATCTTCCTACATAGAAGCAAGTTCTTTTTTGAAGTTGTTTGTGTTCTTGCATAAAAGTTTAAATAAGTTAAAACAAATTGGATTCCTATATACGTTTTTCCCATTACTGTCTCTGTCCTGATTTGTAACCTTCCATGTTGTGTTGCAGATGGATCAATTACTTCATGGGATAAACATTATCGTTCACCCTGCCAACAAGATGATATAACTCAGATTGGTGAAATAAAAGGAGATTCATGGACATACCTTCCGGAGGTATGTTATAAGTGTTGCTGATTATGGATACTTATATTGCAATATGACGTGTTGGAGTATAAGTGAATTGCCCACCTCTCCCATCAGCTTAAATAAAATAATTGCAGCCCACTCCAATTTCAATCTATGTGGCCTTAGGGAGCCTGCATTTGACGGGGAGTGTTGGAGTATAATTGAATTGCCCACCTCTCCCATCAGCTTAAGTGTTTGGGTTAAAATATTTGGTGCATGCAACTCAATATCGGGGCTGCTTGAGCTGCAAAAAGTTACGGACCTATGCTTGTTAAATACAAGAATATATGAAGTTATGAACATATCTCTAACCCTGCTGTCTCCTCATTAGTGGCTTTGCTTCATTCCAACAGTTGCAGATTTCACTACTCCTGCAGAGGTCTGTCTGTCATGAGTCTTAGATTTTCTGTCATCTTGTTAACAAGTCTAGAGTAGACTTCTACTTCCTAGAGTCTTGATCCATTGCTCATGCTTCTTTCGCTGTAAGCTAGATCAAGTGCCATGCTGTTTATGCCCCAGCACAACTTGATCAGGGTGTCTGCCACATCTAGCACATGCCAGGCCCATCTAGCATCTTCCACACCAAACACTATTGTATATGAAAGGCACTTCCTCGGTAAATCTTGGTGTCCAGAGTTTACTACCAAATAATAGACTGCTGATTCTGCTTGACGCAACTCCTTCAATATGCTAAGATTATGATATTTCATCTGTCATTTAGGAAAGCTGGATTCTCACTGTTGCACTGAATTTGAGTCTTGCCATCACACTGGTATCCTACTTTAATGCTTTCTCTTAAATGTAACAGCATCACGGTAATCTTGGGCATAAAAACAAGCATTTTGTTAAGCTAGCATTACGTCGAATTACAGTCAGTCACATGGCAGGCATTTGCTTTAAATCTTTGGATCATTTCTAACTTCCTCGAGTGCACAATTAAATATAACAGTTTTTTAAAGTTTGTTTAAAAAGGATATTCTTAGAAAACTTCCATTCATGTTGTTAACATCCATGTCTTATAGTTCCATTACATCATGCTAGACAGTATAATATTCTTTGTACAATCACGAACACAACTCCTAGTATAGAATCTTATTCTACATGTTTCTATTATATCTCTTCCTTTGTGGTTATGATGTTGAACTTATCTCGCAATGTTTGTGCACGCAGGAAATCGTGTGTCATATACATTCGTTAATGCCACTGTGCGATGCTGCCCGAGCCGCTTGTGTGTGTCGTGCCTTTCAACGTTCCTGGAAAAGCTTCCCCAACCTTACTTTCAGTAATCAAACGTTGGGCTTGAATGAAAATGCTCGTGGGGAGGATGAAATAGCAAGAGATTTTGCCAGCAAAGTTGACCACATTATGAAGAACCATTTAGGCACTGGTGTAAAGACACTCAAACTTTTGGATGTGCCAAATTACAATGCGAGGTACCATCGTTGTGTCGACAGTTGGCTTGAGAAGGCTATAACACCAGGCATTGAAGAACTCGCCCTTGAACTGGCTGAACATTTCGTGAAAAAGAAGTACAGGTTCCCATGCCTGATTTTGTCATGTGGGAATGGAGACTCCATTCGCCATCTTTATCTTAACAAATGTGCCTTTCGTCCAACAGTTGGGTTTGGTCCTTTGAGAAGCCTGGCGAAACTAAAGATGTTTTCGGTGTATATTAAAGGGGATGAGTTACAGTGCCTTCTTTCCAATTCTTTAGTTTTGGAATCCTTGGATCTCGATTATTGTTGCGAGATAGTATATATGAAGATACCTTGCCTTCAGCGGCTAACCCGCCTTTCTGTGATTGATTGCTTCAAGCTGCGAGGGATAGAAAGCAAAGCTCCAAATCTGTCCAGTTTTCGCTTTGGCACTAGGCACCCGGTACAAGTATCACTTGGAACAGCGCTGCAAGTGAGGAAGCTATACATTGACTGCTCTAAAACCGTTTGCCACAGTCGTGCTGAGCTAGCATCCAGCACGGGGAACCTTGAAGCTGGTATACATCCAAGCAATGAGGTATATATATGCTCTTAAAGCTTCATTGTATTTTGGAAGTCAATACTTCAAACATGATTAATCTGACCTCCTGATGCAGATGGTCAACACACCATTGGTGTCTAACAAATTTCTGCACCTCGAATGTTTGTGTGTCACTTTTAAAGAATTGACCATTTCTCAGAGCTTTGATTACTTATCTACAGCTCCTCCTCCTTCACTGGAGACTTTCATCTCGGATGTAAGTTTTCCTTTGTGAGAATTCAGTAACCATGGTGGAACCTTTAATTGAAGGTTTTGTTTCCATCTCTAGGTATCACAGCGACTCTTGGAGCATCCCTTCTATAAAGAGATCAGTCATTTCTACCGTGCAAGGACTTGGGTTTATCTAACATGTCACATGCTCAGAGCCTGGCTGAGTTGATGCCACGGGAAGATGCCCTTTTTGGCTTTGGAGATGTTTTAGTTGGTTACTCGAGAAGACTCAAGAGTTGATATCTGTTTTTTTCCTTGTTCTGAGAATTGAGTTGATACCTGGTTGTTGGACTTCCAATGTGAAGTTAAATGGGCAATCGGGTATGGGTAACCAACCCTTCCCTCTTTTGCTTATTGGCCCGTTTGGTACAGCTTCATGAGCAGCTTCACGAGCAGCTTCACAACTTCAATAGCCAAACAGTCAACTTTCTGCCCAACTCTCTGGTCAGCTTCTCTGAAAACTCACTCTCACAGCGTTAAGCACATGGTGAAGCTGCAAAAACATGGCTCTCTCCCCCGCTCATGAAGTTGCTCAAGGAGTTGTTTTTAAAAAACAGCTCTACAGGGGAAGCTGAGTTGTGCCAAACGGGCCCTATAAACTGCACTGTTAGACACTTGTTAGGGCAGCCGCAACAGTGACGGCAGCACACCCTCTACATCACTGTCCACCTAGACTACCGACCATTTTCTATAGATAACATTCAATGGTTTTGCTATAGCACTCTCGTTAAAAAAATTGTGGGCCCACTGGTCAGTTATATTTTAATCTTCCAGCAGCTTCCGACGCAGGCTTTTCTTCCCATGCATGCCGCAAGCAGTGGGTCCCATGCAGCATGAAAGGTGCTATCGGCTTACACTGGGTTCATCGACATACTTTTATCTCTCATTATTCTTCCTTCCACGTGGGATCAAATATGGTTTCCGAAATAGTGTAGTGGAAAAAGAAGTGCTTCGAATCATTGCTATTTGACTCGGACCTGTTTTGAAAAAGTCGAGGTATTTCGAATTGTTTGTTGACACGGACAAAGTAAGGGAAAACCTCTGAAAGAATTTCCATATTGACCTTGGGCATATAAGAGTTCCGAATCGAATCTCTTTAGAAAGAAGATCTTTTGTCTCATGGTAGCCTGCTCCTGTCCCCTTACGAAACTTTCGTTATTGGGTTAGCCATACACTTCACATGTTTTTAGTGATTCACATGGCATCATCAAATGATACAAGTCTTGGATAAGAATCTACAACGCACTAGAACGCCCTTGTTGGCGATTCTTTACTGCGACAGCATCTAGGGTTCCTCGAATAATGCGATACCTCACACCGGGTAAATCCTTAACCCTTCCTCTTACTAATGGCGGACAAAGTGAGCCGCAGCTGCTGGTGCCAGTGATCTAGGCGAAGGCGACAATCAGTCTGAAACTGGCAATGTATCGTGCAATCTTTAACTGAAGCAAATGAATATGCCACAGATTTCACAAACCGTTCGGAGCTGAATCCACACAACAGGCGGCAACAAATAAGTATGATCCAAACCCGATTCTTGCAAGCTGTACTCACCATGAGTCCATGACCACTTTACAGAATCCCCAGAGCATCATTTCGCAGAGCAAAACACTAACAAGCATCATCTTAGTTAACCTGCCACCATTTGGTCCAGCAACACCTTTTCGAGATTCTAAGCATAACATAGAAGGCAGAATTAACAGAACCGAAGTGCCTATCCTATCCACCATATATCTAATGTGTGTATGTATTCACGATTATCCTAATTTGAAGACGAATGTACAGACTACAGCCAACCCTTGCTGTGACTGGGGGCTGCACGCATGGACATCTCCAAAAACTGTTGCAAAGCTTCAGATCTTGTCTGACTAGCCAACAACCACCAATCAAGCCAGGTATCTGTAACTATTGGCATCGTCATTGGCACGCTCCAAGAAGTCCCTCCTTATGAGACTCTCAATCCTACTCTTGATAACTTTGACATCAGGCTGCAGCATTACAAAATCCCAGTAAGGAAACAGAGGGGGGGGGGAAATAAACAGGTATAACCAAAAATATGCTACTATGAGACTATTTCACAGCTACGAACAAGTTGTAGCTGTTGATGTACAAGACCTAGACCCTGGGACAAATGGCATTCATCTACCTTGGTAAAAAAAAGCAGCTGTACTTCACATGCAACGTCAGGTTACCTAATTAAAGTACTAACATGTGGCAATTGCAACAACTAAATAACCGCCGTAACTTCAGGAAAACCAAGAACCTGTATGTGAGCATACAAAGACTAAGCTACTACGGAGTATTAAAGAACATTTCATATCCGAGACATGATGTCAGTACCTTGAACGTGCTGAGCTGCGCAATACACTTCGCAACTAGCTGTTGATGACCCATAATTTTATAGTGCTTCATAATGCGCACAATTGAAGCATCAATTTGAAACCGCCTGTCTTCGATAACCTTTTTCTCACGGTCTACATTTTCAACATTTTCAACAGGGAGGGTAATCTGGACATGGAATGGAAAGAAATGCAATATTAGCACCATAGCAACCAAACTTTGATTTGTACTCTACATTCTACAAAACAGCAAAAGAATAATGAAAACGGCAAATACCTTAATTCTTCTCATACTGGAAGTGAATTTTGAATTGAACTCAAAAACATCATCAATGGAGATGGATGTATTTGGTGGTTCTTTTTTAAGAATCATGCACTTGTTGCGAGATAGCGAATGGAGCAAACGCGCCACATCAGCATTGGGCAGATTTAATTGTGTTACAATCTCAGAAAAACTAAGCCTGTTAGCTCCATTGAATAGCAGTAGCAATGCAGCCTGCCAAGATAAAGAGGTATGCCGAAACAAGTTAGACAGGTCAATATAGCATCATTTACTGATACTGACATGATTTAAGATTTACCTGATATGTCGTAACAATAAGTTCAACAGGCCCACCATCAAAAATAGCATTGATGTTACAGGTTCCCAAGGAGTGAATCCATGTAAGCTTCCTATTCTTTGTATGTGTTTGATAGCACTCCTCAAAAACCTTCATACAGTTCATCTAATAACATTGACAAATATATAAATCTTCATTTCAAACAACATTGAACTAGCATTTTCCATGATATAAATGCAATCGTGTTATTGAAGATATCAAACAGTGAACTTACCATCTCAGCAGGAAGATGTATCTTAGCAGTATTGTAGCTTGGCCAGTTTGCTGGAGTCAAAACAGCAACGGACAATTTTATCCTGGGATTGAGCTCTGGACGTTCAGCAACAAACTCATCAAACCTAATTTGATGTTCTCTTGAGATAGTGATATCCTTTAGCATTAGATCCATTTTTGAAGTAAACTGGATTCCACACTTCTGCTTGAGCAGTGTCAACATGCCTATCTCGTGTTCATCTTCAGCCCTTCTGTCAAAGATCAATCTTCTTCCTAATTTTTCCCTGCAAGACGATTTACACAATAGTACAATACAAACCTTAACAATAAATTCCAGAAGGCAAAAGATTTCCTCACATACATAAACCAATGACAAAAATACTATGCAGGATATACAAGCACTTACCAATAAAAATTAGCAAAGATGTCTTTATCCTTGACATATCGTACAAGTCTTACCACCTGGAAACCAGTCACAACCACATGTTAAAAGTGACATTTCGAAGATGCTAACCACATAGAAAGTTGCCACACAGAAATTTTTTTCTTGAAAATGCGCACAGAAGAATCATTATATCAAAGAAAAAGAGTCTAAGAAGACCCATACAGGCTCAATAGGGCAAAGTTTAGTTACATGATAACTCACTGAGGATGCAAATAACTTAATAGTAGCCAAAAGAAGAAGACATACATTCTCAAGGGCTTCATCAATGGCTTCATCACTGAGACTTCCACTACTACCTTCCTTCAGAATATTGTCACAGAAAGTGGCCAGTAACTCAGCATTCGAAATGCCAAAGGCACGCTTGTTACAGAATTCCTCAAAAGCTTCTTTAACTGCCTGTGATAATTAAAATTGAGAGTAAGGCACCATTTTTGCAACAGTGAAATGAAATGGGGGGAGATTAGTTGACAGACCTCATCGAATAATTCATGGCTATGGAAACAATCCATCACATACGAAGCGCACCTGCCATGCAGATCGATGATCTTCCACATACAAACCTAAAAGCAAGAAAAAATATAAGGTGGCAACATAAAACATGGCAAAAGCACAAGTGCAAGTAAGATACACACCTGTTCCTGCACGGCTAAATCCTTTTTTGTATGTACATGTCATGAATTGTAGGGAAAAAATTAGGGAAGATGAACTCGGAAGTGTTAACACAGAAAAATCAAATAGCCAGTGGAAGAACATCAAACATACAAAATGGCAATGCCAGGAAAAGGGCTCATCAGAGGGAAGATGTAGGTGACAAACTATTAATATGTTCAGTTTCAAAAACAAACTATTTAACGTGGACTTGTGGGGTTATTTGACACACTTGATGTTGCCATATGAATAAGTAGGAAACATAAATAGTTCAAAAGCTAAGGAGATACTGCACCTTCTTATTACTAGTAGAATCTTTTGTTGGATTCGAAAATTTTGCACCCTCATCGATAATATGCTGCAGAGAGAGAAAAACAATCAGAACTGCACAGCTTTAAGGAATAATAAAATGAGAGATTCGAGGTCCCCTGCAAGGCAAGTCAATACCATTTTGAAGACGCCAGAAATACGCTCGAGACCATGGGGGATTTTGGAGAAGAGCCTGTACAACCTAGCTAGATCATCAACCTTCATAAATAGAGGTATGTAGTGGATATTGTGGGAAATAAGTCAAAACCATAAATCATGTTTTTCATCAAAGTATCAAACCTTATTATTATGTAGCAAAACAGAATATCCAGATTGCTCATTCTCCAACAGATGAGTTGCATATTGATCAATCAATTCATTTTTCACGATCTGTGGAAATCCAAAATCACAATAAATGGATAACAAAAACGCCATATAGGGAACATGTATAGCATTATCGAAAGAACATTACAACACTCTTCAATCCAAATACTGTCAGAAAATATAATAATGATCAAGAAACACTAAAATTAGAGCAACAGACCTCCATTAACTTGCGTTCACTACTAATATGCAAATAGTGACCAACAACTCGCTCCTCCTCCTTCTTCAAATACTCCTCAACCTAATGAAAGAGGCATCATCATTAATAAATAGGCATGCATAAATATAGATAGTAGACAGTGACCTTATCAACTATAGGTACCTTGATCATATACTCCGGAATGCAATCTTCTTGGAACCAGGCTCGAGCCTTTTTAGAGTAGTACTCTGTAGTGTCCTTAAGCAAGAAATCTTCAAAGTCATTCTCATAACAATTCAACTGACCCGACCCAATTTCAACAAATATGTCCAAAACATTCTTCAACAAAGCCCTGTCAATCTGTTCACCCTCACGCTCTTTGCCCATCTGTGGAAAAAAGGTATCACATCATGTCACTCCATTCTTGAATCAACGATTGGAACTGTATAAACTTTGATCACTCATGTAAAGGTGTGACACGGAAGAGATATTAGCATTTTAGCAGTTTGTTCATGGCTATATTTTCAATAAATTTCAACCTTAGAAAAAATGGTTACAAGCCATGTTGGGAACATGTCATGTCCAAAACATCAAGTAAAAAGGAATGGATGCAGTGTATGCAAACAAACAATTTTACATGAACTAGAAGACATCCAAAGACTCACCAGAGCTATCACAGTATCTTTTACTTGCCCTTTAATCTTTTCATAAATCTGTTACCACAAGTTCAATTCAGTAAAAAATGGACGATGAAAAGGCATGCATGTAAAAGAAACTGAAAATCAAGTAACAGTTACTTTACCAACTCACGGAAGTGAGCAAGCCCAACTTCTTGAAGTGAGGCCCCCCGTGAATGGGCGTCCCAATCCAACCATCGAAACAAACTTGCAAACCAGTTGATCATGATATCATGTTTTGTCCATCTTCTCACCAGCTCCCTCAACATAAACTCACCATGCTTCTCCCTTATCGAAGGCAGTACCTGCACAAAGTTAAAATCATGAGGTACTGTACAAAATAGTGGAGGGATAACAGAGAAATAAATAATGCAATAATATAGAAAAATTATAAGTTACATTAAAATGTCATACAGAATCAATGCACAATGCATGGATTCGGTCTCCATTTATGCAAAGATGCATCATCAGACAATAATCAGAAATCCACAGGGAAAGCTCTTCACTTAAAAAAACAAACACCATGTGTGCTCAGTTATGCAAACCACTATTTAGCTTCCTCGTTCCCACCATAAAATCGTATAGATCCTCAACTTCTGCCCATAAAAACTTGCAAATAAATATTCTAGTCCCGTCTCCATCTCTAGTTTGTAGTGCAGCTTTGGGCTACCAAGTGGGCAGAAGATAGAGAATAATACAAGTGAACTAAGTATGGCTTTTGAAACTGCAAAATGTTAATTTCCGAATCATTGCAAGTGATGGCCTATTTAGCACAACAACAGCGAAGTAAATCAAAACAAAATGAGAACATCCCCAAATCGTTCCAACTTCGCAACCAACCAAACACTAATACGCCGAAGCTAAGAAAACCAATCCGAGTTACTTTATTCCCCTCGGACTAAAAAATCTAGTCCTAAAACCAGACTGCACATACTAGATTCACATGAGGTCATGAGCAAGGGGGAACAAGCGGCTCACAATGGAAGTGTTAGTTGAAATCACTATGGGCTGATTTAGAGAAAGAGAGATCATCCACGCTGTATCACAGGCCAACAGAGCGGGAACGTAGCTCGATGTGCGAACTGGCTGAAACCCTAGCAAGGGAAGAAGAGATGGAACGACAACGGTCGCGTACAGAATGGTTAAAATCCAAGGATCATAACACATGATTTTTTTCAAGCCAAGGTGAGAGCTCGGGCACGTACTAACCGGATTCGTGCTCTTAGCGAGCGGACGGCTCAAAGGAATCAGAGCAGGCTGGTCTGGAGCAGATAGCAAGTGACTTCTACCGTGAGTTGTTCACAGCCCAGGAAGGGGTCCAGCCGAAGCTTATTTGCCAGCATGTCACGCAGAAGGTTACACCGGCGATGCAAGCTACCTTGGAACGGGCCTTCATGATGGAGGAAGTCGAGGTGGCGCTCTCCCAAATGGGCCCAATGCAAGCAAGGCACCAGGTGCCGATGGATTTACGGCTGGTTTTTTCCAGAAGCATTGGGCTCTTGTGAGGGATAGCGTGCTGTCGGTGGTGCTGGGATTCTTGAACGACAGTGAAATGCCTGAGGTAATTAATCATACTATCATCGTTCTTATCCCAAAAATTGCTAACCCTCAAGTGCCTAACCCTCAAGAGCTAACACAGTTCAGGCCGATATCTTTATGCAATGTGATCTAAAAGTTGTGTTCAAAGGTGTTGGCCAACATACTGAGGTTAATCTTGTACGATATTGTGTCAGAAGAACAGAATGCTTTTGTTCCCGGTAGACTTATCACCGACAATGTCCTCATTGCGTATGAATGCATTCACTATCTGCGGAACAAAAAGGGCAATTCAGGGGCTTGTGCCATCAAGTTGGATATGACCAAAGCGTATGATAGGGTGGATTTGGACTACCTTCATGCTGTTATGAGGGCTCTTGGTTTTCCTTAAGGGTGGTGCAATCTTATTATGAAATGTGTGACTTCGGTAATTTTTCAGTAAGAGTTAACGGTGTGCTATCCCCAACGTTTAAGCCGACGCGTGGTATAAGACAGGGGGATCCAATTTCACAGTATCTCTTTTTGTTATGCTCTGAGGGACAGACTTGCATGCTGAAGGCACGAGGTCCCCAGTATATCTCCAGAGGCATTCGTGTTAGTCGACACGCTCCATGGATCTCCCATCTTCTGTTTGCAGATGACTGTTTGATCTTTACTCAAGCATCCAAGAGGGGTGCTGATAGAATAGGGGAAATCCTGGACATTTACAACAGAGGCTCTGGGCAGTTGGTAAATAAGAGCAAATCAACGATTTTCTTTAGTGAGAATTGTGGGCAGGAAGTCAAGGAGGAAGTCCATGAATCTCTACAAATTCCTACTGAGGCTCTTGGTGAGAAATATTTGGGGCTCCTGACAGGCGACAATGTTGGAAGTGCCACGGAGGGGACTTTTGATTACTTGGCTGATCGCATCAGGAATTTTGCCCATGGTTGGGGAGGACAACTTCTAAGTTGCGCGGGATGTGGAGTACCGATCAAAGCTAACGCTCAGGCTGTTCCGACGCACCCGATGAGTTGTTTAGGATCCCGGCTCCTACTTGTAAGAAGATGAAGAACATCATTTCTAACTATTGGTGGGGGAGTTCAATCGATAATTATAAAATCCATTGGCACCGCTGGTCGAAACTTACAAGACCCAAAGGTGAGGGTGGTATGGGTTTTCGTGATTTACCACTCTTCAACCAAGCTATGCTAGGGAAGCATGGGTGGCGATTGATTATGAGACCGGAGTCACTGTGCACTAGGGTGCTGAAAGGGAAATACTTCCCGAATTGCACCTTCCTAGAGGCGACAAGGAAGAAAAAAGGTTCAGCTACGTGGCGAGCCACCCTCTTTGGTCGGCAAGCACTGGTGAAAGGCTTGATTAAAAGGATTGGCCCAGGAGTTTCAACCAATATTTGGTCTGATAATTGGATCAACACTACACCATTAATGAGGCCCTTTATTCGTCTGCCAGGGGTGCAAGCGGAGAAAGTTTGTGATCTGTTTGTACCAGGCACGAGGCAGTGGGATGTACAGATGGTGAGAGACTCCTTTTGTGCATTGGATGCATAGGAAATTCTCGAGTTAAAACCAGGATTGAGGTTGGAGGACGATGTGACTGCTTGGGCTTTTGAGAGGAATGGCATGTACTCAGTTCGTTCTTGCTACAGGTTGTTAAAAAGAGAAAATGACCAGCCGGAAGCTTTCAAACTTAATGAATCTGAGTCGTCTTTTAACTCTTTGTGGTGGACTAAATTGTGGAAGTTAAAAGTTCCTCCGACGGTCCGGATTTTTTGGTGGAGAGTGCTTAATAATTTCCTTCTTAAGACGAGCTGAAATAACGGCATGTGGCGCAGGAAGATCACTGTGAATCTTGCGGGGAGCCGGGTGAATCGGTGTTTCATGTTGCCATCAATTGCCCTTTGGCTGCACACTTTTGGATGGAGGTTAAAAACTTGACGGGATGCAAGCTTCCACAGCTACATAGAGACTCATGGGCTACTGATTTACTATCCGGGAAGCTGTGTTCTCTTGAGGAGGCGGCATTGTTTATCTGTGGTGCCTGGTCCTTGTGGTCAGGATGTAATGCCCGGAAGCACGGGCGGGTGTCTTGGAGGCCGATCGCAGCAGCAAAACATGTAGCAGCTCTGATTGAGGAAATGATTTGTCTCAACCAGAGTGAACCAAGGGGGCAACCGGCTGCACAGCAGGGATGGCATGCACCAGAACGGGGCTGGATCAAGGTCAATACAGATGCTGCATTTTGTCAGGCGTCTCACTCTGGTTCGGAAGGGGCTGTCATCAGAGATGATCGTGGACACCTACTGCAAGTGTCGGCGAAGCACTACGAGCTTGTCCCTGATGTGTTAATGGTCGAAGCCCTGGCAGCGCGTGATGGGCTTCAGCATGCACGAGCTTGTGGCTATGGGAAGGTGATACTGGAGGTGGACAACTTATCGTGGTGAACCTTCTTCGCTCGGTTGATGGTATTCGGAGCCCGATAGCGGGTATCTGGCATGAGATTGGTGTTCTTGGCAAGAGCTTTACATCCTTTGGTGTTTCTTTTGTACATCGGGAGGGTAATGAAGCCGCACATTTCTGTGCAACACTAGCTTCGGAGGCTTCTCCGGTGTGTGTGTGGAGTGACTCCTTCCCTGCGAGGATAGTGGAGATCGCTCTAAATGATTGTACTCCTATCGTTGAGTAATGAATTCTCGTGCGAGCTTAAAAAAATACCAAAATGATCACATGACAACATTCATTTGTAAGCAACATTATATATGAAAACATGTTATTTTGTTAAGAGTGAACCATTCTAAAATGATTGATAGCCACATAAAATCGGTTTAATACATAAATAGATAGTTTGGTGGATGATGACACGACGTATAATGGATATTGACATGACGTATAGAATTATGATGCGGAATGCTTGCATGTTGAGAGAAATATACCCATGACTTGTAGTGAGTTCCATCTATATAGTTGTTATAGATTAGAAAAATATTTTATGCAATTAGTTTTTATAATTTTTGTATCTCAATGATTAATTTTATTATTAAATAATCTACCTTATTAAAACAGTCATGAAAAATTCATGATATATTTTTTTAATGTGCCTTATGTTATCTGCTATCATCATGAACTTAAAAAATTTACTGGTGCATGAAGAAAAAACAAAATATATTGAATGGTAAATTGAATATAGTTTAGAAGTTGAAATGAACAAGAAATACTTTAGGAGGTTATCTAAACTTAAATTATACTTGAAGAGAGTAATTTGAACTTTTTCCTTCAGTATTTTGACTAACTCACTATTGATATGTGGTCAAACTTCTTTTTTCTGACAGTCTTGAGACCTATGGTAGAGATTTTATTTTTTTTGTCCTATAGTTTTTTTTTTTGGAATGACCCCAAAACTACCGGTAGCAAGTAGTTAGCCTGTAAGCATGCCTCTTTGTCTTTGCGTGTGTACACCAAAATTAGGGCAATATAAAACGGGAGTGTATCAGGTGGAAACCACCCCATCGATGGAAACGGAGAGAGCACCTGCCATTTTGCATTCAGACGCCCGCCTGCCACTCCGTCCTCCCTTGTGTTTTTGCACTAACCACCCCTGCCCCTACCCCAGCGGACTCATGAACCGGTCAGGGAAAGGAAACGAATCGTTTCCCCCCGTCGCCGCCGCCTCTGGCTCCCGTATCGCCGCCGCCCTGGCTCCCGTACCGCCGCCGGCCCTGGGTTCCCCTCCCGCTGCCGGACCTGGGAACCGGCGCCCTACCCATCCCCCAATCCGCCTGACGACCCCGCAACCGAGAGGCGTAGCCGCCATGGAGTCATCGGCGCACGCCTTCCTTGCCGGGCCGCCACCCCTTCCCTACTGCGCGGGGCCCTCTTCTCCGTCGACCAGGAGTCCCGCTGCTGCTGGTTGGCCTTCTTCCCCTCGTCGTGCCGCCGTCCCCGCCCAGCGCCGACAAGGGCGCGCCCAGTTCAAGCCCGGAATGTGCAGGAAGGGCGGTGTGCTGTTGTCTACTACTGTGTGCATCGAGTATTCGAGTCCCAAGCTGTCTGCTGCTGCTTGCTTATGTCTGGTGCTGTGAAATGAAAGTGAATAAAATGTAATGAACTTGTGTGTGCAGCGTGAAAGTGAAATTGTTGTTTCTATAATGAAGTGTTGTTTCTCTGTTGAAATTGTGCGTCAAATTTTGAGAATGATCAATGATGAGTGTTGTTGTGATTTACCATCTGCTATGTACCAAAGATCGCAATGAACCTTGGATAGCGGTCGACCTTGGTCAGGTGGTGCCGAGCACAACATACAGTCCAGAATCCATAGTGGGATGCGGACGACGGACCTGATGTCTGTCACCATCAACTGCAAAGCCTTTGGATGCTCCCCAGTTTGATTTACGGTGTTTGGGCGATGACAAATCTTAGCTTGCCTTGAAGTTTTGGCTGTTCTTGGGCGTCCCTTTACCTTTGCTGCCGTATTATGATGTATTAAACTGGGTTCTGTAGCTGTATGGTTCTTGATTTACCAACTGCTCTGTACCAAATATGATCAATGATGAGTGAAGCTTTAAAGCTTACAATTTTCAGAAAATCCTTATGGCCCTCTCCTTTGCCATTCAACAAACAAACGTTCAGTACACCCTAACATTGAAGTATCAGTTTTCAGCTGAATGTTTGAGAGCACTGAACATTCAAGTATCAATTTTCAGCTGAATGTTTGAGAGCAATGAAAAACGACAAAGACTTGGATATACTGCAAATGATGTACTGATAAATTGATAGAGTGCAAATGATGCACTGAAATTCATACACTGAAAAATTGATAAACTGAATGCACTGAATTCATACACTGAAAAATTGATAAAACTGAGAATGATTCCTGTGCACCGGCGTGCCCTTCCTGCTCGTCGGCCACCTCCTGTGCTGCTGATGTGCCCGCCCTCGCCGCTCGTCGGCCACCTCGTCGTCGCCGCTCGTCGCTCGGCGGCGACCTTGGCGCCCGGCCACCTCCCCGAGGAGCGCGCGGTACCCGGATCCCCCGGACTCGTCGGCGGCGCGAGGCTGCGGCAGATCCAGGTGAACAGCGAGGCGGCCGCGTAGCTTCAACGGGGCACCGGTGGACCGAGGCGGCGACGGATCCAGGTCGCGGCGCGGGCAGGGAGTAGGGGGCTCGGGCTCGGTAGGTTGAAGGGATCGAGTCAATCGCGCCTGGACATGGGGTATTGTGAAAAAGTGATTAGATTAGCTAGGGTCCGGCGAGCGGTTGCGTGCAAAATTCCCCTAAATCTCCTTTTAGCCTTTGGATCTCGATCATGTGGCGCAGATCTGAGTTTGCATAGTTTCCACCGGTGGGGTGGTTTCCACCTGATATGCTCCCATATAAAACACATTACACAAGCATTGTTAGTACCATAGAATAAGCCATCCATGTCTGTCCTATTACAGCATACGAGTACTCATTGGATTAGCGAAATACCGCCTTGAACACCTGGAGGGCTCTTCACGGTGACGTGCCCCCAAGAGACCCTGCAGCATGGTCGGAGCGGTAGGCGCAGGTTCATCCAACACCCGAACATAGAGGTGTCCATCGGTTGTCAACTTTCCCAGCAAGGTCCTGCATGTCTGCAAATGGAGAAGGTAATTAAACCGATAATTGGAATGGGGCAAAGACATAAATGTTGTTTAAACCACTGACATTTGAACGTCAATATATTATTACAAATACAACTTACCTGAGGATTAAGGACACCCATCCGATGGACAACGTCCTCCTGATACACGTGAAACAGAACAAAAGGAACAAAACTCTAAGTACAAATATTGACAACGACATGGTCGAATCTTAACTCCATATGTTAATGGAAACAAATTTTTGGTAAATAACATTCAGAAGAAACATGAATTTAAGACAAATATACAAGGGTTTAAAATGACTAGAACTACTAACTAGCAATCAAAGAATCAGAAAGGAAGCATATTCCGGTGTACTGGAGACGAGCATGATGGAAGCACAACAGCTCCAACAAAACAGACTATGTTAAAACCATCAAATGCATGAGGGGAAATTTCAATGTATCTTGGATCTATCGGTGAATTACCCATTTTTGTGCCATAAGTTTAGAACTGCAATACTTCCTAAATAGAAATCTTTCTGAAATACTAGTTATTTTGTATGTCAAAAACAAGTATACTTTCTTGTTTTTTCATATAACATAATCCGACTGATCCAAGAACTCACAAGTCCAATTGCATATATAAAATTTGTGAAGATTTACCATCACACAATAAGCATGTCTAGTTAATAAAAATAAACACACCTCCATGATTCCTGGATATTGCATGATGTATCCAATAATTCGCCGACTTAAACCTTCATAGACAGTGCTATTCATACTGCCATCACCATTTATCCATGGCAATATTGGATGATAAATATGTCTTTCGCAAACATGAAAGCAACAACTATCCCTGGGACAAATAGACGGCCTTTCATCATCTCCAGGAAATTGACTGCACAAATGAGAGCTTTGCTTCCCTTGAGCATTAATAACTGTCACAGTGTGCCCATCACCAAGCTTTTTTACAGATCCCTGCAAATTAATAGGCATTACATGCTTCTCTTTCTGTGCATTTCTTGTGTCACCGGCGGGTGCTATTCCAAACTCCGGAGCTTCCAAGCAGCTGCAACAACTGTATTCTGCAAGCGTGGTTATATGATACTTTGGCTTATGTAGTGAGTCAACAATCTGCTCACCATCATATGCATTGACCTGTGACCATTAACCAAATTTAGACTCCTATATGTTAATTAGTGAGGTAGAAATGACAAAAGATGTGGTTATGAAGTAAATGAAGTATAGCATGTATACAATTGTGCATTATTACTCAGCGTCATACACTCCCTGCAGTTCAAAATGCTCTGTTTTAGCCTCCATCAAAAAATATAAGGACTTCTGAGTTTGTCCTAAGTCAAACTTTCCAAATATTTCTTAGTTCATGTACAACAACAACAACAACAACAACTTAGCCTTTTGTCCTAAGCAAGTTGGGGTAGGCTAGAGATGAAACCCACAAGAAACAAGGAAAGGAGAAGCACAAAGCACAAGAACACAAAAGCACACACAAAAAAAGGGAAAATCATGTCTCAGACACATTGATTGCAAGTCTCCAAGCACTTCTATCCATAACTAACTCCTTGGGGATGTCCCACTCCTTAAGGTCTCTCTTGACCGCCTCCTCCCAAGTTATTTTAGGTCGACCTCTACCCCTCCTTACACTACCGACCCGGTCTAGCACCCCACTACGCACCGGTGCCTCGGGAGGCCTCCTTTGGACATGACCAAACCATCTCAACCGGTGTTGGACCAATTTTTCCTCAATTGGTGCCACTCCAACTCTATCCCGAATGTCTTCATTTCGGACTCTGTCTATTCTTGTATGCCCACAAATCCATCGCAACATACGCATCTCGGCAACACTCAGTTGCTGGACATGTTTTCTCTTTGTAGGCCAACATTCAGCACTGTATAACTATGGGTTTCATATCCATTAGAGTGGCTGATTTCGCTGCTGGTTCGCCAGACCTAACGCACCCTCCTCCTTTACCCGGGCTTGGGTCCAGTCTTGTACCCGACTCTAAAATAAAAAAGGTACTGCAAACCGGAGGGACTACATATTTAACAATGTTGATGATTATTGCAGTACGAGAATGTAAATCTTACTCAATATAAAAGAAAGAGACTGTCAGTAACAAGATGATTTGTCTGCTGAAATTTATGGAGATTCTAGGAAAAATAAAAATAAGAAATGAAAGAAAATGAAACAATCGAAATCTTCACAAAACTTTAGTAAATACATCGATAAACAGCAATAAAAATTTTTAAACAGGTACACCAATTTATTACATGCATATTCACAGCCTACCTTAATGACCAGCTGAAATTTGATAAGCGTATCAACAACCAAGTTGATATATTGCATGCCTGCAGGGATAGAAAAAGTGAATCCTAGCAAAAATGATATAGCTTTATGCAACATCTGGAAAAAATATGCCCATTTTTATTCATGAGTAAAGAGTACTTAGTGGATGCAACGCCTGTGAAATTTCCCTCAGATTAACTCCCTGTTCATCAGTTTGATGAATAATACAAAATGCATTTCTGAACAGGTCAGAAGAAAGAAAGGATGATTCGTTCTCATTACAAGATAATGATGGCAACTGTTTGACATACATTTTCATAGTATCCCAAGGCCATCCACTACAAGAATTCTCCAAATGAGATGCAGTCAATAAACAACGACATGAATTTGAGTTGTTTAATAAATCTGATAACATGTCACAACTTTCTACCTGGAAATCCACATCTTTGCTGCCCATTTCCCTGGCTAAAGTAAACATGAGGCATTCTTTATGATGTACTACTTGCATGAGATTGCTTTTTTTAATCCTTTCTTGATTCAAAGCCACTTGGATACCAGGGAAACCTTTCTCTCGACGATAGCAGAAGTCACTATCTATCTTGGGCAAAGTTTTTTGTTTCTTATTCTTACTACTTTCCAACTCAACAGACTTGCGTTTGAGAGTATGGCTATCCAATTCACTTGTATATTCATATTCAATGAAAGGACTGAAGGTCTTAGGATCATTAGTCTCGCCAACTCCTTTATTTGATAAGGAAGGTGAAATGAGCAGCTCTCCTGACAACACCAGAGAAAAGAGGTGAGCAATTTCCCCGCATTGTAGATCTGGATACAAATAAAGCGTACTATCCACAATTTTCTTTTTCTGCCCTACAAGCCATTTTGAAAATTCAGAAGCCTTTTCCCTGAACCAAATGGGAAGGGAGAACGAGAAGCATCAGAGAAGAATTTTCTAGAAAGGGTTACATGTTTCATTCCATCTCCAGTAACCTGCAAAACACAGGGCAGTATGTAACTACATCACATTTATAGTTTGACTCATAATTCCAGCCATCAACATCAAGAACCCAGCATCGACATCCACCGTGGGAAAGCTGTACTGCACATATAGGTTCTGTATAAAGCCACATTCCTAATGGTAGTTTGTGATGGGACTGCATATACATACAAATAGTTCTCTTATTGCAAATAAGTTGCGAAAAAAGGACCAACTTCTTTACAGCTAACAAAGATGAATGTTGCAGGTAACACCTTAAATTTGACATGATATTTTCAATATATTTGGTTTTCAAATATGGGTCCCAAAAAGGGAATTGGCTACAGACCAAAACGTCTAAGATGCAAGATTCGATATATTGGTAGATAAGTTACACATACTGACCATGAAGTTCTTCTCTCTCAAGAAGGAAAGGGCAGTAAAAATTTCACTCTCTGCATAAAGCTTCAAGGTTGCTGTTAATGCAGCTTGCACTTCTGAACATGATGATGAAGTGAGGAAAAACACCTTAAGGAGCTCTAATGCATTGGCAATTGCCAAAGATTTGCATACAACTCTTTTAGTATTCTCAGCTTTGGTGAGTTTAATGACATCTTCACGAGTATCAGTGTAGGATGTTGGAGTGCTGTCAGTTCTGGATACCAGCATATAATGTTGTTCTGGTGGATCAGTTGATGATGGAGAGATTTTTTCCGTTATTTCTTCACCCAGGATAGACTGGGCTGACCTCTGTTCAGCTGATCCACGAGCTTTTTGCTTAATAAACTTCATGCTAATCTCATCAGCAGACCATTTCCTTTTCTTAGAGGTTGATTCAAACTAAATTTTTGATGATTTCGTGTACCATAAATACTTGCCGGTCCATGAATCTGTCTATTCTTGGAGGAAGCACAGAGTACCTAAATAATCATAAACCAAATCCATGCAGTCAGTGATATTGGACAGGAACCATAATGATACTACAAAATTAAAAATTCAGAAACAAAAAGATTAAAAACAAATCGATCATAAAATTGTAATTGGGATGGCAAAACAATCAGGCTACTAATAAAATTATTAATTAGAAAATTATAATAAATGTTATAAAGAGAACTTGTATTCATCATGAGGGCTCTAAGCCCATATGAAACCTCTTATACAATGTGGAAAAACAAGAAGGCTAGTTAGAATAGTATTGCTATGTGGATTTTTCCTGTAGGGGTTTCTTGCATATTGTACATGTACAATCCCCAATTGAGAGGAACATAAGATCGGCCTAAATGGTATCACAAGCCTAGGTGTTCCTCCCAAACCATTAATATTTTATGACAGTAGTTCTTGTAATGTATTAAACAGCATTTCACATTTGAAATAAAAAGAAACTTCATTCGAATGTAGGTCCCCACATTTGTTGTGCCGCGGGCTTCCAAAATGAAATGATTCGCCCTACTTCCACCATGCTCGATCTAGGCAATTTCTATTACATTCCATGAAACACATTTTGTATATGTGTGAGTGGCCCATATGGCCTGTGTACAGCCCATAGAGGCCCATGTATAGCTAACTCTATATACCCACCCTTCCTAGGGTGGGTTGGAGGAATACACAGGGATTCATTCCCAAAACATGGTATCAGCAGTGTAGGGTTTTCCTCACCTTCTTCCTCTCTCCATCTCCCTGTGCGCCGCCGCCATGGATGGCCGGCAGCCACCACCGCCTCCTCCCCTCTCCTTTCCTCCTCTCTTCTCCACCAACGCTCTGGCGGCTGGCTTGGGCGACGACGCCCTTGCTCCTTCTTCCTCTGCTCCATCGGCCGCCGACGGCACATCTGCCGATTCGAGCGCAGCAGCTTCGGATCCTGCCGTCGCAAATGCACCGAACCCCGCCACCGCCGCCGCTGCCCTCCGCACGGCGTTGCTGGGCGCGGGCGTCCTCGTCCCGACGCTCGACCACCTCGGAGCCCTGCTGGCGGCGGGTCTTCCCCCTGCAACCGCCGTGGCTGTGGCCGCCCAGGGACCGGGTGCGGTGGTCGCCGCCCTCCGCGTCCTCCAGTCCTGCGAGGCTGCGAGGGTGGCGGCCCCGCCCCTGTCCAACCCGTCGCTGGGGACACCCCGACCGCCAGGGGCCGCCCTCTGTCCTGCCCGTCGCTGGGGATGCCCCAGCCGCCAGGGGCCCTCCCTCCTCTGCTCTGGTTGGCCCCGGCGTCGGCTCCCCTGTCCTGGCCGCTGCCCGCACCGGCCTGGATGGCCTGGCTGCTGGTGGTGGCGGCCTGGACACCACCCAGCCGGCCCTGGACGCCACCCAGCAGGCCCCAATTCCTAGCCACGTCGGCCTGGACGGCCTGGCTGCTGGCAGTGGTGGCCTGCAAATGAGCCCGGCAGGACTCCAGGCGGCCTCCCTCTCGACGGGCACTCCTACAGCGGACAAAGCATGTGGAGATTGACTTGCACTTCGTTCGTGACCGGGTGGCTATTGGAGATGTTCGGGTTCTCCATGTACCGACCACCTCCCAGTTCGCTGACATCTTTACCAAGGGTCTTCCTTCCTCGACCTTCTCGGAGTTCCGGTCCAGCCTCAACGTAGCCAGTGGCTAGTTGTGGCTGCGGGGGGGGGGGGGGGGGGGGCTTGTGTGTGAGTTTCTTTCTTTTTTTCTCGAACACGCAGGAGAGCTGCGCATCAATGTGTGAGTTTCTTTCTTTGTTGGTCAGTCTTGTACACCGCTGCGTCAGTAGTCCAGACTGCGGGGGGTGTTAGTGTATATGTGTGAGTGGCCCATATGGTCTGTGTACAGCCCATGTATAGCTAACTCTATATACCCACCCTTCCTAGGGTTGGAGGAATACACAAGAATTCATTCCCCAAACAACAGCTATAATTACTCCACTGCAATACCAACAATGAATATTCAACGTTCTTATCCTACCAGTTAAGCTTCCAAATCATAACTCATCACTTCAAATTCAAATATCATCTACAGACGGACGGACGTACCCAGTGTCGTAGGCTCCCGCACTGTGCGGGGTCTGGGGGAGGTTATTAGCGGGAGGTCTTTTCCACACATCGTGCAATGTGTAGACGGACACCGCCATTAAAAAAACAGAGCAGAGTAAGCTTTATGAATCACTTTCAGCAATAAATATTCTTGACTTGGGACAAAGATAATACAAATAGGAACATACTTAAGGTGAACTGCTGAAACATTGAGCATTCCCATCTTGGGCTGAAGTTATGTGGAACCGTTAGTGGATTACCCATTTTTAAATATACTTTGCATGTGATTTAGTTATTTGGTTATCTAATAGGTCTAGACAAAGCATTAGAACAAAAGATGAATAAAATAGTAAGCAAAAAGCACCCCTTGCGGATCTCCAAATGGAAACCGAGAATTTCAAACACATACCTGTTGCACAGAGAGATTCAATTCCTTTGCAATTATATTGCAAACTTTATAAGAAAGTTCCCCCTTCTCACTTTCATTCATAAGACGCTGTTGTAATTCCAGATGTTGTTTAGTAGTCATTATTCTTAGCAAACTCCACGAACGTGGATGAGAAACCTGCATGGACAGTATCATATAATGTTACACAAATGAAAATCACAAGTTCACAACTAAGGCCTGACATCTCAATAAGCTAAAAAAATAGGCAAATAGTCAATGCCAGCCAATATATTTTTTACACTAAGTAGTTGATCCTAGCCTAGGCACGGAAAATCTTCAACAACTCATAACATGCTTCCGGCTGAAATTAGTTAAAACAACATCAAGACAAGACAAAGCATATAATTTATGAAATACAGGGTGGAGAATGAAACAAAGGTTAGTGTAAAAGTCACTCTGGAATTTATCATACAGGAGTCCAAACTTAGAACATACTCATGTTTGCTGAAGGTATATCAACGAATATGTTCAATAAAATTATTGACACACAAACAATTGTATGATATCATTATTATTAGGTAATGAGCATCATGCCCATGCACTAAGTGGATTCCAGTGAAGTAAACTACTAATCTAAAATTCAAAAAAAATCACCTATAAATTACACATTAGTCATTACTAGTCATTACAGAATGTAATTTTTTTTCATGTTAAATGCAAACAGCAAAGCATGTCTATAACTGTGCAGCCAGAAAAGATGTTCAGGTGTAGAGGGTGGGCGTGTAGAACACACCCCCACCCCCAACTCCCTCTTTTAATAAGGTAAAGGTAAAGATAAAGATATTGCAATGATGAGTAGCACTGATGACAAACCTCAGGTACACAACAGCCAGGGAAGGCACTTGGCTCAGCCGAGCCTGCTGATAAATAACAGCATTTTAATGTTTCCCAGTAAGCATCAACACACTCCTGCTTTGAAAGCTGAAAATCATGCCGCATTTTTGGACGATGGTTTACATTGCCGTGCGATGATGGAACAATTCTTGGTGAAGGTTCTTCAATGTAAGGTTGGACCTCCAGTGAATGTGTAGGCAGCACATCCGATTGTACATCAGAATCCTCTACATGTCTGTTTACAAGTCTGATCAACTAGCAAAGGTAGACAAAAAAATGGTCATTTAAGGTTGTTGTGCGCTGTCAGTCAAGATAGCATGCAAGCTGAATTGCATTAAACACGAAAAGGAGAATTAATAGAACAAATAATGCAGTAAGCAGATATCAACCTAAAAAGTCCAGTTTTGTAACCTTAGTTTTAAGAACACGTCTAAAGATTGAGATTCTCACAATATTAATTGCAAGGGGACATCAAAGACACAGAACATTACCTTGAGCTTATCTAAAATATTTATTAAGCGTGATAGTCTGCCCTTGGCATGAATACCCATGAGCTGATTGTATGCATTGGTAGGGATCTCTGAAAGTGTTTTTCCAAGAGAGAACTTTGTTACCATGCTGTCAATCTTTGCTGACCCAACAACTTGTAGAAAGAGTTCAAGAGGCATTTTTTTAATTACTGCTGTGATCGAAAACAACTTGCATGATTCATTAAGGTTCTTATCATCCTGCCCTTCTTTGGCACAATCAAATAGGTGGCACCAATTTGGCAAACCACTAACATATACCCACAGAAATTTATGTAACAACTTTGCCCGGATCATCTTAGCACTTATGAATCCGTTGGCATGAATAGCTTCTGTTATTGATGTTTTTTTAACTTTGACTCTGCGTTGAATCCTCAATCCATGTATGGTAGCAATATCTTGTTTTTGCCTCAATTTAGCTGCTGCACCTGAATGATTTTCAGAATAAAAATTCCTTAATAACAGATTTGGTCCATGAGTTCCGGTGACATGACCTTAACTGAAGCATTCAGTATTACATCAACACAACGACTGCTAGCATAGTTTGTAACCACAGGGACATTAACTTTGGTACACCTACAGCTACCTTCTTGCTGAAGCTTATTCAAAGTGCGAATCAATGTCTTCCTGTCCATTAATTTTCCATTTTCCTTTTCAAGCCTCTTTAAAAATTTACGTAACTCCACCATCAATACAAAATTATTTTTCTGCAAAGGGACACAAAAAGGTGTCATAAAAGATGCAGCCAAACATGCAAGGGAGTACAAACAGATGTTTTGCTAGTTCATGCAAAAAAATACGATCAAGAGCTTAGCAACCAACCTTTAATATGTGAATAATCCTTTTTTGTCTTCGATCATCAGAAGATGAAGCAGGCCAGCAACGCCTCTTCCTCTTAAAGGCAACTTTATCTATAAGGGGAAAAAATAGGATCACTTCAACTGAGCAAAGCAGTAGCCTGTCCCTGGCACTACAGTCTATAAATATTACTCTTGTTGATTTCAGTAAGGCATAGTTTTATTTCACTAAAACAATGAATAAGAAGAAAAGGTAGGTTTAGTCTCAGTGAGTTATAGACCTGTAGATTCACATATGAAATTACTTTCATTAATACGAGCTTCAATTATCAAAGAGATCATATAAATTAACTGTTAACGTTCTATTTGTAGACCGTATTAAAAAAACCAATGAAGGGACCACATATAAATAATAAATCCTGCAGATAAATTAAAATTAATTAACAAAATCAAGCCACAACATGTTCAAATTAATAACTGGAAGAACATAACATTTGTGCATACAAACCCCTGAACCTATCAAAAACTGTTTTTAGCTTTCATGTGATCTTGGACCCCTCAACAGAATGTGCAGGGTTTGAAAATAGATCATACTACCTGACTCGTATGCGAAACAAAGGATATGATTGCATATTTACCTAGGTCAAATTACATGAAGCATTTGGATCTATACATGCTCTAAAGTAAAGGCCAAACTAAGTCCAAGTGTCAGGCAGCACAATTGCCACAAGCAACAGCCGCAGGGCAATTCCAAAGAAACAACAAGCACAATTTTTAGAGAAAAAAAATAGGAACTCACAGGAATATCGATTACTGTACCTTGTTCAACTAGTTGAGAAATTCCAACACAAGCTTCATGCTTACTCAGGAGATGGTGCACGACTGGTTTATCATGACAATCTTCTCCAAAAGTGCATTTATTATTAACAAATGAATCACCCTGTGGGCCAAGGGATTCCGATTCTTTAGAGTGAAAGGAAGGCCACACACCAGAACAATTGTCATGATCATCTAGCGCATCACAATTTTGCAGAGCAGCTTTGCACAATGCAAAGTTTTTTGAAGTCCAGACTCTGTACTGTTTTGTTTTGCCTACGACTTCCCCCACCGAAGTCAAATTGAATCTTTCACACATAGGTAACACTCGTTTATGGAGCTCTTTTGGATTGTTGTACTTGCCTCCAAGACATTTGCCAAGCTGATTAGAAGTTTACCGATAAATGACTTATTGATTTCAACAAATGAAGAAAACTAACATGCAGCATGTGATAAGCAGGGAGTTTTGTACTATTTTCATTTTGGGAGTACAATCAAGAAGGATAATGTAGTGCCAATAGTTTTATATTTGATATCATTTAAGTTGAGCAGTCAATAAAACTCTAATGAATAAATTTGCTACAGTCATTGCAGCTTAAACAAAAAGGGAGAGGACTACAATTATTCCTGCCCTCCAGGTTGCTAGGTTAAATAACTAACTGTGAAAAGAAATTCTTTAAACCAAGTGAAAGATTTTCTATATGGCAGCAAACAGCTACAGGGAAGTTAGTTGATGATATGTATCAATAAAATTAAGCTAAGTTGCTCAAACAAGAAATATGAAGATGCTATGGAAAACTTTTGCATAGTAAGAAAGAATATTGAACCACAAAGTTTCCCTGCTGAAAGGTGCAGAGAGGTACCTCAGCAAGGGTTACACCTTTTGGCCCTTGAGCATCAATCAAATCATGTATGCAGTTCTCTAATGGAAGCTCTATAACTTGATCAGTTGCCAGGTCTTTCTTTCCATGTTTGTAGCTTAAGGTTGTGCTTTTGGCATTAAACTCATTTGGATTAAATCTCTTCAGAAGACTTAAGCAGCGGACTACCTGGTAAGAGGAATGAATTTATATAGCTTGAAGGTTGAGCAAAGTATGCAAGTACATAAATGATTGCAAAATGATAGAGCGCTGTAGAGTGAATTGATTGTGTTACACTGTTACTATAAGCCTAAGAGATTGTATTATCGCTTTTCATTGCAGTTCTGAAAGAAATTATCGCATAAGTTGTTGCAATCGCCAAATAGACCGTATTATTGAATGGACTGCTACAATCAGAAATAACTAGTGGGCAGGCTACTTATGCTTTTTGTTGTGTTTCCTTCAATATGAGTTTAGTTGTCAATTTCATATGTTAGACTCGGCCTCTACTTCCTCTACTAAATCACAAGGCTCAAGAATATAGGTTTCAACTGAAGAACACTCAAGATTTGTGTTGTGAATGCTTGCAGTGTTTTCTGGACTCTATGCTTTGGTAGTAGAGTTTACGACCGATGATGCTGGGCCTACTGGCCCTAAAAACCGGGCACAAACTTGTGCACTACTGACTGACTAGCACTATGCTAGTAGAGTTTCATCAAAATCTTAACCAGGGTATATACTCATGCTGGTAGAGTAACAAGCACTACGAAGCACCAGATTTTTTTAAGTCTGAGTGGTTTTAAAGATATTAGGTCAATTTCTTGAATTACCCATCCTTAATGCACCAAGAACCAGAAGAACTATGCCCAAAATAAGTTAGGAAAGGGCATAAAATAGTAACTGTAAATGATTAGAGATCAGAGGGGCAAGGTAAAAGTCACCTCATCGCCAACTTTTACATCAATTTCTTTAACAAGTTGTGCATCTAAAAGCCTATGCAGTACCTAAGGAAAAGGTGTCTCAGTAACACTCCACATGGACAGAACCAGAAAATATCCATATGCACCAAATGATTCCAAACCTACATTTCTCCACGCTCTGTGCCCACATGCCATCCTGTAACTGAGATCCTTTTTTAGATATGACATGGGGAGAGCCTATATACAGAGAAAATTGTTGCACAAAGTTAGTAAATGAAAAATAAAAAGTAACATGCGAACGAGAACAGATGACCTTTCCTGTAGCTTCTTCAAGTTTGTCGCATATTGTTTTCATTTCTTCAAGATAATCATGAAAAGTTACATCGTTCTTGTAATCTGTACTAAGAGTATCATCTTCTTGTAAAGCATATACGTTAGTTGCTTCATCACTCCCAAGTTTGGGCTCTGTAATCTCAATTCTTTGATATGAGTTCATGTTCAAGTCTTTGGCATATCTTGAGAGATATAATGAGTTGGTGCTGATGCCATGATTATTCTGTGAAGCATCTTCCCCCACAGCTTGATCACTAGACTTCACAATTGCTTTTTTTCCAACAATTAACCCCTGTGACTGAAGGGTCTTCAGTCTTCACAACATAATGGATGTCTTTTCTTTTGATGCTTATACTTCTTTGTATGACACCAAAAGTCCTAGGAAAATAGAAAATATAAGATATTCCACACATTATTATCAAATGCATTATATTTCTTTGCCAATGCACGTACAAATTGCGGAATAAAGTACATATGGCCAACAGTGCAAGAAAAGATAACAACCCTTGTCACCAATATAAGCACTTCAGATTTTCCAATAGAAAAATCATAAATATTGGCATGTAAAAATGTTGTTACTAGATTCATAGTGAAACCAAGCACGGAGGGGGCTCGAGCCCCCCTACCTCCGTGCGCTCCATTGAAAATAAGAGGGAAGAAGGAGGGAGGAGAGGAAAAAAGGGAGAGGAAGAAGAAGGGAGGGGGGCTGGGGGAAGGGGAAGAGGAGTGAGCCCCCCCCCCCCCCCCCCCAATCCGGCCATCCTAGCTCCGTCCCTGCGTGGAACCATCATAATATGTAACCCTTTCCATATGAAATAAATTATTTTTATAAGATACTATTGGTCAAGGATATATTAAAAGAGTAACTTAGCACAAACCTAAAGCCAGAGGGAGTATTCCTTTAAAAAAAATTGATTATGCTAATTTGCAGAAAACGGGAATGTATGGTAATGTTAAATGCTGGGTGTAAATAAGCCCACATTTTAGCATGCCCTGTTCCCACAGACCTGTATGGTTAAACTTTAAAATATGACTTCCTAAACATATGCAAGTGAGCCAATGCGGGCCTGAAACATCAAGTTCAGTTTTCATCTTGGCAAAAATGAGCTAGCAGGTTGTCATGCATCTCCATGTGCTATGGACCAGGGCCGGCCCTGAGGGGGGCAAGGGGGGCGGCCGTAGTGGGCCCTCGAAGCTATACAGGCCCCCAGGTAAAACGTATGCAACTAATTAGCGGTATACGCTGGTGTGTCTGCACACAGCACCAAAGCAAATAGCTAGCAGCAGAACAAGCGACAGGCCAGCAACTAGCATTTTTCTATTTTCATTTTCCCCTAGGGACCTAATTGACTCTCGCTGGCTCAGCTCAAGATAATTAGGCAAACGATTTTTCATTTATGGATGACGATGGACATTGCATAAGTTCATTGCATTAGGTAATTGATAATATATTGATTAAAAGGATGGATGGCATTTGGATTTGAGACTTCTACATAGTAATTGGTGATATTTCTGTAAGTTGATGATCAATGCATGTCTTTGTAGCTTTATGCTAGCTACCTTTTCAGCTGCTAACTGATACTTCCTCCGTTTTAAAATAATAGAACATTTTAACATTTGTAGATTCATAATTTTTGTTAAGCATCTAGACATAGTATATATCTAAACTATATAAATACACAATAAAAAATTGTAAATTTAGAAGTGCCAAAAGCATTTATAATTTGGAACTAAAGGAGTTGATAATTTGTAAAGAGTAATTCGTTTGCTACAAAGGTTTAGTCTTGACAAACAATCATAATTTACTACTATATTAAAAGGGTTCATATTTTAAGTTTTGCCTGGCCCCTCAAATCTCAGGACCGGCCCTGGACCTTAGCAGCCGAGAACGTGGAACATGGCCATATTTCTCGTCCTGGCAACATCACCCGTGTGTATTCTTTGATTCAGGATATACTAGTAACCTACAATGCCTTAAGGAGAAGATTGGATAATGTGGGCAGCAAACATCATAGACCTTGATTCACTAAGGCCAGTTGCAACAACATGGGTGTTCTTAATTGACCTTTGGGGGAACTTGTCAAATCTTCCGGGCTAAGAGTCGCATTTGACTCACTACTGTCACTACTGTGATTACATGATTATGGTGGACATTCAATGAGCTCAGTAATGCTTTCCCAAGTTCTAGTTGTACGTTTGATTAATTTGCAGTTGCAGCCATATAAATTCAATGTTTCTTCAAAACTGCCTCATCTGCCACTGCAGCGGCACCCAGGGGTAACGGGAGGCCAGCACCTCGTGGGGGTATAGCACGTGACATGGTTTAAAGAGTGAGATGAAGAAGGTAGACCGAGTCATTGGGCTAAATATGAAATTGGGTGCAACTGACAAAATAAATAAATAAATAAATAAATAAATAAATAAGAGCAATGCTTCACACGTGTAAGGGAAATTTAGATAACTGCATAGTGCATACACAGCAAAATGCAAGCTGAAAATGTCCATTAATATTTCTGTGATGGCTGTTCAGCACAGTGAAACTCTCACTTTGCCTATACAACCATGTGAGTATGTGACATGTAATTAGCTGACTCAAAATGCAATATCTCCAAATTCCATAGAATTCACAAGTTCATAAGAACCCGGCAATGATGATAAAACGAAGAGGGCGGTGGGAAGCGTATGATAGTTTTGCACAAATGCTACACCAAACAACGCACCTGCTTTCCCCGATACGTTCTAGCGTCGTCTTCTGGTCGGCGCTCATCTTCCGGTCGTCATAAATCCCGAGGAAGTTGTCCCTGAGACCAGCGCTCGCCACCAGCCGCGCGCCACGCCGCTCGGCCTCCTCCACCAAGTCCTCATCCGCCGGGTGGAAGGGCGCCCCCTCCTGGCCGCCCTCCACGAGATTGATGACGGGGAGCGCGGTGAGGCGGGCCAAGAGGACGCGCTTGACGGCCGCGTCGAGGGGGAGGCCGGCCGCTTCGGCCGCGCCGGAGATCGCCGCCCAGAGGTTGGTTACCGGGAGGCCGCGAGAGAGGCGGGCGCACACCTCATCGAGCGCCGCCGAGACGAGCGCATCCATGCCCATTGGGCCGTCTCTGTAGGCGACGTGAAGCGGCCGCCCAGCAACCGGCCGCCAGTAACACCGGCTCCTCCCAATGCCGCGCCCCTGAAACGGTGCCGCGATCACGCCGATCAGGGCGGCCGGAGGATGAAGCGGCGAAGACGTCAGGATCAGGGTATGACCGTATGGGCGATGGGCGAGGCGGCTGCGCCTCAGAGTCTGACAGTCTCTCTTCCCGGCAATCGGTGAGATCCGATTGTTTTTTACATGAATTATTTTTGTGAGAAAAATATTCTAAAATAAACCTACTCTAAGAGCAACTATATGATGTTATTGGGGGTGGAGTAAAATTATTTTCATCCCCAAAACACAAATTGCTCCAGCAGTTTCCCTATTTTGCATCCCAATCCGTGGGTCCCACCGTTCCAGTCCTTCCCCTCCACAAATCTCGATCTTTCTGCCCCGCCGCCGCCCTCTCCCCGCCGCGCCGCCTCCGCCACCGCGCCCGATGTAGCCCGACGCCTCCGCCTCCACTCCAAGGCCGGCGCGCCGGCACCACCACTCGCCCTCCGCCACCGCGCTCCTCCTCATCCGCTCCCGCGCCGCGCTCCACCTACCCCGCGCCGCGAGCCAACCTCCCTCTTTCCCCTTTCTCGCCGCCAGACGCCGTGGCGTGCGCCGCCGCCGCCGGCACCGCGCCGTGCCGCTGCCCTCTCTCTTTTTCTCTCGCGCGCTCTCCTTTTTTTTGTTAGGCTTCGTAAGGCAACGGCGTCGACGGCGAGCTCGTCGGCCACCGCTACTCCTACGTCAACCTCGATTCGGACGGCGGCGGCTCCTCCAGGTGCATATCTTCTTGTTCCTCTTCTCCTCATTCGTATGTCCTTGTTAGATATGTTTATTCAGACGATGCAGATTGATTCAGACGGCGATGCAGATTGATTCATTGAGAATGGATCAAACTTTTGCTAATTGAGTGATTCAAATCATCACCAAATTCTCATGTGATAGCTTTAGTTACTAATAACCAAAATGTGATTTAGTTACTAATAATTTGTGTTAAATTACATACAACTTGATTGTGCATTATTCCCATGCGAGGAAATAACTAGTCTATATACCACTATATGTGGGAAATGCATAGCCATTCTCATAGTAAAATAAATGCATAACACACCATATCTTTCTTTGCTACTCACATGCATAACCGCCTACTACCAGCTAGCTGTATTTCTTTTTTCTCACTACAAATCAATATCAGCCAACAACCACCAAGCCAATGGGATAGCTTTCTTATGAACAGAGCTTTTGATATGCAGTGATAACAATTGACTGCACAATCAATTGAAATTTGGTGACATTCAGATCAGGTCCGCTGTGTGTGAATGATTAGGCAACTCAAGAGAAAAAATGTGTAATGGTGGTAGGCTTTCACGGTAGGTGTCTGGAGATTTTCATTTTCATTATTCCATAAACTTTCTTTGAGTTAGATTTTAAAATCAATCTATTCTTGATCGAAACATTTCTTTCTCCATGGTATGAGCTGTCGTTTGACAAAACATGAGAATTTCTCGCTAATGGTTTCGACATACCATGGCTCAGGCTCACAAAAAGTAACCTGTTGTAGTTATGTTGCTGCATTGTATATGTTCGATTTTATTTGATCGGATTGAGCCCCAAGTGCTCATGAATTTTGTACTGTAATTAGTTTTTGTATGGGTCCTCTGTCGCTTCCATGTAACTTACATTTTGCTTGACAATTTAATAATATTATTTCCCCTAATGCAGATGAACAATTTAATTGACATGTTCTTTGAGGATTCCTCATCGGATGATGATGACGACTTGGACATGTTCACATTGCTTCTGGTGGATTATGCAAGGAAGAAAAAGCGCAAGCGCCGTGGTTCCATCGTCGGTCGTGAGGTCGTTCGTCGTCCGCAGGAATCAGGACATGACAAGCTCTTCCGGGATTACTTCTGTGAGAATCCTATCTACGGGCATCGCTTTTTCCGCAGGCGCTTTAGGATGTCCCGTTGCTTGTTCATTCGTATTGCAAATGCTGTGAAGGAGCATTGCCCGTATTTTGTGCAGAAGAGAAATGCGGTAAATGGGAAGCTTGGACACGGTGCTTCAAGAAGGTAGCAAGATCAATTCGAATGTTAGCCTCCGGGTGTGCCGCGGATTTGGTTGATGATTGGCTCTACATTGGTGAGACTACCGCCATCAAGAGCATGAGGTTGTTTGTGAAGTCCGTGGTGGAGATTTTTGGAGATCGATACTTACGAGCACCCAATGAAGAGGACACGGCAAGACTCATGCAATATAGTGAGTCTATCGGATTTCGTGGGATGTTGGGGAGCATTGATTGCATGCACTGGCCATGGGAAAGGTGTCCTACGGCATTGCACGGCCGGTTCACGGCCATTGCCATGATCCGACAATTATCTTGGAGGGCCGTCGCATCACATGATTTGTGGATTTGGCACGCATACTTTGGGATGCCCGGAAGCCGCAACGATATCAATGTTTTGCATAGATCCCCATTGTTTGCACGGTTAGGCTGCCGGAGAAGCACCACCGCTAACTTTGAGGTCAACGGTCACCGGTACAACATGGGCTACTATTTGGCCGATGGTATCTATCCTCAATGGGCGACTTTCGTGAAGACAATCTCCAAACCTAGAGGTAACAAAAGAATTCACTTTGCACAAGCTCAAGAGTCTCAAAGGAAGGATGTTGAGAGAGCTTTTGGGGTATTACAAGCTCGGTGGGGAATTGTTCGAGGACCTGCTAGATTCTGGGATCAAAAAACTTTGTGGTACATCATGACAGCGTGCATCATCATGCACAATATGATCATAGAGGATGAGCGAGGTCAGGATGTAGACTATATCTATGAGACAACTAAGCATGATATAACTCCAGTGAAGCCTCAGAAGGATAAAGGTCGAATTCACAACTTCCTCGAAGTGCACAGGCAAATCAACAACCGTGAGGGGCACAACCAACTTCAAGAGGACCTTGTTGAGCATCTGTGGGAATTCCATGGGCGACAACGGAGACAGAGTTGAGACAGAGTTGAAACAAGGAGGCTGAAGAAACAAGGCTGAAGGAGGCTGAAGAAACAAGGCTGGCTGGCTGGTTTCAATCTTGTTTTTTTCCTTCTGGGCCTGCTAGCACATCAGTTGTACTGAGTGCAATGCACTCATCTCAGTAGACTCAGAGTACAACAGCTGGAAGTATCTGTTATTGAATAAATGTACTGAGTTGTCATGTTAATTTATAAACTATGGTACTTTGTGTAATATTGTCACTCTGTAATATTTATGGCAATGTGCTGTTCTGTGAAATATATGTCATGCAGTTTTACTAGCATAACCTGGTCACATTCATGGCTGTGTTTGCAATATTACTATGGTGGTCACATTCAAACCCTTCACACTGGCAATGGTGGTGACACCACAGCTAGCTGTTCCAGGGGAGTTCAGGGAACCAACAATGCAACAGCTATCTACATCTATCTGTCTGCTAGGGTGTGAAAAGAGAGCTTTTCTTTTACTTTGCTTGACTGGAGTTGTAAACCAGCCTTGACTCGTTTGACTGCATGCTCTAGGAAACTGTAAAGTGAATATATTTCAGTCCAGCAGTTTCAGTCCAGCAGTTTCAGTCCAGCAGTTTCAGTCCAGCAGTTTCAGTCTAGCAGTTGTACTGAAACTGCTATTTAACAATCTGTGCTGAAACCATCTGCAAGATTAACTGATTCCCGATTCGAAACCGAAACCGATTCGCCTAGCGCTTGTACCGAAACCGATTCGTCACACAAGATTAACCGATTCACAACATAGTATCCGCTTCCGCACCGAGCTCCATTCTTTAAAGATCACTGGGAAATGCCGGATTCGGCAGGCTCTACTGGAGCTCTGAATTTCCTGCGAGCCATAACAAGCACAGGTTGCAGTTGCAGAGCTTCATCAGCTCCTACTACTAGCATGCTGTACCTGTACTGAAACTGATTCTGTCACACAAGATTAACTGATTCACAACATAGTAATTTTGTACCTCCACTGTAACTGATTCTGTCACACAGATTAACAACAACATAGTAATTCTTAAACAAAGCAGGATAATAACATGGCTGGTAGAACACATGCAACAGAGGTATAAGTATATAACATTCATGTGACTGTTCTGTGAAAGTTTACATAAATAATTTAGCTAACTGATCAGCAGCATTAACTTAGCACTAATTATTAACTTAGCACTTATCACAGGCTGAGTTTAACTACTTCCACTACCACTAGCCCCTCTTGTCCTTGATGCCATAATCTCAGCCCTCATGACTTGGAAATAGGCTCTCTGAGTCTCATCGAGACCATTTAAGTCCTGCAACATAATTTTGGACTCCTGCTCCATTTTCTTAGCAGCCGCTTCCGCTTCTTGAACTTTTAATTTCTTCTCTTGGACAGCTATCTCCATTTTCTTGGCATCTGCTTCGCTTCTTGAACTTTTAGCCGCCTCTCTTGGACGACTATCCGGCGTTCCTGCAACGACTTCATGTACTCCCACCTCTCATCTTTGTCTAGCTTCTTAGATGCCTCAATCTGAAGTTGTACCGTTGCTCGCACCATCATCATCATCTTGCAATGTGGCAGAGTTCAGATCAGGTAAGCCACTGTGCTTTGTAGGCTGTTGATCGGCGAATCTCTTGTTCCACTTTTCATTGTGTTGGAGCAACACCCAGCAATGCATCATGACGAATGACCTATGCTTTGGTTCCCTTTGCTTGTAGAGTGCATGGGTCTCGTTCAGCTACAAAAGTAAGCATTTTATTAGTTACTAATGCCAAAATGGTGCATCATGTCCTGTCAGCGAAAATGATATATTACATACCCTTTCTTGCATTGTCGTCCCACTTCGGTGTTGCCGCTCGACATTAACCACACAACCCGCCCACCGTGTGCGCACTCCGAGATACTCGTCCACCGGTGGCTGAGGGATCCAATTGAGCGGTTGGAAGGATACTTGACGTTAGCGTGGAAGTACTCCGACATTCGCGCCCAATACGTTGAGCCCGATTGGTCTTTCCCTGCCACTGGATCAAGGCTCACATTCTGCCATGCTAGAACCAGGGCTTCATCCTCATCAACCGAGTAGTTGGACCCTCTAGAACTCTTCTTGGAGTTTGCATTAAAGACATTTGAATCTTCATCATTGTTCAAGGGATAGTCATCAATAGCATCCATCATGGCTCCAACGAAACTCTCCCTGTGATAGCAAAACCAACATGTCATATATACAAGGGACTAAGTAACATATTGAACATTCATGATTAATACTACCAATGAGAACTGATCATAAATTCCTTCAAGAATAGTGAACCTAGCTATATATGTAGATGATCAGGAAGACTGAACACACACCTCTTCTGATTTTTTTAGTGTAACACATCCTGAATTTCAGTTAAACAAAAAGAAACATGCATCTTCAGCATCCAGGAGTGATCCATGCATGAGACCATCATGAAACAATTATATTTGTCAGATTAAGCTGGATCATCCTAGTCTGTGCTAGCTAGTACTCCATTATTGATATGTCCAGAGGAAGTAAACATTATTAGCAAGCTCAAGTTGTGGGCTCAGAAAATGCTACATACTAGGATCAGATGCAAGATAGCTGTAGAGGATTAGAAAAAACATG
The DNA here is from genome assembly GCA_947561735.1 of Cenchrus americanus. Lineage (NCBI taxonomy): Eukaryota > Viridiplantae > Streptophyta > Magnoliopsida > Poales > Poaceae > Cenchrus > Cenchrus americanus. The sequence goes on from OX387244.1 coordinate 10,803,471, forward strand.
AAACATGTGTTGTTGCTTTCTCATCACTGGAGCATGAAACATGAAACATGAAACATGAAAAACTGGTTACTGTTCAAATCATGGGAAATTGTCAGTATTGTACCTTGGCACCTCATCGAAGAGGTCGAGACCATCATCCTCCGGGGTCGTTTCACCGTCTAGCAAGGATTGGAAGTCCGTATGTATGGCGTGTTGATTGGCACCGAGCTTCAACCTCCATGGCAGGGACATCGGAATGGGGGGCTACATTGGCACGCGAACGCGGCTTTGGCAGTCCTTGAGGACGGGATGCAATTGAATTTGATCTCGTAGATGAGGTGGTCGCCTTCTTGGCCTTTGGTATGGTCGTCGCCTTCTTCTTCATTGGAGCACTAGTCTTCGTGGCTATTGGAGCCTGCTTCAATGGTGGGCACAGGGGGGCAATGGTGGAAAGGTGGGAGGCGGCCGGAGGCAACATGCGACGGAAATTGGAGACGGCCGGACGTTGCTCCCAGACCTCCCTTGCGCCAACAGAGGAGGAGTCCTGCCGCCAGGGGGGCGCGTCGTCCTGCGCCCAGGACATGTGGCCCTCCTCCACGCCGCTGGCGAGGTGGGCGCGCCCGCCGCGACGCCATGACGCCGTGGTCCCTCGGCATAGCCGGCGGCGCGCCTCCTTCGTAGGGCGCGTCGTCCACGCCGCCGGCTAGGTGGGCACGCCGCCGGCTAGGTGGGCACGCCGCGGCCGCGCGGCGGGAGGAGGGGGGGCGAGGGCGGGCGTGCGGCGGGAGGAGGGGGGCGAGGCGGGCGTGCGGGAGGAGGGGGGCGAGGCGGGCGTGCGGGCGCCGCCGGCCGTGCCGGCGCCGCCGGCCATGCGCTCGATCTGTTTCGGCTCGATCCGGTTTGGTGGGTCCCGGCGTTTTGGGGGGTGGAGGAGAGATCCCCTGTATAGAGGGGATGGAGAGTGAGTTTTAGTCCATGGAGAAAAATAGGGAAGGGGATAGGGAGGCTGCTGGAGAGGTTTTTTTGTCATCTGATCCCCTATATCACTGTCTTTTTGGTATTGGGGATGGGAAAGGGGAGCTGCTAAAGTTGCTCTAACCGACGCTCCCGCGTCAACAAAAAACCTGCCGCGAAGCACCATTTCCAACTCCAAGCTCCAACAGCCCAAACCCCCTGAACGGCCTCCGACGCGTCCACCCGCCAGGCAACCGCCACCCTCCGGCTCCGGCGCGCGTCTTCATGTCTCCTCCGTTCCCTTCTCCCCCTACCAACCCACTCCACCGCGAACACCTTTCTCGATCCTTGCCCCCACCTGGTTCCGTCCATCTGCCCCGAACGTCATCAGCTCAAAGGCAAGAGCAACCATTCGCGGGCAACCGGCGGCGTACCGCGTACGTACCTACCCATGGCGCCGAGCAAGCTCCGGCAGGCGGTGGGAGCGGCCAAGGACCGGGCGACCATCGCGCTCGCCCGGGCGGGCGGCGCGGAGGACGAGGTGGCCGCGGACGTCGAGGTGGCCATCGTCCGCGCCACGGCGCACGGCGAGTCCCTCCCCGCCGACGACCGCGACGTCGCGGAAATCCTCGCGCTGACGCGCTACTCCCGCGCGCGCGTCGCCGCGTGCGTGGCGTGCGTGTCGCGCCGGCTCGCGCGGACGCGGGCGTGGCCCGTCGCCGTCAAGGCGCTGGCGCTCGTGCACCGCCTCCTCGCCGAGGGGGACCCGGCCTTCGAGCAGGAGGTGTTCCTCGCCACGCACCGCGGCAGGCGCGTGCTGGACATGTCCCGGTTCCGCGACCGCGGCCGCGCGCGCTCCCGCGAATGGGACTTCGCCGCCTTCGTCCACGCGTACGCCGTGTACCTCGACGACCGGCTAAAGCACCGGATGCAAGGCCGACAGGGAGGCGTGGCGAGCCCGAGAAAGTGGAGCATCGACGACGGCAGCTTATTCTTCCACGACACCGACGGGAGGAACGAGGTGCACGAGGCGTGGGAGCTCGCGCCGGGGGGGAATCCGGCGGCAGCGACCGAGGCAAGTACGGAGGACCTCATCGCGAAGGCGCAGCAGCTGAAGAACATCCTCGGTCGTTTCATCGAATGCCGGCCCACGGGGAAGGCGAGGACGAACCGGGTGGTCACCGCGGCGCTGTACAGGCTGGTGACGGAGAGCGCGGCGGCGTACTCCGAGCTCACGGAGGTGATGGTTGTGCTCATGGCCCGCTTCGCCGAGCTGGACACTCCCGTCTGCGTGCGCGTCCACTCCATCTTCACCAGCCTCGCGAAGCTGGTCGACGAGCTCGACGACTTCTACGCGTGGTGCAAGGCCACCGCCGTGTGCCGCCCGCACGACGTCCCCGAGGTGCAACGCGTCAGGCAGAAGAACCTGGACCTGATGGACGAGTTCATCTGCGACAGACAAGCGTCGGCGTCGCAGCAGAGCCGCTCGCCGACGGCGCAGCAGGTCCCTGCGCGAGAGGAGAACACTGCCGGCAAGGCAGCGGCGCCGGTTGAGCCTGCAGGATCGCTCGTCGTGGTCGACGACAAGATGGCCAACTTCTTGAACCTGGACGACGACACTTCGCCACCATCCGGCGAGGAGCATGGCCGGGACCTGACGTTGGCGCTATTCGACGGCAACCCGGCGGAGGCGCCGCCTGAATGGGTGACGTTCGATGATCCATCAGCAGATTGGGAGACGCCGCTGATGCAGTCGACAAGTTGGCCCGCTACGCGGCGCGCGGAGCTCGGCGGCGGCTTCAACACGGTGGCGCTCAACTCCAAGTACAGCCACGCGGCGGCGGGCAACGCGACCATGACAAACGCGCGTGCGTTCGCCGTCGGAAGCGCGAGCAGCGTGGCGATGCAACAGCTTGGTGGGAGGGTGCTAGCGCTGCCGCCACCGCCTGGGACCAACACCGCCGCGGCTGCCGCAGGGTTTGATCCATTCGCGGCGTCGCTGGCGGTGCCTCCGCCGACGTACGTCCAGATGACCGATTTGCAGGCAAGGCAGCGGTTGCTTGTTCAGGAGCAGAACGCGCGGCAGCTGTATGAAAGGCAAAGGGCGCCGTGGAATTCCAATCTGTTGTAAGATCGTACTATTTTGGGTGTTGGACTGTAACAAAATTTGAAATTTCATTGTGGAACACGATACACGTTTATATTTCGGAGATTGATTATGCTTACTAGTAGGTGATCTGCTCCGACAGAAATGCTGAAAGCTTGCAGCACGGATTAATACAGGATTGTATACAGTATAAACGAGAGGCAAAAGACAGAAGACAGGTCTCCGCACCCAAAAATAAATAAAGCAAACTATATCAATGGTCTTCCAGGGGGGAAACATGTGCTTCAAGTTTGTTCTGCGAGATGCAGTTCCAGTACAATGAGCAGAAATAAGTAAAGAGTTGCGAACATGTCTGTTCCCACAAAAAAAAAGAGTTGCGAACATGTCGAGCACTTCCGGTACATGGCTAGGGATAGTTGTGGATTGAATGAAAACCGCAAAAGCAGACCAACCATTTCCACCACTGCAAGAGTTTGCAAGATAAACACCGGATATGCGATCCAGAAAAGTAGGGAGGATATCTTTGTAGCTTCACTTCACCGATGGAAGTATGAATAAATTTGATGACTCGATGGAGTTCAGGTGCAGACTTCATTGACAAAATTAGAAGATATTGGTCAATATTGCAAGATTGATCAGACTTCGACCTGATTGATTCACCTACTAAAAATGTCAGAAGGGTAGTTTGCAGAGAAATTTAGCTTGTCCAGAGCAGCAGTGTCGTAATAATAGTAGTAATCATAAATCCACTGCAAAGTACAAATTTGGTAACAAAATATCCATATGTAATCAACAAAACACAATATGGAGACATAACATATAGCAACTCATACCTCTGAGGTAGTTGTGCAGTGTTCATGAGAAGGGGTACCACACTGTTGAGTTCGAGCAGTCATTCCACATAAGGTTTGTGCTGCAAGTAACATCGTCAACTGAAATATCAGGCATAGAGCAGGAAATAGGTGGAAGGAAGTCGCCTGCTGCTAAAGAAGCTGCAAGAGCACCCTCATTGTGATATTGGGGATGATTCAACTCATTGTACGGGCATTGCTCCAAAGGATACTGGGGAAACTGAGTTTCTGGTATCGGCTGCTCGAAGGAGGCGGTTTCCCCAACAGGGAAGATATCATTAATCTCTAGATAGTCATCACCAGCACCAAGCCCAGATACCATGGGTATATTCAAACATTCAGTATTCACATTGCCAGGGAACAGATCGTTAGCAGTCGAAACACCTCCTGATTCCACAAGCCTCACCAATTCGTGGTAGCTGTAATCAGAGTTCATTTCAAGAGCTTGAGCCTCAGCTTCAGATATAACAGGGAGGCCAGCAAACTACAAAAGGAGGAAGTGTTTGTCAGTTCCCTTAGACATTCATGTAGTAACAAATCTTAAAAGAAGATCATGAAAGAGAATCTAAGTTTAAGGAAGCGGTGCCATTTACATACCTTTTCACTAGCACCTCCATCACTTTCCATGGAATCATTCAGAAACCTAACCCACTTGTCAGTCTCCTCCAATGTGATTCCACCAAATTCAGTGGGATCACATGCATCTAAAGCATCAGAAGAACAGTTCACAGTAACCATTTCACTTCCATTGTGTCTGAGTCTGTGATGCTGTAGTTCATCAGTAGCAGTAATGGAACTAGTACTGAATTCAAATTGTAATCCATCAGCAGAAGCAACAGTGAGGACATGCAGTTCGTTCACGACGCTAGAAGTAGAAGCACCTGCTACTTCTGAAGATGGACAAGGCATCAAAGGAAATGCAGTTTCAGTATTTATATTATCCCATTCTTCTTCATTGAATGTAGCTCCATACTGTTCCCCTATTTTTGGTCCAAGCCCACTCTTTTTGAAGATTTTGCACAATACATATGCATCCTGCATAACCAACAAGTTGTGTCACGTAATAATTAAAGTGATGAACCAACTACAACAAATCACCAAGATAGCAGCTCCTGTACGTTATGTGCCAGAAGTATACAAAGATTATATGTATTAATAGTTCTAAATTCAAAGGCTTTATTGAAGTTCTTTATCTCATGCTACACAAATATTTAAGTTTAGAAGTCTTTAGAACAATACAATCTAAGAATCACATCCAGCACATGAAAATGCTCTTTCATAGAACTTTCGTTTTAGCTGATCATGACGAAGAGAAAGCTTTAAATTGATATACATCGATGATACAACAAAAACAACAAACTGAATTTGGAAGCTAAAAGAAACAGAGTCATCATTACCTTTGAGAAGCCACCAACATCCAGTTCATTATCTTCCATTCGATATTCATACATCACCCAGTCAGTTCGATCACCTCTAGGTGCCTTTCCTCCGTGGAAGACCAATGTTTTCTTCATCCCCACAATGCGTGTGTTCAGCACAATAGTTCTATCTTTCCCAGTAGATTTCCAGTATCCATTTGGTGTTGACCGATTTGCCCTAGACCCAATTGTATATTTCTTGTCACGAGGACAAAAGAAGTACCATTCCATATCTCTGCTCTTGACACAAGATTTATCTACATGTAAACAATAATATCAGCGTCAAGAAAATAATAGTTTTATTTAACATAAAAGAAGAGCAACCAATTGAGACCGTGGCCCTACATAAATCACTTTGCAATTTCAACAAATGACAGAAGAAGCAGAAGAGACAGTTTTACATGGCAATTACCTGGAAGATCCCAAGGAGAGTATTTGTACAGTTCAACCTCTGCTATAGCTTCGACAAGTAGTTTCTTTCCCATGATTTTTCTTTTTAAGTAGTATGAGCAAAGCTCGACATCTGTTGGATGGAAGCGAAATCCAGGTGGAAGGGAAGTTTGTGCCATTATTGCAAGATATTAACAAGGAGATTAGCAGAAATAGTTCAGTAAATGAAAGGACTAGCCTTGACAGAAGATGCAAGGTTCAATCAAAAAGAAGATTGATTCAGTTTTCAAAGTGGAAATTTGGAAGGGAAGGAATACAAGAATAGAAAGTAGAAAGAGACCGGACAGGTTGAATGTTTGAGTTTGGAGTGAGAGGAGAAAAGTTTGTCTCACGAGGAGATCTTTGTCCAAGTGCAAAGAAAGATGTTTCAGCACTCAGACAACAGTACTGGGAGAAGGTGACCTTAGTCCAAGCACAGAAAGAGATGTATCAGCGCTTAGACAGCAGTATCCAAAAGGATGAATGCCTTAACTGGACAGATTTACACTGTCGATCGAACCACAGAATGAGAGGCCAAGTAGAATAACAATGAGAAAGAGTCCGTGACAAGACCCAAGCAAAGAGCAATCCAGGCAGAGGCACACACCAAATTGCTGAAGAGCTTGGGTGGGTGAGTTATGACATGGACGACGAGAGAACTTGAGTATTGTTGATTAGACCAACCACAAGTCCTCCGCATCCAACTTCAAGGCACTATCAGCACCAGAAATCCAGTGAGTCCACTTGTATCAAGTGAAATACCGCAACTTTACACAGAATATGAACCAAAAGTAGCAAAAAAGAAAGCAGATGTACTCTTCACGGACTTCAGTAGACATGAGTGACAAGAGTCAGGATCCTGAACGAACAGTGCAATAATAGCATCAACATGTATGGACATGGAAAAGAATGAATACCGAAATAAGACATTTCTAAAATTGCTTTAGCCAGCAACCAAATCAAACTAAACTATCTGATCTATGTTCTTGAACTCAAATTATCAGAACTATCCTCATGACCTCATTAGAACTCAAGTCACATAAACGGATTCTAAGACAGTGGCATTGAATGCTTAACTGATTAGGAAACCGTGGGATCAAACCTAGTACATCTATTGGTTCCAAGCCTCTATTCAATACCATATATGATGACTGATTTCACACCCAGATCAACCCAAAAAAAAACTACAACTTGCATTTGCATCACATCCATATACTGTACCCCTAAAATGACCCAGTAACTAAATCGTGTCCCTTGAGAATTAAACCGATCAGGCAAAACATCTCAGCGTTTCTACCCAGACCTAGTTGCGCAGCTCGCCGCACTCACCAAATCACTAATTACCAGAAAATTGGACAAAAACACCCTCGAATCGCAGCGCGAGGCAAATCGATTAACACCTAGAGCACGATCGAGGGAGGCTGAACAAATACAGCGAGGTTTTGGGGGTCAAAGATCTTACGGAGTGGAGGATGGGGGAGGACGCAGGGAGGAGAGGAGGGGGTGCTCAGCCGCAGTCAGCGCCGCCGTTTCGTCAAATGGAGTGGGTGTGGAGCAGGAACCAAGGCACGGCCTCAACACAGGTGTCTTTATAACACGGAGGAATGAGCTGTAACCCTGAGGCACTGCAAGTGGGTCCCATTAGGACTTTGGGGGACATGTGGGGCCGCCGGGTCGCGAGGAGGCTTCCCCTGCAAGGCTGCAATTGACTTTGTTCCTACGGTCCTCCCCACGTGCAGAAATTGGTAACCTTCTCTATAAAAAATGAACTGGAGACAAAAATTTGGTCGTACTTTTGACGGTGCGGTCGTGAATCTGCCCTCCGCCCTCGCGTGTCCGCCCTCCGCAGCGCATCGCACGTCTGCCTCCCCACACGCCCGTACGTCTACCTCTGCATCACTATTCTCCCCGCACCCCCGTCATCTCTCCCGCAGTCCTGCTCCCTTCCCTCGAACCCTACACTTCGCTGCCGCCACTCCGCCTCGCCTCCTCCCCACATCCGCACGCCCTGCGCCTCCCCGTCCACGACCATCCACGTCGCCGCTCCTTCCCCATCCTCTACTGATCTTGCCGCTCGGATCCCCCGCCGGCCGCTGCTCTTCCTTCTACACCGACGCCGCAGTCGCCCCCGTCCTGGTTTGAGCCCAACTGCCAGCGAAGCTGTGGCGCGAATCCGCGCGCCCGCGCCTTCCCATTCGGGACCAACCACGCCGCTGCTCCTTCCCCATCCTCTACTGATCTCAATGCTTGGATCCCCCGCCGGCCGCTGCTCCTCCTTTTATGCCGCCGCCGCGGTCGCCCCTCGTCCATTTTGCGCCCGGTCACCAGCATGGCATGGACGTGAACTACACTGAGCATCGCGGATGTGGGCCGGTGCTCATGCTCCTCCCCTTCCTACACAGATGTGGATCCGTTGCCACTTGAGGAAGGGAAGTCGCTCGAGTTCGGCGGCATGGGGAACTTCCGCCATAGCTGCCCTTCGTTGCTGCCCCCATCGCATTGTCGCCGCTTGGTGGTGAGCAAAAGGCCAGCTCCCGCGTCATCTCGTCGCCGAGGTATTCTGCGCATCTTTTTTTCCCTCCATCCTCCTTTTTTCTTCTTATATTTGTTCAATTTATTTTTCCTCGGCAAGTTGCCTGTAACCCTGTAGCCCATCTGTCCTTGCATCATCAGCATTGAAGGTACAGCCAGCTCCTTCTGATCTTGGTGCAATTTTCTACCAGTTGTTATTTGTTAGAAGTGCAATTATAAACAATGTAGTAATTGTCGGTGCGGAATATGGTCCCGACACTAACCAGTAGATAGCGCCGTGGTCTATCCCTCAATGGTCGATGCTAAGCAACAAATGGCACAAGGTTTTATCCTGGTTCCGGCCGAAGGGGCCGTACGTCCAGCAGGGGTGTGCTCGCGGCACTATATTGCTCGGCACCGGGGGTGCTTGTAGTGGGGCAAGTACAAGCAAGGCGGGAGAGGAAGTGTGGCTTCCAAATCCCTAGAGCGAAGTGGTCGAAGGAGTTGTGGGAGAATAAGAGAGTGAGTGCACGGTGTGTTGTGTTGTGCTCGTTTTTTCCCGCGGGCCGGGGGCTCGCCTCCCCTTTTATAGGCCAAGGGGGCGGCGGGTTACATGCACGCCGCGCTATCTTGCTACGTGGGGGTGCACGTCGTGCTACGCCGTAGAGTGGGCGGCCGTCCGGACGATCTTCGCTGCGATCCGGCCATGATGGCCTACCCCGTACCCGAACAGTGGCGGTTCGAGGGTAGGAGGGCGGCAGATGGCGGTGGCGTCCTCTGGTAGGCTTCGAGGGAGGTGCTGATGATGGCTGGTACGGGGCACAGGAGCAGGCAGAACGGCGTTCCTTCCCAATGCGCTTCGCGGTAGCGGAGTGGTTGCTACAGCGCCCGGGCGTGCGCCTGCACGCGTGGGTACGGCGGCCGCGCCGTTACAGTGACCGGGATGGCCATCCACCGGCCTAGCGCCCCCACCCAACCCGTAGGGTCACGGGAAAGTGAAATCGAGGGTGCGCCCGCCCCCCTTCGAGGGCTCGGGCGCGTTGGCCGTACCGTAGTGGGCGCTCGGTGTCACGGGACCGACACCGGCCGTACCACACGGTCCATCTCCACGCGGGCGGGGATGGGCTCCTCCCCGGGGAGTTGGTGCGGCGGCACCGGGGTGCGAGCCCCCGGCGCATGATGGCGCCGGTCCCCGCGGCGTCGGGGCGTTAAATGCCCGTGTACGGGATCGGCGCCCGCACGCGTGCGGGGCGCCCGTGAGCGTGGCGGGCCCCGCCGAGGGCGGAGCGCACCCTCGAGCGAGACGAGACCCGCTCGAGGGGGGAGCGAGCCCTCGAGCGGGGCGGACCGCTCGAGGGAAGAGTTGCCCCTCGAACGGGCGGAGCCCGCTCGAGGAGGGGCGCGCCCTCGAGCGAGGCGGAGCTCGCTCGAGGGGTTTTCTAAGCGGGCCGTCTTGGTGGGCCGCCGAGTCTCGCCGCGTAGGCCATGTCCCGCACGGTTAGTTACCTGCATGGTTAGGCTTAGCGTGTTTCGATGCCGTGATTTAAGTGAGGATTTCCCCGTTGCTTAAGGGGACCCCTAGGGCTGTCCCCGACGACGGAGCCCCCGAGCATCTGCGGGTTTGCCATTGAGGCTCCCGCAGATGCTGGAACCTACTGATAGGACGTTCTTCCCTCCTTGTTTGCGAACGCTTTCCGTGGGGCCGCGTCAGCGGACCCGCGGGTCTAGCCCCCGAAGCCCTGCAGAGTGTGGGTTCTCCTGCAGGGGTTAACCGCGAGAACTTTGGTCAGGAAGGCGTGGCACATATGCCAACCGGCATCGGCGGTGTTTCAGCCGGCTTCGGGGGTGCACGCTCCCCTGTCACTGTCTCCGGCGGGTGCAATTTCAAGGAGGTGTAGCCGTGCGTCAAGCCCCCGAGCCTTGGCCCGTTCGAGGCGATCGGGTCGAGCCTGACGACTTGTTTTTTAACGCGCCCTCGCCGTCCCTCCGCGGGACGGAGGGTGAGGTTTCCGCGACTCCCATCGAGCGGGTCGCGAATCGCGCATTCCTCGTCGAGCCGCTAGCGGGTGGTTCAAGTGGACGCCCATGCCCCGTTCGATAAGGGTAGGCCGCGCGGTCCGAGACACGTCCATGGAAGCGCTTGCGTGGGTTTGCTAGGTGGGGCTCGGTCCCGTTCGCTAGGGACCGAGGGCGCGGAAGCTCTCCCTCGGTGGGATCCCCCCCGGCTAGCCGCCCTTGCCGGCTCTCGAACACGACATGTGGGGCACCCTCGAGCCGACGGGCTCGAGGAACGGCTCGAATGCGCGTGCCCTCGTCGTCCCTAACTCTGTGATCTGAGGCGCCTGTTCGAACCCGTCGAGGGTCAGGCTTCGAACCTCTGATCAGTAAGGCCGTGCGGGGCCGTGCCTGGACAGCCCCGTCTTTTCTCGTTTGCGGTCGTCGAGGGGCCTGGGCGAGCCAATCCTCGAGGTGCTGGTTGGTAGCACAGCGTATGTGCTTTGTTTTAGAGGGTTGACATCGTCTCGAGCTGAGGGTCATGCCGCTCGAGGGTTTTACGTGGCATGGGTGCCCGCGGTTGCCTGCTCTACATCGAGCAGGTCCCGGGCGACCTTCTCACGCTGGTATCCCATCGAGGGTCGCCTTTGTTTCGAGTCGAGGGTCATGCCGCTCGAGGGTTTTACGTGGCATGGGTGCCCGCGGTTGCCTGCTCTACATCGAGCAGGTCCCGGGCGACCTTCTCGCGCTGGTATCCCATCGAGGGTCTCCTTTGCTTCGAGCCGAGGGTCATGCCGCTCGAGGGTTTTGCGTGGCATGGGTACCCGCGGTTGCCTGCTCTACATCGAGCAGGTCCCGGACGGCCTTCTCGCGCTGATATCCCATCGAGGGTCGCCTTTGTTTCGAGCCGGGGGTTCGCCCCGCTCGAGGGTGCTCCTTGCTTGGCAAGGGACCCGGGCATTTAATTGCCTTGCGGTCGTGGCCGCGGTTTCGCAGCGCGGGCGCGTCTTTTTAGGCGCCGCGCGGCCGCGCGCGCGCGTAGTGGGCGGCGCGGCGAGCGCGGACGTGACGGTTTTGCCTCGGTTGTTTGCCGGTCTTTGCCGTAATGATGACCCGCCCGCAAGGTGTTATAGCCGCCTGCGGTCGTGGTGGGGCCCATTCGTCGACGCGACGGAAAGATTCCTGCAGTTAATGCTAGTCGGGGCGTCCGCTCCGGAGAGCTCGCCCGTCGGCCTATAAAACTGCGGGGAGGAGGGGACGACGGTTTTTTACCTTGGCATCTCACCACTTTCAGTCCCCCGTCCCTTCGCCTTCGTCTTGCTCTTGCCACCGTGCGGCTTCACCGTTAGAGCTCTTTCTTCTGTTTCCTTGTCCTCCGCCTTCGCACTCCTTCGTCCCCCCTCATGGCGCCGCCTCAGCTTCCCGTTAGGATCCTGGAGCCGTACGCCTGGGAGAGGTCGACGGTGACCCGGCTCGCCCTTGGCGAGCTGGTCGCCGCCGGTCAGCTGGCGGCTAACGAAGAAGGGCGCCCGGCGGAGTGGATCGTGCCGCCGGCGGCGCACCACGAGCCCAACCCGCCGGAGGGCTACGTGGTGATCTTCCTCCGCTACCACGAGCGTGGCTTCAACGCACCGGCGAGCACCTTCATGCGGGCGATGTGCTACTACTACGGGGTGGAGCTGCACAACTTCGCCCCCAACGCGATCTCGCAGGCGGCCACGTTCGTGGGCGTCTGCGAAGGGTACCTGGGGATCCCGCCAACCGGGATCTCTCGGGTTCACCTTTTACGCGGGGAGCTCATCACGCAGCCCACGTCGGAGCCGAGGACCCGCCGCGCGGTGCGCGCCGGCGGGATGTCGCTTGCCCTGTGGGGGCAGCTCAAGGATTTCTACATCCCCTGCACCATGACGACGAACAACGCCGGTTGGGAGCGGGGATGGTTCTACCTGCGCAACGCCGAGCCCGGCCTTCCTCCTTACACCGGCCGGGTGTTCAAGAAGAGGCCGGACTCCTGGGGCTACGGGGTGTCTACGGCCCGCAGATCGGCGCGGCAAGAGTCCGTCCTCGCCGCCCGCGGCGGCCGGGCGAAGCACGGGCTCAACGCGATGGGCGTCCTCGCCTTCCTCCACCACCGGCGGGTCGTGCCTCGATGGAGAGGCCGCCTCGCATCTTCGAGATGACGGAGGCGGCCAACCCCGTCGACTCGGCGAGGTCGCGGATGCTCCCGACGCTCCTTGAGCGGCCGTATGCGCTCACCCGGGCGCGGAACGCCGTCGACACCCGGACGCCGCCACCTGCGGGTCGGACCCCATGGGACCTTGAGATGCTCCCCACGGGCCCGCGGGTGAGTTGGGTTCCTGATTTTGTTTTAATTCTTGGTCTTGCTTTTGTTTCCTGATGCGCCATTGTCGCTCCTGTGCGCAGCTGGTGGAGTTCAACATCGCTAAGTCCGTTCCACCCACCCCCCCGACTCCCGTGCGCTCGGCCGGGCGGCGCGCGCGGGAGCAGCGGGGAGCGGGCGGCGCGCAAGAGGGAGCACGCGAGGCGACGTCCAAGCTCGCCGCGACCGGCGGCCGCGGAGTACCGACGGCGCGAGGAGCCGGGGCTCTCCTCCCCGGATATCGAGGAGCCCTCGTCTTCGGACGAGGACGAGGAGGAAGAGGCCGAGGGAGAGGGCCCCTCCGACGTGGCGCCCCCCGCGCCCCCGTCACCGAACCCGCGCCGGCGTCGGGGGCGGCTTCGTCCGGGGCGGGCGCACCGGCGCCCGCCGCCGTGCAATCGTCATCGGGGGCGGCGCGCGCCGCGGAGGTGCCGGCGCGCGCGCGCGGAGGCACGCGCGCGCACGCGCGCGGGCGTGCGTCAAGCGTGCCCGCGCGCGGGGGGAGCGTGCCCGCGCGCGCGCGCGTCATCGTCAAGGGGCGCGACGGCGGCGCGCGCGCGCGCGGGGCGAGCGTGCCCCCGCGCGCGGTGGCGCCTTCGGGAGGTGCGGCATCGGCGCGCGCCCGCGCATGGGGCGGGCGTGCTCGCGTGCGCGGTGGCGCCGTCGGGAGGCGCTACGGCGGGCGCGACACCGCACCGGCCTCGTTCGCGAGAGGCCTCCGAGGAAAAGGAAGCGGGCCTTTTCCTCTGCGAGGTAAGGAGCCTGTCCTTCTTCGTTTGGTTTGGCTCGTCGATGACTAAGTGCTCTAACCCTCCGTTCGTGCCTGCGCAGGGCGGTGCCAACCGTTCCTCCTCTTGCACCGGCCAAGGTGCTGAGGACGGACGCATCGATCCCCACCCGGTGGCGCTCGTCGAGGGGGTCGCGCCCGGGGACAAGTACGGCGGCGGGCACGAGCTCACAAGACCCGCCGGGGCCTCGAGGCCCCGCCGGCGGATCAGCCCGCCGCGGCGCGCCCGCAGGTCGTCGGGGGGGGCCGGCGCCGGCCGCCGCGGAGACACGGGCGCGGCGGCGGCCACGGTGGAGGGTGCGGCCGCGGTGGGCGCCACCGGCGGAGGAGGTGGAGCGGGCGCACCGCGGGAGCGCCCGCGGATGCGGCGCGCACGGCCGGAGGTGGCGGCCGCGGTGGCACGACGGCGCCCGTGGCCGCGAAGGCACAGGTGGAGGTGCCGGCGGGGGGTGGCGCAAGCGACCGCGCCCGCCGGCGATATTCGGCGGGAGGTGGTGGAGCTCTCGGATGACTCCCCGCCGCCCGGGTGGAATCGCGGGGCCGGGCGGCCACGAACTCCCCCCGAGCCCCAGGAGGGGGCCCTCGTGAGGCGACACGAGGGTCACATGGTGGTGGGGGGCCGAGGACACGGTGCCGAGGCCTCGTCCTCCCACGCCGCCGCCCCGCCCGTGGAGGAGGGGGCCGTCGAGGATCCCCCCCGCGTTCGCCGACGCCGGGGGGGAGCAGAGCTCGGGGCGAGCTCCGAGCCACGGCGCCACGCTCAACCGCGCGCTGAACGAGGCGCTGCGGGTTCATGGCGGCCCGGCCTGGCTCGTCTTCCAGGTGAGCTACAATTGCTCATTTTTTCTTTTTCGTTTGCGTACGTTGCGCCCAAGTCTTGGTGCTTATGGGATTTGGTGTGTGGATGCCAGGAGCTCGAGCGTCGTGCCCATGACAAGTACGGCGCGTTCGACCGGGTGAACGCCGAAGCCCAGCGGCTCCGGGAGCAATGCAGCGCTTTCGACGCGCTTGCAGACGCTCTTAGGACGCCGCACACCGTGGTTGGCGTGCGGCCCCGGCTCCGGCCCGATGAGCTCCCCGAGAGCTCGAGGCGGGACGCGGCGCGTCGCTCGAGCCTCGAGCGGGTCCGCGCGGCCCTCTTCGATCGCGACGAGGCGCCGTGGAATGCGCGCGCGGACCCGGAGAAGACACGGACGTTGGCCGCCAACCGGGAGGCGGAGGTGGCCACCGCTCGCGCCGAAACCCGGAGCTCCGCACGTCGCCGAGGGGGCGCAGCGCAACAGGCCGCCGCCGGGCCGAGGAGCGGGCGCGCGGGTTGGAGCAGGGCGCGCCAAGGAGGCCGACGACCCGAGGGCCGCCCTCGACGCCAAGGCCGCGGCCCTCGTCGCCGCCGAGGAGCGCCTATAGCGAGAGCGCATCGCCCGCCGTGGGGCGAGGGGCGGCTCCATCGGGAGCATGGGCTGCCCTCGGCGACGCCCGAACGGCGCCGGGAGCGGGAGCGCGCCGCGCGCGAGGCGGCGGAGAAGTCGCCCGGAGGAGCGGAACGCCGCATTCTCCGAGGTTGAGGACGAGGGCGCTCGCGCTCGCATCGCCCACGCCAACCGGAGCCGGCCCTCCGCGAGCAAGGCGAAACCGTCCGGCCGCCTCGAGTTGGCGATCGAGTCCGCGCGCCGCGACTTCGATTTGGAGAGGAAGCAAGTCGAGGGTGAGCCACCTGTTTGACTCTCGCTTGTTGGTTTTTGCTTTAGAGGGTTCACTTCCCCCCTTTCGATTTCTTTTCGTCTTGTCGATTCCGTGCTTGCGCACCGCCCCGGGGCACGCCGGGCCGGGCGGGCCGAGGCTCCGCAGCCTCCTACAACTCCTCCGAGCAGAGCCGCGGGAGGCCGCGCGATGCGGCCCTCGAGACCCGCCGTGTCGTTGAGGAGGGCGAGGCCCAAGCCGGCAGCTCGTTGGCCGCCCGTCCGCGCGCCCTCGGCGGCCACGTCACGGAGCGGATGCGCCGGCGTTGCACCTAGGCGTCCAGAAGGCCCTCGGAGTGGTGCGATCCCACTACGAGGTCAACTTCGAGGCGCTGGCGGAGGGCTACGTCGTACCCGAGGGTGTTGAGGACGAGGTGGCCATGGAGCGTGCGGACGCGCTTGCCGCCGACGCCGCCGGGTTGCTCGCCGAGGCCTTCGAGGAGTTCCTCTTCCCCGATGTCGCGGACGCTGCTGCTCCTCCCGCCTGAAAGCAGTCTGGGCGCTAGGCCCGTTTTTTATGTGTATCAGTACTCTGGCCTCGTGGCCTTTTGTAAATAAACAAGTCGTTTCATGAACATGAGCATTTGATGTAAATGAAATCGTTCGTTTATCACGCTTTTTTGTTTCTCCTTCTTCCTGAGTAGATTCTAGTTAGGGGAGTTCGATTTTCGCAGGGGGCCCGCTGGGTTGGAGGCGAGAGAGAAGGGCCATAGCCACACGACGTAGGCTATCTCTGGCTCGCACGCTCCTTCCGCTGTGCCACCTGCGCCCTGTTCGAATCGTGGCTCGAGGTTGAAGTAGGAAACAAACTTAGCGCGTGTGAGTTGTTTTTTACTTTTGCGCAAAAAATGGGACCATTTTGGGGGGGGGATGCCCCCCCCGCAGTAGCCCCCGAGGGTAACTTGGGTTTCAGGGGAAAGCCGAGTTGCCCTTTTATTAGACTTGGAGTATTTACATAGTTGACACCAACTGGGGCGTTGGCCATGTGATTTTACAACAGAAAGTACTTGGAAATCCTAGCTAAGGGTAGAAGCGACGTAGCTGTTGGATGTTCCAAGCGTTGGTGAGTTCTTCGCCGTCCTCGTTGGCCGCCTTGTACGTGCCCGGCTTGAGCACCTTCACCACGACGTAGGGTCCCTCCCATGGGGGCGATAGCTTGTGGCGCCCTCGGTTGTCTTGGCGTAGCCTTAGGACCAGATCCCCTTCGCTGAAATCCCTCCGACGTATCTTGCGTGCTTGGTAACGTCGTAGGGACTGTTGATACCTTGCGGAGTGCATCAACGCCACGAGGCGTACTTTGTCTAGCTGGTCCAGCGAGTCCTCGCGGGCTCGCTGGTTAGCATCTTCGTCGTAGCCTCGAATCCTGGGCGACCCATATTCCAGGTCCGTGGGGAGGACAGCCTCCGCGCCATGGACTAGGAAAAAAGGGGTGAACCCGGTGGCTCTGCTTGGGGTGGTCCTTAGGCTCCACACGACTGCTGGTAGTTCTTGGAGCCATTTTCGCCCAGATTTGTTGAGCTGGTCGAAAATTCCCGGGCTTGAGGCCCTGTAGAATCATGCCGTTGGCGCGCTCCACTTGGCCGTTGGTCTGTGGGTGTGCCACAGCTGCCCAATCCACGCGGATGTGGAACTTATCACAGAACTCCAAGAACTTCCGGCCCGTGAATTGGGACCCATTGTCTGTGATGATGGAGTTTGGTACTCCAAAGCGGTGTACGATGTCGGTGAAGAACGTGACCGCCTGCTCAGCCCTTAAATTCGTGATGGGACGCACCTCCACCCACTTGGAGAATTTGTCGATCGCGACAAGCAGATGGGTGAAGCCCCCGGCGCCTTCGCGGGGGCCCGACGATGTCCAACCCCCACACGGCGAACGGCCATGTCACGGGGATTGTTTGCAGGGCATGAGCGGGCGAGTTGGACTTGCGGGCGTAGAACTGGCACCCTTCGCAGGTGCGTACGATTTCGTTGGCGTCCGCGACCGCGGTAGGCCAATAGAAGCCCTGGCGGAACGCGTTGCCGACAAGGGCGCGCGGCGCAGCTGAAAGGACCTTGATGTCGCCTAGAGGGGGGGGTGAATAGGCGTGACGACCAAATTAAACTTTTCCCCCAAATCACTTGAGCTGACAGTGCTCCACCGGTCAGACCGGTGGTGGTGACCGGTCAGACCGGTCAAGCAATCGGTCTTCACGCATGACACCGGTCGGACCGGTGCACCTCACCGGCCGACCGGTGTAGCACGAGAACCCGCAAAAACAACTTCAAGCGCCTCTTGGCTTCTAGCACGAACCAAACTCAGGGTGTGGCTCTTGTAGATGATCACAAGCAGAGTAATGAGCCCTGCACACACAAGTAACACACCCAAGTAGATCGAAGCGGAAGCAAATGATATATGCTAGAAAAGCAACTTAGAGAGAAGAACCACACGAGGAAGCAAGGATTTGTTTCCCGAAGTTCACCACCCACTGAGGAATGGCTACGTCTCCGTTGAGGAGCTTGTAAGGGACGATTCCCACAACAAGCCGGTCTCTTTCAACCACTTTCCTCCTTTCCACTAAGGTGATCTTTTCCACGAAGAGGCAAGATCGCAGCCCTTACAAACTTCTCGCCGCTCACCACAACCTTGGGAGCTAGCCGGCGACACCTAGCCGTCTAGGAGGCAAACCTCCAAGAGTAACAAATGCACCAAAGTTTGTAGACTCGAAACCGCAGTGCTCAAGCTATGGAACCTGCTCTTGTTAGCTCACAAAGTCACTCCTAGGCTCACTTTCTCAACCCAACACAAAGATGATGGCTTGAATCCACAAATCTCACAAAGAGATGGTTGGGGAGAGCCACTAAGGCTAAGAGCTAGTTAGAAGTGGCTTGGGATCTCAGCAACAACACTAGAAGCAGCAGCCCACACCTGAAGAGGGCTTGGGGTATTTATACCCCTCAAAGAAGAAAACTAGCCGTTAGACCCCGGGTGGCACCGGTCAGACCGGTGCCCTACACCGGTCAGACCGGTGTATGAAAAACTAGCCGTTGGGCTAGCGGCACCGGTCAGACCGGTGCCTCTGACCGGTCAGACCGGTCAGGCCCCGAGATGCCCCAAAACCTCTTTTAGAGAAACTAGCACTTCACCATCAAGATGAAATAACCCAGGTTAGGTTAGGAGGGTTAGTTAGCACACTCAAGGGCTAGATCTCACTTAGGTCAACTAATGAGCACTTTGACTTGGTCAACTTGCTAAGTTGCATCCCTCTTGATAGTACGGCATACCTATACTCAAGAAAAGAGTAAAGGAGCTTTGATGACCCCTTGAGCTTGAACAACTTCAATTCTTGCCATACTTGATCGATAACCACTTGAGGGCTTTCAACATAGCCTTTGACTTGAGCACATCCATACTTGAGCTAGTGACTTAGGATCTATCCATATAGCATGAGAATGCACACTTGGATCCATGGCCACTCCATGTTGCCAATCTTAACAAGTTGATGACTTGCAAAGCTTCCCTCGATTAAGGTTTGAATATGATACTTGAAGGCCCCACGGATGCTAGACCTTCACCCTAGCAAAACACTTATGGCGGCTTAGCTACGGCCCCAAAGATTGCTTAGTCCCTCACCCTAGACATCTCGGTTGATCTCTTCATCACTTATCCAATCCACTTTGAGTTCCACTTTGCTTCACACGCAATTAGCCTTCATTTGAAAGTCCCGCTTCAAATGCTTGATCTTGATTGACAACGGATATGCAAGCTTCCATTTTTAGAACCATGAAATGTATACTCATCATCTTGTTCTCTTTTAATAAGCCCATGAAGCCTTGCACCAAATACTTATCTTTGTAGATGTGAGCCATAAAATACATCCATATTTAAAATACTTCAAAAGTAGCTCATGAATATATAATGAAAACCTGCTCACGATCTTAGACAAAAACGTCAGCCCTTTAATCGCCTTGTCATTCAATTCACCAAAATCCACTTAGGGGCCTAGATGCACTTTCAATCTCCCCCTTTTTGGTGATTGATGACAACTCGATTAAAGCTTACAAATAAAACAATAAAGCGCATTTAGATTCTCAGATATAGCTAGAGCTCCCCCTTAATTTGTGCTTTGAGTTTGATTTCAAGAAAATGGCCTTAAATGCCATTAGCACAAATTTGGAAGAAAAGACGTGTGAGCTCCCCCTATATCTTAGAATCAGTGGAGTGCAACATGTGTGAGCGACAAAATAAAATCCGTGATGCGTATGACAAGATATGCACAAAGCAAAAGAAAAAATGAGCTGATTGGGCAAAGACCGGCCGACCGGTGCCCCCCGACCGGCCGTGCAGTCCCGGTCCACGCTCGCTCAACTGGGCGGCACCGGTCAGACCGGTGCCCCTGACCGGTCAGACCGGTCAGGTCCAGTCATCGCACAAAGCAACAGAAGTGTGTGCTATTTGGTCCAAGGTGGTCATGCCAGGGTTGCAAGCTGGTTTAGATCACCTTGCTCCATTTAGCCAACACAAACAATCATCATTCAAAGCACGCATCACAATCTAACAATAAGATCACTTAAATATTACAATAAGGATTAAAACACACAGTGGCACTCATACAAAAGTTCTCAAGTCCACTAAGTTAAAATTCTAACTTATTACAATTTCTCTCAATTTCCAGTAGGCACCGGTCAGACCGGTGCAGGGCACCTGGGCCGTCGGCAAATGCAACACGAACGAGCCCCGACAAGACAAACTTGAGGCTTTAATCGCGATTCTTCTCCCCCTTTGTCATCAAGCATCCAAGAAGGGCCTGGAGAAGAAGCAGCAGCTGATCACTGTCCGTGAGATCCGTCTCCTGGGTGAGAGCTCCCTCCTATTTGAGAGTCGTCAAGAATCCAATGCAAAGGAGAGTTTAGGTAAATCGATTCGAGACGTTGATCCGAGATGGATGAGCTATGGGAGCACGCTTTTTACCATAGAAGTACGGGTCGTAGCCAAAGATCTCGGCGGAGAAGCGAGCGCCCCAATCGTGTACTTGCTCGGGAGGTGGAGGAGGTGGGGGTGCTTGCTCTCGTTCCATGAAGTGAGACGATCCCGCTACGTCGGAGGAGGTGGTACAAATGGTGGTGGAGGAGGAGGAACCGATGAGGATGATCCTTGACCTTGCTCGGACTCGAAAAACATGGGGCCATATTGATTAAGCAAGTCCGAGTTGGCCCATCCTCTCATCCTTTCCTCAAAGGAAGGTATCTCAACCGGAGGAGATTCTGGAGATGGAGGAGAGCGAGGTGGTTGAAAACCTTGGGCATTGTGCATGAGCTTCATCGTATCCCGCATTTGCTTATTTGCCCGTCTTGACCTTTGTTTGCTCCACCCGGATGTCATGCGGCTCCGACACATCCCAAAAATGAAGTTGAGAAACTTCTTCAAAGGAGAGGTGGATGCGGGGTCCGCTCGGCGCCGGCCTCCCCACCGGCCGGTCGGTGCTCGCACCGGTCGGACGGTGCCGAGCCGAGCACCGCCGGGAGGCACATCTGGCCGAGCTGCTCCCTCCTCAAATATTTCTTCCTCCTGTCCTGGTGCATACTCAACTCTAGGAGATGGGAGCCGAGGATTCTTGCTAGGATTGAGCTTCAGAGGCTTGTGTGTCACATTCTTCGGAAATTCTGTCTTTGCAACCTTTTCAATCATATACATGATGTAGGGGCTGTAGCTGCAAATTTTCTTGGGATCTTCGGATAGATGCTTAATCTCTTGCCAAATGAAGTCCCCAACACTGAATTCCGGAGCTCCCGGCCTCAAAGCCACCATCAAGTTTTTCTGAAACTTAGTGATTTCTGAGGGGTTTCCATCTCTAGGTGTGATAGATACCCTAAGTAGCCTATTTAGGACAAATAAGTAGGTATAGAGGTTCTTCACCTTCCCAAAGTTGGCATGCTCACCGCGAGGGTACATCACGTGCAAAGCATCCTTCTCTAGCTCCCCCTCATCATGGAGCTTCCTTAGCTCCCCATCTCCTGCCATGATCCCAAAGCATCTCAAGAATCTGTGGAACGTAATGGAGTACCTTTGGCCGTTAGTCATCCAAATCATGGCCCTGTCGGCCTCAATGTGACCAAAGTGCACTGTGGCAAAGAACTGGGCGATAATCTCTTTATTCCAATCGTGTCGGAACCCCATAAGTGACTTGACCCTTTGCCTCTCACAGTTGCTGATTACTTCATCAAAAACGGGGTCTCCTTTCCTTGCCATGTGCCCCCAATCCACAACCGAGCCTTGTGTGTGATCTTGGGCTTCTTTATAATCACCGTAGCATAGTAGTCTTGCTGAAATTTAGCCCAAAACCTAGGATCCGATGCGGTCTTGCCCTCCTCATAAGGGTTCTTGTCCCTTAGCTTCTTCGTGGGCCTTGGTCATCCCCGACCCATGGTACTTAACCGGCCGATCGGATAAATGTAAGTAGGTGGCATGATCCTCAACCTACCCCGATCGTCGTCGTCCTCTTCCATGGCATCCACATCCTCTTCCTCTTCCTCCTCATCCTCATCCTCATCCTCGCACCATCACCTGTCCGACCCGGCCTCCCCGGTGCCTCCTCAACTCAAACCGACCCGGATAAGTTTCATCTTCAACATTGTCATCGCTCGCTTGTTCCGTGTCACCTCCTAAGTCGGGATCCTCGGTGCTTGTTTGAGCCGAGCGGCGTCTCAATCTCTTGCCGCCGATGTTGACAAGGCTGCCCCCTTCCCCAAAATCACCGGGGACAGGCTCCTCGGCGAGTGAGGACTTCCTCTCTTCTTTTCTTAGCCCCTTCCTTTTCCCGCACCATAGCCGCCGTCCCGAGTCACACAAAGGATGACAAGAGTGTATAAGACTCCGGGAAAAAGATTGAATTGAATTGGAATTGAAACTTGAAAGTTCGGAACAATTGGGTCCGTTTCGGGCCACACCGGTCGGGGCCGGTGAGGGGCACCGGTCGACCGGTGCCACCCGAACGAGCCAATTGCTCCCACATTCAATCCGAGCGTACCGTTGATCTAAGATTTGGTCTAGATGAACAAAAGACACCCTAGAATAGATAAGTGTTGAAAAACAAGAAGAAAACACAATTTGGGGTTGGACATGCGTCACCGGTCAGACCGGTGACAGCCACCGGTCAGACCGGTGAAGGCCGTCCGCACCCAATTTGTGATTTCTCACAATGTGTCCAACAAAACGCTATGGATCTATAGGAATGTCTTCTAGGTGATCTCGTGAAGATGTTCTACCAAAGGAAATTCAAAACTTTGCACCAAGTGAGGAGATCGGGCAAAAGAAAGGTTTGAATACCTTTGGAGAGATGAACTCGAGTTGAATCCGAGAAACACGAAGGGGAAAATGAAGAGGGGCCTTAGGAGATCCTTTTGCTTCCAATCTTGAGGCTTTTCCTTGGTTGAAACTTCAAATCACCATGGATTGTGAGAGAGGTGAAAGAGAGGAGATGGAGGAGGTGTTCACGGTTTGGAGGCAGTGGTGGGATGGTGAATGATGGAGGAGAGAGAAGGAAAGGGGGGGTAAAAGGATTCCTTTTACTGTGGCCCCACGGGCTGACGCCGGGCGTCACCGGTCAGACCGGTGACGGCCACCGGTCAGACCGGTGACGCCGCAGTCAAGCCGCAGAGGCCATATCGGTTTTCCGCCCCCCATCGGTAGAACCGAAGATCCTGATAAAATTCAACAGAGAGTCCTTATCGGTAGAACCGACATGCCCTCGGTAGTACCGTCCCTTTTCCTCCTTTTTGAGATTTTGCTCCTTGAAACTTCTCCAAATATGTTATAGACCAATTCTCATCCACTTAGGTTGCATAAACACGATTGTGTGACTTCAAGGTCACCACCGGTCAGACCGGTGGCTTGCACCGGTCAGACCGGTGCGGCCTTGAGAAACAAAAATTGAGCCACAACACAGAATTTTTATTTCAACCTTTAGGGAAGTCTTGGATAAGAGATATTAAGTTGATATTGATCCAAAAACCATCAATTCTTAGAAGAATGAGGATTACCAATCTAATTTGCGAATTCTTGATTCTTCCAAGATTGAGAGAGATAAAAAGAATGGATTTTTAGGGACTTGAGAAAATCTTCTTAACTGTGACTAGCCATCAATCAAACAAGGAGAACTATAGTCACAACTAAGTTGATTGGGTCACTAAGACCAAGAACCACATATTTTTCAAAGAAAGCACACTTCCTATTCATGCTAGTTGATTTTTCGAAAACATCTATCCTATATCACAAAATGCATGCATCCACTTCAAATGAATGCCCTAACAAGCATATTTGGCTCATATCTCCATCCTCGAGACACAAAGACGAGTAGAAGAAAAGATATCAACCAAATATCTAGAGAGGAGCGCAAGAGGTCCGTTTGAAGCAATTACATGCCAAGGATGGCACACTAGCATGTTGTTATGGCCTAGATGCATTACGGTATTTCAATGAGTTTCGTGAAAACATACCTTTGCCTTAAGACCATTTCATTTGTGCATATACTAACTTTCAAGCAATGTTAGCTCTTACTTGTTCTTTTGGAGGTTACGCTTGTCGAGAGCTTCCTTTGATATGCATAAACGAATGAGACTACAATATCACTTAGAAGAAGTTGTTAGTCCCATAAGTGACTCAAGTTTTGTAATGAGCTCCCCCTTAAGTAGTGCTAGAGAATTTGAATTTCTCGACCAAGCCACTTTGCTCAATCAAGAGCATGTTGAGGCTCATTCCAAAACTTGGTCAAAACACACAAACGATTTGATAATTGACATGTGTTTAGCTTCTCATAACCTTTGACGCCGAATCACCCTTCATCTTGAGGGTTTGGACAACCCCGGGTCACCCGGGCACTCATGCCGGTCACCCCGCAAAGATTCGGAGGCGTACCGGGTCACCCGGCACTCGTGCCGGTCACCCGCTCAAGTTTCACCTTGGCTGCGTTGGCACCGGTCGGACGGTGCATGTCACTGGTCGACCGGTGACCACCACCCGACCCATTTTTGTGATTTTTCATTCCCTTTTTCTTGAGTGAGTGAATGTATTCACTAATTTCGACCCGCAAACAAGGATAAGGCATTGCTCTACTAGAGAGCCATTAAAGGCATCGAATGGCATGAGAAGGTAAAATTTCATAAAAATTAGTCGAAGTCACCACCTCATGCTTTGCTCATGCAAGAAGAGCTTCACATGAGTGTTCACAAAGGACCAACGTGACTTAGACTCAATTTAGCGCATTGGTTACCGAGATGTCATTGATTTCACGATTTATATGAGTTTGCTCTTCACATGGTTGATTGAGTCCATCAAGATCTCCAAGTCGTCCAACCATGTGCTCAATGCATCTCTTTCAACCTGCAAGCTCAGTAAGCATTTCTTGGTACCCAACACTTGTTGGGTCCTATTGGGTTAGTCACAAGGTGCTTAGGAACCCAAATAGCCCTCATGCTACAATGAGGTGAACTAATCTCCCTTATAGCACAAGTTCTATTCCTATCGATCCTAAGCTTATGGAAATCATAATGGACAAGGTTTGATTTAGGAACGTTACCATTTGGGCAATCCTTACCCATGTGACCCTTTTGACGGCATTCGTAGCAAATGCGACTTTTGTTCTTGTTGGTCACACCATTCCTTGCAATTTCTCTTCTAAACTTGCTTCTGAGACTTGTTCTTGGAGAAGGTGGGTTCCTTGCCTCGTTTGCTTGAGGTGGGACTGCCTTGGCCAGCACCGGTCTGACCGGTGGCATGCACCGGTCGGACCGGTCACGGTCAGAGCCACAGCCCGTTGTTGCTTTTGGGCACGAGTCGGCAAGGTGTCCCTTCTCTCTGCACTTGTAGCACACCCTCCACTTGTTGGAGCTTCTAGGCTTCTTGGAGAGTGACTCTTGTGCCTTGTGCTTCATAGGGCGATAATGGAGTTTGATTTCCCCAATCTTGCTCTTTTCTTGAATCTTGTGCTTATGGGACCTTGTAGTTTGTTGAGGGGTTGAACTAGTGGCGGTGGATCCCTTTCCAAGCTTCTTCACCATGCTTTCACGGTTATCTTGAGAAGGTTGCACTTTGCTCTTCTTCTTCAACACATACAAGTCCTTTTGGAGCTTTTCGACCTCTTGCTTTAGTTTATCATTTTCAACGAAGAATGAGGTCTTCACAAGATTCTACAAGTACATGCTCAATGCTAGATTGGCTTGCTTGAGACAAACAATCATTAGCGCTAGATAAAACAACTTGAACTTGTGAGCATGTGCATGTGTGAGATAGAGGTTGTAGAGATTTTACCGATGAAAGCACAACCTCATGGGCTATCTCTAGTGTTGCATAAGAATCAACAAGCTTCTCAAAGGAAAGTTCAAGTTCATTGTGATTAGCTTGTAGGACCATATGCTCGCTAGTGAGCTTCGCTAGTTTGGCTTCTAGATCATCATTGGCATCTTCTTCTAATTTAGCTCTACAAGCAAAGGATTTGATGTCATGATCATATTTGTTAGCCAATGTTTCGTACTTACAAACCAAGGATGCAAGTTCGGATTTGAGAAGCTCAAGTTCTCTTGACGAAGAGCTTGAGGCTTCAATCTTTTGGTCCTTAGCCCCTTTGGCTTGTCTCTTCTTCTTGCTTCTCTTCTCCTTCTTGGCCATCAAGCAAGTTGGTGTGCCTCTGTCGGGCGCCGGTCCGACCGGTGGGTGTCACCGTCCGACCGGTCCCCGCGCAGAGGGACCGCGTCTTCGCTTCTTTGCTCTTCTTCTTCGCTTGAGGTTTGATGCTTGAGGCTCAGTGGATGTTGTAGAGGTAGGACACATCTCCACTGACTCATCTTCATCATCACTCTCGAGTTCATCCCATTTGGTGTTTACCAATTCAAGTAGTAATTTCCAAATGAGATGAGCATCTTCGGAAATCTTTTTGCTCTTCAAGATAATGTACTTTAGTTCGCTACATACACAAGCCTACACAAAAGGTTAGTAACAAGGGCATTAAGTCGCTTCTTCTCCAAGTCCATTGGCGAGACACATGTCTCATCCTTTGGAAGGATACTCGCAACCATAATGCTCTCGACGTAGGGCCCAAAACCTTAAGTGCAATGTGAACATTAGAGCACCAAGAAGAATAGTTTGAGCCATCTAGAGCTAGAGGCTCAAACGGTACCTCACAAGTTGTCGACATCGAAGAACTCCAAGCGGTTAAGCTCGAATCGGAGCACCAAGCTCGATACCAATTGAAAGGACCTTGATGTCGCCTAGAGGGGGGGGGGGGTGAATAGGCGTGACGACCAAATTAAACTTTTCCCCCAAATCACTTGAGCCGACAAGTGCTCCACCGGTCGGACCGTGGTGGTGACCGGTCGACCGGCCAAGCACTCGGTCTTCACAGCATGACACCGGCCGGACCGGGCACCTCACCGGTCGACCGGTGTAGCACGAGAACCCGCAAAAACAACTTCAAGCGCCTCTTGGCTTCTAGCACGAACCAAACTCGGGGTGTGGCTCTTGTAGATGATCACAAGCGCAGTAATGAGCCCCGCACACACAAGTAACACACCCAAGTAGATCGAAGCGGAAGCAAATGATATATGCTAGAAAAGCAACTTAGAGAGAAGAACCACACGAGGAAGCAAGGATTTGTTTCCCCGAAGTTCACCACCCACCGAGGAATGGCTACGTCTCCGTTGAGGAGCTTGTAAGGGACGATTCCCACAACAAGCCGGTCTCTTTCAACCACTTTCCTCCTTTCCACTAAGGTGATCTTTTCCACGAAGAGGCAAGATCGCAACCCTTACAAACTTCCCGCTGCTCACCACAACCTTGGGAGCTAGCCGGCGACACCTAGCCGTCTAGGAGGCAAACCTCCAAGAGTAACAAATGCACCAAAGTTTGTAGACTCGAAACCAGAGTGCTCAAGCTATGGAACCTGCTCTTGTTAGCTCACAAAGTCACTCCTAGGCTCACTTTCTCAACCCAACACAAAGATGATGGCTTGAATCCACAAATCTCACAAAGAGATGGTTGGGGAGAGCCACTAAGGCTAAGAGCTAGTTAGAAGTGGCTTGGGATCTCAGCAACAACACTAGAAGCAGCAGCCCACACCTGAAGAGGGCTTGGGGTATTTATACCCCTCAAAGAAGAAAACTAGCCGTTAGACCTCGGTGGCACCGGCCGTACCGGTGCCCTACACCGGTCAGACCGGTGTATGAAAAACTAGCCGTTGGGCTAGCGGCACCGGTCAGACCGGTTCCTCTGACCGGTCAGACCGGTCAGGCCCCGAGATGCCCCAAAACCTCTTTTAGAGAAACTAGCACTTCACCATCAAGATGAAATGACCCAGGTTAGGTTAGGAGGGTTAGTTAGCACACTCAAGGGCTAGATCTCACTTAGGTCAACTAATGAGCACTTTGACTTGGTCAACTTGCTAAGTTGCATCCCTCTTGATAGTACGGCATACCTATACTCAAGAAAAGAGTAAAGGAGCTTTGATGACCCCTTGAGCTTGAACAACTTCAATTCTTGCCATACTTGATCGATAACCACTTGAGGGCTTTCAACATAGCCTTTGACTTGAGCACATCCATACTTGAGCTAGTGACTTAGGATCTATCCATATAGCATGAGAATGCACACTTGGATCCATGGCCACTCCATGTTGCCAATCTTAACAAGTTGATGACTTGCAAAGCTTCCCTCGATTAAGGTTTGAATATGATACTTGAAGACCCCACGGATGCTAGACCTTCACCCTAGCAAAACACTTATGGCGGCTTAGCTACGGCCCCAAAGATTGCTTAGTCCCTCACCCTAGACATCTCGGTTGATCTCTTCATCACTTATCCAATCCACTTTGAGTTCCACTTTGCTTCACACGCAATTAGCCTTCATTTGAAAGTCCCGCTTCAAATGCTTGATCTTGATTGACAACGGATATGCAAGCTTCCATTTTTAGAACCATGAAATGTATACTCATCATCTTGTTCTCTTTTAATAAGCCCATGAAGCCTTGCACCAAATACTTATCTTTGTAGATGTGAGCCATAAAATACATCCATATTTAAAATACTTCAAAAGTAGCTCATGAATATATAATGAAAACCTGCTCACGATCTTAGACAAAAACGTCAGCCCTTTAATCGCCTTGTCATTCAATTCACCAAAATCCACTTAGGGGCCTAGATGCACTTTCAGCAGCGTGGTGGCCACAGATCCCTGCGTGGATGTCCCGCAGGAGCTCGCGCCCCTCGGGAATGGGTATACACCGCTGGAGGATGCCTGACGCGGCGCGCTTGTACAGCTCGCCGTCGACGAGGGTGAAAGATTTGGCCATCCTGGCGATGCGCCTGGCTGCGGCCCGGTCCACGGGGAGTTCCCCTCGATCGATCCAGGCGATGTATTTTTCCCGCCAATCCGCTTGGACAGGAGCCGGCTCTATGTCCATCGCATCGACCTCGATGGAGCCGTACCCCTCGAGAAGGGAGAGCCCGTACGCCTCGTTCGAGGGGTCCTCATCCATAGGTTCCGCACCCGCTGGATTCGAGGGAGCCCCCGAGGGTCCACCGTCGCTCGAGGGGTAGGGCTCGAGGGCGATCGAGGGCTGAGCGATGTCGCGCGCGAAAACGTTCGGGGGAACGGTGATCCGCCCAGACGCGATCTTCGCCAGCTCGTCTGCTTCCTCGTTGTACCGGCGGGGTACGTGATTAAGCTCGATGCCGTAGAACTTGTCTTCGAGGGCCCGCACGGCTTTACAGTAGGCCTCCATCTTGTCGTCGTGGCAGCTCGCGTTCTTCATGACTTGGTCGATCACGAGCTGCGAGTCCCCTCGCACGTCGAGGCGCTTGACGCCCAACTCAATGGCGATTTCGAGGCCACAGAGTAGGGCCTCGTATTCTGCCATATTGTTGGATGCGGGGAAGTGGAGGCGTACTGCGTAGCGCATGTGCTCCCCGAGGGGTGACACGAAGAGCAGGCCCGCGCCCGCTCCTGTTTTCATCACCGAGCCGTCGAAGAACACAGTCCGACCTCGCTTGGATTTGTGGGGGCGGCAGCTTCGTGTCTGTCCACTCAGCGACGAAATCGGCTAAGATTTGCGATTTGATGGCCTTACGCGGGGCGTAGGCGAGCGTCTCGCCCATCAACTCCACGGACCACTTGGCAATCCCCGCCCCCGCCGCGTCGGGGTTGCGAATGATCTCTCCTAGCGGGAAGGAAGAGACCACCGTGTCCGGGTGGGCCTCGAAGTAGTGGCGGAGCTTGCGCCACGCGAGGACTACCGCGTACAACAGCTTCTGGACCTGGGGGTAGCGCGTCTTCGTGTCCGACAGGACTTCGCTGATGTAGTAGACCGGCCTCTGCACGGGCAAGGCGTGCCCCTCTTCTGTGTGCTCTACGACGATCACGGCGCTGACCACCTGGGTGGTTGCGGCTACGTAGAGCTGTAGGGGTTCGCCGTCTCGCAGCGGCGTGAGGATTGGGGCGTGCGTCAGAGACGCCTTCAGCTTGTCGAGCGCTTCCTGGGCCTCGACGGTCCAAGAGAAGCGCTCGTGCTTCTTGAGCAGCCGGTAGAGGGGCAGGCCCTTCTCACCGAGCCTCGAGATGAAGCGGCTTAAGGCGGCAAGGCACCCCAACACCTTCTGCACCCCTTTGAGGTCCCGGATTGGACCCATCCGTTCGAGGGCCGCAACCTTTTCAGGGTTGGCCTCGATTCCCCGCTGGGAGACGATGTATCCTAGGAGCATGCCCCGCGGCACTCCAAAGATGCATTTTTCGGGGTTTAGCTTGACCCCGTTGGCCCGCAGGCAGTTGAACGCGACGCCAAGGTCGCTAACCAGGTCGTCCGCCTTCCTGGTTTTGACGACGATGTCATCTACGTAGGCTTCGACCGTCCGCCCGATGTGATCCCCAAAAACGTGCTGCATGCAGCGCTGATATGTTGCGCCCGCGTTCCTGAGGCCAAAAGGCATCATGACGTAACAGAACGTCCCGAACGGTGTGATGAACGAAGTCGCGAGCTGGTCGGACTCCTTCATTTTTATTTGGTGATATCCCGAATAGGCATCAAGGAAACAGAGTAGTTCACACCCTACCGTTGAATCAACGATTTGATCTATACGTGGCAAAGGAAAAGGAACTTTTGGACATGCTTTATTGAGACTAGTGTAGTCTATACACATCCTCCACTTCCCATTTTTCTTTTTTTACAAGCACAGGATTAGCTAGCCACGTAGGGTGGAACACTTCCTTGATGAATCCGGCCTCGAGGAGCTTCCGCGCCTCCGCTCCGATCGCCCGTCGCCGCTCCTCGTCGAAGCGGCGCGGCCCGCCGCCGCACGGCCGCGGGCGTTTGGCGTGATATCAAGGGAGTGCTCGGCGACCTCCCTCGGGATGCCCGGCATGTCCGAGGGGCTCCACGCGAAGACGTCGGCGTTGGCGCGGAGGAAGTCGACGAGCACTGCTTCCTATTTAGGGTCGAGGGTCGAGCTGACCCTCAACGCCTTGCCCTCGGGGGCCGACGGTCGAGGGGGACCCCCTTTGGTTTGCTCGGCGGCCTCGAGGGTGCCGACGTGCTTGGCGCGCGGAGCTGAGGTCGTCGTTGACCATCTTCTCCAGCGTGTTCACCAGCGCTTCATCCAGCCGCTAGTGCCTCCGCATGTTCCACGCACTCGACGTCGCAGCCGAATGCGTGCTCGATCGACGACCCGACGGTGATGACGCCGTTTGGACCCGCATCTTCATCTTCGGTGTACGTGTAGTTGGGGACCGCCATGAATTTGGCATAGCAAGGTCGCCCAAGTATGGCATGGTAGGCCCCTTTGAACCCCACCACCTCGAAGGTGAGGGTTTCCTTGCGGAAATTCTTGGGGGTCCCAAACCGCACGGCGGATCGATCCGCCCGAGTGGTTGAACCCGCTTGCCGGCGCGATGCCGTGAAACGGCTTCGTGCCGGGCCGCACCGGTCCAGCCCTATCCCCATCGGCGCAAAGTATGCGCGAAGAGGATATTGAGGCTACCGCCTCCGTCCATAAGGACCTTCGAAAACCGGCGTTCCCAATGATGGGATCGACCACCGCCGGCACCGGCCCGGTTCGGGATGCGGTTTGGGTGGTCGTCCCGCTAAAGGTGATGGCATCCTTCGACCGGCTGAGGAAGGCCGGAGGCGCCCTCTCTCGCGGCGAGGACTTCATGCCGCTCCTTCTTGCGCCGCCGGGTCGACATGTCGACGCGTAGGTCCCCCCAAATATGAGGAACACATTTTCGACAACTGGGAAGCCACCCGCGTCGCCATCGCCCCCATCTTTCTTGGCCTCTCGCTTCTTTCGCGGCGGCACGGCCATAGAACTTCTTGAGCATGTCGCATCGCTCGAGAGTGTGGTTCACGGGAGTCTTGTGGTAGGGGCATGGCTTTTTCATCATGTCGTCAAACACCCCCGGCCTCGAGGGGCCGGCCGAGGGCCCCGTCGAGCCGGTCGACGGGGCCGAGGGCCTCGGCGTTGCCGCCGTTGCGTCCTCGCGCGCGCGCCGCGGCGCGACTTCTTCCCCCTTCTTGCCCCGCTTGTCGTTGCGGCGCGGCTCTTTGGACCCGCCGCCCTCCGCGGGCGTGTCCTCGGAGCGCTTGCCCTTCTTGCCGTCGAAGATCGCCCCCACGGCCTCCTCTCCGAGGCGAAGCCGGTGGCGATGTCGAACGGCTCGTTTGAGTCCGTAGGCGGGCCGCGTCCCGGCCCGCGCACAAGGTCCCGCACGTGGTGCCCTCGAGGAACGCGTGCACGATCTCGGACCGTGCCACGCCGGGGAGCTCCGTGCGCCGCTTGGAGAAGCGCCGTATGAAGTCCCGCGAGCCGACTCGCCGGCTTCGCGTGCGAGGCGCAGGGTCCCGTGAGTTCCCGTGGCGCACGTACGTGCCCCCGGAAGTTGCCCACGAACGTGTGGACTAGATCGTCCCGCTTATGGATCCGGGCCGGCGGGCAAGTGCTCGAGCCATGTCCGGCCGCGTCGCCCGGATGCGGGGGCAAGTTGCGGATGATCACTTCGTCGTTGGTGGCCCCGCCCACCGACGGGCTAGGCGGTAGTCGCTGAGCCGCACGCGAGGGTCCGTCTCCCCGTTGTATTTGACGATTGTCGAAGGCCGACGGAAGCGCCGGGGGGAACGCCGCCGTGCGGATCTCCCGCCGAACACACGGTGCCCGGGGCTCCCGGCGTTGGGGAGCGATCTTCACCGCCGTCGTAGCGCCCACCCCGTCGAGGGTGGTAACCCCTTGTCGCTTGCGCGTCCGCCTTCATCGGTACGCCGGCGTTGATGACGTTGCGAGCGTCGCCATCCGCGTGCCCTCGCGCGCGTCGAGGAGTCGTTCCTTGGCCGGCGTGCGTCCTTGCCGGTGGGATGCCCCGCCGGTCCCCCCCCGCGTGCACCGAGGGTTCGCCTCCCGGTGCGCTTCGTCACCCCGCGCATCCCCCCCCGTTGGCGGATGCGTGAGGCCGAGCTTTCGGCCCGCCGGACGGCCGCTTGCTCGATGAGAGTCCGCACCTCGCGGTGCATGTCTCGAGCCTCGGGGGTCGACGGTGCCGGCATAGCCCGTAGCGGCGTTGCGGCGGCGACGAGCTTCGGCTTGCTCGCGGCGGGACGTCCGCGTTGTCCGCGTTGGGGGGCGGTGTTGAGGCGGTCGCGGACTTGCTCGGCACGGCTCCCGCGCGCGCGCGCCGCGCGCGCGCAGCCTCCCCCGCCATCGAGGCACGGAGTAGCCGCACCGTCCGCATTCCTCCGCCACCGGGCCTCGAGCTCGCGGGCTTGGGCCGCCCGTGCGTCGACGTCGGCCCCGCCAGAGCGCCGGCCCCGCGGCCGGCGCGCAGCGATCGCTGGGGCAGGCGTGACTTCCCCGTCTCCAGCACCTGCCGCGCCGGCGGCGTTGGCCGGGTCGTTGGTGATGACGGCGCAACACTCCCGCGTGGGGTCGTAGCTCCCGGTGCTGGAGTCGTCGGAGCAGCCAAACCAGTAGTCCGTGGCGTCGAGGAAGCGCCTGAACGCGACTGGGTCCGGCACGCCGGAGAAGTCCCACTCCGCGTACCCATGGCGGTTGGCGGGTGGCATCGTGTCGACGGAGCCCAGGGATGACTCATCTGCTGCTGAGGTGCCGGGGTCCCTGGCGACGAAGACGTGGCGGCCAGGCGGAACCCTGCGCATCGTCGTGTTGACGTTGGCGTTGTAGGCCGTCGTGGCGCCACGCAGCCCGATGGGGACGCGTGGTCCGAGACTGCACGCAGCCCCGCCGGGCGGTGGCGGCCGTCGTGACGGAGGGCGCACCGCGTTGGGCGGCGGCGCGCGCCGCCCCCCGCCGCCGCCGGATCGCGCCCCGACGCGAGCGTAGCCCGCAGCGACGGCGGCGGCGCGGCGTCGACGGACCCGCGGCATCCGTGCCCGCGGGCGCCGCGCGCCGTGTCGTGCGTGCGGCGGAGACCGGGGCGGACTCGGCTCGGCGCCGCGCGCGAAGCTCCTCACGGTTAGTGAGGCGCATGAGATAGCCATTCCCCGTGGCCCGAAAGTTCGTGTCCCCCGAAGCGGATTTCGAACCCGGGCCGGGAGGGG
Organism: Cenchrus americanus; assembly: GCA_947561735.1. NCBI lineage: Eukaryota > Viridiplantae > Streptophyta > Magnoliopsida > Poales > Poaceae > Cenchrus > Cenchrus americanus. The sequence continues at coordinate 10,837,181 of OX387244.1, forward strand.
GGTCCGAGCTACCCATGTTGTAGCGCGTAGCACGCGTACTCGGTGCGGATCACCATGGAGGGAGTTGGCGAAATGACCTCGGCGCTCGTGTGCCCCACGGTGGGCGCCAACCGTCGGTGCGGAATATGGTCCCGACACTAACCAAGCAGATAGCGCCGTGGTCTATCCCTCAATGGTCGATGCTAAGCAACAAATGGCACAAGGTTTTATCCTGGTTCCGGCCGAAGGGGCCGTACGTCCAGCAGGGGTGTGCTCGCGGCACTATATTGCTCGGCACCGGGGGTGCTTGTAGTGGGGCAAGTACAAGCAAGGCGGGAGAGGAAGTGTGGCTTCCAAATCCCTAGAGCAGTGGCTGAAGGAGTTGTGGGAGAATAAGAGAGTGAGTGCACGGTGTGTTGTGTTGTGCTCTGTTTTTTTCCCGTGGCTGGGGGCTCGCCTCCCCTTTTATAGGCCAAGGGGGCGGCGGGTTACATGCACGCCGCGCTATCTTGCTACGTGGGGGTGCACGTCGTGCTACGCCGTAGAGTGGGCGGCCGTCCGGACGATCTTCGCTGCGATCCGGCCATGATGGCCTACCCCCCGTACCCGAACAAAGGGCGGTTCGAGGGTAGGAGGGCGGCAGATGGCGGTGGCGTCCTCTGGTAGGCTTCGAGGGAGGTGCTGATGATGGCTGGTACGGGGCACAGGAGCAGGCAGAACGGCGTTCCTTCCCAATGCGCTTCGCGGTAGCGGAGTGGTTGCTACGCCGCCCGGCGTGCGCTCGCGGTGCCGGCGTGCGCCCGCACGCGTGGGTACGGCGGCCGCGCGTTGCGGGGCGGACCGGGATGGCCATCCACCGGCCTAGCGCCCCCACCCAACCCGTAGGGTCACGGGAAAGTGAAATCGAGGGTGCGCCCGGCCCCCCTTCGAGGGTCGGGCGCGTTAGCCGCACCGTAGTGGGCGCTCGGTGTCACGGGACCGACACCGGCCGTACCACACACGTCCATCTCCACGCGGGCGGGGATGGGCTCCTCCCCCGGGGAGTTGGTGCGGCGGCACCGGGGTGCGAGCCCCGGCGCATGATGGCGCCGTCCCGCGGCGTCGGGCGTTAAATGCCCGTGTACGGGATCGGCGCCCCGCACGCGTGCGGGGCGCCCGTGAGCGTGGCGGGCCCCGGCCGAGGGCGGAGCGCACCCTCGAGCGAGACGAGACCCGCTCGAGGGGGAGCGAGCCCTCGAGCGGGGCGGGACCGCTCGAGGGAAGAGTTGCCCCTCGAACGGGGCGGAGCCCGCTCGAGGAGGGGCGCGCCCTCGAGCGAGGCGGAGCCTGCTCGAGGGGTTTTCTAAGCGGGCCGTCTTGGTGGGCCGCCGGAGTGCTGCCGCGTAGGCCATGTCCTGCACGGTTAGTTACCTGCATGGTTAGGCTTAGCGTGTTTCGATGCCGGGATTTAAGTGAGGATTTCCCCGTTGCTTAAGGGGACCCCTAGGGCTGTCCCCGGCAGTAATCACGTTTGTCTCAGGAAATAAGGATGTTCTGGTTACATGCTGTCTATATATGATTTCTCTGTGTGTGTTTTTTACTGTCGCTCCTGTTGTAGAGCAAAGACATGGAGCATGTTTAGGAAGAGAGAGGATTAAGAAGTTGTAGCTATAGCAGCTTATGTTGCCGGACAACAGGGTAAATGAAATTCTTCTTGAGCCACCTTCACTTCTCTTTATTTTTGGAGATAAATTATTGAGCATATCTCTTTGTTTTTTCATATCGGCAGATGAGGATTGTGATTCTATTTCCACATACATGGATTCGTGGAGACAATGTTGCTGCACATTCTGGTAAGAACTCTTATTAAGAGTGAAAAATGGCTCTTGCTCCTAGGATGAGGTTGGTAGTCATAATTGATGATCTCTTGCAAGTTGTTTCATCATAGACACAATAATATTTGTTCGCCCATTTCCTCAGTGGATGCAAGGAGGGATTTGTTTTTGCATTGTTTAATTTTGATGGAAGTTAGCTGAAATGAAAGAATTATTTGAGAAGTTGCTTTTATGCGAATATCATTAACAACTGGCTAACTGAATTTTTAGAGTATTCAAAACAAGTGATTTTTCTGAACAAAATAAAGCAGAGTCACTGTATAACTCAAAAGTTTTGACAACTTAATTACATGTGTTGGTCACAATGGTCATCTTACACCTGCTGTTGATTTCCTGGCATTTTCATTTTGAACTCCTTAGTTGTTACATCAAGTGGATTGTATAACTTGGGAGCAGCTGACCTAAGTTGGGATGAGAGAAAACGTTGTATTTAAAGAAACGTGGATGGTTTTAATCTCTTGGTCGTTGGTGATTCACTTAATGCACTTTTAAATTTTCTAGGGAATGCATTAGTGGATATCTCAGTACTGCTTGCGCTCTTAGTGTAATTGGTGCAGTGCAGTGAGGATTGCTTGAGTCGGGAAAAGTTCAGGTACTTCATACCCCTATGAAACGATTTAACAATTAACACTACCAACATTTTGTGCCTTTTCAGATTATAATTGTATTTCTCCTGTCATTTTTTTGAAGCCGCTTAGAGCTAAATTAACCATAAGAACAATCCTTGCAGTGCACAATTTCTATTGCACCTGCCACCTGGTAAATAATAAATCATGTTAAAACACCGATCCCATGAGTAGCCGTCCGCTTTCTGTGACAACCCGCCCAGGAAAATACCGTACTATCGCCTAAACCAATCCACTTTGGTCATTAAGCGATAATAAAGTATCATCATGTCGTTAGTCGCCGAGTTAACGCCCGGTAAATCACTTGAATAGCAACAAGGATCGACGTATATGCATTAAAACTCACTCGAAGGCGAGTCCGGAGATACAACATCATTAACATCCAGATTTGTACCCCGAAGGGTTTAATTATTACAAACTGAAGTTTTTGTCACCATGACGTAGTTCAGAGTTTTTGAAACAGCGTAATTAAACTAACGGAAAGCGGCAACACCACGGGAGGCCATCCATGATGCTCTCAGTCGTCATCCTCCACCCACTCCAGCTCCCAGCCGGGCGGGATCTCTCCGGGCCACACATCACCGAAAGCATTACCTGGATCAACATATTATAGCAAGGCTGAGTATACTAATACTCAGCAAGACTTACCCGTCGGTGATAACTACTTCACCAACTCTAGACATGAAAGGCTTTTGGCCACTGAGTTTCTTTTGCTGAAAAGTAACAAAGAGTATGTCCTTACTTTCAAGATTTTAGCACAAGTTCTAGTGGGTTTAATCTTTACTAAATTAGCCATCTAGTACAGACAAAGTTGTACAATACAATTAATCAAGCATAGTATTCATCAACTTCCATCATTAGGGATCTCATGGCTAGTGGAGTAAGTAGTCTCAGATAACGGTGAGAGGCCGACAATCGATTGATTCAAACCTTGCAAGGTAGACCTAAACACACGGTGGGATGCCCCTCGCGAGGACAATCACCAAACGGCTCCCAAAAATCCTCGGGTCGGGATAAAAGGCCACAGTCTTTGGTGCAGGCTATCCGGAATACCCCGCGAAGCACCCGGACTCACCATACACCACCGGTAACTAGCCGTGAGACAAACCCCAAGAGTAGTGACAGTTAAATCCCTAGCCGTCTCGTTAAGGTACTAGGCTTACCGGTCCCATTCCCGACAAGTGCTTAGTACGTTCAAACACTTAACCCACAATAGTCATTGGACCGGAGCCCAAATCCCATGCTCTTACCACATGAGCAATCCATTGAAGGAGATCTTATGATTCCTATCTAGGAACCTATTCTCGCGAGTGACGTCATCACCCGACTTGTAATGGTCATATAGCTTAGCAGCTATCGACCTATCACACTAGTAAGGACAAAGGTACCTAGGGATCATGCATCTAAGGTTCCATACAACTCCTGAACTTAAATGCACAAACATCCATAGATAATTGAATAACAAAATTTGAAAACTGGGTCAGATGCACCGGGGCTTGCCTTCGTCAGCTAAGTTAGCCTGAGCACCCTCGGTGTCGTCGAGTACTTCCACGTACTGCAGCGAAGCTTCTGCTCCTCCTTCCTCGGATTCCGGGACGAGTGAGTAGTCACCGTCAGGAAGATCTACACGGAATGCAATGCAGGGTTCAGGTGATGTGACAGTTTGTTTATCTTATCCAACTCTTGTTGGTCATATTCACCTTAACAAATAATTAAATAATAAATTCCGTGTTATGAAGGTTATTATTGTTATGTGGTTTATTCTTTTATTGCACCCTTGAATCAATGTTTTCTTTTATACTTGTTATTTCATGTGGAGGTGTAACACTTTCACCTCTCACCAGTAAAGGTGTGTACAAGATATTTATAATTTAATTCCTTATCAGCAAGGGTGTGCTCTTAGCTTTTAATTAAGTTAGGTAACACTTCCCCAAAAAGAAAAAAATTAAAAGTATTTTCCTTATTTAATTAATCATTAATCTTTAAAAGGCCTTTTGAGATTTTTATTAAGCATTAAATCACTAAAAACTTAAAGGAAGGTTTCTAAGGGATCATAACACCCATAATGAACCACTGGACTCACATGCAAAGCTTGGAAGCTAGAAATAAAATATTTTGTAAAATAACAAAAGCTAGCTAGTGATTCAATTTAAAAGCATACAAAAATAAATAAGCATCAAAATGATCCAATCTTTCTCATACATGCTCTCTGGTCCTAAACAAGCCTAAAGAACTAGCAAGCACACCTAGAAGCTCTACTGATCTTGCCTCACAAATTTACAAAGGAAAACATGCACAAATTAAGAATAAATATTTCTGATAAACCAAAAATCATGATTAATTCACCAGAGGTGTGTTTTAATGTAACAAGCCAGCATGCACAAGTTGGGCATAAAAACATAAATATTTTTAGCTACAAAAATTATCTAAGCAGATTCTGCATAAATGCAAAACAATTTATATACAAAAATGTACTGCATAAATTTGTGCATTTTTTGGCACAGGAGATAGTCATGACATGATACACAACATATCCAAAATTTGGATGCAGAGAATTTATAGTTTTTGAGTTATGGCAGATCTAGGTTTTCACATTCCTATTTTTCATGTTAAAAATATCCAGAAACAGACCATGTGAGTATAACCAAAGTTGTAGTAGTTTTCACAACGAATCCAACAAAATTAAGTTTGCATTTTTCTGAATTTCATACGATTTTCTACGGATTTTACAAGTTTCAACAAAATTTGTAACACTGTTTAAGAAGCAACTTACGGGCAGGTCCCTAGAACTTTTGATTCCTCACAAATCTACCCTTGGTTCGCGGTTTGGACCCTGCATAAACTTGGGGGCTCGCAATTGGGTCCCTGGGCGCCGGCCGGCGGCGGTCCGGCCAAATTCCGGTGAACCGGCGGCCGGGGACCGGCCGAGCGCGGCGGGGAACGACCCTCGGGTCTCCGGGGTTGATTCCCGTGCTTGGTTAGGGCGGGGGAGAGGGCCGGTGAGGGGGCGCACCGGTGGCCGGCGTCGGTGGCCGCCGTCACCGCCGTGCCGGCGACGTGGCGGCTCTATGGGGGAGGCCGGGTACGTCGGCGAGCTATAGTAAGGTGGGATAGAGGGGGAGAGCACCTAAGCGGCGGGTCGGCGCCGGACCTTGCCGTGGCGGCCGCTGGTGGCGGGCACGGGCGAAGCATGGAGCGGGGCGCGGCTTGGCACGGGATGAGAAGGGCAGCGACCCTTTTATGGGCGACAAGCGTTCCTGCCTGCGACCAAAGGACCGACAGCGACGTCTCTAGGTGCATGCGCCGACCTCGGCAGGAGTGCACGGAAGGGAGAGGCGCGGAACCGACCGGCGGTCCGTCGGGCGCTCGGCCGGCCGGCCGGCGCGGCGCACGACCGCCGCGCGGCGCGAGGAGGGGGCACTTCGAGGCGGCCTCGGCGCGCGCACGGCCCGGGGAAGGCGCGCGCGGGCGCGGCGCCGAGGCGCGGACGACCCGAGGCACGGCGCACGCGCGGCGCGGCCGGCGCTCGGCGCGTCGCGAACGTCGCGACGCGGCGTCGTGCCCAGCGCAATGTGTTGACTTAGGCGACTTCGAGGGCGTTTTTCTCCCAAAACTTGAACTGAAGTATACTAAGTGATGAATAGGAAAGTTGTAGATCTCACTACCCTCTACAACTTTCACAAAGGCCGTATGGTGTTTTTCTCAACGGATTTTGCATAATTTGTTGACAAACTTTGAATGCCGCCATGGTTCGGTGAACAGGAGGTACTGCCAGTTGACCAGGTTTTTCACCAATTTCCACTCAAAATTGGAAATGCCAATCTACATGAAAGTTGTGTCCCTCAACAAGCTGGACAACTTTCATAAAGGTAGATTTTGAAGTGTTTAGGTGAAATTTGGAGAACGCGGCAAAAGTTCCGGAAGACATTCGCTGACGTCAGGGTTTAAGCGGGATTTGACCGTGTCTTTAACCAAGGGTTGACCACGGGTGTGTGTAGACTTGGTCAAGGGGTTCAATAGGGTTCATTGGCGAGGTTTTCGAGGTGATGACCCAGGTTGACTTAGGTTTGACCACTGTCGGTCGGTTTGACTCGGTTGATTTGGCCATTAGTGCTAATGACGCTAATTAAAAACCTGGGGCGTCACACTTTCCCCCCCACTAATCCCAACCCCGTTCTTGTCTCCAACGATCCAATCTGTTTTCTTCTTACAACTCAAACGAGGATCTCCATTGAGTTGCTCACAAGTCACAACAATGCAATCTTTGGTGTGTGCTGGATCAAGGTAACTTCATTTGCAATGGTTCAAACAGGGCAATGAAATTGAGCATATAATCAATCATTGGGTTATGTGTTCTGCAGAAGGGATCCTAAATGCTCACTACATCAGGTGGTCAAACTATAAGTAATGCAACAACCAAATCAGTGTGTTTAGTATCCTCAAATCATGGTCAACGGAGTACTGTCTAGCCTAAATTGTCGAATGAGTTTGACACTTTGACTTAATCTGAACATATAATCTGCAACTACAAAGGCTGCAGGTTGCAAACTTCAATTTAAGTAGTTCATTTTCTTTGTAGATCTTATTTAACCGTTTAACCATTTGCTTTGTAGGATTTAAGATGTGACCCTAAATCTCCAAATAGCCATGGTGAAACATGCCTCATGTATGTTCTATTCATTATTGATACCAAATGTTCCCTGTCAATTAAAAATAGTGAAATGTTCTTTTGTCTAAAAGAATGTGTCTCTATTGCTACATCTAAAGCTGCAGACAAGTCTCTCTTGCGTATTTATTCTACTTTGTAAATTTATGCCCAACTTCACAACTTTTGTTTCGCTTGTATTGCATTTTATTGATATGACTGTGAGATTTATTACTCGTCATTCCATTTCTTGAAAATCCTTATTATGGAGAATTAATGCGCTGATGTTTCTAAAATACTAAGCTTCTGTTTTTGTAAATGCTTACCAGTGTTGTGAAAATATGGGATACACGAAATTTGAAAGTGCCAGTCTCCGACAAAAATTCTCAAGCACGAGGTCAACCTTTGGTGAATATAAACTTGTTTGTTCCGTCAACTGTGGTTGTCATTTGCCATGGTTAACACAAACAACTAAGCACTTTTGTTTATTACAATGACAAATCACCATTTCACTATCATGCAAAGCTCCTTTTGTTGAGTAAGCCACTAAGCATTGTGTCTATTACTCTATTCATTAACTTAAGTAATTAGTGACTTTCAGCATGCCATGGAATAGATTGCAAATCACTTGCCTCTAAATCTAGATACAATTGTCAGGGCTTGACTAGCTTCGTATGTGATTCTTTCTGGCACTCTTTCAGCTTTTTAGACTGTATTCTGAGTTATTATTTCTCATAGCATTTTAGTTACCTTTGCAATTTTATTTGGAGTATGAAAGAATGTTAGAATTTTTAACATTTGCCATACTCTGATCCCCGTAGAAAGTACATGTGTAGGTTCAAGATCAATATTGCCAAAATTTAGCACACTAAAAAGTAGTTGTACTAAAGCTTGAGGATGTACCTTACATGCACTCTATTTAACTAATAATGTTCTATCAAACCTCGTGTGTCCATGTCAATCTGGTACCCGCAGTTGTACTATATACTTTGTTCCATTCATGGTGCTTCTTTGACTGAGTGAGTAATTAGCCTTCCTCATTGTAGTTGTTGGAGTGAATGAGGTAAGGAAATTATCTACCTCCATTTAATCTTAATGTTTATTTTCATGTATGTAGGAAGTCAATCTCAATAATTCAGGTTTACCATGTCATAGTTGATGGCTAACTTTTGTGTTTGTGATTAGGGATGGCAACGGGTACATCTCCATCGGGTAAGACTTCCCCATACCCATACCCACGATGGGAAAAATCCCCCACCACCCAAACCCATCACCCACCTCGGGTCTCAAAATCCCCCACACCCACCACCCATCAGGTAGCGGGTTTCTAGCGGGTGACCCATATCCACTTCAATATAGCGATAATTAATGTAAGAAAACATATGATTAAATGTGAAAGTAACATTGAATCATCATTTTATCAATATTTTATTCATGCAATAACAATACAAGACAATAATACTAATTTTAATTATATCACATGTAAATGAGTCTCTCAAATATTCGACTATATGATATATGTACTAGAAACAATCCAAAATATTATATGTAAATGAATCCCAACGGGTGGCGGGTATGGGGGAAGCAAGAATGTACCCACACCCACCACACCAGATGGGTGAAAGAATCACCCACTAAGATACCCATCGGGGGAGAAAATCCTCCATACCCACACCCTAATAGGGTTTTTACCTGCGGGTAAACGGGTGGCGGGTACCTATTGACATCCCTATTTGTGATGACTTAATGATCATAATTATAGTCTGTCCTTATTTTTTGACTTAGTCATTGATGTTATGTAGGTGTAACCCTCGAAAGGTACTAAACTTTTCATACAACAGAAGGTTAGTGAGTTGTATTTTCTAAATTGGTTTCACTAGAGTGCTGGACCAAACAAGCTTTTGAAGAATTCAGATAAGCCACTCTGCTGTAGTGGAGGAATTTTGACCACAATGACATATTACATGCATGTCTATTTCCTTGCGGTTGCTATGGTTGGGCACAACTAACAGGGCAACAATATTTGGAAGAGCAATTATACATGGATCGATAGTATGTATCATAGAAGAGCAAATGTATACATGAATCATAGCTCTAACCAAGATAGGTGAAGTTTGTGTATTTGGAAAATTGCAATATTAAAAAAATATATTAATACAATAATTAAGTTTGTGATTAAATTTTTTTGTTTAATTTATTGCATTGTTGAATGTGTTGTGTATTTCACTATAAATTTTTCATCGCCCGTAGCAACGCACAGGCATGATCCTAGTTTTGAAAAAAAACAAGAAGAAGTGGAAGAAGAAGAAGATGGGTGCCATATGATTAATCAGTTTGGAAATTTTATTCAAATACTCTTTTTATGTCACCAGTGAGTGGGCCACGGAGGCTTTTCATGACCATATGATTGGTATTTGAGATGTGTTGTCCTTATTCGAATGCAATTGTTTTATAGTGACAGGCAAAATCAGTGGTGATGCCAACTTACCAGCTTATGGGGGTCGTTGCTTCCTTCTTCCTCCTCCAGTCCCTCATTCCCTCTTCTTCCATCTCCAGCTTAGGAGGCTCCCATTGTGGGGCCAGCGGTAGGGGGCTCCATCCCCGGCCACCCCACCACTGGCTTTGCCACTGGTGTCGGGCACACTCCCCGGGTACCCATGCAAGGAAGGAATAAGACAGAGTCCTACTAGAATCCCCCTGTAATCCTACTAGGACTTGTACCGTGTAATCCTACCAGGACTCCTGCCTTGTAACCGACTAGGAACCCGCCCCCTGGACTATATAAAGGAGGGCAGGGTACCTAGCTGGGCACCCTGAATAACCCAACACCAAGCGCATGGCGCCATACTTGATCCCCCAAACAGGACGTAGGCTTCGCCACCTTGGCAACCCGAACCTGTATAAATCTTGTGCCCCGTGTCCTAGCGCATACCTTCGAGTTCCCGGTCTCCCGATCACGATCCTCCACTGCACAATCTACTACCTCGGGTACCCCCTTGGTAGGTTTGCCGGTCTAAAACACCGACAGCTGGCGCGCCAGGTAGGGGCAGATCATCACCACCGACGAACTCGGAGGACCTCATCATCAAAAACAATCTATCAAGATCAATCTATTCGGCGACGTGCAGTCCCGATCGGCGGACACCATACTAGTCGGCGACACGCTAGTCCATGATTGGACATATCTGTGTGTCAGATTTGAGCTCATGGCGGATTCAACTTCGCGCCTACTGCAAGTCCGAAGCGGAATAGAGGCGGTTACCTTATATACATCAAGACCGAGGCGAAATCCAACAACAAGTTTTTTTTTCATCTCGGAGTCAAAGACTGCCACGTTTCCGGCCAGAGCTGGACACGCATCAATCAAGAGGCTTCCAAATTGAAGTCGTCGCATTCAATACTGCAGCTAGAAACTCAAATCGCCATACACAGCAGCCTCTCCAAGATCAACGCATGCAAGCAACAAGTTGACCGCTGCATGTGCATGCGCGGCTGAAAAGCAAATCGGAAGCTCTTTGCTACTTGCACACAGAAACATACCAGATAATTTTAAGACCAATTTGCTTGCTGCACACAAGCAACGTACACATCACACCGCTGTGCGCCGCGACTACTTTTCTCCTGGCTGTACCGACTCTACATCAATTATGCCATGTGCTACGACTACTTGCTCCCGGCCGCATGGGCTTTACGTCGACCTCGCCGTGCGCCGCGACTACTCGTCTCCGGCCGCACACGCTCTATGTCAACCTCGTTGTGCACCGCGAGTACTCGTCTCCACTCTCCCGGTTGCAGCGATCTACTTCGCCTACGCCGCGCGTCCGGGTGCCTCGGCACGTCGCGCGGCTCGTCGCGCATCTCGTCGTCGACTACTCCGCCTCACGCAGGATCGTCGTCGACTACTTCGCCTCCGTCGCGCGTCCGGGGTGCCTCGGCACGTCGCGCGGCTCGTCACGCGGCTCGTCGCGCCGCTCGTCGCCGACTACTCCGCCTCGCGCGGCTCGTCGTCGACTACTTCACCTCCGCCACACGTGCCGGGTGCCTCGACACGTCGCACGGCTCGTCACGCGGCTCGTCGCGCCACTCGTCGTCGACTACTCCGCCTCGCGAAGGCTCGTCGTCAACAACTCCGCCTCGCGCAGGCTCATCGTTGACTACTTCACCTCTGTCGCGCGTTCAGGTGCCTCGGCACGTCGCGCGGCTCGTCATGTGGCTCATCGCACTGCTCGTCGTCGACTACTCCACCTCGCGCAGGCTCGTCGTCGAATACTTCGCCTCCGCCGCGCGTCCGGGTGCCTCGGCACGTCGCGCGGCTCGTCACGCGGATTGTCGCGCGGCTCGTCGTCGACAACTCGCCTCGCGCGGGCTCGTCGCTGACTACTTCGCCTCCGCCGTGCGTCCGTGTGCCTCGGCACGTCGCGCGGCTCGTCGTCAACTACTCCGTCTCCCGCGCAGCTCGCCGTCGACTACTTCGCCTCCGCCGCTCGTCCCGGTGCCTCGGCACGTCGCGCGGCTCGTCGCGCCGCTCGTCGTCGACTACTCCGCCTCGCGCGCGGCTTGTCGTCGACTACTTCGCCTACGCCGCGCGTCCGGGTGCCTTGGCACGCCGCGCGGCTCCTCACGCGGCTCGTCGCGCCGCTCGTCGTCGACTACTCCGCCTCGCGCAGGCTCGTCGTCGACTACTTCGCCTCCGCCGCGCGTCTGGGTGCCTCGGCACGTCGCGCGGCTTGTCACACGGTTCGTCGTCAACTACTCCGTGCGCCACGACTTCGTCTTGTGGCCACGCTGGCTCTACTTCATCCACGCCGTGCGTCGTGACTACTTGTCTCGCGGCCACACTGGCTCTACTTCGAGTACGCCGCGCGCCACCACGACGTCGTCTTCTAGTCGCATCGCGTCGACCATTCATCTTGACTAGTTTTCCAAACTAGTCGAGAACGGCAGTCACGCCCCCAACAACTAGTCGGAATCAACTCTGACTAGTCAGCTTCAACAACAACCGTCGCGGCTCCATCGCCGACCGCCACAGCTTCATCATCAGTCTGCCGTGCAGCAAAGAACAAATAAGTCATTTATTTAAATGATTACTGTTTTCTTGGCTTGTTCTCCTCATCATGTAGGAGTACTTGCCGACTACTCATTTGTGTACGCTTCTCAACGGGTTTTCATGGGAGCTACACTCTACTGACTACTCTTGGGTTATATCAATCAAGTCACCACGAGTCTACTTCATCAACTCGGGGGCTATCCCTAGGAGACAGCTTCTAAAGTCCGCTACGCGCGGCAACCTAAAGTCGACTTCTAAAGTCGCATTCTAAATTCCGCTCCGTGCGACAACTTAAAGTCGACTCCGGTCGCATCTTCGCCTGCTTCGATGGCATACTACGTGTGTAATCTTCGATGGAACCTAGCTATAAGCGGCCGCGGGTCCTGGCGACGATGGAACCTAGCCGCACGTGGTCTTCACACTCTGTACCATGGGTCCAAGTACCCTAAGTACTCGCGCTTCATACCTTGGGTCTGAAATCCATGGCCTAGGTACACAAGTCGACTACGGTCGCACCTTCAAGCCCGCTCCGGCGGCAACCGTACCTTGGGTCTGAAATCCATGTCCTAGGTACACAAGCCGACTCCGGTCGCAGCCTCAAGCCCGCTCTGGCGGCAACTGTACCTTGTGTCTGAAATCCATGGCTCAGGTACTTAAGCCCACTCGGGTGGCACAGGTCGACGCTAACGGTCACATCCAAGCCCACTCCGGTGGCACAAGTCGACGCTAACGGTCGCACCCAAGCCCACTCCGGTGGCACAAGCCGACTTGGGTCGCAATCTTAAGTTCGCTCCAACGGCAAAACTACTCGTTTTCTCTGATTTTTCATTCGCTTTGGCTTTCCGGAAAGTACTTTTTCGTTTTTTGCATCTTAAGTCCACCCCGTGTTGCGCAAAGTCGACTATTGTAGTCGCATCTAAAGTCCGTTTCACACGGCAATCTAAAGTCGACTTCGGTTCTCAAGTCGCATCTCAAAGTCCGCTCCGCACGGCAATCTAAAGTCGACTTCGGTTCTCAAGTCGCATCTCAAAGTCCGCTCCGCGCGACAACTAAAGTCGACTTCGGTCGCATCTAAAGTCCGCTTCGCGCGGCACAAAGTCGACTTCGGTCGCATCTAAAGTCCGCTTCGCGCGGCACAAAGTCGACTTCGGTTTTCAAGTCGCATTCTAAAGTCCGCTCCGCCGGCATCTAAAGTCGACTTCGGTCGCATCTAAAGTCCGCTCTGACAGCACGACTACTTCTCAAGCTCCACGGCTCGATGCTGAACTACTACTCGGAATCTCTCCAGCTCGAGGGCTATACTCAACATACTACTCGAGGATCACTTCAGCATGCTTCGCTCGCTCTCAAGCTCGGGGGCTCCGCACCAATAACTACTCGACGTGGCTCATACGACTCTCTTATCTCGAGGGTTACACGCTGCAAGAGTACTCGGATGATGGCTTTTGCAAACACTGAAGACCCTTGGATTGATTACCTAATCATTTCAAGGCTCGGGGGCTGCTATGCTACACCCATCATTCAATTTTTTCAAGATGGAAGATTCGGAATCAAGATTGACCCTCAGCTAGAGTCTGCAACTCAACCTAAGGCTCGGGGGCTACTCCATATGGAGTGCGATTTTGCAATCGTACTTCCATATAATCTCGACTTCAAGACTGATGAGCTGGACCACCTTCCAGCCTCGCGGCAGTTCAAGTACTATTGAAGACTTCTCCAAGCAGTGCTCGAGGACGCTCAAGAACTACTCGCAGAGGCTTCAAGACTACTCGAACTACTACTCTCGACTACAATGTGCTCGGGGGCTTGACGGGTATACTCCCCGGGTACCCATGCAAGTAAGGAAGAAGACGGACTCCTACTAGAATTCCCCTGTAATCCTACTAGGACTTGTACCGTGTAATCCTATCAGGACTCCTGCCTTGTAACCGACTAGGAACCCGCCCCCTGTACTATATAAAGGAGGGCAGGGTACCTAGCCGGGCACCCTGTGTCGAGCATAGACCCCGGGTCGAGAGGTTTAAACACCGACACCCTGAACAACCCAACACCAAGCGCAGGGCGTCATACTTGATCCCCTAAACAGGACGTAGGATTCGCCACCTTGGCAACCCGAACCTGTATAAATCTTGTGTCCCGTGTCCTAGCGCATACCTTCGAGTTCTCGGTCTCCCGAACACGATCCTTCACCACACAATCTACTACCTCGGGTACCCCCTTGGTAGGTTTGCCGGTCTAAAACACCGACAACTGGGCAAAATGAAAATGCTTGCTCACATTACTCTATTTCCATACTACAAGGTGTCCAATATTAACTTGCAAGTGATGGTTTCATACGAATCAAAAGGTTGTGATGTCACCTTCTACTCTTCGTCCTTTTGAAACGGAGCCCTTTGCAAAAAAACAAGTAACCATACCCATTTAACCTATTACCTATACACATGTATTAGCACAAGATTACACAAAATACACGTGCCATGTTCATACTTGTTCGAGATGGCACCTTATTAGTATCTGCTCCTTCTGTTAAAAATTGTAGGTCGTTTTGACTTTTTAAGGTTCATAGATACTATTATGTATATAGAGACACACTATATGTAGATACATAATAATATTTATAAACCTAGAAAAGCCGAAACAACTTTACAATTTGAAACAAAAAGAGTACATTGCATAGAAATACATGAATCCATTGATTAGTACTTTATATTTACTCTATTTATTTCAAGATTATAGATGGTTGGGAAAAAATCCACAAATGAGTAGCGAGACAATCACCACCATTTTTCTAAAATGCACTCTCTTGGTTATCAAAATACATCAACGTAGGCCACAACACTTCCAACACGTAAAAAAAGGAAATGGAACTATAAAAATTACTTTTGGATGCATGTATACCATATGCTTTGTAACTATCCAAAGTAATTATATTTTTTGTGAAAATATGTTTGAAATGATTACTCCAAGAATTCTAAAAGACGGTTCAATGTGTCAATTAATTTGCAAGCGGAGTGCATTCAAGTTAAGAGAGAACAGAATACCATAAGTGTTGGTGGTTAAACTCTAAAGATATTCACCTCAATAAAAGGTAATAAGAACTATGGCTATGGAGTTATGAGTCCATTCGGTAAATTTTTGGTTGATTTGTATGACAAATCTTCTACTGATATGGTGTGTGAGAAAAATACTGTGCACTAATTTGTTCTAAAAAATACCGCGCAAGAAAAAAAAGCCAAACAGAGCCACACTAAGTAGAGAGGATATCATCACCTCCTGGCAACTTCCTTTCTCCCTTGAGAAGTATAGCAACAGTTGGTTTGGATCGCCTCCAACTTAAATTTAGTCTGCTAAAGTTTAGAATTTTGTTTTATCAATTAAAACATATGTTACTAAACTTTAGAAAACGTTGTTGTGATCCCCTGCATTAATGTCGCGTGGCGGTGGTTAGTTTGGGAGAATCTAGACGAGTCTTTTCAAAATTTCTCTATTTTAACAAGTTTTAGCAACTCTTGTATGACCAATGACAAACACTTTTTGAACTGAATTCAGTTCAAAAATATTTTGGTCGTATCCTTTTGGATAAACTTTATCAAGGAGATCCAAATAGGGTCTAACCAACTTCATTATTTCTTTTACTCTTACAATTGAGTTTGGAGTTACTTTTGGATCTCTCTTAGAGATGCTCTTATTACATTATAGGTATGAAAGTGTAAATAATAAAAAAATGTTTCGAAGAGAAGGAAACTAAGCGGGCCCGAGCTAGGGGATGCTTTATGAAACATCGTTTGGATCCCCTTGCTAAACCCAGTTAAATAACGAAGCTACCCTTCATTTATTGCTGTTAAGGGCCTGTTTGGCTGCGCTCCTGCGTCAGGCGGAGCGGTAGATGGAGCAGGCGGAGCGGCATTTTGCAGCTCCTCCGACTCCGCCTGTTTGCGGCAAAAACAGCTCCGCTCCTCCCAGCTAGCTCAGCAGGAGCAGATGCGTGCCGACGCCTTTGGTGCAGCTTCGGCTCCTTGCATGCCGAAGCAGCGCGCGGAGCGCGGCCAAACATGCTCTAAACCCTAGGTAGAGAGGACGATGAGTTAATGTTGCGTGACAGTGTGTAGTTTGGAAGAATCTACAGAAGTCTTTTGGACTTTGCTCAGTTTTAACAAGTTTTAGTAACTCTTTGGATGATCAATGACAAAACACGTTTTGAACTCCAACTAAAGTTTAACAATATTTAGTTGGATCTTTTCGGATAAACTTTATCAAGGAGATTCAAATAGGGTCTAAGAGCAACTCCAAGAGACTCACTAAATTAGACTAGCTAAATTCACATTTAGCTAGTCACTTAACTAGTATTCTTCTTCTATATTTCCTCTTTTTCCAACAGACTAGCTAAAATTACTAGCTATCTCGCAACAAGGCCCATGTGTTAGTCGTGCGAGGGAGGTGGGAGCAAGAGGGGACCGCACGAGAGGTGGTGAGGCCGCGAAGGATAGCTAGCAGAGGGTGCTAGCCATCTTTGGCTAGTGAAGGTACAAGTTTAGCTGGCGGGTGTTGTAATGCTGTTTTTGTTATTTTTTTCATTTTTAGATAGTAAAACCAAAATAGCTAGTCTCTTGAAGTTGCTCTAACCAACTTCACCTTTTCTTTTACCCTTAAAACTGAGTTTGAGTTACTTTTGGAGATCGCTCGGAGATACTCTTATTATATTAGAGGTATGAAAGTGTAAATGGTAAAAAAACGTTGACCTTGAAATCTAAGGCCAGTCTCAGTGGAGACGTCATTAACACGATTAGCTAGAGTGACACATCATCTAAACATTTGAAACTATAATAATGAAACACATCTCTCTCAATGCATAGTTTCATCTATTGTTGTTTTCTAGGTTGCATGCAAGCAACAAGTTGTCTAGATAACTGTGTATGAAGGGTTTCATACTCATGAAACTTATTTTACCTATCACTTTACTATTACACTGCCACATAAAAAAATACTCACATGGAAGCTTATTTAATGTATATGTGACCCATTGAGATTGGCCTAAGCAGACATATTTTTTGAGTGAAACAAAATGCAAAGCCGGGGGAAATTTCAGCCAATTTCTAGGCGCGCGTACTTGGAAACGGACTGCAGAAATTTCGCCGGGGTAGTCCCTCCCAACCGCAAAAAATCTACCGAGTCAAAATACAGCACCACCATCGTCGTCCGCATTTCAAACGGACGGTCAGCAGAAAGCCTCACGCACGAACTCACTGTGCACGTATCCCCGCGCGCTATCCTTTGCCCCCAAAACCTTTTCGCCTTCCCGCCTACGTGCAACTCCGTGGACATGTTCCACGTGAAACAGCAGCCAGTTCATCTTTCGGGCCCCATACGTCGGCTTCCCATATGTAAGAACCGCGTCCATCTTGCTAGTGCTGGTCTCGTGGACATCCCGCCACTCTCTCCAGACACGGTGGGCTATAAACCCAAGTACCCAACCCGTCGTCGTCTGTTCCCCAAACAATCGCCACCCAACGGCCAACGCACACCGGCTTCCAGTTCCTCGTTCGCGTCGCAGGAATTCCGAAGGACCCTACGCCACCGCACGCGGCCCGATGCCCCCAGCGCGGTCATCGGCGAGAGGCGTGAGGCGCGGCCGGGGGCGGGGAGGACGTGCCGCCGCCACCGCCGCCGGGGGAACGCGGCGCAAGCGCGCCGTGGGCTCCGAGATGATCGTGCTGGACGAGGGTGAGTATTCCGCGCGAGGTGCCATTTCGTTGCGCTTGCCATGGATTGTATAATTTTTTGTCGATTTTGGGGGGCGTTTGGGTGGAATGTCGAATCGCTGAGAATACTGCGGTTGTTACCTGTTAGGTTGAACGTTTTTAGGATTTTGGAGGTTTTCTCGGATCGGATCGGAAGTAGTTCGTGCTACAGTGGTAGGTTTTGCGTAAGGTCGGAAACAAAGTCCCTGCCATTTTAACTGTCTGGTCGATTGTTTTTTTGTTTGGAGGTACCCGTACCCTACCATTTTAACTGTTCCCTACGGGTCGGTTGGGTTTTTGTTGGGCTCCTTGAGGAATGTTTCGTTGAGACGTTGACTATATGCGTTTGTACATTTTCGCCAAGGATCAGAAAACTGATGTTTCACATTTATTTTTCAGATCGAGATGATTTCTCTCCCAGCAAGAAGCAGCGGACTGAAAAAATTGCAAGTGCGGAGTATACTGAGGAAGCTAGCATGGACGCCATCAAGGAAGGTGAGATTGTAGCCTGAAGCGAATGATGTTGCTGTGGGCTCTAGATTTCTTTCTTGACTGGCTTCAGATTGTGCAGATGTTGGGGAGCCAACTCCTACACAGAACCTGAAGCGCCTTGGGAAGCAAACGATGGAGAGCAGCAGTGCTGCAGACACCAAGGAGCATGGTGTTGATGTTGCTGTGGGCGTCAACAATAATGGCACCGAAGGTTGTTATCTGATATTAATTCATTTTGTTCTATTTTGTGGCATAAGATATTCTGTTAATGCCATGGCTCCAAGCTGTTAGATTATTAAAAGGTTTTTCCTATTTGTAGATCTAGGCAACTTCGCTCCCCGTGGAAGTTTGAAGGCCCGCCTAATATTAAAGGATATCTCCAATGGCTTTGCTGAGAACGAGGCTAAAGCCGTGAAGGAAATCAGACAGAGTTCTGCTAGGGATGGTTAGTGATAAATTTGACTCCTCACACCTAAAGCTTATGATTGTCATCTGTAAGTATGATTTGTTCCCATTTTGGCTCACATTGTCGTTTTACATCTTTTTAATCTCAGGTGGCCAAAAGCTTGACCAACACAGAAGATCAAAACGCCTGCAGGCCAAACCAACTTTGATTCAATATTTGGGTGGTGGGGATAGTGACAACAACAGTGACATTTTTGGGGACAGCTATAGTAACTCAGAAGATGGTTAGTGTGGACAAACAAGCTGCCTCATCTTTCTCTCTTTTTCTTTATGGATGCCTTTGCAAGAAGTTATTGTGTTTTCAGAGAAGGGAAGAAAAGTTCTAAGAAGGTCAAAGCGCTTCCGAAGGAAATTTACATCTGAATACACTGATGGTGAGTTCAGTGAAGATAAGGATACATGGAGGATTAGCTCTGATGATGGTAAGCTGAAAGATGCTCCATTGTTACCTGGACCACCGGTATGCATGTGCACACAATCCTAAGTCTGTGCTATGCAGATAGTGACAGTGCCGCACCCCGTCGAAGATCAAAGCGCAACAAATTGAGAAGTCGATCTAGCCCAAATGATGGCGGGGATGTCAGTGATTCCATGAATCGTAAGTGGACTTGGTTTGGGTTAAGGTTCTTTTACTGTTGAGTTGAGTGCAACAATTTAATAAGAGATGTTTGCTTTGCCCTTTTTGATGTACTGTGTAGCTTGTCCTCTTAAAACTTTATTTTGAGGAACATGCATAGCTTTTTAAATCTATTTTGCTACATCACCTTGTGCACTTGAGATAATCTGTAAACTTTTGATTCCGGCTTGTAGTTGCTTTGCTTAGGTTTAGCATTTGATTAAAATACAAATGAGATGACATAATCTAGATGCATTATGCATGAACTTCTGAAATTCTCTCCCGCAGGTCCTGGGAAGGCAATTCCATGTAGAAGAATGTCAAAGCGACTACAAGAGAAACAGAAAGTGAATCACATTTCTAATGTATGTCAACATATTAAATAACCAGTTTATTAAACATTTGATGCTAAAGTGATAAATAGTCTTCAGAAACTGTCATAAGCATTTCCTCTTCTTTTGTAGGAGAGCAGCACCAAAGCTTCTTTGTCAGTGCTATCTACATCTTCATCTTCAGGTAATAGCCTGTTGCAAATATCTGTTGAGTGTTTATCACAAACACACTAGTATTTCTGCACTGAACAGTTGTTGGACATCACTCCTTCCAGGTGTTTATCACAAACACACTAGCATTTCTTCTCTGGTAGTACACCTGTAAGAACACCAGTGTTTCTGTTGATGCTGTCCACACTAGCCCCAGTTGTTTTGTCACATTTATTTGCTCATACAAGGGTGCACACCTACCCATGATTTGTCTTAATTAATGCCGTCAATTCCCATAAGATCGGCATATTATTCTCTTTAACTACAAGCAAAAATATAGCTAGCCGTAATAGGAGTGAACCTAGACACAAGTCTCTAGTAACAAGTTTAAGTTGTAACATAACCATCCAATTTGTTAACAGTCTCGAGTTTGTTACCCACCCTTGTGACCTGTGATTTCAGTGAGGAGTTTATAAGTACAGAAAGATCAAAACACAATCATTTCATATCTTTGTTTGCTTATACTTGTATGTGCTTTGTACCAATCTTTTGCAGTGACATTGAAACCATGGTTTTTTTATGCGACCGAAATCGCAATTTATACCGCGGTAACTGCTCAAACCGCTGCGGTCCGGTTTAAAAAACCACGGTAAAAAGTATCAAACCGAACCTACCAAACCGGTGCCAACTGCTTACCGCTCGGTTTTTGCGGTTTACTGCTCGGTTTTTATTCCTCGAGCCGACCGCTCGTACCACGGTTAAATTAACCCTGATCGAAACATTACACTGAAAGGATGCCTATTAACTTTCTTCAAGTGTGCTTTTTTCCTTTCTTTTGAAGATTTCAGTTTTGCTCATGTGCTGGTTGACAATCATGAATATCCCAGTGCATTTTATTCTGATTAATAACTTGTCTGAAACCCTGGATGCTCGTAGCCTGTTGATCTTTAAAGTTTAAACATGCCTTTTATGTTAATTAATAGCTTGTTTATTTTAGATGATGAATTATTATGCAATTCTGTAAAATCTGTCAAAAGATCTTCTCATGGACCAATGTGCTCAATTTGTAAGGTATGCCATTACTCATTTTGTATAGATAGATGTATTTCTTCACTTGTTTTTTGGTCTAGTTTTCCATATCCTTATGTAATACTCTGTTTTGGATTTCTTGCTCCCCCCCCTCCCCAGAGTGGAACTGCCAGCTCTCATATCATTCAGTGCCAGAATTCTAATTGTTCTCGCAACTTCCACACATTCTGCCTAGATCCTCCATTGCAAGATGGTACAAGAACATCTGAATGTTCTTTGTGTAAAATCAATCAAACTTCATTGGCTACCGCAACAGAAGCGGTCAAAAAGATACAAAGATATGTAGGTCATAGAATGCTGGATATTCAGGAATCTGGTTTCCAATACCAGTTACTTGTAAAATGGCATTCGCTTTCTCATCATCATGACTGTTGGGTATGCTTTATCCTCAATGCAGATATGTTAATGTTCTCTTATATCCATTTTTTATGCAGTTGCATTGCCATCCAGGTCAGTGATTTATTTTCCATATCTATTTTACTAAAACAGAAGGAAGCTAGTCGACAGGATTTTAGCTTTATCCAGATGGTTGCTAATAATGTGAAGGCAGTGTGCACCTCATGGTGCACAGGCCAGGATATGACTATTTTATTGTTTAGAAAATGTACATGGATGGAACCTTCATAAATTAAGCCTTCTTTCATTTGTACCCTTGTAAAAAATATTGCAATTACTTGTAGGATGCAACTTTAACTTTTGCCCACCCAAGATCTGGAATGGTTTTAAGTCATGTACTAATCTAAATGTTTCATAAAACCTAATGCCGTATCATGATTCTTTAGGGCATTGTCAAGGGAAATTGCTGTGAACATTCTTACATTAAGACAAATTTACTTTCACTCGTTCCAGGTTCCACTAGAATGGCTTCAAGTTTTTGATCGTACACGAGTACAGAGTTACTTGAAAAAGAGCACGTAAGTCTTGTGCACTATGGGATTATCTTAAGTTATCCATAGTTTTACAATTGCTCTTGTTATTTCAGTGGAGCCATATATGTTTATTTATGTTGCGTTCTTCTTATTCACTAGTAATCATGTGCACCATGGGCAAACAGTCAATAGATAATGAGGTTTATCATGAGTGGGTAACAATTCCAATGCTTTATTCTGATTACTAATATTGACTCACTTTATCGCTTGGTTTAGAGATAATCTTTTTTGCTAGCTGATGAATGCATTTTTGATTGGTTTGTTTTGATATTTTGAATGATAATATCGGCTGATGCTTATTGTATTTTGAAATCATATTTTCCCTTAGCTACATTTATGCTATTTGTTGTGAGTAGGCAATATTTTCTTTTTATTCTCTTTCATCCTTCTAATGTTTCTACCACTTATTTGCAACAGATTACTTAAAGAGGTTTATTTAGAGGATCAACGGAAACCTGAGTGGTTTGAAGTTGATCGTGCTATCACTTGTCGCAGGAAGTCTGGTTCTGATAGTACATGTGACATCTTGACTGCTATTCAGGATAATGAAGGCCTTCAGGAATATGAGTTCCTTGTGAAGTGGAAAGGCCTTGATTATTGTGAGGCTACATGGGAGTCCTGTTGCACAGAAGGTGTGCAGGATGCCATTTCCAAGCTTGTTGAAAAGCATCAAAGTGCTTTGAAAAGACTTGATTGTGTCAGCCCAACATGCCTAGAAGGGGTGATTACCGAAGATGTCCACAATGGTGCTTTGTACAGCTACCAGCATCAAGGTTTGCAATGGATATTTGACAACTACAAAGCTAGGAGGAATGTTATTCTTGCTGGTATGTTCATGACTTCTAAGGCTGTAATGCATGTCATATTTCATATGTTTGTATTTTCTATTTTTCTATTAACTATCATACTTTATGGACTCTGCCGCTCTGTATGGCATGCTTCAGATTTATTTTTATAACTATCACAATTTGTGAGCTGTAAGACTGTATACTCTATTTTAATCATTATTATACTTTATGAAGCAGAATGTTGCAATGTCTGATGCAGATGAAAAATGAAAAATTTATGACAAAAGTTGATTGAAAACAGTTGTGAAGAGAAACAGACAAATTTAATTTACACCAATAACTCTCTAAACACATAATAACTATCAAGTTAAAATATTAATTAAAGGGCACTGCAGATCTGTTGCACCCAGTGGACTAAGTTCATGGCCCACCAAAGAGGAATACTTTGCTTCGCTCCATGGAATGTGCTAGTTTATATTTTATATAGCCAGTCCTAAGAAACGGTGCTAACAAACTCGATCTCATCCAACTAACAGTTTGAAGGCTATATCTCTATGCTAATAAGCAACATTGGACCAACTAATTTGCATGTGGCTGTGGTTTGTGCATTCGAACATTAACAAACTCGATCTCATCCAACTAACAGTTTGAAGGCTATATCTCTATGCTAATAAGCAACATTGGACCAACTAATTTGCATGTGGCTGTGGTTTGTGCATTCGAACATTCAAACCAAATGTGTTGCCCACTATCACATGTATTTCTTTCTTATTTTCACTTGTTCCTGGTTTCACAACTGACATTCTATATTTCTTTCTTATTTTACCACTTTATGGACTCATGATAAATCTCTTTTTAATGGCAGATGAAATGGGTCTTGGCAAAACTGTGCAAGTTGTTTGCTTTCTTAATCACATTATTAAGGAAAGGTTCACAGTATTTCCTGCACTAGTTCTTGCTCCTAAGAGTATTCTTCTGCAATGGGAAAAGGTATGTACATCCTTGTGTGATCTTGTCATATTATATCATGAAAGCTGGAGGAATCGATTGCTATGCTATATGGCAGATTTTGGTTCTTGAAATACCATTGCATCAGTTCTACTTGATAATTACTATCAGCGACCAAATATATCCATCTTCTGTGCTATACTTATACCATATTTGTTAAAAAAAATTTATGAATGCTTTTTGATTAGGAATTTGGGCGCTGGGGAAGTGGTCTTAATGTTATTGTTTATCAAGGAGACAAGGACTCCAGGAAGTGCATTCAAGCTCATGAAATGTACTCTTCTGAAGGGACGGTTTTATTTGATGCTCTTGTGACAAGCTATGAATTTGTCCAGATTGATAAATCAGTTTTGAATAAGTTTAAGTGGTCTGCGATTGTCAGTAAGTTTTTTTTCTGAGACAGTTGTTTGGGTTAGATACTAATTAAGCATCTTTTATTGATGTCTTGTGTGGTTCCTTATTTTCATTTCAGTTGATGAAGCTCACAGATTGAAAAAGCTTGATTGCAACCTTGCAAGTTGCCTAAAGGGCTATAGTTCTGAATTTCGCTTGCTACTTACAGTAAGTCTTGTCCATTCTATGCAAGTTCTCAAATTTGAATTTTGCCAATATTGTTGTTTCACAGTTATATTTTCAAAATTGTTGGTAGGCCTAGAACTGAGCTGGTTGCTTTCCAAGACAGCTTGATGGTATTTAAAGACTGCAAGTTTTAGGCAGTCTTTACTGGGTTTGGATAGTAAAAAGTATACTTTTTTTACAAATTGTTTTCAATAATATCACCAAATTTCCATAGTTTTTAAGCAAATCTTTAAAGTTTATAATCTAAAATCTGGACTACGAAATAAGTCTGTGAGATGTGGAATCACTGAAGATTGTTTTGAAAAGTTTTGTCACCTGTCATAACACCTGTGTTACCTTATGTTTCTGGCCGGGAGGAGTTTTGATTTCATCTTCAAATATGAACAAAAATTCAAATATTATTCAGTGACTTCACAAGGATAATGCCAATGGTTTCAACTTTCGGGCATCTGTCTCTAACTTGTCGGGGGTTGGGCTCTGAATCAGTTTGTCGGCAACCCAATCCTGTTTTAGATAATGCTTGGACCTCTGTTGTAACTCCCCAATTGAAAAATCTAAATACCCTGTTTGTTTTTTAACCATTCTATGAGTAGCTCATTGTATTCCATAGCAGTTAACCCACAGCCTAATGGTATCTCCACTGTGCAGTGAACACATTTGGTTGTTGGTCCTCATGTATGTATTCAAATTTTATAGGGAACACCATTGCAGAACAACATGCTGGAACTATTTTCATTACTTCACTATATTGACCCAGATGAGTTTTCTGATCCCAATGCTGATGGCCTGTTCACAAATATTGCCTCTGGAAAGGAGTTGACTATGGAAGAGAAACTTGCTCGGATTCATGATATTTTAAACCCTAGGTATTTTTCCTCTGTGATTGGAAATGTTCGGTTCCTTGGCAGGATGTGGTTTTTTAGTTCAAATGTGTTTGTTTTGCTAGGATGTTGAGGAGAATGAAGTCTGATGTTCTAACAGATTCTATGCCAACAAAGAAGTGGGTGGAAGTTCCATGTGCGCTGACCGACACCCAAAGAGAACTTTACATTGATATTTTAGAGAAGAATTATTCAAAGTTGAACGGTGCTATTAGAAATGGTCAGTGCAATACTTGCTCTTGCCTTCCCCCTTTGTTTATTGTAGTCTTGGCAACCTTCACCTCTTTATTATTAAGCTTGTTATTGTATAATGTTCTTGTTCACTCATGTTTTATATAGGCTAACTGTGTATACTTCTGCAGGACAGAAGCTTGCTCTGAATAACATACTTATGCAACTGAGAAAGTGCTGCAATCACCCAGTAGGTTTTCCTTCCATTCTAGTTGACAAATTAATGATTTACCAATAATTATTTGCTTGAAGATAATAGTCCTGGACTTTGCTCTTTTTTCGCCTTTGGCAAGTTCCTCAACGGTGGCATCTTAACTTGATAATGATTTGCCTGAGATGATTTTAACTGCATATATATGTTGCATGTGCTGCCCTTAATAGAGCCTTTGTAGTGGAGTACGATAATGAATTACTGATTACTGTGATGATTTGTGCATTCCAGAGAACCATTTTCTATTGTTTTTTGTACATATGTGCCATTTGCTTTGGAAGCTGTTATAATGGTTACTAAACTGATTTCTTGACCATATTTTTCAGTTTCTATTTCAAGGAATGGAAACTAAACAACAAGCTGAAGATGTTTTCTTTTCTCTTGTTGCTGCTTCAGGGAAGCTTCAGCTCCTTCATAAGGTCCCCCTTCTATTGAACCCCATATGAGCTTATGCTAAACTTTCAACTTAGTGGGAATAACAGTTCTTAAAATTTCTATGTGCAGTTGCTTCCAAAACTGAAAGAAAGAGGAAACCGTGTGTTAATCTTCTCGCAAATGACCATGATGCTTGATATTCTTGAGGATTTTCTTTTTTACCTTGGGTACAAATATGCACGGTATGGTTCTTTGATTAACTTTTCACCTCATCTGTTGTGCAGTTACTTTTTTTGGCTGTATGTCTGCTGCATTTGTTTATGTTATAACCTGGAATCTAAATTTCATTTGGTCTACTCCATGTCTGTTGGTATTTGGCAGCATTGATGGGCAGACATCACTGTCTGCTAGACAGGAAAGCATAAAAGAATACAACAGAGCTGAAAGTGAGACATTCATTTTCTTGATGTCAACTCGTGCTGGTGGTCTTGGCGTTGACCTTGTATGTGTTTTTGTACCAACAATTTTTTAAACTCATTTGTGCCATTAATCTAATAATGTTTACTCTGTTTTAACAGCCTGGTGCTGATAGAGTGATTATATATGGTGAGTAACTTTTGTTGTGTTCTTCAATGGGGACTTGTCACCTAGTTCTGCATTCTAATTACTTGTTCCCTGTTTTCAGATCCCGACTTCAACCCATTTATGGACTTGCAAGCACAGTCTAGAGCGCACCGGATTGGACAGACCCGGCCAGTAGTTGTTTACCAACTCATTACCAAGTGTTCAGTTGAAGAGAAGATACTGCAAAAGTCCAAGCAGAAGTTGGCTATAGAGAATATGATAATGAACTCTTCCAAGAAGCTGGATGCAGATGAGTTGCAGTCTATACTGCTCCATGGTGCTAAGACAATTATTGACAGGAAAAAGGTCAGTGCCACGTCAATTCACTATGATGATGAGGCCATTGAGAATCTCCTCAAGCTAGACCCCAATTCTGAGGATAAGTGCTCCAAAGAAGACAATGGCTATCTTGGGAGCATTGTGAGCTTTGCTCATAGTGTGGAGGATGAAGAACCTGGTTCCCCCAAGGTTGAGGACCTCCAAGTCCTCAAGCCTGCTACCCCCAAGGTGGATTTGGGCCGTGGTAAGAGGCAAAGGAGAGCTGTGAATTACAATGATGCAGTAGAGGACTCTGATAGCGATGATATGTACGCTCCAGAGGGGTCCTCAACCTCAAGTAGCAGCTCTTCTGACGATGACAACGGCTGTGATGCGGATTGTGTTGTTTCTGCTCAAGTAGTTCCTGCACGTGAAGCTGAAGCTCCAAACGTTACTCTTGCAATTGAAGCTCCAGGTGCAGTTCCGGCACTTGAAGCCTTGAAGTGCGCATCAAGGAGCAGCACTTCATCTGATGATGACAAAGGTGATGACAAGCGCTTCATAGGTTGACATCTGACGCAGATGCACATTGGCTGTTTATGGGTTCATTTTGTCTCTTGGTTATCCTCGTCCTTGGTACAGGATCGTAGTCTTTTGAGCAGGGATGGTCACATTTAAGTTATGTAACTAGCTAATGTGAGGTGAAACATGACATCTCAGTCACTGATCCCTATCTGACGGTGCCTTGATAGTTAAGGATAGCTGTATAATAGTTGGATATTCCATCTTGCGAAGAACTTGCTACCAGTAACCTCTGCAAGTCTTTGCCATGAGTAGATCTAGCAAGAATCTGTGACATGTGAACTGAAGGAACATGTCAATTACAATCTCGTTTGCAAGTTGCACTGTTTCTGGTATGATGTAGTTTTTCAGTACAAAGTAATAGATCGCAATCCAGGCATCAAGACTTTGATGGTTTGTACGAATTGAAGTGATGGATCGCAATTCAGGAAACAATAGAATTCGATGTATAGTGACATAGGTAGTTCGAGTCGTTTCTTCAGGCCCCAGCTTAAGTTGCTTCTCCCAGTCCCTCCCAGTCTTCCATCCCAGGTGCTGTCTCACCATATAAAGCTCCAGAGCGGGGGGCAGCGGTTTTTGGGACCTACGGCCGCCCGCATGGCCAACCGAGCGAGGCAGCTCCACGCCATCTACCTCACTAGTGGCTGCCACGACCCTGATAAGTGGGCCCATCTACTCCAAGAGTACGCCGCCCACTCCTCCCTCCGGGAAGCCGTCCTCGTCTACGCGAGCAACCTACCGCGCCCAACGCACCTCCTCCCCGTCCTCCTCAAGGCCGCCGCCGCCGCCTCCCGGCCCGAGCATGGCCTCGGCAGGTCCCTCCACGCGGAGGCCCTCAAGTCCGCCTTCGCTCGCGACCTGCTCGTCGGCACCACGCTCGTGTCCATGTACTGCAAGTGCGGCGCCCTGGAGGACGCGCGCAGGGCGTTCGACGAGGTGCCGGACCGCAACGTCGTCACCTACAACGCGCTGCTCGCCGGGTACGCCGCGGCGGGGGACATGGACGGCGCCCTGGCGCTGTTCGGCGGCATGCCGTCCCGGACGCACGTCACGTGGGCGACGCTGATCCGCGGGTTCGCGGAGAAGGGCGACATGGAGGAGGCGCGGAGGTGGTTCGACGCCACGCCGCCGGGCCTGCGGACCGTCGTCACGTGGACCGTGGTTGTGCAGGGCTACGTGGACGCGGGGGACATGGAGACGGCCAGGGAGGTGTTCGACGGGATGCCTTCGAGGAACGCCTTCGTGTGGTCGTCCATGGTCAACGGGTACTTCAAGGCTGGCGACGCTGAAGCTGCGCAGGCGGTGTTCGACATAATCCCTAGGCCGAACCGAGTGAACTGGAACGCGCTGATAGCTGGGTATGCACAAATTGGGTGCAGTGAGAAGGCGCTGCAGGCTTTCCATTCCATGCTGGAGGACAAGATCATTCCGGACGAGTTCACCATGGCGAGCGTGCTATCTGCCTGCGCACAACTTGGGTCGCTGGAGCAGGGGAAGAAGGTTCATGAATTCATCAACCGGAAGCATATCCGGAAGAACCACTTTGTTATGAACGGTCTGATCGACATGTACGCCAAGTGTGGTGACCTTGCTTACGCCCGTGACATATTCGACAGCATGAGATGGAAGAACACTGAATGCTGGAACTCCATGATCTCTGCACTTGCTAGCCATGGCCGGAGCGAAGAAGCAATTCAGCTGTTCTTCATGATGGAGTGTTCGGACCAGAAGCCCAATGTGATCACACTTCTTGCCGTGCTTGGAGCTTGCACACACGGTGGGTTTGTGGACCAAGGCTTAAGAATCTTCAACAAGTTCGAAGCGTATGGAGTTGAGGCTGGAGTGGAGCATTATGGCTGCCTGGTTGATCTCTTAGGACGGGCTGGAAAATTGAAGGAAGCCTACGAGATTGTCAAGAACATGGCTGAGGAACCCAACGAGGTGATCTGGGGATCTTTGCTTGGAGCTTGCAGAGTTCATGGTGATGCAGAGTTGTCAAGGATGGTGTCGGATGAGATACATGTACTACATTCTGGTCGCGGGCCGTCTAACGACGCAGAGTACATTATGCTGTCAAATATCATGGCTGCTTCGGAGAGGTGGGAGCAGGCAGAGCAACTGAGGAGGAAAATGGCGGGCCTTAGGATCGAGAAGAGTCCTGGCTGCAGTTCGTTTGAGCTTGGCATTCCTGAACGCCAAGTGTATGCAAGCAGCAGACAGTAGAGTTTTCATTTTGTGCCAACTACCTTGCTGTGAGTTCGTTGAATAGTTTTGTCACGGGTACTTTCGTAGATCTGATTTCAGTAACTGACCCACGAAGAAAAGTTCTTGATCTGCTGTATTTGACAAAAAAATATCACTAGGATTCTTTTTGCGCCAAAATGGACATATGCATATGAAATATGAAAGCATGTCCATTTCAATCTCCTTGGCGCTGCCCTCTCATGCTATCTCTTTTCTGGTTATTGGATTACTGAGCTTGCACAGAACACTGCATTTTTTACTGTTCTGTGGCACGATTGAATTTATGTTAACGTGACCAATCCATAGGTTCGAAATCGCAACAGCTCTTGTCAAGATTGCAGAACATACATTCCGCCGAATTTGATAATACCAGGAACGAACTACTTTTACTGCATATCAAATATTCCGTTCTTAAATATATGACACCGATGACTTTTTACTCCAACTTTGACCATCAATACATATTGAACAAATTAGTTAACTAAAAGTAAAATGTATATCTGTCGTCCAATGTACTTTAGATTTAACTTGTTGATTTATCAATTTGTTAAAATATTTGTAGAAAAAACGAATAGTCAAACGAACGAAAAAAGTCAATAGTGTCATATAGTTAAGAACAGAGGTGTAGTACACAAACACATTGTGACAAAGACACGGACAAACAGCGGCATGTCACATGAGTACCTGACCTGATCATGTCAAACTCAGGAGTCAGCAACCGAAACAAAGTGTCTAAGACCGTCTCCAGCAGTCACCTTATCGCGATCTGCATCTGCAAATTGCTGAACGAGAACACCTTGTAGCACCTCCAGCGGTCGCCCCATCACGATCTGCATTTTGCGCTCACCACCATCCCGTGCTGCATTCCTGGGGAAATCCAAAGTCTTCTGCATCCCAACTGCTTGCGCTCCACCTCTCTCGCCTCGCACTCTGCCTCTTTCCCCCCGCCTCTCTCCTTCGCGTAGCGGCGGTGACGAGCTCCGACTGGTGGTTCCAGCTGGGAATTCTGACAACTGTCACGAGCCCTGGCGCAGATTCGCCGGATCCGGAGGCGGCGGCCTCATCTTCCCGCGGCAGGGCGGAGCTCCATGGAGGCGGAGCAGGGGCCGCGTGGAGGAGCTCCACGGCACCTCGCCTCCCTCCCGCGGCAGATCCCCACGACGAGCTCGTGCACGCGCGCGCACCGGACGGCGGCGAGCAAGCGGGCGGACACTCGCTTCCCGGCGGGATCCGACGTGTTGACCTCGCCTCCCTGCCGCAGCAAAATCTCCACGACGAGCCCGTCCCTGGTACCAGGCGAGCTCCATGGCTGGCGGAAGGACCGGCTGGCGACCGCGCACCAGCACCTAGCTCGCCAGCGCGACGACAATGCTGGAGGAGCCAAGCCAGGTCCGCTCCCTCCCCTGCTCCGACCCCGCCTCCACCGCGCCCAACCCCAGTCACTAGTGCCGTCGGCCGGCTCGTCCTCCAACCTCGTCGCCTCCAAGCCAAGGCAGGGGAAGGCTCCAGGCCAGGGCGCGCCGAGCAACCATCGGAGGAGCTGCGAGACGGGTTGCGCACACCGCTATAAGCCTCGCTCCTTTGCAACACGGACTCCCCCTCTCTCGTGCTGCATATGGCCCCTTTTGCAGATGCGTGTGGGCATCTTTGCTGGAGACGGTCTAAACAACCACTTCCCTACCAGCTGAACTGAACCTTTCTGGGCTCATCCTTCTTGTCCGGTTGGCCCTGTCCTCGGTGCGCTCCGCCGCACGCCTCATCCTCGACGCGAGCCCGCATAAGAAGTCCTTGGCCCTGCGTCCCTCGCCGGAGAGCCCGCCCTCCAGCATCTCCAGCTTCCACAGCTTGACGAGAAACTCGATGATGTCCGCGTAGTCCCTAGTGGTGTACACGCCGAGGCGGTGCACAATGGACGCTCTTAGGCATCGCTTCGGCGACAAAACGACAAGTTGTCGCTGAAGGAAAAAGCATGTCGGAGAACCAGAGACGCAACATGCAGTATGAGTGGGTGAATGTATGTACGTAAAAAGTCAAAGATAATGATGGCATGGTCATGAAGTTTAAAAAATCTATAAATCATAAACTAAATATCAAAATTAAATTCGAACAATTGGATTTATGACAATAAAAATTTCGAAACAATATCACACTTAACTATATTTTGACAAACTTTTTTATTCGTATTTTTAATTAGGGTTATATATTTACATAACCATAGAACAAAATTTATAAACTACCAGAACAAAATATTTTTACGTACCGAATAAGTTATATGAACTATCGGAACAAATATGTATATGTGTTGAACAAAAGGTGATGATGTTGCATGCAAGTTGTTTGAAATAAAAAATCTATAAATCATAAACCGAGAATTAAAATTAAATTCCGATTGCACCATTGAATTTCTGATAATAAAAACTTTGAGACAAGATCCCACTTGACTATATTTTGACAAACTTTTTTTATTCGTATTTTTAATTAATGTTATATATTCTATTATCGTCAAAACAAAATGAATGAAATGTTAAAATAGACGAGAACAACTATCAGAACAAGATCTAATTATAGCCAGAACAAGTTTGTATGTCATCCTGAACAAAAAATATAGTGTCAGAACAAAGGTCATAACAAATCATTATTATAGACGGAACAAGTTATTATTATACTCAGAACAAAATATTATTATAGCCAGAACAACTTATTATTATTGTCAGAACAAATTTGTATGACATCTCGAACAAACAAAATAAAGTGTTCGAATAAATAAGAACAACGATCAGAACAAGATCCTATTATAGTCAGTACAAGTTTGTATGCCATCTGCGAAAGTGCAAGTTAAAGTTCGGAAGAAAACGAGGAAGCGGTGAATTTTTTTTACAGCGAGAGCTCTCTATTTATAGGGGCCAGGGGGGCAGTTTCAAGAACCCGCCTCGATTCGACCGTTGCGAGGTTTCCGAAGGACGCGTGTCCACTCCGTCGTTCCGAGGGTGACGTTTTTTACTGAAATTCAAAGGTTTTCGTGAAATCGGATCGTCGAAGTCAACCCGCTTCCCCGAGGGGCTAGTGTTGGGGAATTCAGGAAAAACCTGTCACCCTCGAAACGTCGAGTTTGACGAAATTCATGAAATGAGTTTTCAGGGTGGTTGACTCTATGAAGATATGAACTCTTGAATCTGCGAAGCCCTGAAGTCGCGAACCTGTGAAGATCTGGAATCTTAAATCTGCTAAGCCCTGAAGTCGCGAACCTGTGAAGATCTGGAATCTTAAATCTGCAAAGCCCTGAAGTCGCGAACCTGTGAAGATCTAGAATCTTGAATCTGCGAAGCCCTGAAGTCGCGAACCTGTTAAGATCTGGAATCTTGAATCCGCGAAGCCTTGAAGTTGCGAACCTGTGAAGACACGAAGTCATGAACCTGTGAAACTCCGAAATCGCGAATCTATGAAATTCGGGAATCTACTGAAGTTCAAATTCGAAGGTTATGGCGCATGAAGATTTCCATGACTAAGAGACTCATGAATCAGTAAGAAGCCAAGTCAAAGACGTCGCCTCAAAAGTCCGGGTTTGATGTGTGAACTAGTGGCAGGCTTGTAAATGTATGAAGTTAGCCCCGCAAATCACGGGATGTAAAGGACATTCATGTACATGTTCACATTAGGAATATTCCTTAGATTCGAGGGTACTTTCGGAATGTAAAAGTCCCTTCGTCTCCCTATAAAAGGGGGCACGAGGGCACATGTAAAGGGATTCACAACGTTTGATGCATGAGAAGCCTTTAGGAGATTCTTTGTCTCCTCTTTCGTCAACCTTGCTCCTGACTTGAACGTTCGCGTATTCTCCTCTCCTGTGTTAGGGGATCTTGTCCGGATTTTCGAATACCCCCAACATTGGTGCCCACTGTGTTTCAGCCGAGAAACAACTCACAACGCCACCACAGAAGAGGTCGAAGAAGAACACTCCCACTGAAACCAATCAAGAAGATCACCACCAAGACGAAAACAATGGAATCTCTCACATTCCTGAACCTTCAAACATCACAGATCAAGAAAGAAGAGCAAAACTTGAGGCCCTCCAAAAAGCAAGAGCTGGGAAGACAACACACATCCTTGAACAATTTCCAGAACAACAAACTCAAGAAAACGATGATGATGATGACGACGACGAGACTATAGACAACGAACTAGAAATAGTTCAGCAAAAAATACAGCAGTTGCAGAAAGAAAAAGAAAAATTTGCGAGCCAATTGCAAGCAAAAGAAAGGCCTCTGGAAAGCTAGAAAAACTCAATCAGGCAAAAGAACAAATTGAAGCAATATAAAGAGAGATAGATGAAATGAAAGAACAAGAAAACAATTCACTTTGGCAAGAATCACCACTTCAGAACTCTGGACCCAACAGAAGAACCCCAAAAGTATTTTTTTCGCGGGAAATGGAATCTCACAGTTCGTGGATTCTGAGTCACCACTATCTATAGGGCTGCAAACCGCACCATGGACACCAAAGTTCAAACCAGTTTCTCTTCCAAAGTACAATGGCTTCGGAAACTCCAGTCAATTTCTCATGAGATATGAATCAACCGTGAATTCGGCATGAGGAGATGATGTTGCACTAGCCAAATCTTTCATCATTGCCTGCGAGGGTCCAGTTCTGAACTGGTATTCTCTGCTACAACTGCACTCAGTCTGCAGTTGGGTCGACCTCAAGACAAAATTCATGCAAGCATTTCAGATGTTCCATGACACAACAGCTGAGTCATCAAACCTGTATAACTGCAAGCAAAAAGATAAAGAGTCATTACAGAACTTCATGAGAAGGTTCATGCAGCAGAGGTCCCAGATTCCCGAGGCGGATGACAAAACAACGATCAAGGCACTGATCAAGGGTCTGACTCTAGGACCAACAGCCTCGCACTTGACACGAAAGAAGCCAAAGACAGTTGATGAACTTTTTCATGAACTTGAAGAATACATCTTATCCGATAATGATCATCGCAGAAGAGTGGCTGAACGAAATGGAGCGCGACAAGGCAATAGAGAAATGGCTTGGAGACCTCAATCCCAGAATCCACGAAACATCAACAACGTGGAAAATCCTCCGCCTGATCAAAACAACAGACCAAGCACAAGAGGAGGATTTGCACCCAGAGGAAGAGGAAGAGGACCACCGAGACTTACGAATCACAACCCAAGAAACCCATACTTCTATTGTCAGTATCATGGAAGAGGACATAGCACCGAAGGGTGCCTAGAAACCAAGAAGAACACCGCGAGAATTCAGCAAGAGAAAGCTATGATGAGCATCGCATCTTCAATGCCGAACCAACTTCACCAGAATTTCTGGCAGCCACATTTCATGAACTCTCAACCAAATCCAGTTCCAATGCAGCAATTTCAGCAACCACAACCATCGTGACAACCCTCTCAGCAGTTTTACCCTCCGTCGCAGGCAATTCAATCAATCCAGCAACCGCAACCAATTCGAGAAAATTTGCCACCACCACCCGACAGTTCGTCAAGACCAGAACCAAGTTCGAGACCTCAGAACTCGAAAGCCTTGCCATCTTTCGGGACCATTATGCCAATCACAGGAGGGTCAGCCATGGAATTTGAAACTAAGAAACAAAGAAACAATTACTTTTGGTCCGTGAACACGATCATTAACGACGGTCCAGCTGCCCGACCAGAGTGGGCCAAGGTGCCAATCACTTTCACTGAAGAGGATTTCAAACTGAAATCCGCGAATCACAATGATGCCATG
Organism: Cenchrus americanus; assembly: GCA_947561735.1. Lineage (NCBI taxonomy): Eukaryota > Viridiplantae > Streptophyta > Magnoliopsida > Poales > Poaceae > Cenchrus > Cenchrus americanus. The sequence goes on from OX387244.1 coordinate 10,872,698, forward strand.
GTTATCGAGGTGAACATAGCTGGATGGGTTATCGGAAAAATTTTGGTAGACAATGGAAGCTCGGCAGACATCCTATTCTTCAAAACATTCGAGAGAATGAACCTGAGTCAGCATTTGTTGCATCCGCCAGAGTACCCATTGCAAGGTTTCAGAGGAAAACCAATCAAGCCAGTTGGAAAAGTATCACTTCCCGTATCTTTCGGAGATCAGGACAACGCCAGGACAGAGACTCTCACCTTTGGTGAGCCGCGCGGTGTTGCCGTGCGAGACGGCCGTCGCGCGCTCCTGGAAGCTCGTGTACACGAAGCCCAGGTACGGGTTGTTCTCCGTTCCCGGGTCCTGGAATTCGCAGCCAGATAAGACTTCAAATAATGTCACGTCACGGTGGGAAATTGGTCCGGGATGGCGATGGTGACGGGATGCGGCGTACCATGCCGGAGCCAATGAGGTACTGTACGGTCTTCTCGACCATGCGTATGTCAACGTGTCCGGAGAGGTACATGTACTTGTCGAGGATGTCGCTGTGGTGGTTCTCCTCGGCGGTCCAGGCGCGCTTCCAGACGGCCCAGGGGCATGCGCTGGCGCTGGTCTCATCGCGGACGACGTCAAGCGTGTTGATCATTGTCTGGTACATGGGCAGCGCCTCCTCCGTGACCCCGTCGCCCACCAGCACGACGAAGTACTTGTCGGGAGTCCCGCAGCTCGCACGGAGCTCCCAGACCTCGTGCCTTCTCATGCGGCATTGAGTGCGTGACGTGGGCGGCGCACGCCATGGGAGCCGCCGCCGTCGTGGCGGCGAATGCGCGGTCGTGGGTGCCGCGACCGTAACCGGGGCGCAGAGCGGATGGTCATGTCACGGGGGATCGGCTGTGCGGGAGGAGGCAATGGTGACTACGGAGCGTAGGGACTAGGGAGCCGGTTGTTTTCTTGGGCGGGCGGCGAGCCAGCGAACGCCGGCGTGTGCAGGATGCCGGATGCAATGTGACAAGTTGGATCGTGTGGGTGGTGGGCGGGAAACCAGTGGTTTTGCGAAGGTTTTGGGCTAGCGAATTCTTGTGGTTGTCTCTCTCAAATGTCTTTGGGACACACCTGGGTTCATGGGTTTGCCTGCCTGGTTGGCGAGCAGCGATGAGGGTACAGTTGACGACGAGCAGACAAGACACCCAGTGGATCATGATCTCAGCCGTCAGTGCTCAAATTGGTTTCTACTGCTGCCCGCTGGTGGTGGCTGGTCTTCCTATGCCGGGTGGAGAGGGGTTTTGGAAAAGCGGCTTGCTTGATGCGAAGAAGCGAAATGAGGGGAGGAAGGAGGAAGCTAGCGCTCTGTTTATTTGGCTTATCAGCCACCAGCCAGTAGTACTTTTCTCTGAGAATATACCAACCACCAGCAACCAGACAGCAGTACTTTTCTCTCAGAACAAATCAGCACCATCCACGAGCCAAACGAACGGGCTGTAAGGTTTATAAACTCGAGCAAAAACTGTTCAACATTTGAAATTTAAACTTTATCTTCAAACAATTAAACTATGCATCACGACATAAATGCAACAAAATGTATCTATAACTTATAACTTTTACTTGTATATTAGTATATAATACTCCCTCCTTTTCTTTTTATATGTCGTTTATGACAAGTTTTTCAAAATTAAGGAAGAAAGGAATTTACTCTTTTGCCCATTAGAGCCGGCAGGAAAGAAAGGCTGAGGGAGCAAGCCAGCAAAGGGGATAGTAGCAGGCCAGCAGTGGAGGCTAATGCGATCATCAGCTAGTGGAGGCAGGGGTAAAAATGAGAGGCCACTTCCAATGTGAACTAGAATGTCAAATATTTTGAGTCTTTTTGTGTTGAACTGCCAGCGACAATTAAAACGATACGGAGGGAGTAACATTGTTCCGTCACCCCTAGGCTTTTCACAAACTTAAGCATGTAGATCATATTATATATAATGACTATACTTATATAAGGATACATGGACGGATATGCAAATATAATATTAATTTCCATCAATATCCTGTCGTTTAGGAGAAGAGTGGGGACGGAGGCAACAGGTGGGGCGGAGGGGCCGAAGCCCCTTTACCGTCCGGAATCTCCATTTTAAAATTAGAGGGAAGGAGGGAGAAGAAGGAGGAGGGTTGGAGGAAGTCGAAGGGGAACGAGCCCCTCCAACCTGGATGCTCTTACACGCTTCAGCGACAAAAAATCAATCTATGGCTCAAGGAAAGGGGACACTCGGAGGCTGGAGTGCATGCATGCAAAAGAAATACAAAATTGATGACACGAGCCACATGCAACATTTATTGAAACTTAAAAAATCTATAAATGACAAACCAAACATCAAAATTAAATTCTGATTGCACCGTTGAGTTTCTGACAATAAAAGCTTTGAAACAAGATCTCACTTGACTATATTTTGACAAACTTCTTTTATTGATATTTTTTAATTAGGGTTATATATTCTACTATCGCCGGAACAAAACAAATGAAGTGTCCGAACAAATGAGAGCAACTGCCAGAATAAATTTGTATGCCCCCAAACAAAAAAAAATGTAATGTCAGAATAAAGGTCAGACCACGTTATTATTGTAGCGGAACAAGGTATCATTATAGCCGGAACAAGTTTGTATGTCATCTCGAATAAAATCAAATGTAGTGTTAGAACAAATCAGAACAAGGGTCAGAACAAGTTATTATTATAGAGAGAGCAAGTTATTATTGTAGCCCGAACAAGTTATTATTATAACTGGAACAAGTTATTATTATAACCGGAACAAGTTTGCATGTTATCTCGAACGAACAAAATAAAGTATCATAACAAATGAGAACAACTATAACAATAAGATCATATTATATTCGGAACAAACTTATCGTGAAGAACAGATATTTGCAGAAGACAAACAAATATTTAAAACAGAAAAATCATAAAGAATAGGAAAAATGACAAACATGAAAAAAACAAAGGGATGAAAATAAATAAATAAGTAAGTAAGGAGAAAAAGAGAAAATAAAATGAATAGAAAAAATAATCAAGAAAGGGAAAACTAGAGAAGGAGAGAAAAAGAAGAAAAATCATAAAGAAGAACGAAAAACAAAAACATGAAATAAAATAATAAAAGAAAAAATAAAACCAACTAAATTATGGAAGAGGGAAAATAATGAAAAGAAAATAAAAATAGAGAAAGAAACAAATAAATATTCACTCAGGTGGAAAATTCATTGAAAGGAAACAATATTCACCAAGAGAAAAATATAAAAAAACAAAAAAATAAAAAAGTTGAAAATAGAAATAAACAAAGAAACAAGAAATAAAACGAAACAAAGAAAAGAAAAAATAGAAAAAGAAAAGATAAGAAAAGAATAATAGAAAGAAAGAAATAGGAAAAAGAAGACACGGACTCGTCGAAAGAAGAAAAAGAAGAACAGAAAAGAGAAAAGAGATTATTCCTTATTTGACCCTCAAAAACATCTCCATGCCTTTCTTGGCCCTGAAAAACTTTTGCTTCTCTATTTGGCCCTGAACTCAACTTTCCGTTCCCTATCTGGCCTTCTGTTCAGTTTCCCGTCCAGGAGACGTTAAGTGGCATGTAAAATGACCTTTTTGCCCTGTGGGTCCACCATCCTTATCTTCTTCCTCCCAACACCGCACCCGCTGGCAGCTGCGAGCCCGTGACCATCCACTGGCTCCTCCTACTCTATGCGCCATGGACGCCCAGTCCACCGGCCACCACACATGGCTCGCCGAAGGAGCGCTAGGGTGGAAGATGGAGGAAGAAGACAAGGGGGCGCCACCTGTGAGGGAGAAGAGTTGGGCGCGTGCTAGCGCCAGTGAGGGAGAAGTGGAGAGAAGGACGGGGCGCCGCGCCAGCGGTAGCGAGGGAGACGATGGGGGCGTCGCTGCTTGCAAGGGAGAAGAAGAGGGGGCGTCGCGCCGCCAATGGCGAAGCAAAGGAGGGTCGCTGCACACCGCCGACGGTGAGGAAGAGGAGTAGGGTCGTCGTGCCGTCGTTGACGAAGGAGCACCTGCTCCGGCGGGAAGGTGCCGGTGGAGGAAGAGCCGGGGTCTGCGCCTGCCGGCCATGCCTCGACGGTCGCCCGCGCGCCAGGCCTTCTCTGGCGGCCGCCACGCCCCGCCCTCCTCCTATGCGCGCGTCGTGCTCCGCTGCTTTGGTCAGCCCTCGCTGCGTCGCTCGATTCCGCTCGGTTCTAGGCGGGAAGCTCGAGCTCCGCTCGATTCAGAGGTGAGAATGGAGGAGGGCTCCACCTCCTCGTTGTTACACTGCCGCCGCTGAAGGACATCGCCGTTGCTACCCCTCGCGCCGCCGCAACACCAGACCCAGACTGCGGCGGTGGAAGTTGCTGAAGTTTGGGTGAGGTGGGTCCCGCACGCGACAGGGAGAAAGGGGAGGAGGAGAAGAGGAGGATGGTGGGGGGCTATAGGGGCAAAAATGTCATTTCACATGATACTTAACTGACTTTGAATGGAAAGTGTGACAGAAGGCCAAATGAGGAACGGAAAGTTGAATTCAGGGCCAAATAGGTAAGCAAAAGTTTTTCAGAGTTAAGAAAGGCATGGAACAATTTTTGAGGGCCAAATAAGGAATAATCTCAAAAGAAAAAGTGAATGACATACGCCGGGGCTCCCGTGCCTCCGGCAGTCCCGCGTCTGACTCTGCACGCCTCCGTACGGCGCCATGGTCAGTTAATTTGTCGCTGAAGTCCAACATTACCATATGATTAACAATTAACCTCTCAAGCGACACTATATTAGATTGTGTCATATGTCATAGTTGATACAAAGTTATTTTTCTTTTATAATACATTGATGTCTAATGAGCACGTTTCTTCCGGATCTTGTTTCTTTTACTTTCCTATATGCAAGTTGATTTGATTGAGTAGAAAAATATGATTTAAATGTATAATAAATATATTTTGCATATTATCTATGTAGATATATTAATATTAAAGTGCCATCATCTCCAACCGTCATCAATTAGCATATGATTAACAACTAACCCCTCAAGAGACAATATATTAGATGTGCCATATATTATTAGTTGATACAAAGTTATCTCAGTCTACTTATATTAGGCGGGCACATGGGCCGTCAGGATGATATAACAATATGAAAAAGCGAGGTCGGGTTGGTACAGACGTGACGATGAGGCCATGCAGGGAGGCGAGAGATGATGGTGGACGAGGTCGGAGTGTGACTCATACACGACGGTAACAACGAGATGAGTAGATCGGCAATATTTTCTCCCGTTACAACGCACGAACATAGTTGCTGATAAGTATACATGGACGAATATACAAATATAATATTAATATTTCATCAATATCTTGAGTTTAGGTGAAGAGCTGGGACGTAGGCAACGGGTGGGGCGGAGGGGGCTCAACAACAAAACGACAAAGACGAAGGAACTAGCCAGCAGATGGCCTAGTGTCGCCTTCGTCGTCGTTCCTGGAAGTAGAGGCCATGGCACCCAAGAGGTCCCATTTCGCCCTCCTCCTGTTTGCACTCTCCAAAGCGCCTTTAACTCAGACGAAGCCGGCATCCTGAGGAATCACGTGCGTATTGCGGCGGGTGTCCTCCTCTCAGCCTCGACTCTCACTGCTAGAGAACCCACCTTTAGTCCATTTGGCTTTAAAGTCCAACCGGAAATAATGGTGGGAGACAAAAGCCCTCCTCCCCCTTAGTCCCGGGTGTCAGATGGTGAGATCTATACAGCCTACGGGGGTGCTAATCCCAGTGGTTTAGTTGTTCAGCGGGGTGGAATCTAAGTCTAAGAACTCGAAAATCGCACACGAGTACGCGGAACACAGAGAACACGACGAGTTTATACTTGTTCAGGCCTCCGGAGAGTAAAACCCTACGTCCAGTTGTTGGTGTAGATTGCTTGAGGATTGCCTATTGTACAAGGGGTCGCCTCGTCCGCCTTATATTGGCCAGTGGATGAGGTCGGTTCCCAGACTCCTGGTTGATTATGACCAGAAGACCTAAGTCTAGGTTACACATCTTGCCATATTCTGTCGATCTGCTTTGGGCGAAATCCACCGAGGTCTTGTCTTGTACGACAAATCTTGAGGTCGTGCTGAATTAGGTCGTTTGGGGAATTTTCTGGAAGGTCTTCAAGAGGTCGTGTGGGCCGCCAACTAGGCCGGTTGGGCCCACTAACAAGTCGGCGGGTCTTCTAGCAGGCCGGACCCACTTGTGGGGGACGATCGTGAGCCTGGTCGGTGGGGACCCAGAGATACCCATGTCTCACATCAGGTAAACGAACTTAGGGCGTGTTTGGGAGGGCTCCGGCTCCACCAAACCAACTCTGGAGCAGCAACTCCACCAATTTGCAGCTCCACCGTGGAGCTGGACTCTCCCTTTGGAGCTGAGGAGATGTGTTTGGCTGAGACAACAACTCCAGCTTCGAAAAATGAAGATTTGAATAGATTACCCTCTTTTGCCCTCTTTTTTTTCTCACATGCCTATGTATGTGCTGTGCTGTGCGTGTGTGTGGTTGCATGCGTGTGTTGTGTGTGCATGCTACTGTAGACGGGCATACTTGGGACCTTCCTCGGGTCTTTGTATGGACATGGTACTGCAACCCATGCAAATATGTATGGCAGGAACGTCCTATGAACACATACAATATCTTCAAATTACAGGAAGGCCTGACCTATGGAGGGTGATGGAACACATAAATACAAACAATATGCGCAACACGATCCTGTATTTTCCATTTATTGTGCATATACTACAAAACAAACAAGTAAATAACAAGAAATAGATCAAAGATGCATCAGAAATGCCACAAAAAGCATGACAAATAATTTAGAGCACGAGACCAAAATCCAGGCGGCCCATGCTACAGAAGCTGCCGATGGTGATGTTGTAGGTGCACAGATCGGGAGCTACCCTGCTGGGGGAGGCACGGGCCATCCGGTTGAAGAGGGAGACGAAGAGCGCAGCAGAGGTTGAGGAGCCCCTGCCGTCGGCGCGAGAGACGACGGTGAGGATCCGGTTGAAGGAGCGAACCGAGGCGGGCCGGGCGAGAGGGAGCAATTCATCGAACATCCGGGCCCGGCGTCGTCGAGGCCGATGCTTCCCGACCCGAAGCGGTCGGCGATGAGGCGCTCCGGCTCCGGCGCCCGGTCGCGGGCGGATCTCGCGTGGCGGAACGGGCCGCGGGCGGCTCTCGCGTGGCGGGACATGCCCCCGCCCCCGCCCGCGTGAGGAGGCTAGTGGCCGGGGATGAGAGGGAAGAACGGCGGCGGCGCCGCATCCGCCTCCGCCTCCGGATCGGTGTGGGGAGGTGCGGGGTGGCGAGACGAGGACGGGCCTCTGCGCGCTGCGGCGGCCGGTTGCCGTGGGACACGTGAAGAACCCGCAACGCGGTTGGCTTTTGACCGAAAACCAAGAGCGAGGAGGCGGAGGGAGCGGCGGCGGGTCATGCCCGGCGATTCCGACGATGCCGGCCGGCCGGCGGCGGAGGAAGGGGCCGCCGGCGGTCGGCGCCCTGCGTGAAGACGGGGCGTCGCGATGCGTCGCGAGGCGTCGCGACTGGCGGCTTCCGTTCGGGAGAAAAAATTGAACCGGTATGTTGTGTAATCGGTGGCAGTGGTGGGTAATTACCCCCCAACTTCACGAGTTGTTAGGAAAAACGTGTTCGCAGAGTACCCCTTGAGGCACTCCATGAAATTGGTGGAGTTGGGAGCTAGATCCATGGATTTCGTGGATCTGGAGTTTTTGGAGCTAGGGTGTTTGGCACGAAAAAAATGGAGTGGAGCTATTTTTATGGATCTGGAGCTGCGTGGAGCTCTCCCAAACACGCCCTTAGACTAAAGAGGTCCTTTAGTCTGGGGTGGTGTTTCCACCAGAGACCCCAATGGGGTTAACCGCCGCGTGGAGAATCTCCACAATGGAAAGCGAGTCGTTGTCGTGTCCGATCACATCAGTTCTGCACGGGGGGCTTGTACACGTGAGCAGCAGGGAGGGCTCGAAGTAATCGGGTATAAATGGAAAATAGGCATGTTTTACTTGAAAAATTTAGAAATTTGACAGATAATTCGACACCTCGATTATTTATATTTATCACCCGATGACATATAAACCGCTTTGATCTGCAAACTGAACTGAAATCAAACTATTTTAATTTCTTCCGGTCTAAGAGTAACTACAATAGACTCACTAAGTTAGACTAACTACATTTAATTAGTATTCTTCCTCTATATTTCCTCTTGTTCCAACAGACTAGCTAAAATCACTAGATATTACACAACTATGTCCACGTGTCAGCTGCGCGAGGGAGGTGGGAGTAGGTGGGGACCGGGCAAGAGGTGGTGGGGCCACGAAGGATAGGTAGCAGAGGGCGCTAGCCATTTTTTGCTTGCGAAGGCACAAGTTCACCTAGTGACGGAGAGTTGATTTTAGTGAGTCTATTAGATTTCATCAACTTTTTACTAACTATTTCATTTTACATACTAGTCAAATCAGGATTTTAGCTAGTGATTTATAGAGAGACTCCCGGAGTTGCTCTAAAATAGCTGATATTTTGGAGTTGCTCTAACGATGCAGAGCCCATCATGCTGTCAAACATCGTGGCTGCTTCGGAGAGGTGGGACCAGGCAGAGCAACTGAGGAAAATGGTTGCAGTTCGCTTGAGCTTGGCATTCCTAATTTCCTAAATGCCAAGTGTATGCAGGCAGTAGACAGTAGACGCCCTGTTCGCTTGGCTTATCAGCCACCAAATAAAGATTTTCTCTCGGAAACAAATCACCACCAAGAACCAAACAAGATCTTTCTCTCGTAACAAACCAAGACTACCGTCACCATCAGCCAAACGAACAGGCTGAGAGTTGCCATTTTGTGCCAACTACCTTGCTGTAAGTTCGTTTAATAGTTTTGTCGCGGGTAATTCCGTACATCTGATTTCAGTAACTGACCCACGAAGAAAAGGTTTTGATCTGCTGCATTTGACAAAAAAAATTACTAGGATTCTTTTTGCGCCAAAATCGACGTATGCATATGAAATATGAAAGCATGTCCATTTCAACCTTCTTGGCACTGCCCTCTGATGCTATCCCGTTTCTGGTTATTGGATTACTGAGCTTGCACAGAGCGCGATGCAATTTTGTCTGTTCTGTGGCACGATTAATTATATGTTAACGTGGCCAATCCATAGGCTTCAAGATTCCGCCGAATTTGAGAATACCAGAAAAGAACTATTACTGCATTTCAAATACACAAACACATTGTGACAAAGACACTGACAAACAGTGACATGACCTGATCATATCAAACTCAGGAGTCAGCAGCCGAACACAAAGTGCCTAGACAACAACTTCTCTATCAAAGATCCAGCTGAACTTGACCTTCCTGGGCTCATCCTTCTTGGCCCTGTCCTCGGCGCGCTCCGCCGCCCGCCGCATCCTCGGCGCGAGCCCGCAGACGAAGTCCCTGGCCCTGCGTCCCTCGCCGGTGAGCCCGCCCTCCAGCGTCTCCAGCTTCCACCGCTTGACGAGGAACTCGACGATGTCCGCGTAGTCTCTGGCGGTGTACACGCCAAGGCGCTGCGCGACGGCGGCGAAGTGCTCGAACAGGCCCATGTCGCGGCCGTCGTGCATGAGGTGCGCGGGCATTGTGATCCGCTTGCGCATCATGTCGGCGATGGCGAGCATGGCGCCGTCCGGGTCGAGCTGCAGCAGCTGCTCCACGATGCGCCCGTACGCCGTCTCGTGGCGCTTCTCGTCGGCGGCGATGGTGCCGCAGGTGCGCGCCAGGACGTCGTCGCCGTGCGCCTTGGCGAGCCGCGCGGTGTTGCCGTGCGAGACGGCCGTCGCGCGCTCCTGGAAGCTCGTGTACACGAAGCCCAGGTACGGGTTGTTCTCCGTTCCCGGGTCCTGGAATTCGCAGCCAGATAAGACTTCAATAAATGTCACGTCACGGTGGGAAATTGCGAGATCCAGGATGGCGATGGTGACGGGATGCGGCGTACCATGCCGGAGCCGATGAGGTACTGCACTGTCTTCTCGACCATGCGCATGTCGACGCGGCCGGAGAGGTACATGTACTTGCCGAGGATGTCGCCGTGGCGGTTCTCCTCGGCGGTCCAGGTGCGCGTCCAGACGGCCCAGGGGCACGCGCTGGCGCCGGTCTCGTCGCGGACGCCGTCGAGCGTGTTGATCATGGTCTGGTACGTGGGCAGCGCCTCCTCCGTGACCATGTCGCCCACCAGCACGACGAAGTACTCGTCGGGGAGCCCCGCGGCGCGCGCGCGGAGCTCCCGGACCTCGTGCTCGAACATCTCCGAGGACGAGTCCGGCAGGAAGTCCGTCGGCTGCCAGCACTCCTCCACGGGCTTGAGCAGCGGCAGCAGCGACCGCGCCGCCCAGCCCTCAAGGGACCTGAACACCTCCGCCTTCTCCGGCGGCATCGAGTGTGTCACGCGGGCGGCGCGCGCCACGGGCGCCGCCACCGCCGTGGCGGCGGACGCGCGGCATTGCCCGCGGCTGCGCGCGGTGGTGGGCGCCGCGGCCGTCACCGGGGCGCGGGCGCGGACGGACATGCCGTGGGCCTGCATCGTCGAGGGATCGGCTATTCGGCTGTGCGGGGAGGATGCAGCGGTGACTGTGGAGTGTAGGAGCGGGTTGCTTTTCTTGGACGGCGATCGGCGAACGCCGGCGTGTGCGTGTATATAATCCTGGGATGCCGGATGCGACGAGCTGGAGGATCGAAGATCGTGACTGGTATTCGGAAAACCGGTGGGTGCAGTGGTTTCGCGAGGGGTTCCCGCGGGAAGTCGGGGGCTAGCGAATTCTGTGGGTGTCTCAACTCAAGTCTCAACTGCCTGGGTTTGCCTGCTTGGCCGGTGAGCGGCGAGGAGGGGACAGTTGGACGACGAGCAAATGAAGAGGCACCCAGCGGATCATGATCTCGGCCGTCCGTTCAGTGCTCAAATTGGCGACTGGAGCAACTCAAAATTTGGTACTGGAGGCCTGGAGCAAACCGAGAGCAGATTTTGTGACAGCCCCCAAGCATACTCCTGCTGCTGTTGGTCAGGCCGCTGTGATATGGTTGATTTGCTGACGGAAGAACATACGAAGGAGTGAAGGACTACCACTGTCAGTGCGGACCGTTGACTAAGGTGCGGCCAGGGTGGCTGATTAGCGAAGGCGGATTAATGAAAAACACCGTGCTCCGCCCCTGGATTTTACGGCTGGACTCTGGTCCTGGTGGATGCAGGGGCACGTGCGGCAGGTGCGTGCCGCGAGTGCAAAGGTGGCGCTCTGCCAGGCGACACACCATCAGCCTGTTCGGTTGGCTGGTGGCTAATGGTGGTCTTTGGTTTATTCCGGCAGAGAAAATCTTCTTGGTGGTTCTTTGGTGGCTGGTTTGTTGTGAGAGAAAAGTACTGCTGGCTGGTGGCTGATAAGCCAAGCGAACAGGGCGCATGGCGCGCAGGAAACTGTCCAGTGGCTGGAGCCTGTAGCGGTGGAGCCCTTCGCGCCCACTGTCTATACCAGGCCAGTAGGCCACAGTGCCACACCGCTATAGTATTCCAAACGGGCCGCCCGGCACGAGTCCGATTTGGCCCGGCCCTATGCGGCCCAATGGCTTTTTCGTGTCGGGTCGTGTCGGGCGTCGTGCCGAACTGGCGGCCCAGGCACGACCCTATGGACTATTTTTCGGGTCATGTCGGCCCGACGGTCCGAACTGGCCTATCGGGCTGGTGGTGGCCCATCAGGCTCGATCAGCCCGTCTGCTGCCCTGCACGTCGTCAAGCGGCGGCTAGGGTTGCGCCTGGCGCGCCACGCCTGATCCGTGGGGGCAGCGGCCTGGAGAGGAGGGAGGCGGGGCGGTGGCCTGGGGCTCGTCGACGTGCTCCACGCGGCGGTAGGATCAGAAGCCGGGAGGAGAAGGGAGGGGCGGCGACGAGCTCCAGGGCGATGGTGGGATCTAGAGTCGGGAGGAGTGGCGGCGGAGAAATCGGGAGCAGGGGGCGCGACGACGGAGGAATCGGTAGGAGGCGGCGGAGGAATCGGAGTCGGGAGCTCCGTGGGTGCCAACCCTGACACAGCTGCCCGCCCAGGCGCCCACGGCAGGCCGCTCGGGGGTCACCCGCTTCGCCGAGAGGAGAGGAGAAGGGGCGAGGGATCCCAGGGGGCGATGGTGCTGATGGGATCGGGAGAAGGGGCGGCGACTGTGGGAAGCGGGAAGGAGTGGGCATGAATGAGTTAGGGTTTTTTTCTTTTATATGTATTATTATAGGGAGGTTGGGCTGTTGGTAGTCGGGCCGCTTTAGTGCCTATGGCCGGGCTGCCATCGGTCCGCCTCATATCGGGCCATGCTTCGGGCCATCCCGACGTGCCGAGGTAGCGGCCTAGGCACTAAAAGGTCGTCGGGCCGGGCCGGCACTAAGCACTATTGATCGTGCCTAGGGCCGTGTTTGGGCCGTGCTTTTTAGGGTCGTGTCTCATGCCGCTAATCGTGCCCGGCCCATTTGGAATACTATACACACCGCCACAGTCCACCTACGTTGAGCAGGACAACGAGATCGATAACCTTCAAACCAACCAAGAGGTTTTCGTGGGGGTTTTGTGCACTGCAGCGCGTCCGCGAAGTCTTCGACCACACATCATACGAACTCAGCTGGTTTCGCTGCGAAAGCTAGACATTCTCCAGTCCGGTTATATGACCCCGGGCACACATGTGATGAAGCCGCCGAGGTAGGTGTTGGGGGAGTGGCCCAGCCCATGTAAGGGTGAGTGGGCCTTTGTATGAGCTCAGGGGGTTTCTTGTAAATACAACGTCCACCAGGGGCTCGGAAGAAAATAGCGACTAGGGGCTTGGGGGGAAATTGCCATCTACCCCCATCCCTATATATATAGGAGGGTCATTGTAATTGATGGGACAAGCATTAAATGGTGAGAACTCCGAAGTAGTAAGCTATTGTCGTCTTCTCTGGTTTCTGCTTAGTAGTTGCAGTAGTAGTAGAGTTAGCAGTAGTGGTAGAAGGGGTAGTCCTCCGAAGGGGCTCCTTGGTTCTTCGCCCCTTCGGAGGAGAAGAGTACTGTTGTGTCGATGACCCCTTTGGTCTCGATTTACACCAACAGTTTGGCGCCCACCTCGTGGAAGGATTTGTGACCACAAGGTGAGAAAACTTCCGAAGAGAGGTCATGAGAGGCCCGAAGGGGCACAATCCGGAGCGAGAAAGTAGAAGGGTACATGACAGCTAGATCGCGGTCATGGGTCTTGTTGAGATCCTTCGGAGGAAGGAAAGGTTACAAATGATTTTTCTCAACAAGAGGCGACACAATCTTGGAGCAGCTCATCAAATCATCGACGACTCATCCTGGTTATCAACGCTTTCTTATCCTCCGAAGCCTCCTTCGGAAGCTGGAGCAAGGCAGTACACTGTGTATAGCACGAAGCTAAGTCCCCGTATACCCACCTTTATTTTTTGCAAAGTTAGTGATTGCCGAAAGGAAGCAACACGTCCCGTCGTTTTCAATGTGCGACATGCATGCCGACATACAGCTGTTTAAGCATTTTTCTTCTTGATGGTTGGCGAAGGTGCATGTGGATTTCCAACACCGAGCCCAAGGTGGACGTGGATTCTCACCGTCTTCGTCGCCCAAGTTGACCAACAGGCAGCATCAACAGGCTTACAGAGCCCTGTTGGTGGAAATCGGGCCCGAAGGGTGTACGCCGACACAACAGCCCCCTGAGTACTTTCCCTTTCACTTCTCTCGCCCTACTACCCCGAAGCTACTCTATTCACCCTTGACGAGGAAAGGAAATGCGGAATAACTAAACAGAACAGGAAATGCAGTAAGGAAACACTTGGCGAACCGAAGACCGAAGGATTAGCAGAAGCCTTCGACGCTCTCTTCTCATTACAGTGTGTCCGTTTCATTACAAGGGGTTCACTATTTATAGGAGACCCCTGGGCATGGTCATTTGCCTCAATTACACCTTTTACGTTCCTGACAAACAACTTTAAACACTTTACAAGGGTATAACAGTAACTCCTCGTGTCGTACAAGCCTCCAGCGTGTCTTCGTACGGCCGAAACACCTTTACACGCGGCGTCCCTTGTCTCCGCCCCGTACGGTGCCCTCTTTACACGTTCGCAGCGTCCACGTGTCGCAGCGCACCGCACCTTCGGTGCCGAAGCAGCCTGGGATCTCGCCCCGGCCGCGTCGTGCCTCTTGGGACATCACGCCCGTGCCGTTTGTAGCCCCGGCCCGAGGCGTTCCCGACGCGCGGCACTCCTGGCCCCTTCGAAACCTTCGGCGCCGAAGAACGACCGCCCGCGCCTTCGGCGCCGATGGTCGGCACTGCTCAGATGGGCTGCTCCTGCACGGCAAAATTCACATGATTCCAAAAGCATTAGCGTTTCCGTCAAACCGTCATTCCGAAGACTCCTCGGTGTGACCGTAGCTGCGCGTGAGCCGAAACCGTCAGCGTGGTCGGGCGTGGACAAGGCTTCCGAAGGTCATTTCCCCAACAGTAGCCCCTCGTCAGTGAGGGTCGTCCTGTCCTCAAGATGGGCTGAACTTACAACCAACTCTTCTCAGGGTGAAGAATGGGCTTCGGAACTCCCACCGACGGCCCACGCTGACGCGGATCCGAGTAAAAGACGCGCGCTGCCCTTTGAGAATTTTACCGTTGTGAGAAATTGATGTCGGGGTAAAACGGTAAATTTGCTCATCACCGACACGATTATCGGCGCTGATTTACTATAAAAGGGAGGCCGGTCCTTGGGCTGCCCCACACCGCGGCCGCAACCTGCAGCTACGACGCACGAGAGCTCCGAAGGCACTGGCGTAAGATTTCCTCCAGCCCCCTTTGCTTCTGTTTCTACTCCGCGCTTAGATTGCATACATGGCGCCGAAGCGGAGATGCGATGCTGTTGCGAGGGAGATCGCGAAGACCTACACGTTTGGTCGGAGCCAGATCGACAGCACCGACGTCGGCGGACTGGTGAAGAACCGCATGGTCAGGGCCGGCCGAGCGCCTGGCCGGGAAACTATACCGCGACCGCGCGACAACGAGGTCATCATCTTTCGCGACCTGCTGTACGCGGGGCTTCGGTTTCCCTTGCACCCCGCCGTCGTCGACATCCTTCCGTATTTCGACATCTACTTGCATTAGTTGACACCGAACGCCATCCTTCGTCTGTCGGTCTACATGTGGATATGTCGGACCACCAAGATCAAGCCTTCCGCCGAGGGGTTCGCTTCGGCGCATCAGGTGCATCACCAGCGGCGGACGGTCTTCGAAGAAGAGGGGGACCAGTCCGTGGAGAAAGATTGCCAGTTCGGCTGTCTGAACTTTTCATACAAGTCCGACGTGGTGAGCCTCGTGACTGCGTATCGGAACAAGTGGCCCTCGGACCGACAACAACATTGGTTCTACTACATGTTGAGCCCCCCTACTCCCGGAGGGTCTCACCCCCTAGCTACGAAGGAGCTGCCACCCCTTCACGAGTCTTACGTGAAGAACCCCTCGTGCCCCGAAGGCGATGAGTTCGTGATGATGCTTCGGCGGTTCGCGCGCAAGTACAGTACCCGCGACATCGTGGAGGAGTATCGCAGTATCCCAGTGTGCCCACTGGTGGACGGTTGGGCTGTGGCCGATGACGCTTGGGCGGACAATATCAGGGGTATTCCCTGCCCCGATTGGACGAAGGTTTTTGGCTTCACCTCCGACCGTGAGTTATCTTGCGTCCTTCGGTGGATTTCGCCTTCTGTTATGTTTCGGATGCTTGAATTGCTGATCGTTTGAGATTATTTATCCGCAGTGCTGAAGAAGAGGAAGGTGGAGGCTCGCGGAGACTTCATCCTCGGTCCTGTCTCTCCGAAGGAGTACAAAGACACCGTCGCGGAGTTGAACGGATCTCGGACGAACCGAGTATTCGAGTTTTTCAAGATCAACCCCCCTGAACGCGTTGGATTTGCTAAACATCGTGAGGCAACCGAGAAGAAAGCTGCGGCGCTTGCTGCCGCCGAAGCGGACGCTGAGGAGACGGCGACTTCGCCGCGCGCTGCTCCGAAGAAAACCGGCAGGAGGGGCGCCCCTGCTGCGGCCACTGCTATCGCCGAAGGGAAGGCCCGGAAGAAACGCGGCGGGCAGCCGGCGGACTCGCCCCCATCACCCAAGAGGACCCGGGTCGTGGACGTTGAGACTGGCCTCGTTGGGGACGTGATCGCCGCCGTGCCGCTGCGTTCGGCCGCACCTTCGGCGGGAGCTGGGAAGGAGACCACCGGGCCGCTACTTGTCCTCCTGAGCCCGAAGGAAAAAGATAGCGACGATGACAGCGATGTCCGCATCGTGTCCTCCGTTGGTGAAGCCCCCCACAGGCCGAGCCCCGTTGCCCTCGGCGCCGAAGCTCCTCGCGACAAAGATGATTCCAGCTCCACCTCCACCAGCTCGTCCGGCTCGTCCTCTGACGGTACTGAGCAATCCGCCTCCCCTTCGGCCCCGGCTGCCGAAAAAGATGATATCGTCGCCGAAGCCGAGGAAGATGAAGAAGAGGAGCCCGAGAGCAGCAGCTACTGGGTGACACCGGAGGAGCCCCGAGCCGCCGCTATCCGCCTCCAAGTTCCCGCCGAAGCTAAGCTGATTGGCGGAAAGAAGATTCGTTTCCTGGGCTTGACAAGTGGCGGGCACGAGCGCCAATTCCTGGAGGAGGCAGGGGCAAGTTTCGCTATCCCACATGAGGAGGAATTCTTCGGGAAGCTGAGCGCAGCCGAGCTCACTACGGCGTGCGGGGACCTATCTCTAAAGGCCTTCATCGCCTCTTGAGCCTCGCCCGAAAGTTGGACCAAGAGAGCAGAGAGGCGAAGGAGGAGTCGGTCGCCGCAAATACCTCGCTCCAAAACCGTGTGGCGGAACTGGAGGGGCGGCTTGCTGCCGAACAAGAGCGCACCCGGAGGCTGCAGCAAGAGAAAGAGGAGGCAGCGAAATCCTCCGAAGCCGCCCTTAAGACGCTGCGCCATGAAGTGGAGGTCTTGGGCAGCGCCAAAGAGGACTTGCATGCTCAGCTTGTTGACAGGGAGGCCAAGCTGGCCGAAGCGCAGAAGGAGGCGGGCGAGTTGAGCGGCACGCTGGAGCGGTACCAAGCTGACCATATACGGAGCGCAGAAACCCTTCGTACCGACATATTAGAGCTGCTGGGGCAATGCAACCTTGAAGCGCCGCCTATCCCGTTCCCCCAGTGCACCGTCGAAGCGTTTTACGAATGGGTGGATGCCTGCTTTGACCTCGTGGCCATGAACACGAAGATCTTTGGAGAGCTTGGGGCCGCGGTGGGGGTTCGCACACTTGCGTACTCTGTATGCTCGCTGGTTCCCGCGGATCGCCCCTCTTCGGAGAAGACCATCAGCAAGGGCGATCTTCGGAGCCTAACGAAGGACAACTATGAGTGGCCCGCCGATGCTGATATCGATGTTGCGCAGCTCCCCGTGCTCCCGAAGAATCTTGCCAAAAATTTTATGAACACTTTCTTCGCGCAGCGCGGGTATCGCCTTACGTTGGACGAGTCTGCTCGTCTGAGTGCTCAGGTTTGCCGAAGCCACTCTAATTTCCACTTTGAAGCATTGCTTGTAATGCCGCTTCATACCTGTGCTGACATATTGCCCTCGATGTGCTGCAGATTAGGCCTCGGTTGCAGGACCGTGTTTACGATCGCCTCCGGGTTCGATTTGGCGGCACTCCTCCCTTGCCCTGGTTCATGGCGGAGGGCAGCTGGATCGCTATGCCTGGTGTTCCTCTTATCACCGCCGGAGGTCCCGAAGTTGCTGCAAGAGAAGAGGGCGAGGTCACCGGCGCTCTTGGCGACGAGGCTGGCATTGCTGAAGACACGACGGCGCCGACTACCAAAGGAGAGCGCGCGGACGGAGCATCGGTACCTGCCGGTGAAGTCGACCGCGCCGAGGCTGCCGAGGAAACTGTTCCTCCGGCGCCTGCTTCCGCCGGAGCTGCACCCAGAGTTGAGTCTACGCCCGTGCCCGACGAGGCCGCTGCGGTCGTCGGCAACACCGAAGAAGATGCTGGAGCAGACGCTTCGGAGGCAGCGCACGTCACGGAGCTTGAGGCCGCGCCGGTGGCCGCCGGCTCTTCCGGAGCGAGAGTCTGCGGAGCCGCCGGCCGACACGGCTGCCGTGCCCGTTGGGACCCCCGACGCAGCCGCCGCACCAAGTGAAGTCCCCGACACAGCCGCCGCTCCAAGTGAAGCCGCCGTCGGCACCGAAGGAGCTGAGGTCTGAAGCGCACCAGGCTTGACCTTGTAATCAGACGAAATGCCTCCTTCTGGAGTCGTAATTTTTGTAAAAAACACTAATGTAAGGTATCTCTGCGCAGGTTCCTTCGGTGGTACCTGCGCAGGGAGCCGAAGGTGTGAGCAGTTCGGCTTTGCCCTTAAACTCCTTTTTCGTTGCGCCGAATGTATGGACGAAATTTAGCATACGCCACCCTGGCGTGTCGTACTTAGAATTTTTGTTGTATCGCGCGGAACGCTACCGTCTCCACAACGAAGTTGCTAAGCATTTCTTTGCGGACTTTTCGAAGGATCCCGCGCGTCGGGAGGCCATCCTCAGAGAACGAGCCGCCCGTAGGGCGGCTAAGCGAAACTTAGTGGACCCTTTCGTACCCGAAGGGGTCGTTCCAAAAACAGAGCCGGTCGAAGAGGGGGTCCTCGGACCGCCCGAGTATATGTATTTAATTCCTGACACCTCGTCGGAAAGCTTAGCGGCTGTGAAGGTTGAAACGGAATGACCGCCCGCGCACTGACTATGATCCCGTCTTCGGCGCAGGGCGGATGCCTACCGACAGCGACCTCCGGCAGATGGCGTTGGAGATTATAGATATGACATATCTTCGCTTAATCGATGAGATCTGCGAAGACGTTCTTAACGAAGACTGATCGCTCAGTGGGGCTGGCTGATCGTGACGCCGCGTCGCGCCATGAGCTGCCGCGAAGACTTGAAGCGATTGACTTCTGTCGGTGCGGAATATGGTCCCGACACTAACCAGTAGATAGCGCCGAGGTCTATCCCTAAATGGTCGATGCTAAGTAACAAGTGACACAGAGATTTTATCCTGGTTCCGGCCGAGTGGGCCGTACGTCCAGCAGGGGCATGCTCGGGGCACTATATTACTTAGCACCGGGGGTGCTTGTAGTGGGTCAAATACAAGCAAGGCGGGAGAGGAAGTGTAGCTTCCAAGTCCCTGGAAGAGTGGCTGAAGATATTGTGGGAGAATGAGTACGTGGTGTGTGGAGTGTGCTCGTGTCTCTGTTCGTCTGTCTCCCCCTGGCTGGGGGTTCGCTCCCCCTTTTATAGATCAAGGGGGCGGCGGGTTACATGCGCGCCGCGCTACCTAGCTATGCGGAGAAGTGCGACGTGCTACGGTGTAGAGTGGGCGGCCGTCCGGGCGATCCCCGCTGCGATCCGGTCATCATGGCTTGACTTGTACCCGAACAGTGGCGGTTCGAGGGTAGGAGAGCAACGGATGGCGGTGATGTCCTCTGATAGGCTCGGGGGCGGTGCTGACGCTAGCTTGTACGGGGTACAGGGGCGGGCGCGAACGGCGTTCCTTCCCAACGCGCCTCACGGGGCCGGAGTCGTCGCTACGGGGGTCCGCGTGCGCCCCGCACGCGCGGGTACGGCGGCCACGCGCGTTACGGTGGCCGGGATGGCAATCCACCGGCCTAGCGCCTCCACCTAACCCCCGTAGGGTCATGGGAAAGTGAAATCGAGGGTGCGCCCGGCCCCCCTTCGAGGGTCGGGCGCGTTAGCCGTCTTGCGAGGCGCGCGGTGTCACGGGACCGACACCGGCCCGTACGCACGGTCCCTCCCCACGGTGGTGAGGATGGGCTCCTCCCTGGGGAGTTGGTGCGGCGGCACCGGGGCGCGAGCCCCCGGCGCATGATGGCGCCGCCCCCTTGTGTCAGGGCGTTAAATGCCCGTGTACGGGGCCGGCGCACGCGTGAGGGGCACCCTCGAGCGTGGCGGACCCGGCCGAGGGCGGGGCGTACCCTCGAGCGAGGCGGAGCCCGCTCGAGGGAAGTGCGTACCCTCGAGCGGGGTGGTGCCCGCCCGAAGGGAGGCCGCCCCTCGAGCGGGGGCGAAGCCTCGTTCGAGGGGATCCTTTCGCGGGCCGCCTCGATGGGCCGTCGGAGTCCCCCGTGGGCCGTGTCTCGCATGGTTAGGAACCCGCACGGTTAGGCTTGACGTATTTGGGTTTCGTTGCGGGTTTTAAGTGAGGATTTCCCCGTTGTTCAAGGGGACCCCTAGGGCTGTCCCCGACGGTGCCCCCGAGCATCTGTGGGTTTGCCATTGAGGCTCCCGCAGATGATGGAACCTACTGTTAGGACGTTCTTCCCTCCTTGTTTGCGAACGCTTTCCGTGGGGCCGCGTCAGCGGACCCGCGGGTCTAGCCCCGAAGCCCCGCGGGAGTGTGGGTTCTCCGCGGGGGGTTAACCGCGAGAATTTTGGTCAGAGAGGCATGGCACATATGCCAACCGGCATCGGCGGTATTTCAGCCGACTTCGGGGGTGCACGCACCGCTGGCACTGTCTCCGGTGGGTGCAATTTCAAGGAGGTGTAGCCGTGCGCCAAGCCCCCGAGCCTTGGCCCGTTCGAGGCGATCGGGTAGAGCCCGACGACTTGTTTTTTAACGCGCCCTCGCCGTCCCTCCGCGGGACGGAGGGTGAGGTTTCCGCAACCCCCATCGAGCGGGTCGCGGATTGCGGATTCCTCGTCGAGCTGCTAGCGGGTGGTTCAAGTGGACGTCCATGCCCTGTTCGATAAGGGTAGGCTGCGCGGTCCGGAGACACGTCCATGGAAGCACTTGCGTGGGTTTGCTAGGTGGGGCTCGGTCCCGTTCGCTAGGGACCGAGGGCGCGGAAGCTCTCCCTCGGTGGGATCCCCCCCGCTAGCTGCCCTCGCTGGCTCTTGAACACGACATGTGGGGCACCCTCGAGCCGACGGGCTCGAGGAACGGCTCGAATGCGCGTGCCCTCGTCGTCCCTAACTCGCGATCCGTGGCGCCCGTTCGAACCCGTCGAGGGTCAGGCTTCGAACCTCGATCAGTAGGGCCGTGCGGGGTGACGCCTGGGCGGCCCCGTCTTTTCACGTTTGCGGCCATCGAGGGGTCTGGGCGAGCCAGCCCTCGAGGTGCTGGTTGGTAGCACAGCGTATGTGCCCTTCCTTGGAGAATCGATATTGTCTTGAGCCAAGGGCTCGCGCCGCTCGAGGGTTTTACGTGGCGTGGGTACCCGCGGTGCCTGCTCTACATCGAGCAGGTCCCGGGCGACCTTCTCACGTTGATATCCCATCGAGGGTTGACATCGTTTTGAGCCGAGGGCCCGCGCCGCTCGAGGGTCTTACGTGGCATGGGTACCCGCGGTGCCTGCTCTACATCGAGCAGGTCCCGGGCGACCTTCTCACGTCGATATCCCATCGAGGGTTGCCCTGGTCTTGAGCCGAGGGCTCGCCCCGCTCGAGGGTTCTTACGTGGCATGGGTACCCGCGGTGCCTGCTCTACATCGAGCAGGTCCCGGGCGACCTTCTCACGTCGATATCCCATCGAGGGTTGCCCTGGTCCTGAGCCAGGAGTTCGCCCCGCTCGAGGGTTCTCCTTGCTTGGCAAGGGACCCAGTTATTTTAAATGCCTTGCGATCGTGGCCGCGATTTTGCAGCGCGGGCGCGCCTTTTTAGGCGCTGTGGCCGCGCGCGCGCGTAGTGGGCGGCGTGGCAGGCGGATGTGACCGCTTCGCCTTGGTCGCTGCGGGTCTTTGCCGTAATGATGGCCCGCCCGCGGGGACGTGGCCGCCGCAGCTTGTGGTGGGGCCCGCCCGTCGACGCGAAGGAGAGATTCCCCGCAGTTAATGCTAGCGGGGCGTCCGCTCCGGAGAGCTCGCCCCGTCGGCTTATAAATCTGAGGCGTGGAAGAGACGGCGGTTTTTTACCTTGACGCCTCACCATTTTCAGTCCCCCGCCCCTTCGTCTTCGCTTAGCTCTTGCCACCGCGTGGTGTCGCCATTAGAGCCTTTCTTCCGTTCCTCGTTCTCTGTCCTCGCATTCCTTCGTCCTTCCTCATGGCGCCGCCTCAGCTTCCCCTTAGGATCCTGGAGCCGTATGCCTGGGAGAGGTCAACGGTGACGCGGCTGGCCCTTGGCGAGCTGGTCGCCGCCGGCCGGTGGTCGCCGCCGGCCGGTGGCGGCCAACGAAGACGGACGTCCGGCGGAGTGGATCGTGCCGCCGGCTGCGGACCGCGAGCCCAACCCGCCGGAGGTCTACGTGGTGAGCTTCATCCGTTACCACGAGCGGGGCTTCACCACGCCGGCGAGCACCTTCATGCGGGCAATGTGCCACCACTACGGGGTGGAGCTGCACAACTTCGCCCCCAATGCGATCTCGCAGGCGGCCACATTCGTGGGCGTCTGCGAAGGGTACCTGGGGATCCCGGTCAATTGGGAGCTCTGGGTACATCTTTTCTGCGCGGAGCTCATTACGCAGCCCACGACGGAGCCGAGGACCCGCCGCGCGATGCGCGCCGGCGGGATGTCGCTTGCCCTGCGGGGGCAATTCAAGGACGTCTACATCCCCTGCACCATGACGACGAACAACGCCGGCTGGGAGCGGGGATGGTTCTACTTGCGTAACGCCGAGCCCGGCCTCCCCCCTACACCGGCCGGGTGTTCAAGGAAAGGCCTGACTCCTGGGGCTACGGGGTGTCCACGGCCCGGCATCGGAGGGCGGCGAGGGTCGGTCCCCGGCCGCGCCGCAGCCGACGGCGGCGCACGGGGCCGAACGCGATGGGCGTCCTCGCCTTCCTCCATCACCGCGCATCGTGCCGTTGATGGAGAGGCCGCTCCGCATCTTCGAGATGACGAGAGGCGGCCAATCCCGTCGACCCGGCGAGGTCGCGGATGCTCCCGACGCCCCTTGAGCGGCCGTACGCGCTCACCCGGCGCGGAGCGCCGTCGACACCCGGGTGCCGCCGCCCGCGGGTCGGACCCCGTGGGACCTCGAGATGCTCCCCACCGGCCCGCTGGTGAGTGTGGTTCTTGATTTCGTTTTAGTTCTTAGTGTTGCCTTTGCCTCCTGACGCGCTCTCGTTGCTTCCATGTACAGCTGGTGACTTTCACCATCGCCAAGTCCGTTCCGCCCACCCCCGATTCCCGCGCGCTTGGCCGGGCGGCGCGCGCGAGAGCGGCGGGAGCGGGCGGCGCGCAAGAGGGAGCACGCGAGGCGACGTCAAGCGCGCCGCGGCCGGCGGGCCGCGGAGTACCGGCGGCGTGTTGACGGATAAAATACGTATCCCTCTACGATCCGCAAGCGTACGGACCCCACACCTTTTTCACCACGGGATTCCCAAGGTTCTTGTCAATCCGCGGAGCAAGGGGATTACAAGCGTTTGATCAACAACGACGCACTAGCTACTAAACCCTAACTACTATTATACTAGAAAAACAACTAAACTCACTAGAGAGAATGATAGACGATCAAGAGAGAAGACATTCGCCCACGGGTCTACGATACTAGAGCATGCAATCGCTTAAAGACATGAAAAACCAATCTAATCTATCGGGGTTATGACCACGGTTTCGCCCTTTCCCTCCTCTCGTACTCGTCACTACGCGAAGGTATTCATGACTAGACCTTTGATGGCCACGGCGTATTGAATGGATCCAAGGAAGCATTGGAGCTCTACTCCCTCTATGGCACGGTTGCAAGCCTTAAGCATTAAAGTATATTCAACACAAGATGATAGATAGAAAATCCGACAAAGTGCGATTACATCTCACGATCGATTACAACCCATGGACGAATGAGAAGATTACCCCATCAAGGTGCCGATCATGGCACCGTTGATCATGGTTTCCCTTCCGCCGGTGTCTTCCTCCTTCTCCACGAGAGGGTGCTTCCTTCGAGGTGGTTGATCTCCGGCCGGAGATCCTCCTCCTCTCTCTCTAGCTTGTAGATGGCCTTCTCGTGCGAATAAACTCCTCTCTCGTCCGTTGGCGGCGCGTCGGGGGTTTTAGGGTCGAAGATCCTTCTAGGGCAAGGAAAACGGGACCGAACCGGTGCCCGAAGGGGGCCGGGCCGATCCGACCGGGCCGGCCGGCCCGGGCCCAATTTCGGCCCGGTTCGGTCGCCCTTTTTGCTCCGTGGGTCCTCGTGCACTTATCTACTTCGCCCCCTCCACTTGGATGATTTTGACGCCGTTATCCTCGCGATCAAGATGGAGACTCTCTTTGCATGAAGTTTGATCTTTTACGCTTCAATCCCCGGGGGGTGTTCCTCGTAGCACTTCGGTCCTCGCCACCATTGGAAGTAATTTCAGCGAGCTCATGAACACGAACAAGACTCCATGAATGCTCCTTTGAACTTATTGCGAATCCGTCCTTTATGTCCATGATTTCCTACATAAACACAACACTTCCAAATGCATGCACAAAGATGAACTTGTTATATGATTAGTATGCCTAGTGGCGGGTTAGTTCAATAATCAAATCCAAACCAAAGTGTAATGAACATGCTAGGTGCACCAAAATACACCGTCAACATCTCCCCCACACTTAGCTCTTGCTCGTCCTCGAGCAAGTACTCGTAAAAGAACTTCGTCCAAGGCGTGTAATCGTGTACCACTTATCCTTCTTCACAAGTTAGTCAATCCCTTCATCATTAATACATAAACACAAAGTAATGATAATCAAACATAAACATGGGCGTTTAGAACTTTTACCACGTCAAGATTTACCCCACAACTCAAACTCTTCACTCGAAGCCTTCAATTTCAGCCATACTTACTTCTTTGCTTCCATCGGAGGGTTTTTATGATTTTTAAAACAAAAATCCCCGCAACAAGTATTAGACAAAACCTTTCTCCAAGCTCTCTCAAGTCACTCATATGAAGTGTCTATCCTAACCAAATTTTATAAAACTCTCACCTCCCATTAATCTCTCATATATCATGTAAAAGTGGAGCTATAGGTAGGGCTAGCGCAATCAACACAAGTATTGTTAAACTAAGAACTTCCTCTAATGGTTGTTTACCTTTCAAAGTCAATGATCATGAGAATTAACCATATGTAGGGATATCAAGGATAAGAAGATTTAGAATGGTGGACATGTGCAAGGGCAAAAGAAAATTGTGACTTCAAGGCACCAATGATGTCCTCGTTGTCGGATTGCACATGGTTGGAAAAAGAGTAAAAGTTTCGTCTCACAATCAACGTGACATCCTTCCTTACACTTTATTATTTTTTTCTTTTCTTTCACTTGATCCATCCCTCTCATATCTTCATTGCTAACTCATCCTTTTTTTTTTTTTTCCTTCATTCACATATGATGATTTTTTTTTTCTTTTTTTTTCTTTTCCATACACATACTTTTTCTCTTTATTTTTCTCTCTCTTGACGACTTTTCAAAGCTTTCAATTCTCCCTTTTCTCGCATGCATACAATCTGAATTTTTTAAATAAATCATGCTAGAGACGAGACGAAACTTTGAAAATAAGTTGTGTTCAAGGAATACGATGTTCAAAAGAGGTGTATAGGTTTGGGTATGGAATCCGGCGATGTACACGACTTTCGTTGTGAAAGACATGTTACCGAATGAATGACGAGGCTAGCAACAAAAGATAAGCACAAGGACATGATCATTGCTTGAAATTAAAACTCACCAAGAGAGAAGGGTCCTAGCCTAACTCATCGTGCTAATCACACTTATAGTGGAGCGAAAAAAAAACAAACTTGGCTTTGGATAGGAATTTTTTTTATACTCTCAACTTGGAAAAAGAGGTTTTGCTAACCTTTATTACAAGGGTTTTAATATAATTTTCAGAACTGAAAACCTCCAATTTTTAGCATCGAAAATAGCACAACTAGCATATGAAGCTCAAGATCGAAGTGCGGTATGGGTACTTTAAGTAGTAGCGATTCCACTAAGCACCACGGTAAACGATTTTCAAACCATATACTTGTATTCATATATCAAGAATCAAAGATTAAACAAACAAGTAAATAAAGATAAACAATACATAAAACACAAAGATGTATATAAAGACTCTTTTTATTTGGTTTTCTTGACTCAACACTAATTTAAGACTCTTGCAAAAATTTTAAAACAGACTCAAAAACTAAAGACTCATTAAAACGCTAGGACTCTCACACGAAGATTAAACCGAACCTAATCTTGAAGTTCAAAAGCTAAGGCTAGCGAGCTAGCTCTCCCCCACACTTAAAACATACGACGTCCTCGTCGTATCTTACAAAAACCAAAGGGGAAAACTAGATCTAATGGTACTTCGAGCAAGCTTTGCACCACTTGCCTCTCATGTTTCCAACCATGCCGAAAAGTTTGCGCACGTTACGGTTAAGGAACTTGTAGTCATCTTCAACTACGCGCTCCAAGTCCTCCATACGCCGCTTCATCGCTTCCATGGTTTGAAGACACTCGTCGGCCGACGCGTAGAGAGCTGCGATGGATTGACGGCAAAATCGACAACACACCGGATGCAATCCGAAGGGGTCGTCGTCACCATAATCTCCACCGTTGTCACCACCGTCGTCGCCACCTCCATTGTTGTCGCCTTCGCCACCGCCGTTGCCGTCGCCGTTGGGGCCCTCGGGAGTCCTTTCGTAGGGCCGTTCGCCCCAATCGTCATCATCTCTACCGGCGGCCGCCCACGAGCTCGGGCTACGATCGTCGGAGTAGTCGCTATCCCCATATTCCTTAGGCTCCGGCGACACCTCCTTGTAATCCTTACGCTTGATGCCTTGGAGACGTGCCGACCTTCGAACGGGTGTAGGGACCTTCTCTCCTTCGACGGGGTAGCGAGATGCAAGAGCTCCGGTCGGGACACGTCCTCCGCAACGGATACGTGCGGTCCTCTTGACGGGTAGCTTGACCTCGCATCGCATCGCCTCCTCCATCGATGGCTTCTTGGCTTCTACCTTCAACTCTAAACTTTTTGGAGGCTCAATGGCTGCTACAAGGGTGCAACACATTGCTTGAAAGGATTGATTCTCGAGCTCCCAATTCGGCCAAATATATAGTCCTGAGAGAAAAGCCCTGGGAACCTTATTTTCCTTTTTTACACTTCCCTTAAAATTTTCCGACCAAACAAGGAAGTCAAAAAGGAGCAATTCGGGCGAAATTCGGGGACATCGGGCGTCGGGCCCTGCCTGGGCCGATCCTACTGGGCCGGCCGGCCCACCCTGCCTCGGGGGCCGGGCCGGTCCGGTTTTTTTGCACACCGCCCTATTTTTGTCGTCCTCAGCCCATGGGAAAAAGTTGGCCCAGTTAATCTTCGCGAAAAACTCCAGAAAGCTAAAAGAAAAATTATTTACAGAAGTTGGTGCCTTGTTTTTCGTCCTAGGCGGGACGTTCGATTTCTTCCTCCATGGTAAAGACGTCAACATGATGAATGGGCACGATGTCGGGTTCGTAGTAAACCTTAAGCCGCTGTCCATTCACCACAAATTGATCGCCGTTTATATCCATAATGGTTACCGCTCCTTTGGAGAACACCGAATGCACAACATAAGGTCCGTCCCACTTGCTTTGCAATTTCCCCTTTCCGAAGGTTTTAAACCTCGAATTGTAGAGGAGGACCTTATCTCCTTCTTTGAATTCTTTTTTCTTCAATCTTTTATCATACCACCTTTTGATTCTCTCTTTGTATATGCTTGCGTTTTCATAAGCTTTCAACCTCAACTCCTCTAGCTCGCTTATTTGAATTCTCCGTTTCACCACCGCGGCATCGAGATCAAGGTTCATCTCTTTAATCGCCCAATAGGCTTTATGTTCTAACTCAACCGGAAGGTGGCAAGCTTTTCCATAGACGAATTGATAGGGGGTCATACCTATCGGTGTTTTAAACGCCGTTCGATAAGCCCATAAGGCGCCGTCTAATTTCTTTGACCAATCCTTGCCTCCCTTCTCTATGGTTTTGTTAAGTATGCTTTTTAATTGCCTATTTGACGTCTCCGCTTGTCCGTTGGTTTGTGGGTGATAGGCCGTGGAGACCCTATGCTCAATTCCCAACTTGGACAAGCACTTTTTGAAGTTCTTCCCGGTGAAATGAGTTCCTCCATCACTTATCAAGATTCTCGGTGTACCGAAACGGGGAAAAATCACGTTCTTGATCATAGTGATGGACTCCTCCGTAGAAGCTTTACGACATGGTATAGCCTCTACCCACTTGGATACATAATCAACCATAACAAGTATATACTCGAATCCAAATGAGTTTTTAAAAGGCCCCATGAAGTCTATGCCCCATACATCGAATATGTCGACTTGCAAGTTGTATTTCAAAGGCATAGAATTTCTTTGAGAGATGTTTCCGGTTCTTTGGCATTCGGGGCATGACGCAACATATCTTTTAGTATCTTCATGCATCTCCGGCCAATAGAATCCGCTCGACCATACTTTGGCTTCGGTTCGAAAATGGCTATAGTGCCCACCGTACTCCGCCGAGTGACACTTCCTTAGAATCTCAAGCCTCTCTTCTCTTGGCACACATCTTCTCATCACTCCATCATTGCCAAGCTTGAAGAGGTATGGTGCATCCCAAAAATATTTCTTACTTTCGAAATTATCTTCCTTTGAGTGTTTTTGTCTAGATGATCGAGGGGCATCTTTCGAATTGCTCGAATGATGTCGATCATCCAAGTATCTTTATCAAGCACTCTATAGAGGTGGTCATCTCTCATCTTGTCTTCTATGGGCTCTTTATCATCTTGCCCACGATTCATCCTAGACAAATGATCGGCCACAACATTCTCCACCCCCCTTTTTATCACGAATTTCAACATCGAACTCTTGGAGAAGAAGGATCCAACGAATCAAACGAGGTTTAGCTTCCTTCTTAGCCAAGAGATACTTTATAGCTGCGTGATCGGTGTAAACAATGACTTTCGAGTTCACGATGTAGGATCTGAATTTTTCGAAAGCGAATACCACCGCTAGCAATTCTTTTTCCGTAGTAGCGTAATTTAATTGTGCCCCACTAAGAGTTTTGCTAGCGTAGTAAACGGCGTGAACTCGGCCTTCCTTTCGTTGTCCCAAGACCGCGCCTACGGCGTAGTCACTTGCGTCACACATGATCTCGAAAGGTTGGCTCCAATCCGGAGGTTGGATGATGGGAGCACTCACCAACGCATTTTTCAAGGTCCGGAATGCCGCTAGACACTTCTCATCAAAGTTGAAAGCCACATCCTTTTGAAGAAGGTGTGTTAAAGGCTTAGTGATCTTTGAGAAGTCCTTTATAAATCTTCTATAGAATCCGGCATGGCCTAGAAAGCTCCTTAAGGACTTAATATCCGTAGGAGGTGGGAGTTGCTCAACCGTCTCTACCTTAGCCTTGTCCACTTCAATTCCTCTCTCGGATATAACATGTCCGAGCACTATGCCTTGCTTAACCATGAAGTGGCACTTTTCCCAATTTAAAACCAAATCCACCTCCGCACACCTTGTAAGGACCTTTTCTAAGTTTGCTAAGCAATCCATGAACGTCTTCCCGTAAACGGAAAAATCATCCATGAACACTTCAACAATTTCTTCGATGAATTCCGAAAACACGGCCATCATGCAACGTTGAAAAGAGGCCGGAGCGTTGCATAGGCCGAAGGGCATCCTCCTATATGCAAACGTTCCGTAAGGACACGTAAATGTTGTCTTATGTTGATCCTCCGGTGAATGGGAATTTGCATGAACCCCGAGTATCCATCGAGAAAGCAAAAATAAGCGTGGTTTGCTAACCTCTCGAGCATCTCGTCTATGAACGGTAGGGGGAAGTGATCTTTCTTCGTCGCTTTGTTAAGCTTACGGTAATCGATACACATCCGCCACCCGGTCACGGTTCTTTGCGGTATTAATTCATTCTTTTCATTCTTCACCACGGTTAAACCTCCTTTCTTCGGCACACAATGTACTGGGCTCACCCATTCGCTATGTGGAACCGGGTAGATGATTCCGGCATCAAGTAACTTGATAACCTCTTTCTTTACTACCTCTCGCATGGCATGGGTTAGCCTCCTTTGGTGGTCCACTACAGGCTTACATTGGTCTTCCATTGGTATACGATGAGTGCAAAAGGCTGGGCTAATACCTTTGAGATCGTTAATTGAATATCCAATCACCTTCCTATGTTTTTTTAATAAAATCAGCAACGCTTCATTTTCTTCGGGACTCAACTCGTCGCTCACAATGACCGGATAAGTTTTGTCCGGGCCCAAAAATTCATATTTTAATCCCTTGGGCAAAGGTTTAAGGTCTACTTCGGGCACTTGTGGCTCCTCGGGTTTGATTTCTCCTATGTCTTCGAACTTCTCTTCCTCCACGCTACCATCATGCGGCTCTAAGCCTTTTGTTGCTTCCTCTAGTTCTTCATCTTGTTGATTACTAATTTGATTTTCCAACGCTCTTTGCAGCGGGTCTCTAAGGGTTTCAACAAAACAAAGACTATCTATCTCTTCTATTTCTTCATCTTCGGGAGGAAAAGGAGTAAGGTGTTTAGAAGCACGAAGAAAGTTATATGTGTACTTTGTTCCATTAAGGTTCATTGTTACTTTGCCTTCTCCGGCATCTAACACGGCATCAACCAACTTAAGAAAAGGCCTACCTAAGATTATATGATCAGAATTACTATGGTAAGCATCAATAACAAAGAAATCGGTTGGTATGTAGTTTCTAGAGATTTTTACTTTCATGTTGCAAGCAATA
Source organism: Cenchrus americanus (assembly GCA_947561735.1). NCBI lineage: Eukaryota > Viridiplantae > Streptophyta > Magnoliopsida > Poales > Poaceae > Cenchrus > Cenchrus americanus. The sequence goes on from OX387244.1 coordinate 10,903,434, forward strand.
CCTAGAGGTTTGATAGTTCTACCATCTCCCATAATTAATTTCGTTGATGTTGGAGCTAAGTCTAGGTTGTGGTATTGAACTTTATCGTAAATTTTAGAAGATAGAACACTTACTTGGGCTCCGATGTCGCATAAGGCTTTGCATTGAACTCCGTTGATCTCGCAACTCAAGTGCGGCGTCATCTTCTCTTCTTCTTCGGATCCGATCGAATAAATTTCAGCAAGGCGGGCGTATGGTGATGCTTCGGGCTTGATCCCCATGATCCTCTTCACCTCGGCAATATGTTCCGGATCCACCACGTCATCTCCAAAGAGCTTTTCAAAAATCTCACCGGTGGTTTCGAGGTCGTATGAATTTTCAGCTTTCCTCTCCGGTGGGAAATCGACTTCCAATGCTCTTGCCATTCCCTTTTGATTAGGGAACGGTCTTCTCTTGTCGAATACTTCTCCGTAATCAATAGGAACCCAATCCATTGGCTCGAACTCCCTTAGTGGCTTCGCGCTTGACATGCTTCTCTTGTTCGTCTCATTTGGTGCGACGAAGTCGACGTTTGGTGTAGTTCTTGACTTGATGTGTTCTTGTTCAAGCTTTTCCATGATTGGCTCCTCTTTTGTGACTTCCGGGTTGCCTCTTTAGAAAAATCAGCAAGCTTTTTCTTCCTTGAATTAAATTCCGGCTCTTCCGCAAGTCTTGTTTCCCAATCTCTTCGCATGGCAGCCGCTTTACTAACTTTTTGTAGAAGTTGGGCGGCTTCCGTGAGTGTTTTCTCCATGAGATCCCCACCCGCACACATTTCGACGTGTCGCATGCAACTAGGGGTTAGGGAAAAGAAAAATGTATGCAAGAGTACGTCACCGGTGAAGCCGAGTTTTGGTCCTTGTTCGATTAATTCATTAAACCTTTCCCAGGCTTGGTCTATCCCTTCCTCTTCTCCTTGCATAAAATTGATCACTTGCCTCCTTAGATGTTGAACCTTGCTCATTGGAAAGAACTTCTCGCAAAACTTCTTTGTCAACTTGTTCCAATTGCCTTCAACTTCAAAGGACGCAACCGAATACCATGTCTTTGCTTTGCCGCAAGTGAGTAGGGAAAGAGATTCCATTTGAACCATTCATCGGGAACTCCTTCTTGACGCACCGTGTTGCATATTGTCGTGAAATCCCTTATGTGTCTATATGGGTTCTCCTCAACCATCCCTTCAAATGGGTTTTCCGCCACCATCTTCATGATCTTGGATTTAATTTCATACTTGGTCGCTTCGAGCTTCGAATCCGACTCTTGTACCTTTATGTCTTCACATCGAGGGCTAGCGTAATCCCTTAATGATTTCTCCGGTTCTTCCACGGGTTGATTAACGAACTCCATCTAGACAATAAGATAAAAACAAAAACAAAAAAGAAACAAGTGTTTTTCCGATAATAAATGTTAGATATAGCGAATAAAAGATAAGCTAAAATATAAAACTAAGTTAGATGCAAATCAAACGATGTAAACTAACTTGCTCCCCCGCAACGGCGCCAGAAAAAGGGGCTTGTTGACGGATAAAATACGTATCCCTCTACGATCCGCAAGCGTACGGACCCCACACCTTTTTCACCACGGGATTCCCAAGGTTCTTGTCAATCCGCGGAGCAAGGGGATTACAAGCGTTTGATCAACAACGACGCACTAGCTACTAAACCCTAACTACTATTATACTAGAAAAACAACTAAACTCACTAGAGAGAATGATAGACGATCAAGAGAGAAGACATTCGCCCACGGGTCTACGATACTAGAGCATGCAATCGCTTAAAGACATGAAAAACCAATCTAATCTATCGGGGTTATGACCACGGTTTCGCCCTTTCCCTCCTCTCGTACTGTCACTACGCGAAGGTATTCATGACTAGACCTTTGATGGCCACGGCGTATTGAATGGATCCAAGGAAGCATTGGAGCTCTACTCCCTCTATGGCACGGTTGCAAGCCTTAAGCATTAAAGTATATTCAACACAAGATGATAGATAGAAAATCCGACAAAGTGCGATTACATCTCACGATCGATTACAACCCATGGACGAATGAGAAGATTACCCCATCAAGGTGCTGATCATGGCACCGTTGATCATGGTTTCCCTTCCGCCGGTGTCTTCCTCCTTCTCCACGAGAGGGTGCTTCCTTCGAGGTGGTTGATCTCCCGGCCGGAGATCCTCCTCCTCTCTCTCTAGCTTGTAGATGGCCTTCGTGCGAATAAACTCCTCTCTCTCTCGTTGGCGGCGCGTCGGGGGTTTTAGGGTCGAAGATCCTTCTAGGGCAAGGAAAACGGGACCGAACCGGTGCCCGAAGTGGGCCGGGCCGATCCGACCGGGGCCGGCCGGCCCAGTGCCCAATTTCGGCCCGGTTCGGTCGCCCTTTTTGCTCCGTGGGTCCTCGTGCACTTATCTACTTCGCCCCCTCCACTTGGATGATTTTGACGCCGTTATCCTCGCGATCAAGATGGAGACTCTCTTTGCATGAAGTTTGATCTTTTACGCTTCAATCCCCGGGGTGTTCCTCGTAGCACTTCGGTCCTCGCCACCATTGGAAGTAATTTCGGCGAGCTCATGAACACGAACAAGACTCCATGAATGCTCCTTTGAACTTATTGCGAATCCGTCCTTTATGTCCATGATTTCCTACATAAACACAACACTTCCAAATGCATGCACAAAGATGAACTTGTTATATGATTAGTATGCCTAGTGGCGGGTTAGTTCAATAATCAAATCCAAACCAAAGTGTAATGAACATGCTAGGTGCACCAAAATACACCGTCAACACCACGGCGCGAGGAGGCCGGGGCTCTCCTCCCCGGGGGAGCCGAGGGAGTTCTCGTCCTCGGAGGAGGACGAAGAGGAAGAGGTTGAGGGGGAGGGCCCCTCGGGCGCGGAGCGCAATGACACCGGTGCCGCTGCGCCTCCTTCGCACGGAGCCCCCCCGCGCCGGCGGGCGAGGGCGGCATCGCCCGGGGGCGGGCGCAACGGCGCCCGCCGCCGGCCATCGACATCGAGGGCGGCGCGCGCGCGCGAGGCGGCGCCGCGCCGGCGGGCGCGGGCTCGTCGGGGACGCGCACGGCGAGCGCGCCGCGCGCGCGCATCGAGTGTGCCCGCGCGCGAGGGGGAAGCGCGTCCACGCGCGCGGCGACGTCGTCGGGGGAGTGCGCGCGGCGGCGCACCCGCACGCGGGGCGAGCGTACCCGCGTGCGCGCCGCGCGGCGGTCGTCGGGAGGGCGCGTCATCGGGCGCGGACCGCGCGCGGGGCGGGCGCGCCCACGCGCGTGGCGGCGCCGTCGGGAGACGCGGCGGCGGGCGCGCCGGCCTCATCCGCTGAGGCTTCGAGGAAGAGGAAACGGGCCTTTTCCTCCTCTAGGTAAGGGGCTCGATGCTTTGCTCGGCTTAACTAGTTGAAGATTAGGTGTTCTAACCTTCCGTTCGTGCCTGCGCAGGGTGGTGCCAACCGTGCCTCCTCTCGCACCTGCCAAGGTGCTGAGGACGGACGCGTCCATCCCCACCCGGCGGCGCTCGTCGAGGGCGCCGCGGGCGGGGACAAACACGGCGGCGGCGGGCGAGAGCTCGCAGGGTGCGGGCGGAGGCTCCGAGGCCTCGGCCAATAGGTCAACCCGCCGCGGCGGAGCGGCGGCGCCGGATGGAGGCGCGGCCCGCCGGGGGCGGTGCCGTGGAGGAGACGGAGTGGGATCAACCCGCGGCGCCCCGTGGCCGCAGGCGCGGCCGAGAGGTGGTGGCCGCGGCGCCGTGTCGTCGCGCGCCGCCGCCGCCGGGAGGCGCAAGTGGGGGCGCCGGTGGAGGCGGCACAAGCGGCGGCGCCCGCCGGCGGTCCGCGGCGGAGGTGGTGGAGGTCTCGGACGACTCTCCCACCTCCCGGGTGGGATCGCGGGGCCGGGGGCCCACGAACTCCCCCGAGCCCCGGAGGGGGGGCCCCTCGTGAGGCGGCACGAGGGTCACCCTCGGTGGTGGGGGGTCGAGGACACGGCGCCGAGGCCTCGTCCTCCCACGCCGGCCGCCCTGCCCAGGTGGAGGGGGCCATCGATGATCCCCCGGCGTTTGCTGACGCACAGGGGGAGCAGGAGCTCTGGGGCGAGCTCCGGAGCCACGGCGCTACGCTCAACCGCGCGCTGAACGAGGCATTGCAAGTCCACGGCGGCCCCGCGTGGCGCGTCTTTCAGGTATGGTGTCGTCGCTTGCCTTTCTCTTCTTCTCGTCTTCGTGTGTTGCTTTCGTGTCATAGTGCTTACGGATCTCGGTGTGTGGATGCCAGGAGCTCGAGCGCCGCGCCCACGACAAGTACGATGCGTTCGACCGGGTGAACGCCGAGGTCCACCAGCTCCGGGAGCAGTGCAGCGCTTTCGACGCGCTTGCTGACGCCCTCAGGACGCCCGGACGCCTGGCCGGCGCACGGCGGGCCCCGGGCCGGCCCGACGAGCTCCCCGAGAGCTCGAGGCAGGACACGGCGCGCCGTTCGAGCCTCGAGCGGGTCCGCGCAGCCCTCATCGATCGTGATGTGGCGCTGTGGAATGCACGCTCGGACTTGGAGAAGACGCGGACGCTGGCCGCCAACTGGGAGGCGGAGGTGGCCACCGCTCGCGCCGAAACCCGGGAGCTCCGCTCGTCGCTTGAGGGGGCGCAGCGCAACCGTGCCGCCGAGGAGCGGGCGCGCGGGCCGGGAGCGACGCGCCAAGGAGGCCGACGACCCGAAGGCCGCCCTCGACGCCAAGGCCGCGGCCCTCGTCGTCGCCGAGGAGCGGCTCCCGCAAGAGAGCACCGCCCGCCAAGGGGCTGAGGAGCGGCTTCAGCAGGGGCAGGCCGCCCTCGTCGACGCCCGTGCAGCGCTGGAGCAGGAGCGCGCCGCCCACGAGGTGACGCAGAAGTCGCTGGAGGAGCGGAACACCGCGTTCTCCAAGGTCGAGGACGAGGCGCTCATGCTCAGCATCAGCAACGCCAACCAGGAGCTGGCCCTCCGCGAGCAAGGCGAAACCGTCCGGCGCCTCGAGCTGTCGGTCGAGGCCGTGCGCCGGGACTTCGAGATGGAGAGGAAGCAAGTCGAAGGTGAGCCACTGTTTGACTCTTGCTCGTTGGTTTTTCGTTTGGGAACTCGCATTCCCTTTTTTTGATTTCTTTCTTGCCTTGGCGTTTCCGGGCTTGCGCACCGCTCCGGGGCATGCGGGCCGAGCGGGCCGAGGCGCTGCGGAGCTTCCTACAATTCCTCCGAGCAGAGTGCCGCGGAGCCGCGTGATGCGGCCCTCGAGACCCGCCGCTCCGTCGAGGAGGGCGAGGCTCAGGCCGGCAGCTCCCTGGCCAGCCGTCTGCGTGCCCTTGGTGGCCATGTCACCGAGCGGATGCGCCGGCGCCCGCAACCGGGTGTCCAGAAGGCCCTCGGAGTGGTGCGGTCCCACTACGAGGTTAACTTCGAGGCGCTGGCGGAGGGCTACATCGTTCCCGAGGGCGTCGAGGACGAGGTGGCCATGGAGCGTGTGGATGCGCTCGCTGCCGACGCCGCCGGGTTGCTCGCCGAGGCCTTCGAGGAGTTCCTCTTCCCGGACGCCGCTGATGCTGCTGCTCCTCCCGCCTGAAAGCAGTTGGGCGCTAGGCCCGTTTTTTGATGTGTATCAGTATCCTGGCCTCGTGGCCTTTTGTAAATGAACAAGTCGTTTGATGAACATGAACATTTGCTGTAAATGAAGTCGTTTGCTTGTCACGCTTTTTGTTTCTCCTTCTTCCTGAGTAGATTCTAGTTAGGGGAGTTCGATTTTCGCAGGGGGCCCGCTGGGTTGGGGGCGAGAGAGAAGGGCCATATCCACGCGGCGTAGGCTATCTCTGGCTCGCACGCTCCTTCCGCTGTGCCGCCTGCGCCCTGTTCGAATCGTGGCTCGAGGTTGAAGTAGGAAACAAACCTAGCGCATGTTGTTTTGTTTTTTGCACGAAAAAATGGGACCATTTTGGGGGGGGGATGCCCCCCGCAGTAGCCCCCGAGGGTAACTTGGGTTTCAGGGGAAAGCCGAGTTATCCTTTTCATTAGACTTGAAGTATTTACATAGTCGTTGCCAACTGGGGCGTTGGCGATGTGATTTTTACAACAAAGATACTTGGAAAATCCTAGCTAAGGGTAGAAGCGACGTAGCTGTTAGATGTTCCAAGCGTTGGTGAGCTCTTCTCCGTCCTCGTTGGCCAACTTTTATGTGCCCGGTTTGAGTACTTTCACCACGACGTAGGGTCCCTCCCATGGGGGCGATAGCTTGTGGCGCTCTCGGTTATCTTGGCGCAGCCTTAGGACCAGATCCCCCTCGCTGAAATCCCGTCGACGTATCTTGCGTGCTTGGTATCGTCTTAGGGACTGTTGATACCTCGCGGAATGCATTAAGGCTACGAGGCGTGCCTCATCCAGCTGGTCCAGCGAGTCCTCGCGGGCTCGCTGGTTAGCATCCTCGTCGTAGCCTCGAACCTTGGGCGACCCGTATTCTAAATCCGTGGGGAGGACGGCCTCCGCGCCGTGGACTAGAAAAAATGGGGTGAACCCGGTGGCTCTGCTTGGGGTGGTCCTTAGGCTCCACACGACCGCTGGTAGTTTTTGGAGCCATTTTCGCCCAGATTTGTTGAGCTGGTCGAAAATTCTGGCTTTTAGGCCTTGTAGGATCATGCCGTTGGCACGCTCCACTTGGCCGTTGGTCTGTGGGTGCGCCACAGCTGCCCAATCCACGCGAATGTGGAACTTGTCACAGAACTCCAAGAACTTCCGGCCCGTGAACTGGGACCCATTGTCTGTGATGATGGAATTTGGCACTCCAAAGCGGTAGACGATATCGGTGAAGAATGTCACCGCCTGCTCAGCCCTTAGGTTCGTGATGGGGCGCACCTCCACCCACTTGGAGAACTTGTCGATCGCGACTAGCAAGTGGGTGAAGCCCCCGGGCGCCTTCCGCAGGGGCCCGACGATGTCCAGCCCCCACACGGCGAACGGCCATGTGACGGGGATGGTCTGTAGGGCGTGGGCGGGCAAGTTGGACTTGCGGGCGTAGAACTGGCACCCTTCGCAGGTGCGTACGATTTCGCTGGCGTCCGCGACCGCGGTAGGCCAGTAAAAGCCTTGGCGGAATGCGTTGCCGACGAGGGTGCGGGGTGCGGCGTGGTGGCCACAGATCCCCACATGGATGTCCCGTAGGAGCTCGCGCCCCTCGGGAATGGGCACGCACCGCTGTAGGATGCCGGAGGCGGCGCGCTTGTACAGCTCGCCGTCGACGAGGGCAAAAGACTTAGCCATCCTAGTGATGCGCCTAGCCGCGGCCCGGTCCGCGGGGAGTTCTCCTCGAGCGATCCAGGCGATGTATTTCTCCCGCCAGTCCGCCTGGATGGGGGCCGGCTCGATGTCCATCGCATCGGCTTCGTGAGAGCCGTACCCCTCGAGAAGGGCGAGCACGTACGCCTCGTTCGAGGGGTCCTCGTCCATGGGCTCCGCACCCGCTGGGTTCGAGGGAGCCCCCGAGGGTTCGTTGTGGTTCGAGGGGTAGGGCTCGAAGACGACCGAGGGTTGAGCGACGTCACGCGCGAAAACGTTCAGGGGGACGGTGATCCGCCCGGACGCGATCTTGGCGAGCTCGTCCGCCTCTTCGTTGTACCTTCGGGGCACATGATTGAGCTCGATGCCGTAGAACTTGTCCTCGAGGGCTCGCACGGCCTTGCAGTAGGCCTCCATCTTGTCGTCATGGCAGCTCGCGTTCTTCATGACTTGATCGATCACGAGCTGCGAGTCCCCTCGCACGTCGAGGCGCTTGACGCCCAACTCAATGGCGATTTTGAGGCCGCAGAGAAGGGCCTCGTACTCAGCCATATTGTTGGACGCGGGGAAGTGGAGGTGTACTGCGTAGCGCATGTGCTCCCCGAGGGGTGACACGAAGAGCGAGGCCCGCGCCCGCTCCCGTTTTCATCACTGAGCCGTCGAAGAACGCAGTCCGGCACTCTGCCCGGATTTGTGGGGGCGGCGGCCTGCGTGTCCGTCCACTCGGCCGACGAAATCCGCCAGGATTTGCGACTTGATAGCCTTGCGTGGGGCGTAGGCGAGCGTTTCGCCCATCAGCTCCACGGACCACTTGGCGATCCTTCCCGCGGCGTCGGGGTTGCGGATGATTTCTCCTAGCGGAAAGGAAGAGACCACCGTGACGGGGTGGGCCTCGAAGTAGTGGCGGAGCTTGCGCCGTGCAAGGACTACCGCGTACAGCAACTTCTGGACCTGTGGGTAGCGCGTCTTCGTGTCCGAGAGGACCTCGCTGATGTAGTAGACTGGCCGCTGCACAGGCAAGGCATGCCCTTCCTCCGTGCGCTCCACAACGATCACGGCGCTTACCACCTGGGTGGTCGCGGCCACGTAGAGCTGCAGGGGCTCGCCGTCCTGCGGCGGCGTGAGAATCGGGGCGTGCGTCAGAGACGCCTTTAGCTTGTCGAGCGCATCCTGGGCCTCGGTGGTCCAGGAGAAGCGCTCGTGCTTCTTGAGTAGGCGGTAGAGGGGCAGGCCCTTCTCGCCGAGCCGCGAGATGAAGCGGCTCAAGGCGGCAAGGCACCCCAACACCTTCTGCACCCCTTTGAGGTCCCGGATCGGACCCATTCGTTCGAGGGCCGCGACCTTTTCAGGGTTGGCCTCGATTCCCCGCTGGGAGACGATGTATCCCAGGAGCATGCCTCGCGGCACTCCAAAGACACACTTTTCGGGGGTTTAATTTGACCCCATTGGCCCGTAGGCAATTGAACGCGACGCCAAGGTCGCCAACCAGGTCGTCCGCCTTCCTGGTCTTCACGACGATGTCGTCCACGTATGCTTCGACCGTCCGCCCGATGTGATCCCCAAAAACGTGCTGCATGCAGCGCTGGTATGTTGCGCCCGCGTTTCTGAGGCCAAATGGCATCGTGACGTAGCAGAACGTCCCGAACGGTGTAATGAACGAAGTCGCGAGCTGGTCGGACTCCTTCATTTTTATTTGGTGTTACCCGGAATAGGCATCAAGAAAACAGAGCAATTCGCACCCGGCTGTTGAATCAACGATTTGATCTATGCGTGGCAGAGGAAATGGAACTTTGGGACATGCTTTATTAAGACTAGTGTAGTCTACACACATCCGCCACTTCCCATTTTTCTTCTTTACAAGCACGGGATTAGCTAGCCACGTAGGGTGGAATACTTCCTTGATGAATCCGGCCTCGAGAAGCTTCCGCAGCTCCGCTCCGATTGCCCGTCGCCGCTCCTCGTCGAAGCGGCGCGGCCCGCCGCGCACGGCGCGGGCGTTTGGCAGGATGTCAAGGGAGTGCTCGGCGACTTCCCTCGGGATGCCTGGCATGTCCGAGGGGCTCCACGCGAAGATGTCGGCGTTGGCGTGGAGGAAGTCGACGAGCACTGCTTCCTATTTGGGGTCGAGGGTGGAGCTGACCCTCAACGCCTTGCCCTCGGGGGCTGAAGGGTCGAGGGGGACCCCTTTGGTCTGCTCCGCTGCCTCGAAGGCGCCGACGTGCTTGGCGGCGGAGTTGAGGTCCTCGTTGACCATCTTCTCTAGCGTGTTTACCAGCGCTTCATCCAGCGCCAGTGCCTCTGCATGTTCCACGCACTCGACATCGCAGTCGAATGCGTGCTCGATGGACGACCCGACGGTGATGACGCCGTTTGGGCCGGGCATCTTCATCTTCAGGTAGGTGTAGTTGGGGACCGCCATAAATTTGGCGTAACAGGGTCGCCCAAGGATAGCATGGTAGGCCCCTTTGAACCCCACCACCTCGAAGGTGAGGGTCTCCTTGCGGAAGTTCTTAGGGGTACCAAACCAGACCGGCAGGTCGATCTGCCCGAGGGGTTGAACCTGCTTGCCGGGCGCGATGCCGTGGAACGGCTTTGTGCTGGGCCGAAGCTGGTCCAACCCAATCCCCATCAGGTGCAATGTATGCGCGAAGGGGATGTTGAGGCTACTGCCTCCGTCCATAAGGACCTTCGAAAACCGGGCGTTCCCAATGATGGGATCGACCACCAGCGGGTACTGGCCCGGGTTGGGGATGTGATTTGGGTGGTCTTCCCGGCTAAAGGTGATGACGTCCTCCGACCAACTGAGAAAGGCCGGAGGCGCCCTCTCCGCGGCGAGGACTTCGTGCCGCTCCTTCTTGCGCTGCCGGGTCGACATGTCGACGGTAGGTCCCCCAAAGATGAGGAACACATTTTCGACGGCGGGGAAGCCGCCGGCGTCGCCATCGCCTCCGTCTTTCTTGGCCTCTGCCTCCTTCGTGGCGGCACGGCTATAGAACTTCTTGAGCTTATCGCACTGCTCAAGAGTGTGGTTCACGGGAGTCTTGTGGTAGGGACATGGCTTCTTCAGCCTGTCGTCGAACACTCCCGGGCCTCGAGGGGCCTGTCGAGGGCCCCGTCGAGCCGGGTCAATAGCGAGGGCCTCAGCGTTGCCGCCGTTGCGCCCCTGCTCGCGCGCCTCGCGGCGCGGCTTCTTCCCCTTGTTGCCCCGCTTGTCGTTGCGGCGCGGCTCCTTGGACCCGCTGCCCTCCGCGGGCATGTCCTCGGAGCGCTTGCCCTTCTTGCCGTCGAAGATCGCCCCCACGGCCTCCTCCCCGGAGGCGAAGCTGGTGGCGATGTCGAACAACTCGTTGGAGTCCGCAGGCGGGCTGCGTCCCAGCTCCCGCACGAGGTCCCGGCACGTGGTGCCCTCGAGGAAGGCGTGCACGATCTCGGACTGTGCCACGCTGGGGAGCTCCGTGCAGCGCTTGGAGAAGCGCCGTATGAAGTCCCGCAGCGACTCGCCGGGCTTCTGCGTGCAGGAGCGCAGGTCCCAAGAGTTCCCGGGGCGCACGTACGTGCCCTGGAAGTTGCCCACGAACGTGTGGACTAGGTCGTCCCAGTTATGGATCTGGCTGGCGGGCAAGTGCTCGAGCCATGTTCGAGCCGCGTCGCCAAGGTGCAAGGTCAAGTTGCGGATGATGACCTCGTCGCTAGTGGCCCCGCCCAGCTGGCAAGCCAAGCGGTAGTTGTTGAGCCACACGCGGGGGTCCGTCTCCCCGTTGTACTTGACGATCGTCGAGGGTTGGCGGAAGCGTTGGGGGAACGCTGCCGCTCGGATCTCCCGGCTGAACACACGGGTGCCCGGGGGCTCTGGCGTCTGGGAGCGGTCCTCGTCGCTGTCGTAGCGTCCGCCCCGTCGAGGGTGGTAACCCCTTGCTGCTCGGGCGTCCGCCTTGCTGGTGCGCCGGACGTTGATGACGTTGCGGGTGTCGCCATCTAGTGCCCTGCGCGCGTCGAGGAGTCGCTCCTTGGCCGGCGTGCGTCCTTGCTCGGTGGGTCGTCCCGCGTGCACCGAGGGTTCGCCTCCCGGTACAGCTTCATCACCCCGCGCATCCCCCTGTTGGCGGATGCGTGAGGCTGAGCTCTCGGCCTGTTGGACGGCCGCCTGCTCGATCAGAGTCTGCACCTCGCGGTGCATGTCTCGAGCCTCGGGGGTCGAGGGTGCTGGCATAGCCCGCAGCAGCTTCGCGGCGGCGACGAGCTTCTGGCTCGCCCGTGGGGGCACGTCCACGTTTTCGACGTTGGGGGCGGTGTTGATGCGGTCGCGGACCTGTCGGCCCGGCCTCCCGTGCGCGTTCGCCGCGCGCGGAGGCCTCCCCCCGCCATTGAGGCGCGGAGCAACCGCACCGTTCGGTACTCTTCCCGCCGCCTTGGCCTCGAGCTCGCGGGCTTGGGCCACCGTGCGTCGACGTCGGCCCCGGGCGAGAGCGCTTGGCCCCGCGGCCGGCGCGCGGCGATCCCCCCGGGGCGGCGTGACTTCCCCGTCTCCGGCGCCCACCGCGCCGGCGGCGTTGGCCGGGTCGTTGGTGATGACGGCGCAACACTCCCGCGTGGGGTCGTAGCTCCCCGCGTCGGGAGTCGTCGGAGCAGCCGAACCAGTAGTCCACGGCGTCGAGGAAACGCCGGAACGCGACTGGGTCCGGCACGCCGGAGAAGTCCCACTCCGCGTATCCGTGGTGGTTGGCGGGTGGCATCGTATCGACGGAGCCCAGGGATGATTCGTCTGCTGCTGAGGCGCCGGGGTCCCTGGCGACGAAGACGTGGCGGCCAGGCGGAACCCTGCGCATCGTTGTGTTGACGTTGGCGTTGTAGGCCGTCGTAGCGCCACGCAGCCCGATGGGGATGCGCGGTCCGGAGACCGCGCGCGGTCCCGCCGGGGCGGTGGCGGGCGTCGTCTTGACGGTGGGCGCGCCACTTTGAGTGGCGGCGCGCTCGGCCCGCCGCCGCTCGGACCGCGCCCGGCGCGAGCGCCGCCCGCAGCGACGACGACGTCGTGGCGTCGACGGACCCGCGGCATCCGTGCCCGCGGGCGCCCGCGCCGGAGTCGTGCGTGCGGCGGGGGTCTGAGTAGACCTGGCCTGACGCCGCGAGCGGAGTTCCTCACGGTTAGTGAGGCGCATGAGATAGCCGTTCCCCGTGGCCTGAAAGTTCAGTTCCCCGAAGCGGATCTCGAACCCGGCCGGGAGGGGGTCCGAGCTACCCATGCGATAGCGTGTAGCACGCGTACTCGGTGCGGATCACCATGGAGGGAGTTGGCGAAATGACCTTAGGCGCTCGCTTGCCCCACGGTGGGCGCCAACCGGCGGTGCGGAATATGGTCCCGACACTAACCGCTAGATAGCGCCGAGGTCTATCCCTCAATGGTCGATGCTAAGTAACAAGTGACACAGAGATTTTATCCTGGTTCCGGCCGAGGGGGCCGTACGTCCAGCAGGGGCGTGCTCGGGGCACTATATTACTTAGCACCGGGGGTGCTTGTAGTGGGGCAAATACAAGCAAGGCGGGAGAGGAAGTGTAGCTTCCAAGTCCCTGGAAGAGTGGCTGAAGATATTGTGGGAGAATGAGTACGTGGTGTGTGGAGTGTGCTCGTGTCTCTGTTCGTCTGTCTCCCCCTGGCTGGGGGTTCGCCCCCCCTTTTATAGATCAAGGGGGCGACGGGTTACATGCGCGCCGCGCTACCTAGCTATGCGGAGAAGTGCGACGTGCTACGGTGTAGAGTGGGCGGCCGTCCGGGCGATCCCCGCTGCGATCCGGTCATCATGGCCTGACTTGTACCCGAACAGTGGCGGTTCGAGGGTAGGAGAGCAACGGATGGCGGTGATGTCCTCTGATAGGCTCGGGGGCGGTGCTGACGCTAGCTTGTACGTGGTACAGGGGCAGGCAGAACGGCGTTCCTTCCCAACGCACCTCACGGGGCCGGAGTCGTCGCTACAGGGTCCGGCGTGCGCCTGCACGCGCGGGTACGGCGGCCACGCCGTTACAGTGGCGGGATGGCAATCCACCGGCCTAGCGCCTCCACCCTAACCCCCCGTAGGGTCACGGGAAAGTGAAATCGAGGGTGCGCCGGCCCCCCCTTCGAGGGTCGGGCGCGTTAGCCGTCTTCGCAAGAGGCGCGCGGTGTCATGGGACGGACACCGGCCGTACGCACGTCCCTCCCCACGGTGGTGGGGATGGGCTCCTCCCCGGGGAGTTGGTGCGGCGGCACGGGGCGCGAGCCCCGGCGCATGATGGCGCCGCCCCCTTGTGTCGTGGCGTTAAATGCCCGTGTACGGGGCCGGCGCACGCGTGAGGGGCACCCTCGAGCGTGGCGGACCCGGGCCGAGGGCGGGGCGTACCCTCGAGCGAGGCGGAGCCCGCTCGAGGGAAGTGCGTACCCTCGAGCGGGGTGGTGCCCGCCCGAAGGGAGTGCTGCCCCTCGAGCGGGGCGAAGCCTGTTCGAGGGGATCCTTTCGCGGGCCGCCTCGATGGGCCGTCAGAGTCCCTGTGGGCTGTGTCCTGCATGGTTAGGCACCTGCACGGTTAGGCTTGACGTATTTGGGTTTCGTTGCGGGTTTTAAGTGAGGATTTTCCCGTTGTTCAAGGGGACCCCTAGGGCTGTCCCCGACAACTTCGGAACTCCCCCCCGGAAGTGTTCGCGGCACACTGGAGCGAGGCGGCTCCAACGGATTTGTAAAGTGTATTGTGATTGCATTGTTGTATTATTGTAAAACTGTATTGTTGTACCGAAGTACATTGTATATTCAAAATGTGATAAGAGAGGAAACAAGGGTGTATGTGCCCATCATCTGTGTCCTTCATTTTTGCGCCGTCATCGTGATTTTCCCTAGGGGTGATGCTGCCTCCGGCCGACGACACTATCCTTGCATCTTGCTTGGATGAAGCTGTCCCCTGGACGCGTTGAGACGAATTGCCGCCTCGCTTTCCCTCCGGACACAGCTATACCGAACGCTTTGTCTTTTATGTGTTTTCACAAAGATCAATTCATTCGGATTGGGACCGACGCCACACTCGAGGCGTGCATTTTCTTAGGCCAAATCGTGGCGCTTAGGCCGCATCAAGCGGGCTTCACCTTCGGCTAGGTTAGGACCGACACAACGCTCCAGGCGTGCACTTACTCAGGCCAAATCGGGGTCGTATGCCGCGTCAAGCGGACTTCGTCTTCGATCAAATCAGGACCGACGCGACGCTCCAGGCATACGCTTACTCAGGCCAAATCGGGGCCGTATGCCGCGTCAAGCGGACTTCATCTTCGGTCAAATCAAGACCGACGTGACGCTCCAGGCGTACGCTTACTCAGGCCAAATCAGGGCCTCGTGCCGCGTCAAGCGGACTTCACCTTCGGTCAAATCAGGACCGACGCGACGCTCCAGGCGTACGCTTACTCAGGCCAAATCGGGGCCTCGTGCCGCGTCAAGCGGACTTCATCTTTGGTCAAATCAGGACCGACGCGACGCTCCAGGCGTACGCTTACTCAGGCCAAATCGGGGCCTCGTGCCGCGTCAAGCGGACTTCATCTTCGGTCACGACGATAAGTGACGGGCTTGGCTCGGGCGCACCCAATGCAGTTCGTGCCCACGCCGTCACTTATCCCGCCGAAGGCCACCTCGAAGACTATGCCCCCCTTCGAGGGGGGGTGGCATAGCTTCGACAGCATTGCGCAAGCATGCTCAGAAAGGAAAAAACTTTGGGCACGAAGGCTTTGGGGGAACACTGACTTATATTACACATCAGAAACAGGGTACAAAGGGCCGCCTCATTAAAAACCTCACACTTCGTGGATCCGGAGGGGAACCACGAAGCCTCCCCCGTGAGGAAAAGAGTACGTCCCCCACTACTTAATGTACATATGTTATAGACTCTTGAACATAACTGAAGAGAAAAAGGAACTACTGTAACTCAATCTACACTAGCTGCCCACAGCGACTTCAGACGAAGTATTTCTGAAGCATGTCCACATTCCAAGTGTAAGGCTCCTCTTCGCCGGTCAACCAGCGCAACTTGAATGCTGCTTCGTTTGCTGTCGCGGTTGCTATGAATGGGCCTTCCCACTTCCCGTGCATCTTGCCCTTCAGCTTTCCCTTCGGCACCTTACGCAGCACCAGATCCACTGATCGTATGAGCTTCGGTCTGATCTTCTTGTTTTTCCACCTCCGGGTCTCATCTTGGTAAGCCGACAAGTTTGTGGCCGCTTGCAGTCGCAACTCCTCAATGTTCTGAATCGAAGCTTTAAGGTCTTCGTCGCCAGAGGGGGTGTCCCTCCAAGTGCCCAGACACAGTTCTTCGGGCAACATGGCTTCTTCCCCGTACAACAGCTTGAAAGGCGAGAACTAAGTGGTCCTAGATGTGGTGGTGTTATGGGACCAGATCATCCTCGGTAGCTCTTCGACCCACTTGCTCTTGGGCAGATCGGTGATGTTCCTTTTAATGCCGGTGAAGATGACTCCATTTGCCCGCTCCACCGCCCCATTGGATTGCGGGTATTAGACCGAAGCGAAGCACAGCTTGGTCCCCAAGTACGCACAGAATTCCTTGAAGTCTGTACTATCAAACTGTTTGCCGTTGTCCACGGTGACCTCGTGCGGTACGCCGAAGCGGCATACGATGTTCTGCCAGAAGAACTTCTGAATTGTGGCCGAAGTGATGCTCAACAATGGCTTCGCTTCAACCCATTTGGAGAAGTACTCGACCGCCACAACTGCGTGAGTGTAGTTTTCGGGTGCCGTGGGTAGCGGGCCGACGATGTCAATGCCCCAACGAGCGAAGGGCCACACTGGTGGTAGCAGCTGTATCTCGTTCGATGCGAACTTGCTGTAGGGCGCATGGCGCTGGCACTCTGGACAATGGCGCACTATGTCATGTGCATCTGCGACCGCCGAAGGCCAGTAGAAGCCCTGGCGGAAAGCCTTCTGCACTAAGGCCCTCGTGCCGAGGTGATGTGAGCACATGCAGCTGTGGATCTCGTGGAGCAGTTGCTTGCCCTCGGTGGCCGATATGCACTTTAGCAATGGGGCACACACCCCTCTTCGGTACAAGTTGCCGTCGACGAGGTGGTAGTTTCTTGCCCTGATGGCCGCTCTCTTGCTAGTGACGCCATCTTCGGCTTTGTAGTAACCCTTGACTGCCGCCACTATTGTGGCGCGCCAGTCCTCACTTTGTATGGCGTTCACAAACTTGGGGGGAACTGCTTCGTCGGAGACGGAATTTACAGTTGTTGTTTCGTAGAACACATCCGGGGGCAAGGGTTCAAGCAGAGCAGTTGCCTTTGCAATGGCATCGGCTTCCTTGTTGTAGTTCCTAGGGAAGCTTCGCACTGTGATGCCGATGAAAAATTTTTCCATGCTTCAGACAGCCTGCAGGTACTTCATCATATCAGGTTTTTTTGCCTTGTAAGTTTTCCCAATGTGCCAGGCAACAAGTTCAGAGTCTGTCAGGATGACGAGTCTTCTTGCTCCCACGGCCCTGGCCTTCCGAAGTGCGAGTAGCAAGCCTTCGTACTCTGCCACGTTGTTTGTGCAGTTGTCATAGTTCAGCCGCAGGGCATAACGAAGCTTGATGCCCGAAGGGGACTTTAAGACTGCTGCGGCCGCTGACCCAAGATGGCAGTATGCACCATCGCACTGAACTTCCCATACTGGTTTGAGGACCATGTGTGGTTCGAGGACCGGTGGATGGTCGCTTCCTTGTGTGATGAGTGATTGACAACGTTGTGTGGACTGATTCTTGGCTAAGTATTGCAGGTGCAGGTTGCGGCTTGACTCGTGTTGGTGCAGGTGAAGAACAAGCGCGAAAGGTCGTCGCCGGTGAGGCCTCCAGGTGTGGAGAAGACAAGTAGGCTTCGTTCGAGGGACCCGGTGGCCAGTGGGGTCAAGTGCGGGCCGCATGGTGGCATGAACAACAAGATGAAGTCGTGGACGGTTTCTTCGTAGAGCCTCAAAACCAAGGTCGAGCCGGAACTACGTGGGAGCCAAGTCATGAGTGGAGATTGGCGGAGGCTACATTGAGTTCGCGGGGTTTCCGGTGGTTCACCAGAAAACCACTGGGTTCCTTGGTTGATCCACAAAGCCAAGACCGGAGAACCGAAGACGGAGCTGCAGCAGCGCCAGACCGGTCTGACCGGTGGGTCTGACCGGTCTGACCGGTGTGCGACGACGCAGTCCGGAATCTTCGAAGCGGAGGACACGCGTCGGGATCGCATGGCTTGCGCTGAGGCTACGCAGGGTGCGGTCGCCGGGCATCCGTCCGATGGTGAAGACATCAAGAATTCCAAATCCGCCCTTGAGGGGCTTATATCTCTAGTTAGTAGAGAAGGGCGTTTTAGACATTCGGTTGCCTCCATATAACCCAAGAGGTGAGAGGATGGCAGCCAACTCTTGGAACCCTAGCTCATTAGTTTTCCTATTTTCCACCTATTTTCCTTAGGTTTTCTTTAGGACTAGCAAGAGAGCTTCACGGAGAGATCTTGTTGAGAGAGATGGATAATCGGCCGGCTTGCTAGACCTTGTACGAACCTTTGTTTCATGTATAGATGATTCGGCGTGGTTCCTCAAGGTTTAAATGTATTTTCCCCAGTTGTTCTTGGTGGTGATTTTCGGAGCCCTCTCTTGGTGATTTCTTTGGGTTGTTTTCGGGACCTTTCTCTTGGGGATTTGATGGGGGAAATTTGTGGGAACCCTTCGTGGTTCTTTAGGCTGTGATTCCCCTCCCAAATCCGTGAGTAAAGGTGCTCGATTTAGGGGTTTCTTGAGTTCTTGGGTTGGAAGTGCTCTTGGCGGGATTTCTTCGATTCCTCCTTTTTGGACAAGTTTTGGTGGAATTAAACTTGGCTATGGACTCCTCATGAGGTGTTCATAATATCCCCAAAGTCTTGTTCAAGTCCGTGGAGCGATTCGGGAGATTGAGATTTGGATTTGGGGGAGTTGACCGCGGTGTCGTTCATCCCGAGCCGCCCGAGTGCTACACCGGTCTGACCGGTGCTCTTGACCGGTCTGACCGGTGCGAGCCCTTGTGGGTTTTTGCTCGGGTGAACGTCTTGGTGTGTTCGTTGTTGTCCCGTGTGGCTGCTGTTTCGAGTTTGGGTCCGTTTGGTGGTCGGTTGGCCTGTTTGGTGCCTTGGGGGCTTTCAGGCTGCGATCGGTCTGACCGGTGTGTCTCACCGGTCTGACCGGTGTAGAGCCACTTAGTGAAAGTTGCTCAGTTTCACCAGCAGGGACCGGTCTGACCGGTGGTGCTCACCGGTCTGACCGGTGTGGGTCTGTAGACTCGAGGTTTGGTTTTCCGCTGCGTTCTCGGGTCGGAAGGTTGTGTGTTGGTTCCTAGGTCCAGTGGCACTCCAGTGGCTACGTGGGCTTGACCAACCTTGGTAGTGAGTCGGAGACGTGTGTTGGAAGCCGTGTTCATCTTGTTGGAGTTTCCATCTCCTTCGAGAAGAATTTTTATCGGTTCCCATTCACTCCCCCCTCTCTGGTTCGCCGTATCGGTCCTTCATGGTTCCGTGACTATGGCTTCCCCCTTCGGCGCCGAAGGCGTCCAGTCGGCTACAAAATCAGCGAGGTCTTGAGACTTTATCGCACTATGCGCAACGGCTTATGACGTGCTCCGCCAACTCTGTAGCCCACTTGCCCATTCTTCCCGTGGATTCCTTGTTCTCAAACATGTCTCGGAGAGGGAAAGCTGTACGGACTGATACGTTGTGGCTCTGGAAATAATGCCAGAGCTTCCTTTTTGCCATCACCACAGCATATGCCATCTTCTCCATTTCGGAGTAGAAGAGTTTAGAGCCGCTCAGGGCTTCGGAGACATAGTAGATGGGGAACTGCTTTAGAGCATCTGCCTCCTTCCGTTCTTCCACAAGCACTGCACTAACCGCTTTCTGCTGCTCGGGGGCTGCATCCTTCGTAAAGCTTCAATCTTTTGGGGGTTTGCCTGAATGCCCCGCTTAGAGACCATGCATCCCAACAGTTGCCCTTTCCGGATGCTGAAGATAGACTTCTCTGGGTTAAGCTTGAGGCCGTTTCGCCTCATGTTATCGAAGGTCTCAGTCAGGTCTGCAATGTGATCTTTCTCTCTTTCGCTCATGATGACGATGTCATCAACGTAGGCCGAGGCGTTGCACCCCAGCTGGCTGCCCAGAATCAGCTTCATCATGCGGTTGAAAGTAGACCCGGCATTGCGAAGGCCCTCTGGCATCCTGACGAAGCAAAAGATGCCGAAGGGGGTCATGAACCCGGTTTTAGCTTCGTCTTCCCTTCGCATCCACACCTGGTGGTATCCAGAAAAGCAATCCAGGAGGCTCGAAGCATATCACAACCGGTCGCCCGATCAATGATGACGTCGATCCTTGGCGACGGGTAAGGGTCCTTCGGGCACGCCTTGTTGAGCTCGCGAAGTCAATACACATGCGCATGTTGCCGTTCTTCTTCGGCACCATCACTACGTTGGCCACCCAGACGGGTACCGGGCTTCTCTGATGATTCTTGCGTCGAGCAGATTTTGCACTTCGGCCTCCGCAGACTTGACCCTGTCCCCTGACATTGGCCGCTGCCTCTGCAGCTTCGGTTTGACCTTCGGGTCAGTGTTAAGAGCATGTTCTATGACCGAGCGGTGGACGCCCGTCAAATCGGACTTGGACCATGCGAACACATCCTGATTATTACGAAGGAACCGCAAGAGCCTACCTTCGTCCTCCGTGCTGACTTCGGTGCCTATCATGACGGTCCTGCTTGGCACGTCCGCGCACAGGGGGACTATCTTCGTGACATCGACCGCTTTCATGCGCTTGGCTTCAGCCCCTTTCATGGATTGCCTCATTTGGGCCTCGACCCTCTGCTCTTCGGCTATCGCAACTTCGTTGCCCTCGTCTTCGATGATGACGTGTACTTGTCTGTTGTGTACCGACGTGTTGCGTTCGGCTCTTCGGGCCTCCTCCTGGCTGCCATACACCGAAATCACCCCCCGCTGCCGTTGGTATTTTCATCAGCAGGTATCCTTGATGGATGACCGCCGCAAACTTGTTGATTGTGTTGCGGCCGAAGATGGCATTGTACGGGTACACAAAGTCAACAACATCGAATGTTATGACCTCCGTTCTCATGGTGGCATCTTGACCGAAGGTCACATTGACGTCAATCTTTCCCAGAGCTTCGATCCTCTTGTTGCCGAAGCCGTACAGGGGGTGCTCGCCTTCTTCGGATCTTCCTTCTTGAAGCCCATGCCGGTTGAAGCAACGCCAGGTCAAAATGTCCGCCGAACCGCCGTTGTCCACCGGGACTCTCCCCACGTCATTGCCGAAGTAGTATTTCATGTTCTTGCCAATGTTGGCTCTTATGACGAGCGGATCATTGTGAGGGTAGTGTTGCAACCGAATGTCACCGTGAAAGTTATTGGGACGTGGGACCATGACAAATGAAAGTACTTGCGAGCAAATGTGCGACACGCTTCGGTAGTAGTCTTGCCGGTTGCCTCTTCGTCTCGTGCACGAGCTCATTGGACCCGCCAGAAATTGCATTGATGATGTTGACCATGCCCATCATTCCCGAGCTGCTAGAGTCAGGGGCCTCTTGCTTTGGTGGATGTGGTGGTGGTGGTGGCTGGGTGTAATGCGTTTGATGGTGGGCGGTTGGGTTCGGCCACGAAGACCGAGGATTGTTGTGCGTGCATGGGAGGGGGTGGCGGCAGCTGCGGCGCCGAAGGTGTGTATGACTGCGGTGGGTGGAAGGCATGCATGGGTGCCGAAGGTTGGAAAGATTGGTGATGGTACGGTGGTGGCAGGGCCCTAAACTGGCCCACATTCTGGTACTTCATGACGTGGTTCACGGCCATGCCTGCTGCCTTCGCCTTCTCCTCAGCTTCCCACTCCAACTTCATTTGACCGCCAAGGGGCACTGGTGTGTGTGATGCTGGGCGTCGATCCCATGAAGCCAACAGAAAAACCGCTCACCGCCGCCTCGCTGAGGTGGGTTTTGCTGCTGCGGCTTCGGCCCTCTGCCGTTCTTGTATCCGCCCTTGTGCCCACCACCGCTCCGGTTCTGGTTCTGGTCAGGGGGTGTAGATACGTTGTTGATCTGACGATTTGCTTGCTTCAGTGGCTGATTTTGCCGCCCCTTCGGTTGGTCCCACTGCCCCTGTTGCTTCTGCTTCTTCGCTGCATTGGCTCTGTCAAGCCTTCGGCGGCAGCCTTTGTCGGACTTGCAATATTCTTGCATGACTTCAAAGAGTTCTTGCAGAGACTTCAGCTTGACTCTATCAAGGACGTCCTGGCAATTTCCAACCCTCAAGCCCCCAACGATGGCGTCGATGATGCTGCTTTCGGACACCCCGGGCGCGCGCGCTGTCAGCTTGACAACCCTGTGCATGTACTCTTGCAGTGACTCTTTGTCCCCCTGGACACACATGTTGACGAGGTCATTGGAGTCCAGCTCTTCGACCTGCATGCCCTTGAAACTGGATAGCAACTTGTTTCGCAGCTGGAACCAGGATGTTATGTGCCCCTTCGGTATGTTTGCATACCAATACTGAACCTCTCCCTTGAGTGCTAGCACAAGAGCCTTTGCCTTCGTAGTGGCATCGCCTCCGTTGGACTCCACTGCCGCCTCGAACTTCATCAGGAACTCCTTGGGATCGTAGTCACCGTCGTACTGGGGCAGAGTGTTGGCGTTGAAACGACGGGGCCACGGCGCGCTCTCGAGCTCGACTGAGAGCGGGGACACCGGGACGACGTTGCGAAGCGGTACGTCATCGGGAGCGAGGTGCTCCTGTACCTGCCCCCTCTCTTGGCGGTGGCGGATGCTTTGCCCTTCGGAAGCGTCCTTCTGCTGCCTCCACTGGTCCAGCTGGGCTTGCATGGCCTCCGGCAGTGTGCCGGCGGCCGTCGGGCCGCCGCGCGGCATGCGCGGCGTAGCATCGCTATCGTGTAGGTGGTGCGGGAATGACCGCCGCGGCGGCGACGTGCCGGCGATCCGGCTTTGCGGCGCCGCGAGGTAACGCTCGGCTTGCTCGATGTTGAAGTCGATGGAGTCGGGATCGGTGTGGGGAGGGACCACATCCCGGCTGCCGGGACGAGCCGCGCTTGCGACGAAGATGGGCGCGTCTCTTGCTCTTGCTTGGGCCGCCATGGTCTTGCCCGCGATGAGAGCTCGGATCCTTCGGAGGGCCTCGATGTCTTGCGCCGGCCCCCCGGCCCCTCGAGGCCGACCTCGAACATCCCGAGGCGGTGTGCTCGACCTCGGAGCGCTCGGCCCGGCACCTGCCTCCGCGAAAGGCCGGATGGCCGAAGCCGACGGGTTGACGGGTTCCGGCGCTAGCGGGGGGGTGACGCCTCGAGCCGTGGTGGCTTCGCGCGCCGCCGATCGGGTCCTCGCCATGTGGTTTTGGATTCTTCCATGAGGTGGGCGCCAAACTTGTTGGTGGAAATCGGGCTCGAAGGGTGGACGCCGACACAACGAACCCCCCGAGTACTTTCCCTTTCACTTTTCTCGCTCTACTACCCCGAAGCTACTCTATTCACCCTTGACGAGGAAAGGAAATGCGGAATAACTAAACGAGAACAGAAATGCGCAAGGAAACACTTGGCGAACCGAAGACCGAAGGATTAGCAGAAGCCTTCGACGCTCTCTTCTCATTACAGTGTGTCCGTTTCATTACAAGAAGTTCACTATTTATAGGAGACCCCTGGGCTTGGTCATTTGCCTCAATTACACCTTTTCCGTTCCTGACAAACGGCTTTAAACACTTTACAAGGGTATAACAGTAACTCCTCGCGTCGTACAAGGTCGAGCCGGAACTACGTGGGAGCTAAGTCATGAGTGGAGATTGGCGGAGGCTACACCGAGTTCGCGGGGTTTCCGGTGGTTCACCAGAAAACCACTAGGTTCCTTGGTTGATCCAATAAACCAAGACCGGAGAACCGAAGACGGAGGCACGAAGAGCCGCCGGACCGCTCGCCCCAGTGGAGTCCGGCCGTGGGGGCGGTGCCTCCCCGGCCGGTGAGGAGCACCGTCCCGGCGGGTGTGGGACGACGCAGTCGGAATCTTCGAAGCGGAGGACACGCGTTGGGATCGCATGGCTTGCGTCGAGGCTACGCGGGTGCGGTGGCGGGCATCCGTCCCAGATGGTGAAGACATCAAGAATTCCAAATCCGCCCTTGAGGGGCTTGTATCCTAAGTTAGTAGAGAAGGGCATTTTAGACATTCGGTTGCCTCCATATAACCCAAGAGGTGAGAGGATGGCGCCATAACTCTTGGAACCCTAGCTCATTAGTTTTCCTATTTTCCACCTATTTTCCTTAGGTTTTCTTTAGGACTAGCAAGAGAGCTTCACGGAGAGATCTTGTTGAGAGGGATGGATGATCGAGCGGCTTGCTAGACCTTGTACGAACCTTTGTTTCATGTATAGATGATTCGGTGTGGTTCCTCAAGGTTTGGATGTGTTTTCCCCGGTTGTTCTTGGTGGTGATTTTCGGAGCCCTCTCTTGGTGATTTCTTTGGGTTGTTTTCGGGACCTTTCTCTTGGGGATTTGATGGGGGAAATTTGTGGGAACCCTTCTGTCGGTGCGGAATATGGTCCCGACACTAACACTAATTTGATTTTCCAACGCTCTTTGCAGCGGGTCTCTAAGGGTTTCAACAAAACAAAGACTATCTATCTCTTCTATTTCTTCATCTTCGGGAGGAAAAGGAGTAAGGTGTTTAGAAGCACGAAGAAAGTTATATGTGTACTTTGTTCCATTAAGGTTCATTGTTACTTTGCCTTCTCCGGCATCTAACACGGCATCAACCAACTTAAGAAAAGGCCTACCTAAGATTATATGATCAGAATTACTATGGTAAGCATCAATAACAAAGAAATCTGGTTGGTATGTAGTTTCTAGAGATTTTTACTTTCATGTTGCAAGCAATACCTAGAGGTTTGATAGTTCTACCATCTCCCATAATTAATTTCGTTGATGTTGGAGCTAAGTCTAGGTTGTGGTATTGAACTTATCGTAAATTTTAGAAGATAGAACACTTACTTGGGCTCCGATGTCGCATAAGGGCTTTGCATTGAACTCCGTTGATCTCGCAACTCAAGTGCGGCGTCATCTTCTCTTCTTCTTCGGATCCGATCGAATAAATTTCAGCAAGGCGGGCGTATGGTGATGCTTCGGGTTTGATCCCCATGATCCTCTTCACCTCGGCAATATGTTCCGGATCCACCACGCTTGTCTCCAAAGAGTTTTTCGTCCACCGTGGTTTCGAGGTCGTATGAATTTTCAGCTTTCCCTCCGGTGGGAAATCGACTTCCAATGCTCTTGCCATTCCTCTTTGATTAGGGAACGGTCTTCTTGTCGATTGCAATCAATAGGAACCCAATCCATTGGCTCGAACTCCCTTTAGTGGCTTCGCGCTGACATGTTTCTCTTGTTCGTCTCATTTGGTATACGTGAAGTCGACGTTTGGTGTAGTTCTTGACTTGATGTGTTCTTGTTCAAGCTTTTCCATGATTGGCTCCTCTTTGTGACTTCCGCGTTCTTTAGAAAATTCAGCAAGCTTTTTCTTTCCTTGAATTAAATTCCGGCTCTTCCGCAAGTCTGCTTCCATTCCGCATGGCAAAATTCGCTTTACTAACTTTTTGTAGAAGTTGGGCGGCTTCCGTGAGTGTTTTCTCCATGAGATCCCCACCTGCACACATTTCGACGTGTCGCATGCAACTAGGGGTTAGGGAAAAGAAAAATGTATGCAAGAGTACGTCACCGGTGAAGCCGAGTTTTGGTCCTTGTTCGATTAATTCGTTAAACCTATCCCAGGCTTGGTCTATCCTCTCTTCTCCTTGCATAAAATTGATCACTTGCCTCCCTTAGATGTTGAACCTTGCTCATTGGAAAGAACTTTCGCAAAACTTCTTTGTCAACTTGTTCCAATTGCCTTCAACTTCAAAGGACGCAACCGAATACCATGTCTTTGCTTTGCTGCTAAAGGAGTAGGGAAAGAGATTCCATTTGAACCATTCATCGGGAACTCCTTCTTGACGCACCGTGTTGCATATTGTCGTGAAATCCCTTATGTGTCTATATGTTCTCTCAACCACTCCTTCAAATGGGTTTTCCACACCATCTTCATGATCTTGGATTTAATTTCATACTTGGTCGCTTCGAGCTTCGAATCCGACTCTGTACCTTTATGTCTTCACATCGAGGGCTAGCGTAATCCCTTAATGATTTCTCCGGTTCTTCCACGGTTGATTAACTGAACTCCATCTAGACACAATAAGATAAAAACAAAAACAAAAAGAAACAAGTGTTTTTCTCGATAATAAATGTTAGATATAGCTTAATAAAAGATAAGCTAAAATATAAAACTAAGTTAGATGCAAATCAAACGATGTAAACTAACTTGCTCCCCGGCAACGGCGCCCAGAGGCTTGTTGACGGATAAAATACGTATCCCTCACGATCCGCAAGCGTACGGACCCCACACCTTTTTCACCACGGGATTCCCAAGGTTCTTGCCGATCCGCTGAGCAAGGGGATTACAAGCGTTTGATCAACAACGACGCACTAGCTACTAAACCCTAACTACTATTATACTAGAAAAACAACTAAACTCACTAGAGAGAATGATAGACGACATCAAGAGAGAAGACACTCGCCCACGGGTCTACGATACTAGAGCATGCAATCGCTTAAAGACATGAAAAACCAACGAATCTATCGGGGTTATGACCACGGTTTCGCCCTTTCCCTCCTCTCGTACCGTCACTACGCGAAGGTATTCATGACTAGACCTTTGATGGGTCACTGCGACGGAATGGATCCAAGGAAGCATTGAGCTCTACTCCCCATGGCACGGTTGCAAGCCTTAAGCATTAAAGTATATTCAACACAAGATGATAGATAGAAAATCCGACAAAGTGCGATTACATCTCACGATCGGACATAAACTCCATGGACGAATGAGAAGATACCATCAAGGTGCTGATCATGGCACCGTTGATCATGGTTTCCTTCCGGTGTCTTCCTCCTTCTCCACGAGAGGGTGCTTCCTTCGAGGTGGTTGATCTCCACCGAGATCCTCCTCCTCTCTCTAGCTTGTAGATGGCCTTCGTGCGAATAAACTCCTCTCTCCGTCCGTTGGCGGCGCGTCGGGGGTTTTAGGGTCGAAGATCCTTCTAGGGCAAGGAAAACGGGACCGAACCGGTGCCCGAAGTGGGCTGGGCCGATCCGACTGGCCGGCCGGCCTGTGCCCACTTCGGCCCGGCTCGGTCGCCCTTTTTGCTCCGTGGGTCCTCGCACTTATCTACTTCGCCCCACTTGGATGATTTTGACGTCGTTATCCTCGCGATCAAGATGGAGTATTCTCTTGCATGAAGTTTGATCTTTTACGCTTCAATCCCCTAGGGTGTTCCTCGTAGTACCGTCCCCTCGCCACCATTGGAAGTGATTTCAGCGAGCTCATGAACACGAACAAGACTCCATGAATGCTCCTTGAACTTATTGCGAATCCGTCCTTTATGTCCATGATTTCCTACATAAACACAACACTTCCAAATGCATGCACAAAGATGAACTTGTTATATGATTAGTGTGCCTAGTGGCGGGTTAGTTCAATAATCAAATCCAAACCAAAGTGTAATGAACATGCTAGGTGCACCAAAATACACCGTCAACACGCGCGAGGAGCCGGCCTCCCTCCCCGGGACCGAGGGGAGTTCTCGTCCTCGGAGGGGGACGAAGAGGAAGAGGTTGAGGGGCAGGGCCCCTCGCATGCGTGGCGCTCGCGCCTCCTTCGCCGGAGCCGGCGCCGGCGGCGAGGGCGGCATCGCCCGGGGCGGCGCAACGGCGCCCGCCGCCGGGCCACGATCGAGGGCGGCGCGCGCCGCGGAGGCGCCAGCGCGCTCGTCGGGGACGCGCACGGCGAGCGCGGGGGCCGCGCGCATCGAGTGTGCCCGCGCGAGGGGGAAGCGCGTCCACGCGCGCGGCGACGTCGTCGGGGAGTGCGGCGGCAGGCACACCCGCACGCGGGGCGAGCGCACCCGCGTGCGCGCCGGCGGGGCCGCGCCGGGAGGCGCGTCATCGGGCGCGGGACCGCGCGCGGGGCGGGCGCGCCCACGCGTGGCGGCGCCGTCGGGAGACGCGGCGGCGGGCGCGCCGGCCTCATCCGCTGAGGCTTCGAGGAAGAGGAAACGGGCCTTTTCCTCCTCTAGGTAAGGGGCTCGATGCTTTGCTCGGCTTAACTAGTTGAAGATTAGGTGTTCTAACCTTCCGTTCGTGCCTGCGCAGGGTGGTGCCAACCGTGCCTCCTCTCGCACCTGCCAAGGTGGCCGAGGACGGACGCGCCCATCCCCACCGCGCGCTCGTCGAGGGCGCCGCGGGCGGGGGACAAACACGGCGGCGGCGGGCGAGAGCTCGCAGGGTGCGGTCGGGGCTCCGAGGCCTCGCCAATAGGGTCAACCCGCGCGGCAGCTGCGGAAGTTGATGGAGGCGCAGGCCCCAGGGGCTGTTGCCGTGGAGGAGACGGAGGGATCAACCCGCGCGCCCGTGGCCGCAGGCGCGGGCCGAGGCGGTGGTCGCGGCGGCCGTGTCAGGCGCCCGCAGCCGCGGAGGCGTGCGGGGGCGCCGGTGAGGCGGCACAAGCGGCGGCGCCCGCCGGCGGTCCGCAAAGTGAGGTGCGGAAGTCCCTGACGACTCTCCGCCGCCCGGGTGGAATCGCGCGCCTGGCCCACGAACTCCCCCGAGCCCCAGGAGGGGGCCCTCGTGAGGCGGCACGAGGGTCACCTGGTGGTGGGGGTCGAGGACACGGCGCCGAGGCCTCGTCCTCCCACGCCGGCCGCCCTGCCCAGGTGGAGGGGGCCATCCACATCCCCCGGCGTTGGCCGACGCACCGTGGCGGAGCTCGGGGCGAGCCCGAGCCACGGGCGCTACGCTCAACCGCGGCGCTGGAACGAGGCACAAGTCCACGGCGGCGCGCGCGTGGCGCGTCTTCGGTATGGTGTCGCCGCTTGCCTTTCTTCTTCTCGCTCGTGTGTTGCTTTCGTGTCAGTGCTGATTCCGTGGATGCCGTGAGCCTCGAGCGCCGCGGCCATCGACGACAAGTACGATGCGTTCGACCGGGTGAACGCCGAGGCCCACCAGCTCCGGGAGCAGTGCAGCGCTTTCGACGCGCTTGCTGACGCCCTTAGGACGCCGGACAGTTGGCTGGCGTACCGGGCCCTGGCCTGGCCTGACGAGCTCCCCGAGAGCTCGAGGCAGGACACGGCGCGTCGTTCGAGCCTCGAGCGGTCCGGCGGCAGCCCCTCATCGATCGTGGATGTGGCGCCGTGGAATGCACGCCGACTTGGAGAAGACGCGGACGCTGGCCGCCAACTGGGAGGCGGAGGTGGCCACCGCTCGCGCCGAAACCCGGGAGCTCCGCACGTCGCTTGAGGGGGCGAGCGCAACCGTGCCAGCCGAGGAGCGGCGCGCTGGGCCGGGAGCGCCGCGCCAAGGAGGCCGACGACCTCGAAGGCCGCCCTCGACGCCAAGGCCGCGGCCCTCGTTGCCGCCGAGGAGCGGCTCCTGCAAGAGAGCACCGCCCGCCAAGGGGCTGAGGAGCGGCTTCAGCAGGGGCAGGCCGCCCTCACCGACGCCCGTGCGCCGGGACAGAGCGCGCCGCCCACGAGGTGACGCGGAAGTCGCTGGAGGAGCGGAACACCGCGTTCTCCAAGGTCGAGGACGAGCGCTCATGCTCGCATCGGCCAACGCCCAACCAGGAGCTGGCCCTCCGCGAGCAAGGCGAAACCGTCCGGCGCCTCGAGCTGTCGGTCGAGGCCGTGCGCCGGGACTTCGAGATGGAGGAAGCAAGTCGAAGGTGAGCCACTGTTTGACTCTTGCTCGTTGGTTTTCTCGTTTGGGAACTCGCATTCCCTTTTTTTCGATTTCTTTCTGCTCCTTGGCGTTTCTGTGCTGCGCACCGCTTCTCCGGGGCATGCGGCTGAGCGGGCCGAGGCGCTGCAGGCCTCCTACAATTCCTCCGAGCAGGAGTTGCAGGAGCTGCGTGATGCGGCCCTCGAGACCTCGCTCCGTCGAGGAGGGCGAGGCTCGGTGCCTGGGCAGCCTCCTCGGCCACCACCGCGTGCCCTTGGTGGCCATGTCACCGAGCGGATGCGCCGGGCGCTGCAGCTGGGCGTCCAGAAGGCCCTCGGAGTGGTGCGGTCCCACTACGAGGTTAACTTCGAGGCGCTGGCGGAGGGCTACATCGTTCCCGAGGGCGTCGAGGACGAGGTGGCCATGGAGCGTGTGGATGCGCTCGCCGCCGACGCCGCCGGGTCGCTCGCCGAGGCCTTCGAGGAGTTCCTCTTCCCGGACGCCGCTGATGCTGCTGCTCCTCCCGCCTGAGCAGTTGGGCGCTAGGCCCGTTTTTTGATGTGTATCAGTATCCTGGCCTCGTGGCCTTTGTAAATAAACAGGCTGTTTCATGAACATAAACATTTGCTGTAAATGAAGTCGTTTGCTTGTCACGCTTTTTGTTTCTCCTTCTTCCTGAGTAGATTCTAGTTAGGGGAGTTCGATTTTCGTAGGGGGCCCGCTGGGTTGGAGGCGAGAGAGAAGGGCCATATCCACGCGGCGTAGGCTATCTCTGGCTCGCACGCTCCTTCCGCTGTGCCGCCTGCGCCCTGTTCGAATCGTGGCTCGAGGTTGAAGTAGGAAACAAACCTAGCGCATGTTGTTTTGTTTTTTGCACGAAAAAATGGGACCATTTTGGGGGGGGGATGCCCCCCGCAGTAGCCCCCGAGGGTAACTTGCCTGTGGAAAGCCGAGTTATCCTTTTCATTAGACTTGAAGTATTTACATAGTCGCTGCCAACTGGGGCGTTGGCGATGTGATTTTTACAACAAAGATACTTGGAAAATCCTAGCTAAGGGTAGAAGCGACGTAGCTGTTAGATGTTCCAAGCGTTGGTGAGCTCTTCTCCGTCCTCGTTGGCCAACTTTTATGTGCCCGGTTTGAGTACTTTCACCACGACGTAGGGTCCCTCCCATGGGGGCGATAGCTTGTGGCGCTCTCGGTTATCTTGGCGCAGCGCAGGACCAGATCCCCCTCGCTGAAATCCCGTCGACGTATCTTGCGTGCTTGGTAGCGTCTTAGGGACTGTTGATACCTCGCGGAATGCATTAAGGCTACGAGGCGTGCCTCATCCAAACCGGTCCGGGCCGAGGCCCCGGCGGCTCGCTCGGTTAGCATCCTCGTCGTAGCCTCGAACCTTGGGCGACCCGTATTCTAAATCCGTGGGGAGGACGGCCTCCGCGCCGTGGACTAGAAAAAATGGGGTGAACCCGGTGGCTCTGCTTGGGGTGGTCCTTAGGCTCCACACGACCGCTGGTAGTTCTTGGAGCCATTTTCGCCCAGATTTGTTGAGCTGGTCGAAAATTCGGGGTTTTAGGCCTTGTAGGATCATGCCATTGGCACGTTCCACTTGGCCGTTGGTCTGTGGGTGCGCCACAGCTGCCCAATCCACGCGGATGTGGAACTTGTCACAGAACTCCAAGAACTTCCGGCCCGTGAACTGGGACCCGTTGTCTGTGATGATGGAATTTGGCACTCCAAAGCGGTAGACGATATCGGTGAAGAATGTCACCGCCCTCGCTCGACTCTAGGTTCGTGATGGGGCGCACCTCCACCCACTTGGAGAACTTGTCGATCGCGACTAGCAAGTGGGTGAAGCTCGGGCGCCTTCCGCAGGCCCGACGATGTCCAGCCCCCACACGGCGAACGGCCATGTGACGGGGATGGTCCGAAGGGCGGGGCGGGCAAGTTGGACTTGCGGGTGTAGAACTGGCACCCTTCGCAGGTGCGTACGATTTCGCTGGCGTCCGCGACCGCGGTAGGCCAGTAAAAGCCTTGGCGGAATGCGTTGCCGACGAGGGTGCGGGGTGCGGCGTGGTGGCCACAGATCCCCACATGGATGTCCCGTAGGAGCTCGCGCCCCTCGGGAATGGGCACGCACCGCTGTAGGATGCCGGAGGCGGCGCGCTTGTACAGCTCGCCGTCGACGAGGGCAAAAGACTTAGCCATCCTAGTGATGCGCCTAGCCGCGGCCCGGTCCGCGGGGAGTTCTCCTCGAGCGATCCAGGCGATGTATTTCTCCCGCCGTCCGCCCGGGATGGGGGCCGCTTCGATGTCCATCGCACGGCCGTGAGCGACTCTCGAGAAGGGAGAGCACGTACGCCTCGTTCGAGGGGTCCTCGTCCATGGGCTCCGCACCCGCTGGGTTCGAGGGAGCCCCGAGGGTTCGTTGTGCTCGGGAGGGGCAGGGCTCGAAGACGACCGAGGGTTGAGCGACGTCACGCGCGAAAACGTTCGGGGGACGGTGATCCGCCCGGACGCGATCTTGGCGAGCTCGTCCGCCTCTTCGTTGTACCTTCGGGGCACATGATTGAGCTCGATGCCGTAGAACTTGTCCTCGAGGCCGCACGGCCTTGCAGTAGGCCTCCATCTTGTCAGCTGCGGCGCCTCGCGTTCTTCATGACTTGATCGATCACGAGCTGCGAGTCCCCTCGCACGTCGAGGCGCTTGACGCCCAACTCAATGGCGATTTTGAGGCCGCAGAGAAGGGCCTCGTACTCAGCCATATTGTTGGACGCGGGGAAGTGGAGGCGTACTGCGTAGCGCATGTGCTCCCCGAGGGGTGACACGAAGAGCAGGCCCGCGCCCGCTCCCGTTTTCATCACTGAGCCGTCGAAGAACAGAAACCAAAGACTCCGCCTGGATTTCCAGGGGGCGGCAAACGCCTGCGTGTCCGTCCACTCAGCGACGAAATCCGCCAGGATTTGCGACTTGATAGCCTTGCGTGGGGCGTAGGCGAGCGTTTCGCCCATCAGCTCCACGGACCACTTGGCGATCCTTCCCGCGGCGTCGGGGTTGCGGATGATTTCTCCTAGCGGAAAGGAAGAGACCACCGTGACGGGGTGGGCCTCGAAGTAGTGGCGGAGCTTGCGCCGTGCAAGGACTACCGCGTACAGCAACTTCTGGACCTGTGGGTAGCGCGTCTTCGTGTCCGAGAGGACCTCGCTGATGTAGTAGACCGGCCGGGGCCGTACGTGCAAGGCATGCCCTTCCTCCGTGCGCTCCACAACGATCACGGCGACCACCGGGTGGTCGCGGCCACGCAGAGCTGCAGGGCGCCCGCCACCGGCGGCGGCGTGAGAATCGGGGCGTGCGTCAGAGACGCCTTTAGCTTGTCGAGCGCATCCTGGGCCTCGGTGGTCCAGGAGAAGCGCTCGTGCTTCTTGAGTAGGCGGTGAGAGGGGCAGTTCTTCTCGCCGAGCCGCGAGATGAAGCGGCTCAAGGCGGCAAGGCACCCCAACACCTTCTGCACCCCTTTGAGGTCCCGGACGGACCCATCTGCTCGAGGGCCGCGACCTTTTCAGGGTTGGCCTCGATTCCCCGCTGGGAGACGATGTATCCCAGGAGCATGCCTCGCGGCACTCCAAAGACACACTTTTCGGGGTTTAATTTGACCCCATTGGCCCGTAGGCAATTGAACGCGACGCCAAGGTCGCCAACCAGGTCGTCCGCCTTCCTGGTCTTCACGACGATGTCACGTATGCTTCGACCGTCCGCCCGATGTGATCCCCAAAACGTGCTGCATGCCGCCGGTATGTTGCGCCCGCGTTTCCGAGGCCAATGGCATCGTGACGCAGCGTAACGTCCCGAACGGTGTAATGAACGGCAGCTCGAGCTGGTCGGACTCCTTCATTTTTATTTGGTGTTACCCGGAATAGGCATCAAGAAAACAGAGCAATTCGCACCCGGCTGTTGAATCAACGATTTGATCTATGCGCAAAAGGAGAAACAACTTTTGGGACATGCTTTATTAAGACTAGTGTAGTCTACACACATCCGCCACTTCCCATTTTTCTTCTTTACAAGCACGGGATTAGCTAGCCACGTAGGGTGGAATACTTCCTTGATGAATCCGGCCTCGAGAAGCTTCCGCAGCTCCGCTCCGATTGCCCGTCGCCGCTCCGGGCCGAAGCGGCGCAGCCTCGGCCAGTCGCACGGCGCGGGCGTTTGGCAGATGTCAGGAGTGCTCGGCGACTTCCCGGATGCTCGGCATGTCCGAGGGGCTCCACGCGAAGATGTCGGCGTTGGCGTGGAGGAAGTCGACGAGCACCGGCTCTCATTTGGGGTCGAGGGTGGAGCTGACCCTCAACGCCTTGGCCTCTGGGGTCGAAGGGTCGAGGGGGACCCCTTTGGTTCGCTCCGCGTTCGAAGGCGCCGACGTGCTTGGCGGCGGAGTTGAGGTCCTCGTTGACCATCTTCTCTAGCGTGTTTACCAGCGCTTCATCCAAATGGCCGTTGCCTTCGCATGTTCCACGCACTCGACATCGCAAGCCGAATGCGTGTCGATGGACTCCACTCCGACTCTGATGACGCGTTTGGGCCGGCATCTTCATCTTCGGTGTAGGTAGCTGGGGACCGCCATAAATTTGGCGTAACAGGGTCGCCCAAGGATAGCATGGTAGGCCCCTTTGAACCCCACCACCTCGAAGGTGAGGGTCTCCTTGCGGAAGTTCTTAGGGGTACCAAAACTGCACGAAGCAGGGTCGATCTCGCCCGAGGGGTTGAACCTGCTTGCCGGGCGCGATGCCGTGGAACGGCTTTGTGCTGGGCCGCAGCTGGTCCAACCCAATCCCCATCAGGTGCAATGTATGCGCGAAGGGGATGTTGAGGCTACTGCCTCCGTCCATAAGGACCTTCGAAAACCGGGCGTTCCCAATGATGGGATCGACCACCAGCGGGTACTGGCCCGGGTTGGGGATGTGATTTTGGGTGGTCTTCTCCCCGCTAAAGGCATGACGCCTCCGACCAACCGAGAAAGGCCGAGGCGCCCTCTCCGCGGCGAGGACTTCGTGCCGCTCCTCTTGCGCTGCCGGGCCGACATGTCGACGGGGTAGGTCCCCCAAAGATGAGGAACACATTTTCGACGGCGGGGAAGCCGCCGGCTGCCGCCATCGCCTCCGGTTTTCTTGGCCTCTGCCTCGTGGCGGCACCTGCCTATAGAACTTCTTGAGCTTATCGCACCGCTCAATGGCGGTGGTCTACGGAGTCTTGTGGCAGGGACATGGCTTCTTCCAGTCCGTCGTCGAACACTCCCGGCCTCGAGGCCCGCCTTTTCGAGGGCCCCGTCGAGCCGGGTCAATAGCGAGGGCCTCAGCGTTGCCGCCGTTGCGCCCGCCGCGCGCGCCGCGGCGCGGCTTCTTCCCCTTGTTGCCCCGCTTGTCGTTGCGGCGCGGCTCCTTGGACCCGCTGCCCTCCGCGGGCATGTCCCCGGGAGCGCTTGCCCTTCTTGCCGCCGAAGACGTCTCCCACGGCCTCCTCCCCGGAGGCGAAGCTGGTGGCGATGTCGAACAACTGCTGGAGTCCCAGGCGGGCGGCGTCCCGCCCCCGCACGAGGTCCCGCACGTGGTGCCCTCGAGGAAGGCGTGCACGATCTCGTGATCGTGCCACGCCGGGGAGCTCCGTGCGCCGCTTGGAGAAGCGCCGTATGAAGTCCCGCAGCCGACCGCCGGGCTTCGCGTGCAGGAGCCGCCAGCAGTCCCAAGAGTTCCTGGGCGCACGTACGTGCCCTGGAAGTTGCCCACGAACGTGTGGACCAGGTCGTCCCGGGGCTTATGGATCCGGCCGGCGTGCGTTCGAGCCATGTTCGAGCCGCGTCGCCAAGGTGCAAGGCTGTTGCGGATGATGACCTCGTCGCCAGTGGCCTCCGCCGAGCCGTGCTCGCTGCAGTTGCTGAGCCACACGGCGGGTGGGTCCCGTCTCCGTTGTACTTGACGATCGTCGAGGGTTGGCGAGCGTTGGGGGAACGCTGCCGCTCGGATCTCCCGGCTGAACACACGGGTGCCCGGGGGCTCTGGCGTCTGGGAGCGGTCCTCGTCGCTGTCGTAGCGTCCGCCCCGTCGAGGGTGGTAACCCCTTGCTGCTCGGGCGTCCGCCTTGCTGGTGCGCCGGACGTTGATGACGTTGCGGGTGTCGCCATCTAGTGCCCTGCGCGCGTCGAGGAGTCGCTCCTTGGCCGGCGTGCGTCCTTGCTCGGTGGGTCGTCCCGCGTGCACCGAGGGTTCGCCCGGTGCAGCTTCATCACCCCGCGCATCCCCCTGTTGGCGGATGCGTGAGGCTGAGCTCTCGGCCTGTTGGACGGCCGCCTGCTCGATCGTAGTCTCCGTACCTCGCGGTGCATGTCTCGAGCCCTCGGGGTCGAGGGTGCCGGCATACCCGCAGCGCCCGCGCGGCGGCGACGAGCTTCTGGCTCGCCCGTGGGGGCACGTCCACGTTTCGACGTTGGGGGCGGTGTTGATGCGGTCGCGGACCTGTCGGCCCGGGGCCCGCGCGTCTGCCGCGGAGGCCTCCCCTCGCCATTGAGGCGCGCCGAGGCAACCGCACCGTTCGGTACTCTCCGCCGCCTTGGCCTCGAGCTCGCGGTTGGGCCACTCGTGCGTCGACGCCGGCCCCAGCAAGGAGCGCTGGCCCTGCGGCCAGCGCGCGGCGATCCCCGGGGCAGGCGCACTTCCCCGTTCGCCGCCCACCGCGCCGGCGCGGCGTTGGCCGGTCGTTGGTGATGACGGCGCAACACTCCCGCGTGGGTCGTAGCTCCCGGTGCTGGAGTCGTCGTGAGCAGCCGAACCCGCAGTCCACCGCGGCCGAGGAAACGCCGGAACGCGATCGGGTCCGGCACGCCGAGAAGTCCCACTCCGCGTATCCGTGGTGGTTGGCGGTGGCATCGTATCGACGGAGCCTGTGGATGAGCCCGTCAGCCGAGGCGGGGCCGGGGTCCCCGGCGACGAAGACGTGGCGGCGCGAACCCCTGCGCACGTTGTGTTGACGTTGGCGTTGTAGGCCGGCCGTAGCGCCACGCAGCCTGATGGGGATGCGTTGTCCGAGACCGCGCGGCTCCCGCCGGGGGCGGCGGCGGCTGTCTTGACGGTGGGCGCGGCCACCCCGAGCGACGGCGCGCCGGCCCCGCCGCCGGCCGCCAGGACCGCGCCCGGGCGCGAGCGCCCAGAGCGACGACGACGTCGTGGCGTCGACGGACCCGCGGCATCCGTGCCCGCGGGCGCCTGCGCCGAGTCGCGGCGGTGGCGGCGGGGGTCCCAGGCAGGACCTGGCCCGACGCCGCGAGCGGAGTTCCTCACGGCGGCGGAGGCGCATGAGATAGCCGTTCCTCGTGGCCTGAAAGTTCAGGTCCCCAGAAGCGGATTTCGAACCCGGCCGGGAGGGGGTCCGAGCACGATGGCAGGAAGCGTGTAGCACGGTACTGGGCGTGCGGATCACCATGGAGGGAGCGGCGAAATGACCTTAGGCGCTCGCTTGCCCCACGGTGGGCGCCAACTGTCGGTGCGGAATATGGTCCCGACACTAACCAGTAGATAGCGCCGAGGTCTATCCCTCAATGGTCGATGCTAAGTAACAAGTGACACAGAGATTTTATCCTGGTTCCGGCCGAGGGGGCCGTACGTCCAGCAGGGGCGTGCTCGGGGCACTATATTACTTAGCACCGGGGGTGCTTGTAGTGGGGCAAATACAAGCAAGGCGGGAGAGTGTAGCTTCCAAGTCCCTGGAAGAGTGGCTGAAGATATTGTGGGAGAATGAGTACGTGGTGGAGTGTGCTCGTGTCTCTGCTCGTCGTCTCCCCCGGGCAGCCGGCCCGCCTCACAGATCAAGGGGGCGACGGGTTACATGCGCGCCGCGCTACCTAGCTATGCGGAGAAGTGCGACGTGGCCACGGTGTAGAGTGGGCGGTCGTCCGGGCGATCCTCTCGCCGCGATCCCGGGCCATCATGGCCCGACTTGTACCCGATCGCTGGCGGTTCGAGGGTAGGAGAGCAACGGATGGCGGTGATGTCCTCTGATAGGCTCGGGGGCGGTGCTGACGCAAGCTTGTACGGAGTACAGGGGCAGGCAGAACGGCGTTCCTTCCCAACGCGCCTCACGGGGCTGGAGTCGTCGCTACAGGGTCCGGCGTGCGCCTGCACGCGCGGGTACGGCCCGCCACGTTCGTTACAAAGGGTCGTGATGGCAATCCACCGGCCTAGCGCCTCCACCTAACCCTGTAGGGTCACGGGAAAGTGAAATCGAGGGTGCGCCCGGCCCCCCTTCGAGGGTCGGGCGCGTAACAGACCGCAAGAGGGCGCGCGGTGCTGCGGGACCGACACCGGCCGTACCGCATGCTCCCTCCTGCGAAAGGGTGGGGATGGCTCCTCCCCGGGGAGTTGGTGCGGGCGTGCCCCGAAGCGCGAGCCCCGGGCGCATGATGGCGCCGCCCCCTTGTGTCAGGCGCAAATGCCCGTGCACGGGCCGGCGCACGCGTGAGGGGCACTCCGAGCGTGGCGGACCCAGGCCGAGGGCGGGGGCGTACCCTCGAGCGAGGCGGGGAGCCCGCCGAGGGAAGTGCGTACCCTCGAGCGGGGTGGGTGCCCGCCCGGCGAGTGCTGCCCCTCGAGCGGGGCGGCTTCCGTCTGAGGATCCTCGCGGGCCGCCGATGGGCCGTCGGAGTCCCTGTGGGCTGTGTCCTGCATGGTTAGGCACCTGCACGGTTAGGCTTGAGAGGAGTTGGAGAGCTTTGAGAGGAATCGAGTGTGGGAGTTGGTTGACCCTCCCCCGGGTGTAAGCCGATTGGTACAAAGTGGGTGTGGAAAAACAAAGAGGGAGAGAAGGGTGAGGTTGTGAGGAACAAGTCGAGACTTGTTGCTCAAGGGTGCAGTCAGAAGGAGGGGATCGACTACGAGGAGACCTTTGCTCCCGTAGCCCGTTTGGAGGCGATTAGGATCATTCTAGCCTTTTCAGTGGCTAAAGGATTCAAGTTGCACCAAATGGATGTGAAGAGTGCTTTTCTGAATGGAGTGTTGGAGGAAGAAGTGTATGTGAGGCAGCCTCCAGGGTTTGAGAGTGAGAAGTACCCCCACCGGGTGTACAAGTTGAGGAAGGCGCTGTATGGGCTGAAGCATGCGCCTAGAGCTTGGTATGGTCGATTGAGGGGGTTCTTGTTTGAGAGAGGCTTTGAGATGGGGACGGTCGATCAGACCTTGTTTTTGCTGAGGCAGGGCAGAGATATCCTGATTGTGCAGGTGTACGTGGATGATATTGTCTTTGGTGGCTCCTCTAACTCTCTTGTTGCAAGGTTTGCAGATGATATGAGCAGGGAATTTGAGATGAGCATGATGGGTGAGTTGCAGTTCTTCCTCGGGCTACAAATCAAGCAATCAAAGGAAGGAACATTTGTGCACCAGGCTAAGTACACCAAGGACATTATGAGGAAGTTCAAGATGGAGGACTCCAAGGCTATGACGACGCCGATGAGTACGACTACAGCTCTTGATGCAGACGAGGAAGGTGAACACGTGGACCAGAAGGAGTACCGGAGCATGATCGGGTCACACCTCTACTTGACGGCAATGAGGCCGGACATACAGTTCTCGGTGTGTCTATGCGCTCGTTTTCAAGCGTCTACGAGGACTTCGCATCGGCAAGCAGTGAAGAGAATTTTCAGGTACTTGCGTCACACTCCCAACTTCGGCCTTTGGTACTCCGCGTCCTCTTCTTTGGCGCTTCATGGTTTTTCGTACGCGGATTTTGCGGTGTCGGTTGGATAGGAAGTCCACTTCGGGACTTGCCGCTTTTTGGGATCTTTTTTGGTGTCTTGGTCTTCCCGCATAGCGGTCGAGTGTTGCTCAATCCACGACCGAGGCCGAGTATGTTGCCGCTCGCTAGTTGTTGCTCTCGGCTCCTTTGGATCACCTACACCATGAGTGACTTTGGTGAGGAGTATACCCATGTCCCACTTCAATGTGATAGCACCAGTGCCATAAGCGTTGCAAAGAACCCAGTGCTCCATTCCAAAACCAAACACATAGAAGTGAGGTATCATTTTCTGAGAGACAACATCGAGAAAGGAAAGATAGCTTTGATCCATGTACCCACACATGACCAACTAGCCGATATTTTCACCAAACCCCTAGATCAAGCAACTTTCACTTGTTTGCGGGGGGAACTTGGTGTGTGTTTGATTTCTTGAGTTGGGTGTGTGGGAGCTCTCTTTTGCCGGTGGTGTCGAGCCCGTTTTGCCTCCCCTCGAGGAGCCGGTGGTTTGTGAGCTTTGTGTGTGGGAGCTCCTTTGTAGCATATGTATAGCTTTCCTTTGTGCATTTCTTGCATTTGGCATGGCATATGTAACATGATGTATAGGCATCCTTGTATCTTAGATTGCATGCATTTTGTATCATATGCATTGGTTAGGAAAAGCTTCTCTCATATACATTGTTCACCATGGAATGAGATATATGTCTTTGTGAGCTTGTTTGGTATGCTATGGTTAGTTTGGCTTAGCTCTTGATGATCTTGATGAATAATCCATGGTTGATAGCTATGCTTTTGAAAAATGTCACATGTATGCTCTCTCATGTGTAAATGCCTTTACATGCTCTTGACATGTTTTTGTGGCTTTGCTATGCTTAATTTGTGATTGGATAGCTAGTTTATTGATCATATGGGGCCAAAGGCTCATTTGCCATCATGAATGTTTAGCCCTCTTGTTTTATCTTGTGGAGGGGCATAAGTTCCTTTTTGTCGCAAAGACATTTCATGTACCATTTACAAATCTGAAAATGAAATGAAAAATGCTTGGAAATGTGCTCCCATGTCATATGTGCTGAATTTAATTCGCTTTGGGTGCTAAACCGTTGCATGATGCCTACCAATGAGAAGTCTCATACATAGAATTAGGCACATGGCTCGGTGGCTTTGACATGACATGAGGTGCTTGTGGGTGTTTGTGATGGTCTTATGATTAGAATGGCTGTCCTAGCATGAAGTTTGTGTGGCTTTGCCATTTTGATATGCTTTGATCATGTTTAGGACTTTACTCATGAGAGGCAAGTTTTTCGCAAAAATTGCCAAAATCCATCTTAGCTTTGTCCAATGGTTGTGAAACTTGGTGATCATGTAGTTGAGATCGATACGAAGCCGTAGAGTATCTAACTTGCTCTTTTGGACATGTGTAGCATTCTTTGTTGAATTTTGTCTATTTGAGAAGCTCTAGGTTGAAAGTTTTGCATTTTTGGCCTGATTCATGCATTGCCAACAAGGGGGAGAAGTTTGAGCTTGAAATGGCTTGCTGGACGCGTTTAGAAGGTTTTCAGGTGGTTTCGAGCCATTTTTAGGCTCTATTGTGCACCGGTCTGACTGGTCAGGGTCACCGGTCTGACCGGTGTGAGTGCTGGTTCTGTACACATGTTGCACACCGGTCTGACCGGTGGTGTTGACCGGTCTGACCGGTCAGGGCTGAGTTATTGCAGCTGCCCTGTTTCAAGTGGTGTCTTGCATGCATTCGTCCAGGGGAGGTGCATTGGTTCAAGGGGAGCTTGCATGTGTGCAGGGGGAGCTCTGTGTGGTTGTTCGAGCTTTGCTTTGGTGGTTTGCGCTCTTTGCTTGAGCTTTGCTTTGTCTCGGATGTGTCGAGCCGTTGCCCTTGCCTAAGGGGTCCGAGACTTGTCTTCTTCAAGTGATCTTGCTCTTTGCCTTTGTTTGGCTTTCGATCGCTTGTTGGAGTTTCTCTTTGTTCGTTTCTTTTCTTTTTCTTTTCTCTCTTGTTACTTTCATGTGGGTGTTGTCAATGCACTCATCAAGGGGGAGATTGAGGACCATGTGTGGTTCGAGGACCGGTGGATGGTCGCTTCCTTGTGTGATGAGTGATTGACAACGTTGTGTGGACTGATTCTTGGCTAAGTATTGCAGGTGCAGGTTGCGGCTTGACTCGTGTTGGTGCAGGTGAAGAACAAGCGCGAAAGGTCATCGCCGGTGAGGCCTCCAGGTGTGGAGAAGACAAGTAGGCTTTGTTCGAGGGACCCGGTGGCCAGTGGGGTCAAGTGCGGGCCGCATGGTGGCATGAACAACAAGATGAAGTCGTGGACGGTTTCTTGGTAGAGCCTCAAAACCAAGGTCGAGCCGGAACTACGTGGGAGCCAAGTCATGAGTGGAGATTGGCGGAGGCTACATTGAGTTCGCGGGGTTTCCGGTGGTTCACCAGAAAACCACTGGGTTCCTTGGTTGATCCACAAAGCCAAGACCGGAGAACCGAAGACGGAGCGCGCGGCGCCGGGCCGGTCGGCGGTGGGTCGGCCGGTCGGCCGAGTGTGCGACGACGCGGTCCGAATCTTCGAAGCGGAGGACACGCGTCGGGATCGCATGGCTTGCGCGAGGGCTACGCGGGGTGCGGTCGCCGGGCATCCGTCCGATGGTGAAGACATCAAGAATTCCAAATCCGCCCTTGAGGGGCTTGTATCCCTAGTTAGTAGAGAAGGGCATTTTAGACATTTGGTTGCCTCCATATAACCCAAGAGGTGAGAAGATGGCAGCCAACTCTTGGAACCCTAGCTCATTAGTTTTCCTATTTTCCACCTATTTTCCTTAGGTTTTCTTTAGGACTAGCAAGAGAGTTTCACGGAGAGATCTTGTTGAGAGAGATGGATGATCGGGCGGCTTGCTAGACCTTGTACGAACCTTTGTTTCATGTATAGATGATTCGGCGTGGTTCCTCAAGGTTTGGATGTATTTTCCCCAGTTGTTCTTGG
Source organism: Cenchrus americanus (assembly GCA_947561735.1). Taxonomy (NCBI): domain Eukaryota; kingdom Viridiplantae; phylum Streptophyta; class Magnoliopsida; order Poales; family Poaceae; genus Cenchrus; species Cenchrus americanus. The sequence continues at coordinate 10,945,356 of OX387244.1, forward strand.
TGGTGATTTTCGGAGCCCTCTCTTGGTGATTTCTTTGGGTTGTTTTCGGGACCTTTCTCTTGGGGATTTGATGGGGGAAATTTGTGGGAACCCTTCGTGGTTCTTTAGGCTGTGATTCCCCTCCCAAATCCGTGAGTAAAGGTGCTCGATTTAGGGGTTTCTTGAGTTCTTGGGTTGGAAGTGCTCTTGGCGGGATTTCTTCGATTCCTCCTTTTTGGACAAGTTTTGGTGGAATTAAACTTGGCTATGGACTCCTCATGAGGTGTTCATAATATCCCCAAAGTCTTGTTCAAGTCCGTGGAGCGATTCGGGAGATCGAGATTTGGATTTGGGGGAGTTGACCCGCGGGCTTGTTCATCCCGAGTCGCCCGAGCTGCACCGGTCCGACCGGTGCTCTTGACCGGTCCGACCGGTGCGAGCTCTTGTGGGTTTTTGCTCGGGTGAACGTCTTGGTGTGTTCGTTGTTGTCCCGTGTGGGCTGCTCGTTTCGAGTTTGGGTCCGTTTGGTGGTCGGTTGGCTTTGTTTGGTGCCTTGGGGGGCTTTCGAGTGCGATCGGTCTGACCGGTGTGTCTCACCGGTCTGACCGGTGTAGAGCCACTTAGTGAAAGTTGCTCAGTTTCACCGGCAGGGACTGGTCTGACCGGTGGTGCTCACCGGTCTTACCGGTGTGGGTCTGTAGACTCGAGGTTTGGTTTTCCGCTGCGTTCTCGGGTCGGAAGGTTGTGTGTTGGTTCCTAGGTCCAGTGGCACTCCAGTGGCTACGTGGGCTTGACCAACCTTGGTAGTGAGTCGGAGACGTGTGTTGGAAGCCGTGTTCATCTTGTTGGAGTTTCCATCTCCTTCGAGAAGAATTTTTATCGGTTCTCATTCACTCCCCCCCCTCTCTGGTTCGTCGTATCGGTCCTTCATGGTTCCGTGACTATGGCTTCCCCCTTCGGCGCCGAAGGCGTCCAGTCGGCTACAAAATCAGCGAGGTCTTGAGACTTTATCGCACTATGCGCAACGACTTATGACGTGCTCCGCCAACTCTGTAGCCCACTTGCCCATTCTTCCCGTGGATTCCTTGTTCTCAAACATGTCCCGGAGAGGGAAAGCTGTAGGGACTGATACGTTGTGGCTCTGGAAATAATGCCAGAGCTTCCTTTTTTCCATCACCACAGCATATGCCATCTTCTCCATTTCGGAGTAGAAGAGTTTAGAGCCGCTCAGGGCTTCGGAGACATAGTAGATGGGGAACTGCTTTTGAGCATCTGCCTCCTTCCGTTCTTCCACAAGTACTGCACTAACCGCTTTCTGCTGCTCGGGGGCTGCATCCTTCGTGAAGCTTCAATATTTTGGGGGTTTGCCTGAATGCCCCGCTTAGAGACCATGCATCCCAACAGTTGCCCTTTCCGGATGCTGAAGATACACTTCTCTGGGTTAAGCTTGAGGCCGTTTCGCCTCATGTTATCGAAGGTCTCAGTCAGGTCTGCAATGTGATCTTTCTCTCTTTTGCTCATGATGACAATGTCATCAACGTAGGCCGAGGCGTTGCGCCCCAGCTGGCTGCCCAGAATCAGCTTCATCATGCGGTTGAAAGTAGACCCGGCATTACGAAGGCCCTCTGGCATCCTGACGAAGCAAAAGATGCCGAAGGGGGTCATGAACCCGGTTTTAGCTTCGTCTTCCCTTCGCATCCACACCTGGTGGTATCCAGAAAAGCAATCCAGGAGGCTCAGCATATCACAACCGGCTGCCTGATCAATGATGACGTCGATCCTTGGCAGCGGGTAAGGGTCCTTCGGGCACGCCTTGTTGAGCTCTGCGAAGTCAATACACATGCGCATGTTGCCGTTCTTCTTCGGCACCATCACTACGTTGGCCACCCAGACGGGGTACTGGGCTTCTCTGATGATTCTTGCGTCGAGCAGATTTTGCACTTCGGCCTCCGCAGACTTGACCCAGTCTCCTGACATTGGCCGCTGCCTCTGCAGCTTCGGTTTGACCTTCGGGTCAGTGTTAAGAGCATGTTCTATGACCGAGCGGTGGACGCCCGTCAAATCGGACTTGGACCATGCGAACACATCCTGATTATTACGAAGGAACTGCAAGAGCCTGCCTTCGTCCTCCGTGCTGACTTCGGTGCCTATCATGACGGTCCTGCTTGGCACGTCCGCGCACAGGGGGACTGTCTTCGTGACATCGACCGCTTTCATGCGCTTGGCTTCAGCCCCTTTCATGGATTGCCTCATTTGGGCCTCGGCCCTCTGCTCTTCGGCTACCGCAACTTCGTTGCCCTCGTCTTCGATGATGACGTGTACTTGTCTGTTGTGTACCGACGTGTTGCGTTCGGCTCTTCGGGCCTCCTCCTGGCTGCCATACACCGAAATCACCCCCGCTGCCGTTGGTATTTTCATCAGCAGGTATCCTTGATGGATGACCGCCGCAAACTTGTTGATGGTGTTGCGGCCGAAGATGGCATTGTACGGGTACACAAAGTCAACAACATCGAAGGTTATGACCTCCGTTCTCATGGTGGCATCTTGACCGAAGGTCACATTGACGTCAATCTTTCCCAGAGCTTCGATCCTCTTGTTGCCGAAGCCGTACAGGGGGTGCTCTGCCTTCTTCAGATCTTCCTTCTTGAAGCCCATGCCAGTGAAGCACTGCCAGGTCAAAATGTCCGCTGAACTGCCGTTGTCCACCAGGACTCTCCCCACGTCATTGCCGAAGTAGTATTTCATGTTCTTGCCAATGTTGGCTCTTATGACGAGCGGATCATTGTGAGGGTAGTGTTGCAACCGAATGTCAGCTGCCGTGAAAGTTATTGGGACGTGGGACCATGACAAATGAAAGTACTTGCCAGAGCAAATGTGCGACACGCTTCGGTAGTAGTCTTGCCGTTGCCTCTTCGTCTCGTGCACAGGCTCATTGGACCCGCCAGAAATTGCATTGATGATGTTGACCATGCCCATCATTCCCGAGCTGCTAGAGTCAGGGGCCTCTTGCTTTGGTGGATGTGGTGGTGGTGGTGGCTGGGTGTAATGCGTTTGATGGTGGGCGGTTGGGTTCGGCCACGAAGACCGAGGATTGTTGTGCGTGCATGGGAGGGGGTGGCGGCAGCTGCGGCGCCGAAGGTGTGTATGACTGCGGTGGGTGGAAGGCATGCGTGGGTGCCGAAGGTTGGAAAGATTGGTGATGGTACGGTGGTGGCAGGGCCCTAAACTGGCCTGCATTCTGGTACTTCATGACGTGGTTCACGGCCATGCCTGCTGCCTTCGCCTTCTCCTCAGCTTCCCACTCCAACTTCATTTGACCGCCAAGGGGCACCGGTGTGTGTGATGTGCCGGGCGTCGATCCCATGAAGCCAACAGAAAAACCGCTCACCGCCGCCTCGCTGAGGTGGGTTTTGCTGCTGCGGCTTCGGCCCTCTGCCGTTCTTGTATCCGCCCTTGTGCCCACCACCGCTCCGGTTCTGGTTCTGGTCAGGGGGTGCAGATACGTTGTTGATCTGACGATTTGCTTGCTTCAGTGGCTGATTTTGCCGCCCCTTCGGTTGGTCCCACTGCCCCTGTTGCTTCTGCTTCTTCGCTGCATTGGCTCTGTCAAGCCTTCGGCGGCAGCCTTTGTCGGACTTGCAATATTCTTGCATGACTTCAAAGTGTTCTTGCAGAGACTTCAGCTTGACTCTATCAAGGACGTCCTGGCAATTTCCAACCCTCAAGCCCCCAACGATGGCGTCGATGATGCTGCTTTCGGACACCCCGGGCGCGCGCGCTGTCAGCTTGACAACCCTGTGCATGTACTCTTGCAGTGACTCTCTATCCCCCTGGACCCACATGTTGACGAGGTCATTGGAGTCTAGCTCTTCGACCTGCATGCCTTTGAAACTGGATAGCAACTTGTTCCGCAGCTGGAACCAGGATGTTATGTGCCCCTTCGGTATGTTTGCATACCAATATTGAACTTCTCCCTTGAGTGCTAGCACAAGAGCCTTCGCCTTCGTAGTGGCATCGCCTCCGTTGGACTCCACTGCCGCCTCAAACTTCATCAAGAACTCCTTGGGATCGTAGTCACCGTCGTACTGGGGCAGAGTGTTGGCGTTGAAACGACGGGGCCACGGCGCGCTCTCGAGCTCGACAGAGAGCGGGGACACCGGGACGACGTTGCGAAGCGGTACGTCATCGGGAGCGAGGTGCTCCTGTACCTGCCCCCTCTCTTGGCGGTGGCGGATGCTTTGCCCTTCGGAAGCGTCCTTCTGCTGCCTCCACTGGTCCCGGCCGGGCTTGCATGACTGCCAGGGGGTGTGCCGGCGCCCGGCCGGGCCGCCGGCGCAGCATGCGCGGCAGGCATCGGTACTGGTGTAGGTGGTGCAGGAATGACCTGCTGCGGCGGCGACGTGCCAGCGATCTGGCTTTGCAGCAGCGCGAGGTAACGCTCGGCCTGCCTGATGTTGAAGTCGATGGAGTCGGGATCGGTGTGGGGAGGGACCACATCCTGCTGCTGGGACGGCTGCGCTTGCGACGAAGATGGGCGCGTCTCTTGCTCTTGCTGGGCCGCCATGGTCTTGCCCGCGATGAGAGCTCGGATCCTTCGGAGGGCCTCGATGTCTTGCGCCGAAGCCCCCAGCCCCTCGAGGCTGACCTCGAACATCCCGGAGGCGGTGTGCTCGACCTCCGGAGCGCTCGGCCTGGCACCGGTCTCCGCCAAAGGCTGGATGGCTGAAGCCGACGGGTTGACGGGTTCCGGCGCTAGCGGAGGGGTTGACGCCTGAGCCGTGGTGGCTTCGGCGCCTGCCGATCGGGTCCTCGCCATGTGGTTTTGGATTCTTCCATGAGGTGGGCGCCAAACTGTTGGTGGAAATCGGGCTCGAAGGGTGGACGCCGACACAACAGCCCCCTGAGTACTTTCCCTTTCACTTTTCTCGCTCTACTACCCCGAAGCTACTCTATTCACCCTTGACGAGGAAAGGAAATGCGGAATAACTAAACAGAACAGGAAATGCAGTAAGGAAACACTTGGCGAACCGAAGACCGAAGGATTAGCAGAAGCCTTCGACGCTCTCTTCTCATTACAGTGTGTCCGTTTCATTACAAGAGGTTCACTATTTATAGGAGACCCCTGGGCTTGGTCATTTGCCTCAATTACACCTTTTCCGTTCCTGACAAACGGCTTTAAACACTTTACAAGGGTATAACAGTAACTCCTCGCGTCGTACAAGCATCCAGCGTGTCTTCGTACGGCCGAAACACCTTTACATGCGGCAACCCTTGTCTCCGCCCCGTACGGTGCCCTCTTTACACGTTAGCAGCGTCCACGTGTCGCAGCGCACCGCACCTTCGGTGCGGAAGCAGCCTGGGATCTCTCCCTGGCCGCGTCGTGCCTCTTGGGACATCACGCCCATGCCGTTTCCAGCCCCGGCCCGAGGCGTTCCCGACGCGCGGCACTCCTGGCCCCTTCGAAACCTTCGGCGCCGAAGCACGATCGCCCGCGCCTTCGGCGCCGATGGTCGGCACTGCTCAGATGGGCTGCTCCTGCACGGCAAAATTCACATGATTCCAAAAGCATTAGCGTTTCCATCAAACCGTCATTCCGAAGACTCCTCGGTGTGACCGTAGCTGCGCGTGAGCCGAAACCGTCAGCCTGGCCGGGCGTGGACAAGGCTTCCGAAGGTCATTTCCCCAACAAGCCCCAATTGCATGTAATCGAGACGAAGCCCCCCTTCGGTATCTAGTACGAAGTGGGCTTCGGAGCCAAAAACAAACTAGGGCTTTTGTTGACCTTCGGAGCCAAAAACGTCAAGTCACCTGGCCAGCAACCTGGTTTAGTTTAACAGGTCAATGTTGCTTCGCGGGAATTATTCTCAGCTCGTACTTAAAGCGCCGAAGGTATTTTGTATGCCAAGAGGTACCATATACTTCTTTATTTTATGCAAATGGCTTCGGTGGTTCTAGAGTTGTTATTAATTTTTTAGCATGCTTTCTTTTCTATTCATTTTTAGCTTCGGTTATAGGGCTGACCCCGGCAAAAATGGTTCTATTAAATTACGAAGCCTCTTCGGCTCCGAAGCCCAATCATCTGAGCCAAAGCCCAATCACTTTTTTTAGCGTGACGAAGGCTGCATAGTAATAAATTAACTTTGCTAGCACTCTGCTACTTCGGCATCTGCTTTATTCCACATGTTGCTCCGAAGGGAGGAATTTTTAGCGTCATGTGCACCATTCATGCTTTATGCGTTTTTTCATATATGCAACATTTAGTTTGGGTTTATCTTTTGATACAGACCCCTAATACCCCTTTTGTATCTTTTTCACGAACCAATCCTTCGGTTCTAGAGTTGTTACCAATTTAACAGCATGGTTTCATCTGTTTAGAATTAGCTTCAGTCATGGGACGAAGCCCAGGTATGCACATGTTGTTTCAGTTTTATTAGACTGAAGTACCAGGCCTTTATGACCATGCGAACCGGGCCCTTCGTATGTGAGTGACGAAGATCTCCTTGTCGTGCATAAAGTTGAAAACCTTATCTGAATAGCTAGCAACTTTCCTCTTTCCTCGTACACCAAACATGTGGTAGCCAGCGCAGTCAGCTTATCTTTTAGTCTAGTTAAGCCAGTCCATGGCGCCGAAGGGGCCTAGCAAAGTATCAATGCTTTAGCAAACTATTTGTCTCAGTTAAGATCTAACCTCTATTTTGCAGAAAGTATCCTTCGAATGTCTTATTATGATACACTTTAACACTGTTCTATTTACTTACTATTTTAATATCAATTTGTTATGTTGGTGCTCCGAAGGAAGACAATGTTCATATCATGTGTACCTTCGTGTGCCACTTTATCATTTTCTTTGTTTAATGATATTATTATCTTTGTGCAGAGGAATTTGCTTCGCATCTCTAGTGAGTTTTATCGGACAAGTGAACTGAGCTCCAGTTTTTATACTTCGAAATAATCTCAGCGGGATTTTGTGATACAAAATTTTCACACCTTCGGAATGATCCCAGTAAATTTTTCACCTTTAGAACTATCTCAGTGGGATTTTCATGAAATTGATATTTCTACCTTAAGAATAATATTTGTGGAGTTTTCACCTTCGAAGTCATCTCGGTGGGATTTCACGAGATTGTTGTTTCATCTTTGGAATCGATTGGGCAGCCAATTTTCTTTTTCACTCTTCGGAATTGATTACGTGGTCGGACTTCATCCTTGGGAAACAGGTTGGGCGATTTCAGAGGTATTTGTTCGGAGGTTTTGTTCGTCCAGCATTATCGAGGCCAACTTCGGTTTGGGGGTTCCGACTTCGGCATACTACGAAGCGCAGTCTGCACATGCCATTTCGTTCTTTTTATGGGCCAAGGAAGCGGAGCTTAGGAATTCAAGTCGACAAGGCTTTTGAATTGCAAACTGGAGGACGTAACTACATACATACGGTTGTGGTAAGAAACTAGCTGCTCCGAAGGGACCCTTCGGTTTAGTAGATGGGCCAGTTTCTGTCGGTATTGTTCAGATATGGGGCTTCGTCCCTAGGCTCGGCAGTCCCTTTTGCTCCGGCCCAACAGACAAAGCAAGCTGGGCTGCATGACGAGAAGGGCTTTAGGTCCAGGGCGTTTATTAGCAAGTGCTTAGCTCTGAAGTACTAGTTAGTTAATACTACCGTTACATTAGTAGATGTTCTTGTGTTCATCTTTTTAGTTTCAGTCTACGCCTACACCTCAATACTTTATATCTACGAAGCCCACTTAGGTTTTTTGACTCCGAAGCCTTTTCGGCCTTTTACTCCACCGAAGCACCTTTAGTCTTATGTGGTGACGCGACTTGGTTTTCTAGAGAGCTACGGTGTCCTGATATCATCTCTAGTATGCTGATGTTAGCTTAAGGCGTTAGTCTAAGGCATTAGCTTGATTCAGGTACAAATTTGGCTTCGGCTCCGAAGGGCCGCACCACTGTCTTTTTTGCTTTTAAGTATGTGAATAAATCCTTTTGATAATTGAGCTAACTAGTTAGTACTTCCTTACATCAAGATTAAGTTTTTCTATTTATTTATCTTTTATTAAGTCAAAGTGCAACAACATACGAAGCAAATGATTTAGCTTTTGGATGTGCACTTCGGTGAAACTCATGAAATATTTATTTTTCTAGAGTTGACAACAAAGCCCCCTTTTGTACCCTTGTTATCTCTGCTGATTAGTGTTGTCTGCAGACTGCTTGCTCACCTGTCATTTAGCAACCACCGAAGGGGCATTATGCTGTTATTTTATTATACAATTTTATCAACATCGTGGGCTAGTGCTTGGTATGGCCGGTGCTTTGTTTTTGGCTACTAATAAACCTTTTTCGGTGTAGTGACGAAGTACCCTTCGTCTCTGTTTTTAACAGACCAATCCCTAGCTTGCGGGTACTTAGTGTTAATCACATGTTGATGCTCACCGCAAGACGTTTTTTCCCGAAAGTTTCATGTATTTATCCGTTCGCACGTTTCCGAAGCAACATCCCCCCTCCATGGTGCGGGGGGTGTAGTCTTCGGAGTTTATATTTTGTGGGTAAGTAACGGCGCCCCTCGGAGGCCGTTGGATGCATCCAAGGGCTGCCCGTCACTTACTTCGTATAACGAAATTGTGGCGGTCCCGTTGTGACTGAAGCTCGGCTAAACAAAAAGTGATTGTGTCAATTTGTCCAAAGTTTGCTTCGCCTTTGTAATCTAACCCTTCATATGAAGTTTTTATACCTCTTGAATGCAGGGTCAACTACCATATGTAAGTATCATGCTCCCTTCTCTCATAACTTGCACTCCATTTTTTGTGGGCACTCTAACCCTTCGTATATCACATGTTGTCGCACCTTCATCTCAAATATGCTAAGCGCATGTTCTTAGTTATACTTCGTACCCTGTTCATAATGATTGGGTGTATGCAGCTATTATGTTTTGTGTGGGCACTTCGTCACGTCTTGTTGACGGATAAAAGACGTATCCCTCTACGATCCGCAAGCGTACGGACCCCACACCTTTTTCACCACGGGATTCCCAAGGTTCTTGTCAATCCGCGGAGCAAGGGGATTACAAGCGTTCGATCAACAACGACACACTAGCTACTAAAACCCTAACTACTATTATACTAGAAAACAACTAAACTACACTAGAGAGAATGATAAACGATCAAGGTAGAAGACACTCGCTGTTGACGGTGAAAATCCGTCAACCTAGCCATGAGTTTACCTTCGGTGTTGGCATGAGTTTTATACCTTATCCATTGGTACTAACCCCCGTGGTATAACAAGTTCACGTGTGCATGTCGGTTTTGGAGTTTAATGTTTATGCAGGATTTTAGTGTTGAATGCAAGACTTTCGGGATAAGTTCATCAAGCACCTTATGACAAGACCTTGAAGCCCTGAACAAGTCATGCAATGAAGCAAACTTAACTCCAAGAAGCCGGGGACTTGATCCGAGAAGACGACAAACTCCAGGGACCTGACCAGAAAAGTGCTGAATCTTGCAAGACAAGGAGTTGAGTCCAATTCGGAGAGAAACCGACGACATGGACCCACATGCAGAAGGGGGAAACATCCAGGAAGCAAGGGAACCGACGTGGGGCAAAGGAGCCCACGGGTTGGGCCTAAATGGGCCCAGGCCGGCCGGCCCAGTCCGGTCGGCCCAGGCCCATTTTGGGCCCAATTTCGCCCTCCTTTGCCCTAGCCGCCAATCGGGCTATTTATAGTCCCCTGACCGAGAGCCACGCAGAGAAGATTTCGTCTTCGGCCGCCGAGAAGCAGAGAAGAGAGGGACACCATCTCGGAGAGGAGAGGGTCGAGCTAGTTGACTAGGGTTCCCCTAGCCGACGTGGGAACCTTGCACGGAAGACCACGTCGGAGTTCCCGGAGCTAGAAGCAAGATCAAGGAAGGATCCCGGTGGTGATCTTGTGTATGTATCATTGTTATAGTTGAATTATCAAGTTGAATCTTTTCCTAGCGATCAAGTGTTTCCTCGAAGATTTCGTTTTTCGATCGGCTTTGCTTATTCCAATTCTATTCTCGAGATAGATTACATAGGGTGTTCTTGTAGCCGCGGTGGCTAGAGGTACACGCCGGATCTTCCGAAAGAATCTCGACTTGTCTTTTGACTCGCCCTAAGCTCCCCGCATGAATAGGGATACGTTGTGACGAACGGGGGTCTCGAAAGGCGGATGTTTTCGGATTTGGACGGGAAACCACGATTTAAAGAGGCTTCTATTAAGATTCGATTTGCTACTTCTTCTCTTGCTTGGAACTTCAACAAAAGGCTTACCCCGATCCTTCTAGATCGGTTTATCTACCCAATCTTACTTTGTTTTCTCCGATTTTTAGTAGATTAGATTCGTTTTGTGTCTTTTACTTAGATGCATTAGGTCTTTTATCGAATATTGAAGTTACTTGGCTTTAATAGATTAAGTCTTGCGTCACACATTTGTTCCACGGATTCGATACCTTGGGTTCACCACTCGAGGGAAGAAGGGTCCCTTGACTACGACGGGAGACTTGTACGCTTGCGAGTCACGAACGAACTTTGATACAATTATTAACCGTCAACAAGCCCCTTTTTCTGGCGCCGTTGTCGGGGAACAAGTGATCAAGATTTGATTTTTTATTGCTTTTTTTTGTAATTTTCAGTACTGATTTTGTTTTATTTTTGCATCTACTAAATTTTGATCATCCTCAAAATACATCTAATCTAGTTTGTCTAACTCTAGTCTTTATAGATTTGTTTTGTTTTCTAGTTTTTTGCATACTTTGTTTATTGCTAACCCTAACGAGGAGATGGACGGCTACCTCTCCAACAAACCCAATAATTTTGTGGATGATCCGAGAAAAACTTTACAGTCTAAGGAGACGCGAAGCACATCAAGCTAAAAAGCTGGATTTTGTAGATTCGGAGTCGGAAGACAAAGGATCGCAGGAATCTCCGAAGAATTCACCACCTCAAAGTCCGCGGGAGAATCGACCTCCACCAATGGGTGAACAACCACCGGAAGAACGCAAGATTGGGAAGCTATGCACCCCAGACATCATCGACCTACCAATCTTGAACCTCGAGGAGGTCGGAAGACCGTTCGAGATCAAGACCTCAACAATCCGCATGGTGCAACATTCACCCTTCACCGGCAAAGAGGATCCGAACCTTCACCTCCAAGCATTCATTCAACTATGTCAGACTTTCAACATGGATGGGGTGACTCAAGATCAAATGAGGGCAAGGCTTTTTCCGTTTTCACTACTCGGGAAGGCTTTGCAATGGTTCCACTCTCAACCGGCGGAGACGGTGCAAAATTGGAACACGTTGATGAAGGCTTTCATGGAGGAATACTACTCACCGGGTAAAACTCAAAGTTTGCGTAATAAGATTGCCACCTTTGTTCAATATCCTACGAAACTATCTCGGAGGCATTCGAGCGCTTCAACGAGTACACCGGGTGGTTCCACATCACAAGTTCCCGAAAGAAGACCTCGTGCAAAAGTTCTATCAAGGACTCACCATGGCGTCAAGGACGATCATCGATGCATCGGCGGGAGGATCTATCATCGAGCTTACACCGACGGAAGCTTTCACGCTATTCAAGAAGGTCGCGGATAATGACACGTGGGCGTCATCCGGCGCCTACATCCGGCTCAACCCATGGGGAACGTCAAAGGAGTCTTGCAAGTGGAGAAGGAAGACATACTTGAAGGCAAGATCGACTCGCTCATGAGGAGGTTGGAGAAGATGGAGATAGAAAAGAAGGAGGCTCAAGACTTGAAGGCCGCCGAAGCAAGGTCCACATGCGAAGAATGTGGAGAGTATGGCCATGTCCGCAAGGATTGTCGGAGGAAGCCAAAGTGCTCGACTACATGAGGAAGGGAGAATTGCCGAACTTCCGCTACGGGCAAGGTAGGCCTCAATTTAATGCAAGCTCATCTATTCCTAACGCGGTTCCGCTTCGGATACAATTGAAGGAGTTCATGGATGAGCAAGCTAAGATCAACAAGGACACCGTCACCAAGTTCAAGACCATAGACAAGGTGTTGGAGAACATCGATAGCAAAGTGACGGAGGTCGGAAGTTCCAATCATCAAGTGCTCAACATGATGAAGATGCTCGAGACGCAAGTGGGACAACTTGCGGGGCGCCTTACTAATGATGAAGGGAAGCTTCGGGACAACCCAAATGTCCCGAATCGGCGAAGGCCATTCAAACGCGTTCGGGGAAGGAGACCGAAGATCCGGAACGTTCCGCGGGAGCAAGGAAGCTTAAACCGTCCACCGAGGTGGAAGGAGTTGCTAAAGAGAAGGTTACGGGGATCGTCACCGAGGAACCCGAATTCGAGATGCCGGAGGATGACACGAGGATACCGCAACTCAAGCCACACTACTTCCGAGGTAAACTTGACAACCACTTTGAGAAGTTTGTGGAAGTTGTGCGTAGACTTAGCATCAACATGCCATTACTAGATGCCCTACAAGTACCTACATATTCTCGTTACTTTAAAGACATACTTGCAAATAAATATGAGATAGCAACACTCGGGGTAGATCATGTCAAGATGTCCGAGGAGTGTAGTGCGGCTATTGCTTATGGGCTAGAGAAGCAAAAAAGACCCCGGTGCCCTACAATTCCATGTTCAGTTGGTTCTTTCAACTTCGAGAAGGCGTTATGCGACCTTGGAGCTAGTGTGAGCGTCATGCCGAGGGATGTGTTCGAGAAGCTACGCCTACCGATGGAGCCTACGGGAATATGTTTGGAGTTGGGTGACAACTCCATTCGCTATCCCTTGGGCATTGCTGAAGATGTACCCGTGAAGATTGGACACCACTTCATCCCCGTCGACTTCGTTGTGCTCGAGATGGGAGAGAGGGAGAAGCCGCCGCTCATCCTAGGGAGGCCGTTCCTCAAGACCGTGGGAGCTACTATTGATGTTGGCAAGGGGGAGATCATGTTCGATATCAACGGAGAAAGGAGTTCCTTCAAGTTCCGTCCAAGGATTGAGGCATGCAACATGATTGGAGTGAAGGGAGAACCAAAACAAACGGAGGGGCTGAAAAAGAATAAGGAGCCGAAAAAAATGAACGTAAAGAAAATCAAAGAAGGTGTTGCATCCGTCAAGACAAAGGAAGAGAAGCCGCTCGTGAAGACCAAAAAATGACTAAGCCAACTAAGCCGGAAGACAAGCCCGCGCCCAAGATGGTGCGGAAGTGGGTACCCAAGATTGCAACGCCCGCAAAGAGCGTTGATCCGGAGTAATCAAGTGAAGAAGTCTAGCTATAGACTATAAACGAAGCGCTAGGCGGGAGGCAACCCGTTTCGTCGAGTCAAGAATAAGCTACGGGAGGACAACCCGATTCCGGGTTTTTCGAGTATTTTTAATAATTTAGTTTTTGAGTTTTACTACGCAAAGACATTAGACTTAGAAGTGGTTGAACAATATTAGAGACATAATTCTTGATTGAATGTTTGCTTTATCATAAACCCTTTGCATGAACCCTCCTATGTGCTTGTTTGATTCTTTTCTTTTCGAGAAACCCTCAACCAAATAATTTCAGAACCTTAACTCAACCTTTCACCCTCATTATGGTGCTGATGTTGACTTATTTTTCATGCTAAAACCACACGAGTAGAGCCACGATTTATGTTTAATTGTTAATAAAATTCAGCACGTGGTAGGACTCGCGTGAACCTAGAAATCAAAGCTTTTGGTTGGTTTTAAAAATCTTTATCCTTGGTTTCTCTAGGATTAGAATTTTTCTAAGCCTCTTCTAATTTTGTTTTATTCAAAATCTTCCTTATTTAGCCAAAATTAGAACCTAAACCTATGCCCCCATGATCAAGCCGGGAAAATGTTCGCTCTCAACCGATGAAAGCAAACTATACCGGTGAGACCGAAACCGACGTAGTCGAAAAATATTTTCGACTTACATTTGTTTTTAATGGTTTAAAAACTTCTCTAAAATTATGCTTGAGCTCTTGCATGGCTCTGAAAAATATTTTAAATTTCGAATTAGAGGAGTGCTTAACCTTAAACACACCTAAATGGAGGCAATCTAGTTTGAATTAATCATGCATGCACCATTGGATTCCCTTTTATCAACTTTCACCAATTCCACATGCAAAGGACAAGCATGGTGGGCAGCAAGCATCAACTTTGCAGGATTTTCATGGTGGCATGTGAAGCAAGTGGAGCTAGGGAGCATGGACATGACCCAAAGCATGGAGCATCAAGTGGGAGGACCAATAATTCAAGAAAAGGAGTGGACGAGAGCGTTTGGGCGGTGCAACTCGTGGAGCACGCGGGCGGGGAAAGTTGCGAGGCGAAATGATCGTCTTTGGGAGAAAGACGCGGCGGGGAGGAGCCGGAAGACCCCGGGCGGCCGGCCCGGGCCGGCCGGCCTGACCTACTTAAGGAGCCCCCCGGCTCCCGTTTTCTGCAGGCAAGCTTCCCTCTCCTTCCCTTATTTGTGTGTTCAAGTTTGTGTGCTCAGAACCTCCGTAGACATAGCCAACCATCTCAAGCTTGATAGCTCAAGAAAAAATCCACATCCTTAATCCACTCAAAGTCCACATCCGAAGCAAAGAGTTTAAGTGCCTAGTTTACCGGTTGCAACCCGGAATTTTAGTTGAAGAAAGAGTGCAGCAACCATATGGAAGAAGACCACAAGTCTCTTCTCCAAGAAGAAGAGTTCGTCGTCGTCCAAGCCATCATCAACCACGTCTTCGAGGAGGCACTCGGTTTCCGAGTCTCCCCGGAGCATGGAGACGGATACGGCACCACCGAGGAGGAACGATGCTCTCCTCCTTGGTGGTATGAGGGCTGCGCGAGAAGCACTTCCATGAGGTTCACCGAACCTCGTGGGCACACGGAGGAGCAGCCCGCGCCACCACGACGATCGACTCGCTCAACCGCACCACCTCCTTACACCCCGACACACTCTTCGTACGGCTTCATCATCTTGTCGGCGGAGGAGGAGGAGAGGCTCGCCAATCTTGAGAAGAGGCTTGTGCCGAACGTCGAGTTCGACGACCAAGCACTCTACACCTTGGGTTTTTGCACCGACATATACTATATGTTGGGGCACCTCGGATGGGTGCGGTTCTCCAACGGAATATCGGTGGACACCCATTTGGGTTACGCCTTGGAAATTTTGATGACTATTGCACCCATCGTTGATGATGATGGGGTGCAAAGCTTGTCATTCCGTTTGGAGGGAATCGAGCAAGTGGTTCCCTACGAGCACGTTAGGGAGCTGCTTGGATTCCACAAGGGAGCCTCGGAGAAAGTTGACGTGCCACCCGGCATGTTGGCGGGATTTTGGAACATGATCTCCGGAGAAGCCCATCAACAACGCAATTGCATCCTCAACCCCATTATCCGGATATTTCACTCTTGGATGTGCAAGAGGGTATTGGGGAGGATGAAGGAAACAAAGGTGACCGACACGGAGTTGAATTGGCTATACTCGGCTTTAATTGCCAGGCAGCCAATAGACCCCTCTTACCTCATGATCAACCGTTGGTGTTGTGTAGCAACATCGGGGGCAGGTAATATTGGTTCGGGGTGTTACCTCTCCATGTTGGCCTTTTCCTTGCGACCGGGGATCGCAAGAAACCCCGCTCACCTTTTGCGTGGTACCTCTCTCGGTTTTGAGTATTTGCGGCAAGGCAAATACATTAGTGGAGATGAGAGAGGAGGTTATCGGTTGGCCATAGTGAACCTACCCCTTCCGAATGAGAGGCTTAGGCTTTTCACCGAGGGAAGGGAAGATTGGTTGGAAGAGGGACTACTTGTCCCTGCAAGGAAGAACAAAAGAGGAAGAATCGTAGAGGAGGGAACATCCTCCGCACGAGCGAGTGGAGCACAACCCAATGTGCAACCATTCGGCGGGGTCCCTCCTCCGCCAAGTTATTACGGAGGGTCGCAAGGACAAGCATGGGGGGGTGGTGCACCGGTACCCCCACAAAATTATGTTGTGCCCAACGCTAACTTCGCGGAGTCCTACGCTCATCATCCCCAACCACAACAAAGCATGGCCATTATTGGAGGGTATGCTGCAAGAAACGCTCAAAACATCGCAGCCATCCAAGCTAACGCAACTCAACTTGGTGAAGGCAACGCAAATATCGCCTTTGAACTTGGACGCCTTCACCTTGTGGAGCCAAATCAATTCGTCGGAGGAAATGTCCAATCGTATTATGAGCAAGGGTATTATTATCAAGACTATCAACATCAACCACCGGCGGAGGACTAGAAGATTTAGGAACTTTAGTTTCCTTTTCTTTTCTTTTTCTCTGTAATTTTCAGCTTTTGCTTATGTGTGTTTGCGTAGTATTTTCTGTTTTTATTTAAATTTCAGCAAGCATGTTTGTTTATTTTCAGTGTGTATTTCAACTTGATGTCACCATTAATAAAGACACCACCTTGATTATATCATTGGAAAAGTTACAAAATTCGTGCCATGATGATATATGATTATAATTGCAGCTTTGTTCATCTTTGTAATTGATTTATGCATGTTTAAGCTAGTGCTCTCTTAAAAATACAAATCTGAATTTATTTAAATGCTAGCTTAATTTTCAGCGGAGGTTATGATTAAAATAAAGGCCCATAGTGTTTTATGTGCTCTAAAGTTATGAATAGATTAAATATGTCTTTTATGCTCGAAAATATCGCTAACCTTGTCACAAATATCGCTTGTGTGTTGCTCAACCTATCCAAAGCCTTATATATATTTGAGTGCATAAACCTTAGTGTACAAGTTTTATTTTTGAGTGAGTTATTGCAGGCCATGATTTCTCTGGCCCGAGACTAAGAAGCTGGTCATTCCATTTTTGCGTATCTATCTCTTTGCTAGCCTTTTATCCGTGCATTGTGTATCCCCGCATCGGTGATCTCACAAACTTCGCCGGATATCCACCCTTAAACCAAATATCATCTTTTGTGATTACCTCCTTGACCACAACCTATCGTTGAGAATGGATCATCAATTCAAGGAAGATCGCAAGACGGTGCCAACGTTGAAGATTTCAAGTATCTCTCCAAGGAAAAATATCTCCGGTACCTACCTTATTTTTCGCCTCTTTGCTCGAGGACGAGCAACGTCTAAGCATGGGGGGAGGAGGTAGGTACGGTGCAGTTTTAGAGTTAAAAGGGGAATATTTCAAAAAAAATGATGATGAAAGAAGAAAAAAAAATCCAGCGATATTCATGACTTTCAAGGTAAAGAAAAAAATATATATATATGAAAGAAAGAAAGAAAGGAAGAAAAGAATGAGAAATATGAGAAAGAGAAAAAATATATGTGCGTAAAGTGAACTCCCCGGTTCTCTAAGAGTGCATTCAAGGCTTCAAGTTAAAAAGATCCATTCTCATTTTCCAACCATGTGCAATCTGATAACGAGGACTTCTTTTGTGCCTCGTGATCACTCTTTGCCATTTGCACATGTCCACTCATCTAAAAGTGTGTGTATTTTTCTCTTTCCCCTCCTTGATTAACATTATTTTCCAATGACCTTTTTGACGAGTCTCGGTAAGACCATGAGAAGCTTGTCTTGTTTTGACAACACCTCATTTATAAAATCTTGTTAGGGCTAAACTTTCCCAAAGCTCCATATAAAGCCTACCACATATATATGAGAAGGAAAGGAGTAGAATATATAGGCTTGAGAGACAAGTGAGATGAGAGTTTATGAGCAATACACGAGATGATTTAAATTTGTGAATTTGGTTTAGCTTTTCTTTATCTCGTTCTTCATTTCAAAAATTCTGAGATCTATTTAAAACTTTGTGAGCATGTTAATACTTGTGGGATAAGCTTAATAAGAATCTACCCTCCGTAGAGATGAAGGCTAGTACATTATGGAACTTTAATGAATTAAAATTTTGAGAGCATTATGTTTTCCCATGTGTAATCAAGTGCAAAGTTTAAACATTGTTTAGCAATGATGATATTCATCGAAGGCTTACTCGAGGACGAGCAAGGTTTAAGTATGGGGGAGATGTTGACGGTGAAAATCCGTCAACCTAGCCATGAGTTTACCTTCGGTGTTGGCATGAGTTTTATACCTTATCCATTGGTACTAACCCCTGTGGTATAACAAGTTCACGTATGCATGTCGGTTTTGGAGTTTAATGTTTATGCAGGATTTTAGTGTTGAATGCAAGACTTTCGGGATAAGTTCATCAAGCACCTTATGACAAGACCTTGAAGCCCTGAACAAGTCATGCAATGAAGCAAACTTAACTCCAAGAAGCCGGGGACTTGATCCGAGAAGACGACAAACTCCAGGGACCTGACCAGAAAAGTGCTGAATCTTGCAAGACAAGGAGTTGAGTCCAATTCGGAGAGAAACCGACGACATGGACCCACATGCGAAGGGGGAAACATCCGGGAAGCAAGGGAACCGACGTGGGGCAAAGGAGCCCACGGGCCGGGCCTAAATGGGCCCGGGCCGGCCGGCCCGGTCCGGTCGGCCCGGGCCCATTTTGGGCCCAATTTCGCCCTCCTTTGCCCTAGCCGCCAATCGGGCTATTTATAGTCCCCCGACCGAGAGCCACGCGAGAGAAGATTTCGTCTTCGGCCGCCGAGAAGCGAGAGAAGAGAGGGACACCATCTCGGAGAGGAGAGGGTCGAGCTAGTTGACTAGGGTTCCCCTAGCCGACGTGGGAACCTTGCACGGAAGACCACGTCGGAGTTCCGGAGCTAGAAGCAAGATCAAGGAAGGATCCCGGTGGTGATCTTGTGTATGTATCATTGTTATAGTTGAATTATCAAGTTGAATCTTTTCCTAGCGATCAAGTGTTTCCTCGAAGATTTCGTTTTTTGATCGGCTTTGCTTATTCCAATTCTATTCTCGAGATAGATTACATAGGGTGTTCTTGTAGCCGCGGTGGCTAGAGGTACACGCCGGATCTTCCGAAAGAATCTCGACTTGTCTTTTGACTCGCCCTAAGCTCCCCGCATGAATAGGGATACGTTGTGACGAAACGGGGGTCTCGAAAGGCGGATGTTTTCGGATTTGGACGGGAAACCACGATTTAAAGAGGCTTCTATTAAGATTCGATTTGCTACTTCTTCTCTTGCTTGGAACTTCAACAAAAGGCTTACCCCGATCCTTCTAGATCGGTTTATCTACCCAATCTTACTTTGTTTTCTCCAGTTTTTAGTAGATTAGATTCGTTTTGTGTCTTTTACTTAGATGCATTAGGTCTTTTATCGAATATTGAAGTTACTTGGCTTTAATAGATTAAGTCTTGCGTCACACATTTGTTCCACGGATTCGATACCTTGGGTTCACCACTCGAGGGAAGAAGGGTCCCTTGACTACGACGGGAGACTTGTACGCTTGCGAGTCACGAACGAACTTTGATACAATTATTAACCGTCAACACTCGCCCACGGGTCTACGATACTAGAGCATGCAATCGCTTAAAGACATGAAAACCAATCTAATCTATCGGGGATGTGACCACGGTTTCGCCCTTTCTCTCCTCTCGTACTGTCACTACGCGAAGGTATTCATGACTAGACCTTTGATGGACACGGCGTATTGAATGGATCCAAGGAAGCATTGGAGCTCGTACTCCCTCTACGGCACGGTTGCAAGCCTTAAGCATTAAAGTATATTCAACACAAGATGATAGATAGATAATCCAACAAAGTGCGATTACATCTCAAGATCAATTACAACCCATGGATGAATGAGAAGATTACCCCATCAAGGTGCTGATCATGGCACCGTTGATCATGGTTTCCCTTCCGCCGGTGTCTTCCTTCTTCTCCACGAGAGGGTGCTTCCTTCGAGGTGGTTGATCTCCCGCCGGAGATCCTCCTCCTCTCTCTCTAGCTTGTGGATGGCCTTCTGGTGCGAATGACTCCTCTCTCGGTGTTGGCGGCGCCTCGGGGGTTTTAGGGTCGAAGATCCTTCGAGGGCAAGGAAAACGGGACCGAACCGGTGCCGGAAGTGGGCTGGGCCGGCCGGCCCAGGCCCAATTCGGCCCAGTTCGGTCGCCCCTTTTTTTGCTCCGTGGGTCCTCGTGCACTTATGTACTTTGCCCCCTCCACTTGCATGATTTTGATGCTTCGTTATCCTCGCGTCCAAGATGGAGGCTCTCTTTGCATGAAGTTTGATCTTTTACGCTTCAATCCCCGGGGGTGTTCCTCGTAGCACTTCGGTCCTCGCCACCATTGGAAGTGATTTCAGCAAGCTCATGAACACGAACAAGACTCCATGAATGCTCCTTTGAACTTGTTGCGAATCCGTCCTTTATGTCCATGTTTTCCTACATAAACACAACACTTCCAAATGCATGCACAAAGATGAACTTGTTATATGATTAGTGTGCCTAGTGGCGGGTTAGTTCCACAATCAAATCCAAACCAAAGTGTAATGAACATGCTAGGTGCACCAAAATACACCGTCAACATCTCCCCCACACTTAGCTCTTGCTCGTCCTTGAGCAAGTACTCGTAAAAGAATTTCGTCCAAGGTGTGTAATCGTGTATCATTAATCCTCCTTCACAAGTTAGTCAATCCCTTCATCTTTAATACATAAACACAAAGTAATGATAATCAAACATAAACATGGGCGTTTAGAATTTTTACCACGTCAAGATTTACCCCACAATTCAAACTCTTCACTCGAAGTCTTCAATTTCAGCCATGCTTACTCCTTTGCTTCTATCGGAGGGTTTTTATGGTTTTCAAAACAAGAATTCCTGCAACAAGTATTAGACAAAAAACCTTTCTCCAAGCTCTCTCAAGTCACTCATATGATGTGGCTATCCTAACCAAATTTTATAAAACTCTCACCTCCCATTAATCTCTCATATATCGTGTAAAGTGGAGCTATAGGTAGGGCTAGCGCAATCAACACAAGTATTGTCAAACTAAGAACTTCCTCTAATGGTTGTCTACCTTTCAAAGCCAATGATCATGAGAATTAACCATATGTAGGGATATCAAGGATGAGAAGATTTAGAATGGTGGACATGTGCAAGGGCAAAAGAAAATTGTGACTTCAAGGCACCAATGATGTCCTCGTTGTCGGATTGCACATGGTTGGAAATAGAGTAAAAGTTTCGTCTCATAATCAACGTGATTCCTTACACTTTATTATTTTTTTTTCTTTTCTTTCACTTGATCCATCCCTCTCATATCTTCATTGCTAACTCATCTTTCTCTTTTTCTTTTCTTCTTTCATTCACATATGATTTTTCTTTCTTTCTTTCTTTCTTTTCCATACACATACTTTTTCTCTTTATTTTTCTCTCTCTTGACAACTTTTCAAAGCTTTCAATTCTCTCTTTCCTCGCATGCATACAATCTGAAATTTTTAATTAATTCATGCTAGAGACGAGACGAAACTTTGAAAATAGGTTGTGTTCAAGGAATACGATGTACAAAAGAGATATATAGGGTTGGGTATGGAATCCAGCGATACTCATGACTTTCGTTGTGAAAGTCATGGACTGAATATATGACGAGGCTAGCAACAAAAGATAAGCACAAGGACATGATCATTGCTCGAAATTATAACTCACCAAGAGAGAAAGGTCCTAGCCTAACTCATTATGCTAATCACACTTATGGTGGAGCGAACAAAATAAACTTGGCTTTGGATAGGAATTTTTTCTTACTCTCAACTTGGAAAAGGAGGTTTTGCTAACCTTTATTACAAGGGTTTTAAAATAATTTTCAGAACTGAAATCCTCCAATTTTTAGCATCAAACATAGCACAACTAGCATGTGAAGCTCAAGATCGAAGCGCGGTATGGGTACTTTAAGTAGTAGCGATTCCACTAAGCACCACGGTAAACGTTTTTCAAACCACATACTTGTGTTCATATATCAAGAATCGAAGATTAAACAAACAAGTAAATAAAGATAAACAATACATAAAACACAAAGATATATATAAAGACTCTTTTTATTTGGTTTTCTTGACTCAACACTAATTTAAGACACTTGCAAAAATTTTAAAACAGACTCAAAAACTAAAAACTCATTAAAACACTAAGACTCTCACACGAAGATTAAACCGAACCTAAACTTGAAGTTCAAAAGCTAAGTCTAGCAAGCTAGCTCTCCCCCACACTTAAAACATACGACATCCTCGTCGTATCTTACAAAAATCCTAAGGGGAAAACTAGATCTAGTGGTACTTCAAGCAAGTTTTGCACCACTTGCCTCTCATGTTTCCAACCATGCCGAAAAGTTTGCGCACGTTGCGGTTAAGGAACTTGTAGTCATCTTCAACTACGCGCTCCAAGTCCTCCATACGCTGCTTCATCGCTTCCATAGCTTGGAGACATTTGTCGGCCGACGTGTAGAGATCCGCGATGGATTGACGGCAAAATCGACAACACACCGGATGCAATCCAAAGGGGTCGTCGTCGCCATAATCTCCACCGTTGTCACCACCGTCGTCGCCACCTCCATTGCCGTTGCCTTCGCCACCGTCGTTGCCGTCGCCGTTGGGGCCTTCGGGAGTCCTTTCGTTGGGCTGCTCATCCCAATCATCATCATCTCTACGGCGGCCGCCCACGAGCTCGGGCTACGATCGTCGGAGTAGTCGCTATCCCCATAATCCTTAGGCTCTGGCGACACCTCCTTGTAATCTTTGCGCTTGATGCCTTGGAGGCGTGCCGACCTTCGACGGGTGTAGGAACCTTCTCTCCTTCGACGGGGTTGCGAGATGCAAGAGCTCCGGTCGGGACACGTCCTCCGCAACGGATACGTGCGGTCCTCTTGACGGGTAGCTTGAGCTCGCATCGCATCGCCTCCTCCATCAATGGCTTCTTGGCTTCTAGCTTCAACTCTAAGCTTTTTGGAGGCTCAATGGCTCGCTACAAGGGTGCAACACATTGCTTGAAAGGTTTGATTCTCGAGCTCCCAATTCGGCCAAATAAATAGTCCCGAGAGAAAAGCCACCGGGAACCTTATTTTCCTTCTTTACACTTCCCTTAAAATTTTCCGACCAAACAAGGAAGTCAAAAAGGAGCAATTCGGGCGAAATTCGGCGTCATCGGGCGTCGGGCCCCTCCGGGCCGGTCCGCCCGGGCCGGCCGGCCCACCCTGCCTCGGGGGCGGGCCGGTCCGGTTTTTGCACACCGCCCTATTTTTTCTTCCTTAGCCCATGGGAAAAAGTTGGCCCGGTAAATCTTCGCGAAAAACTCCGAGAAAACTAAAAGAAAAATTATTTACGAAGTTGATGCCTTGTTTTTCGTCCTAGGCGGGACGTTCGGGCTCTTCCTCCATGGTGAAGACGTCAACATGGTGAAGGGGCACGACATCGGGTTCGTAGTAAACCTTAAGCCGCTGACCATTCACCACAAATTGATCGCCGTTTATATCCATAATGGTTACCGCTCCGTTGGAGAACACCGAATGCACAACATAAGGTCCGTCCCACTTGCTTTGCAATTTCCCCTTTCCGAAGGTTTTAAACCTCGAATTGTAGAGGAGGACCTTATCTCCTTCTTTAAATTCTTTTTTCTTCAATCTTTTATCATACCACCTTTTGATTCTCTCCTTGTATATGCTTGCGTTTTCATATGCTTTCAACCTCAACTCCTCTAGCTCGCTTATTTGAATTCTTCGTTTCACCACCGCGGCATCGAGATCAAGGTTCATCTCTTTAATCGCCCAATAGGCTTTATGTTCCAACTCAACCGGAAGGTGGCAAGCTTTTCCATAGACGAATTGATAAGGGGTCATACCTATCGGTGTTTTAAACGCCGTTCGATAAGCCCATAAAGCTCCGTCTAATTTCTTTGACCAATCCTTGCCTCCTTTCTCTATGGTCTTGTTAAGTATGCTTTTTAACCGCCTATTTGACGTCTCCGCTTGTCCGTTGGTTTGTGGGTGATAGGTCGTGGAGACCCTATGCTCAATTCCCAACTTGGACAAGCACTTTTTGAAGTTCTTCCCGGTGAAATGAGTTCCTCCATCACTTATCAAGATTCTCGATGTACCGAAACGGGGAAAAATCACGTTCTTGATCATAGTGATGGACTCCTCCGTGGAAGCTTTACGACATGGTATAGCCTCTACCCACTTGGATACATAATCAACCATAACAAGTATATACTCGAATCCAAATGAGTTTTTAAAAGGCCCCATGAAGTCTATGCCCCATACATCGAATATGTCGATTTGCAAGTTGTATTTCAAAGGCATAGAATTTCTTTGAGAGATGTTTCCGGTTCTTTGGCATTCGGGGCATGACGCAACATATCTTTTAGTATCTTCATGCATCTCGGCCAATAGAATCCGCTCGACCATACTTTTGCTTCGGTTCGAAAATGGCTATAGTGCCCACCGTACTCCGCCGAGTGGCACTTCCTTAGAATCTCAACCCTCTCTTCTCTTGGCACACATCTTCTCATCACTCCATCATTGCCAAGTTTGAAGAGGTATGGTGCATCCCAAAAATATTTCTTACTTTCAGAGATTATCTTCCTTTGAGTGTTTTTATCTAGATGATCGAGGGGCATCTTTCGAATTGCTCGAATGATGTCGATCATCCAAGTGTCTTTATCAAGCACTCTATAGAGGTGGTCATCTCTCATCTTATCTTCTATGGGCTCTTTATCATCTTGTCCACGATTCATCCTAGACAAATGATCGGCCACAACACTCTCCACCCCCTTTTTATCACGAATTTCAACATCAAACTCTTGGAGAAGAAGGATCCAACGAATCAAGCGTGGTTTAGCTTCCTTCTTAGCCAAGAGATACTTGATGGCTGCGTGATCGGTGTAAACAATGACTTTCGAGTTCACAATGTAAGATCTGAATTTTTCGAAAGCGAATACCACCGCTAGCAACTCTTTTTCCGTAGTGGCGTAATTTAATTGTGCCCCACTAAGAGTTTTGCTAGCGTAGTAAACGGCGTGAACTCGGCCTTCCTTTCTTTGACCCAAGACCGCGCCTACGGCGTAGTCACTTGCGTCACACATGATCTCGAAAGGTTGGCTCCAATCCGGAGGTTGGAT
Organism: Cenchrus americanus; assembly: GCA_947561735.1. Lineage (NCBI taxonomy): Eukaryota > Viridiplantae > Streptophyta > Magnoliopsida > Poales > Poaceae > Cenchrus > Cenchrus americanus. Next base: position 10,970,330 of record OX387244.1, read on the forward strand.
GATGGGAGCACTCACCAATCGTCAAAGTCGAAAGCCACATCCTTTTGAAGGAGATGTGTTAAAGGCTTAGTGATCTTCGAGAAGTCCTTTATAAATCTTCTATAGAATCCGGCATGACCTAGAAAGCTCCTTAAGGACTTAATATCCGTTGGAGGTGGGAGTTGCTCAACCGTCTCTACCTTAGCCTTGTCCACTTCGATTCCTCTCTCGAATATAACATGTCCGAGCACTATGCCTTGCTTAACCATGAAGTGGCACTTTTCCCAATTTAAAACCAAATCTACCTCCGCACACCTTGTAAGGACCTTTTCTAAGTTTGCTAAGCAATCCATGAACGTCTTCCCGTAAACGGAAAAATCATCCATAAACACTTCAACAATTTCTTCGATGAATTCCGAAAACACGGCCATCATGCAACGTTGAAAAGAGGCCGGAGCGTTGCATAGGCCGAAGGGCATCCTCCTATATGCAAACGTTCCGTAAGGGCACGTAAATGTTGTCTTGTGTTGATCTTCCGGGTGAATAGGAATTTGCATGAACCCCGAGTATCCATCGAGAAAGCAAAAATAAGCGTGGTTTGCTAACCTCTCGAGCATCTCGTCTATGAACGGTAGGGGGAAGTGATCTTTCTTCGTCGCTTTGTTAAGCTTACGGTAATCGATACACATCCGCCACCCGGTCACGGTTCTTTGCGGTATCAATTCGTTCTTCTCATTCTTCACCACGGTTAAACCTCCTTTCTTCGGTACACAATGTACCGGCTCACCCATTCGCTATGCGGAACCGGGTAGATGATTCCGGCATCAAGTAACTTGATAACCTCTTTCTTTACTACCTCTCGCATGGCATGGGTTAGCCTCCTTTGGTGGTCCACTACGGGCTTACATTGGTCTTCCATTGGTATACGATGAGTGCAAAAGGCTGGGCTAATACCTTTGAGATCATTAATTGAATATCCAATCACCTTCCTATGTTTTTTTAATAAAATCAGCAACGCTTCATTTTCTTCGGGACTCAACTCGTCGCTCACAATGACCGGATAAGTTTTGTCCGGGCCCAAAAATTCATATTTTAATCCCTTGGGCAAAGGTTTAAGGTCTACCTCGGGCACTTGTGGCTCCTCGGGTTTGATTTCTCCTATGTCTTCGAATTTCTCTTCCTCCACACTACCATCATGCGGCTCTAAGCCTTTTGTTGCTTCTTCTAGTTCTTCATCTTGTTGATTGCTAATTTGATTTTCCATCGCTCTTTGCGGCGGGTCTCTAAGGGTTTCAACGGAACAAAGACTATCTATGTCTTCTACTTCTTCATCGTCGGGAGGAAAAGGTGTAAGGTGTTTAGAAGCACGAAGAAAGTTATATGTGTACTTTGTTCCATTAAGGTTCATTGTTACTTTGCCTTCTCCGGCATCTAACACGGCATCAACCAACTTAAGAAAAGGCCTACCTAAGATTATATGATCGGAATTACCATGGTAAGCATCAATAACAAAGAAATCGGTTGGTATATAGTTTCTAGAGATTTTTACTTTCATGTTGCAAGCAATACCTAGAGGTTTGATAGTTCTACCATCTCCCATAATTAATTTCGTTGATGTTGGAGCTAAGTCTAGGTTGTGGTATTGAACTTTATCGTAAATTTTAGAAGATAGAACACTTACTTGGGCTCCGATGTCGCATAAAGCTTTGCATTGAACTCCGTTGATCTCGCAACTCAAGTGTGGCGTCATCTTCTCTTCTTCTTCGGATCCTATCGAGTAAATTTCAGCGAGGCGAGCGTATGGTGATGCTTCGGGCTTGATCCCCATGATCCTCTTCACCTCGGCAATATGTTCTGGATCCACCACGTCATCTCCAAAGAGCTTCTCAAAAATCTCACCGGTGGTTTCGAGGTCGTATGAATTTTCAGCCTTCTTCTCCGGTGGGAAATCCACTTCCAATGCTCTTGCCATTCCCTTTTGATTAGGGAACGGTCTTCTCCTGTCGAATACTTCTCCGTAATCAATAGGAACCCAATCCATTGGTTCGAACTCCCTTAGTGGCTTCGCGCTTGACATGCTTCTCTTGTTCGTCTCATTTGGTGCGGCGAAGTCGACGTTTGGTGTAGTTCTTGACTTGATGTGTTCTTGTTCAAGCTTTTCCATGATTGGTTCCTCTTTTGTGACTTCCGGGTTGCCTCTTTAGAAAAATCAGCAAGCTTCTTCTTCCTTGAATTGAATTCCGGCTCTTCCGCAAGTCTTGTTTCCCAATCTCTTCGCATGGCAGCCGCTTTACTAATTTTTTGTAGAAGTTGGGCAGCTTCCGTGAGTGTTTTCTCCATGAGATCCCCACCTGCACACATTTCGACGTGTCGCATGCAACTAGGGGTTAGGGAAAAGAAAAATGTATGCAAGAGTACGTCACCGGTGAAGCCGAGTTTTGGTCCTTGTTCGATTAATTCATTAAACCTATCCCGGGCTTGGTCTATCCCTTCCTCTTCTCCTTGCATGAAAGTGATCACTTGCCTCCTTAGATGTTGAACCTTGCTAATTGGAAAGAACTTCTCGCAAAACTTCTTTGTCAACTTGTTCCAATTGCCCTCAACTTCAAAGGACGCAACCGAATACCATGTCTTTGCTTTGCCGGCAAGTGAGTAGGGAAAGAGATTCCATTTGAACCATTCATCGGGAACTCCTTCTTGACGCACCGTGTTGCATATTGTTGTGAAATCCCTTATGTGTCTATATGGGTTCTCCGTAACCATCCCTTCAAATGGGTTTTCCGCCACCATCTTGATGATCTTGGATTTAATTTCATACTTGGTCGCTTCGAGCTTCGAATCCAACTCTTGTACTTTTATGTCTTCACATCGAGGGCTAGCGTAATCCCTTAATGATTTCTCCGGTTCTTCCACGGGTTGATTAACGAACTCCATCTAGAGAATAAGATAAAAACAAAAAACAAAAACGAAACAAGTGTTTTTCTAGATAATATATGTTAGATATAGCAAATAAAAGATAAACTAAAATATAAAACTAAGTTAGATGCAAATCAAACGATGTAAACTAACTTGCTCCCCGGCAACGGCGCCAGAAAAAGGGGGCTTGTTGACGGATAAAAGACGTATCCCTCTACGATCCGCAAGCGTACGGACCCCACACCTTTTTCACCACGGGATTCCCAAGGTTCTTGTCAATCCGCGGAGCAAGGGGATTACAAGCGTTCGATCAACAACGACACACTAGCTACTAAAACCCTAACTACTATTATACTAGAAAACAACTAAACTACACTAGAGAGAATGATAACCGATCAAGGTAGAAGACACTCGCCCACGGGTCTATGATACTAGAGCATGCAATCGCTTAAAGACATGAAAACCAATCTAATCTATCGGGGATGTGACCACGGTTTCGCTCTTTCCCTCCTCTCGTACTGTCACTGCGCGAAGGTATTCATGACTAGACCTTTGATGGACACGGCGTATTGAATGGATCCAAGGAAGCATTGGAGCTCGTACTCCCTCTACGGCACGGTTGCAAGCCTTAAGCATTAAAGTATATTCAACACAAGATGATAGATAGATAATCCGACAAAGTGCGATTACATCTCAAGATCAATTACAACCCATGGACGAATGAGAAGATTACCCCATCAAGGTGCTGATCATGGCACCGTTGATCATGGTTTCCCCTTCCGCCGGTGTCTTCCTTCTTCTCCACGAGAGGGTGCTTCCTTCGAGGTGGTTGATCTCCCGCCGGAGATCCTCCTCCTCTCTCTCTCTAGCTTGTGGATGGCCTTCGGTGCGAATGACTCCTCTCTCGGTGTTGGCGGCGCCTCGGGGGTTTTAGGGTCGAAGATCCTTCGAGGGCAAGGAAAACGGGACCGAACCGGTGCGGAAGTGGGCCGGGCCGGCCGGCCCGGTGCCCATCCGGCCCGGTTCGGTCGCCCCTTTTTGCTCCGTGGGTCCTCGTGCACTTATGTACTTTGCCCCCTCCACTTGCATGATTTTGATGCTGTTATCCTCGCGTCCAAGATGGAGGCTCTCTTTGCATGAAGTTTGATCTTTTACGCTTCAATCCCGGGGTGTTCCTCGTAGCACTTCGGTCCTCGCCACCATTGGAAGTGATTTCAGCAAGCTCATGAACACGAACAAGACTCCATGAATGCTCCTTTGAACTTGTTGCGAATCCGTCCTTTATGTCCATGTTTTCCTACATAAACACAACACTTCCAAATGCATGCACAAAGATGAACTTGTTATATGATTAGTGTGCCTAGTGGCGGGTTAGTTCCACAATCAAATCCAAACCAAAGTGTAATGAACATGCTAGGTGCACCAAAATACACCGTCAACATCTCCCCCACACTTAGCTCTTGCTCGTCCTTGAGCAAGTACTCGTAAAAGAATTTCGTCCAAGGTGTGTAATCGTGTATCATTAATCCTCCTTCACAAGTTAGTCAATCCCTTCATCTTTAATACATAAACACAAAGTAATGATAATCAAACATAAACATGGGCGTTTAGAATTTTTACCACGTCAAGATTTACCCCACAATTCAAACTCTTCACTCGAAGTCTTCAATTTCAGCCATGCTTACTCCTTTGCTTCTATCGGAGGGTTTTTATGGTTTTCAAAACAAGAATTCCTGCAACAAGTATTAGACAAAAAACCTTTCTCCAAGCTCTCTCAAGTCACTCATATGATGTGGCTATCCTAACCAAATTTTATAAAACTCTCACCTCCCATTAATCTCTCATATATCGTGTAAAGTGGAGCTATAGGTAGGGCTAGCGCAATCAACACAAGTATTGTCAAACTAAGAACTTCCTCTAATGGTTGTCTACCTTTCAAAGCCAATGATCATGAGAATTAACCATATGTAGGGATATCAAGGATGAGAAGATTTAGAATGGTGGACATGTGCAAGGGCAAAAGAAAATTGTGACTTCAAGGCACCAATGATGTCCTCGTTGTCGGATTGCACATGGTTGGAAATAGAGTAAAAGTTTCGTCTCATAATCAACGTGATTCCTTACACTTTATTATTTTTTTTTCTTTTCTTTCACTTGATCCATCCCTCTCATATCTTCATTGCTAACTCATCTTTCTCTTTTTCTTTTCTTCTTTCATTCACATATGATTTTTCTTTCTTTCTTTCTTTCTTTTCCATACACATACTTTTTCTCTTTATTTTTCTCTCTCTTGACAACTTTTCAAAGCTTTCAATTCTCTCTTTCCTCGCATGCATACAATCTGAAATTTTTAATTAATTCATGCTAGAGACGAGACGAAACTTTGAAAATAGGTTGTGTTCAAGGAATACGATGTACAAAAGAGATATATAGGGTTGGGTATGGAATCCAGCGATACTCATGACTTTCGTTGTGAAAGTCATGGACCGAATATATGACGAGGCTAGCAACAAAAGATAAGCACAAGGACATGATCATTGCTCGAAATTATAACTCACCAAGAGAGAAAGGTCCTAGCCTAACTCATTATGCTAATCACACTTATGGTGGAGCGAACAAAATAAACTTGGCTTTGGATAGGAATTTTTTCTTACTCTCAACTTGGAAAAGGAGGTTTTGCTAACCTTTATTACAAGGGTTTTAAAATAATTTTCAGAACTGAAATCCTCCAATTTTTAGCATCGAACATAGCACAACTAGCATGTGAAGCTCAAGATCGAAGCGCGGTATGGGTACTTTAAGTAGTAGCGATTCCACTAAGCACCACGGTAAACGTTTTTCAAACCACATACTTGTGTTCATATATCAAGAATCGAAGATTAAACAAACAATTAAATAAAGATAAACAATACATAAAACACAAAGATATATATAAAGACTCTTTTTATTTGGTTTTCTTGACTCAACACTAATTTAAGACACTTGCAAAAATTTTAAAACAGACTCAAAAACTAAAAACTCATTAAAACACTAAGACTCTCACACGAAGATTAAACCGAACCTAAACTTGAAGTTCAAAAGCTAAGTCTAGCAAGCTAGCTCTCCCCCACACTTAAAACATACGACATCCTCGTCGTATCTTACAAAAATCCTAAGGGGAAAACTAGATCTAGTGGTACTTCAAGCAAGTTTTGCACCACTTGCCTCTCATGTTTCCAACCATGCCGAAAAGTTTGCGCACGTTGCGGTTAAGGAACTTGTAGTCATCTTCAACTACGCGCTCCAAGTCCTCCATACGCTGCTTCATCGCTTCCATAGCTTGGAGACATTTGTCGGCCGACGTGTAGAGATCCGCGATGGATTGACGGCAAAATCGACAACACACCGGATGCAATCCAAAGGGGTCGTCGTCGCCATAATCTCCACCGTTGTCACCACCGTCGTCGCCACCTCCATTGCCGTTGCCTTCGCCACCGTCGTTGCCGTCGCCGTTGGGGCCTTCGGGAGTCCTTTCGTTGGGCTGCTCATCCCAATCATCATCATCTCTACCGGCAGCCGCCCACGAGCTCGGGCTACGATCGTCGGAGTAGTCGCTATCCCCATAATCCTTAGGCTCTGGCGACACCTCCTTGTAATCTTTGCGCTTGATGCCTTGGAGGCGTGCCGACCTTCAGACGGGTGTAGGAACCTTCTCTCCTTCGACGGGGTTGCGAGATGCAAGAGCTCCGGTCGGGACACGTCCTCCGCAACGGATACGTGCGGTCCTCTTGACGGGTAGCTTGAGCTCGCATCGCATCGCCTCCTCCATCAATGGCTTCTTGGCTTCTAGCTTCAACTCTAAGCTTTTTGGAGGCTCAATGGCTGCTACAAGGGTGCAACACATTGCTTGAAAGGTTTGATTCTCGAGCTCCCAATTCGGCCAAATAAATAGTCCTGAGAGAAAAGCCCTGGGAACCTTATTTTCCTTCTTTACACTTCCCTTAAAATTTTCCGACCAAACAAGGAAGTCAAAAAGGAGCAATTCGGGCGAAGTTCGGCGTCATCGGGCGTCGGGCCCCTCGGGCCGGTCCCGCTCGGCGGCCGGCCGGCCCTGCCTCGGGGGCGGGCCGGTCCGGGTTTTTGCACACCGCCCTATTTTTTCTTCCTTAGCCCATGGGAAAAAGTTGGCCCGGTAAATCTTCGCGAAAAACTCCGGAAAACTAAAAGAAAAATTATTTACGAAGTTGATGCCTTGTTTTTCGTCCTAGGCGGGACGTTCGGGCTCTTCCTCCATGGTGAAGACGTCAACATGGTGAAGGGGCACGACATCGGGTTCGTAGTAAACCTTAAGCCGCTGACCATTCACCACAAATTGATCGCCGTTTATATCCATAATGGTTACCGCTCCGTTGGATAACACCGAATGCACAACATAAGGTCCGTCCCACTTGCTTTGCAATTTCCCCTTTCCGAAGGTTTTAAACCTCAAATTGTAGAGGAGGACCTTATCTCCTTCTTTAAATTCTTTTTTCTTCAATCTTTTATCATACCACCTTTTGATTCTCTCCTTGTATATGCTTGCGTTTTCATATGCTTTCAACCTCAACTCCTCTAGCTCGCTTATTTGAATTCTTCGTTTCACCACCGCGGCATCGAGATCAAGGTTCATCTCTTTAATCGCCCAATAGGCTTTATGTTCCAACTCAACCGGAAGGTGGCAAGCTTTTCCATAGACGAATTGATAAGGGGTCATACCTATCGGTGTTTTAAACGCCGTTCGATAAGCCCATAAAGCTCCGTCTAATTTCTTTGACCAATCCTTGCCTCCTTTCTCTATGGTCTTGTTAAGTATGCTTTTTAACTGCCTATTTGACGTCTCCGCTTGTCCGTTGGTTTGTGGGTGATAGGCTGTGGAGACCCTATGCTCAATTCCCAACTTGGAAAAGCACTTTTTGAAGTTCTTCCCGGTGAAATGAGTTCCTCCATCACTTATCAAGATTCTCGATGTACCGAAACGGGGAAAAATCACGTTCTTGATCATAGTGATGGACTCCTCCGTGGAAGCTTTACGACATGGTATAGCCTCTACCCACTTGGATACATAATCAACCATAACAAGTATATACTCGAATCCAAATGAGTTTTTAAAAGGCCCCATGAAGTCTATGCCCCATACATCGAATATGTCGATTTGCAAGTTGTATTTCAAAGGCATAGAATTTCTTTGAGAGATGTTTCCGGTTCTTTGGCATTCGGGGCATGACGCAACATATCTTTTAGTATCTTCATGCATCTCCGGCCAATAGAATCCGCTCGACCATACTTTTGCTTCGGTTCGAAAATGGCTATAGTGCCCACCGTACTCCGCCGAGTGGCACTTCCTTAGAATCTCAACCCTCTCTTCTCTTGGCACACATCTTCTCATCACTCCATCATTGCCAAGTTTGAAGAGGTATGGTGCATCCCAAAAATATTTCTTACTTTCAGAGATTATCTTCCTTTGAGTGTTTTTATCTAGATGATCGAGGGGCATCTTTCGAATTGCTCGAATGATGTCGATCATCCAAGTGTCTTTATCAAGCACTCTATAGAGGTGGTCATCTCTCATCTTATCTTCTATGGGCTCTTTATCATCTTGTCCACGATTCATCCTAGACAAATGATCGGCCACAACACTCTCCACCCCCTTTTTATCACGAATTTCAACATCAAACTCTTGGAGAAGAAGGATCCAACGAATCAAGCGTGGTTTAGCTTCCTTCTTAGCCAAGAGATACTTGATGGCTGCGTGATCGGTGTAAACAATGACTTTCGAGTTCACAATGTAAGATCTGAATTTTTCGAAAGCGAATACCACCGCTAGCAACTCTTTTTCCGTAGTGGCGTAATTTAATTGTGCCCCACTAAGAGTTTTGCTAGCGTAGTAAACGGCGTGAACTCGGCCTTCCTTTCTTTGACCCAAGACCGCGCCTACGGCGTAGTCACTTGCGTCACACATGATCTCGAAAGGTTGGCTCCAATCCGGAGGTTGGATGATGGGAGCACTCACCAACGCATTTTTCAAGGTCCGGAATGCCGCTAGGCACTTCTCGTCAAAGTCGAAAGCCACATCCTTTTGAAGGAGATGTGTTAAAGGCTTAGTGATCTTCGAGAAGTCCTTTATAAATCTTCTATAAAATCCGGCATGACCTAGAAAGCTCCTTAAGGACTTAATATCCGTAGGAGGTGGGAGTTGCTCAACCGTCTCTACCTTAGCCTTGTCCACTTCGATTCCTCTCTCGGATATAACATGTCCGAGCACTATGCCTTGCTTAACCATGAAGTGGCACTTTTCCCAATTTAAAACCAAATCTACCTCCGCACACCTTGTAAGGACCTTTTCTAAGTTTGCTAAGCAATCCATGAACGTCTTCCCGTAAACGGAAAAATCATCCATAAACACTTCAACAATTTCTTCGATGAATTCCGAAAACACGGCCATCATGCAACGTTGAAAAGAGGCCGGAGCGTTGCATAGGCCGAAGGGCATCCTCCTATATGCAAACGTTCCGTAAGGGCACGTAAATGTTGTCTTGTGTTGATCTTCCGGGTGAATAGGAATTTGCATGAACCCCGAGTATCCATCGAGAAAGCAAAAATAAGCGTGGTTTGCTAACCTCTCGAGCATCTCGTCTATGAACGGTAGGGGGAAGTGATCTTTCTTCGTCGCTTTGTTAAGCTTACGGTAATCGATACACATCCGCCACCCGGTCACGGTTCTTTGCGGTATCAATTCGTTCTTCTCATTCTTCACCACGGTTAAACCTCCTTTCTTCGGTACACAATGTACCGGGCTCACCCATTCGCTATGCGGAACCGGTAGATGATTCCGGCATCAAGTAACTTGATAACCTCTTTCTTTACTACCTCTCGCATGGCATGGGTTAGCCTCCTTTGGTGGTCCACTACAGGCTTACATTGGTCTTCCATTGGTATACGATGAGTGCAAAAGGCTGGGCTAATACCTTTGAGATCATTAATTGAATATCCAATCACCTTCCTATGTTTTTTTAATAAAATCAGCAACGCTTCATTTTCTTCGGGACTCAACTCGTCGCTCACAATGACTGGATAAGTTTTGTCTGGGCCCAAAAATTCATATTTTAATCCCTTGGGCAAAGGTTTAAGGTCTACCTCGGGCACTTGTGGCTCCTCGGGTTTGATTTCTCCTATGTCTTCGAATTTCTCTTCCTCCACACTACCATCATGCGGCTCTAAGCCTTTTGTTGCTTCTTCTAGTTCTTCATCTTGTTGATTGCTAATTTGATTTTCCATCGCTCTTTGCAGCGGGTCTCTAAGGGTTTCAACAGAACAAAGACTATCTATGTCTTCTACTTCTTCATCGTCGGGAGGAAAAGGTGTAAGGTGTTTAGAAGCACGAAGAAAGTTATATGTGTACTTTGTTCCATTAAGGTTCATTGTTACTTTGCCTTCTCCGGCATCTAACACGGCATCAACCAACTTAAGAAAAGGCCTACCTAAGATTATATGATCAGAATTACCATGGTAAGCATCAATAACAAAGAAATCGGTTGGTATATAGTTTCTAGAGATTTTTACTTTCATGTTGCAAGCAATACCTAGAGGTTTGATAGTTCTACCATCTCCCATAATTAATTTCGTTGATGTTGGAGCTAAGTCTAGGTTGTGGTATTGAACTTTATCGTAAATTTTAGAAGATAGAACACTTACTTGGGCTCCGATGTCGCATAAAGCTTTGCATTGAACTCCGTTGATCTCGCAACTCAAGTGTGGCGTCATCTTCTCTTCTTCTTCGGATCCTATCGAGTAAATTTCAGCGAGGCGAGCGTATGGTGATGCTTCGGGCTTGATCCCCATGATCCTCTTCACCTCGGCAATATGTTCTGGATCCACCACGTCATCTCCAAAGAGCTTCTCAAAAATCTCACCGGTGGTTTCGAGGTCGTATGAATTTTCAGCCTTCTTCTCCGGTGGGAAATCCACTTCCAATGCTCTTGCCATTCCCTTTTGATTAGGGAACGGTCTTCTCCTGTCGAATACTTCTCCGTAATCAATAGGAACCCAATCCATTGGTTCGAACTCCCTTAGTGGCTTCGCGCTTGACATGCTTCTCTTGTTCGTCTCATTTGGTGCGGCGAAGTCGACGTTTGGTGTAGTTCTTGACTTGATGTGTTCTTGTTCAAGCTTTTCCATGATTGGTTCCTCTTTTGTGACTTCCGGGGTTGCCTCTTTAGAAAAATCAGCAAGCTTCTTCTTCCTTGAATTGAATTCCGGCTCTTCCGCAAGTCTTGTTTCCCAATCTCTTCGCATGGCAGCCGCTTTACTAATTTTTTGTAGAAGTTGGGCGGCTTCCGTGAGTGTTTTCTCCATGAGATCCCCACCCCCACACATTTCGACGTGTCGCATGCAACTAGGGGTTAGGGAAAAGAAAAATGTATGCAAGAGTACGTCACCGGTGAAGCCGAGTTTTGGTCCTTGTTCGATTAATTCATTAAACCTATCCCAGGCTTGGTCTATCCCTTCCTCTTCTCCTTGCATGAAAGTGATCACTTGCCTCCTTAGATGTTGAACCTTGCTAATTGGAAAGAACTTCTCGCAAAACTTCTTTGTCAACTTGTTCCAATTGCCCTCAACTTCAAAGGACGCAACCGAATACCATGTCTTTGCTTTGCCGGCAAGTGAGTAGGGAAAGAGATTCCATTTGAACCATTCATCGGGAACTCCTTCTTGACGCACCGTGTTGCATATTGTTGTGAAATCCCTTATGTGTCTATATGGGTTCTCCGTAACCATCCCTTCAAATGGGTTTTCCGCCACCATCTTGATGATCTTGGATTTAATTTCATACTTGGTCGCTTCGAGCTTCGAATCCGACTCTTGTACTTTTATGTCTTCACATCGAGGGCTAGCATAATCCCTTAATGATTTCTCCGGTTCTTCCACGGGTTGATTAACGAACTCCATCTAGAGAATAAGATAAAAACAAAAAACAAAAACGAAACAAGTGTTTTTCTAGATAATATATGTTAGATATAGCAAATAAAAGATAAACTAAAATATAAAACTAAGTTAGATGCAAATCAAACGATGTAAACTAACTTGCTCCCCGGCAACGGCGCCAGAAAAAGGGGGCTTGTTGACGGATAAAAGACGTATCCCTCTACGATCCGCAAGCGTACGGACCCCACACCTTTTTCACCACGGGATTCCCAAGGTTCTTGTCAATCCGCGGAGCAAGGGGATTACAAGCGTTCGATCAACAACGACACACTAGCTACTAAAACCCTAACTACTATTATACTAGAAAACAACTAAACTACACTAGAGAGAATGATAAACGATCAAGGTAGACGACACTCGCCCACGGGTCTACGATACTAGAGCATGCAATCGCTTAAAGACATGAAAACCAATCTAATCTATCGGGGATGTGACCACGGTTTCGCCCTTTCCCTCCTCTCGTACTTGTCACTACGCGAAGGTATTCATGACTAGACCTTTGATGGACACGGCGTATTGAATGGATCCAAGGAAGCATTGGAGCTCGTACTCCCTCTACGGCACGGTTGCAAGCCTTAAGCATTAAAGTATATTCAACACAAGATGATAGATAGATAATCCGACAAAGTGCGATTACATCTCAAGATCAATTACAACCCATGGACGAATGAGAAGATTACCCCATCAAGGTGCTGATCATGGCACCGTTGATCATGGTTTCCCTTCCGCCGGTGTCTTCCTTCTTCTCCACGAGAGGGTGCTTCCTTCGAGGTGGTTGATCTCCCGCCGGAGATCCTCCTCCTCTCTCTCTAGCTTGTGGATGGCCTTCTGGTGCGAATGACTCCTCTCTCGGTGTTGGCGGCGCCTCGGGGGTTTTAGGGTCGAAGATCCTTCGAGGGCAAGGAAAACGGGACCGAACCGGTGCGGAAAGTGGGGCTGGGCCGGCCGGCCTGGGCCGGCCGGCCCAGCCCACCCGGCCCGGTTCGGTCGCCCCTTTTTGCTCCGTGGGTCCTCGTGCACTTATGTACTTTGCCCCCTCCACTTGCATGATTTTGATGCTGTTATCCTCGCGTCCAAGATGGAGGCTCTCTTTGCATGAAGTTTGATCTTTTACGCTTCAATCCCCGGGGTGTTCCTCGTAGCACTTCGGTCCTCGCCACCATTGGAAGTGATTTCAGCAAGCTCATGAACACGAACAAGACTCCATGAATGCTCCTTTGAACTTGTTGCGAATCCGTCCTTTATGTCCATGTTTTCCTACATAAACACAACACTTCCAAATGCATGCACAAAGATGAACTTGTTATATGATTAGTGTGCCTAGTGGCGGGTTAGTTCCACAATCAAATCCAAACCAAAGTGTAATGAACATGCTAGGTGCACCAAAATACACCGTCAACACGTCTATTGCAGGTTATGGCCTTTGAGTTCTCGGTTTTCACCCCGAAGATAGTGACTCTATTATTGATTTGGGAATGGCTAAGCCATATCAATTGGTTTCAATGTCTATTGAACTTCATCAGGTGGTTGCTGGGATTTCCATATGGACTTCGGTGTTATCGGATTTCGGTCATCTCATGGTTTCACCACTCAAGTTGAGAATTTGATCAATGGATGTCCTTTGCATTATTTTGGCTAACCTTTTCATCCTAGCCTTCATGCAAAAGCATACCTTCATGCACAATTTCATACATATATACATGCATAACACCGAAGTGTGGAGCCGAGAGCGCTCACGCCAAAGGCCTGAGTTTGGTCGAAAGCTCCGTTTGCATGAGGCAAACGACCGGTCCCGTGATGACCAGAGTTGAACTTGCAAGGGCAAGTAGTCGGCTCCGTTATAGCCGAAGCTCCGTTTGCATGAAGCCAACGACCGGTCCCGTGATGACCGGAGTTGAACTTGCAAGGGCAAGTAGTCGGCCCCTTTATAGCTGAGGCCCCGTTTGCATGAAGCAAACGACCGGTCCCGTGATGACTGGAGTTGAACTTGCAAGGGCAAGTAGTCGGCTCCGTTATAGCCGAGGCTCCGTTTGCATGAGGCAAACGACCGGTCCCGTGATGACCGGAGTTGAACTTGCAAGGGCAAGTAGTCGGCTCCGTTATAGCCGAAGTATCGTTTGCATGAGGCAAACGATCGGTCCCGTAATGACCGAAGTGGAACTTGCAAAGGCAAGTATCTGGCTCTGTTATAGCCGAAATTCCGTTTGCAGGAAGCAAATGACCGGTCGTGTGATGACCGGAGTTGAGCTGAGACACACCGAAGGCCCGAAAGTGGCTTCGGATCTGAGACACCCCGAAGGCCCGAAAGTGGCTTCGGATTTGAGACACCCCGAAGGCCCGAGAGTGGCTTCGGATTTGAGACACCCCGAAGGCCCGAGAGTGGCTTCAGATTTGAGACACCCCGAAGGCCCGAGAGTGGCTTCGGATTTGTTTGTGCGATGCAAATTGAGATAGATTGTTTCTTGTCTAACAAGTTTTTGAGGCTCTTGAATAAAAATGATTCGCCTCGAATGGAGTGTTGAACAGGAAGTGGACTTCGTCTATATTGTCTACTTCGTCACCGACAGGTTCAACTCGGCGAATATCTAGCAAGAGGGGCTTCCTCGAGTACTCATCAATCTTATTCGACCACCTCAACAACTACACCACCACTTTCGTCGTCGACATGGTTCGGCATGAGGGCTTATTCAACTACATCTTCGTCGACATGTATTCGGCTCGAGGGGCTTCGTTCCTCGTCTACCTTGGCAACATCAACATCGACTTGGTCGACATCGACTTCCGACTTCGTCTTCGGCGTCTACTGCACGTCGTCGACAGACTCCGGTGTTGGGGAAGTTGGCCTTCGGAAGCCTCGCCCACGTCCGGCCAGGCTGACGATTCTCGGTCCGCGTACGGCTTCGGTCTCGCGAGGAAACCTTCACGGTACGGGTTTTAACAGAAATGCTAACACTGCTCATGTTACGTGAGGATTGTTGTGCAGGGATGGTCCCACATGGCTGTGCCAGCCTTCGGTGCCGAAGGCACGGATGGTTGTACTCCGGTGACGAAGGTTCGAGAGAGCCAGGAGCGCGCTGCGCCGGCCGGGAACGTCGCGTCCGGGACCAGCAGCGGCACGAGCGAGACGCCCGGAGAGGCGCGATACGTCCAAGGCGGGATCGCACTTTGGCGCCGAAGGCGCGGCGATCCTGGACACGTGGCTGCCGACGACGTGTAAAGAGGGCTCCGTGCAAGGCAGAGACAGGAGGTGTCGTGTGTAAAGGCGTTTCGGCCGTACGAAGACACGCTGGAGGCCTGTACGACGCGGGGACTTACTGTTATACCCTTGTAAAGTGCTTAAAGCCGTTTGTCAGGAATGGAAAAGGTGTAATTGAGGCAAATGACTATACCCAGGGGTCTCCTATAAATAGTGAACCCCTTGTAATGAAACGGACACACTGTAATGAGAAGAGAGTACCGAAGGCGACTGCAGTTCTTTCGGTCTTCGGTCTGCTAAGTGTTCCCTTGTTTCCTTTTCGTGTTATTAAGTTACTGTATCTTCCTTCTTAGTGCAAGTAGAAGTAGCACCCTTCGCGGTAGTAGGCTGAGGGAGAGAGTGCTCAGGGGGCTGTTGCGTCGGCGTCCACCCTTCGGGCCCGATCTCCACCAACAGTTTGGCGCCCACCTCGTGGAAGAATCCAAAACCACATGGCAAGGACACGTTCGGCAGGCACCGAAGCCACAACGGCTCAGGCGTCGATCCCTCTGCTCGCATCGGAGCCCACCAACCCATCGGCTTCGGCCGTCCAGCCTTCGGCGGGGACCGGTGCTGGGCCGAGCGCCCCGCAGGTAGAGCACACTGCTTCGGGGATGTTTGAGGTTAGCCTCGAGGGGCTGGGGGCTTTGGCACAAGACATCGAGGCTCTCCGAAGGATCCGGGCCCTCATCGCAGGCAAGTCCGTGCCGGCTCAGCCTGAGCAGGACACGCGTCCATCCTCGTCACAGGCGCAGCCATCCCAGCACCAGGATGCGGCTCCGCCCCACACTACCTCCGACGCCATCGACTTCAACATCAGGCAGGCCGAGCGCTACCTCGCTATGCTGCAAAGCCAGATCGCTGGCACGACACCTCCACAGCAAGTCGCTCCGACACCGCCCGCACCAACACCGACGCCCGCCGCGCATGCCGCGCCGGCGGCCCAGCAGCACGCCTGGCTCACCCTGCAGGCCATGCGGCTCGGGCCCGGATCAATGGAGGCAGCAGAAGGACGCCTCCGAATGGCAAAGCATAGGCCACCGCCAAGAGAGGGGGCAGGTGCACGAGCACTTCGCTCCCGACGACGCACCACTTCGCAACGTTGTCCCGGTGTCCCCGCTCTCGGTCGAGCTCGAGAGCGCGCCGTGGCCTCGTCGTTTCAACGCCAACACCCTGCCCCCGTACGACGGAGATTACGATCCCAAGGAGTTTCTGATGAAGTTCGAGGCGGCGGTGGAATCCAACGGAGGCGACGCCACTACGAAGGCGAAGGCTCTTGTGCTCGTGCTCAAGGGAGAGGTCCAGTATTGGTATGCAAACATACCGAAGGGGCATATAACGTCTTGGTTCCAGCTGCGAAACAAGTTGCTATCCAGCATCAAAGGTATGCAGGTCGAAGAGCTGGACTCCAACGACCTCGTCAACATGTGTGTCCAGGGGGGCCGCGAGTCACTGCAAGAATACATGCACAGAGTTGTCAAGCTGAAAGCGCGCGCGCCTACGGTGTCCGAAAGCAGCATCATCGATGCCATCGTTGGGGGCCTGAGGGTTGGAAACTGCCAAGATGTGCTCGACAGAGTCAAGCCGAAGTCTCTGCAAGAGCTATTTGAAGTTATGCAAGAATACTGCAAGTCCGACAAAGGCCGCCGCCGGAGGCTCGACCGGCAAACGCAAAGAAAGAAGCGAAGCAACAGGGGCAGTGGGACCAGCCGAAGGGGTGGCAAAATCAGCCACCGAAGCAAGCAAACCGTCAGATCAACAGCGTGTCTGCGCCCCCCGACCAGAACCAGCACCGGGGCGGCGGGCACAAGGGCGGATACAAGCATAACAGGGGGCCGAAGCCGCAGCAGCATAATCCGCCTCAGCGGGCCAGTGGTGAGCGGTTTCTCTGCTGGCTCCATGGAATTGATGCCCAGCACCACACGCACCAGTGTCCCTCGGCGGTCAAGATGAAACTGGAGTGGGAGGCAGAGGAGAAGGCGAAGGCAGCAGGCATGGCCGTGAACCATGTCATGAAATACCAGAATGCGGGTCAGTTCAGGGCTCTGCCCCCACCATACCATCACCAGCCTTACCAACCTTCGGCACCTGCGCATGCCTTCCACCCACCGCAACCGTATACGCCTTCGGCGCCGCAGCTGCTTCCGCCCCCTCCCATGCACGCGTAGCAATCTTCGATTTCCGTGCCTTCGTGGCCGAACCCGGCCGCCCACCATCCAGCACACTACACCCACACCCAACCCCCACCTCCGCCTCCACCAAAGCAAGAGGCCTCTGACTCTAGCAGCTCGGGGATGACGGGCATGGTCAACATCATCAACGCAATCTCCGGCGGATCCAATGAGCCGGTGCATGAGACAAAGAGGCAACGCCAAGACTACTACCGAAGCGTGTCGCACATCTGCTCTGGCAAGTACTTTCACTTGCCATGGTCCCACATCCCCATAACCTTCACGGCAGCTGACATTCGGCTGCAACACTACCCTCACAACGATCCGCTCGTCATAAGAGCTAACATCGGCAAGAACACGAAGTACTACTTCGGCAATGACGTGGGGAGAATCTTGGTGGACAACGGCAGTTCAGCGGACATTCTGACCTGGCAGTGCTTCACTGGCATGGGGTTCAAGAAGGAAGACTTGAAGAAGGCAGAACACCCGTTGTACGGTTTCGGCAACAAGAGGATCGAAGCCCTAGGCAAGATTGATGTCAATGTGTCCTTCGGCCAAGATGCCACTATGAGAACCGAGGTCATAACCTTCGATGTTGTTGACTTCGCATACCCGTACAACGCCATCTTCGGCCGCAACACCATCAACAAGTTCGCAGCGGTCATCCATCAACGGTACCTGCTGATGAAGATACCAACGGCGGCGGGGGTAATCTCAGTGTATGGCAGCCAGGAGGAGGCCCGACGAGCCGAGCGCAACACGTCAGTCCACAACAGAGAGGTCCATGTCATCAATGAAGATGAGAGCAATGAAGCTGCAGCAGCCGAAGAGCAGAAGGCCGAAGCCCAAATGAGGCAATCCATGAAGGGGGCCGA
Organism: Cenchrus americanus; assembly: GCA_947561735.1. Lineage (NCBI taxonomy): Eukaryota > Viridiplantae > Streptophyta > Magnoliopsida > Poales > Poaceae > Cenchrus > Cenchrus americanus. The sequence goes on from OX387244.1 coordinate 10,988,506, forward strand.
GGCTGAGCTCATGAAAGCTGTCGATGTCACGAAGACAGTCCCCCTATGCGCGGACGTGCCAAGCAGGACCGTATTGATAGGCGCCGAAATCAGCACGGAGGACGAAGACAGGCACTTGCAGTTCCTTCGTAACAACCAGGATGTGTTCGCATGGTCCAAGTCCGATTTGACGGGCGTCCACCGCTCAGTCATAAAGCATGCGCTTAACACTGACCCAAGGGTCAAACCGAAGCTACAGAGACAGCGGCCGATGTCGGCGGACAGGGTCAAATCTGCGAAGGCCAAAGTGCAAAAATTGCTCGACGTGAGAATCATCAGAGAAGTCCAATACCCCGTCTGGGTGGCCAACGTGGTGATGGTGTCGAAGAAGAACGGCAACATGCGCATGTGTATTGACTTCAAAGAGCTCAACAAGGCATGCCCGAAGGACCCTTACCCGCTGCCAAGGATCGACGTCATCATTGATCAGGCCGGCGGCTGTGACATGTTGAGCCTCCTAGATTGCTTCTCCGGCTATCACCAAGTGTGGATGCGAAGGGAAGACGAAGCAAAAACCGGATTCACAACCCCCTTCGGCATTTTCTGCTTCGCGCAGATGCTCGAGGGCTCGCGCAATGCTGGGTCTACTTTCAACCGCATGATGAAGCTGATCCTGGGCAGTCAGCTGGGGCGTAACGCCTCGGCGTATGTTGATGACATCGTCATCATGAGCGAAAGGGAGAAAGATCACATTGCAGACCTGACCGAGACCTTCGACAACATGAGGCGAAACGGCCTCAAGCTCAATCCAGAGAAGTGCATCTTCGGTATCTGGAAGGGGCAGCTATTGGGATGCATGGTCTCTAAGCGGGGCATTCAGGCGAACCCCCAAAAGATTGAAGCCTTACGAAGGATGCAACCTCCGAGCACTAGAAAGGAAGTCCAAAGACTCACAGGCAGAATTGCCTCGCTGAACCGTTTCATCTCCAGAGCTGCCGAACGAAGCTTACCATTCTTCAAGGTGCTTCGTGCAAACTCAACTTTTCAATGGGGCCCAGAGCAACAATAAGCCTTCGACGACCTCAAGAAATACCTTGAGGATGCAGTAGTCATGACCAAACCGTCGCCGAAGGCTGAGCTACTGTTGTACATCGCAGCAACCGACACAGCGGTTAGCGCAGTGCTAGTGGAAGAGCGGAAGGAGGCAGACGATCTAAGGCAGTTCCCCAAATATTATGTCTCCGAAGCTCTGAGCGGCTCAAAACTTCTCTACTCCGAAATGGAGAAGATGGCATATGCTGTGGTGATGGCAAAGAGGAAGCTTCAGCACTACTTCCAGAGCCATAACGTTTCGGTACCAACAGCTTTCCCCCTCCGGGACATGTTCGAGAACAAGGAGTCCACGGGTAGAATGGGCAAGTGGGCCTCGGAGTTGGCGGAGCACGTCATAAGCTTCGTTGCACGCAGTGCGATAAAGTCTCAAGTCCTCGCCGACTTTGTAGCCGATTGGACGCTTTCGGCGCCGAAGGGGGAAGCAATAGTCACAGAACCAATATGAGAAGTGCAGTGTGATGGCGCATACTGCCACCTTGGGTCAGCGGCTGCGACAGTCTTAAAGTCCCCTTCGGGCATCAAGCTCCGGTATGCCCTGCGGCTGAACTATGATAACTGCACAAACAACGTGGCAGAATACGAAGGCTTGCTGCTCGCGCTTCGGAAAGCCAGGGCCGTGGGCGCAAGAAGGCTTGTCATCTTGACAGACTCCGAACTTGTCGCCTGCCACATTGGGAAAACTTACAAGGCAAAAAATCCTGATATGATGAAGTACCTGCAGGCTGTCCGAAGCATGGAAGAATTCTTCATCGGCATCACAGTGCGAAGCTTTCCCGGGAACTACAACAAGGAGGCCGATGCCATTGCAAAGGCCACAGCACTGCTTGAGCCCTGGCCGCCGGATGTCTTCTACGAAACAACCACCATGAAATCCGCCGCCGATGAAGCAGCGCCCCCCAAGTTTGTGAACGCCATACAGAGTGAGGACTGGCGCGCCCCAATAGTGGCGGCGCTCAAGGGTTACTACGAAGCCGAAGATGGCGTCACCAGCAAGAGAGCGGCCATCAGGGCAAGAAACTACCACCTCGTCGACGGCAACTTGTACCGAAGAGGGGTGTGTGCCCCATTGCTAAAGTGCATATCGGCCACCGAGGGAAAACAACTGCTCCACGAGATCCACAGCGGCATGTGCTCACATCACCTCGGCACGAGGGCCTTAGTGCAGAAGGCTTTCCGCTAGGGCTTCTACTGGCCTTCGGCGGTCGCAGATGCACATGACATAGTGCGCCATTGTCCAGAGTGCCAGCGTCATGCGCCCTACAGCAAGTTCGCTTCCAACGAGATACAGCTGTTACCACCGGTATGGCCCTTCGCCCGGTGGGGTATCGACATCGTCGGCCCGCTACCCACGGCACCGGAAACTACACTCACGCGATTGTGGCGGTCGAATATTTTTCCAAGTGGGTTGAAGCGAAGCCATTATTGAGTATCACTTCGGCCACCATTCAGAAGTTCTTTTGGCAGAACATAGTGTGCTGCTTCGGCGTACCCCACGAGGTCACAGTGGATAACGGCAAGCAGTTTGACAGCGCGGAATTCAAGGAATTCTGCGCGTACTTGGGAACCAAGCTGTGCTTCGCTTCGGTCTACCACCCGCAGTCCAATGGGGCAGTGGAGCGGGCCAATGGGGTCATCTTTGCTGGCATCAAGAAGAACATCACTGATCTGCCCAAGAGCAAGTGGGCCGAAGAGTTACCGAGGGTAATCTGGTCCCACAACACCACCACGTCCAGAAACCACCCAGTTCTCACCCTTCAAACTGTTGTACGGGGAAGAAGCCATGTTTCCCGAAGAGCTATGCCTGGGCACCTGGAGGAACACTCCCTCCGGAGACGAAGACCTCAAGGCTTCGGTTCAGAACATTGAGGAGGTCCGCCTACAAGCAGCCACAAACCTGTCGGCGGTTCAGAACATTGAGGAGGTCCGCCTACAAGCAGCCACAAACCTGTCGGCCTACCAAGATGAGACCCGGAGGTGGAGAAACAAGAAGATCAGACCGAAGCTCATACGGTCAGGAGATCTGGTGCTGCGCAAGGTGCCGAAGGGAAAACTGAAGGGCAAGATGCACGGGAAGTGGCAAGGCCCGTTCATAGCGACCGCGACTGCAAACGAAGCAGCGTTCAAGTTGCGCCGGCTAACTGGCGACGAAGAGCCCTACACTTGGAATGTGGACATGCTTCAGAAGTACTTCGTCTGAAGCAACTGCGAGCATCTAGCGTAGTTTGAGTTTCAGTAGTTCCTTTTTTTTCTTCTCTTTGGTCATGATTAGGAGTCTGTATCATATGTACATTAAAGTAGTGGGGGACGTACTCTTTTCCTCACGGGGGAGGCTTCGCGGTTCCCCTCCGGATCCGCGAAGTGTGAGGTTTTTAACGAGGCGGCCCTCTGTACCCCTTTTTTCTGACATGTAATATAAGTCAGTTTTCCCCCATCCCTTCGTGTCCAGTTTATTTTCTCTTCAAGAATGCTTTCGCCACTTTGTCGAAGCTATGCTACCCCTTTGAGGGGGGCATAGTCTTCGAGGTGGCCTTCGGCGGAGTAAGTGACAGCCTGGGCACGTATCGCCTTGGGTGCGCGCGGGCCAAGCCTGTCACTTATCGTCGTGACCGAAGGAAAAGACCGCTTGACGCGGCACGAGGCCACGATTCGGCCGGAGCAAACGCACGCCTGGAGCATTGCGTCGGTCCTGATTTCACTGAAGAAAAAGCCCGCTTGACGCGGCGCGAGGCCACGATTCGGCCGGAGTAAACGCATGCCTGGAGCATTGCGTCGGTCCTGATTTGACCGAAGAAAAAGCCCGCTTGACGCGGCGCGAGGCCACGATTCGGCCGGAGTAAACGCACGCCTGGAGCGTTGTGTCGGTCCTGATTTGACCGAAGGAAAAGCCCGCTTGACGCGGCGCGAGGCCACGATTCGGCCGGAGTAAACGCACGCCCGGAGTGCCGCGTCAGTCCTGTTTTCACCGAAGGGAAAGCCCGCTTCACGCGGTACGGGCCCTCGAGTTGGCCTGAGCAAGCGCACGCCCGGGGCGTCCCTTCGGCCTCGACTTGACCAAAGCTAAAGGCCTCTTGGCGTAGCACGAGACGGCGATGTGGTCAAAGGAAACGCGCGTCCTGGACTTAGTGATGTTTTTTAACCCGAGTGAGTGAGTTTTACGAAAACACTTTGAAGACAGCGGGTTCGATGCAAGCTGCGTCCAGAGGGGAAGCGCGGTGCCGCTTCATCTCAACGTGTTCAGGGGCAGTCTCGATCGAACAAGACGCGAAAGCAACACCGACGGTGCAATACCGAAGCGCGCAAGAGATGGGCACAGACACCCTCGTTTCTTTCCCTTATCACATTTTCAACATACAATGTACTTCGGGACAACAATACAACTTTACACGGGAAAAACAATGCACTTACAATACACATCGTCACGAACACAAAATTTACAAATCCGCAGGCGACGATTCGCTCCGGGCGTGCCGCGAACACTTCTGGGGGGGAGTTCTGAAGTCCTCTGCTTCAAGTCTTTGCGGCAGCCCGTAGCTACACCGAGCGATCAATCTTCGTTCAACACATCTTCACAGATCTCGTCGATCAACCGAAGATACGCCATATCTATAATCTCCAGCGCCATCTCCCGAAGCTCGCTGTCGGTAGGCATCCGTCCTGCGCCGAAGTCGGGATCAAAGTCAGTGCGCAGGCGGTCATTCCGTTTCCACCTTCACGGCCGCGAAGCTCTCCGACGAGGCGTCAGGAATTAAATATACATACTCGGGCGGTCCAAGGACCCCCTCCTCGACCGGCTCTACTTTTGGAACAACCCCTTCGGTCACGAAGGGGTCTGCTGAGTTTCGCTTAGCCGCCCTACGGGTGGCTCGCTCTCTAAGAATGGCGTCCCGACGCGCGGGATCCTTCGAAAAATCCGCAAAGAAACGTTTAGCGGCTTCATTGTGAAGACGGTAGCGCTCCGCGCGATACGACAAAAACTCGGAGTACGAGACATCGGGGTGGCGAATGCTAAACTTCGTCCAAACATTCGGGGCGACAAAAAGAGAGTTTAAGGGCAGAGATGAACTGCTCGCACCTTCGGCCCTCTGCGCAGGAACCACCGAAGGAACCTGCGCAGAGATACCTTACATTAGTTTTACTTTACAAGAATTCATCACCCCAAAAGGAGCGCCTTTCGTTCGTTTACAAAGCCAAGCCTGGCGCGCTTCAGACCTCGGCTCCTTCGGTGACGACGGGGGTTTCATTCAGCACTGCACTTGCTTCAGGGGCCTCGACGGACGAGACGGCTGCGTCGACCGCAGGCTCCACAGGTACCTCGCCGCCAGGAGAGCTGGCAGCCAGAAGTGCGGCCTCAAGCTCCGCTACGTGTGCCGCCTCCGAAGCGTCTGCCGCAGCGTCTTCCTCCACGGTGGCAGCGGCCGCAACGACGTCGCCTTTGGCAGGCGCGAGCTCCACTTCGGGAACAGGAGCAGCTTCAAGGGCAGCGGATGCGGGGGGGCAGTCCCGTCGGCAGCTTCGGCACGCTCGCCCTCAGTCGCAGGTTCCGATGCACCCCCGCGTGCCCTTCTTCGGTAGTGGGAGCCGTCGTGTCCTCGGCGGCGCCAGCTTCGTCGTCGGGAACGCCGACGGCCTCGCCCTCCTCTCTTGCTGCAGCTTCGGGACCCCCAGCTGTGATAAGTGGAACGCCGGGCATAGCGATCTAGTCCCCCTCCGTCATGAACTGGGGCAAGGGTGGAGTGCCGCCAAACCGAACCCGGATGCGATCATAAACACGCTCGTGCAGCCGAGGCCTTATCTGCAAAACAGCGGGGGCAACGTGTCAAAATAGGCGTGAGAATATACCACTAATGCAACCTTAAACGACGGGGAGAGGTAGCTTCGGCGTACCTGAGCGCTAAGACGAGCGGATTTGTCCAAAGTAAGGCGATATCTGCGCTGGGCGAAGAAGGTGTTCATGAAATTTTTGGCAAGATTTTTGGGGAGCACCGGGAGCTGTCCAACGTCGAGGTCCGCGTCGTTGGGCCATTCGAAGAGGACACTCTTGCTGATCGTCTTCTCCGACGACGGACGATCCGAAGGCACCAGCGAGCACACGAAATATGCCAGCGTGCGAACCCCCACCGCGGCCCCGAGCTCTCGAAGATCTTCGTGTTCGTGGAGATGAGGTCGAAGCAGGCATTCACCCACTCATAATATGACTCGACGGTGCACCGGGGAATGGGATAGGCGGCACGCTGAGATTGCACTGGTCCAGCTGCTGCAAAATGTCGTTGCGAAGGGCCTTCGCGCTCCGAATATGATCTGCTCGGTACCACTCTAGTGTCCCACTCAGCTCGCTCGCCTCTTTCTGCGCTTCGGCCAACTTGGCCTCCTTGTCGGCAAGCTGAGCGTGCAAGTCCTCCTTGGCGCTGCTCAGAGTCTCCATGTCGTGGCGCAACGTTTTGAGGACAGCTTCGGAGGACTTCGCCGCGTCTTCTTTCTCTTGCTGCAGCCTTCGGGTGCGTTCTTATTCCGCAGCCAATCGCCCCTCCAGCTCCGCCACACTGTTTTCAAGTGAGGAGACGACGACCACTGATCTCTCCTTCGACTCCTTGCTCTCCTGCTCTAGCCTTCGAGCGAGGCATCGGGACGCGATGAAAGCCTTCAGGGACAGATCCCCGCACGCCGTCGTAAGCTCGGCCACGGTAAGCTTCCCGAAGTGTTCCTCTTCATGAGGTATAACGAAGCTTGCCCCGGCCTCCTCCAGGAACTGGCGTTCATGACCGCCACTCGTCAGGCCCAGGAAACTAATCGTCTTCCCGCCAATCAGCTTGGCTTCGGCGGGAACTTGGAGACGGACAGCGGCGGCACGGGGCTCCTCAGGCGTCACCCGATAGTTGCTGCTTTCGGGCTCCTCGTCCTCTCCTTCCTCCGCTTTGGCGGCGACATCATCCTTCTCGGTAGCGGGGGCCGAAGGGGAGGTGGATTGCTTAGTACCACCGGAGGACGTGTCGGACGAGCTGGTGGAGGTGGAGCTGGAATCGTCTTTCTCTTGCGGGGCTTCGGCGCCGAGGGCGACGGGGCTTGGCTTGCGCGGAGCGTCACCAACAGCGGACACGATGCAAACATCGCTGTCGTCATCGCTTTCTTTCTCTTGCGGGCTGAGGGGGACAAGCAGCGGCCCAGTGGTCTCCCTCCCGGCTATCGCCGAAGGTGCAGCCGAATGCAGCGGCACGACGGCGATCACATCTGCGATGAGGCCTGTCTCAACGTCGACGACGCGGGTCCTCTTGGGTGAGGGGGGCGAGTCCGCCGGCCGCCCGCCACGCTTCTTCCGGGCCTTCCCTTCGGCGGCGCGCGGTGGCCGCGGCGGGGCGCCCCTCTTGCCGGTTTTCTGCGGAGCGGCGCGCGGTGACGTTGCCGTCTCCTCAGCGTCCCCTTCGGCGGCCGCAAGCGCCGCGGCTTTCTTCTCGGCTGCCTCGCGATGCTTGGCGAAACCGACGCGTTCAGGAGGATTAATCTTGAAGAACTCGAACACTCGGTTTGTCCGAGACCCGTTCAGCTCTGCGACGGTGTCCTTATACTCCTTCGGCGAGACGGGGCCGAGGATGAAGTCCCCGTGAGCTTCCACTTTTCTCTTCCTCAGCACTGCGGGAAAATAATCTCAAGCGGCCAGCAGTTTATTCACCCGGGATGTTGAAGGATCAGATGGCGACTAGAGAGGGGGGGAGTGAATAGGAGCCGGTAAAAATTCTTCCCAAAGAACCCGGCCTATGTCCTACTCAAAACCCGGTCACACACAAGCGATGGATCGAATCACGCACCAATCGCCAAGACCACGAGGTTATGGATCAACCTCTAGCCTTAGGAACGATTCCTCAAAGCACACGCGGAAGCACTAGAAAGGGAGGAAGGAATCGAACCAAGAAGCAAAGCACACGGGCTCGCGGACCGTCCGCGCAGAGGGGCGGACCGTCCGCAAGAGCCGCGCGGACCGTCCGGCCGGGTATCGCGGACCGTCCGCACCCGGCCACGGACCGTCCGGCCTTAGCCGCGGACCGTCCGTTAATTTACACGGAACGACCCAAAGACACCCCCGTGCCACGGACCGTCCGCGGGGAGCACGCGGACCGTCCGCCTAGCACCCGCGGACCGTCCGCCCGACACCGCGGACCGTCCGAAACTTCGTCCAACCAAAAATCAAAATCACAACGGATCGAAACAAAGGACGAGCAAGAACACGAAGAACACGGGATGAATCGGGACCCGCGCGGACCGTCCGCCGGGAGGCCGCGGACCGTCCGCGAGGCTCGGACGCAACGCAAAAATGCCCGACCTCGAAAGTCAACTCCCCCAAATCATCATCGGATTTCCCAAACGGTTGAAGCCGTGGAGACAAGGGTTTGGGTACTTGAAAAGCGTCACACAAGGATGCTATAGCCCAAAAATCTTGCCTCCTAACTCCCTAAATCACCGGGAATCGCGAATCCTTTGAGCACCACCAAAACCTAGAGCACCGAACGAAAACTCACGAATCGAAGTAGTTTCCCGGCGTTTGAGGGCACAAGATCAAGCACAAAGATGCACAAGACATCTATCCATGTTTCCCTCAAAGAAATCCGGAAGAAACTCACTCAAATCCGCGGAATCACACCGAGAACAAAGGCACGAAAATAGGCACAAAAAGGCACGAAAAACAACCCCGAATCTTCTATACAAACCAGGAAAGATTCACAAGGTCTAGCATGCCGCCCTAGCATCCATCCCTCTCAACAAATCTCTCATGAAGCTCTCATGCTAGCCTAGAGAAAATAGGAAGGAAAATAGCTACGAAAATGAGAAAGAGGAGGGAGCAAATGAAACCCTAAGTCGCGGAGAGAGAGAGCCATCAACACACACTCCAGGCTTATATATCAGGTCCCGCCGGAGTGGTAAATGACTCGACTACCCCTAACTACACTACTGGCGATACAACCCACGTAGGGGCATTTTGGTAATGTTTGTGGGTCTTGCCATCGGACGGCCACGCCTTCGCCGCACCCCGCGTCCTCCCGACGCAAGCCATGCGATCCCGCCGCGTGTCCTCCGCTTCGAAGCTTCCCGACACGCCCGGATCCCGTCTCCGTCGTGTTGGGCCCTCGGACTTGGTTTTGAGGCCCAAACCAAGAAACCGTCCGCCGATGGTTTTGTGGGCAAACCACCAAACCCCGCGTGCCCGGTCCGGCCTCCCGCCAAACCACTTGACTTGACCGCCACCGTGCACCGCTCATCCGTCCATGACTTCGTCTTGCTTGTGTCGCCACCATGTGGCCCGCACCCGATCCCCGCTCGTCCACCGGGTCCCTCGAACCGAGCCTACTTGTCTCTCCATCTCCCGGAGGCCCCTCAAGGCCGAAGACCTTTCGCGCCCGTTCTTCACCCGCAACAACACGAACTAGGCCGCGGCCTACACTCGCGCACTAAGCCAAGAGTCGGTCCAACACCCGTTGTCAATCACTCATCACTTAAGGAGCGGTCATCCACCGACCACCGGGACGCTCCCCGGTCCTCAATCTCCCCCTTGATGAGTGCATTGACAACACACAACGCGAAATGAAATTCGCAGTGAAAGAGAAAGAAAGAAGAAAGAAAAACGAATAAGCTCAACTCATGACCAAAACCGAAGAAAGGCAAAGAAAGGTCACAAGCCAAGCAAAGCACAAAATCCACACCGAAAACAAGAAGAAAGCTCCCCCCGAACAAATGCCTCCCCCCGAACATGTGGATGCACACTTCCAAATTTCAGCTCACCTTTTTCTGAATTTTCATTAAGCTCACCTTTTCTCCCCCTTGTTGACAATGTATGAATCAAGGTGAAAATGCGAAATGCAAAGCAAAGCATATAAACATCTACATGAGCTTCTCAAATAGGCCAAATCTAGTGTCAAAGGCTAAAATTGAGACAAAGATCACACACATGAATCATAGCATAGTCAAAGCATTGCCACAAGTAATATATGAAAATACAAGCATGTGACAAAGCAAAATTTTCAGATTTAAGCAGCTTTTACCAAAAGAAGACTCGCTTCACATGTAAAAGCCTATCCATGTCACACTTGAGCCACAAACATGCATACCATTCAAAGATCATACAAGGATATCCAATTCTCAGCAAAAGATCATGGCAAACACCCATAAAGCAAAGCATGTCATGTCAAAGCTCATGAGCCATGTGTCCACTTCGGGGAGACTTCTCCACTGGTGAACATCATGCAACATGTTTTGCACCCATATGTGAAAGATAAGACATTTTAAGCATAGACATGATGGATGGAGCATTTTTCAAGCATTATGCACTTCTTTTCAAGATTGATTCATTTCATGGTACATGAAGTGCCTTTGCGGCAAAAAGAAGCTTATGCTCCCCCATGAATGCAACATAGGCTAAACATTCACAATGATATCCGGCCTTTGGCCCAAATGCAAGAACAAGGCATCCAAGCACAATCTAAGCATGAAAAGCACATTTAGACCAAACTGTGACATGGATACACAACTACACACGAGTGGAGCAAATTTCATCAAAAATTAGTCAATTTAAGCATTTATTTCAAAAGGGGCTATCTCACCACACATATATCTCAAATATTCCAAGAGCATAGCCTCACACCACCATTTCTCCACACATATAACCAATATCTCACAAATAGCCAAAGAGACTCAAATATGGCATATGAAAGAAGCTCATCATCCTAAAATGCAATATGATACAAATGCAACATGATATGTGACAAGATGGCTATCCTACCATGGTTTATACATCAAGCAAAGCATGTATATACATCAAAGTAAACATGGTATGATACATATGGTACAAAAAGTAAACCCCCCAAGAATCAACTAGAAAGGGCAACAAACCCCAAGTTCCCCCCGCAAGCGCACAAATGTAGCTTGGTCGAGAGGCTTTGTAAAGATATCGGCTAGCTGACCTTGGGTAGGGACATGGCTCAAAACAATGGTTCCTTTCTCCACATTGTCCCTCAGGAAATGATACCTCACTTCTATATGTTTGGTTCTGGAGTGAAGCACTGGATTTTTGGCTACGCTTATGGCATCGGTGCTATCACAAAGAAGTGGGATCCGGGTGCACTCCTCACCAAAGTCTCTCAAAGTGTATGAAATCCACAAGCAGTGGTAACAACAACTCGCGGCAAGCAACATACTCCGCCTCCGTGGTAGACCGAGCTACACTAGACCGCTTGCGGGAAGACCATGAGACCAACGAAGAACCAAGAAACCGACAAGTACCGAAGTAGACTTCCTCTCGACTCGACAACCGGCAAAAATCCGCATCGGAAAAGCCATGAAGAGACAGAGTCGAGGAGGAAGAATACCAAAGGCCAAGACCAAAGGGGCGGATCGTAGGTACCGAAAATCCTCTTGACGGCCCGTCGATGTGATGTCCTCGGCGAAGCTCGAAAACGAGCGCACAGACACACGCTGAACTGTATGTCTGGCCTCGTCGCCGTCAAGTAGAGGAGGGAGCCGATCATGCTCCAGTACTCCCGCTGGTCCACTGGTTCTCCGTCCTCATCCGCATCCAAAGTGGCCGTACTCCCCATGGGAGTCGACATCGGCTTCACATCTTGCATCTGGAACTTTCTCAGCATGTCTTTCGTGTACTTGGTTTGGTGCACAAATGTCTTGTCCTTCACTTGCTTGATCCGCGGCCCGAGAAAATACCGCAACTCGCCCATCATGCTCATCTCGAACTCCCTGCTCATCTCATCTGCAAACTTGGCAACAAGGTTATGTGACGAGCCACCAAAGACAATATCATCCACGTATATCTGAACAATCAGCAAGTCATTCCTATGCTTGAGGAGAAACAAGGTTCTATCCACCGTACCCATCACAAACCCTCTCGCTCAAAAGAAAACCTCTCAATCTCCCATACCAAGCACGGGCGCCCGTTTCAACCCATACGAGCCCTTTTCAACCCGTATACCCCGTGTGGGTACAACTCGCTCTCAAACCCGGTGGTCGCTTCACATACACCTCCTCCTCTATGACCCCATTCGGAAAGGCACTCTTCACGTCCATCCGAAACAACTTGAACCCTTTAGCCACGGCAAAGGCTAGAAGGATCCGAATTGCCTCAAGACGGGCCACGGGAGCAAAGGTCTCCTCATAGTCGATCCCCTCCTTCCGACTAAACCCCCGAGCAACAAGCCCGGACTTGTTCCTCACAACCATCCCATTCTCTCCCTCTTTGTTCTTCCAAACCCACTTGGTTCCTATGGGATGGCAATTTGGAGGTGGTTCAACTAACTCCCACACCCGGTTCCTCTCAAAATTTTCCAACTCCTCATGCATAGAATTGACCCGGTTTGCATCGGATAAAGCATGTCCAATGTCCTTGGGCTCAAAAGTAGCAACAAAAGCAAAGCATGAGCAAAATGAGAGGAATTCTCGGACCTCGACCGTGTAGTGCGTTCATTGATGTCTCCAATGATCTTCGAAAGGGGGTGCACTTCTTGAATCCGCCGGGGAGCCTCACGCCTCGAGACCACCTCCCCCTCAACTTCGGCTTCTCTCGCTCGGTCCTCTTGTTGCACCGTCGTTGTCCATGAAGTAGACGGTCCATGCTCCAAAGTAGTCGTGGGGGAAGTAGTGGGTACATGCTCAGCTTCAGACGCATGGTTCTCCCCATCATCATCTCCAGCTTCATCTTTCTCCTCTTCAAAGAGGTCCTCGGCCATCTCTTCATCACCTGCACATTCAAAGCCAAAAGAGGTACATGGCATTGTCTCGTCGAAGGTCACCTCGCAAGTCTCCATGATTTTGTTAGTCTCAAGGTTAAGCAACCTATAGGCTCTAGAATGGTTAGCATATCCAAAGAAAATACCATCACTAGACCTAGCCTCAAACTTGTCGAGTTTTCCCTTTTTCAAAATAAAGCACTTGCAGCCAAAAACTCGGAAATGACTCACCTTGGGTGCCCGACCATGCATAAGCTCATAACAGGTCTTCTTCTTGAAAGCTCTCAATAAAATCCGGTTGGAGACATGACAAGCTGTATTGACCACCTCAGCCCAAAACCTCCTAGGAGTCCTGTGCTCATCGAGCATCGTCCTAGCCATCTCACAAAGAGTCCGATTTTTCCTTTCCACGACTCCATTTTGAGGGGGCACATAAGGGGTCGAATACTGATGTTCAAGACCTAGATCACGACAAAAGGCATCAAAACGAGAGTTCTTAAACTCAGAGCCATTATCACTGCGGATAGCTCGAATAGCACTCCCATGTCTCTCGTTTTTCAACCTCACGATCAGATCTCGAACAAAACCAAAAGTCTCACTCTTATCCTCCAAGAAGAACACCCAGGCATAGCGAGAGTAATCGTCCACCACAACAAGGACATACCACTTCCCACCCACCGAGCGAACTCGAGCTGGCCCAACAAGGTCCATATGCAACAGCTCTGTCGGACGCTCGGTCATGACATCGGTCAGGGGTGGATGGGGAGTGGCTACCATCTTACCATGCCTACAAGGAGCACAAACCAAATCCTTCTCAAACTTCAACTTCGGCAATCCTCGGACAAGGTCAAGACCACTCAAGCGGGAAACCAAATCAAAGCTCAAGTGTCCCAACCGCCTATGCCATTTCCACAAATCAGAAGACGGACCAGCCATCAAACAAACGAGCGAGGACCCAAAGAGCGAGAGAAATCAGCCCCGAAAATCCGACCCTCGGGGATGATCATACGTACAAGATCACCTCGAGAATCAAGCAAACGAGACTCGCCGGACTTGAAACGCACCTCAAAACCCTCATCAAGCAACCGAGAAACCGAAAGCAAATTAAAACCCAAAGACTTCACAAGAGCCACTCTCTTCAACGTTACCTTGTCACTCACATGCACAACACCCTCGGACAAAGACCCTACCTCGTCCATTGTCCCCAAATGTGATGTACATCTTTTCCTTCACCGGGGTGAGGTCGGAGAACCACTTCTTATCTCCGGTCATGTGTCGAGAACACCGGAGTCGATCAACCAAATGTTCTCCAAGCCTCCCCGCCCGCGATCGAAACAAGAACGAGAATGAGCTAGCGACTCGACACTCGGGGTTAGCACGGAGAAAGTTAAACCGGTGTCGAGCCATCTCGCTCAAAAGAGGGGTTAGCAAACATCACTCCCTTGCCACCAAACTTTCCATGTCCCATGGGAGGAGTACGAGCACCACGAGGGGGAAAACGTGGTCCGTAGTTCCTCTGGAACCCAAAGCTGCGATCATCTCCCCTGAACCCGTACTGAGGACGAGTAGGAGGACGTCCAAAGAAAACCACCACGAGCCCGACCAAACCTCTCACCAAGCACGCACACCATCATCTCTCCCCGACAAACCTCTCACCACCACCACCTCTCCCGTGGGAACCTGCCGACACTCCTCACACTTCCCACACCCCGTGGAAGTGGCACTCTAGGCTCAGGAATACCGCGAGACTGGCGATACCTGTCCTGGTTTGCTTGCTCCCTAGCAAGCCTCTCATCCCTCTTCCTCTTGTAGCAAAACTCCGCAAGATGCCTCTCCTTGCCACAATACTCACACCTGAAGGGGATGGGTTTTGGTTTTGGCTCGGCTTCTCTCTAGGCTTCTCACCCTTCTCACCCACAAACTTCACCGGTTTCGGAAATCATTTGTCTTAGGTGGGAATTTGGGTGGATCTTGGGTTGTGTCAAGCTTGTTGCAAAGGTGGTTGGGTTTTGGTGTGAAAGAGTTCTTGGGTGCTTTTGGGAGTGGGACTTGGATCTCTCCGATCACCTCAAACTCGGGGTTAGACTCAACACACTTCTCGTACACACTCTCCCCCGCCTGTTCTCTCCCACTTTCTCACCCAACTTCTCAAACCCCAAACCACGACCATCGACCCTCTTGAACTCCTCAATCATGATTTTCAACCGAGGTTCCCGCCCGTACAACCAACCCAACACCTTCCTCAAATAATCATTTTCCTCATAAATGACATCCAAACGGGAAGTAAGTTCAAGATTACGCAAAGTGACTTCATCACAACTAGAACATGCATTTGCAACAGGAGATTTCAAAGATGCTTCCAAAGAGCTAATAGTAGAACGAGCATCGACAAGCTTAGCATGCATAGTAGGACATGACTTGCAAGCACCAAGCAAAGTAGGTCTAGCCTTAAGCTCATCGTGTTCAGTCCTAAGAGCATCTAGTTGAGCCAAAATAGAAGCATTCTTCTCATTAAGCATTTTGATCTCATTCAACCAAGCATCACATTCAACACATTCAACATCATCAGGAGTAGTAGGAGCAAGTTTCAAAGAGTCATTCTCAAGTTTCAATTCAAGCAATTTTGACTCTAACTCTCCTACTTTCTCACTAGCATTCTCAAGCCGAGCCCTAAGATCTTTCCTCATCTTTTTGGCATCTCTCAAGACACTATCACGGTTATCAAGCAAACCATTCAACCTAGCGATCTCGGCAAGCAAAGAGTCGGGGTCACGGTTTACCTCATCCTCCGAGTCGGAGTCGCCGTCCTCCTTCACACTCTTCTTGCCGCTCGAGCTATGGGCCATGCCACAAAAGCCCTCGAGCGCCACACGCCTCGGCCCGCCGAGGTTCCGGCTTGCACTCTTCTTGCCACTGCGCCTCCCGGCGTCTTCATCTTCGCTGCTTGAGCTTGACTGCTCACTTGAGCTTGAGTCGACGTCGCTTGCACCGGCCACCATCGCTCTTGCCTTGTTCTTCTTGTAGGTGCTCTTGCTCGGTCGCCGCTTGTCCTTGTCCTTGCTCTTGGACTTGTTGAAGTGCTTGCCCTTGGAGGAGTACTTGTCTTCACGCCTCGGGTGCGCCTTGTACTCGTTCACCTTGTACTTGTTCTCCTCCGCTTCCGGCACTCGGCGATGAAGTGGCCACGCTTGCCACACTTGTAGCACGTCCCCGAGCTCCGCCTTGCGTTCCTCCGACTCTCGTGTAGTCATTCAAATCTTCTTGAGAGCAAGGCCGGCTCCTCCTCGCCCGGCACATCAAACTCCTCATCCGGAATGGACATAAGAGAGGACAAAGAAAACCGTCGACGGAAGGGTTAGATTTGCCCTTTGATCCTCCCACAAGAGCAAGACTATGGTCGGTCGAGCCCTCATGCTTGGATAGCAACTTCCCGTCAACCTCAGCCGACTTGAGCTTAGAAAAGAGGTCATCCAACTCAATAGTCGGATAATTCCCCGGACTCCTTGATGGCCTCAACCTTAGCACCCCAAACATTTGGATCCAAGACATGCAAGAGCTTCAAAGCCCGATCATGCTCGGAGTACGGAAAATCCTCAACATTAGCCTTCATGTTGTTCACGATGGCGATGAACCTCCGAAACATCGCATCAATGTCCTCACCGGAAGTGGAGAAAAATTCTCATATTGCATCCGGTAAGAGACAAAGAGGCGAGCCTTCACATGGTTATCACCACCGTGAGCAACCAACAACTTATCCCAAATTTGCCAAGCAAGATCCAAATGGCGAACACGATCAAACTCTGGATCACACAAGCTTCGGCACAAGTGATCAACGGCTTTTGCATTAGCCTCATACTTGGCCTTGGCATCGGCATCGGTCACCATAAGAGTATGGATGTTGACCGGAATAGCATATGTCTTGTCATGCACAATAAAATCCAACAGCTTTCCTCGAAGAAAGATCATCATACGAGCCGCCCACTTGTGGTAACCCTTGCCATCGAAGTGCGGCGGACCGCCCCGCTCAACGTACGCCATCTTAGGATTCGAGACTTGTCAAAGTCGCAAAGAATCCGGCACCAAGCTACGATACCAATTGAAGGATCGGATGGCGACTAGAGAGGGGGGGGGGTGAATAGGAGCCGGTAAAATTCTTCCCAAAGAACCCGGCCTATGTCCTACTCAAAACCCGTCACACACAAGCGATGGATCGAATCACGCACCAATCGCCAAGACCACGAGGTTATGGATCAACCTCTAGCCTTAGGAACGATTCCTCAAAGCACACGCGGAAGCACTAGAAAGGGAGGAAGGAATCGAACCAAGAAGCAAAGCACACGAGCTCGGCGACCGTCCGCGCAGAGGGGCGGACCGTCCGCAAGAGCCGCGCGGACCGTCCGGCCGGGTATCGCGGACCGTCCGCACCCGGCCGCGACCGTCCGCCCTTAGCCGCGGACCGTCCGTTAATTTACACGGAACGACCCAAAGACACCCCCGTGCCACGGACCGTCCACGGGGAGCACGCGGACCGTCCGCCTAGCACCCGCGGACCGTCCGCCCGACACCGCGGACCGTCCGAAACTTCGTCCAACCAAAAATCAAAATCACAACGGATCGAAACAAAGGACAAGCAAGAACACGAAGAACACGGGATGAACTGGACCCGCGCGGACCGTCCGCCAGAGGCCGCGGACCGTCCGCGAGGCTCGGACGAACGGAAAAATGCCCGACCTCGAAAGTCAACTCCCCCAAATCATCATCGGATTTCCCAAACGGTTGAAGCCGTGGAGACAAGGGTTTGGGTACTTGAAAAGCATCACACAAGGATGCTATAGCCCAAAAATCTTGCCTCCTAACTCCCTAAATCACCGGGAATCGCGAATCCTTTGAGCACCACCAAAACCTAGAGCACCGAACGAAAACTCACGAATCGAAGTAGTTTCCGGCGTTTGAGGGCACAAGATCAAGCACAAAGATGCACAAGACATCTATCCATGTTTCCCTCAAAGAAATCCGGAAGAAACTCACTCAAATCCGCGGAATCACACCGAGAACAAAGGCACGAAAATAGGCACAAAAAGGCACGAAAAACAACCCCGAATCTTCTATACAAACCAGGAAAGATTCACAAGGTCTAGCATGCCGCCCTAGCATCCATCCCTCTCAACAAATCTCTCATGAAGCTCTCATGCTAGCCTAGAGAAAATAGGAAGGAAAATAGCTACGAAAATGAGAAAGAGGAGGGAGCAAATGAAACCCTAAGTCGCGGAGAGAGAGAGCCATCAACACACACTCCAGGCTTATATATCAGGTCCCGCCGGAGTGGTAAATGACTCGACTACCCCTAACTACACTACTGCGATACAACCCACGTAGGGGCATTTTGGTAATGTTTGTGGGTCTTGCCATCGGACGGCCACGCCTTCGCCGCACCCCGCGTCCTCCCGACGCAAGCCATGCGATCCCGCCGCGTGTCCTCCGCTTCGAAGCTTCCCGACACGCCGGATCCCGTCTCCGTCGTGTTGGGCCCTCGGACTTGGTTTTGAGGCCCAAACCAAGAAACCGTCCGCCGATGGTTTTGTGGGCAAACCACCAAACCCCGCGTGCCCTGGTCCCGGCCTCCCCGCCAAACCACTTGACTTGACCGCCACCGTGCACCGCTCATCCGTCCATGACTTCGTCTTGCTTGTGTCGCCACCATGTGGCCCGCACCCCATGCCCCGCCGTCCACCGGGTCCCTCGAACCGAGCCTACTTGTCTCTCCATCTCCCGGAGGCCCCTCAAGGCTGAAGACCTTTCGCGCCCGTTCTTCACCTGCAACAACACGAACTAGGCCGCAGCCTACACCTGCGCACTAAGCCAAGAGTCAGTCCAACACCCGTTGTCAATCACTCATCACTTAAGGAGCGGTCATCCACCGACCACTGGGACGCTCCTGGTCCTCAGATGTAGCTAAGGAAAAAACCCTCCGAAGGACGCAAAGTAACTTACGTTCGGCTGTGAAATCGAAGACCTTCGTCCAGTCAGGGCATGGGATACCCCCGATATCGTCCGCCCACTCGTCGTCGGCCACGGACCAGCCGTCCACCAACGGGCACACAGGGATGCTGTGGTACTCCTCCACGATGTCGTGGGTACCGTACTTACGCGCGAACCGGCGAAGCATTATCACAAACTCGTCGCCTTCGGGGCACGACGGGTTCTTGGCGTAGGACTCGTGGAGGGACGGGAGCTCCTTCGTGGCCAGCGGGTGAGACCCTCCGAAAGAAGGAGGGTTCACGGTGTAGTAGAACCAGTGCTGCTGCCAATCCGAAGGCCACTTATTCCGATATGCGGTCACTGGGCTCACCACGCCGGACTTATACGAAAAGTTCAGACAGCCGAACTGGCAGTCCTTCTCCACGGACTGGTCCCCCTCCTCCTCGAAGACTGTCCGCCGCTGGTGGTGCACTTGATGCGCCGAAGCGAATCCTTCGGCGGACGGCTTGATCTTCGTCGTCCGGCATATCCACATGTACACCCACAGCCGCAGGATGGCGTTTGGAGTGAGTTGGTGCAAGTAGATGTCGAAATACCGGAGGATGTCGACGACGGCGGGGTGCAGCGGGAAACGAAGCCCCGCGTACAGTAGATCGCGGGAGATAACAACTTCGTTGTCCCGTGGCCGCGGTACAGTTTCCCGGCCAGGGGCTCGGTCGGCCCCGACCATGCGGTTCTTCACCAGCGACTCCACGTCGGTCTTGTCGATTTGGCTCCGGCCGAACGTGTACGTCTTCACAATCTCCCTCGTGACAGCATCGCGTCTCCGCTTCGGCGCCATGAGTGCTACCTAAGCACGGAGTGAAAACGAAGGCGGGGGGCCGGAGGAAGTCTTACAGTAGACCTTCAGAGCTCTCGAACGTCGTAGCTTTAAGTTGCGGCCGCGGTGTGGGGCAACCCAAAGGGCGGCCCCCCTTTTTATAGTAATGAGCCCCGATAATCGCGCCGATGATGACCGAAATTACCGTTTTACCCAGTAACAATTCCTCACAACGGTAAAGTTTTCAAGGGGCAATACACATCTTTTTCCAGGATCCGCGTCAGCGTGGGCCGTCCGGGGGAGTTCCGAAGCCCACTCTTCACCCCGACAAAGGTTCATCGTAAGTTCGGCCCATCTTGAGTTCAAGACGGCCCTCACTGACGAGGGGCTACTATTGGGGAAGTTGGCCTTCGGAAGCCTCGCCCACGTCCGGCCAGGCTGACGATTCTCGGTCCGCGTACGGCTTCGGTCTCGCGAGGAAACCTTCGCGGTACGGGTTTTAACAGAAACGCTAACACTGCTCATGTTACGTGAGGATTGTTGTGCAGGGATGGTCCCACATGGCTGTGCCAGCCTTCGGTGCCGAAGGCACGGATGGTTGTACTCCGGTGACGAAGGTTCGAGAGAGCCAGGAGCGCGCTGCGCCGGCCGGGAACGTCGCGTTCGGGACCAGCAGCGGCACGGGCGAGACGCCGGGAGAGGCGCGATACGTCCCGCGGCGGGATCGCACCTCGGCGCCGAAGGCGCGGCGATCCTGGACACGTGGCTGCCGTCGACATGTAAAGAGGGCTCCGTGCAAGGCAGAGACAGGAGGTGCCGCGTGTAAAGGCGTTTCGGCCGTACGAAGACACGCTGGAGGCCTGTATGACGCGGGGACTTACTGTTATACCCTTGTAAAGTGCTTAAAGTCGTTTGTCAGGAATGGAAAAGGTGTAATTGAGGCAAATGACTATACCCAGGGGTCTCCTATAAATAGTGAACCCCTTGTAATGAAACGGACACACTGTAATGAGAAGAGAGTACCGAAGGCGACTGCAGTTCTTTCGGTCTTCGGTCTGCTAAGTGTTCCCTTGTTTCCTTTTCGTGTTATTAAGTTATTGTATCTTCCTTCTTAGCGCAAGTAGAAGTAGCACCCTTCGCGGTAGTAGGCTGAGGGAGAGAGTGCTCAGGGGGCTGTTGCGTCGGCGTCCACCCTTCGGGCCCGATCTCCACCAACATCCGGCTCGCGGGGCTTCGTCGTCTACCTTGTCAACATCGACTTCCAACTTCGTCTTTGGCGTCTACTGCACGTCGTTGACAGGACTCCGGCTCGTGGGGCTTCGTCGTCTACCTTGTCGACATCGACTTGCGACTTCGTCTTCGGCATCTACTACACCGACGCCGACTGGGCTGTAGCTCAAGGGGCTTCATCGTCTACCTCATCGACGTCAACTCTGGCTTCATTTTCATCAACATGTACTTCGTCGCATGCGATGTGCGGGACCAGGGCCTTCGTCACAATCACCGGACAAGAGGGGCTAGTGGCATCGGGATGAGCGGCGTCACACCGAAGCATGAAGTCTTGCCCGGTGATCGTGACCAAAGGAGAAGAGGCGGCTAATCATCATTCGATGGCATTCTAAAAGAACAAGAGCGAAAAGAGAAATGCATGGAGGCCCCGAAGGGAAGGCCGAAGCAAATGGAGGTGAAGCATTGAGGATAAAAGCCATCTTAGTGACAACGCCGAAGCTGACATCATCACCGAAGGCGCCCTTCACCGTCGAAGCGAGTCCGAAGACGACCATTAGCAAGGTCGGTGTGTGTAAATCTGCTAGGCGTACATGCTCTTTTCTCCACTCCGGTTTTCCCACTGGGTTTTTCGGAATGGAGTTTTTAGTGAGGCGTACGAGCGGAGGGTCCTGAGGGAGTTCCTCATGGCCGAAGGTGTAGGAAGGGCTGGGCCATTCCGTATGTATTCAGCTACTCCGCTTCGTTGTGCCAGCCAAACCGTAGTAGCTGAGGGGCTACTGTTGGGGGAGTGGCCCAGCCCATGTAAGGGTTAGTGGGCCTTTGTATGAGCTCAGAGGGGTTCTTGTAAATACCGCGTCCACGAGGGGCTCGGAAGAAAATAGCCACTAGGGGCTTGGGGGAAAATTGCCATCTAGCCCATCCCTATATATATAGGAGGGTCATTGCAATTGATGGGACAAACATTAAATGGTGAGAACTCCGAAGTAGTAATCTATTGTCGTCTTCTCTGGTTTCTGCTTAGTAGTTGCAGTAGTAGTAGAGTTAGCAGTATTGGTAGAAGGGGTAGTCCTCCGAAGGGGCTCCTTAGTTCTTCGCCCCTTCGGAGGAGAAGAGTACTGTTGTGTCGACGACCCCATCGGTCTCGATTTACACCAACAGTAGGTTTCTTCGGCTGCGCCGCCGCCGCCGGCGGCGGCCTCGTGGTCGTGGAGCAAGAAGCAAGACAGGAATACACTGGTTACGCCATGGATTAGCTAGATTTTGAAGCGCACTCACTACTCATAAAGGGTAGCCCAAGCCTGGTTTAGGGCAGGGTAACGGCCGGCCCAATAACCCCGTAATCGTATCCTCTCGCTTCCTCGCTCGGGCTGGCCCTCCTTTGCTCAAAACTCAAAAGATGCTCGCAGCGTGCGTGGTCCAACACTGGCCAAACTTGTTAGGCTCAGGCCACACTACTCGTAGCGAACATGATGGCCTTCGACGACGACGAGAGAGGACACGCGGGACCGGGACGTGATGGCGCCATTGGCCATTGCCATTTGCCAGCGACAGGATCCTCGTGAAGTTGACGTCGATGGGAGGCGCGGATGTCGTGGCACCTCACCTCCTACCATTTGGCGGCTACCTCGGGACCTCGCCGGAAGTCGGTAACGCAGCGACATTGGCCGTTTGGGCCGACGGCCGTCGTTCAGCGATATGTCGTCGACGTCCTCGTCCTACCCCTTCCGGGCTCGTCCTCGTCCTCGTCCTACCCCTTCCGGGCTTCCAGCGATATGTCGTCGACGTCGAGGCGTCGAGCACCACCACACTTTCTTCCACCTCACTCGCCAAAAAAAAAAAAGTCAAAACGCCAAAAAGTCACCGCGCACCCACGACGCCGCCATGCGGCCCCCACGCACACCTACCCGTTCCCAGCAATCTTTTCAGGCCTCTCTGATGAACACCTTTGGATCAACTCCGTATTTTAAAATCGCCCACTCCACAACCACCGCGAGCGTCGCCGCCTCAGCTCCTCCTCCTCGGACCCGGCCTCGCCGCGCGGGAGCTCACCTAGTCACCAACACCATTCGCGCCTGGATCGGGAGCTCTCTCGCGCGCGCCAGCTGCTGCTTTTGGGTCTTGCCGCGCCCGCACGCCCGCAGGCCGGCGATCGCGGAGAGAGGGAGGAACACGCGTCGACGGAGTTCGGTGAGTCCCTGATCTGCGGCTGGCGGTCTGCATCGGCTGTCTTCATCTCCGCTTTCCATCGACTGACTCAGTCAGAGCTCCCTGATCTCGGGAGCCGCGCGCGGGGGTCCGGACTGGAGAAGCGCGGCTCGATCCAGTCGATTCGCCGGGCGAATTTGAACCGCGGAGGGGCGGAAGGTGAAGCCATCGAAGGGAGGGATTCGTATCGGCTGCTTCTGGATTGGGAGGAAAGCCTCGCCTGCGATCTTCGAAGTGGTTTTGGTTTGGGAGTCTTGTTGTGAATTGGTCTGAGCCCGACTTGGCAGCGGGGAAGGGAACCTGTGGAATGGGAGATCGGGTGGCTGCGGCGGAGGGGAGATGGTGAGCGGGAGCTTCAGCCGGAGCACATCGGCGCGGCTCGCAGCGAGGGGCGGCGTCGGTAGCCCGCGGGTCTCGACGCCGGGGGCCGCGCACCGGAACTGGTGGGCGGCGGCGCCGTCGGGCCCGTCGATCGAGCGCATCGCCTTGGCATTCCTCCTGGCCTCCCTAGCGCTGGTGCTTTCCTGCGCGCTGTACCTCTACTTCTTCCGGCACCCGGGCGGCCGGGACCGTGTGGTCGCCGAGTTCGCCGGCGAGAGCCTCGAGTCCTGCGACGTGTTCGACGGCACCTGGGTGCCTGATGAGAGGTACCCCTTGTACAACAGCTCCCGGTGCCCATTTGCAGAGAGGGGGTTCAATTGCCTGGCAAATGGGAGGAAGGACACCGAGTTCCTCAAGTGGAGGTGGAAGCCTCGGGGATGCGATTTGCCGCGGTTCAGTGCCCGGGCTGTGCTGGAGTGGCTGAGAGGGAAGAGGGTCGTGTTTGTGGGGGATTCCATGAGCCGAACGCAGTGGGAGTCCTTCATTTGCATGCTCATGACCGGGGTGGATGATCCGAGGACGGTTTATGAGGTTAATGGCAACCAAATCTCAAAGACAATCCGGTTTTTAGGAGTGAGGTTTGAGTCGTTCAACCTTAGTGTGGAGTTCTTCCGGTCTGTGTTCCTTGTGCAGCAGATTCCCGCACTTCGCCATGGGCGGAGAAGGGTCCATGCCATCCTCAAGCTTGATAAGTTGGATGATTTAAGTCAGAAGTGGGCAGATTCAGATGTGCTCATTTTCAACTCAGGACATTGGTGGACTGCCAGCAAGTTATTTGACATGTGAGTTCACAGATCTTTTGGTATTTGCTAATTCTTGATTTAACTATAAAATCATCGTTACTCTTTTTTATATTAATGTGAAGTGTTCACACACCACAACTATGAACACTGATGTTTATCCTTGGTAAGTTATGTATGCAGCACAGTGTTCCTATGGAAGATGTCACCGCCATTTAGATCCCTAAGTTCTAAGCAATTCTGTAGGATTATTTAAAGGGTGTTAGACAATGTTTTTTACAAGAATTCAGGCGAAATTATACCCCTATTCCTATGAATCAACACTGTGGTGAATTCTTAGCAGAAGTAGTGATTGAGGATAAAAGGTTTAGAAATCAGTTTACAAGATTGATGTGATTTGGCTGATTGCGTTGACAGCTGGTGCTGTATCAGCTGTAGTTGTTCCTTGAAGTCATAGCAACACAAAAGCTTGGTAGGCTCAGGTTTTCATGTCATCTCCTTTATTATTGTTGATGTTGATATTCAGTCTTTTTCTGCATACCGGCTAAGTTTCGCTCAGAAAAAGAATACCACTGGCTATGTAAGATCCAAGCTGGCCTTATGGTTTAGATGATGAGGCCATGAGAAGTTAGTGCTTCTTTCACTTGGCATTTTTGTTTTCGTCGTGTTCTTTTGCCTTATTGATGTGTTCAGTGTTCTATAAAGAGCACTGACTACATTGTGTTCGTTTTTCTAAGATCACAACATAATAAGCAGGCGGCATCATTTTTTTTGGTAATATTGAAACTTCAATGTTTTATGGAGGAAGTGAATGACTCATAAAAAAAATACCTACTGTCTTTTGTTGATTAGCTTATGTTCTCTGGTTTCTTTGGCTTACGATGTAGATGTATCTCATTGATATCTACGTCATATATCTTGGATATTCAAGCTTGATCTTTGCAAACAGGGGTTGCTATTTTGAGGCTGGAGGTGTGCTTAAATTGGGAACTTCCATTAATGCTGCTTTCAAAATGGCACTGGAAACATGGGCTTCATGGGTGAAAGAAAGAGTTGATTTAAGACGAACGCGTGTGTTCTTCCGGACATATGAACCATCTCATTGGAGGTGTGTTTTTCTAAGATACAAATAAGATTTACCTAGTACATTTGTTAATTTTTGTTTTTATTGCACTCTAGAAGTAACTACAATTTGAATTGAAGATTAAACGTCACGACGCCCTATAAATGTCTTTTATGATAGGGTCATTGAAAAGCAAATTTACGCTGTGCACAGGTTATTTTGTTGAAGCATACACTCATGGTAAATTTTCATATTTGCAGTGGCTTGGATCAAAAGGTCTGTGAAGTAACAGAACAACCTACAACTGAGGCGAAAGGAAATGACAGGAGAGAATTTGGGGATATACTTGCTGATGTTGTGGCGAATACAAGTGTCCCTGTCACAATACTGAATGTGACTTTGATGGGGGCCTTCAGAAGTGATGCTCATATTGGCCTTTGGAGCCATCCTAACACCATACTTGATTGCAGCCACTGGTGCCTTCCTGGAGTTCCAGATGCTTGGAATGAACTTGTATTTTCCCACCTGTTGACAAATGGTGAGTTCCTAAATATGATAATACTTTGTGATATTTTCATAGAGCGTGTGCCTAAATAAACCAGGTAAATATTTGTGCTGGTATTGTCTAGTCTTGCAAGCCATTTTTATTTGTGAATTAATCTGGAAATTCTGAGCTTTCCATATATGCAATACACGTATCTTTGATTATGCAATTCTTGACAACTTCATGTGAAGTTGATTTCTAGACCTGATCACCTGAACTTGGCTGATTTGAGAACCATATATTTGAGAACCAACATGTATATGCACGAGTACATTCAAAAATGATATCCCGAATAATTAGTCCGGAAGATTGGTCCGGGAGATTTATATCAGGAATACAGAGCTCTTTTATGGTTATTAATATTCACTCCAGAAGTCCAGATAGGGCTTCCTACTATTTTACTTGATGAACTACTCCTGATTGAGTTGAATGGTTATGTGATGCTTTCTCTTGTATGATTCCACAGGTTGGCGAGGGTTGGTTAGCTGACTGTTGACATGATTATACTCGTTTTCTTTCTGTTTCATAATTTCTGTTTTATTTGCTGCAAGAAGCCTCGAGACAGCGGCATCTTCAGGCAACCCTCTCTCAGGAATGCACATCTCCTGAGTCCTGAGACAGATTTTTGTATCGTTTCCTCTTTTGGCTGTTTAGGCATAGATAGATCATAGGCAAACCTGTATGTAACAATAGTTCACTTCAAAAATTTTGGATATTCAATATTGTCCATGATACGCCTTTACTGCATTTCGTTTAATTTCATCAGGTAAATCATTAAATGTACTACCTTCGTTCTCTAATAGTTGATGTTGATTAGCTCAATTTTGAGCCAACTGATGTCAAGTATTAAAGGATGGAGGGAGTAATAGTTATCAATATGCAAATTTCTGTATCAAATCAAATGAATTCTCTTCCAGCTTTTCCTATAGGAAGGAAAGAGTATCGTGGACTCGTGGTCGTGGGAGGCTTTCGCAGAGCCTCTGATCCCGTGACCGGGTCCCGGAACCGGGTCGGCGGCCTCGCAACAGAAAAACCAGCCGTCTCCCTCCATTCATCGGCTGTGCCAAATGTTCCATTATCCCGTGAGCGGAAAGCTTCCGGAATATTGACAGAAACCTCCAATGTCACATGACGGGTCAAACAACCTGCTGTGTGCCTGCACGCCACGGAGCGAAGGCGCAGCCTGTTCTCTCAGGTACTTTTCTCTTAACGAAACAGCCAAGCAACCGACAAAGAAGATTTTCTCTGCCGAACAAACCAAAGACGTAGTCATATCGCCCACCAGCCGAACTGTGTGCGTGTTCGCCTGTCGCGGTAATCTTTTCGTCCTTTTCTGATCCGGCAGCTATAGTGCCAAATTAACCAATCAATGCACCTGACTGTAGACGTAATCAGGCAGTGCATCTGTGATAAAGCAAGGGGGGCAAGCATTGCCTTCTGCGGTTCTGCCGTGCACGGTAGTGCAATTTCAGCTCGAGTGTCCTTGATGTGCCGATGAACGTAAGCATCAGTTGATGCGTTAGCAACAATTAGCTGAAAATGTAGTTCAGCTTGAAGCTCGAACATTTAGACTCGACGTTTCGAATTGCCTTGCACGGGTCCATAAATGTCAAGCGACAATCGATAAGCTGTGTAGCTGACTGACAGATGACAGCAAAGGCGTCTTTCAAAGGGGACGATAAGTGTGTTAAATTGTCGGAGAAAAGTGAAAGGTCTTCTTCCGAAAGACCTCAAAGTTCTTGTCTGCATCACAGTCGTTTAGGAGTGACATTGAAAACCATTGAAGAGTGTTATGTCGAATGAGGACATTTTCCAAAAAAAAAAGTCGAATGAGGCAGAAGGTTAACGAATCTGTATATCAAAAACTAATGTCACATCTTAGTCCGTTTAGTTCGACAAATTACGCGCACGAAAAATGCTAGAATAAAAAGAGTTGTCACGTGTTGTAAGATAAGATGTGACGAGTGAATAAGGAAAAAATTGGATACATTTGTTCAACTAAACAAGCCCGACTAGATCATATTACATTGTGTACAATTTTTTCTTGGCACATAACTTCGTGCGATCCATGATGAAACATCAACAGCAAATAATGGATTTCGGAATTTCCGAGATAGTCGATGTCTTCGTAATTGCGAGAGTATACATAAGTTGACGTTTCGGACAAGAAGAACTATTGAAATGAGCGTAGAATACTTGGTCGGAACGTCAAATAAAAAAAGATGGAGGTAAATTAGTGGTGGCATTATCTAAAAAAATATTAGCGGTCATGCTGCTGTCAGAGAGCTATGTAAAAATCCGCAGAACTGAAAGCAAAATCATTTTTTTAACATAAAACTGCAAGCAAATTCAACCGAAAGATTTTTGTATCGCACACTCACCCCTGTGAATACACGTACACAAACCCTACCCCTCGTCGTCGACGGGAACATCACTTACCATTTAACGCATAAACTCTGGAAAATCCCGAAATAAATTCGGGGAAAAGGAAGATTCGCATCCACAGGCATGAATGCTTTCCTCCTACTTTCCGTTACATTTGCATCCATGGAAATTCCCCATTCATCCCCTTCCGGCCTTCCCCAACCCAGGCTGCCGGCCTGTCCGTCTCCGCCGTCCACAATATAACCATCCCCGACCACTGCCGCAAGTACTCCGGTTCAGTGGCGACTCCGCTGCTTCCTCCCCATCTCGCGCGCGCGCGCACATCGCCACCCAACCATCGCCAATGCCTCCTCCGGCTCGCCTCCTTCCCCTCCTCGTCCTCGTCCTCTTCCATCTCCCCCTCTCCCTCTCCTCCCGCCACCACCACCACCGCACCCCGTCCGCATCCCCGTCCCCGTCGCCGGCGTCCTCCGACTCGGCGCCACTCGCAATCCTCCTCGCCTGCAACGCCACCCGCTTCCAGCCGGCCTGCGTCTCCACGCTCTCCGACGCGGGGTCCGACGCCTCCACCTCCGCCCTCCTCGGCGCCACGCTCTCCGCGCTCCGCGCCCGCATCCCGCCCGCCGTCTCCACGGCCAAGTCCGTCCTCGCCTCCTCCTCCAACGTGAACCTCTCCAGCGCCGCCACCAACTGCCTCACCTTCCTCTCCCTCTCCTCCCACCGCCTCTCCCCGTCCCCTTCCCCGTCGCTCCTCTCCGCCTCCACCGCGCTGCTCCACCTCTACGACTGCTGGTCCGCGTACAAGTACGTCAACTTCTCCCGCACCATCTCCGACGCCATGGCCTACCTCGACGACACCATCGCCGTCAACAGCAATTACATCTCCATGCTCGCCGCGCGGCAGCGGTACGGCGACGAGACGTCCCTCTGGCGCCCACCGCAGACGGAGCGCGACGGGTACTGGCCCCCGGCCACCTCCGCCTCCACCGCCTCGGAGGCCGACGTGGACGCGCTCGGCGTTCCCAAGGGGCTGCCGCCGAATGCGACGGTGTGCGCCGCGGGGTGCGAGTACAAGACGGTGCGGGAGGCGGTGGCGGCGGCGCCGGACTACGGCGAGGGGTGGTTCGTGGTCCGCGTGAAGGAGGGGGTGTACAAGGAGACAGTGGTCGTGCCGTGGGAGAAGACGAACGTGGTGCTGGTGGGTGACGGCATGGGGAAAACGGTGATCACCGGTGACCTCAACGCCGACACGCCCGGCGTGTCCACCTTCAACACGGCCACCGTAGGTGCGTACTGCGAACAAATCCCCGTATTCCCCTCCATACTGCGTGCTCAACTGCTTTGCTTTCCGCCGCGTCGTACGCGTGTACGTGCATGGAATCAATGTGATCTCGTGACCGAAGCATTAAGGTGCCGTTTGGTCGCACCGAAAACGCTTTCCGTGGATTAGATCAGACGTGGTGAACGCGGGCTTTTAATTCAATTTCAAATGACCTCAGAACTTTGCCTAGATTGTTTTTTCAAAGAAAATAAAAGAACGCTGCCTAGGATTCAAATAATTGGTGAAGTTGTCCCAATAATTCCTTCAAAGGGAGATTTGAAATGTCAAATCTGGTCTGGATAAACATAAAGCTGCTTCCGGAAACATCTCTATTGCTTTTGCCTCGGCGCACTGTGCACTGCATGCGTAGTGATCTTTTTTTTATTAGGTTTGATCGAAGTACTGGACATAAACGTAATACTACCGTTTGTACATTTTTATCACTCTTGATAGACGACCACCGTTTGTACAAGTATAATTGTACTAACATGTTTATGTCAAGCAGCTAGCCAACTGTAATATGGTCATATACTCGTATGCCTAAAGTCCTGATTCATTTCCTAGTAGTATGATCTGGTAACGTTCACCAGTAAAATTATCAGGCAACAGACCCGCTGGTGACAGCCGATTAGTGCTCCAAGCAAATCGAAATCGATTCACTTACTAATAGTAGCAAGTGAAGAAGCATGTGATCCTTGCCAGGTAGCGACGATATATGCGGCGTAGTGTCACGGGGGTCTGCTCCTAGGCTACCCCAAAACTTTCCCGTGCTCCAGTCGGTCCCACAGACACAAAGCCATGCCGCGTGTCCCGGACCAGACAGACATGCTGGTCTGTGCAGTCAAATCACCAAGAAAAAACTGCGCCGATCCTCCGCCGTGTGACCGTGCGTCTCTCAATTTGTCGTGCACCCCATCATTCATTTGCTACGAAATGCCGTCGATCGGATGTTCTTCTCCGCGGTGAACTCCCTCTCATGGTGAAAATTTCCGACCCTCACCTCACCTGCTTCATTTTTTATGTGCGGCGCGCATGCAGGCGTTCTGGCGGACGGGTTCATGGCGCGCGACCTGACCATCTCCAACACGGCGGGCCCCGACGCGCACCAGGCGGTGGCGTTCCGCTCCACGGGCGACCGCACGGTGCTCGACACCGTGGAGCTGCTGGGCCACCAGGACACGCTGTACGCGCACGCCATGCGCCACCTCTACACCCGGTGCCGCGTGGCCGGCACCGTCGACTTCGTCTTCGGCAACTCCGCGGCGATCCTCCACGACACGGCCCTCGTGGTCCTGCCCCGGCAGCTGCGGCCGGAGAAGGGCGAGAACGACGCCGTCACGGCGCAGGGCCGCACCGACCCGGCGCAGCCCACGGGGATCGTGCTCAGCCGCTGCTCCGTCAACGGCAGCGACGAGTACATGGCGCTCTACCGCCAGAAGCCCGACGCCCACCGCGTCTACCTGGGCCGGCCGTGGAAGGAGTACTCCCGGACGGTGTACCTCGGGTGCACGCTCGCGGAGATCGTGCAGCCGCAGGGGTGGATGCCGTGGAACGGGGACTTCGCGCTCCGGACGCTCTACTACGGCGAGTTCGACAGCGCCGGACCCGGCGGCGCGGCGAGCCGGAGGGTGGCGTGGAGCAGCCAGGTGCCCGGGGAACACGTCGGCGCGTACAGCATCGG
Source organism: Cenchrus americanus (assembly GCA_947561735.1). Lineage (NCBI taxonomy): Eukaryota > Viridiplantae > Streptophyta > Magnoliopsida > Poales > Poaceae > Cenchrus > Cenchrus americanus. The sequence continues at coordinate 11,019,664 of OX387244.1, forward strand.
CAACTTCATCCAGGGGCACGAGTGGATACCCAAAGCGTAGTAGATGCATTAATTTGTAGAGAATGTACTATGTATGGTGAATGTGTGCAACCTTGTCTGACAATTGGCATGGTGGCCGTCACGTTGGGTATCGCATAGTGATGGAGATGAAGTGAGAAAGAACAGCAATAAAGTCTGTTTGGCTTGCTTATTACCCACCAACACCGCAAGATTTTCTCTCCGAAGCGAACCAAAGAACCAGATTGCCTGATTTTCTCTCGAACAAACCAAAGACCACCAAACGAACACTCTGAAGAGTGGTGAAGTGGTGCCGTGGCAGGGCACGAAAATGACAGGCAGATGATGAGCCCGGCGTGCGGTTTCCGCAATTAGCAGCAGGTCCTGGCAAACAACATTATCGTCTATCCCTAGCCGGCTAGCCACTCGTCGTGGTCCATCACCACAACGGCACTGCCTGGCTGCCTTTGCAGTAGCTGCGTCTTTTCGCTGTGCATTCTTCAATCTTCATCAGCGCATGTGCGCCGCCGCCCAACGACCCAACCGAGAGATGATGCTACGGGAGTCACGGACTCACGGTGGTGGATCGGCGCCCACCCACTTCGTGGACGCGTGCATTCGTGCGCCATGAATCGTTCCAGTCGACGTCACAAAAGGGGAGTGAGGAAGAGACAAAGATGTGTACTGATCCCTCCGTCCAAAAAGATTGACGTTTTAGGATTCAAAATTTGTCAAAAAAAAAATGATGTTTTGCTTAATTTGACATGTGTGCATGTGCATGTAGGCATGCAACAATCATTTAACACCTAATATGGCAAATAAATAGGGGTAATCAAGGTCATTTCACCTCCTTAATAATTTGTCTTAAAATTTCTAGAATGACATTCTTTTTGGACAGAGGGAGTATCTGCTAACCCTGAAGTGGGGCGAGTGTATCAGCTAGTTAATTACTATGTTAGTTTACTTAGTGTTTCTTATAGTTTCTCGTTATCATTTGTAATATCGAGTAAAATTTATTGTAAGAGTATCTCCAAGAGATTCTTAAAAATTTTATTTCCCCAAAAACATGTCAATATACAGCAGGATGCTAATAACGTTTCTCCCTAATATTTCAAAATAGGCCACGTCATCGTAATTGGGCCACAACACGGAGCAGGCTGCCGGCCTCTTTCGCCCACCCATCTTTCTACCCCCGGCCCAGCTCCCGCTCCTCCCTCTTTCTCGCTGACAGCGGGGCCCTGCGCGTCGGGTCCATCTTCTTTCTCCTGACCTCATCTGTTCCAAGCCGCTCCAGTTGCCTGCACCACCGCGCGTCTCCCCGCCCCGCCATCTTCTCCTCTCTCAACGCAGCGGGCTGCGCGGGACACTGTTACGACATCGCCATCGCGGTGGGCGCCCTCGTCTCGCTCACCTCCTTGTCGTGGCCGCCGCCAGGGCCCAATACACCCACCACTGGTGTAACGTCGCAGCAGAAGTCACGTACTCACGTAGGGCCTCAACGACGGCGTACATACGTGTTGTAACCCAAGATGCACACCACCAGCTATGGTGACGATGGCGAAGCGCTCCAAGGCGACCATCCAGGGTGCGAGCACGGCTTCCATGTGTGCTACGCCGACGGTGGCTCCGAGTGAGCAGCACGCCGGCACCTGCTCCGTCCCTCTCTGCTCTGCAGCTCCAGTCGCCGCCACCACGCATCTCACCGAGTTGGTCTCCTGCTTCTGCCGTTCTACCTCTGTCTATCCTCCACGTGCGCGAGAAAAATCGCGGGAATGGAGCTGCGTGTGGGCCGGAAAAGTTAAGCAGGTCATTGGGGAAGACTGGAGACGCGGAAATATGCCGGTCGGGGAGGGAGTTTTTGGGTACCTCTATTTTTTTTTAAAGAATTATTAGGGGAGCTGTTGGAGCCTATATTTTTGTGTTTTTCTCCCCAAATACAGTTTTGGAGCAATAAAGGAGAACTCTTGTTTCTCCTCTTTAAATGACACATACTTGTTGTTTCTTTTTTAAAAAAACAATGATGTGTTGGACGGTGAGATGGCACGAATCACTCGCAACCTCCGCGTCACACCACCGCCGATCAGAAAGAAGATGAGAAGAAAAGGAGGTCTGTTTTCAGGCCTGCAGAGTGGTGCTGACTAGTATAGTACCTCACGAAGCGTTGGTGGGCTTATAATTATTTTTTTCCTTTTCTTTTTTACAGTGAAAGAATATTATTTATTGAAAACGACCATGTAAAGCAAGCTTCATGTACACAAACCGCGGAACATATATGCAACAGCACGCAAAAAAAAAATTGTAGAGGTTTTGTGGGTTTTTGAAAAAAAAGTAGAGACCACAAACATGGATATAACGCTTTGAAACCAAATTCAACTTGGTGAGATATACTATAACAGATCGATAAATTATGAACAAAGAGAAAAACGCACATCCATAAGCCACATCATCTTTCTTTTCCCTTCACAATTACCGATTTTCAGATTCCACTTCTACAAACTAAGTTCGGTTTTGAAATTTCACATGCTTGTATGTCCCTCCACCTATTTTTTTGCGTGCTTTGAAGTATCATATCTATATTTTTATTTTTATTTTTGCAATGGGGGTAATACAATAACAAAATACAAAAGAGTGAGCTTTGCAATATTTCCCCCTTAGGCCAAAAATTCAATAACAAAATAGTAAGCATAACAAAAGTGTATCAATTGTGCTCAAAACAATCACATTTTCAAACACCGAAGTTGCTCTCCGATTTCAACAGAGTACTCAAACAGAACTGCAGTTCGGTTTCTTTTTAAACATGGGCTCATTCTCTGTTTTTTTTTTCAAAATGCTACCGGGCCGGGCTTTGCTATTTCGGAAGAGAACCAAGTCAGAACAAAACACATCGTAAAAAAAAGTCAGAACAACTCCAACTACTTGGGTAAAATATTTTTCATCACTGAAAAAGAAAAACGATGGTGAAATCTTATTTCGGTATCGGCATCATCCTCTGCTCATTACCCCCCTTGCTATCGAGTCTCCCCTCAGCTCGGCAACTTTGCTGAGCAACGCTCGGCATTTGGCAAATCCCTCCTGCACACATTAAAAAAAATGAAAAATACCTCTTGCGCGTGCTCCCGGAAAAAAGGATCAGCACAATTGATTTTCTTTCATGCGTGACTTGATTTTTTTTCAATGGGCCCAAAAAAGAAATTGTTAGGATACAAGATCGAAGGAGAATGGAGGGGAATAGGAAGAGAGGCAGAGAACACGAGCAGCAAGAGGGACGAAGGACCAGGGAAGATTCCCAGTTCATAGATGTGTTTTCTGATACAAGCTAATCCTTCCACACGCACACCACTCTGCCTATATCGGCTTACAAGCTAGCTGATTACACCACACACGATTCACGACTCTCACTTGGCCCACTGGTCTCCAGTAACGCGGCTGTTGGGCTGACGGGTTCGGAGCCCACGACGAGGAAGCCCAGCAGCTGGCAGCTCATTAGCATGGTTGCTAACATCCCCCCTCCAACAGAACCTGCTAGTACCAAAGCAGGTGACTTGGGAAAACAACGCTTCATGTCATCCAGATTCTCCCATGTTGCCAACTCCACAGGAAGATCAGACCACTTGACCAGCACATCAGTGTAAGGAGGTTGTCCATCAGACTTCCGACGTCGCTGGAGAATCTTCTTGGGCACATGGTGAACAGAAGAAAGATCAGGCAGAAAGGGGCAAACCTGTTGATTAGAAGGAGGCGCTGCTTTCAACTGGGACACATGAAAAACGGGATGGATTGTTGCTGAAGCAGGTAACTCCAGTTTGTAAGCCACGGCTCCAATCTTTTCAAGCACCTTGAAAGGACCAAAGAATTTGAATGCCAGCTTCTGATTGCCACGGGCTGCTACAGATGTCTGAATATAGGGTTGTAACTTAAGGAACACCATGTCTCCAATTTGGAATTGCCTCTTAGATCGGTGTTTGCCAGCTTGTCTCTTCATTCTGTCCTGTGCCCTGGACAAGTGTTGCTTGATCAGCTGCAACATGACTTCTCTTGCCTAAAGCCACTCAGCCATGTCATCCACAGGAAAGGAATCAACAGCCTCAATCCCAAACTGTCGAGGGGTGTGTCCATAGAGAACTTGAAAAGGAGAGCAGCTAAAGCAGAATGCCAACTGGTATTGTACCAGTATTCAGCCAATTGGAGCCAATGACACCATTGCTTGGGACAAGCGTGAACAAAGCAACGTAGAAATGTTTCCATACACTGGTTCACTCGTTCCGTTTGTCCGTCGGTCTGCGGATGGTATGCTGAGCTCATTTGAAGAGTCACACCCGCTTGCTTGAATAACTCCTGCCATAACTTGCTCATAAAGATCTTATCCCTGTCAGAGATAATGAAAGTAGGCATGCCATGGAGCTTGCAGATGCCAGTCATGAAAAGTTTAGCCACACTGAATGCAGAAAAGGGGTGGGACAAGGGCAATAAATGGCTGTATTTGGAGAACTTATCCACCACCACCATAATAGTGTCCATATTGGCAGATTTGGGCAAGCCTTCTACAAAATCCAGTGAAATCACTTGCCAGGCACCACGAGGAACAGGCAAAGGTTGAAGGAGGCCTGGTACTTAGCTCTATCTGGTTTAGCTTGCTTGCATATCAAACAGGATGACACAAAAGAATGAACTGAGGTTTTCATACCTGTCCAAGCAAAGTAACTCTTAAGGCGTCTCAGTGTTACAGGAATTCCCGAGTGCCCCCCCAATTGATGAGTTATGTACTGTAGCAATGATCTTATAGTGCAAGGAGGGCTGATGTCCCAACCAGATTCGGTTTTTGTACCTTACTAACCCATCCACATAAGTGAAATGTGGAACAACAGCTGGATCCAACAGAAGCTTAGATATTATGCTTGCAGCATGGTTGTCTTGCTCATAGGAGTTGATAACTTCAGAAACCCAAGCAGGAGTAGCGGCAGACAAGGCCAGCAACTGAGAATCAGAGTGCCCTCGGCGTGACAAGGCATCAGCAACTCCGTTTTCCACACCCTTCTTGTAAACAACTTTATACTGTAACCCCACCAGTTTAGTGAACATGCGTTGTTGCCAAGGAGTGTTCAGCCGTTGCTCATTCAGGTGAACCAGACTTCTCTAATCCGTATAGATGATGAATTCAGCATGCCGTAAGTAGGTTCTCTAGTGATCAATAGCTGTTATAATGGCCATATATTCCGTCTCATACGTGGACAATCCTTGCATGTTGGGGCCCAAAGGTTTTCTTATAAAAGCTAAGGGGTGACCATCTTGCAGGAGCACAGCACCAATACCATGGTTAGAAGCATCTGTCTCAATGCAGAAAACTTTGGAGAAGTCAGGCATGGCTAATACAGGGGCTGACACCAGCGCAGCTTTCAGAGTGGCAAAAGCCTCGGTGTGTTCCTCTGTCCAAACAAATAGAGTCTGTTTCTTGAGCAAATTAGTCAATGGTTTGGCAATCACTGCAAAGTGCCTCACAAATTTCCTGTAATATCCAGCTAGCCCCAAGAAACTTCTTAACTCTTTCACATTGGTAGGTTGAGGCCAGGATTGAATAGCCTGCACCTTGGAAGGATCAGTAGCCACACCAGCTGCACTAATAATGTGACCCAGATATGCTAATTGTTGCTAAGCAAAAGTGCACTTAGATAACTTCAACTGCCACTTATCATTAGCCAATAATTGCAACACTTGCCTGAGATGGTCCAAATGGTCAGTCAGTGTAGCACTGTAGACCAAAATATCATCAAAGAACACCAAAACACATTTTCTCAATAAGGGAGCAAGGGTAGTGTTCATGGCTCCTTAAAAGGTAGCTGGAGCTCCACACAATCCAAAAGCCATGACATTGAATTCAAAAAGACCAAAATGAGTCTGGAAGGCTGTTTTGTACTCTTCCCCTAGTTTCAGTCTAATCTGGTGGTAACCTGAATTAAGGTCCAGAGTAGAGAACCATTGGGCCTTGGCCAACTCATCCATCAACTCATCAAAAACAGGGATTGGGAACTTGCTTTTGAGTGTGAGTGCATTTAAGTATTTGTAATCAATGCAAAACCTCCAGGTCCCATCCTTTTTTCTAACCAATAAAACTGGGGAAGAGAAGGCACTAGTACTGGGTTTGATTATGCCTTTAGCTAGCATTTCTGCCACTTGTTTCTCAATTTCATCTTTCAAGGAAGGTGGGTATCTGTATGGCCTAATGTAAACAGGTTTAGCCCCTGGGGTCAATGGGATGGTATGATCACAGGATCTTTCCGGAGGCAGCTTAGATAGAGGCTCAAAGACTACCGCAAACTCATCCAAAAGTAGGGATACCTCAGGCAACACAGGATTATTACCAGATGGTGCATCAGACTGTACCACAATGCATACATGAACTAGAACTTCCTCAGGAACGGAAGGAGTGATACCTTGCAATATAGCAGTAGACCCATTGTATGGAATAGCCATCCATTTGGATTTCCAGTGAACTTGCATAGGGTTGAATTCTTCCAACCAGTCCATGCCCAAAATCATGTCAAAATGACAGAGAGGAAGCACCTTCAAGTTTGAAGTAAAGCCGAAGTCATCTACTGACCACTCTGGTGCCTTGAGAACAGAAGAGCAGTGCAGGATACTACCATTAGCCACCTGCACTTGAGTATCAGTGGACATCGGAGAAGTCCTCTGAAGGGACAGACTGAGTGCTTGACTGATGTTGACGGTTAATAGTTGTATCAAAGTTCATTTATGACTTGCAAGCGGACAAGTCTCCCGTCGTAGTCAAGGGACCCTTCTTCCCTCGAGTGGTGAACCCAAGGTATCGAATCTGTGGAAGAAATGTGTGACACAAAAGTTGATCTAGTAAAGCCAAGTAACTCCAATCTTCGGTAAAAGAGAAACCTTAATGCATCTAGGTAAAAGACACGAAACTAATCTAATCTACTAAAGACCGGAGATAACAAAGTAAGATTGGGTAGATAAACCGATCTAGAGAGATCGGGGTAAGCCTCTTGTTGAAGTTCCAAGCAAGAGAAAAAGTAGCAAATCGAATCTTATTAGAAGCCTCTTTAAATCGTGGTTTCCCGTCCAAATCCGAAAACATCCGCCTTTCGGAACCCCCGTTCTGTCACAACGTATCCCTACTCATGCGGGGAGTCTAGGGCGAGTCAAAAGACAAGTCGAGATTCTTTCGGAAGATCCGGCGTGTACCTCTAGCCACCGCGGCTACAAGAACACCCTATGTAATCTATCTCGAGAATAGAATTGGAATAAGCAAAGCCGATCGAAAAACGAAATCTTCGAGCAAACACTTGATCGCTAGGAAAAGATTCAACTTGATAATTCAACTATAACAATGATACATACACAAGATCACCACCGGGATCCTTCCTTGATCTTGCTTCTAGCTCCGGGAACTCTGACGTGGTCTTCCGTGCAAGGTTCCCACGTCGGCTAGGGAAATCCTAGTCAACTAGCTCGACCCACTCCTCTCCGAGATGGTGTCCCTCTCTTCTCTGCTCCTCGGCGGCCAATGAAGAATTTTATGATGCGTGGCTCTCGGTCAGGGGGCTATAAATAGCCCGAATGGCGGCTAGGGCAAAGGAGGGGGCAAACGGGCCCTGGACAGGGTTGGGTCGACCGGCCTGGGCCGGCCGGCCTGGGCCCATCCAGGCCCAGCCCGAGGCCTCCTTTGCTCTACGTCGGTTCCCTTGCTTCCTGGATGTTTCCCCCTTCTGCATGTAGGTCCATGTCGTCAGTTTCTCTCCGAATTGGGCATAACTCCTTGTCTTGCAAAATTCAGCACTTTTCAGGTTAGGTCCTCGGAGTTTGTCGTCTTCTCGGATCAAGTCCCCGACTTCTTGGAGTTAAGTTTGCTTCATTGCATGACTTGTACGGGGCTTCAAGGTCTTGTCATAAGGTGCTTGATGAACTTATCCCGAAAGTCTTTCAACGCTAAAACCCTGCATAAACACTAAACTCCAAAACCGACATGCACACGTGAACTTGTTATACCACGGGGGTTAGTACCAATGGATAAGGTATAAAACTTATGCCAATACCGAAGGTAAACTCATGGCTAGGTTGACGGATTTTCACTGTCAACAACTGATAAAAGTATGGGTACTGCCAGAATCACCAAAATCAGTAGAGGTTTTCCCTGAATAATACCCTGTAATCTAATTGTTCTGGGACCATCTTGACCACTGATAGCTTCCTTAGAAAGAGCAACAAACAACTGATCCACATTCTCAATTGTTGCAGATAAGTTATCAATGTCATCCAACTGAAATACCTCCACGAGCTCTTGCACCACATGCAACTGAAAAGTAGGGGAGCATTTGTGATCTCGATGCCACTTTTCAGCGCAACGAATGCACAAACCCTTTGCATGACGAAAAGCTCGTAATGCGGCCATCCGCTCCTCTGGAGTTTTACCTTCACAGATTTTTGTCTCTTCTGCAAGAACAGGTGCAGAAACAGCCTTGTCGATGCGAGGAGGGGGTGGAAGAGGTTGAGGTCCCTTAGGCACAGACTTGCCGCCATAGTAGTAGTCATGCTTCCTTGACGTCCTGAAGTTGGACCCCACATCTTCCTGCAACAACGCAAGAGAGGCGGCAGTATCGAAATCAAGGGGAAGGTGAAGAGACACCGGTGCACGAATATCATCACGCAGGCCATCAACAAAGCGCATAGCATAGTACACCGGCTCAATCACATGACCATAAGCCGTCAACTGATCTACAAGTTCAGCAAATTTCTCGACATACTCAGCTACTGTACCCGACTGCTTAATGTGAAATAGGTGTCTAATCAACAACTCCTTCTGCTCACGCCCAAAGCGATCTAACAGCAAAGTAGCAAACTCATGCCAGGACGTAGATTTCAGTCTATGATGGACAGACTGAAACCAACGAGCTGCAGCGTCAGTGAGATACATCGAGGCTATCTGAATCCAACGATAACTCTCTACTTCATACATATCGAAATAATTCTCACAACGAGATATCCACAGCCTAGGATTTTCCCCTGTAAACTCAGGAAAATTCAGTTTCGAAAGTCTGCCAGTGGAGTTCATAGTGCGCCCAAAATTCCCCCCAATAGACCCACCCAAACCATGACTGTGGAAGGAAGTAAAACGCGGTGGAGGGGGAGGCGGAGGTGGAGGAGGAGCATGAGTTGTACCCTTGCCCGGGATCTGGGAATAGGTCGCAGCAGACCCTAACCCCACATCCCGGCTATGGTTGATCCCGCGGTGCCCTTCAGGGCCGTCGGCTTCGCCTCCAGCAGATGGGCGCGGAGACACCGACCCAGATGGTGGAACTGAGAACGTGGGCGAAGGAAACAACCCCGCATCCGCCTTGTCCTTGACTGCGCGATCCCAATGCCTGGATAACTTCTGGACTTCAGTCTTCACGATCTGCACAGATGATTCAATTGTGGGCTTCCATGACTCGAACTCCGCCGCCGCCGACTCGAGCGCGTCGATGCGGTCGTCCTTCTGTTTCTCAACCGCAGAGATGCGCGCTTCCCACTTGGAGTCGTGGTCCATGAACTCCTTACGGATCTCCTTCTTCTGCTCCGCAAATTCCTTGCGCATCTCCTCGAGGAGGAGCTTGGTATCAGGGTTCATGGCGCCCAACTGCTTCTGAAGGCGTGTGAAGTAGGGATTGATGGACGAATCCAGGCTCACACACGGAATCAAACTCACCAACACTAATGAGGATCACAACCAAAATCGGCCACGACGAATCGCGCTCACCGATTCCGGAAGGGAGAGATCACGAATTGGGACAATGGAGTTCAATCACGGTGAGACGCACCGAATTGCGTGACTTACACTTCCAGATCAAGCCGCTGGATTGGAATTACAGGTTGAACTCGAATCCCAGATGCGAAACGAATCAAATTCCTGACCAAATCCGTTTGCAGCCTAATCAATGGAAGAAAGGATATGATCCAAGGATCGAGTGGCTCTGATACCAGGTGTTAGGATACAAGATCGAAGGAGAATGGAGGGGAATCGGAAGAGAGGCAGAGAACACGAGCAGCAAGAGGGACGAAGGACCAGGGAAGATTCCCAGTCCGTAGATGTGTTTTCTGATACAAGCTAATCCTTCCACACGCACACCACTCTGCCAATATCGACTTACAAGCTGGGCTGATTACACCACACACGCTTCACGACTCTCACTTGGCCCACTGGTCTCCAGTAACGCGGCTGTTGGCTGACGGGTTCGGAGCCCACGACGAGGAAGCCCAGCAGCTGGCAGCTCATTAGCATGGTTGCTAACAGAAATTTGATAGGGGTAATTCAGTTTTGTCGAGTTTCCTGATTTACCCATGTTTTAAGAGGTTGTATACTATTTTAGAATTCCTGTAAATTTCTGAATATAGCTAAAATATTATATACCTGCTCTCAATCCGCCAAAATGCCCGGGAGGTACAGAAATAACAAAGCCCATCCGAGTACCAAATGGGTAGGTATTGCTATTTTGAGGAATCGTCGTGGCCGGCCGGGCTGCATTTGTGTCTTAGAGGCTTCTTTTAGTCGGACGGACCTGTGATAAAAGAAGTTTTTGGGCCCTGCTGTTGTCGGGCTACTTGTGTGTTTGTTTGGGCCTATATTTCTCTGCTGTTGAATAATATTTTAGCGTAGTATTAAGTGGTTGTTTGCCGGCAGGGTGGTAGAGGACAAGTTAAAAAAACGGAAAGCTTAAAAAACTTAGAAGAAAAAATGCAGGAAAAAGCGAATATAAGCCAAAAATAAACCACTTTTGGCACATCTAGAGGAATGACGAGCGCCGCCGCGATTGGAGACTTGCCGAGTTCCGAGACCATCGTCTCAGCCCGGACCTGACCTGTCGTTGTTGCCGCACCGGCAACGCGGCGCGTCACCGCGGCCGCGTGACGGCGAGAGGCCAACCAACCCCCGGGATTCTTCCTCCTCGTGCCCTGCTGGCAACCGGTGGAGAGAGCCCGGAGAGCACGCCGCCTCGATGTGAAACTCCGGAAGTCCGGAGAGAGCCCATGCCCTCCGCGTTGATAGCGGCCGGCAATGCCAGCGCAGGTGACGAGCGCGAACTGTTGGGGACGCTCATTGCTCGTACGCGCGCAGACGGCGCCGGGCCCCCACGCGACCAGTTCTTCCTCCTTTGGCTGCTTGTCCGTCCCTCCGGTCCGGTTGTCCCTTTGCTTTTGCGCGGTCAAAAAGCCCGAAAGGTCGCAGGCGACAAATGTCCGACGCAGGGCAACGCGTGTCGCCGCGCCGGCCCTAGCGCGGTGGTCTCCGGCTCGGCGCGCCCTACAGTACCTTCCTAGGGCACCGAGCGGAGCGGGATTGCCCATGCCGCCGTGCATGCGTACTATCCGCCTGACGCCAGGCCGGTGGCGTTCGATTGCCGCGTCCCCCCCTCGTGCCCGCGCCGAGGCAGCCGGGACTCCCACCGCCGCCGCCGCCGCGTGTACGCCCGCGCCCTCGAACCCGTTCCCTCCCAACTCCCAAGCATATTGAACTCCACCTCGGTACGGACAACGACGGGGAGTGCCCTTTGGACCGTGGCTCCTCCCCCCACCGGCAGTGGTCGGCATAAAATTAGCGAGAGCTCGCAACGCGACGCCCACGCCCGTGCAGTTCCGGTGTACTGGCGCCGCTACTCAAAACCGATCGAGCGCGTCAGATCTGGACGCATCCATCTCTCGGGTTCCTAGCTAGTGGACGAAACCTAAACCTAATCCCAGTGACTAGTGAGTCGCTTCACTTGCAACGCAAACATCCAACCACCCCAATCGTGAGCGAGCGACAAGGGGTACTCAATCAGGGATTTAGAGGGGTGTGGTATGCACGCACGCACAGACGCACAGTGCCTCTCGGACGGATTGCCGCCACCGCCGGAGCAAAGGAGGGCCTCGTACAGCCAGCCTACTCCCCGTGCTTTTTAGGTGAGGTTTGCTGTTGGAAAAGCGCCGCCGTGCGCTGCTAGAGACCGCACCGCCAAGGAAGTGAACATGAGGAGATCATTGGATCCGGCCAATGATGTTTTCTTTGACAGAGCAGCGGCGCACCCAGCAGCATATCAGTAGATGCAATGATGCTGCTCGCTCGGCACCGGTACGAGATGCGGTGTTTGAATGCTGCGTGGTTAGGTGGCAATCGCCAATCGCCAGGGAAACATAGGAACGCGGAAAGCGTGCGAGGAGCTCAAAGGTAGCAGCGTCGCTGTTCTGTTCTGTTTCAACTCAAAACAGCACAGTTTCTTTTGGTCCCCAGAAGGCAGCAGTTGAACTAATCCAACCTCACAACAACAGCAGCATAAAAAGTGACACCATCATATGTATTCATTCATGCCAAAACGATGCAGTGTGTTTGCTGGTCAGCAATCTTCATGTTGCATCACTCCAGATCCATCACTGAAACTGTTCAACCACCATACATCAAACAAATTACCAGACCTACTTGTTGCAGCACAGCGCAGCAGTAGAGCCCCGGTGGGATTTGAAGCAACAGACAGACCCGGCGGCCAGGACTCAAAAGGCAGAGAAAGGAAAATAGCCTATACTGATGAATTATTAGCAGAAACCAAAAAATTTTGCCAGCCATCAGAAGGCAAGCAGCGTGAGGGGCCGCTGGAGCAGTGATGGCGAACAAGAGGTATAGAGTCATTCGGGAAGAGGGCCTACATAGCTACCTTTACAAAGCTGTTGCTATGTATTGTATGGAGCTTCAGAAGTTTTGTATCTGGGTATACTACTCTCTCAACAAAGCTATCTACAGATCTCATGAGCTCGACAGGCTCACGGTAGGTGGCGCTGGCACCGCGTTGTTCTTCGTCGAGTTGGTCTTGTTCTCACCCCAGTGCCACAGCATGCTCTCCCAGAAGCAGAACTTCTCAAAGCAGGTTTTCAGCCTAGGATCAGTTATGTTCCGTTTCCAGTGCCCATCCGTGAAGTTTGCTTTCTCAGCCTGCCGCCGCTCCCACTCCAGCCCGGCCTTCAGCCTTGACCTCAGAAGGCAATAGCTCTGAAGCTTCTTCGGCATCTTGTTGTGCACCTTCCACCAGCGAGCATGCGCAACATCACTCGCAAACTCCCGCAGAATTTCAACATTCCAGTTGCAGTCGTAGTCCCGGAAGCACAACCACGGCTTCCGCCCCAAGTAGTGAAGGACGTAGAGGATTGGCGGGTTAGCGCCAAACAACCGAGTCTTCTTCGCCTTCACTTCCTCTTCATCACCCTCCCAGAAATGCTTCAAGAAGTTCATGTGTTTCGGAATGCGATGCCACCAGGTGAATATCTCATTCAGGTACCCCTGGTCACCACCATTGTATGATGTTATCTCATTGATGTGCTCCATCAGCAAAGAGAATGTGCAGTTCGAGGGCTCAATGACCATCACTCCAGAGTTGAAGAGTGTTGCATTGTTGCCAGTTGCGGTGATTTCTGGCATGGCAAACAAGAAATCGATATTCCTGAGGATGAGGAGATCAGCATCAATGAATATAACCTTGTCATAATCTGTAAGCTGCCAAAGCCGGAATTTGCTGTAGTTCCATTCATTGTAGGCATCACGTTCAGCTTTAGGATTCCGGATCCTCTCTATTATTCTGACCTTCCACCCCGCAGATTCCAGCCCCTTGCGGTGGTGGTCACTTATGGTATCATCAACAAGAATGACAAGGTCTCTCGTTGATCCTGCTTGCCGAATGCTTTGAGCTGCTGTAATTGCACCGCAAACATATTCACTTGCAGAATGCAGTATAGTAGCATATGCTTCTCTGCGTCTGTCCACCGTATAAAGTCGTGCTGCAATCGAAAGGAAATTGTTCATCATTCAGGAGCGAAAACCATAGAAGGGAAATAGATGTATTCTGATTTTCTAGAGACAAGATTATTAAGCATGCCTATGTAAAGCGAGATACTGTCTGGCTGGTTTGTTTCAGGAAATGATACAGTTATTCTAATATTGAACCGTGACAATCAAAGCATTGTTTGGATATCAACTGTGTAAATGTTCATGTATGCAACTTCTAGACTTAGTCACTGGACTTACTGGACATGTGTGTTGGGTACACTGGAAAAATAGTGAGTATCTTCTGATGCGAAGCTATTACAGTATTTAGACATTAGTCAACTTACCTTTTGCATTCAGTGGAACGGCAAGTTCACAGGAACCAACCGGTAACCTGAGCTTCTCCTTTAGAGCCTTCACATCAGGTTTGTACAGCCAAGCATTGCCTTCACGTTTCACTAGGTTCTTACAAGAGAAGAGATTCGGAATTGGGAAGCAATCAGTCACGAACAGCACGTGGACTCCACCATTGCCTCTTGCCGTGGTCGCTGCTATTTTTGCCGCTGATAACTGCAAATGCAGCCGTGCAACATCTCTTGACCAACCCGCCACACGAGTACAGGGAAGCTTAACAGCAACAACATCAAAATGAGTTGCTCTAGGAAAATTAGGATCTGGAAGCGAAGGGCAAGATGGTATCTCTGTTTCTTCCTCCTCATCTATCCATTCAGGGTAGAGAGTCTGCCAAGTAATGCTTTCATTGGCATGCTCTAGTCTTATGACTGAAAAGTCACTATCTGGGAGCATATTTGTCCAAGTGCCAAACTCAGTCCTGTTAAAATTCAGGAGACCAACTTTGAGCTTCTGTTCGCCACCATTCAGATTTTGGATACTTTTATATACATTCTCCCATTGAATGCTGGCAGAAGATACATATCGGGGGTCAGAACTTCTCTTGTCCCATATCCACCCATTGACAAGCCTGCAAACCATAGCAGCCAGTGTAAGAACCATGTTAATACACATTGTATTGTTATATGAAAAACTACTCAGAGCAATATCGGAAACACGCCATGGACTACAGGGAGGTATCATGATCCACTAATGCATTACTAGATATCTTGTGAAGGCACACTCACCGAGAACTAGATTGCAGCTGATGCTCATACACAGACGGTGTGTACAGGAGCGTCAGAAATGCAGCAGACATGATAGCGAAGAGCAGAAGTTGCAAGGATCGGAATTTGCATCCGGAGCTTTTCTCCAGCACGAAAACATCAAATTTTTCAACCTCTTTGAAACTTTTGCTCTTCTGAGTCCTTCTCTTAGCCGTGTCCTCACTGAAAAAATATAAATGGAACAGTGTCAAGGACAGCCAACTCTTCCATGGAAGTATTTGAACAACAATTAGTAATCCTAGTCATCGCAAAAAACGTTGAAAATGATCTTTTTGCATTTGATTTGTATTGTGAACATGTATGTAGTCAACGCAAGTTCAGATCATTTATGGTGATATAATAGAGAATTGCACCAAGGAAAATAATCCACATGACATTGCTGAAGGAATAGGAGAATTTTCCATCTTATGGTATCACTGTTTTTACACAAATTACAAGCAATACAGAAGCAGGTCCATATGCCAGTTGCCAGACAGTAGTTGAATTGATGACACCAGTTCAAGGTAACCTTACCTGGTCCGAACTTTTAACTAAATCTTAGTTCTAGAAAGGTAAAACTACATGGTAATATTTTATTACTGGTGCTGGTGTTTTAAGTTTCCTAGAAGTTTGCATTGGTCTTGTATTTATTTTACTTGGGAGGAGGTGGACACACTGACATGTGGTGGCACCTGTGACACAACTGCCTTGTAAAACTAAAACTAAAGCATTCAAAGCACATCTTTTTTAGAGGAAAATTTTGCAGTATCTCGTATGCATAAAGGGAAAGTGCTCAATCAAGCTAAAGTGGTTGGGCTATGGAAGAAAAAAGGCTAAAGGAAAAATCCACACCCAGCACTGAGAATTAAAAAGGGACCAAAAGAAAATTAGTGGCCTCTGTTATTCCCAGAGCTCTATTTTATTAGTCACATCTTTTAGGAAAGCAGAGCATCATTAAGCACGAAGATGCCAGGTACCTAACCACCATGTTCTAAGCACGCTTAACGCCAGCAGTTTGAATACCGTGAAACACGCAACGAGAAAGCCGCAAAGATGATTAATCCCAGATGCAGAGAAGAAACCGTTTCTTTGCGTTAGTACCGTAGACATCATGAAGAAAATCTGGTCCAGAAATATGGACCCGACCAGGATAGCCGAAATCACCGGTAGGTCACACATCAAAACCCACCATTTTCTACACACCAAGAGCAGCAATTCAACGGTCCTGGGCCAGCGGCGGCACGAAGCAGCAGCAGTAGCTGACCTGCTCAACGTGGCAGTCGTGGTGCCCGTAGCTGCCACTGCACATGAGACTAATGCGTGCAGTGCAGGGATTTAATGGTCTTGCTGCCACAAGGAGCTGTCTTTTGGGTCAAAACGGCAGCAAGAGCACATGGATAGCCACCGACGCCTGGCTGCGCGCTTTACAGCAAGAAAAATATGCTCCGCTCCACCCAGATCGTTGTTCCTTGTTAGTAGCATCCAAATATGGATCAAAATAGCAAGTTACTTTCGGCCAGGTGAACCGATGAGCAAAGACTGGCAGATTTACACGTTTGAAACACATCGACAACGAACCATCAGCGGTGGCAGCACATATCACTACATCAGTAGCTCACAGCTGGGATACTTATAAAAGGAGCAAGTTTTTTGCCCGTTTCTCTAGCTGGGAATGGCAAAACGGGAGGAAGAACGGATGGACGGGTGGAGGATATCATAAAGGCACAACCACCACTACCTGCACCACCTACAAAATCAGAGGAAGTTAAGGAGCGCGCGGCCAGGAGGCGCAGAGCATGGTGAACGGGAACGGCGGCCGGCAGCAGGAAAACGAACGGCACCTTGTACAGGGTACATGGCGGCAGTACCGCAGCACGCTGCACGCCCTGCGAGATTACGCGAAGAATGGTGGATGGTCACCAGTCACCACCAGAGACCCCCGGCATCAATACCAGCTTAGATGCAAGTCAATCCAGCAGCATGCGGCACATGACCGCACATGCCAAAGGAAAGCGCGCATCTGACACGGCAGGATTGCCACGCTATCACCGAGCGGAACCAGCTCAAAAGCAAGGTAAGCAGGCGAGGTGAGCGTGAGAGGGGGGAAGATTTGGCATAGATCGGGAGGGAGATCTTACGCTGCCCCGGCCGGCCGGTACCGGGCCTCCAAGGAACCCATGCGCTTGATCTCCAGGGTCCTTCCCGGGCGCGCTCACTGACTCCGACGAAGGTTCAGGCCGACCACACTTCCGCCTCCCCGGTTGCGCCGCTTCTCATCTGCAATGGAGGACACAGGACACGGCAGGATCCGTTAGCTTTTACCAGTACATCGGCAGCCAAAAAAAAAGATGAACAAGAAGAAGATGCTCGAATGGCACACAGCGACAGACGCAAGTGGAAAGCTTCCCGAGATGAAGAGCGGGAAAGGGAACTGCCAACAGATGGGCCGGGTAGAAAGAAGTAAACAAGGCGAGGTAAAGCTGCGAACCGGAATCTACGAGAGCCACCGAGAAAAGAGGGCAGGCAACAAATCCGGCGAAACACAAGCGAAGGTCAAGGGGGCAAATCTGCCACCGAAAGGAGCAACGGAGCACCAAATCGAGCAAATGGTGGCGACACACAACAGCCACCGGAGTGAAAAAAAAAGGCACCCAAACCACCACGAAACACAGATCAAGCGCCTCCCGGCAAGAACGCCCCGGAACCAGATCAAAGACGGCGCCACACGCTAAGAAAGGCGCGAGAACCGCCGGCGGCGGGCGGAGGCTAGAGGCACGTACCCGGAAGGCAGCCGGCAGGCGCAGAGGCAGGCCAGGCGGCGGAGACTGGAGGAGGAGGGAGGAGAGGCGCTGCAGCGGCGAGAGCAGGAACGGCGAGAGCAGCAGCGGGCGGCAGAGCAAGCAGGAGAGAGAGGCAGGCAGTCGGTGCGGTGAGGTGGCGGCTGAGTGGCTCCGGTTCGTCCCTAGCTCCCTCCCCCTCTTCTCTTCTACAAAGCTCTGGGAGAAGCGGAGGAGAAGCAACGAGTTATATATAAGCAAAAGATATATACCCCCCACCACTCCACCTCCGCAAAGCAAAGCCAAAAAAAAAGCAAGCAGCGCAGTGGGAAAAACGGGAGACGCGAGCGGGGCGCGGCAGGCAGTTAAACAAGTAATTTTTGCCCCCCATTTCCTGGGGTCCACACCGTCCACGGCGTGTACGGTCTCGCTCCGCCAAATCTCTCATTCCATGGTGATTAGCGGAGTCGGTGAGAATGGTTAGGCAAGCGGAGCCCCGGGTGTCAGTCTCGGAGTCACAGAGGCTGGCGGGGGAAGATGACGAGGGTTTTTATTTTTATTTTTTTTACAAAAAAAGATGATGAGAATGGCGGGCAGAGCATTAACTAACCCTCCTCCGTTCCTGTAATAATAAAAGGCATGAGTTAAAAAAGAAAGTGGCATGGATTAATGCATAGCTAGAAAATGGTTCGGTTCACGTTTTTTTAGTAACATGATTGATTCGTTAAAAAAACATATACTGGATGCAGGTAGAAAGTAGAAACTGTCACCTGCCCTAGAACGTTAAAAGTCCGCAAAATCCTGTAGTACAGTTTTTCAAGTGGTATTTATCATTTTCCTTCATATTAGCATGAGGAAATGAGGTCATTCTGCCAACCATTTCGTCTTGTGCTCAGCGTAGTTATAGCAGAGAAATCACCAAAAATGTGTGAGCATAAATGAGTACTGACGTACAGTAACAATAGCATGGATTGAACTCGTTTGGATCATCATCATCGTCTCCCGTTGACGTGGCGACACGGTCCAGTCAGAAAGAACATGCTAGTAGTAAAAGTTCCTAAATTACTGCAAGTGGCTGTCTGACTCTGATCTTGAGTCATTTGACCGGCTTTGACGGGTTGACTACTGCGTTTAGATCAACTTTGACGTGTTTCAGGAAATTTTCTCTGTGTGTGTGTGAAGCCACGCTGGGAAAAAAAACACGTACTAAAAGCGGAACTAACCACTCTTTGCCAAACTGTTTATAGATCAACTAGCTTTGAAAGGGCTTTTGCTTAGTTAGTGCCCAACACTTGTTTAGGAATCTTCCCGTGGGGTTGCCATCGTACTACTGTGCTGCCCAAGTTCTCTCGCATGACCTTTTTGATGCTAATTAGCCTCCACACGGTTTAATCAGACATTCCAACGGCAGTTCAACACTTCAACTATCGCCTGCTACAGTAGTAATGAGAGGACCAAGGACAGACATGGTGGAATGGAACGGGGAAATTTGCAATGAATTCGAATTTATATGCCTGATTTTTGTACTGTCAGGGGTACAAATAAAGCTTTTGATTCACCTAGCAGTTGTGCTGCTGCTCCTGTTGGCAAGCCGCATCTCCACCGACGTTTTCTTTCCCATGATCGCATCGCATCCGTGGCTGGCAAGATGGCATCGCCATCATGGTCGCGAGACCAAAAAATGCCAGAACGGAGCGAAAGCGAACGGGGGTTTGGGGGTGGGGGTGGGGGCCTCGCCTCGCGTCCGTCCGTCCGTCCCCGCGCCCTGCCATATCTGTGTGGACCTAATCAGGCGCCATGAATGTGGTGAAGTGGGTGATGGCAGTGGCCAGCCGTCTCGTCGTCTCGGCGAGGTGTCGGAGACGGAGAGCCGCAGCCGCCCATCCGTCCGTCGTCCCTCTCCTGCCGTTTTGGCATGGGCCTCGCGAGCACACAATGCCGCTCGGTTTCTCCATCGCCGCTTCAATTGGAGCGGTCTGGCTCTCGGCGGCGCTCCGGTGGCGCGGCCACACCACCTTGTGTAGTGTGGTGGTGGTGGGGGCATTCAATTCACGCGCCCCTCCCTGCCTGACGATGAGGATGGAGAAGCTGTACTCGCGGTGCGGCCGCGACAGCGACGTGGGATCGAAATGGAAAGGTTGCAGCAGCGGCACTGATGAGTAGCAAGCAGTAACTGCGCGCTTTGTCTCGGCAAAAACCAATCATCCCGTGAGCGCGAGAGCTTTGCTTCTTGCAGGCTTGCAGGCTGCAGCGCCCCGCCACCGCCCACCGTCCATCCCGATCCCGATCCCGCCGCGCCTGCCCATCTGCTGTCGCCGGCTCGTCGCGGCGAGAGTCACGCTCACGCAGATGCCGACGCCGCCGTAGCCGTTGCGAGGAGCGCGCCAGGATCCCGTCCCGTCGTCGGGCGCGGCGCGGGGGTGCGTTCACGGGGCCTCGCCCTCGCCGTACGCGTCGCTACCGTTTCCTGCTCGGTGAAAACGTCCGCCGGAAATTTTTTAGCTGAGCTCCCGCGAGAAGCGCAAAACGGACGCGAGCTCGTTCTGAAAAAGGCCTAGGATTTTCAGGCTTCGATCGGGCGGGGTCAAGCCGACCTCCCTCCCTCCCTCCCTTTTCAGATATCTGAATCTCTCCCTTCTCTCCTCGTTGTGCTCGATCACGAGACAATTCCTAGTGACGTTCGCCGAGCTCGGTTTCGAAACGGACCCGCGCCGGGAAAGAAACGGCTGTCTAGCCTGGATTGACGGGGTGTGCGCCTTCACATGGCGCCGCCCGCTGATGATGGGGTGGCTAGCCTAGCCAAGCCAGCCATGGTAGCGCCGAACGCAAAAGCAAAAACTTTCCCGGCGCCATGCCAACACATTTGATTTGATTGGGTGCCCGATCGAGCCTTGCCTTGGAACAAATTCGCCATGCATGGGAACAGCTGCGCGGGAGACGGCCGGAAGTTGGCGGCGTGTGCCATCCTCGCCACGAACGGGCACGGGCAGTAGTACCACGGCGCTCCGGTCCAGGTGAAGCTTTTGTTCCACACACACACACCACGATCCCAAATCTGATGGCGACACGAGGAATCTGTCCCCCATCGAGCATTATCTGAACCCTATTCTATCGTCGCTGCTGGCTTTAACCGCCGCGCGCCGTGAAATGGACACTTCTCCAAGAACCAAGAGCATTACGGCTAGCTACTAGTAGTGGACAGTGGTGTGTGGTTCCTCCAATAGTATTGTACGGTTACACTACACACTCTATCAGGGAGGAGGGCACGAGAGCAACTACTACTACTACAATGATGTGTGGTGGTAGTACTGGACAGTGACGCAAGAAGCCTGTGAGGGAGTGTGTGTGTGCATGATTGGCATCATTGCAACAAATGCACGAGGCTTTTTGCTAATGCTCGAGCCGCAAATACACTTGTGCCGCCGCTAACAGGAGGGGAAAGGGAGAGTATTCTACTGGCCATTGTGCGCCATATTGCTGGTAGTGGTTGGCGCAGCGCTTCTTTTATTAACGCCCAGGATTGGGAGGAGACGGGTGGTTGCGACTTGCGAGCTCGCATTGGATCATGCCACCAGGGCGAAAAAAGCGACGGAGCTGGAAGAAAGTGAGCGTGGCATGGCATCATGGATGCTAGCTCCTAGCTGCTAGCAGCTTCTTCTCCTTAATTTTCTGAAGCAAAGCTTCTTCTCCTTATCAAAGCCATTTTATAGTCGCTCCAACCGCAACCATGGCGGATTAAAAAGGGCTTCTACCGGTAACCTACCCCCCAAGCTTTCGGTTCTGGACTCGGAAAGTTACTGCAAGGAACATTTGATAATTATAACAGCCGCATTGCTCCGGTTCCATCTGATCAGGGAGGAGCATAGCATGACTCGTAACGATGCCATATGCGTGACGCTTAGTCGCTGCTGCACCCCCCAACCCCAAGCAAGATCTTGTTGCCTGGCTGGCGATGCCTGCAGGACTAGGTTACTTTCGCCAACCAGGTTCACACGCATCCCCATTGGCCCGTTGAATCCTTCTAGATTTGTGCTCGTGCTTGCCCACCAACCACCGTGTGCCTCGTATACACTGTAGTACACACTACCACACTACAACTCGTCAACCCTGTACTGGAAGCAATGTTAGTACCGTAGTCCCTACTGATCATCCGCATCAATTTGCTTCGTTTTACCCCTGACCTGACCCTGCCCCACGTGGTGCTGAAGAACCCTGTTCCTCTCCCACTAGCAGCAGGTACCACGCCACTAGCAGCTGGCGACCATCTCCTTCCTCCTGAGGTCAGTCCTCCGATCCGCTTCCTTGGCATCTCACAGGTTGCCCACTCCCCGTTCCTTAATGGCGTGCCACGAGTCGAGCCTCGCGTCCCTGATGACTCGCCGCAAGTGCGACGGCTGATAACTCCCGCTAGCTGCTGCTGCCCTGCCCCCCCGCACCGTAGTTGCGACAGCACTTCGACCTCCGATCATTTACGCCCGTGCCGCCGGTGGTGGTTGGCTGTCCGCCCGCCCACGCCGGGCACTCGCGTGTCGCGTCCGTCCATCTCCCATCTCGTCACGCTCGGTTTCAATGTGCTCGCCGTGCCGCTGGCCCGGTCGCCGAGCGGCGCAGCGTTGTAGGTTGTAGCGGTGGTACACGCAGAGGGAGGACGTACGCGGAAAGGAAAGGAAATTTGGGTTTCTGCAAGCCATGAGAAAGGCACGAGAAGGACGTGACGGACGGCGATGCGGCGCGCTAGGAACAAATTACAAATGGCGGGCGCGGGGCAGCGGCGGTGGGGGGTCTTCGGGGACGTGGCGCGGACGTGGGGACGGAAAGGGCGCCCGATCGGACGCGGTCGTGGCGGGGGGACCAAGCCTCATGAGACAAAACCTCGCAGGGGACTGGGGAATAGCTCGGCATTGTTGAGGAAAAGAGACGGGAACGGAAAAGGAGGAGTAGCGACTAGCGAGCGAGAGCCTGCCTGCCAGCGCCAGTGCCAGCAGCCAGTCGCGCACAGCTCACACGGATCAGGCCGACACATGGAAGCGTGTGGGCATCCCGGTGGTGAACGAAAGCGGACGGATCTTTTGAAAGCCAAGTGGTGCGATGCTGTCCTTGTCGAGTCCTTCGGTTTTTCGTCCCCGGTTGCCGTGTGGTAGTATTTGTTTTTCTTCTTCTTTAACTAGGGGTGGTCACCGCTAATAACAGAACTTCCTTCATGTCATGTGATGCGCGCGCATGTTACGTCCTCTTTTCTTTACGCATTTCATTTCGTCAGATGTACCTTTGAGGCTCAAGTGTTTGCAGCAACGTGCTGGTATATGCAGATACAGCTTCGTACGTACTATATAGTAGTATGCACCAAAGGTCAAGCCAAATAATTAAATTTTCAGGGTGTAAAAAAAATTTTAAAAGAGGTGGAGGTATTCTTCGCTTTCTGTACAAGCTGCCTAGGGTGGGGGTAGTCTACTATACCTGAACCTCTTATCAAGGCATTGGCATTTCAGCCGTTAACAAATGATGAAGACCACATGTGGCCGGCCGGCTTTGCTTATCCCCATTGTCCATGCATGTAGCCCGTTACAATCACCATGTTGTCGTTTATTTGCCATTTCGAATGGATAGGGCTCTTTCAAACGTCAAAATGGTGAAAATAACATCGAAATTCATCTGATCCTTTTGAGGCACATATAAGTCGTTTTGTTTTGATGTTAATTTGCACTCGTACCCTTAAGTATTGGTTATAGTTCGACGATTTTTCTTTTTATTCTCGGAACCATTACCATGTCTTTTTTGGGGGAGCCCCACCACAGTGCAAATATGCAGCATGATACACAAGTAGATTAAAACACTTCTTGAGTTTTTTTCTGCAGGACCGTGGTTATAGAATAAACAAGTTTTTTAGTTCAATTAAGGCATTTTTAGACTTATTTACCAAGTGGGTGATTTTTTTTTTGGAAACACTAGCCAGGGATTTGTTTTCACCCTCGCAGAGTTTATTCAAATTGGAATAAAAGAAATCTCCGGTCATTTTAGAAAACACTAGGAAAATGTTGCATAGGATTTGGGATGTGAGAATACATTTGCTACAAAAAAAGACTTGTACATAGTCAAGTTTTGGATTTTCTCCCATACTTGAACCTCTCGGTCTCGGCAAGGAATTCACAAGGGAGGACCACATGTGCTCAGCTTTGCATATCCCCGTTGTCCCTGTAGCTATCAGTGCACTTGCATTTGCTATATTGAAATGGATTGCGTCGGGATTGCCTTCAATGGAAAATGTTGACAATAACATCAAAGTAACCCATATTTCTTTTGTAGGAACAAAGCCATCCATCATTGAGTGGGGCAAAGGTAAGGAATATTTGAAATGCTTCATGATTCTTGATAGTCAATGTCAAAAAAAAATTGCATGATAAAAATATTCCCATTCTTTAAATGTAAGGGATTTTACTTTTGTTATAAGTTAAATGCCCCTCACTTTGATGGTTTGTAAAAAAAATACACTAAACATGTACGACGTGTCACATACACAATGACGTAATATCAGTAGAATTTGATAGTATAGATCCCAATTTGCTATAAATTTGTCAAAGTTAGAGAAGTTTGATTTAAAACACAGCTTAAATATCATGCATCCCAGCTAAATGTCATTGCGATCGTATGAACAATAAAGCTAAACTATGCACCAAGGGGTTGTTTCTATCATTTTTTCGAAAGTTTGAGAAAGGTCATGCTCGAAAAGAAAAGGAATAAAGCAAATTATTCATCAACTAAAAGCGCTCTAGATAGCTCTTCTAGAAATAAATAAATCTATTATCTTTATACTTGAGTGTTAAAAGAAGTCAACACGTTCGCCGAGAGGGTCTAGAAATTCCCACGTTGATCCAAAAAAGAGAAGAATATACACCGTTGGATTATATAAAGTTCTGAAGATATAGATTAATCAAAGAATACATAAATTCGGAACTAAAATAAGGAAATCTAAAGAGTCCATATTCAATACAAATACAATTAATAAATACATAAATTAGGAATTAAAAATAAGAAAAATAGTAGTTGATTAAAAAAGAGAAGAGTTTGGATCATTGAATTTTATGAAGATCTACCGATTCATATTATTATGAGTCCATATTCAATACAAATACAATTAATAAATACATAAATTCGGAAATAAAAATAAGAAAAATAGTAGTTGATTAAAAAAGCGAAGAGTTTGGAGCATTGGATTTTATAAAGATCTAACGATTCATATTATTATGAAAAAAGGAATTCCCATGTTAATCTAAATGAGAGAAGAGTTTGAACCGTTGGATTTTATGAAGATCTAACAATTCATATTATTCTAAAAATTGAAATATTTTTATCCATGATTTCCTTTCCTTATGGCACTCCGTACTTGAATACATATGTAATATTATTGCCTAACATTAGATGCCGGATTTGAATACCAACTTGAATCCGCATGGATTTCTTTTAATTTCCTAACAAACTTTGGTAAGCTTTTTGAGACTTCCCCTTAATGGATCATGGAGTATGTCACGTACTTAAAATTAAAAGAGGGATATAGATTAATACGTCTACAAATTACATGAAAGCAAGTTTTTTTAATCACATGGTATAGGCGCGATGCTCACATACAACACATACTCGCCCCTCCCTCTATGAGCACTTCCGAATGAGTGAGCTGACAAATCCTCGAGATAGATGAAGTCACCACTGGTCTGACGGTCTAGATCTATCCAAAGAATCCATATCTAATATAACTAATAAATATATATACAAATCCAAGATTTTAAAAAACAAGAAAATTAGAAGCAAATATCTATACGGATTGAGAAGAGAAATAGCTAAATAAAATAGTCCATACTAAATACAATTAATAAACAACTAAAATTGTTATAAAAAATAAGAAAAGTTAATATTGTTCTTATAAATAATATGCTTGACCACCACAAATCGACTGCAAGTATTTGATATGTCCTTAATTCCTTCTGTACCTTTAGTATGTTGTGATTTTACGAGCCTATATTGGAACATTCATTTAATAAACATCTCATTTGCAATATGAATACAATAATATAATATATTTTGATAGAAAAAGATAAATATTCAAATCCAATTAACAGTTATTTGCAATCAGACCAACAACACCCAACACACGAGAGGATCAAAGCTAGCAACTGGCATTGCCGCGAGGTACGACAATCCCGCCGAGAGGTGTTGGATCCTCGCGGTGGGAGGTGGAGTACCGAGACCTACACAATGTCAACGCCGAAGACTCAGAAGTCGTGGAATCAAGTTGAGAGAGTTCACCCGACAAAAGTAAGGGAAAAACTGTGTGTGTGTGTGTGAGAGAGAGAGAGAGGTCATGTGCCACCGCTACATGAATTTGTCCCTATATCAAGATGAACCTTCAAGATTGCCTATCCTAGCAACTGCAATCGCCACCTGGTACGACGAATTGGCCCAGAGGAGTTAGACACAAGGTTAACATCTGAGTCGGAGTCAAAAGCCGCGAAATATAGGGGAGAAACTAAGGAGGTGTTGTCGGAAGATGAGGGGGATCGGAGGGACCTATGCAACTATTGCATGAGCCAGTACCTAGATTAAGAGGAACTTTCAAAGTTGCCTACGCCAACAACTGGCATTGTAGCTATGTACAACGAGCTCGCCAGAAAGAGTTGAATCCACGTGCTGAGAGTTGAAGCATTAAAACTTTACACAAGAACAATTAGACTCGAAAGCCGCAAAATTAGAGAAGTAGAGTTTGCACGACAAAAGTAAGGGAGAAATATGCATTGTCAGGGTGGATGATGTGTGTGTGCGCGCGTGCGCGCAAAGAGAGAGGGGGGGGGTGAAGGGACCTGTGCCACCGCTACACTAACATATCCCTAGATCGAGAGAAACCTTCAAGATCGCCTATGCCAGTAATTGACATCATTGCCAGGTACGACGAACTAGCTAAGATGAGTTAGATCCACACATTGGGAGGTGGAGCATCGAGACTCTACAAGGTCAATGCCTAAGTCGGACTCGGAAGCCACTGTATCAGAAAGGCATAGTGTAACGCCCGCGTTTTTAGCTCTAAATAAATCACCTACTAAATCATGCGTAATTTCAAAAACCGATCCGCCGAGCTCAATTGCCATTCAAATCCTAGCCACTGCTCTCTCTCTCTCTCTCTCTCTCCCCCGACGCGCGTGCCGCGATTCCCGCCGGCACCGCACCTCGGTCGCGCCCCTGCGCACCTTCCCAACGCCGCGGTCGGCCACCGGCCGGGAATCCCGCGCACGCCGCGGTCCCGCCGGCCGGTCCGCCTCGCCGTCACCGCTGTCCCGAAAATCACGCCGACGCCCGGAAAGTCGGAAAAACCCCACAAAACCCTCCCTTAATTTCCCTAACAATCTTCCAAATTCTTTAGATTTTCCCCCAATTTCTTCTCCTCTTTTCCCTATTTTTTCCCCTTTCTTTTCCTTTTCCTTTTCTTTCTTTTCTCCTTCCTTTTTCTTTTTCTCTTTTCTCTTCCCTCTCTTCTTCCTTTCTTCTCCTCCTTTTTCCCCTGCCTCCCGCGCGAGCAGACCAGCCGACCGGCGCCTGACTGCCGCCGGCCAGGGCCCCCGCGCGCCGGCTCTCCCCCCGCCTCCGCACGCCACCGGCCGGCGGGGAAGCCGCCTGCGCACGCCACCGCGGCCCCGCCGCCCCGCGCCCGCCGGAGAGGCCGGCCGGCCGCCAGGACGCCATTAATGCCCCTTGCACGAGCCGTCAACTCCCCACCGGCCGCCGAAGCTTGCCCCGCGCCTGCACGACGGGTCTAATCCCCGGCCAAACCCCTGCACAAGTTGACCCGGCCGAGCCCTCGCGAAGCCGCCCGAGCTCGCCGGAGTTGTCCTCGCCGGAGAAATATCTCCGCTCCCGAACCGCCTCTCGCCGCCTATAAAAGGGGCCGACGGCCTCCCCGGCTCGCCGCACCACACCAGCACAGCATCACCGCACCTCCTCCCCTCCTCCCCAAACTCCACAGCGCCGCCGCCCCTTAACACCGCCGCCGCGCGCGCCGCCTCCCCGTGGAGCCGCCTCCACCGTGCGCAATAGCTCAAGGTGAGCACGGGAATAGGTTCCCCTCGCCCTCCTCTCTCGTTTCCCCTCATCCCCGGTCGTCCCCGTGGCCGGAGCCGCCGCGAGCCCCCCCCCCCCACCGGCCGGCCTCCCGCACGGTCCGCTCCCCCTCTCTGTTCTGTTCGCAAGGTAGAAGAAGGCCTATAGGCCAAAAAAACCCTACCTCCTCCCTTTTTCCTAAAAGGCCCCTGCCTCTATTCCCCCTTTCTTTATTCTTTCAAATAGGCCCTAGATCAATGATTAATTATAAGATTAAATACTGTCAGACCCCAAATAAAGTACAAATCAGGCCCTAATCAAGTATATATTATTACAATCACCCCCTTTTCCCAATAACATAAATTGCCAATAGGTCCTTAAATACTTATAACCCCTTCTTAACCTAGCCTTTCATACACGCCGCACCCCCCGCCGAACCAACTCCTTTCCTAGGGCTTATAAATACCCCTCACCGCTCACTTCCCCTCCCCGAGCTCGGCCGGAACCGTGAGTGCTAATATCGCTTGCTTGTGTGTATGTATGCCTTAGCCGACGGAGTAGACGGAGTAAGGTACCCCGAGCCGGAGGTCGGAGCCGACTACTGCGAGCAGGAGCCCGAGGTCCCGGACGCCGAGCCGGCACTCCCCGAAGACTTCGAAGACGACAAGTTCAACCTCCCCCTTTGATGCATGCTTCTGTCCTAGTTTTATAAATATACCCTATACCCGTTTTATAAATTGCATATTATTTTACTGCAAAACATGGTAGGATAGCCACCCTTGATTGCTATGATTGAACCTTGTTTTGGCCTAAATGAGTGCTTTAAAAATGTGTGAGTGCTTTCAAAATGTGTGAGTGCTTTAAAAATGGAAATGGGATATTTTTAGAAAATGAGTAAAGAACTGGGTAGACGGGATGGACGTGTGTGTCAGGAGTATGGGTAAGCTCGTACCTGTGTGGTTGAGCGTGTTGGGAGTTGTCCATCTTGTCGGTTAAGGACCGGGTTGCGTGACATCTCACCTGACCCAAATCATCGTACAACCACTCGACCGTTGTATGTGGCAACGGCTTAGCATAAACCCCACTAGTTAATCTACTTGCCATCTGGTGTGCGGGTGAGCAGCGGGAGACCAAGGAGTAGGGGTACGCTCTGTGTGAGGTACGCCCTGGTTATGTGGTATGACCCCTTGGTTGCTTCCGTGGTGGCTCGTAGTGTTAGCTAAGGTGGGTAATGGCTTTGATAGGATCCGTACCGGCACTGAGGTGTCCGTGTGACGGTACCCTACTTGTGGGTAAAGATGTACAACCTCTGCAGAGTGTCAAACCTATTCGAATAGCCGTGTCCACGGTATTGGACGAGTCACGGTGTGGTCACAAAAACTAGTGTTTGGGATGGGATGTCTTCTGGTGTGAGTTGTTTTCTGGTGGTGTGTGTGTGTGTGGTCGTGTGCCGGGCTACGACGGACGGGAAGTCCGGTAGATCCACAGTGGTTTTCCTAAAACAAGTGAGTTACTTGGGTTATGAAAATGATTTGCGAAAACCTTTTTAAAATGAACCTCTGCATGTGTAAGTTTGCTAAATGAACCTTAACCTAATCCTTGTTATACCTTATGCATGATTCTGCTTATAAGCCCCTCCGTGGGTGGGGTTAGATTTGCTGAGTACGTATGTGCTCACCCCTGTTTACTAATTATTTTACAGAGGAGGATCCCGATTACATTCCCGAAGACGTTGAGTAGGTTGTGCCCTACACCCAACCGTGCCTGTGTACCAAGGCCCTACTGAAAGCTTCCATGGTGTGGTACTCTGAGGAGGCTATGGAAGCCTTTGCTATCGTAGTGTGGTCGCTAGCGTTTGTGTTGTTCGTTGTAGCGTTGGCACTACCGTGCCCTTTTTGTAACCGTAATGTAAAAGACTGATTCCACCTGTTGTAATAAATGTGCTACCAGCCTCCTGGGACTGGTATTTGTGTCACATTTGGTCACCTCGGATGAGGGGACGCTTCAGGTGGTATCAGAGCCGTAGGTTGGCCGTAGGACATGACCCCTAGGATGCGAGACCTCCTCTGGCCCTCTCTAACCTTTCCTTTGCTAAGCTCACCTTTTCCCAAATCCTTACCTTGATTCTTGCCTGTTTCTAGATGCCTAACCCCGAGTGGAACGGAGGAATTTGCCCCGTCCAGCCTGGCCTCCCTAACCTGTTGCTACTCAGCCTAGAGCGCGTCGGAGTAAGGGATCCGCCAGAGTTCGTCTACCGGGAGTACGAACGCTTCGGCACCCTCCGGTGTAAGCTGCTGATCTTTGTGGGAAGAAGCACGCTTTACCCCGACATAGAGCCATGGTTCGTCTCTGCCACTGGTTTTCGCTTTGCCGACACCTACCCCAAGGCTGCTCGGAAGGCCCTGCGACAGCTACGAGTGGTTTATAGACAGCACCTCCGAAGGACTCCAATGGGATTCTTTCCACCCTCCGGAGGAAGAGGACGCTCGTGGATTGATCGCATGAGAGGTCTAGAACGAGAGGAAGAAGACTTAGAAGAGGCAGCTTTCCCACCTATCCATATACCTCGGAGGCCTAGACCACCTTTATCCGGAGCAAGCCCAAGAAGCGAAGCGACGGATCGACGGAGCGGAAAGAGCGAACAGAGGATAGAACTAGAAAGGGTAAAGACAACCATAGCAGAAGTTGAGCTGCACAACATGAGGCAAGACTACTTCAGGGAAAAGGAACGATCAGAGATGTTCCACAAACAACTATGGGATGAACTAAAGGAGCGAAGAAGCAGAGATGAAGGAGCCAGAGCACAAGAGGATGAACCCGAAGAAACCCACTGGGACAAAGGTACCCAGACTGAAGACGAGATACTGGAGCAAGATCTTCCGCTGAAGAAGCGCCGTATCCAGCTAGAGGAAGAGTCGCCATGGGGATAAGACTAGGGTGTTAGGCTAGAAGTTGAGTCCTAGCGATAATAAGTGTATCCCCAAGGATGTACCCCAACCTTACTACTAAATAAAGTTATCCATCTCTTGTACCCCACTGCAACCTGTTCAACCCTATCTTTGTTTTCAGATGGCGGAAGATGGATGGACCCAAGGCGTGTGCCAGGAGGAGCCTGGTTTTGCTCGCCTGCTCATCCACTCCCTGGAGCGCCTCGGTATCACTGAGCGCCCTAGGTACTACGGCGAGAGAGTACGAGCAACTCGGCACTCTTCGCCGTAGAGTGGTCCTCTCCGTCGCTAGAAGCAACCGCCACACCAACATCGAGCCGTGGCGCGTGACCGCCACGGGGTTCCGACACCGGGATACCTATCCTTTGGCCCTCGGAAAAGCCCTCCGCTACTCGTGCCGAATCTACGAAGAGCACCTCGTCCCCACACCGATGAGGTACTTCCCTCCCGCCATCGGGACCCCGGTTTGGGCCCGCATGAGGAACTTGGAGCGACGCCGCCACCAAGAAGACCCGCTATACCACGTAGTCGCCTACCTTGTCTCCCTGGACAAGCTCTTTGATGACCGGGCCGGACACTTGAGGGAACGGATCGGCGGGCCGAGCAAGGCGAAGTCACGGTGCGGATGCACCAAGTCCGAGTGGCTCAAGGCCGAAGCGAGGACCGCGGCGACCATAGCGGTGAAGCCGTTGCCCGGAAAGCCTCGGAAGGATCCGGGACCAACGCATGCAAGAATGGACCCACGGCGGAACGCCGGTTCCGGCCATTGGAGAACCTCAAGTCTCGCCGGGAACACCCCTTGTAGGATGGGGAGGAGCCATAGAAGTCCCACCAGCACCACCAGCAGTCACCGAACCCCCAACAGCTACCACTGAAGCCGCAGCACAGCCCCAGGAAAACGGAGACCCCGAAGGCGGAAACGATGACGAGTTGCTCATCCCACTGGAAGAACACTCGACCCCAGAAGACAGCTCCCCTCGCGAGTAGTGTGCCCCAAGACCCAGGGAATGAAGCCGTACCGGTCCAAGTCGCGCCCTTAGTCCTTAGCCGTGTAATGTGTCCGCGTAGTCGGGATGTATCCTCCTCGCTGGTTTGTACTAAAAACTTGTTTGTGCTTGCTTGTTTGCTGTATGCTTGTTGTGTGCTCACCGGCAGAATAGACCCTGCCTTTTCAAAAGAAATCTGTTATAATCCACCTAAACATCACATAAAACTAGATCTCTTAGAAACCCGCTTCTTTACAGATGGTTTCCAGGCGCCCCGTCAGGACCCACCGGTCGGATGCTGAGGGATCACAAGCCGATCGGAGGGAGCGTCTTCCCGAACAGGAGGTTAACCAAAATGAAGATGGAGGAGAGAACGTGGTCCTGCCACCACCACCCCCTCCTATTGACTTGGCCCAAGTCTTAGCCAACCGGACCGTCCCGATGGAGGCTATCTTCAATGCCATCAACCGCCCAAGACCCCGTGCCATGAGCATGAATGAGAAGGCGATCGAGTTCCTCGGGACTAAGCCGCCCACCTCCCGGCGGGTCGGTGAATCCTTTGGACGCCGACGATTGGCCGAGAGCCATCCCGAGGGAACCGGAGCCCCTCCACCGCGAGGACCATGACAAGGTTCTCCTCGGCGGCTCACCAACTCACCGGGACGGCCCTAGCCTGGTGGGAGAATTACCGCGCCGCGACCCAAGGATCCCTCCGCCATCACATGGGATGAATTCGTGGAGGAGTTCCGCCGCTACCACATCCGGAGGCCACACCGAAGCGGAAGGCGGACGAGTTCCGCGAACTCCGCCAAGGCAACATGATCGTGGAGGAGTACACGTACCAGTTCATAGAGCTGGCACGCTATGCCCCCGAGGAGGTGGATAAAGACTCCAAAAAGCAAGAGATGTTCAAGAAGGGGCTGACTCCGGAACTGAGGACACTGCTGACTCCTCAGATTTACCTCACTTTAACACCCTTATGAACATGGCAATCCTCACGGAAAGAGCGAAGGCCGAAGAAAAGAAGGAAAACAAGCGCAAATTCATGGAACATAAGGCCAAGCAGCAAGAGCGGTCCCAGAGGCCGAGAAACTTTGGACACCCCATGTCCAGGTTCCAAGCTCCGATGCAATACGAACCCAAACCCAAGCCACAAGCTCACAAGCCCCCGCAGCCCGGTTCAAGCCCTCCTACAACCGAATACCATGAAGCCCCCACAGAACAACACCAGCCAGATCACTACCAACAACAACAACAACAGCTCCCGAGTGTGTTTCAACTGCCGGGAAACCGGCACTTTATCGCCAATCGCCCCTATGCTAAAAAGCCAGCCACCACCACCTACTCCAACTCGGTAAACGGACCAAGGCCACTTGCGTCAGGAGCCAACCGCATGCCGGTGCGCGGCAACAACAACTTCGGCAACAACACCAACAACCAACGGATGAGGCGGCCCCCGGCGGTCGTATGGACGCGCTCGGGTGAATCACATCAATGTGCGGGAGGCACAAGAAGCACAAGGAGTGGTACTCGGTGAGTTCCTGGTCGGCTCGCTTTGGCTACCATACTTGTTCGATTCGGGAGCATCACACTCATTCATATCCTCAAGCTTTGTGGAAAAGCATAGCATACCCACGGTACTACTAAAAGCACCCCTAATAACTCGAACGCCGGAGGTGACATTAAGTGTCAACTCGGGATGCCCCCGGTAAGGATTATTTTAAGTGGGGTAGAGTTCCTAGCAGACTGGGTAGTACCGAAGTCCAAGGGGATAGATGTGATCCTTGGTATGGACCGGTTAAGCCAACACCATGGCCTCATAAGCGCGCCGATAAAGTAGTGCACCCGACCAACCCGGACGGGATACAAGTGACTCCGCCACACCGGGGACACAGGCGGATATAATGGTTTTCAACATAGAAGCCAAGTCTATAGAAGATGTCCCGAGTAGTACGAGAATACCCGGATGTGTTCCCCGAAGAACTCCCCGGAATGCCACCCGACGGGGACATAGAGTTCGTAATCGACCTTATCCCCGGAACCTCTCCCATAGCCAAGAGACCCTATAGGATGGCAGCCCCGAGTTGGCGAGAATTGAAGAAGCGACTAGCGAGCTCCCGGCGAAGTGGGTTCATCGGACCAAGTTCATCACCTTGGGGAGCCCCGGTGCTTTTCGTGGAGAAGAAGGATAAGAGCATGAGGATGTGTGTGGACTATCGCTCGCTGAACGAGGTCACTATTAAGAACAAGTACCCTCTTCCCGAATAGATGACCTGTTTGACCAACCGAAGGGAGCCAAGTATTTCTCGAAGGTGGATCTAAGATCAGGGTACCACCAGCTCAAGATCAGGGAAAGTGACATCCCCAAGACTGCCTTTGTCACTCGCTACGGGCAATACGAGTTCACGGTGATGTCCTTTGGACTAACCAATGCACCAGCATACTTCATGAACCTCATGAATAAGGTGTTCATGGAAGAGCTGGACAAGTTTGTCGTGGTCTTCATCGACGACATACTTGTGTACTCCAAGAGCGTGGAGGAGCATGAACAACATCTTCGAGTAGTGCTGGGAAAATTGAAAGCACACAAGCTATACGCCAAGTTCAGCAAGTGTGAATTTTGGCTAGAGAGAATATCCTTCCTTGGGCACATACTTACTGCAGAAGGAGTAGCTGTAGACCCCGGGAAGGTTGAGACAGTCTCCAACTGGCAGCAACCAACCAACGTGAGCGAGATCAGGAATTTCCTAGGTTTAGCAGGGTACTACCGGAGATTTATCGAGGGATTCTCCAAGATCGCCCGACCCATGACTGAACTCGCTCAAGAAAGAGAAGAAGTTTAACCGGACCGAGGCTCGCGAGAGAAGTTTCCAAGAGTTGAAGAAGAGGTTGACCACGGCCCCGCGTGCGACCCCCGCCGACATTCAACGGGACTTTGTCGTGTATTGCGACGCCTCCCGACAAGGGTTGGGATGTGTTCTCATGCAAGATGGGAAGGTAGTGGCATATGCCTCCCGTCGGCTCAAACCCCATGAGCGAGAATTATCCCACCCATGATCCGGAGTTTGCGGCCGTAGTGCATGCCCCGAAGATCCGGAGACACTATCTGATCGGGAACAAGTGTGAAATCTACACAGACCACAAGAGTCTAAAGTATATCTTTACCCAGCCCGACCTAAACCTAAGGCAGAGAAGATGGCTAGAGCTAGTCAAGGACTATAATCTAGAGATTCACTACCACCCGGGGAAGGCCAATGTGGTAGCAGATGCTCTAAGCCGGAAAACCTACGAGAAGGCAGCACCCAAGAGTGCTCAGTTGCAAGAGGAGATGGCCAGACTCAACGTACACATCGTTCCCCAAGGCTACGTCCGTCAGCTGAGTGTTCAGCCTACCCTCGAAGAGAAGATCCGGAAGGCCCAAGAGACCGATGAAGATCTGATGAAGATCCACGAGCATACCGGAGAAAACAAGGCCCCTGACTTCAGGGTAGATGACCAAGGCACCCTGTGGTACAAGAACAGGATATGCGTGCCCGAAGGTGGAGATTTCCGACAGACCATCATGGATGAGGCACACAACTCAGCATATTCCATTCACCCGGGATCCACCAAGATGTACATGGACTTAAAACAGAAGTATTGGTGGAATGGGATGAAAGCAGACATTGCACGGTTCGTCGCCCACTGTGACACTTGTCAGAGGATCAAAGCCGAACATCAGAAGCCCGCAGGACTGTTGCAACCTTTACCAATCCCGGTATGGAAGTGGGATGAGATAGGTATGGACTTCATAGTAGGGTTGCCAAGGACTCAGAAGGGACATGACTCCATATGGGTGATCGTGGACCGACTCACTAAGGTCGCTCACTTTCTACCCGTACGGACCACCTATGGAGGAGAAAAGTTGGCAAAACTCTACATAGAGAATATAGTAAAGCTGCATGAAGTGCCCAGCAGAATAGTCTCGGACAGAGGGACCCAGTTCACCTCTAGGTTCTGGAAAAGCCTGCACAAAGCCATGGGCACCAAACTGGACTTCAGCTCAGCGTACCACCCCCAGACAGACGGGCAGACCGAGAGGGTGAATCAAATTTTGGAAGATATGTTGAGAGCCTGCGTCCTCACCTATGGCAAAGATTGGGAGCAGAGCCTGCCATATGCAGAATTTTCCTACAACAATGGCTACCAAGCAAGTCTGGGAATGTCGCCATTCGAAGCACTATACGGGAGAAAATGCAGGACACCCCTGATGTGGTCAGAAGTAGGAGAGCGTGCCCTGGTTGGGCCCGCACTGATAAAGGAAGCCGAGGAGCGAGTAGCAGACATCCGAGAAAAGTTGAAAGCCGCTCAGTCCCGACAGAAGAGCTACGCAGACAAGAAGAGGCGTGAAGCGAGCTTCAACCCAGGAGACTTCGTCTATCTCAAGGTTTCACCCATCCGAGGGACTCGAAGATTTCAAGTACACGGGAAGTTGGCCCCTCGGTACATCGGCCCGTATAAAGTGATCAAGAAAGTCGGAGCAGTAGCATATCGGCTGGAGCTACCCGAGGAAATGGCAGATATACACCCGGTATTCCACATTTCTCAGCTGCGCCGATGTTTGAAGGTTCTGGAAGAAAAGCGAGTACCGGTGGAGACCATCGACCTACAGCCAGACCTTAGGTACCAGGAGGTGCCCGTCAAGATCTTAGACACGGTGGTCAAGCGGACAAGAACGTCAGAAGTACGGGTGTGCAGAGTCCAATGGAGTAGACACGGGGTGGAAGAAGCTACGTGGGAACGAGAGGATGCACTGAGGAAGGAATTCCCCCACCTATTCGAGACTTAGCCGAATCTCGAGGACGAGATTCATTTTAAGTGGGGTAGGTTTGTAACGCCCGCGTTTTT
Organism: Cenchrus americanus; assembly: GCA_947561735.1. Taxonomy (NCBI): domain Eukaryota; kingdom Viridiplantae; phylum Streptophyta; class Magnoliopsida; order Poales; family Poaceae; genus Cenchrus; species Cenchrus americanus. The sequence goes on from OX387244.1 coordinate 11,056,282, forward strand.
AGCTCTAAATAAATCACCTACTAAATCATGCGTAATTTCAAAAACCGATCCGCCGAGCTCAATTGCCATTCAAATCCTAGCCACTGCTCTCTCTCTCTCTCTCTCTCCCCGACGCGCGTGCCGCGATTCCCGCTGGCACCGCACCTCGGTCGCGCCCCTGCGCACCTTCCCAACGCCGCGGTCGGCCACCGGCCGGAATCCCGCGCACGCCGCGGTCCCGCCGGCCGGTCCGCCTCGCCGTCACCGCCGTCCCGAAAATCACGCCGACGCCCGGAAAGTCGGAAAAACCCCACAAAACCCTCCCTTAATTTCCCTAACAATCTTCCAAATTCTCTAGATTTTTCCCCAATTTCTTCTCCTCTTTTCCCTATTTTTTTCCCTTTCTTTTCCTTTTCCTTTTCTTTCTTTTCTCCTTCCTTTTTCTTTTTCTCTTTTCTCTTCCCTCTCTTCTTCCTTTCTTCTCCCCCCTTTTTTCCCCCGCCCTCCGGCGCGAGCGGACTGGCCCGACCGCCGCGCCGACCGCCGCCGGCCGGGGCCCCGCGCGCGCGCCGCTCTCCCCCCGCCTCCCGCACGCCACCGGCCGGCGGGGAAGCCGCCTCGCACGCCACCGCGGCCCCGCCGCCCGCGCCGCCCGCCGGGAGACCGGCGGCCGCCGCCAGACGCCATTAATGCCCCTTGCACGAGCCGTCAACTCCCCCACCGGCCGCCGAAGCTTGCCCCGCGCCCGCACGACGGGTCTAATCCCCGGCCAAACCCCCCCCCGCACAAGTTGACCCGGCCGAGCCCTCGCGAAGCCGCCCGAGCTCGCCGGAGTTGTCCTCGCCGGAGAAATATCTCCGCTCCCGAACCGCCTCTCGCCGCCTATAAAAGGGGCCGACGGCCTCCCGCTCGCCGCACCACACCCGGCACGGCATCACCGCACCTCCTCCCCTCCTCCCCAAACTCCACGGCGCCGCCGCCCCCCTTAACACCGCCGCCGCGCCACCGCCTCCCCCGTGGAGCCGCCTCCACCGTGCGCAATAGCTCAAGGTGAGCACGGGAATAGGTTCCCCTCGCCCTCCTCTCTCTCTTTTCCCCTCATCCCCGGTCGTCCCCGTGGCCGGAGCCGCCGCGAGCCCCCCCCCCCCCCCCCCCCGGCCTCCCGCACGGTCCGCTCCCCCTCTCTATTCTGTTCGCAAGGTAGAAGAAGGCCTATAGGCCAAAAACCCCCTGCCTCCTCCCTTTTTCCTAAAAGGCCCCTACCTCTATTCCCCCTTTCTTTATTCTTTCAAATAGGCCCTAGATCAATGATTAATTATAAGATTAAATACTGTCAGACCCCAAATAAAGTACAAATCAGGCCCTAATCAAGTATATATTATTACAATCACCCCCTTTTCCCAATAACATAAATTGCCAATAGGTCCTTAAATACTTATAACCCCTTCTTAACCTAGCCTTTCATACACGCCGCACCCCCCGCCGAACCAACTCCTTTCCTAGGGCTTATAAATACCCCTCACCGCTCACTTCCCCTCCCCGAGCTCGGCCGGAACCGTGAGTGCTAATATCGCTTGCTTGTGTGTATGTATGCCTTAGCCGACGGAGTAGACGGAGTAAGGTACCCCGAGCCGGAGGTCGGAGCCGACTACTGCGAGCAGGAGCCCGAGGTCCCGGACGCCGAGCCGGCACTCCCCGAAGACTTCGAAGACGGCAAGTTCAACCTCCCCCCTTGATGCATGCTTCTGTCCTAGTTTTATAAATATACCCTATACCCGTTTTATAAATTGCATATTATTTTACTGCAAAACATGGTAGGATAGCCACCCTTGATTGCTATGATTGAACCTTGTTTTGGCCTAAATGAGTGCTTTAAAAATGTGTGAGTGCTTTCAAAATGTGTGAGTGCTTTAAAAATGGAAATGGGATATTTTTGGAAAATGAGTAAAGAACTGGGTAGACGGGATGGACGTGTGTGTCAGGAGTATGGGTAAGCTCGTACCTGTGTGGTTGAGCGTGTTGGGAGTTGTCCATCTTGTCGGTTAAGGACCGGGTTGCGTGACATCTCACCTGACCCAAATCATCGTACAACCACTCGACCGTTGTATGTGGCAACGGCTTAGCATAAACCCCACTAGTTAATCTACTTGCCATCTGGTGTGCGGGTGAGCGGCGGGAGACCAAGGAGTAGGGGTACGCTCCGTGTGAGGTACGCCCCGGTTATGTGGTATGACCCCTTGGTTGCTTCCGTGGTGGCTCGTAGTGTTAGCTAAGGTGGGTAATGGCTTTGATAGGATCCGTACCGCACCGAGGTGTCCGTGTGACGGTACCCTACTTGTGGGTAAAGATGTACAACCTCTCGCAGTGTCAAACCTATTCGAATAGCCGTGTCCACGGTATTGGACGAGTCACGGTGTGGTCACAAAAACTAGTGTTTGGGATGGGATGTCTTCTGGTGTGAGTTGTTTTCTGGTGGTGTGTGTGTGTGGCTGTGTGCCCGGGCTACGACGGACGGGAAGTCCGGTAGATCCACAGTGGTTTTCCTAAAACAAGTGAGTTACTTGGGTTATGAAAATGATTTGCGAAAACCTTTTTAAAATGAACCTCTGCATGTGTAAGTTTGCTAAATGATCCTTAACCTGATCCTTGTTATACCTTATGCATGATTCTGCTTATAAGCCCCTCCGTGGGTGGGGTTGGATTTGCTGAGTACGTATGTGCTCACCCCTGTTTACTAATTATTTTACAGAGGAGGATCCCGATTACATTCCCGAAGACGTTGAGTAGGTTGTGCCCTACACCCAACCGTGCATGTGTACCAGGGCCCTACTGAAAGCTTCCATGGTGTGGTACTCTGAGGAGGCTATGGAAGCCTTTGCTATCGTAGTGTGGTCGCTAGCGTTTGTGTTGTTCGTTGTAGCGTTGGCACTACCGTGCCCTTTTTGTAACCGTAATGTAAAAGACTGATTCCACCTGTTGTAATAAATGTGCTACCAGCCTCCTGGGACTGGTATTTGTGTCACATTTGGTCACCTCGGATGAGGGGACGCTTCACATAGTTCACTCGACAAAAATAAGGAAGAGAATAGGCAGAGAGAGATTCGCGGAGGGGCCGAGAGATGCCAGAGAGGGTGATTTACAATTTCAATCCAATATACAAAGCTGCAGAGCTTGCAATGTATGCGACGGTGCAGTGAAGCGTTGATTGTGTCATTCGCTATTGGATTTCCATCCACCAATCCAATACCACCCAAGCAACAAAATTTGGGTGTACCGATACTAATTTCGAAATCGAGGCACCAATATCTATATGAAGGTTGAGTGTTAATGATTTCAAAATGATGAATAACGAGTCATATATAAGGATAACTTTATCAAATGTAGCCGCGCTATTAGCGCGGGCCAACGTGCTAGTGTCTCAAATTAGGGGGGCAAATGTATGTAAAAGCCTTACCTATGTACGCAACTGATTATCTTCGTTTATGGTTGCAATTCAAAAGAAGGCTTTCATTTTGTTGTTTTTTAATAAGGACCATGAAATGTTCTGTAGTCAGAATAGAAATTCGGTGCCACCATGAAAGATAATACTAAAGACGCACTAAAAATGTTCCATTAATTATTGCTGCACTTTGTTGACAAGTTCCTTTCAAAACGCCCACAACACTGTGCCAGTACAAATCTGATACTCCACTATCCAGCAGCTCCAGCACACCTTTTAGAAAGGAAAACACACTCCAATACACACAAGACACTTCTGTGTTCTCATCTAAGAATACTGATTGGTTCCCATATCTAGAAAATATTTTATACCAAGGATAGTTTTATTAGACCTGTCCTGCATCATGAATTGTGTGCTCAAACATGTAGAAAAATATTATCATGATATTACATTTTTTAGATGAATATAACCCTCTGGAAAGAAAATAGGAGTATTATTCCAATCGAGAATATGCCACGATGTATCTTCATGCATGTCAAACTGATGCTGATTGATATCTATCAGCCTCTGATACTGTGAAGAAAAATGCTGGCCTTTATGATTATTTATGATCCAACGGCCACCAAACTAAATTTAATCCTGCAACAGTTTATAGTTTGTCAGTCATCATCTCTTCGTTTTGACATGTATGTATGAATTATGATGTAGAGTTGCAGATTGTTCGTTGAAGTGTCGGCCTTCCGAGAGCAAGAGATCGATCACTGGCAAGTAAGCTGAGCTTTCGCAGGCCAAACCACAATTAGCTAATTCCTGTTCAAATTTATTAGCTCCGTCTAATTAAATGGCTACAGACAGGCCAATCGTTTCCTGATGCGTGTCTGCCAACTGATTTTCTTTTAAGGTCCTGCCAACTGAAATTAGGCCAAAAACCCAAGACTTTCAGCTCAAACAGCCTGTTCGGTTGGCTGGTGGTGGCATTGATCTTACGTCTTGGTTTGTTCTGAGAGAAAGATCTTCTACTGCTGGCTGGTTCTTGGTGGCTTGTTTGTTCCGAGAGAAAGAATCTTCTTGGCTGGTGGCTGATAAGCCAAGCGAACAGGGCGAAAAACTTTCACCAAACGGTCTACTGCACTGCGGCCAATCTAATGTGTAACGAGGGCGATGGAAACCGAACGCCTGCTCCGCCGTTTGGCGCCGACCGATCTGTACGAGATGGAAAAAACCAACTCGTTTTGGACTCATGCTGATGCATGCACTATACTAGCGGCCAAAGCCGGCGTCCTCCGGCCGGCAAACAAGGAGCTTTAGACAGGGCCGTGCAGCTGTCCAGTTTTTGCTAGCTAGCTAGGGGAAGTTCGTGTGCGATAACGCCGGTGTACCGTGCTCTTGTCCGGTTCCATTTTTTTTCACGTCTAAAACCCGTATCCGATCAGCGTAGCTCGCCATTTGGTCGATCTGTGGCTAATAACTGGCTACCGTCGAGACTTGGAATGTAGCGCGTGGCCATGCGAGCGCTGCCGTGCGAGGCAAAAAAGTGTATCCGAATCGAAAGCAAAGCCGCAACGACCCTCCGATTCCCTCCCCGAGCAGAATCGTTTGTGCCCTGCCATTGACGGTAGCTTCTGTGTGCTCCGATCCGTTGATGCACCATCCGACGACACCAGATTTTTATTTCAATTTTGTTTGTTATGACCTAGTGTCCTAGTATGACATGATGACGCTGGTTTCAGCATGCTTGGAGGATGTGTAGTCGATCAGCTGCCTGACGATCGACGGCGACGGCGAGTCGATCGGAGGGCAAGATCCAACCGACCTAGCTATATAAGCATCGGGTGGCAACTACTACTTACTACTCGCGTCTGTTCACCAAACCCGGATGACATTCTAAAAGGGTCACTGGAATGTCTAGTAGCGAGCGTATACTAGGAATATTTTCCTCACAATGTTAGGAGATTCTCACATCACGCACATTTGGCTCTCTGATTGGCTGCTAATTGCCAGCAGTTAGCCTAACATTTGGCCGTCCTTGAGCGTACGATGCACGACCTGACCTGGAATTTGCTTTGATTAGTCCGCCGCCGATGATGTCATGCATGCCACCGTTAGGAGAGGCGGCTATTGTCTAGACTTAGAGACGAGCACGTTTGGCGGCCACAAGATAATGGGATGAATTAGGCATATAGTACAGGAGCACAACATGCTGCCCTTTGTCGTTGATTCTGAGACTTGCTATTACCAACGAAGCAGAGCTAGCTAGAGGTCAACTGGGCACCAAACAGATGTCAGGTCGAAACTATACAGTAGATGTGTGGACTCGGGACGAAGTGTGTCGAACACGTGTTCGTTTTCGCTGAATCACAAATTAAAGCCTTGAATCGGCCGATCGATGCGCAATTTGACTAGCTTGACGCCTTTCACGACAACGCAACTAGTCGTTGAAATGATGGAAATAAGAAAGGTCGTTAGGCGCGTACATTTGAAGTTTGAATTGTGTCGGCTCCAAATTAGGTCTCCAAGTTAGGCCGAAACTAACCGGTCCTACAGGTATTAGTGTACCCACGAGTCGACTGACCGCGCGCTACGCAGCCACACAGGCAGATCACACGTAGGCATAGTTCTTCCGGAAGCCCGCATATCTCACGAGCGAGGCTGCAGATCGACGACGGATGTGCTACGTTAGGTTTTACCCAACAACAATATCCGGGGACGAACGGCACGTGGAATAGCTGAGACCAGAGCATGCGTTTGAACCTGCGAAAGCGACGTGGACGGGGTCGATCAGTGACAAAATCCGGGGCCGAATGGCTGCCGTTCCGTCGTCACCATCATCCAATCCTAACTGATTGTGAACCGGATCTGAGGGAGAAAGGTCCCCCGGTCATCAGGACCTTGTGGGCTGTAGAGCAGCTAGCAAGCCCCAGGCGCCACGGCTCCATCCAAATCGGAGGCTCTATCCACTGGCTGATCAGCTAGCACCCGGCATTCTCTGGTCTGTTGGGTTGGGGCTCGTTTTCCAGGTGCCGTGCACGCTGCACGCCTGCACCGACGCAGGTGCGTGCTTCTCTCACAGGGCCCCGGCTAGTAGCAGCTGCGGAGCTGCCCCACACGGCCACAAACAGAAGCGGCGGCGGGGGCGCGACGTGACCGTGACCCCTTCGGGCCACAAGGGACAGAAAACAGGTCTGGAAGGGGCGGGCAGCGGGCAAAACAATCGACGGCCCCAATCGAGGCCACCGACGTTTTTTTGGCATCGGATCATCAGATCAGATTTCAGATCCGCCGGTACGGTACGGAGCCGACGACGACGCGGCCCCAAAGATTCCCCCGGCTGGCAGCCTGTCGTGGCGCGTGATGACTGTGCGCGAGAGGGAGACGGGCGCGGCCGGGCTCTGCTTCGCTTCCGCCGCCGTCCAGCCGGCCGCGCGGACCCATGCCGCGCACGGGACTTTTGCGGGAAAACGCGCTCCCCCAGCGTGCCTTCCGGTGAGCTGGCTTGGCTGGAGTGAGCCGCACGGCTGGCCGGGGGCGCCGGCCGGAAACGCGATTCACATTTGTTGACCCCAAGGAGTCGCGGCACGAGCTACTGTCTTTGCACGCAAGCAAAAGGCTGGTCTGGTCAGCCGATCGAGCGTCGGGCCGGCGGACGGACACGCGCAAGCATGTCAAAAACGCATGGGGTTTAAGTTATAAAAAAAACGCATGGGTGGCGCTGTCATCAGGACTCCAGGAGTCCGGGGCCAGTCAAAGACCTCCGGGACAGGAGTCAGGTCGGGAGTATATAGAGGGTTTCACACACGTCGCGTGTAGAATCTGGCGATCGAGAGGTACATGGATGGACCCGGGAGAAGGAGCTTCGCTCTCTCTCTCAATCGTAGCGCCACTCGCGGCGGCAGACTGACGACGAATATACTCCTAAGCAACAATTCGCCAGGTGAGGTTCAATGGAAATTGAGCAACCCCTCTGAGGACGACGACCCCCCTTTTTTGCCCCTCCTCCACGGAGGTCGCCGAACCGCGTTCTCCCAGTCCCAACTGCATGCGGATTTGTCAAAAAAAAAAAACTGCATGCGAATCTCTACGTCTCACATGTGCTCCAAAACTCAAACTATGTTTATTTGACGGAGACGATAAGGAAACTTATTCAGCTAGCTAGCGCCGGCGGCGACAAATGAGCGCAATTATTTGATGCCGCAGATCGCAGCTGGCTGGCTCATCTTAACAATCGACCAGGGTGGTGACGAAATCGCTCTCCATCAGGCTCTGCACGTGTTGCTGATGCTGCGCGCGCGGAGATAAGAATGCGATCGACTCATCAGTCGGAATTGCTTGCAGTTGCGGCGGACTGAGCCGTGTTGCGATGCTCCTCCTCCGGTCCTCCTTCCTTGGATTGTTTTGATTCCATGCCCAATCGTTCGCTCATCATCATCAGATTGTAGGGTTTCGTGTCCAATCAAGACGTACGACGGGGAATTGTTTGTTTCGTTTTCTTTTTTGCCTACCGATATGCCCAATTTCCACTCCGGGTCATCAGCTGCTCGACATGGCTGGCTGGGGACGACGATCGGCCGGCGGCGTATCATTGATTTCGTTCGGTTGGCGTGTCACTAGCTACACGCACCATCCACAGGAGACAGTGGCCATCTCAATTATCAGAAGGACCTGAGGTTTCTGAAGAAATAATTCAGTTCAGCGGCAGCTGGATGCATGACCCATCATCCCGGGCGGCACTGACGCGAGAAGAATGTGCAGAGGAAGGTCACTGGTGTAAACCAAGGCAAAATGAGTCAATGGATAACAGTCCAGCGGTGCTGGCGGGCAAGCGATCGAGCTGCTTGACACGCATCGCATCGGTGGTCCAGATGGCCAGATCTAGTAGGTAATGCCCGCCAAATTTGGATCTTGTTTCTGTTTCTTGCGCCGCGAGGTTCGAAACCGTCTGGCGATGCTACTAAACCGAGCAGCTAATTAACACCATCAGTCGAATTGCTCGTGATAACCGTGCTAGTACTGTGCAATGATTTTTCATATCCGGACACCCGGACAAGAAATCCCCTCAGGCTCTGTCCGGTGGCATCTTGATCCTGCCGGTCTCGACCCGACTCTGGCCACCGGGACGGAGAGATGGATCACGATCGAGGAAGCTGATAGCGCGCTGCGCCGATCGTATCTCCCATCTGAGCCGGACTGCATTATCTTAAGCCTTGAACCTCTGGACTCATCTCGTGTTCCCTTTCAAAATAACTATGGCCGCATCACAGATGAACGAATTAACAAATGCATCCACCCCATCTGACGCCCCGTCCAGATTCCATCTGTTGCGTTGCGTGCTCTGCGGCTGCTATGCTCCCCTAGCGAGGAGAGGACGGAGGAGGCACGGCCACGAGGTGCCAACCTGTGGCGCGATTCGCCCCTCCGTAATCAGTACGAGCACGACCGACCGGCGTGCATGTACCTGTGCGTACCCAGGCCGTGCCCGGGGAGTCCCAGTTGCATTGCAGCAGAGCAAAATCACTAGGATTATTCGCCAGGTACAACAAAGAAACCAACCCGGCGTCTGGGTTTCGCCCTGCCGATCTGCCGGCGCCCCGCGTGCGCGCATGTGCGAGCGAGACGGAACCGAACCGACGCCGCGGCGGAGACCCCGGGACACACGGGCCCGGCTGGCCGCGCACCCCCACCTCGCTCTAGCTAGCTGACCGGGCCACCGCCGCACGCGCCACACGGAGAGGCCGGGACATTTGCGTCCAAGCAGACGCGTATGGGGTCACCCACCGTGTGCCATCAGGTTCAGGCCACCGCGAGCCCCAGCGACCCAAATAAAAGCTTGCAGGTTCCCCGTTGGCAAGTTAATTAGGGGATGTTGTGTGCTGATTTGACTTGTGAAACAACGCTTATTATTGATCACTTTCTTCTACCAATGGTGGACTAGTAGATTCGCGGTAACAATGGGGAAATGATTTGCAGGGGGCAGGTCAGCAGGAGATGAGATTCTGTTTCTTGTGGACGGTAGATGTAGCCAACCAAAGTAGGGCTCCTTCCTTCCTTGTACTCCTCGATACAAGTAGTAGTATTTTTACATCAGGTGCGCTTCTCGGTAGAAGTGAACGTTATTTAGGGTTGAAAATGAGCGGGTGACACATGCTCTCGTACGTCACGGAGGTAATCTAATTAACCTCCCACTGGTGGTGATAGTTTAAATTCAAAGTAACAGTAGGACCTGGAGATACAGGGTCCGTCTCCTGCTATAGTATATTGCTAGATCTTCGCTGCCGCCGTCAGCGCTATTGATATCCGCGTCGCCAAACATTCAATTTTGACATCGCGTGCGCTCTCTCCAGTCTCTCCACAAGTTGGGAGACCAATATTTTCTGTCAAAGCTTGGCCTGAGTTACGGGTCGAAAACTACATGTCAATGCCAAGTTGTCCTAGTATAGTGTTGGTTGGGAAAATACTACTACTCTACGGACGCGTCATTTCCTCCTCGTGCGTGAGTGCACAAGACCTGCCTAACGTGCAGGGGTGGAGCAACTTATGACGAACTGGGCTTTGATTAATTTTGATCTGATCCATGCGTCAAGACAAAAATTCGCTGATAATTTAGGTACACTAGCCAGTCGCTAGTAGCTAGCGACATGGACGAAACCTAACGGAACGGAAAGCAACCACCCCCCTTGCAAGTTCAAACTCGATCGAGATCTCTTCCGGAATCCGGAATGCAAGCTGCTTATTGACAGCTTGTAGACGCGGCTAAGTCAAAAGATAATCATCATCGTCACCTAAACTTAACGCGGCAAAAAGAAGGCAACCAGACATGCGGGTACGGCAAAGCTCCTTGTTGCTTCTAGCTTGCTAGTTGCATCGGTTCTTCACCTAAAAGTCTCAAATGCACCGGGAGACCCCCATTAGTTTATCTGATCTAATCTAACCGCCGTTCATGTCAGGCTAAACTGGTAGACCGGTTTCGGAAGCGTAAGCGCAAAAGGCTTCGTCTTTGTGGCTGGGTGAGCTAACTGTACTACTCCGGATCACTCGGCTGAAAGCCAAATTAAAAGGTGTTGCTGCTGGGCACAGAGGACTGCTGCTGCTTTTGCTTCTGGATTTGGAAACACTTTATTACTGGCTTATTACTGCAAACACATGTCCGGTACAGGGAGGAGCTGAGGAGAAGATCTGTCTGGGCCGGACCTTCGTTTCGGTACTTGGGTTCAGCAGCAGCGCGCAGCGCCCCGCCCCTATTCACAAATAAGGCAACCTGTTGCAGTCCACGCAGGAGTAACATGTTTCTTTGGTACTGTAGTACCACCCGACATGACACGACGGAGTAGCACTGCGTGTTCTGTTCTCGACGTACTGGGAAGTAGAAACTGTGACCACAACGATGGACACGCTCGAGCTCGTGGTAACAACGGTACACGATCCGGGGGCGAGCGACTGCACACTGTGACGACATGGGCCGAACGAAACGGGCCCATGTTAGATCGTGCTGTTTTTTCTGGGCCAACTGATGTCAAATCTTGTTCTTAAAAAAAAAAAAGAAAAACTGATGTCAAATCGCCACTAACCCACCCGATCACGTCGTGCTACGTGATTCCTGTAGGAATTCCACTCTTCTATCACCATCACAAACGTCGGAGCATTCGCTACACCACGGGCTCCGAGAGCTCAGATCGAAACTTTGGAGGAGAAACGGCAAAGAGGACGAGAGTATATATCCTCCAGACTTCGACTTGGGGTCGCGACAGAACGGCTTGTCCCGCGGCATCCGCGTCAATCTCCCTGCCCCTCTTTCCTGAGCCTGCTTTTCTGGGTGAAGTTGTACGGATCGACGCTTGACAAGCCATCTGAAGTCGCTTTTCGTCCCATCGCCGTGGGCCGGCCTGCCGGCCAAGGGCACGGCACGGAGAACCCCGCCCGAAACGAGGCTGCCGAAAATGGTGCAGTTCGCTTGGCTTATCAGCCACCACCGCCAGCATTTTCCCCGCAACAAACCAAACGCCAAAGAACCAGCCAAGAAGATCTTTTATCTCAGAACAAATCAGCACCACCCATCGGCCACCAGCCAAACGAACAGGCCATAATCGCTCCCGGTCGACAACATCTTCTTTCACGCGGGCCGGGGTGCACATGCACACCGCGACGCCGACGGCGACGATGCGCTGAAAGCCTGAAGCCAATTCATCGCCGCGGCAAAGCGGGGCCGTGTGGCATTTTGTTTTTGTTAAACCGCCGCGTGTGGTAGCACCTACTCCTGCGTACGGACTCTGCTAAAGTCTACTCCGTAGTAGTACTAGCGAGCAGCCCATCTGCCCGTGGCGATCGGTCGATCCCACTTGCAAAACAGAGGTTGAGCTGCTAATCAACCTGTCTGTCGTTGGTGAGTGTTCCTTCTACCAGTCGAGGTTTCAGGTTTGGCTTCTGTTGTCGTCTCCTCGTCTCTCAGCGCCTCAGCGGCAGCGTTTTCCGATCTTGCAGGTAAAGTTGGTGTAATGGCGTGTCCCAGCTATTGAGCGAGTTTTGAGAGCAGCAGTGGCGTATATAGTTCTCCCCGCGTAAGCCTGAAACGCCTTAGATTGGAGAAACCGAGCGATCGTGTTACTGTGTGCGTAGTGATGGCAAGGAAGTTGGGGAACAACTTCTCAATCACGATTACTAATTGGCAATTGCAATTTGCAAAGTTCCGTTCCAGGGCCTGCCTACACAACACAAGGACGCAGATGGAAAGGCCTGCCTGGCGGAAAGAAGACCGGCGAGTCGGTCGGTGGGCTACTCTGCGTGACATTTGGCTCTCGGTGCAGGTAGTTCGGTACTAAATAAAATTCAAAATCTTTATAAAATCAGGAAAAATAATTATATAAAAAAATCTTAATGATCAGGACAACATATCTATTTTAAAGTAGAAAATAAAGAGCGACAAGTGCAGATAGCCTTAGTGTTGACGCTTTTTCCGGTCGAACACACGAGTGCGCTAGATCGCGCGGTTGTCGGAAATCAACTCGCCGAAACTTCCAGCACGGGCCGGTCTAACCGCCTTGGACAGGAGAAACGCCGAAAACCTAGATTCGCTACTCCGGGAGGGACCCCGTCGGGAACACTGCGCCTAGGGTTGTCCTGAGATCGGCAGACCACTCAGAACTCCCTCAACTGCCGTGGAGACGAAGGAGGAGAGCAAAGGAGGTTGGAAAAGCTAGGGTTTGGAGAAAATAAGATAAAAGTTGATAATGACGATTGGATGATAGGTCTCAATCGACCACGACCCTTTATATTTATAGGGTGGGAGGTCTTGCCCTGCAAATAGCAAGTTACAACTAGAATCAAGCTAAACTCCTAATTCTACCCGAAATCGGGGTAACCCGATTAGACCGCCCCCGGAGGGCGGTTAGACCGCCTGGCCCCTTTGTGCCAGACCAGCCACAGGACACCCGGTCAGACCGCCCCTGGGACCCGGTCTAACCGGCCTGCCTGGCCCGAGTCGGCATTTGCCAATTTTGGGTGTCAAGACATGCCCCCTGTTTTTAGTAAAGCTTGCGTGCTAAAAAATAATGCTAAGGACGACAGGACTGTTGTCTGCCATTTTTATGCTAAGGGCGATTCTTGTAGAAACCGGCCATAAACCTTCAAGCATCTTGCCACACACTTGGATAAAACTTCTTCAGATACCTTCCATTGAGTGCCCTAGGTAGCTGCTGTCCTTGCAATGATTCCACCATATAGGAATTTCCAGAGCAAACTCTCACAACCTTGTATGGACCTTCTCAAATTGGAGACCATTTACCAAATTTTGTTGCTCTTAGATTCTATAGGCAAAATAGTTTTCCAAACCAAATCTCCTACTTGAAAAGACTTAGCTTTAACACTCTTATTATAAGCTCTAGCAACTCACCTTTTTTCCTTCTCAATTGCTTCCAAGGCTTCCAAACGCTTGTCGGTTACTTCATCAAAGTTATCCATCATCAAAGCATAATATGTATCAACACTAAGATCATTTTGCTTTGCAAGTCTATATGCGCCCAGATTCACCCCAACAGGTAGAACGACCTCTTGACCATACACAAGCTCAAAAGGAGTAACTTTAGTAGCCCCATGTCTAGAGATACGATGAGCCCATAAAGCTTCAGATAACACTTCATGCCATCTTTTATGATTGTCTTTTATCTTCTTCTTTATGAGATTAACTAGAGTTTTATTACTAGACTCGGCTTGACCATTAGTGTGACAATCCGCACAGAAAATTACCGTACTATCGCCTAAAAACAATCCACTTTGGTCATTAAGCAATAGTAAAGTATCGTCCTGTCGTTAGTTGCTGGGTTAACGCCCGGTAAATCACTTGGATATCAACAAAGGATCGACAATATGCATTAAAACTCACGCGAAGGCGAGTCCAGAGTACACTACACTGATGAACACAAATCTGCCCCGAAGGGGTTTAATTATTACAAAACTTTGTTCATGACTTGAAGGTAAAGATTCAGAGTTTTAAACAGCGGAAATAAAAATAATCTAGCGCAACGGTAAACATCACAGGAGGCCATCCGTGATGTCATCACTGGTCGTCAACCATCGGTCAGCAACACCTGCAACAACAGTTTTAAAGCAAGGCTGAGTATACTAATACTCAGCAAGACTTAACCGTCGGGTGATAATTACATCACCAAACTCTACACATGAGAGGCGTTTTGGCTGGTAGTGTTCTTTTGCTGAAAAGCAACAAAGATTAGGTCCTTACTTTCAATATTTTAGCACAAGTTCTAGTTGATTACCATTTCTAAATATGCCAACTAATTCAATCAAGAATTGTACAAGTAATTAATTCATACAGCAATATTCACCAAATTCCATCTTTACAGGATATCATGGCCAGTTGATTAAGCAGTCTCGGATAACGGTGAGAGGCCGACAATAGATTGGTTTATAACCTTGCAAGGTGGACCTAAACACACGGAAGAATGCATACCCCAAGAAGGTCCAACAAAAACAAAACGGGGTATACACCAACCAGGCGGTTCCCGTCGATCTTCGGCTCAGGATCGGAACCTACATTCCTTGGTACAAGGCTTACTGGCTCGCCCACACACGAACGGCCAGACTCACGCAGGTACCACACTGTTGCAAGCAGGGGGACACATCTCTATGCCCCAGGTGTAGTAGGGAAAGGTTCCCTTGCCGCGTCAATCGGGTACTAGGCTTACCGGTCCCATTCCCGACAAGTGTTTAGTACGTTCAAAAGCTTAACCCATGAAAGCCACTGGACCGGAGCCCAAATCTCATGCTCTTACCACATGAGCAATCCATTTATAAAGATCTTATGATTCCAACATAAGAACCTATTCTCGCGAGTGACGAACATCACTCGACTTCTACCGGGTCCTATAGCATAGCAGCTATTGACCTAGCATACTAGTAAAAGAACATAGGTACCTAAGGATCATGCATCTAGGGTTTCATTCAACTTTTGAAACGTAAATGCACAATCATAGCAATGATAATTGCATAAATTTTAGAAACAGGGTTAATGATCCGGGGCTTGCCTTCGATGGCAAGGTTGGCCTTGGGCCCTTCTGGACTTTGGTCTAGGTCTTGCTCTACAACGACGTGGTGCACGTCTCCGTCAGCTCCTCCGTATCCTCCGTCCGGCACACGCGTACAGCTACCGTCGGAAGGATCTACACGAGGATGCAAATGCAAGATTTAATTGACGATCTTTAATTTAATTAATTACAAACAACATATGACAACCATGAAGAGTATGGTTAGCCATATTCACCTTAACAAACACACCTTGGTATAATCTTTCTACTAAAGTAATTTCTTACTGTGTTTTATATTTATCCTATTTGATCACTGCGGTGTACATATTTTATGCAAAATAAAATAATTTATCTTTCACAAACAGCAAGGGGTTGATCTTTATCATTTTAAAATGATTCACATCACACACATAGGGTGTTTATATGTGTAGTTGATGATTTTTCCAATTCATCTTAATGTTAAGCTTTTAAAAGGCTTCCATAGCTTTTATTCATAAAATAATTTAATAAAATTCAGTGGGATGCGTTATGAAGCATTTCCAAACCTACACAAGCCACTGCACACACATGCACTCTTAGGAGAGCTATGAATTTAATTATACCGAAAATAACAAAAGCTCATCACTCAAACATGAGAAATGCATAGAAAAATAAATACACATCAAAATGATCCTAACTTTCACACACATGTGATATGGACCAAAACTAACCTAGGTATGCGGCATTTACACCTAGAATTATTAGGAAACTTGGATTATGCAATTACAAAGAAAAACAAACAAATTTCAAGAATAAATATATCTGTAACTATAAAATTGTGATTAATTCACCAAAGGTGCATTTTGGCATAAAAAGATAACATGCAGAAGTTGGGCACAAAAACTTAATTGTTTTTAGTTACAAAAATCATTTGGGCAGATTCTGCAGAAATGGAAACCAATTTTTATAAAAAGCTTTACAACATAACTTTGTGCAATTTTTGGTACAGGAGCTAGTAATAACATAGCACACAACATATCCAAAAATGGGACACAGAGGATGTATGGATTTTGAGATATTTAAGATATAGGTTTTTCACATTTCTATTTTTCATGCTAAAAATATCAAGAATCAGACTATGTGAGTATAACAAAAGTTGTAGGATTTTTCATAACGAATCCAAAAAATTGGTTTTGCAATTTTCTGTTTTTTCTGCGATTTTCTACGCATTTTACAAGATTCAACAATTACTCAAACACTATTTAAGAAACTACTCCCGCTTAGGTCCCTGGAAGTTTATGATTCCTTACAGAAAAGCCCTCGGTTTGCGGATTTCCCCTCAGGAAGACTTGAACCCTTGCAATGTGGTCCTCAGGCACCGGCCGGCGGCGGTCCGGCCAAAATCCGGCGAAGCCGGCGGCCGCGGCTGGCTCGGAGTGGGCGAAGGCTGGCATGGAGATGTCCTGGGCTCGATTTGAGGGTTCGGTCGGGGTGGAGGTGCTGCCGGCGAGCCCGCTCGGTGGAGCTGTGGCTTGGAGGCCGCGGCGGCTCGGTTCTTGCGACGAAGGGAGCACGAGCTGGACAACAAGCAACACGAGGAGTAAAGTGAGTCCTAGGGAAGGGTCAAAGGGTGGTTGGTTGCGGCGGAGAGGCCGGAGGAGGCGGCGACCGCGCCGGCGGGACGGCGGGCTCGGCGCTCGCACACGTGAGGGCGGCCGCGCCATTTATAGTCGGGAGAGGGGTTGTGCGGCTCCGTGCCTTCACCGCGAAGGGTTCCCGATGTTAATGCCGCAGTACGGCGGGCGAGCCTTGGTATGCGCGTGTGACAGGGCGGACGCCGATGGACCGACGGGCAAACGGTCGGGCGGATGGCTGGGCGCGTGGGGAAAACTCCACGTGGCACGGGGGACATCCCGGGGAATGCGGCGCTCGGACCGGGGTCACGGGCCCGCCTCGGCGGGCGTGTACGGCGGCGCCGGCGCGGAGCGGCGCGCGCGGTCGCGCTTTGGAGCGCGAGAGCGCGACCAGCGTTGCGGTGTGTTGAAACAACTCGCGGTAGCCCTGTTTGACTGAGATTATCATGAGATTTTGCAACTAAAGTGCAATAAGTGGTGAATAGGAAAGTTGTGGATCTCACTACCCTCTACAACTTTTACAAAGGCTCTAGGGTGTTTTCCTCAACGGATTTTGCATAAACTGCTGCCAAACTTTGAATGTCGCCATGTTTTGGTGAACAGGAGATACTGTCGGTTGACCACGTTTTTCACTAATTTCCACTCAAAATTGGGAATGCCAATCTACATGAAAGTTGTGTCCCTCAACAAACTGGATAACTTTCATATTGGTAGATTTTTAAGTGTTTAGGTGAAATTTGGAGAACGCGGTAAAAGTTCCGGAAGACATTCACCGGCGTCAGCGTTTAAGCGAGGTTTGACCGTGTCTTTGACCAAAGGTTGACTACGGGTGTGTGTATACTTGGTCAAGGGGTTCAATAGGGTTCATTGGCAAGGTTTTCGAGGTGATGACCCAGGTTGACCTAGGTTTGACCAATGTCGGCAGGTTTGGCCTAGTTGATTTGGTCATTAGCGTTAATGATGTTAATTAAAAACCTGGGGCATCACAATTAGCTTGAGCATAATATGGAGACGAATTGAGCAATCTAATACCATAGAAATTGACAAAATCACGCACCTCTTTAGCCACAAATGAAGTACCTTGATCTGTAGTTAAAGTTTGTGGAATGCCAAATCTATGTATAATGTTCTCCGTAATAAACCCAATCACATCCTTTTGTGTCATATTCTTGAGAGGAATTGCTTCAGTCCACTTAGTGAAATAATCAGTTGCCACAATCACAAAGCAATGTCCTTTAGCCGAAGGAGGATGTATCTTGCCAATGAAATCCAATCCCCAACCTCTGAATGGCCAAGGCTTGATAATTGGATGCAAGAAACGCAACAGGCACCAATTGAACATCTCCATGCTTTTGACACTCTTCACATCCTTTGTAGTACCTAAAGCAATCTGCTATCATGGTAGGCCAATAAAAGCAAGCTCGTCTAAGAAGCCACTTCATCTTAGGAGCCGATTGATGAGTACCACAAATTCCCTCATGAACATCTGCCATAGCTAGCCTTGCTTGATCAGGACCTAAACACTTTAAAAGCAAATCATCTGCCGTCTGACGATAAAACTCATCACCATCTAGAACAAACTTGAGCGCCCATCGTCGGACTTTTCTATCACTTATACTTTTAGGATTGTTGACGGTTGAAACACGTAACAACCTTTGATCCGCAAGCGTACGTGTTGGGGGCTATCTGAAAATCCGGATAAGATCCCCGAACACGAATGAAAGCACAGAGATCACGTTCAAGTAGTGCAACAACGCAAGAGGAGACTAAGAATCTCCCAAAGACTGCAAAAGCCTCCAAAAGTTGTGTCCCCCTTACACGTGCCCTCACGCCCCCTTTTATAGGGAGACGAAGGGACTTTTACATTCCGAAAATACCCTTGAACTCAAAGAATATTCTTAGTGTGAACACATACACGAATGTACCTTATACATTTACAAGCCTTCCACTAGTTCACACGCTAAACCCGAACTTTTTGAGACGACATCTTTGACTTTGCTTCCTACTAGTTCGTGAATTTCCCCGTTCAGGAATTCTTCGTGCGACATGACCCCCGAACTTGACCTTCAGCGGATTCCCGAATTTCGCAGATTCCCGAAGTTCGTGGCTCTGCAGGTTCACGGCTTTGAGTCTTTACGAATTCGTGACTTCGAAGCTTCGCAGGTTCAAGATTCCAGACCATCACGCGTTCGCGACTCCGAGACTTCGAGAGTTCAAGATTCCAGACCATCGCGCGTTCGCGACTCTGAGACTTCGTGAGTTCAAGATTCCAGACCTTCGCGCGTTCGCGATTCTGAGACTTCGTAGGTCCAAGATTCCAGATCTTCGCGAGTTCTTTGCTCCTGAAAACTTACTTCACAAATTTCATTAACCTCGACATTTCGAGGGTGACGGGTTTTCCTGAATTCCCCAACACTAGCCCCTAGGGGAAGCGTCTTGACTCCGACAATCTGATTCCACGAAAATCTCAGAATTTCAGTAAAAAACATCACCCTCAGAACGTCGGAGGGGACACGCGTCATCCAGAAACCTCGCAACGGTCGAATCGAGGCGCATTCGCAGAACTGCCCCCCCTCGCCCCTATAAATGGACGGCTTCTGCTGTCAAAATTTTTTCACCGCTCTCTTGCTTTATTGCGAACTGTAGTTCTCACCTTCGCGAAAAAGCATCTCGCGAACTAGTGTTTGCGGCTTCAAATTTTCCTCGAACTTTTCTAAGGTATTACTCTCTTTGTCTCTTAACTCTTGTTTTTACTTTCCATCGTATTGGTGTTCTTTATTTTGCGAATTTTGTTCACGAACGTCGTTTTTATTGTCTCTTATTTGTACTACTGTCGAATAGGTGGCTCGAGTTAAAAGTACCGCAAGACCCATGACGACCGAAGAACTGGCTGCAGCTGGCCTTCCGGCCGAACCGGTAGCTCAGAATCCTGGGAATGTTCAACCTCCCGAAGAGCAGGCATCACCTGCTGCCAGCGAGTCCAAGAGTCACGAAAATGGGGAGGTCAGAACGGACGATGAAGATGTCGGGGATTGTCGTATGGACCTCCCTAGGCCCACTACCTTCGTGGGTACCAGGACCGACTACTCGGTGGGCCCCTGGGACTACCCGACTTGCGTTGCACGGCACCTGCTGGCGTGAAGCACAAGGACTACGGAGGAGAAGTACTCGGATAGGAAGCTGTACATGTCCCGCACTGTATAGAGGACTCCTAGACGTACTCGACTTGTACTCTCTCCCTGAACCGACTTGTAACCCTGCCTCCCGGACTATATAAGGCGACCTCTCTCTCTCACGGCTTAAGATTGCACCATCTTGTAATCGCACCCAATCAATCCAGAGCTACACAGCATACAGGACATAGGGTATTACGCACCTCGCGGCCCGAACCTGTCTAAATTGTGTGCCACGTGTCTCTTCCTTCGAGTTACCGATCTCGGCGAGGCCACATTCATCTACTTCGGGTACTCCCCTTAGTAGGTTGCCAGTCTAAAACACCGACAGCTGGTGCGCCAGGTAGGGGCTCTCGCTCGAGATCACATGGCGAACTCGACGGCTTCCGTCTACATCAAGCCAACCGTCGCCTTCAACCGCGGCGACACCTTCGTCTTCGGCTCCTGGGTCTGCACCGCTGACGGCGCTGGGTCCTTCCAACGCCGCCTCACCATGCCGCCCAACCCGGAGACCGGCCTCATGACACTTCCCGAAGTAGTCACAGGCGAACTCGCCCGCAAGTTCGGCAAAATTTCGCTTTTCGACGAGCACGCCGACTTCGAGCTCGGATCCGCTTCCAACTCGAACTCAACGTCCCCGTGGGCTATCGTGTGCGAGCCGGCTACTCAGCCATCGCACGCGGACTCCCCACCCCGTGAGCGCTTCACACGTGCCCCCCGCAACGTTAGCAGGGCCCACACGAAGGCTCCCATTACGCGCCGAGCCGGCAAGGAGCCCGTACCCGAGTACGACTCGGACTCCGACACCGCCCCCGGCCACGCCTCGGACTCCAACCCCCTCTTCGGCTTCTACTCAGACTCTGCGTACGAGTTCGACTTCGGGTCGGACCCTGAGGATCCCGAGTCCGAGGACAACTCTACAGAGCAACCCTTGTCAGGGCCGGCTTCCGGGTTGGTTATAACATCTACGCCCGCCGGGAGATTCGTCTACTGGATGGACCACAAGCCTGCTGACCTGACAAGCGGGAACTCATGCTACGTCGCCTACCTCGACTCGCTTCCCTTCCAGGAGGGAACACCACTCGCTCGAGCTGAGGAGTACACTCCAACAGAGGTGGTGAGCTCTGACTCCAGTCTTGGCAACCCTGATCGCCAAGTGTTCATGGCTGCCGGCGACACGCCAGGACCTTCAGGGACGGCAGAGGACCGATACCTTGAAGACATCTCCGCAGACGAGCTGTCTGTGACACCCTAAAATTCCATCACTAAAATCACTTAGCAACTTAAATTTTGTCTTAGGGATTTAAGGAGATCAAATTGCTATTTAAATTGAGCTCTAAAAATATTAAAGATAATATAATAAACTTAGAAACAACAAGTGCATGTGCATCATCAGTTGACTTGCATGGTTTCTTGGTTGCTTGTGTGGTCTCTAAAAAGTCTATAAAATTTTTGAGAGAAATTTGCAAAAGTTTGATTTGAATTTGAGTTGAAAATGGATTTGAAAATGAAGTTTGAAAAAGAAAAAGAAAAAAAAAACAAAACGACCCAGCCACCCTTTCGGCCCAGGACGGCCCGGCCCGCCTTTCCCCCGCCGGCCCACTACTCACTCCCCTTCCCCTTTTCTTTTTCGAGCGCCGACAGTGGGTCCCACCCGTCGGCCCTCCGTTTTCCCCTTCCTTTCTTCTTCTCCCTCCTTCCTTCCTCTGCACGGCGGCGCCGCCGCGGATCCCGTGCGCCCGCCCGCCTTCCCCTTGCTCTCTCCGGCCATCAAGGCATTCAATCAAGCGCCCGTAGCACCAGGGATTAACCCCTCCCTTTATTTTCCCGTCGGTTTCCTTTAATTCCGTCCAATTCGCTTGGAAACCGGCCGCCGGCGCGCCCATAGCCGAAGGCTCGGCCGCCGCTTCCTTTCTTTCCCCTTCCCGTCCTCTGGTCCTATATAAGCTCGCTCACGCACCCCTTGGCTCCCCTTTCGCCTCTGCAACGCACACGCGCACGAGCCTGAGCTCAATTTCAACAGCGCCGCCGCCTCGGTTCCCGCCGCCGCCGTCGATTCGTCGCCGCCGGTGAAGGGCTAGGCCTCCCGCCCGTTTCTTTTGGTCGTTAGGTTCGCCAGGAGCTTGACAAGCACGTGTGCCCGCAGGTTTACGTCCTCGACGCCCGTGGCAGCCGCGCCCCGAGCTCACCGGAGCGCCGCCCGAGCCGCCGCCGTCGCCAAGCCGCCCGTTGCCGCCTCCTCTTCACCCTTTGGCTCGTCCTCCTCTCCCCGTGTGTGGTAAGCAAACATCTCTCGCCCAATTTCCCTTCTTATCGCGCTCGGTGCCTTCCCCGCGGGCTCGCCGAGCGGCCGCGCCGCCCCCCTCACGGTGCCGGCCGCCGGTGAAGCCTAATCGCGCCCGTAGAGCCCACGATCATGTGCGCACGCTCTCCCACATCATTTTGCGCCAACCCATAGTCAGAGTAGTGGCCCGGAGCGCCGTAGAGGGCTCACGCCGGCGAAGCGCCGCCGCGCGCCGCCGCGCCGCCCCTCGTTCCCGGCGTCATCGCCGCCGCCCGCCGCACGCATTCATCCGGAGCCGTCGGATCACGCGTGGACGATGGGGATCGCGTACCCCTTCGGTTTAAGTGGCTGGTCCACGGTGAACCCATGGATCGCGCCCACGGCCGGGTCCACGGTGCACCCTTGCGCCATCCGCCGTTGGATCTCAGATCCACGGTGCTGAGTGGCGGTTTTGTTTAAGAGCCCCTGGGTTTTCAAATAATAGCAGGCCGGTCCTTCCACCTTTTTGAATATTCACGGTTAAGTCCTGATTCTTGCAATCTAGCCCCTATCCACCCTGTTTAATTTTGTTTTAAGCCCTTTTCACTTCTTTTTGCACCTAGACCCTCTGATTTAATTTATAAAAATGTTTTAGCCCCTGAATTTATTTATAAACAACCCTGTAAACATAATTTTATTGCAAATAGGCCCCGAAAACTTGTTTTAATCATATCTTTCTCATTTTAACTCCGTTTTTAGCGTTCTATATATCGAAATGATCGTCTCGACGAGTAGAATCTTTTAAACAGTAAATTTACCAGTTTTACTACTGTTTGGTGTACTGTTTTGTTTATTGATTGTTATCCATGTCGACTCGTAGATATCGTGCTCGTTTCGTCCGAGCTCCCCGTCGGAAGTGATCCGGAAGAACTTGTCTTTGAAGAGGAATTCACCCAGCTTGTAGAGGAAGGCAAGTGGCTTTCCCCCTCTGCATAATCTTTTTGAACCTATGACACTTTGCATGCTAAATAATGTTTACTATTCTCGTTGAAATGCATAAATGCGATGGGCAAACACCTAGCTAAGGACTTGACTAGATGCTTTACCACTTTACCTTGATCAACCCCGTTTAAACTTATGTTTGGGGTAGATAAATGCTTAGCTTGCTCAACATAAGTTTGGTTATGCTTTGTTTATGTTATACATCTCGCTTTGTTTATGTATGTGCTTGTGCTTTAAACAAGACAACTTGATATAATCGGAACATGGAGAACCACCCAAGATAACAATACAACCACAGGTCCACATGGCTCCGGCTTAGCCAATTAATTAGGAGAGTGGGGTAGCCGATAGCTCTTTTCCGAGAGGGGCACGGGGGCCGGAGTTGAAGGGGTATAGCCCGGTCCTTTTGGGGTAGCGACCTTGGCTAAGGTGTTGACCACTAGGGAGGGTTATGGCCGCTCCGCCGTTTATGCTTGTTGAGGGCTGTTGGTTTCTCTTCTTTCCTTTGTAAAGGCTTCGTAGTGGACCCCTAGCCACTCACCTTGGAAGTGTTTAAGGGTCTAGCTAACCGGGCAAGATGGGGAACACGAACCGTGGGTAAAGTGTACAACCTCTCGCGAGTGTAAAGCGATCGATCGGCCGTGCTCACGGTCACGAGCGGCTTGAACCCTCACATGATTAATGAACTTGAAGTTTAATGTAAATCATGGGTTGAAGGTTTGGTTTGAGGTTTCTTTTAAGGTTAAGTGGGTTGGTATACACTTACACCTAGTAATTAGGAGCTTGCTAATAAAACTTGACCAACTTATAGAATGCTTACCGCTGTGAACCATAGCCTATTCCTTGATAGCCTTGCATTTCCCCCCCCCCACTTGCCGAGCTCCAACCATAAGTGTGCTCACCCTTGCTTACCGCCGTTCGCGAGGAGAACGTCGGAGGCGAGGACGAGTATTGGAGCGACTTCGAGGAGTTCTAGGCATGCGGATCCCCCGGTCATCATGCCTCGTGGATGTCGGTGATGGAGTTGCTCGTCGTCGTTTAGTTATCGTCTTGTTCGGACCTTCGAGTCCACCCTTATGGATGTAATAATGGATATCATACTTGGTTTAAACTCTTGTACGTTTTATTACAACAATGGTATTACTCTCGTTTGTCTATCATGTGTGTGTAAATGATCCCGGCGCACATATGAGATGCATTCGGTTTTCCTTGTAAAATCGGGTGTGACAAAGTGGTACCGAGCCGTGATGATCGTAGGTCGCGGCCTTAGTTAGAAATGGACGAAATTAAGGATTCATGTTCTAGAAAGCCTTGTCATGCTTCAAATCATCTTATTTACGCAATAAAAATTTAATTTAATTTTTGTTTATCATTTTAAACTATCATTTTGATTTATTCTGTACTCTGAGATCAGTTTTGCTTTGACAGATGGCCAGGACTTACATGACCCCTCGCAAGAGCACTGGTGGGCGTTTTCCTCCGCGGACGGTGGCCCCTCGCCATCGTCTTGATGATGTTGAGGAGGAACGGGGAGGAGTTCCGGCGGGGAGGTGGAGGTTGAGGAAGACCCGGAGGAGGTCCGGCCCGAAGAAGAAGAGGATCTCGAAGAAGTCGAGATGGAGGAGGAGGATCCGGAAGAGCCATTGGAACGACCACGGTACCGTACGATGGCACGGTGCTTGAGGCGGACGCGGACGGTGACATCGTGATTCCACCGGCGCTGCAATCAATGAGGAAGCACCCCCCGCACCTCGCCGATCTGTGCCGAAGGTGATCCGAAGACTCCGGCGATGACGGTGTGGGTGAGGATGATGGTGACAATGCTTGCCGGCAACCCGGAGGAAGATGAAGATCCCCGCTACCATGGAGCCGAATATCATAAACACTCTACCGAAGCCGAGAATGGACGATTCTCGCATTCTTCTCGTGGGATGTTCCGAGGTATCCGGGGTATACCATAAGGCCTCTCTATGTGACCAAGCATTTCGGTGAGCCCGGAATGAGGGATTACTACACTTGCAAAGTTTACATCGGGGAAGCCCCCGAATGATGCCGAAGGATGGAGATATCGCTCATCTCACCATAGCACGGCTCGGTTCTCTACGGATGATCTTGCGGTGAATGATGCAGCAAGGAGGGCGCTCGGTCGGTCCGCCATGCTAATCGAGTGCGGTTGTTCCAATCGGAGTACCGCCATGTGCCTCGACGTGCAAGTGGCACGAAGTGAGCGTGGTGCCGGCAGGAGGCGATGACCGCATTGATGTCTTGGCACGGGTGACTGCTGCTCTGAATGCAGATCTGGAGGGAGCAACTTTGGAGATAAACAAGTATCATGAAGAGCTGCAGACTGCTCAGGCAAAGATAGCGCGCCTGGAAGCACAGCTTGCAGGACAGCGACTGCCTCAGGAAGTCATGCCATATCAGACTACAGCTTCCCCTCCGCGCAAGAGGCTTTGTTACGGCACTGATGAAGCTACTACTCGTCTTGGCTAGGATCCTAGGATGCTCGCCCTTATCATTTACCTTTTCGATAGACCGTTCCTGCGTGAACGTATTTGCTTGTAATAATGAATGCTGTTTGCAAACATGCTTGAGTTGGATCTTTGCTTGATTGTAAATTGTATGGTGGAGTGATGGCCACTATGCAATCTGAAATTTTAAGTTAATTAAAGTTTGGTTTGGGTTTTATCGGTTGTCATTGCTTAATCTCTTACGCAAGTATGTTTGGATCAAATCTGTTTTCGTAGTCATATGACATATCAGTAATGTTTTGCTTATAACTCAAGCTACAGAACTCCAAATGACATGAAACCAGTTGGGTTAGTTCACAAATTTAGAGGATGAATTTCTGTCAAAAATTCAATAGTATACAATACATATTCTGGGAGTTATGCACGAAGTAATGAACAAGTCAGAATCTGTAAATTTCTGCTGATATAGCTGTACTGTTTGAATTATATCTCGAGTTATACATATCCAAATGAAGTGATTCCAGTTGGGATGGTTCCATAATTTTATACACTATAATCTGGTAAAAATTCGTGGTCATTGGACAATTACACAGAAAGTTATGCATAATTATTTGAGGTCAACAGAATCTGTCTTAACTGAAGTACATGCTGTCATTTTATTTTGAGTTACTCTCTTATGCAATGATTCAAGTACAATTATCCGAGATATGATTTTTCTAACGGTCAGATGATAAACACCAGGTCCGGAGGAGGTCAAGACGTGCCACCTGTGATCCGGGCACATATTGCAAATCAGCAAAACCCAGCACCACCTCCACCGATCAACCAAGCAATGGACCCGAACATGCAGCAATTCCTCGGCAGCGCGGATGCAACCGATTCAAAACCTTACCAACACGGTGCAGCGGATGCAAGCTCAACAAAACCAGCCACCACCACCGATTCCTCCACCACCCCCGCCACCAAGGGACGAGGCACAAGGAGTTTATGAGCCACCACCCCCCTACATTTTCTCACTCGACTGATCCACTAGATGCGATGATCGGCGAAAACTATCACTAAGAAGCCGGAAATCGTGCGGTGCACCGACGGAGAAATGGTTCCGTATGCTGTCTTTGGAAGACTTGTGGGGCGGGCCGCAGATTGGTGGGATGCGTACTCAACTGCTCATCCCAACAGGCAGAACATCACTTGGCAGGAATTCCGTGACAACTTCCGCACTTATCACATTCCTTCGGGGGTTCTCAAGCTCAAGCGAGAGGGATTTCTTGTCACCGAGGCAAGGCAATATGTCGGTGATCGAGTATCCGGACAAGTTCACTCACTTGTCACGCTATGCACCTGATGAAGTCAACACTTATCCAAAGAGGCAAGAAAGGTTCTCGGATGGCTTGATTAGTCCTCCGAACTATCTACTCGCAGTCACATCTTCCCGGACTTTCGGACGCTCGGTGAACAAAGCTATTGGGCTGGAAAGCAAGAGAAAGGAGATGGGTGAACATAAACGCAAGTTTCAGTCTCATGGGCGGTCTAGCGGTAACACCCGTCCCCCGTTACGGTTCTCGGCGAGCTCGACTCCATATCGTCCCGGCGGTCAAGCCGGGAGGTACCCACGAACATGCGGCTCCGGCGCTCGTTTCGACCACGGCGCTTCAATCCTCGGACACCCGCAGCTCCTACCCCACAGATGAGTCGTCCTAGCAACAACTCTGGGGCACCTGTCAGAAACACTAACCCTGTTCAGCCTGGAGGATGCTTCAAGTGTGGAGAGCTGGGGCATTATGCTAACAACTGTCCTAAGAGGGTGATGCAGACTCCGCGAGAGAGACATTGGGAACGGGGCCGGGCAGCCATCTTCTCGGGCTCGTACTCCATAGACACCCGCACAGAGAGGCCAGCGAGTCATGTGCGTGGCCGAGTCAATCATGTATCGGTGGAGCAAGCTCGGAATGATGCCGGCGTGGTATTGGGTACGTTTTTCGTCAACTCGTACCTCGCTACCGTATTATTTGATTCGGGAGCATCACATTCATTCATAACCGATCAATTTGTGGCAAAATATAACTTATCTATGAGTACAATGAAGAACCCACCGATAGTTAGCACTCCCCGGGGGAGAAATGAAAACTGGTCATATATGCCCACAAGTAAAGATTAATATCATGGGGGTAGACTTTCTTGCTAACCCGGTAGTTCTAAAATCATGGGGAATAGATGTCATTCTTGGTATGGATTGGTTAAGGAGTTGTGATGGAGTTATTCAGTGTCGGAAGAGGTCGATCACGTGCTTAACCGTCCTCAAGGGGAAAGAGTAGAGTATGTGAGTGCACCCTCATCTATCAAAGGAGTTATGAACTCTGTTGAAGGCAAGGCCTTGGAGGATATAAGGGTAGTGAATGAATTCCCTGATGTGTTTCCAGAGGATTTGCCAGGTATGCCACCTGATCGTGACATTGAATTTAGTATTGAACTTATACACAGGTACGCTCCCATATCTAAAAGACCATATAGAATGGATGTTAAAGATCTAGCCGAATTAAAGAAACAAATTGAAGAATTACTTAGTAAAGGGTTTATCCGTCCTAGTTCATCACCATGGGGAGCCCCCACACTCTTCGTTGATAAGAAGGATGGATCTAGGAGGTTGTGTATAGACTATCGATCACTTAACGAGGTTACTATCAAGAATAAATACCCTTTACCTCGGATTGAGGATTTGTTTGATCAAATGAGAGGAGCTAAGGCCTTCTCTAAGATAGATCTTAGATCGAGTTATCATCGCTGAAAATCCGTGTGGAGGATATACCAAAGACAACATTCACTTCTAGATACGGGTTATATGAGTTCACTGTGATGTCCTTTGGCCTGACCAATGCACCAGCATACTTTATGTATTTGATGAACAAGGTATTCATGGAGTATCTGGATAAGTTTGTTGTGGTATTCATTGATGATATATTGGTATTCTCTCGGAGTGAGGAAGAACATGAAGAACATCTGAGGCTTGTGTTACAGAAGTTACGAGAACATCAGCTGTATGCCAAGTTCAGCAAGTGTGCTTTCTGGTTGAAGGAGGTCTCTTTTCTCGGACACATCATCACAGATGGAGGCATAGCAGTAGATCCAAGCAAGGTTCGGGATGTATTGAACTGGAGCCCGCCTAAGAATGTGCCAGAGATCGAAGTTTCCTTGGACTTGCGGGATACTATCGCGAGGTTCATTGAAGGGTTTTCTAAGATAGTGAAGCCACTTACCACTCTCGCTCGAGAAAGGAAGAGAATTCAAGTGGGATGAGAAGTGTCAGGCTAGTTTTGAGGAGTTGAAGAAGAGGCCGACCACGGCTCTGTGTTGATCATGCCAGACATACACAAAGGGTTCGATGTATACTGTGATGCCTCTCGGCAAGGTTTGGGATGTGTGTTAATGCAAGAAGGAAAGGTAGTAGCTTATGCTTCAAGACAGTTGAGGAAACATGAGCAGAACTATCCTACTCATGATCTTGAGTTGGCTGCGGTTGTTCACGCATTGAAGATCTGGAGACATTACATGATTGGAAACAAGTGTAAGATCTTTACTGATCATAAGAGTCTGAAGTATATCTTTACTCAGAAGGATCTGAATTTGAGGCAAAGGAGATGGTTAGAGTTGATCAAAGATTATGATTTGGATATCTAGTATCATCCAGGAAAAGCGAATGTTGTGGCAGATGCTTTGAGTCGGAAGGGACAGACTAACATGCTATTGGGACACCTGTTACCTCAGGAGCTATGTTGGGAGATGGCACAGCTTAACTTGGGAATGGTTGCTTCGAGTGAGACTCTGACGTTAGAGATCGAGTCGACTCTTGAGCAGGATATCAGGAAGGGACAGTTGACTGATGCCAAGATTGCAGAATACAGGAAGTTGATTAAGTTGGGCAAGGTTTCGGAATTCAGAGAAGATGAGCAAGGAACAGTGTGGTTTAAGAACAGAATCTGTGTACCTGAGATCAAGGAATTGAGAGAAGTTATCTTGAAGGAAGCACATGATTCAGCTTACTCTATACACCCTGGTAGTACCAAGATGTATCAGGACTTGAAGCGAGAGATACCGGTGGTATGGGATGAAGAAAGATGTGGCGGCTCATGTAGCTTTGTGTGATGTGTGCCAAAGAGTGAAGGCCGAGTATCAAAGACCAGCAGGGGATTGCTACAACCTCCGAAGGTACCCGAGTGGAAATGGGAGGAAATCGGTATGGATTTCATAGTAGGATTACCTCGTACTCGTGACGGGTATGATTCTATTTGGGTTATTGTGGATAGACTAACCAAGGTAGCGCACTTCATTCCGTTGAAGACGACCTATACGGGAGTGAAGCTAGGCGAGTTGTATAATTCAAGGATTGTGTGTTTGCACGGGGTACCGAAGAAGATAGTGTCGGATCGAGGCACACGGTTCACCTCACGGTTTTGGCGAAGTTGCATGAATCGATGGATACAAAGTTAAACTTCGGCTCGACATACCATCCTCGGACGGATGGGCGGACAGAGAGAACAAATCGGATACTCGAGGATATGTTGAGAGCTTGTGCGTTAAAGAACAATGGCGGTTGGGATAAGAGTTTGCCTTATGCGAGTTTGCTTATAACAACGACTATCGCTCTAGCATCAAGATGGCACCTTTTGAAGCTCGTATGGAAGGAAGTGTAGAACACCGTTGTTTTGGAATCGACCGGTGAAAGGCGGTTCTTTGGGCCGACAAAGCATACGAGAAGCGAAAAGCAAGTTGAAATCATAAGGGAGAATCTTAAGGCAAAGCACGGTCAAGACGGAAGAGTTATGCCGATCCTCGGCGAAGAGAGGTGATCTTGGAAGTCGGTGATTATGCGTACCTCAGAGTGTCACCTATTCGGGGGTTACGAAGGTTTAATGTCAGGGGAAAGTTATCACCTCGATTTATCGGACCTTTCAAGATTTTGGAACGGAAAGGAGAAGTAGCATACCAGTTAGAGTTGCCAGCACAGCTGTCAGGAGTTCATGACGTGTTTCATGTATCTCAGCTAAAGAAATGCACAAGTGAGGTTAGAATAGAACCGGTACAGTTAGAGGATATTCAAATGGAGAATGATCTGACGTATAAGGAATACCCTGTTAAGATCTTGGATGTGTCAGAAAGAGTTATCAGGAGTAAGATCATCAGAATGTGTAAAGTGCAGTGGAGTCATCATACCGAGGAAGAGGCAACTTGGGAAAGAGAGGATGAACTCAAGGAAGACTTTCCTCAGCTGTTCTCTAAATCTTCTGAATCTCGGGACGAGATTCTCTTTAAGGGGGTAGGATTTGTGACACCCTAAAATTCCATCACTAAAATCACTTAGCAACTTAAATTTTGTCTTAGGGATTTAAGGAGATCAAATTGCTATTTAAATTGAGCTCTAAAAATATTAAAGATAATATAATAAACTTAGAAACAACAAGTGCATGTGCATCATCAGTTGACTTGCATGGTTTCTTGGTTGCTTGTGTGGTCTCTAAAAAGTCTATACAATTTTTGAGAGAAATTTGCAAAAGTTTGATTTGAATTTGAGTTGAAAATGGATTTGAAAATGAAGTTTGAAAAAGAAAAAGAAAAAAAAACAAAACGACCCAGCCACCCTTTCGGCCCAGACGGCCCAGCCCAGTTTTCCCCGCCGGCCCACTACTCACTCCCCTTCCCCTTTTCTTTTCAGCGGCGCCGACAGGTGGGTCCCACCTGTCAGCCTCCGTTTTCCCCTTCCTTTCTTCTTCTCCCTCCTTCCTTCCTCTGCACGGCGGCGCCCGCCCGCCTTCCCCTTGCTCTCTCTGGCCATCAAGGCATTCAATCAAGCGCCCGTAGCACCAGGGATTAACCCCTCCCTTTATTTTCCCGTCGGTTTCCTTTAATTCCGTCCAATTCGCTTGGAAACCGGCCGCCGGCGCGCCCATAGCCGAAGGCTCGGCCGCCGCTTCCTTTCTTTCCCCTTCCCGTCCTCTGGTCCTATATAAGCTCGCTCACGCACCCCTTGGCTCCCCTTTCGCCTCTGCAACGCACACGCGCACGAGCCTGAGCTCACCCCCACGGCGCCGCCTCGGTTCCGCCGCCGCCGTCGATTCGTCGCCGCCGGTGAAGGGCTAGGCCTCCCGCCCGTTTCTTTTGGTCGTTAGGTTCGCCGGGAGCTTGACAAGCACGTGTGCCCGCAGGTTTTACGTCCTCGACGCCCGTGGCGCCCGCGCCCCGAGCTCACCGAGCGCCGCCCGAGCCGCCGCCGTCGCCAAGCCGCCCCGTTGCCGCCTCCTCTTCACCCTTTGGCTCGTCCTCCTCTCCCCGTGTGTGGTAAGCAAACATCTCTCGCCCAATTTCCCTTCTTATCGCGCTCGGTGCCTTCCCCCGCGGGCTCGCCGGAGCAGCCGCGCCGCCCCCTCACGGTGCCGGCCGCCGGTGAAGCCTAATCGCGCCCGTAGAGCCCACGATCATGTGCGCACGCTCTCCCACATCATTTTGCGCCAACCCATAGTCAGAGTAGTGGCCCGGAGCGCCGTAGAGGGCTCACGCCGGCGAAGCGCCGCCGCGCGCCGCCCTCGCCGCCCCTCGTTCCCGCGCGTCATCGCCGCCGCCCGCCGCACGCATTCATCCGCAGCCGTCGGATCACGCGTGGACGATGGGGATCGCGTACCCCTTCGGTTTAAGTGGCCGGGTCCACGGTGAACCCATGGACCGCGCCCACGGCCGGGTCCACGGTGCACCCTTGCGCCATCCGCCGTTGGATCTCAGATCCACGGTGCTGAGTGGCGGTTTTGTTTAAGAGCCCCTGGGTTTTCAAATAATAGCAGGCCGGTCCTTCCACCTTTTTGAATATTCACGGTTAAGTCCTGATTCTTGCAATCTAGCCCCTATCCACCCCCGTTTAATTTTGTTTTAAGCCCTTTTCACTTCTTTTTGCACCTAGACCCTCTGATTTAATTTATAAAAATGTTTTAGCCCCTGAATTTATTTATAAACAACCCCGTAAACATAATTTTATTGCAAATAGGCCCCCGAAAACTCGTTTTAATCATATCTTTCTCATTTTAACTCCGTTTTTAGCGTTCTATATATCGAAATGATCGTCTCGACGAGTAGAATCTTTTAAACAGTAAATTTACCAGTTTTACTACTGTTTGGTGTACTGTTTTGTTTATCGATTGTTATCCATGTCTGACTCGTAGATATCGTGCCTGTTTCGTCTGAGCTCCCTGTCGGAAGTGATCCGGAAGAACCTGTCTTTGAAGAGGAATTCACCCAGCTTGTAGAGGAAGGCAAGTGGCTTTCCCCCTCTGCATAATCTTTTTGAACCTATGACACTGCATGCTAAATAATGTTTACTATTCCTGTTGAAATGCATAAATCTGATGGGCAAACACCTAGCTAAGGACTTGACTAGATGCTTTACCACTTTACCTTGATCAACCCTGTTTAAACTTATGTTTGGGGTAGATAAATGCTTAGCTTGCTCAACATAAGTTTGGTTATGCTTTGTTTATGTTATACATCTCAGTTTTGTTTATGTATGTGCTTGTGCTTTAAACTAGACAACTTGATATAATCGGAACATGGAGAACCACCCAAGATAACAGTACAACCACAGTCCACATGGCTCTGGCTTAGCCAATTAATTAGGAGAGTGGGGTAGCTGATAGCTCTTTTCCGAGAGGGGCACAGGGGGCCGGAGTTGAAGGGGTATAGCCCGGTCCTTTTGGGGTAGCAGCCTTGGCTAAGGTGTTGACCACTAGGGAGGGTTATGGCCGCTCCGCCGCCGTAACCGTTGAGGGCCGTTGGTTTCTCTTCTTTCCTTTGTAAAGGCTTCGTAGTGGACCCCTAGCCACTCACCTTGGAAGTGTTTAAGGGTCTAGCTAACCCGGCAAGATGGGGAACACGAACCGTGGGTAAAGTGTACAACCTCTGCGCAGTGTAAAACGATCGATCGCCCGTGCTCACGGTCACGAGCGGCTTGAACCCTCACATGATTAATGAACTTGAAGTTTAATGTAAATCATGGGTTGAAGGTTTGGTTTGAGGTTTCTTTTAAGGTTAAGTGGGTTGGTATACACTTACACCTAGTAATTAGGAGCTTGCTAATAAAACTTGACCAACTTATAGAATGCTTACCGCTGTGAACCATAGCCTATTCCTTGATAGCCTTGCATTTCCCCCCCACTTGCTGAGCTCCAACCATAAGTGTGCTCACCCTTGCTTACCGCTGTTCAGAGGAGAACGTCGGAGGCGAGGACGAGTATTGGAGCGACTTCGAGGAGTTCTAGGCATGCGGATCCCCCAGTCATCATGCCTGTGGATGTCAGCGATGGAGTTGCTCGTCGTCGTTTAGTTATCGTCTTGTTCGGACCTTCGAGTCCACCCTTATGGATGTAATAATGGATATCATACTGGTTTAAACTCTTGTACGTTTTATTACAACAATGGTATTACTCTCGTTTGTCTATCATGTGTGTGTAAATGATCCTGGCGCACATATGAGATGCATTCGGTTTTCCTTGTAAAATCGGGTGTGACAAAGTGGTACCAGAGCCGTGATGACTGTAGGTCGCAGCCTTAGTTAGAAATGGACGAAATTAAGGATTCATGTTCTAGAAAGCCTTGTCATGCTTCAAATCATCTTATTTACGCAATAAAAATTTAATTTAATTTTTGTTTATCATTTTAAACTATCATTTTGATTTATTCTCGTACTCGAGATCGGCTTTGCTTTGACGGATGGCCGGGACTTACATGACCCCTCGCAAGAGCACCGGTGGGCGTTTTCCCTCGGGACACCGGCCCCTCGCCATCGTCTTGAAGATGTTGAGGAGGAACAGGAGGAGTTCCAGCAGGAGGTGGAGGTTGAGGAAGACCCAGAGGAGGTCCAGCCGAAGAAGAAGAAGAGGATCCTGAAGAAGTCGAGATGGAGGAGGAGGATCCAGAAGAGCCATTGGAACGGCCCACAACCGTACGATGGCACGGTGCTTGAGGCGGACGCGGACGGTGACATCGTGATTCCACCGCGCCCGCAAATCAATGAGGAAGCACCCCCCGCACCTCGCCGATCCCGTGCCGAAGGTGATCCGTAAGACTCCGCGATGACGGTGTGGGTGAGGATGATGGTGACAATGCCGCCGGCAACCCGCAGGAAGATGAAGATCCCCGCTACCATGGAGCCGAATATCATAAACACTCTCATCGAAGCCGAGAATGGACGATTCTGCATTCTTCTGTGGGATGTTCTGAGGTATCTGGGGTATACCATAAGGCCTCTCTATGTGACCAAGCATTTCAGTGAGCCTGGAATGAGGGATTACTACACTTGCAAAGTTTACATCAGGAAGCCCCTGAATGATACTGAAGGATGGAGATATCGCTCATCTCACCATAGCACAGCTCAGTTCTCTACGGATGACGCTGCGGTGAATGATGCAGCAAGGAGGGCGCTCTGGTCGGTCTGCCATGCTAATCGAGTGCAGTTGTTCCAATCGGAGTACCGCCATGTGCCTCGACGTGCAAGTGGCACAGAAGTGACTGTGGTGCCAGCAGGAGGCGATGACCGCATTGATGTCTTGGCACGGGTGACTGCTGCTCTGAATGCAGATCTGGAGGGAGCAACTTTGGAGATAAACAAGTATCATGAAGAGCTGCAGACTGCTCAGGCAAAGATAGCGCGCCTGGAAGCACAGCTTGCAGGACAGCGACTGCCTCAGGAAGTCATGCCATATCAGACTACAGCTTCCCCTCCGCGCAAGAGGCTTTGTTACGGCACTGATGAAGCTACTACTCGTCTTGGCTAGGATCCTAGGATGCTCGCCCTTATCATTTACCTTTTCGATAGACCATTCCTGCGTGAACGTATTTGCTTGTAATAATGAATGCTGTTTGCAAACATGCTTGAGTTGGATCTTTGCTTGATTGTAAATTGTATGGTGGAGTGATGGCCACTATGCAATCTGAAATTTTAAGTTAATTAAAGTTTGGTTTGGGTTTTATCGGTTGTCATTGCTTAATCTCTTACGCAAGTATGTTTGGATCAAATCTGTTTTCGTAGTCATATGACATATCAGTAATGTTTTGCTTATAACTCAAGCTACAGAACTCCAAATGACATGAAACCAGTTGGGTTAGTTCACAAATTTAGAGGATGAATTTCTGTCAAAAATTCAATAGTATACAATACATATTCTTGGAGTTATGCACGAAGTAATGAACAAGTCAGAATCTGTAAATTTCTGCTGATATAGCTGTACTGTTTGAATTATATCTCGAGTTATACATATCCAAATGAGGTGATTCCAGTTGGGATGGTTCCATAATTTTATACACTATAATCTGGTAAAAATTCGTGGTCATTGGACAATTACACAGAAAGTTATGCATAATTATTTGAGGTCAACAGAATCTGTCTTAACTGAAGTACATGCTGTCATTTTATTTTGAGTTACTCTCTTATGCAATGATTCAAGTACAATTATCCGAGATATGATTTTTCTAACGGTCAGATGGTAAACACCAGGTCCGGAGGAGGTCAAGACGTGCCACCTGTGATCCGGGCACATATTGCAAATCAGCAAAACCCAGCACCACCTCCACCGATCAACCAAGCAATGGACCCGAACATGCAGCAATTCCTGGCAGCGCAGATGCAACTGATTCAAAACCTTACCAACACAGTGCAGCAGATGCAAGCTCAACAAAACCAGCCACCACCACCGATTCCTCCACCACCCCCGCCACCAAGGGACAGGCACAAGGAGTTTATGAGCCACCACCCCCCTACATTTTCTCACTCAGCTGATCCACTAGATGCTGATGACTGGCTGAAAACTATCACTAAGAAGCTGGAAATCGTGCAGTGCACTGACAGAGAAATGGTTACGTATGCCGCCGGAAGACTTGTGGGGCAGGCCGCAGATTGGTGGGATGCGTACTCAACTGCTCATCCCAACAGGCAGAACATCACTTGGCAGGAATTCCGTGACAACTTCCGCACTTATCACATTCCTTCAGGGGTTCTCAAGCTCAAGCAGAGGGAGTTCTTGTCACTGAGGCAAGGCAATATGTCAGTGACTGAGTATCTGGACAAGTTCACTCACTTGTCACGCTATGCACCTGATGAAGTCAACACTGATCCAAAGAGGCAAGAAAGGTTCCTGGATGGCTTGATTAGTCCTCTGAACTATCTACTGCAGAGTCACATCTTCCCGGACTTTCAGACGCTGGTGAACAAAGCTATTGGGCTGGAAAGCAAGAGAAAGGAGATGGGTGAACATAAACGCAAGTTTCAGTCTCATGGGCAGTCTAGCAGTAACACCCGTCCCCGTTACAGTTCTCAGCAGAGCCTGACTCCATATCGTCCTGGTGGTCAAGCTGGGAGGTACCCACAGAACATGCAGCTCCAGCGCTCGTTTCAGCCACAGCGCTTCAATCCTCAGACACCCAGAGCTCCTACCCCACAGATGAGTCGTCCTAGCAACAACTCTGGGGCACCTGTCAGAAACACTAACCCTGTTCAGCCTGGAGGATGCTTCAAGTGTGGAGAGCTGGGGCATTATGCTAACAACTGTCCTAAGAGGGTGATGCAGACTCCGCAGAGAGACATTGGGAACAGGACTGGGCAGCCATCTTCTCAGGCTCGTACTCCACGGACACCCGGCAAGAGAGGCCGGCGAGAGTCATGTGCGTGGCCGAGTCAATCATGTATCAATGGAGCAAGCTCGAATGATGCGGCGTGGTATTGGGTACGTTTTTCGTCAAATCGTACCTGCTACCGTATTATTTGATTCAGGAGCATCACATTCATTCATAACTGATCAATTTGTGGCAAAATATAACTTATCTATGAGTACAATGAAGAACCCACTGATAGTTAGCACTCCTGGGGGAGAAATGAAAACTGGTCATATATGCCCACAAGTAAAGATTAATATCATGGGGGTAGACTTTCTTGCTAACCTGGTAGTTCTAAAATCATGGGGAATAGATGTCATTCTTGGTATGGATTGGTTAAGGAGTTGTGATGGAGTTATTCAGTGTCGGAAGAGGTCAGTACTGTTAACCGGTCCTCAAGGGGAAAGAGTAGAGTATGTGAGTGCACCCTCATCTATCAAAGGAGTTATGAACTCTGTTGAAGGCAAGGCCTTGGAGGATATAAGGGTAGTGAATGAATTCCCTGATGTGTTTCCAGAGGATTTGCCGTGTATGCCACCCGATCGTGACATTGAATTTAGTATTGAACTTATACCCGGTACCGCTCCCATATCTAAAAGACCATATAGAATGGATGTTAAAGATCTAGCTGAATTAAAGAAACAAATTGAAGAATTACTTAGTAAAGGGTTTATCCGTCCTAGTTCATCACCATGGGGAGCCCCCACACTCTTCGTTGATAAGAAGGATGGATCTAGGAGGTTGTGTATAGACTATCGATCACTTAACGAGGTTACTATCAAGAATAAATACCCTTTACCTCGGATTGAGGATTTGTTTGATCAAATGAGAGGAGCTAAGGCCTTCTCTAAGATAGATCTTAGATCAAAGTTATCATCGCTTGAAAATCCGTGTGGAGGATATACCAAAGACAACATTCACTTCTAGATACGGGTTATATGAGTTCACCGTGATGTCCTTTGGCTCGACCAATGCACCAAAGATACTTTATGTATTTGATGAACAAGGTATTCATGGAGTATCCGGATAAGTTTGTTGTGGTATTCATTGATGATATATTGGTATTCTCTCGGAGTGAGGAAGAACATGAAGAACATCTGAGGCTTGTGTTACAGAAGTTACGAGAACATCAGCTGTATGCCAAGTTCAGCAAGTGTGCTTTCTGGTTGAAGGAGGTCTCTTTTCTCGGACACATCATCACAGATGGAGGCATAGCAGTAGATCCAAGCAAGGTTCGGGATGTATTGAACTGGAGCCCGCCTAAGAATGTGCCAGAGATCAGAAGTTTCCTTGGACTTGCAGGATACTATCGCAGGTTCATTGAAGGGTTTTCTAAGATAGTGAAGCCACTTACCACTCTGCTCGAGAAAGGAAGAGAATTCAAGTGGGATGAGAAGTGTCAGGCTAGTTTTGAGGAGTTGAAGAAGAGGCTGACCACAGCACCTGTGTTGATCATGCCAGACATACACAAAGGGTTCGATGTGTACTGTGATGCCTCTCTGCAAGGTTTGGGATGTGTGTTAATGCAAGAAAGAAAGGTAGTAGCTTATGCTTCAAGACAGTTGAGGAAACATGAGCGAACTATCCTACTCATGATCTTGAGTTGGTCGCGGTTGTTCACGCATTGAAGATCTGGAGACATTACATGATTGGAAACAAGTGTAAGATCTTTACTGATCATAAGAGTCTGAAGTATATCTTTACTCAGAAGGATCTGAATTTGAGGCAAAGGAGATGGTTAGAGTTGATCAAAGATTATGATTTGGATATCTAGTATCATCCAGGAAAAGCGAATGTTGTGGCGTATGCTTTGAGTCGGAAGGGACAGGACTAACATGCTATTGGGACACCCGTTACCTCGGGAGCTATGTTGGGAGATGGCACAACTTAACTTGGGAATGGTTGCTTCGAGTGAGACTCGACGTTAGAGATCGAGTCGACTCTTGAGCAGATATCGTGGAGGGACAGCTTGATCGATGCCAAGATTGCGAATACGGAAGTTGATTAAGTTGGGCAAGGTTTCGAATTCGGAGAAGATGAGCAAGGAACGAGGTGTGGTTTAAGAACGAATCCGTGTACCGAGATCAAGGAATTGAGAGAAGTTATCTTGAAGGAAGCACATGATTCACTTACTCTATACACCCCGGTAGTACCAAGATGTATCGTGACTTGAAGCAGAGATACTGGTGGTATGGGATGGAGAAAGATGTGGCATCTCATGTAGCTTTGTGTGATGTGTGCCAAAGAGTGAAGGCTGAGTATCAAAGACCAGCAGGATTGCTACAGCCTCTGAAGGTACCTGAGTGGAAATGGGAGGAAATCGGTATGGATTTCATAGTAGGATTACCTCGTACTCGTGACGGGTATGATTCTATTTGGGTTATTGTGGATAGACTAACCAAGGTAGCGCACTTCATTCCAGTGAAGACGACCTATACAGGAGTGAAGCTAGCTGAGTTGTATAATTCAAGGATTGTGTGTTTGCACGGGGTACCGAAGAAGATAGTGTCAGATCGAGGCACACACTCACCTCACGGTTTTGCGTAGTTGCATGAATCGATGGATACAAAGTTAAACTTCAGCTCGCAGTACCATCCTCGGACGGATGGGCG
Organism: Cenchrus americanus; assembly: GCA_947561735.1. Taxonomy (NCBI): domain Eukaryota; kingdom Viridiplantae; phylum Streptophyta; class Magnoliopsida; order Poales; family Poaceae; genus Cenchrus; species Cenchrus americanus. The sequence goes on from OX387244.1 coordinate 11,096,044, forward strand.
GACAGAGAGAACAAATCGTATACTCGAGGATATGTTGAGAGCTTGTGCGTTAAAGAACAAGTGGCGCTTGGGATAAGAGTTTGCCTTATGCGAGTTTGCTTATAACAACAAACCTATCGCCTAGCATCAAGATGGCACCTTTTGAAGCTCGTATGGAAGGAAGTGTAGAACACCGTTGTTTTGGAATCGGACCGGTGAAAGGCGCTCTTTGGGCCGGACAAAGATACGAGAAGCGAAAAGCAAGTTGAAATCATAAGGGAGAATCTTAAGGCAAAGCACGCTCAAGACGAAGAGTTATGCCGATCCTCGGCGAAGAGAGGTGATCTTGGAAGTCGGTGATTATGCGTACCTCGCAGTGTCACCTATTCGGGGGTTACGAAGGTTTAATGTCGGGGGAAAGTTATCACCTCGATTTATCGGACCTTTCAAGATTTTGGAACGGAAAGGAGAAGTAGCATACCGATTAGAGTTGCCGAGACAAATGTCGGGAGTTCATGACGTGTTTCATGTATCTCGGCTAAAGAAATGCACAAGTGAGGTTAGAATAGAACCGGTACGCTAGAGGATATTCAAATGGAGAATGATCCGACGTATAAGGAATACCCCGTTAAGATCTTGGATGTGTCGAAAGAGTTATCGGGAGTAAGATCATCGAATGTGTAAAGTGCGGTGGAGTCATCATACCGAGGAAGAGGCAACTTGGGAAAGAGAGGATGAACTCAAGGAAGACTTTCCTCACCGTTCTCTAAATCTTCTGAATCTCGGGACGAGATTCTCTTTAAGGGGGTAGGATTTGTGACACCCTAAAATTCCATCACTAAAATCACTTAGCAACTTAAATTTTGTCTTAGGGATTTAAGGAGATCAAATTGCTATTTAAATTGAGCTCTAAAAATATTAAAGATAATATAATAAACTTAGAAACAACAAGTGCATGTGCATCATCAGTTGACTTGCATGGTTTCTTGGTTGCTTGTGTGGTCTCTAAAAAGTCTATAAAATTTTTGAGAGAAATTTGCAAAAGTTTGATTTGAATTTGAGTTGAAAATGGATTTGAAAATGAAGTTTGAAAAAGAAAAAGAAAAAAAAAACAAAACGACCCAGCCACCCTTTCGGCCCAGACGGCCCAGCCCAGTTTTCCCCGCCGGCCCACTACTCACTCCCCTTCCCCTTTTCTTTTCAGCGGCGCCGACAGGTGGGTCCCACCTGTCGGCCCTCCGTTTTCCCCTTCCTTTCTTCTTCTCCCTCCTTCCTTCCTCTCGCACGCGCGGCGCCCGCCCGCCTTCCCCTTGCTCTCTCTGGCCATCAAGGCATTCAATCAAGCGCCCGTAGCACCAGGGATTAACCCCTCCCTTTATTTTCCCCGTCGGTTTCCTTTAATTCCGTCCAATTCGCTTGGAAACCGGCCGCCGGCGCGCCCATGGCCGAAGGCTCGGCCGCCGCTTCCTTTCTTTCCCCCCTTCCCCGTCCCTCTCGGTCCTATATAAGCTCGCTCACGCACCCCCTTGGCTCCCCTTTCGCCTCTCGCAACGCACACGCGCACGAGCCCGAGCTCGACCCCCCCGCCGCCGCCGCCCCTCCCCGCCGCCGCCGTCGATTCGTCGCCGCCGGTGAAGGGCTAGGCCTCCCGCCCGTTTCTTTTGGTCGTTAGGTTCGCCGGGAGCTTGACAAGCACGTGTGCCCGCAGGTTTACGTCCTCGACGCCCGTGGCGCCGCGCGCCCGAGCTCACCGAGCGCCGCCCGAGCCGCCGCCGTCGCCAAGCCGCCCGTTGCCGCCTCCTCTTCACCCTTTGGCTCGTCCTCCTCTCCCCGTGTGTGGTAAGCAAACATCTCCGCCCAATTTCCCTTCTTATCGCGCTCGCGTGCCTTCCCCGCGGGCTCGCCGGAGCAGCCCGCGCCGCCCCCTCACCCCGTGCCGGCCGCCGGTGAAGCCTAATCGCGCCCGTAGAGCCCACGATCATGTGCGCACGCTCTCCCACATCATTTTGCGCCAACCCATAGTCGAGTAGTGGCCCGAGCGCCGTAGAGGGCTCACGCCGGCGAAGCGCCGCCGCGCGCCGCCCTCGCCGCCCCTCGTTCCCGCCGTCATCGCCGCCGCCCGCCGCACGCATTCATCCGCAGCCGTCGGATCACGCGTGGACGATGGGGATCGCGTACCCCTTCGGTTTAAGTGGGCGGTCCACGGTGAACCCATGGACCGCGCCCACGGCCGGGTCCACGGTGCACCCTTGCGCCATCCGCCGTTGGATCTCAGATCCACGGTGCCGAGTGGCGGTTTTGTTTAAGAGCCCCCGGGTTTTCAAATAATAGCGTGCCGGTCCTTCCACCTTTTTGAATATTCACGGTTAAGTCCTGATTCTTGCAATCTAGCCCCTATCCACCCTGTTTAATTTTGTTTTAAGCCCTTTTCACTTCTTTTTGCACCTAGACCCTCTGATTTAATTTATAAAAATGTTTTAGCCCCTGAATTTATTTATAAACAACCCTGTAAACATAATTTTATTGCAAATAGGCCCCTGAAAACTGTTTTAATCATATCTTTCTCATTTTAACTCCGTTTTTAGCGTTCTATATATCGAAATGATCGTCTCGACGAGTAGAATCTTTTAAACAGTAAATTTACCAGTTTTACTACTGTTTGGTGTACTGTTTTGTTTATCGATTGTTATCCATGTCTGACTCGTAGATATCGTGCCTGTTTCGTCCGAGCTCCCCGTCGGAAGTGATCCGAAGAACCTGTCTTTGAAGAGGAATTCACCCAGCTTGTAGAGGAAGGCAAGTGGCTTTCCCCCTCTGCATAATCTTTTTGAACCTATGACACTGCATGCTAAATAATGTTTACTATTCCTGTTGAAATGCATAAATCTGATGGGCAAACACCTAGCTAAGGACTTGACTAGATGCTTTACCACTTTACCTTGATCAACCCTGTTTAAACTTATGTTTGGGGTAGATAAATGCTTAGCTTGCTCAACATAAGTTTGGTTATGCTTTGTTTATGTTATACATCTCAGTTTTGTTTATGTATGTGCTTGTGCTTTAAACAAGACAACTTGATATAATCGGAACATGGAGAACCACCCAAGATAACAGTACAACCACAGTCCACATGGCTCTGGCTTAGCCAATTAATTAGGAGAGTGGGGTAGCCGATAGCTCTTTTCCGAGAGGGGCACGGGGGCCGGAGTTGAAGGGGTATAGCCCGGTCCTTTTGGGGTAGCGCCCTTGGCTAAGGTGTTGACCACTAGGGAGGGTTATGGCCCGCTGCCTTGCCGTAATCGTTGCGGGCTATTGGTTTCTCTTCTTTCCTTTGTAAAGGCTTCGTAGTGGACCCCTAGCCACTCACCTTGGAAGTGTTTAAGGGTCTAGCTAACCCGGGCAAGATGGGGAACACGAACTGTGGGTAAAGTGTACAACCTCTGCAGAGTGTAAAACTGATCGATCAGCCGTGCTCACGGTCACGAGCGGCTTGAACCCTCACATGATTAATGAACTTGAAGTTTAATGTAAATCATGGGTTGAAGGTTTGGTTTGAGGTTTATTTTAAGGTTAAGTGGGTTGGTATACACTTACACCTAGTAATTAGGAGCTTGCTAATAAAACTTGACCAACTTATAGAATGCTTACCGCTGTGAACCATAGCCCATTCCTTGATAGCCTTGCATTTCCCCCCCACTTGCTGAGCTCCAACCATAAGTGTGCTCACCCTTGCTTACCGCTGTTCAGAGGAGAACGTCGGAGGCGAGGACGAGTATTGGAGCGACTTCGAGGAGTTCTAGGCATGCGGATCCCCCCGGTCATCATGCCCGTGGATGTCGACGATGGAGTTGCTCGTCGTCGTTTAGTTATCGTCTTGTTCGGACCTTCGAGTCCACCCTTATGGATGTAATAATGGATATCATACTGGTTTAAACTCTTGTACGTTTTATTACAGCAATGGTATTACTCTCGTTTGTCTATCATGTGTGTGTAAATGATCCTGGCGCACATATGAGATGCATTCGGTTTTCCTTGTAAAATCGGGTGTGACACTGTCTGCCGAAGCACCCGCGGATGAGACCGATGCCAACAGGGACGCTCGACGTGAGCGTAACAGAAAGCGGAACGAACGGAGCCGGCGTCTCCGAGACAACCTCCCCATCCACAACCTCGCAGAAGCTCTCGACCAAGTCGAGAGCAGGGTACACACCACCCCGGAGCAATGCCTCATGTCGATCACAGCGATCGCACGCCAAGCTCAGGGGATGCGTGCTGGAGAAGTCATCACCAAGCTTGCAGAAGATGCTTACTTCATGCGAGTCGATAGCAGGGTCGCTCAGCCGCCCCCTGCCAGGAACGAAGCCACAAGTCGCAGCGCGGACCTCGATCGTAACCGTACTCGAGCTGAGCTGCCGGCCAATCCCAACCGTACTCGTGCAACGGCCGGTGGACCCTCTCAAGGTGGCAACATCGCTGCGGCTGCCGGCGGCGACCGTGAGATCATCCCTCACCGCGACCCTGGCGGCGGAGGCAGCGACGGCGGAAGCTCCAACCAGGGGGCCAACAAGAGGGCTGGTGTCAGAGGCGACCGCGGCGGCCGAGGCCACGCGAACAGCCACGTCTCTAGAAGAGCCTCACAGGGTGGTTTTGATGCCCACCAGAAGATTGAAGAACTGCGGCGAAAGAAGTCCGCCACCGTAGGCGACAACGACGGCTTCCCCGCCTTCTCTCCTCGGCTTCGCAACTTGCTCCTCCCGGAAAAATTCAAACCTCTGGGAATCACCAAGTACAACGCAAAGCAAGACCCCATCCAGTGGCTCAGATGCTACTCCCTCTCCATCGAGAACGCTGGTGGCAACAACGACACCAAGTGCCTCTACTTCCCCTTCTGTCTGGACCAGGCACCGCTTACATGGCTCGAGTCACTTGAGAAGTACTCGATCGACAAGTGGGACCAGCTGAAGGAGCAGTTCACCAGCAACTTTGTGGGCGCTATGGGCCGCTCGGGTACTCGCATGGACCTAGCTGTGGTGAAGCAGGAACAGGGCGAGACCCTCCGCAAGTACATGCTGTCGGTGCGGAATATGGTCCCGACACTAACCAGTGATAAGCGCCGAGGTCTCCCCCTCAATGGTCGATGCTAAGCAACTAATGACACGAGTTTTATCCTGGTTCCGGCCGAGGGGCCGTACGTCCAGCAGTGGTGTGCTCGAGGCACTATATTGCTCAGCACCGGGGGTGCATGTAGTGGGGCGGCTACAAGCAATGCGGGAGAGGAAGCATGGCTCCCAAGTCCCTAGTGAAGTGGCTGAAGATGTTGTGGGAGAATTGGAGAACAAGTGCCTGGTGTCTGGCGTTGCTCTGCCTTGTGTTGTGTTCTGACTTGTCTGTCTCCTCCCCTGCGGCGGGGGAGTTCGTCTTCCTTTTATAGGCCAAGGAGAGAGCGAATCACATGTATGCCGCGCTAATTAGCTACGTGGGGAAGTGTGGTGTGCCATGCTGTAGAGTAGGCGGCCGCCTCGACGGTCCTTCCGCGATCCGGCCATCATGGCGTATCTTGTGCCCGAACAGGGGTAGCTTCGAGGGCGGGAGCGCAGTGGACGGCCGTGATGTCTTCAAGCGGGCCCGAGGGAGTTGCTGACGTCGATCCGTACGGGGCACAGGGGTAGGTAAGGCAGCGTCCTGTTCCCGCACGCGTCGCAGTGCCGGAGCTATTTGTACAGCGCCCGGCGTGGGGTTGTATGCGCGGGGGCGGCCGCCACGCCGTTAACAGTGGCAGGGATTGCTCCCCACCGGCCTAACACTGCAACCTAACCCTGCAAGGTCACGGGAAAGCAAATCGAGGGTGCAGCCGGCCCCCCTTCGAGGGCTTAGCGCGTTAGTCGTACTGGAGTAGGCGGCGCGGCGTCACGGGCCGGCACCGGCCACGCCGCACGGCCCCCACGGGGGCGGGGATGGGTTCCCTCCTAGGGAGTTGGTGCGACAGACCGGGTGCGAGCCCCGTGTGCATGATGGCGCCGCCCGCGCCGCGTCGAGCATTAAATGCCCGTACCCACGTACGGGATCGGGCGTGCGTGCGCGGAACGCCCTCGAGCGAGGCGGAGCCTGCTCGTGGGCGGCGCGGACCCTCGAGCGAGGCGGAGCCTGCTCGAGGGGATCGTTCTCCCTCGAACAGAGCTGAGCCCGCCCGAGGGAGGCGTGTGCCCTCGAGCGAGGCGGAGCTTGCTCGAGGGGATCTTTAAGTGGGCCGCCGGGGCCGTCAGGGCCACCGTGGCGTGGGCCATGCCCTGTGTAGTTATGCGAGGCGCGTTTGGCTTTGGCTTGTTGCGGGTTTTAAGTGGGGATTCCCCAGTTGTTTAAGGGGACCCCTAGGGCTGTCCCCCGACGCAGCCCCCGAGCATCCGTGGGTTCGCGCGCGGGCGGCTCCCGCGCATGCCGGAGCCTACCGATAGGACTTTCTTCCCTCCTGGTCTTGCGAACGCTTTCCGTGGGGCCGCGTCAGCGGACCCACGGGTCTAGCCCGCGAAGCCCTGTAGGAGCGTGAGTGCTCCTGCAGGGGTTTACCGCGAGATTTGGTCAGAGGGCGTGGCACATGTTTCAACCGGCGTCGACAATGTTTCAGCCGGTTTCGGTGACACACGCGCTGCTGGCACTTCCTGCGGCCGGCGCAATCCAAGAGGTGTAGCCGTGCGTCGAGCCCCCGAGCCTGGGCCCGTTCAAGGTGATCGGGTAGAGCTCTACGACTCGTTTTTTATCGCGCCCTCGCCGTCCCTCCGCGGGACGGAGGGTGAGGTTTTCGCAACCCTTATCGAGCGGGTCGCGGATTGCGGATTCCTCGTTGAGCTGTTAGTGGGTGGTTCGAGTGGACGCCCATGCCCCGTTCGATAAGGGTAGGCTGCGCGGTCCAGAGACACGTCCATTAAAGCACTTGCGTGGGTTTGCTAGGTGGGGCTCGGTCCCGTTCGCTAGGGACCGAGGGCGCGGAAGCTCTCCCTCGGTGGGATCCCCCGGCTAGCTGCCCTCGCTGGCTCTCGAACACGACATGTGGGGCACCCTCGAGCCGGCGGGCTCGAGGAACGGCTCGAATGCGCGTGCCCTCGTCGTCCCTGACTCTGGTGATCTGGGGGTGCCTGTTCGAACCCGTCGAGGGTCGGGCTCGACCCTCTCGATCGCAGGGGCCGTGCGGGGGTGGCGGCTAAGCGCTCCCGGCCTGGCATCTGCGAATCCTCGAGGGGTCTGGGCGAGCCAGCCCTCGAGGCGCTGATCAGTAAGATGGTGCGGGGTGGCGGCTAAGCGCTCCCGTCCTGGCATCTGCGAATCCTCGAGGGGTTTGGGCGAGCCAGCCCTCGAGGCGCTGATCAGTAAGGTGGTGCGGGGTGGCGGCTAAGCGCTCCCGGCCTGGCATCTGCGAATCCTCGAGGGGTCTGGGCGAGCCGGCCCTCGAGGCGCTGATCAGTAAGATGGTGCGGGGTGGCGGCTAAGCGCTCTCGGCCTGGCATCTGCGAATCCTCGAGGGGTCTGGGCGAGCCAGCCCTCGAGGCGCTGATCAGTAAGGTGGTGCGGGGTCGGTGCCTGCGGTGCCTGTTTTATCTCAAACGAGCCCCGAGGCAACAATCTGACACCTGCATCTATTCGAGGGTTGAACTTTCCCGAGCCTGGAGCTCGTGCCGCTCGAGGGTCCTCCTTACTTGGTAAGGGTCCGGGCCTTTTAATGCTCCACAGTCGAGGCTGCGGTTTCGCATCACGAGCGCGCCTTTTTAGGCGCTGCGACCGCGCGCGCGTAGTGGGCGGCGTGGGCAGGCGGACGTGACTGCCTGCCACGCCCCTCCCAGTTCTACGCCGTGATGATGGCCCACCCGCGGTGGCGTGGCCGCCGTGGTCGTGGTGGGACCCGCCCGTCAGTGAGAGGAAGATTCCCCTGCAGTTAATGCGCGCGGGACGCGCGCTCCGGAGAGCACGCTCGCGTCTTATAAATCTGAGGAGGGGAAAACGGGGGTTTTTACCTTAGCGTTTCGCCGTCCTTGCCCCTTGCGCTCCTGCCTCTGTCCAGTTCGCACCACCGCGCTCTTTCGCCGTTTGGAGTTCTTCCCCTTCTTCCCGTCCTTCGCTCTCGACCCCCCTTGCTTTTCCTCATGGCGCCCCTTCCGCCCCTCACGATCGTTGATCCGTACGCGTGGGAGCGTTCATCGGTGACGCGGCTGGCCCTCGGTGTCCTTAAGTGGCCCTCTGTGACGATTGTTGCGGGTTTTAAGTGGGGATTCCCCAGTTGTTTAAGGGGACCCCTAGGGCTGTCCCCGACACATGCGACGTTTCTTCGACAAGCGCGCCACAGTAGTCGATGTCTCTGACAAAGAAGTCATCGACCTCTTCCAAGACGGTCTCTACCCCCGTCACTCCTTCGAAGACTTCAGTCGACGCCGCCCAAGCTTTATCACCCACCTCAAGGACATGATTATGTCTTGGGCCGATGAAGAAGACAGGGCCAACGCCAAGTACGACGCCATCCGTGGCAAGAGCAAACAGAACGCGGGCGGTGGCAGCAGCAACAACGGGAACCAAGGCAGTCGCAACAACAACAACTACTCGGGTCCCAACCGCAAGCGCAAGCCAGACAACACTGTCACGGCTATCCAGCGCCCTGCGAAAGAGAACTCGAAGAAGATCTCCGGCAGCTTCAAAGACTTGCTGAAGGAGAAGTGCCCGTGGCATCTGGACGACAACCACACCACCGAGCAGTGCTACCAACTCAGGCGAGCACTCAAGGACACGCCGGAGCCACAACGCCCTCATGGCAAGAAAGGCAAGAAGAAGAACGACGAAGGCAATGGTGATTTCCAGGAACCCGACAAGACGGTCAACGTCCTCTTCAGCGGACGAACCAGCAGACGGGTACAAAAGGCTACCCGTCGAGAAGTCATGAGCATTGAACCAGCGGTCCCGAACCCTCTCAGGTGGTCAGAGGTACCCATTACCTTCTCCCGCGCGGATCAATGGACTAGCTTCTCCGAACCAGGACGGTTTCCACTCGTCCTGAAGCTGGTGGACGCGGTCTCTAAGCTCAACAAGGTCCTCATCCACGGTGGAAGCGGGCTCAACGTTCTTTTCACCAAGACCTTGAAGAAGATGAAGCTCGACATCACCCACATGCTCACCAAGAGCACCTCGCCCTTCTACGGCATCGTCCCCGGCAACGCGGCTGTCCCACTGGGCTCAGTGGTCCTGCCAGTTACCTTTGGGGCATCTCGGGACAACTATCGTACCGAGCACATCAAGTTCGAAGTCGCGGACTTCGAGACGTCTTACCATGCCATCCTCAGTAGACCGGCTATCGCCAAGTTGATGGCGGTACCCCACTACACCTACTTGGTACTCAAGATGCCAAGCCCAGCGGGTGTACTCTCACTGCAAGGGGACTTGAAGATATCGCACGACTGCGACACGGAAGCTGTGGAGATCGCCTCCACAAATCAAGTACCCAATGCAATGATGGAAATCTACGCTGCATTGAAGAAGCTTGCCCCAAGCGAACTCGACATCCCATAGAAGTCGGACAAAGCTAACAAGCCTCAGCCAGCTGAGGAGGTTCTGGTCAAAACAGTTGACCTCGGGACAGGCAACAGCAGCAAGACCACCACCATCGGGGCGGGGCTCGACCCCAAATAGGAAGACACGCTCATCAACTTCTTCCGGGCTAACCGCGACATCTTCGCGTGTAAGACAGTAGACATGCCAGGGGTGCCCAGTGAGTTGATTGAGCATTCCCTCAACGTCGATCCTAAAGCTACCCCGAAGCGACAACACCTCCGCCGCTTCGCCGACAACAGACGGGACGCCATCAAGAAGGAACTCGCCAAACTACTCGCGGCTGGCTTCATCAGAGAAGTCTTCCATCCTGAGTGGCTCACCAACCCCGTCCTCGTCCGCAAGAAGAACTCGAACGAGTGGAGGATGTGCGTCGACTACACCGACCTCAACAAGCATTGCCCCAAGGACCCCTTCGAGTTGCCGTGGATTGACTAAGTCATCGACTCCATGGCGGGCTGCGACCTGCTCTGCTTCCTCGACTGCTACTCCGGGTACCACTAGATCGCGATCAAGGAAGAAGACCAGGAGAAGAACGCGTTCATCACCCCGTTTGGCGCGTACTGCTACACGACCATGTCCTTCGGGTTGAAGAACGCCGGCGCTACATACCAACGAGCTATCCAGGCCTGCTTCAAGAGGCAACTCAACAAAAACGTCGAAGCCTATGTGGATGACGTAGTCGTCAAGACCAGAAACTCCAGCACGCTCATCCACGACCTTGAGGAGACTTTCGCATCCCTGCGCGAGTACCGCTGGAAGCTCAACCCGAACAAGTGCGTCTTCGGCGTACCTTCGGGCAAACTACTCGGCTTCATCATCAGCCGCCGCGGCATCGAAGCTAATCCCGAGAAGATCTCCGCCATCACCAGCATGAAAGCTACCACGTGCATCAAAAAGACGTTTAGAAGCTGACCGGGTGCATGGCTGTCGTATGGACCTCCCTGGGCCCACTACCTCGGTGGGTACCAGGACCGACTACTCGGTGGGCCCCTGGGACTACCCGGCTTGCGCTACACGGCACCTGAAGGCGTGGAGCACAAGGACTACACAGGAGTAGTACTCGGTTAGGGAGCTGTACATGTTCCGCACTGTATGGAAGACTCCTAGACGTACTCGACTAGTACTCTCTCCCTACTCCGACTTGTAACCCTGCCTCCCGACTATATAAGGCGAGGCAGGACCGATCTCTAGCATCCAATCTCATCTCATACAACTCACGGCGCACTATTGCACCATCTTGTAATCGTGCCCAATCAATCCGTAGCTACGCAAAGATACAGGACGTAGGGTATTACGCACCTCGCGGCCCGAACCTGTCTAAATTGTGTGCCACGTGTCTCTTCCTTCGAGTTACCGATCTCGGCGAGGCCACATTCATCTACTTCGGGTACTCCCCTTAGTAGGTTGCCGGTCTAAAACACCGACAGCTGGCGCGCCAGGTAGGGGATCTCGCCCGAGATCACATGGCGAACTCGACGGCTCCCGTCCACTTCAAGCCAACCGTCGCCTTCAACCATGGCGACACCTTCGTGTTCGGCGCCTAGGTCTGCACTGCTGACGGCGCAGGCTCCTTCCAAAGATCGCCCGACCATACGGCCCCAACCCGAAGACCGGCTTCGTGACGCTTCCTGAAGTTGTCACAGGCGAACTCGCCGGCAAGTTCGGCGAAATTTCGCTCTTCAACCACCACGCTGACTTCGAGCTCGAGTCCACTTCCAACTCAAACTCGACGTCTCCATGGGACATCGCATGCGAGCCGGCTGCTCAGCCATCGCAGGCGGTCCCCTCACCTCGTGAGCACTCCACGCGTGGCCCCCGCATCCTCAGCCGGGCCCGCACGGGGGCTCCCTCTTCGCGCCGGGCCGGCAAGGAGCCAGTACCCAAGTACAACTCGGACTCCGACACCGCTCCCGGTCCCGCTTCGGACTCCAGCCCTCTCTCCGAGTTCTACTCGAACCCCGATTACGAGTTCGACTTCGGGTCGGACCCTGAGGAGCCTGAGTCCGAGGACAACTCCACTGAGCTCCCCTTGTCAGGGCCGGCCTCTGGGCTGGTTATAACATCCACACCGGCCGGGAGATTCATCTACTAGCCAGACCGCAAGCCTGTTGACCTGATAAGCGGAGACTCACGCTACATCGTCTACATCGACTCGCTACTGTTCCAGGAGGGAACGCCACTTGCCCAGGCTGACTCAAACACACCAACTGAGGTGGCTGTTTCTGAGTCCAGCCTTGGCACCCCTAATCGCCAAGTCTTCATGGCTGCTGGCGACACCCCAGGGCCTTCAGGCCCGGCTCAGGACAAGTACCTGGAAGACGAAACGACCCGGATTTCCGCGAACGGAACCCCCGAATCTTAGCACCTCGGTGGTAGTCCCAGAGGCTACCACGTGCAATCCCCGTCTCGCCGATTCCAAATTCCATACGTAAAAGTAAAAACAAAGAATAGAGTACAACATTTATTTTATTACATTAATCGTAGTACATCTCTTCGGCACATGCCGGTACAAGTCCATCGGGGCCGAATCAAACAGAAACAAATCGTCTAGCAGCGGCTCCATGAAAGCGCGAGAAACTCCATATCCGCAGCGAACCTCAAGTGTAGGAAGAGCTCGGTCCACCCGCCCGTCGTTGTCGAAGTCGTAGTCCGGCTCGCGTCGAGTCACCGGTGGTCTACCCGATAAGCGGGTAGGTCATGTCGCTTCCCAACAAAGAGGCAAAAGCGGTGTATATTCTACTATGCATGAGATAACCCTAATCCGGCCGTAGAAGGCTTAAGCAAAGCAAAGGTAGCAACATTCAAGGTAAGCAGAGCAGCAAGGAGGTCCACACCTCGTGGAAAGCCTTCGCTTCCGAGGTCCACACCTCGGGGTCCACACCCCGCTCAAGGATCACCACACCAAAGCACCGGATCTCAACCACGATCCGAACCCAACTCTCATCCGCGATGTGGGGCCCACCGGCTCCTATCCCCACATCTCAACGGCCGAAGCCGGGCTCACACACTCGGGGGAGAGAAGAAGCACAAGAGAAGTGTAACTAGTCGTGTGAGAGATCGAAAGACCGTCCATAACCAGTGGACACGGACTATAGCTATAGGTTTAACACTGCGCAGAGGTTGTACAACCGTACCCGCCCCCGAATAGGTCCGGAACCGCCGTCACCGTGTCCGACCCTACCATACCTCCGAAGCCCAAGTAAGTGGATAGTACCCTTCCGCATCTCCGAGCTCGGCCCAGCCTCCTCCGCGCAGCTCATACTACCCGCGAGAGGTCCCTCGAAGCCGTGGAACCCTTCCCCCGGCCTCGCCAGGGCAAAGTCTACTAAGGAGGGACAGACCACTCCCGACACGATCACACCGATCCTCCTACAGGAGGGTGCTATCCACTACAAGTCTCACCCCGCACCCCCGCCCAATACAAGGCGGGCGGTCTGTACGAAAGTAGTCATTCGATACAAGGTCAACTGACGATCGGTCCTTAAGGGGCCGAGAGCGAGCACTCAACATCTCCATCCCACACGACACGACCCTCGGGTAAGAGGCCAGATCGCATCTTCCCTCGGCAGCCGTTCACAAGTAACCAGCGGCTCGCTCCCGCCAAAACACAGCAAGGGGGTACACAACCCAGAACTCACGCTAGAATCACACCGAGATGCCCACATCTCAGATCAAACCCAGAGCACCATCCATATACAAGCAACAAAAGTATGGATAGTTGAAGTATGGGACTAGCTAGGGGTCTGTAGCTAGTCCCGCAGGTAGAAGAACAAGGAACAGGATATAATAAACATCAAGGCATGGCTAGTAAACAGGTTATGCAATTCATCAGAACAATGCATTAAAGTAAAGCACTAGCAGCTAGATATCAACATGGGATCTATATGGTTGGGAGTGACATGACACCTTCTGTGCCGTTGAAGCGCCGCCGTCCCGGCGGTGTACTCGGGGTCCTCCGCGTCCTCCCGGTCGAAGCTCGGGTCCGCGGCACGAGATTCGACGCGAAAATATAAATACGGTGCACATCTAAGCAATAACTCCAAATAAAATCCAACTTAGAAAATCCAAAAGAGCCCGAACTACCTACAATCGGCAAGGTTTTGCAAATACGGATATTTAGAAATTAGTTTTGTATTTTTCGGAGCTCCCTAGTATTTACTACTAATTTTTAAAGGTCAAAACCATTTTCTCGGAATTCAAAACGTAAAAAAGGAAAGGGATTTTCCTGCTCTATGGGCCGCAAACGGGCCGGATGGTTATATGGGCCGGTAACGGCCCCTTTTGGGCTCGGTTCAACGGCCCGTGCAAGCGAAGTCCGGGAAAACCCCCCCCCCCGTTTCTCCCGGCCGCGGCCTTCCCTTGCTAGCCGGGCTCATCTAATCTAACACCGGTTCCCTAGCCCCGCGGAGCTCCGACGGTTCAAACGGCCCGGCCCGGCGCGGATGGCCCAACGGCTTTCCCCTTTTCCGCAGCCCGGGAACTCGCAGCCACGTTCTCCCCCTTTCCCGGCCGGTCGCCGTGCCGGCGACGCCCTCGCCGCGCGCGCATCGGCGGCGGCGCTCCGGTTGGAAGCCCGGACTCCGCGCGCGGGGTGCGCCTCGGCTTCACCTCTCCCCCTCCCGGTGCTCACGCACCCCCGCGCGGCTCGAAGGCCGGCCGGCGCGACCACCCGTCACGCGCGCGCGCGCGCGACGGCCGCCGCCCGCGCGCGCGTCCCCCCCCCGGCACGGCGGAACCCCGGGCGCGCCGGGGTGCGGCCGTAGGGTTCTCGGTGCTCGCTCACCCGCAAGACCCACTCCCTCACACGGGCTAGACGTGGAACGCTCACACACGGTGACCCACGGCGGCGGGGCCACGGCCACGCGCGCGGGGGGGGTGCGGCCGGCCGCGCGCCCGCGCCCATCTTCTCCCCGCAACAACATCCTACGGCTCGAAGGCCGGATTCACGACGATACAAGACACGGCGCAAAGGTACACGTTTGACTTCCCTCCCGGCCGGGCGCGCGCGGCGCGCGCTCGACGCGGCGCACGACGGCGCGCCGCGCATCGACGCGCCGCGGCACGGGGTGATCCCCCCCACCCCCACCCTCGCAAATACTCCAAGAAACACCACAGAGACGGCAACCGCTCGGGGTCTTCACGGCTTGGGGTAGCCCCGACCCCAGTCGCCGCCGCACAGCCGCGACACGGCGCGACGCGGCGTCACCCGTGGGGGAGGCGGCGGCGCGCACGCACGAACGGAGGCGGCTCGAAGGCTCGCACACAGGCAGCAAGGCTAAGGTGGCCGGCGCGAAGAAAAGAGCGAGGCGACCACGGTGCTCACCGTGGGTCGACGGTGAAGGCGTAGCAGACTCGGTGGTGCAGCGGCGCGACGTCGATGTCCACGGCGTGCTCCGGTCCGGCTCCCTCTCAGACACGAACGGCGCCTCCCTCCTCGCACACGGACGGCGCCTCACGAACACGTTCCTCCCCCGCGCGCCGCACCGGCGCGGCGCGCGTGGGCTCCCACCTCGCCTCCTCTCCCCCGGCTTCTCCCTCCTTCTTCCTTCCCCCCGTGGCGGCTCCGGAACGGGGGGCAAAAACCCCAAAGCGGGTGGTTGCGAGGCCGCCTACCCCCCCCCGCCCTCCTTTTGAACTTGCGCCGCGGAATCACGAGGGGGAAAAGCCCCGATTGCCCCCCCGGTCCGCCGCCGTCCCGGCCGGATGGCGGCCGCGGCCTCGCGCCGCCCGCCCTCGGATGCCTAGGGAATAAGGGCAGCGAGGTCTTTCACCTTTACCCGCGGTCGCACCCCGGGTCCGCGTGCACACGCCGGCCTTGGCGTGCGCGCCAGCCGGTCGGCTCGGCCGCGCGCGCCACCCCCGCGCGGGCCGGGCGCGGCCGGGCGCGCGCGCGCCGCCCGGCTCGGGCCGGTTTGGTCACGGGGGCCGAGGTAAGGGAGAGGATAAGATGCCGGCGTGCGGGGTCCACACGGCGGCGAGAGGGAGGAGGGAAGGAGTGCGGTGCGGGGTTGTGGGCCGAAAGGCCTTATGGGTTGGGCCGTAGCTTCGCAGGGTGCTGAAGAAAACGGCCCACAATCCTTAGTTGCTCTCTACCTTTTTAAACCAGATTTATTTGGTCTAGGTTTAGAATCTTGGTTTGAATTTGATCCCCTTTCAAATTCAAACCACACTCAATTGAACTCCAAGAAAACCAAGGAAAATCCAACTCACTCGGTTATACCATATATTTTAAATATAATTTTTATAATTAGGGTGTATTAGTGGAGAAGTTGGTGAGTGGCTAGCAATTCGGTTCAAAAATTGATAGCACTCCATAGCAAACAAAAAGTTTTAAATTTTTCGCAAAATTCACGCACCTAGATTCCCCGGGTTGTTACATTCTCCCCCACCACCGAGAATCTCGTCCTCGAGATTTAGTCCTCGACCTCCTCCGCGAACAAGTGAGGGTACTCCTTCCTGAGATCGGTTTCCTTCTCCCATGTTGCCTCTCGCTCGGTATGGTTGCTCCACAACACTTTACAGAAGGGAATGGTAGTTCTCCTTGTTTCCTTGACGCCTCCGTCCAAGATTTTCTCAGGATATTCTGTATACTCTAGGTTGTCTTGCAAGTCAAGCAACTCCATGGGCACTTGCTTTGCCTCCACGGCCTTCTCACTCTTCCTCGCCCGTGACACGTGGAACACGGGTGAACTCTCGCCATAGTCTCGGGTAGTGCAAGCTGGTAGGCCAAACTCCCAATCCTTCGGGTGATAGGGTACGGTCCCACGTACCTCGGTGCAAGCTTTCCTTTCACCAAGAACCTCTTAGTTCCACGGAGCGGTGAGACTTTCAAGTACACTCTGTCGCCAACTGCAAAGGTCAACTCCCTCCTTCTCTTGTCGCGCATAGCTCTTCGACGACTTTGAGCGATTCTCGTGTTCTCTCGAACTTTCTCAACCTTCTCCTCTCGCTTCCTTAATGATTGCTGGTCCGACCGCAGCTCGCTCTCCAACTTCCGACCAAGCTAGCGGGGTCCCGCACTTCCGACCGTAAAGTGCCTCAAAGGGTGCCATCCGGAGACTCGCTTGAAAGTCGTTGTTGTACGAGAACTCGCGAACGGCAACCGCTCTCCCAATCCGTACCATAGGTGAGTGCACAAGCTCGTAACATGTCCTCCGTAACCTCGGTTGACTCTCTCCCGTCCGCCCGTCGGTCCGTGGGTGGAAAGTCATGGCCGTAGCCGAGAGTGGTGCCCATAAGCTTGTGGAAACTCGCCAAAACTTGGAGACAACCGTGGCCCTCGATCGGACACGATACTTCCGGGTGCCCCGTGTAGCTCGAGTATGTGTTCTACGAACAGCTCGCCAACTTCTCGGTTGCATACCGGTCTTCACCGCACAAAGTGAGCCACTTTAGTCGCCCGTCCACTATGACCCAAACCGAGTCGTTTCCTCTTGGTGTTCTAGGGAGTCCCACCACAAAGTCCATGGAAATGTCCTCCCACTTCCACACCGGGATATCCAACGGTTTCAACAAACCAAAGAGGGTTTCGATGTTCAATCTTTACTCACGCTACGGTGTGTCGCAACGAGCCACGTAGTGTGCTATGTCCTTCTTCATGTCCTTCCACCCGCACTCGTCCTTCGGATCTCTCGTACATCTTGGTGCCGCTCGGGTGAATCGAGTACCTCGAGTCGTGAGCTTCTCTCATGATCCGTTCTCGGAGTGCCTTGTCTTGTGGTACACGGATCCGTTCTTTCAACCACACGGCCCCGATCATCAACCCGATAATCCTCTCGCCTTGCCCTCGCTTCATTAGTTCTCGCGCAAGACTTTGATTTCTCGCACACTCTTTCCGGGCCGTACGGATTCGCTCCTCCAGTGTCATAGGTCACTTGCAACACGTTGACTTGGCCTTGATCCACAATCTCGATTCTCGCCTTCTCTAGCTCTTCATGCAAAGCGAGTTGCTCTTCCTTTATCATGAGGTTGTTGCGGTATGTTTTCCGCTCGGTGCATCCGCCACGACGTTAGCTTTGCCGGGTGGTAGTTGATCTCGACGTCGTAGTCCTTGATCGGCTCTAACCACCGTCTCTCGCCTCATGTTCAGCTCGGTCCGTGTAAAGAAGTACTTCGTGCTCTTGTGGTCGGAAAACAGCTCACACTTGTTCCCTATCGGGTAGTGTCTCCGGATTTTAAGCGCATGCACAACAAATTTCGCCAACTCCAAGTCGTGTGTCGGGTAGTTTTCCTCATGTTTCTTCACCGTCCGGAAGCATAAGCCACAACTTTCCCTTCCCCGCATCAAGACACAACCAAGTCCTTGCTTCGAAGCGTCACGCGTAGACCACAAAGTCTTTCTTGATGTCCGGCAAGGTAAGCACCGGGGCCGTGGTGAGTCTCTTTTTCAGCTCTTGAAAGCTCTTCTCACACGCTTCGACCACTCGAACTTTGTGTTGTTCTTGAGCAACTCGTCATTGGTTTTGCAATCTTAGAAAAGTTCTCAATGAACCTCCGTAGTAACCCGCCAACCCAAGGAAACTCCCCGACATCCGTCACGTTTAAAGGCTGCTCCCACTTGGTCACCGACTCAACTTTGGACGGATCCACGGCTATCCCCTCCGCCGACAACACGTGTCCCAAGAACGCGACCTTCTCCATCCGTAACTCGCACTTGCCGAACTTGGCGTACGCTTTCGCCGCCTCGGCCTCTCTAGCACAACTCTCGTGTGCTCCTCGTGCTCCTCGGTGGTTTCGCAGTAGATCAAGATATCATCGATAAACACCACTACAAACCGGTCCAACTCTTCCATGAAGACCTTGTTCATCAAGTTCATGAAGTAGGCGGGGGCGTTGGTCGCCCCAAAGGAAACCACCACAAACTCGTACAAACCGTAGCGTGTGGTGAAGGCCGTCTTGGGTATGTCCCGCTCTCGGATTTTCATCTGGTGGTAACCCCGACCTCGTGTCGATCTTGGAGAAGAACCTTGCCCTTTTGAGTCTATCCAAAGAATCCTCGATTCTCGGGCAAGTGGGTACTTGTTCTTGATTGTCATCGAGTTGAGCGTGCGGTAGTCAATGCACATTCTCTTCGTACCGTCTTTCTTCTCCACGAAGAGCACCGGTGAACCCCACGGTGAGGCACTCGCCGAACAAACCCTTGCTCGAGCAACTTCTTGAGCTGTTTCTTCAACTCGTCCAGCTCATCGGACGACATCCTGTACGGACTCTTTGCAACGGGCCCCGCCCCTGGCATCAGCTCAATCACGAACTCCACGTCTCGGTCTGGGGGTAACTCCGTAAGCTCCTCTGGGAACACGTCCGGAAACTCACGGACCACTGGAATCTCTTCAATTTCTTTCCCACTCATGTTGCACATCATTGTAGCAACCTTCGGACTCGCGGCTCGATCCGTACCGTAGTCCCCGCCGGGGTGTTCAAGCCGTATCACTCGGGGTTGCAAGAAACTATCCCGTTGTGCTTTGCCAACCAATCCATCCCTAAGATCACATCTATCCCGAAGACTCCAAACCGTCAAGTCCGCCGTGAACGGTAGCCCCTCAAACACCATCCTCACTCCCCCGCACTCTAACGTACTCCTCTTCTCCCCTAGCGGAGAGCTAGTCAAGATAGGCCTTGGTCGAGGCTTAGTTGGTAAAGACCTTTCTTTAGCAAACTTGGTAGAAATATACGAAAACCGAGCTCCGCTATCAAACAAAACAAGAGGCCAAAACCGAGTCAACAAGGAACTCACCGAGGGTGACGTCGGGTGCGAGCCGCCGCATCCTCGCCGGTGAGGTGGTTCGCACGGCCTCGAGTAGCCGGCGGCCGAGCCGACCTCTCGCCGAGTACGAGGTGGCCGTCCTCCCGGTGCCGGGTGGCTTCGCCGGGGTCCGGAACCGAGTACCGCGGCTCGACTCCCCGGTGGTACCCGCCGGGGACACTCAAACGACTTATGCCCCACCTCGACGGCGCTGAAGCACGTCACCTTGGATCCGTCCGCCGCCGCGGTGGCGGCCTCGGCTTCCGGTTTCCGACCTCCACTCCCACCCTCGGGTGGGTCCCCGCCCTCGTGGCCGAGACCGAGAGGCGTGGTGCCTCTCCGCCGAGTCCGGTGGCCCCGTGCGTAGCCCGTCCCTCTCGCCTCCGGGGTGGACCCGAGCGTCCCGCCCGGTCGGTGCGCTTGGTCTTGCTCCCTCGTACCTCCATGTACTCCAACCCCGGACCTCTCCACTATCGCAGCCTTGTCGATTATGGAGCGAAGTGTCGGGCGCCGTGCGCGGACAAGTGGTGTGCCATACCCTTGTGCGCCCCTTCCCCGAACCAAGACACCTTCTTCTTCTCTCGTGTCGGTGTCTTCGGCGCGTACCTCATCGCCCTCCCCGGTAACGGTTGGCGTACTCCCCGTATCGACATGTTCCCCATCTTAAGGTGCCCCCGAACTCGTCGGCCCTTCTCGTCCATCACCGCGCGTCCGGATGTGGTGGCTCCTAAGGCCTCCACGAACTCGTCCCACCCGATGTGTAACGGGTCCCGTGCGAGTCACGTAGTCGTCCCACCACGCACCGGCCGTGCCAACCACCGGTGCGCGGCCACGCTCACACACTCCTCCCTCCGTAAGCTCGCCGGCCTCCAACTTCTTCTCGATCTCACGCAACCGCTATCCGCGTCCATCGGTCCGCCGAGTGGTCAAAGGTAGGCGGGGCGCGCCTTGTTGAAGTTTTCAACCTTCTTCTCCGAAAGCCCCCTCCGGTGCGTTGCGGTTCGGCCCCTAGGGTTGTTGTGGTTGTTGTTCGGGCCAGCATCCGAGTGATCGTCCGCATCGACCGAGTTTGCACCGCCATCACTTCGGCCAAGTTCGGGGAGGTGGCGGTGGTGGCATCTCGTGTCCCCCGAGCCTCGGCCTCGCTCCTCCCTCCGGGCCGGGGTACCTCGCTCGGGCTCGAGCTCCTCGCTCCCCGAGCTCCCCCGTCGCCGCGCGCGGCTCCTCGACCGCCGACTCGGCCTCCTCGGCCTCCGCGAAGCTCCGCCGCGGCGCGAGACCTCCACGACGTCCACGCGCCTCTCGCTCCCGCCCGGGTTAGGGGCATCCTCCCCCCCCGTCGTCCCCGGCCGACCTCCTCGAAACGGGCTAGGAGTCGCCCGACCTCCTTGGACCCCGACATCCTGTTCCGCTTGCAAGAGTTAGTAGCGGTAAGGAGAATGTATTTAATCAAAGTTGTAAACTATAAAGGAGTAATCCCGCTAACAATCACGAAATTTCGTACGTACATTAAGAAGCATGAAAATCCGAATGAAACCATGAAGATCCATGTCACTCAATCAATGCCACCATACAAAAGGGGTGCACCTCGAGGTTTACTCCTACAACCTTCGAGGGTACACGGCAACACATCCTGCTAACGCATGGTACATCATGGGGTAGCTACTACAGGCATGTCACATGAACGGTAGCATTACATCTAACTCATTACATCTACTCGAAGCTGCTACATGATCTCTACTCCCATCACTGAATACTCGGAGGTGTCTCTGAGCTGTGTCCCGTGGAACTGAGTAGAACGGTGGTGAGTGGACTCCTGGGTAACCCGGCACCCTGATCGCCGGTCCCCCGTAGTAGTCACAAGTGTCCTGCAGAGCACGATCCATCTCCTCTCGTGTCCTCGCGAACCACTCGGGTACGGCCGCACTCGTGGAAGGAGTGTCGGGGGAAGCTCGAAGGTCTCCATCCTCGCCTGGGTCTCTTCTTAGGCGGTAGCCGTGCGGAGAGCGCCTCCGCCCTCGGCCCGCCCCTCGCCGGTCGGAACGCTCCCGTGCCGCGCGGTCCTCGTCCCGCCCGTCCCTCTCCCTCGTAGACCCGTCCTCCCGTGTAACACATGTGGTGGTAGTTGTGTCGGCTCGCCTCCCCGTAAGTCCCACACCTTGACCCGGTAGTCGACCGCCGCGGCTCCGATCGACTCCACCTCGGTCTCGAGCCTCTCGCCACCCTCACTCGATCCTCTCGCGCGGCCTCCACCGAAGCCCGGGTGAGCCTCCCGCTCGCCCCTCAACCGTGCCTCCAACGTAGCGATCCACCAGAGTCTCTCTCGCGTCGGGCCGCGGCCGCCGCTAGCCCAAGCCGCACTAGCTCTCCGTTCCTCACGTGCGCCGCCCTCCAGCTCCGTCCCGCAAGTCCTCTCTCGTCCTCCTCCAAGTCCCGAACCCGCCGTAGGGCAACGTCACACCTCCACCGAAGGTACAAAGGTGTCTCTCCGTCCGCCCGCACGTGCCTCGGTCCCGAGCCGGGATGCACCGCCCGGCTGCGAGCATCGCCCGGTCCTCCCCGTCCACCGGAGTCACCTCCTCGGTACCGTGCTCGGCCACTCGAGTCCCGGGCCGACCGTGGTCGAAGATCTCTCGCCGGAAGTACCCCGAACGGTGTGTCCTTCGGCCTCTCTCTCCGAGCGGTCACAAGCCTTCTTGAGAGCCCCCGCGTGCTCCGGCCTCGTGCGCCTCCGTGACCGAGCTCTCGGCGCACACCACTACCTCCTCAAACTCCGGCACCCGCGGGTCCGCCGGTACCGTGACGGTCGTGTACGTGGGAGTCCCGCTCCAAGTGCCCCATGGCCCTCCCCCCCCGTAGCCGACACCGTCGGCCTCCACCCCCGCCGCCTCCGTGCACTCCCCCTCGGCGAGGCGTGCCTCCGTAGCTCTTGCCGTCCGACTCCAAGGTAACCCACGTCGGTTCCGCCATCCGCACAACGTTGTTAGAGCGTAGTTAGTAAGGCGCTTAGTAAAAGTTAATCAAGGTAATGCATATATATAAGTATAGTTATATACATACGGAAGCCAAGGAGTTTATATAAAGTTTCAAGGTTCGAAACGGCTTCCTATGCTATCGACCATTCCCCGGGGCTCGTCCTACGCGCCAAGCATGGCTCGGTACCAACCGAAACGACCCGGATTTCCGCGAACGGAACCCCCGAATCTTAGCACCTCGGTGGTAGTCCCAGGAGGCTACCACGTGCAATCCCCGTCTCGGCCGATTCCAAATTCCATACGTAAAAGTAAAAACAAAGAATAGAGTACAACATTTATTTTATTACATTAATCGTAGTACATCTCTTCGGCACATGCCGGTACAAGTCCATCGGACCGAATCAAACGAAACAAATCGTCTAGCAACCGGCTCCATGAAAGCGCGAGAAACTCCATATCCGCAGCGGAGCCTCAAGTGTAGGAAGAGCTCGGGCCACCCGGCCGTCGTTGTCGAAGTCGTAGTCCGGCTCGCGTCGAGTCACTGTGGTCTACCCGATAAGCGGGTAGGTCATGTCGCCTTCCCCAACAAAGAGGCAAAAGCGGTGTATATTCTACTATGCATGAGATAACCCTAATCCGGCCGTAGAAGGCTTAAGCAAAGCAAGAGGTAACATTCAAGGTAAGCAGAGCAGCAAGGAGGTCCACACCTCGGAAAGCCTTCGCTTCCGAGGTCCACACCTCGTGGGGTCCACACCCCGCTCAAGGATCACCACACCAAAGCACCGGATCTCAACCACGATCCGTAACCCAACTCTCATCCGCGATGTGGGGCCCACCGCTCCTATCCCCACATCTCAACGGCCGAAGCCGGCTCACACACTCGGGGAGAGAAGAAGCACAAGAGAAGTGTAACTAGTCGTGGAGAGATCGAAAGACTGTCCATAACCAAGGGACACGACTATAGCTATAGGTTTAACACTCGCGAGGTTGTACAACCGTACCCGCCCGAATAGGTCCGAACCGGCCGTCACCGTGTCCGACCCTACCATACGGCCGAAGCCCAAGTAAGTGGATAGTACCCTTCGCATCTCCGAGCCCGGCCCGCCCTCCGGCGCAGCTCATACTACCCGCGAGAGGTCCCTCGAAGCTGTGGAACCCTTCCCTGGCCTCGCCAGGGCAAAGTCTACTAAGGAGGGACAGACCACTCCCGACACGATCACACCGATCCTCCCACAGGAGGGTGCTATCCACTACAAGTCTCACCCCCGCACCCCCGCCCAATACAAGGCGGGCGGTCTGTACGAAAGTAGTCATTCGATACAAGGTCAACTGACGATCGGCCCTTAAGGGGCCGAGAGCGAGCACTCAACATCTCCATCCCACACGACACGACCCTCGGTAAGAGGCCGCATCGCATCTTCCCTCGGCAGCCGTTCACAAGTAACCGCCGGCTCGCTCCCGCCAAAACACAAGAAGGGGGTACACAACCCGTAACTCACGCTAGAATCACACCGAGATGCCCACATCTCGCATCAAACCCGCAGCACCATCCATATACAAGCAACAAAAGTACGGATAGTTGTAGTATGGGACTAGCTAGGGGTCCGTAGCTAGTCCCGCAGTAGAAGAACAAGGAACAGGATATAATAAACATCAAGGCAAGGCTAGTAAACAAAGTTATGCAATTCATCGAACAATGCATTAAAGTAAAGCACTAGCGACCTAGATATCAACATGGGATCTATATGGTTGGGAGTGACATGACACCTTCCCGTGCCGTTGAAGCAATGTGTCCCGTGCGTGTACTCGGGGTCCTCCGCGTCCTCCCGGTCGAAGCTCGGGTCCGCGGCACGAGATTCGACGCGAAAATATAAATACGTGCACATCTAAGCAATAACTCCAAATAAAATCCAACTTAGAAAATCCAAAAGAGCCCGAACTACCTACAATCAGCAAGGTTTTGCAAATACGGATTTTTAGAAATTAGTTTTGTATTTTTCGGAGCTCCCTAGTATTTACTACTAATTTTTAAAGGTCAAAACCATTTTCTCGGAATTCAAAACAGAAAAGGAAAGGGATTTTCCTCGCTCTATGGGCCGCAAACGGGCCGGATGGTTATATGGGCCGGTAACGCCCTTTTGGGCCTCGGTTCAACGGCCCGTGGCAAGCGAAGTCCGGAAAACCCCCCCCCGGTTTCTCCGGGCCGCGGCCTTCCCTTGCTAGCCGGGCTCATCTAATCTAACACCGGCTCCCTAGCCCCGCAGCTCCGACGGTTCAAACGGCCCGCCCGGCCGCGGATGGCCCAACGGCTTTCCCCTTTTCCGCGGCCCCGAAGAACTCGCAGCCACGTTCTCCCCCTTTCCCGCCGGTCGCCGTGCCGGGGCGACGCCCTCGCCGCGCGCGCATCGGCGGCGGCGCTCCGGTTGGAAGCCTGGACTCGGCGGCCCGGGGTGCGCCTCGGCTTCACCTCCCCCCCTCCGTGCTCACGCACCCCCGCGCGGCTCGAAGGCCGGCCGGCGGACCACCCGTCACGGCGCGCGCGCGCGACGCGCGCGCCGCCCGCGCGCGCGTCCCCCCCCCGCACGGCGAACCCCGGGCGCGCCGGGGTGCGGCCGTAGGGTTCCCCGGTGCTCGCTCACCCGCAAGACCCACTCCCTCACACGGCTAGACGTGGAACGCTCACACACGGTGACCCACGGGCGGCGGGGGCCACGGCCACGCGCGCGCCGGGGTGCGGCCGGCCGGCGCCCGCGCCCATCTTCTCCCCGCAACAGAACATCCTACGGCTCGAAGGCCGGATTCACGCCGATACAAGACACGGCGCAAAGGTACACGTTTGACTTCCCTCCCGGCCGGCGCGCGCGGCGCGCGCTCGACGCGCGCACGACGGCGCAGCCGCGCATCGACGCGCCGCGGCACGGGGTGATCCCCCCCGCCCCCACCCGCAAATACTCCAAGAAACACCACAGAGACGGCAACCGCTCGGGGTCTTCACGGCTTGGGGTAGCCCCCGACCCCAGCCGCCGCCGCACGACCGCGACACGCGCGACGCGGCGTCACCCGTGGGGAGGCGGCGCGCGCGCACGCACGAACGGAGGCGGCTCGAAGGCACGCACACAGGCAGCAAGGCTAAGGTGACCGGCGCGAAGAAAAGAGCGAGGCGACCACGGTGCTCACCGTGGGTCGACGCGTGAAGGCGCAGCGGACTTGGTGGTGCGCCGACGCGACGTCGATGTCCACGGCGTGCTCCGGTCCGGCTCCCTCTCGTACACGAACGGCGCCTCCCTCCTCGCACACGGACGGCGCCTCACGAACACGTTCCTCCCCCGCGCGCCGCACCGGCGCGGCGCGCGTGGGCTCCCACCTCGCCTCCTCTCTCCCCCGGCTTCTCCTCCTTCTTCCTTCCCCCCGTGGCGGCTCGGGAACGGGGGCAAAAACCCCAAAGCGGGTGGTTGCGAGGCCGCCTACCCCCCGCCCTCCTTTTGAACTTGCGCCGCGGAATCACGAGGGGGAAAAGCCCCGATTGCCCCCCGGTCCGCCGCCGTCCCGGCCGCATGGCGGCGCCGCGGCCCGCGCCGCCCGCCTCGGATGCCTAGGGAATAAGGGCGGCGAGGTCTTTCACCTTTACCCGCGGTCGCACCCGGGTCCGCGTGCACACGCCGGCCTTGGCGTGCGCGCCCGGCCGGCCGGCTCGGCCGCGCGCGCCACCCCGCGCGGCCGGCGGCGCGGCCGGGACCGCGCGCGGCCGCCCGGCTCGGGCCGGTTTGGTCACGGGCCGAGGTAAGGGAGAGGATAAGATGCCGGCGTGCGGGGTCCACACGGCCGAGAGGGAGGAGGGAAGGAGTGCGGTGCGGGGTTGTGGGCCGAAAGGCCTTATGGGTTGGGCCGTAGCTTCGCAGGTGCCGAAGAAAACGGCCCACAATCCTTAGTTGTTCTCTTCCTTTTTAAACCGCATTTATTTGGTCTAGGCTTAGAAACTTGGTTTGAATTTGATCCCCTTTCAAATTCAAACCACACTCAATTGAACTCCAAGAAAACCAAGGAAAATCCAACTCACCGGTTATACCATATATTTTAAATATAATTTTTATAATTAGGGTGTATTAGTGGAGAAGTTGGTGAGTGGCTAGCAATTCGGTTCAAAAATTGATAGCACTCCATAGCAAACAAAAAGTTTTAAATTTTTCGCAAAATTCACGCACCTAGATTCCCGGGTTGTTACGAAGACATCTCCTCCGACGAGCTCTCTACTGATGCTCCGGCAGACGAGACCACCGCCAACAGAGACGCTCGACGTGAGCGCAACCGTAAGCGCAGCGAACGTCGCCGACGCCTCCGCGACAACTTCCCCGTCCGCAACCTTGTGGAAGCTCTCGAGGCGGTCGAGAGCAGAGTGCACACTACCCCTGAGCAATGCCTCATGTCGATCACAGCGATCGCACGTCAGGCTCAGGGCATCCGCGCTGGGGAGGTCATCGCCAAGCTTGCTGAAGATGCCTACTTCATGCGAGTCGACAACAGGGTCAACCAACCTCCCCCCGCCAGGCAACGCGACAACGAGGCTACAAGTCGCAGCGCTGGCAATGGTCGCAACCGTACTCGAGCTGACCTCCCAGCCAAACCCAACCGCACCCGCTCCAACGCCGGCGGACGTCCACGACATGACAACAGCAACCGCGAGGTCGTCCCCCACTGCGCTCCGGCCGGCGGCGGCGGCCACGATCCCGACGGCGGCGGCGGCGACGGCGGAAGCTCCAACCATGGAGCCAACGAAGGGCCGGCGGCGGCGGCGGCCGCGGCGGCCGAGGCCACGCGAACGGCCACGCCTCTCGGCGCCTCGCTGGGTGGGTACGTTGCCCGCCAGAAGATCGAGGAGCTGCGGCGGAAGAAGTCGACCACCGCAGCGACGGCGACGGCTTCCCCGCCTTCTCACCTCGACTTCGCAACTTGCTCCTCCCCGACAAGTTCAAGCCTTTGGGGATCACCAAGTACGACGCGAGCAGATCCCATCCAAGGGCTCGGTGCTACGCCCTTTCCATCGAGAACGCCGGCGGCAACAACGACACCAAGTGCCTCTACTTCCCCTTCGCCCGGACCAAGCTCCACTCACATGGCTCGAGTCGCCGGACAAGCACTCGATCGACAAGTGGGACCCGCTGAAGGAGCGGGGGCGCACCAAAGAACTTCGGCGGCGCCATGGGCCGATCGGGTACTCGCATGGACCCGGCCATGATCAAGCAGAACAAGGCGAGACCCTCCGCAAGTACATGCGCCGCTTCTTCGACAAGCGCGCTACCGTCGTCGACGTCACCGACAAGGAGGTCATCGACCTCTTCCAAGACGGCCTCTACCACCGCCGCACCTTCGAACACTTCGGTCGTCGCCGCCCCAGGTCCATCCCCCACCGTAAGGACATGATCACGTCCTGGGCAGATGAAGAGGATAAAGCCAATGCCAAGTACGACGCCATCCGTGGCAAGACCAAGCAGAACCAGAGCGGCGGCAGCGGCAGCAATGCGAACCAAGGCGGTCGCAACAACAACAACAACAACTACTCGGGTCCCAACCGCAAGCGCAAGCTAGACAACACCGTCGCGGCTATCCAGCGCCCTGCGAAAGGGAACTCGAAGAAGAACTCCGGCGGTTTCAAAGACCTGCTGAAGGAGAAGTGCCCGTGGCATCCAAACGGCAACCACACCACCGAGCAGTGCTACCAACTAAGGCATGCACTCAAGGATACGCCGGAGCCACCGCACCCTCACGACCAAAAGGGCAAGAAGAAGGACGGCGACAACAACGACTTCCAGGAGCCGGACAAGACCGTCAACGTCCTCTTCGGCGGGCTACCCAGCAGGCGGGAGCAGAAGGCTACCCGTCGTGAAGTCATGTCCATTGAGCCAGCGGTCCCGACCCCTCTCAGGTGGTCGGAGGTACCCATCACCTTCTCCCGCGCGGATCAATGGACTCGACATCCCAGAGAAGTCTGACAGCGCCAACAAGCCTCAGCCTCCTGAGGAGGTACTCGTCAAGACGATCGACCTCGGAACAGGCGATCCCAACAAGACCACCACCATCGGGGCCGGCCTCGACCCCAAATAGGAAGACGCGCTCATCAGCTTCCTTCGGGCTAACCGCGACATCTTCGCGTGGAAGCCAGTGGACATGCCAGGAGTGCCCAAGGAGCTGATTGAGCACTGCCTCAACATCGATCCTAAGGCCACCCCAAGCGACAACACCTCCGACGCTTTGCCGACGACAGACGGGACGCCATCAAGAAGGAACTCGCCAAACTACTCGCGACTGGCTTCATCAGAGAAGTCTTCCATCCTGAGTGGCTCACCAACCCCGTCCTCGTCCGCAAGAAGAACTCGAACGAGTGGAGGATGTGCGTCGACTACACCGACCTCAACAAGCACTGCCCCAAGGACCCCTTCGGGTTGCCGCGGATTGATCAAGTCATCGACTCCACCTGGGGGGCGCGACTCGCTTCGCTTCCTCGATCGCTACTCCGGTACCACCGGATCGCGATCAAGGAAGAAGACCAGAGAAGACCGCGTTCATCACCCCGTTTGGCGCGTCATCGCTACACGACCATGTCCTTCGGCCGAAGAACGCCGGCGCCACCTACCAACGAGCTATGCGGTGCCTCGCTTCAAGAGGCAACTCAACAAGAACGTCGAAGCCTACGTGGATGACGTGGTCGTCAAGACCGAGAGACTCCGCACCCTCATCGACGACCTTGAAGAGACTTTCGCATCCCTACGCGAGTACCGCCGGAAGCTCAACCTCGAACAAGTGCGTCTTCGGCGTACCTTCGGGCAAACTACTCGGCTTCATCATCGCCCGCCGCGGCATTGAAGCCAACCCCGAGAAGATCTCTCGCCATCACCGAGATGAAAGCTCCCACGAGCATCAAAGACTTCCCGTGAGCCGACCGGGTGCATGGCGGCACTGAACAGATTTATCTCGAGGCTCGGAGAACGGGAACTCCCCTTCTTCAAACTACTCAAGCATCAAGAGAAGTTCGTGTGGACTCCAGAGGCGGATCAAGCCCTTGCCCAGCTCAAGGACTTCCTATCGAAGCCACCGATCCTCACGGCTCCTCAGAAGGGCGAGCAACTGCTGCTCTACCTAGCTGCGACTACTCATGTGGTCAGTACTGCCATCGTCGTCGAGCGGCAAGAAGACGGCCACGCCTACCGAGTCCAGCGCCCAGTCTACTTCGTCGGGGCGAGGTTCTATCGTAGTCCAAGGCACGCTATCGCCCGTGCGTGCTTCCGTATGCGCACTCATTACCTCGCGGAAGCTACGACACTACTTCCAGGAGTACTTGATCTCCGTTGTCACCGACTACCCGCTCGGCGACATCCTGTGGAACCAAGATGCTACTGTAAGAATCTCCAAGTGGGCAGTCGAGCTCGGTGCCCTGACCATCGACTTCAAGCCACGCACAGCCATCAAGTCGCAGGCGCTAGTCGACTTCATGGCGGAATGGCGCGAGAACCAGCTACCAACTCCAACCGTGCGACCAGAGCATTGGGTGATGTACTTCGACGGCTCACTCAACCTCGAGGGTGCAGGTGCAGGGGTACTCCTGATCTCTCCAACGGGCGAACAACTCAAGTACGTCCTGCAGATCTTCTGGAAGGTCTCAAACAACGGAGCCGAGTACGAAGCCCTTCTACACGGGCTCCGCCTCGCGGCTTCATTGGGCATTAAGCGGCTACTAGTCTACGGCGACTCCGCAGTGGTCATCAACCAAGTCAACAAGTCCTGGGACCGCAACAAGGAGAACATGGACGCCTACTGCCTAGAAGTCCGCAAGCTCGAGAACAAGTTCTACGGTCTCGAGTTCCACCACATCGTCCGCGACAACAACGTTGCAGCGGACGTCCTCTCGAAGCTTGGATCTACCCGCGCTCAAGTCCCAGCGGGTGTCTTCGTTCATGAGCTTCACGCGCCATCCATCCCGAAGCCGGCGCCACCGACCACTGTCCCGGCTCACCCACCAACTGGGCAGGAGGTCATGATGGTCGACGTGGACTGGAGGCAACAGTTCATCGACTACCTCAGCGAGCAGAAGGTTCCCTCCGACAAGAACTTGGCTGAGCAGCTCGTCCGCCGTGCCAAGTCCTACGTCCTCGTCGGAGACAAGCTTTACAAGCGGGGCGCATCTTCCGGAGTACTCATGAAGTGCGTCCCTCGTGAAGAAGGCAAGGACATCTTGGAGGAAATCCACAAGGGCGTCTGCGGTAACCACGCGTCCTCACGCACGCTGGTCAGCAAAGCCTTCCGGCGAGCCTTCTACTGGCCCACAGCTCTGGGCGATGCCGAAGAACTCGTCAGAAGGTTCCAAGGATGCCAGTACTTCGCCAAGCAGCAACACGTCCCAGCCTACAAGCTATTCACCATACCACCAACCTGGCCCTTTGCCTGCTGGGGGCTCGACATGATTGGGCCACTGCCAACTGCGCCAGGTGGTTTCAATAGAGTACTGGTGGCCATCGACAAGTTCACCAAGTGGATCGAAGTCAAGCCGGTAACATGCCCCAAGGCTGACAGAGTACTCGACTTCCTGGATGAACTTGTACACCGCTACGAACTACCCCACCGCATCATCACAGATCTGGGCTCCAACTTCAACAATCACCAGTTCTGGGAGTACTGCGAGAACAGTGGGATCGACGTACGATACGTCTCAGTTGCCCATCCTCGGGCCAACGGACAAGTCGAGTGCGCCAACGGGATGGTGCTCGACGCTCTCAAAAAACGGCTACACGACACTGCTAACTCCAAAGGAGGCAAGTGGATCAAGGAACTACCCAACGCACTTTGGGGGCTACGGACTCAACCATCCAAGCCAACGGGGCAATCCCCTTACTTCCTGGTCTACGGCTCCGAAGCAATCCTCCCTGCCGACGTCATATGGAACTCGCCAGCAGTGGAGCACTACGACGAAGGCGTCTCAGAAGACAGCAGACACGTTGATATCGACAGCCTCGAAGAAGCTCGCTGCGCTGCCCTCATCCAGTCAGCAAGGTACCTAGAGGGTATCCGACACTACCATGATCGCAACGTCAAGAAACGCTCCTTCAACGTTGGTGATCTTGTCCTCCGCCGTATCCAGAACACGGAAGGACTACACAAGCTCAGTTCCCCTGGGAAGGTCCCTTCACCGTTGCAAAGGTGACCGGGCCAGGCTCCTACCGCCTCCAAACACTTGAAGGCGAAGACATCAACAACTCGTGGAACGTCGACCAGCTCTGTCGATTCTATGCCTAGTCTACACGACTACTCCGGGGTTCAAGTCTACACGACTACATCAACACCCCTCCGCGGTAAGCGGCCCTCCGGTCCCGGCTCCGGGCTCGGACTACTCCTCTCCGGATCCGGCCCGCGCGGCTACCTACGGATCCCGGGCCGCAACGAGCGTCAAGGACTCTAGCAACCTGTCGTCTCGAGAGACCACACTCCAAGATACAGCCTGCACGGCTACCTACGGATCTACGATCCAGCCTACACGGCTACTTACGGATCTACTGCTGTAAGCGGCTACCCGACGCTGCTCCAGTGGCAGCGGCGGCGGCCTCTTCGCGGCCCCTCTTCTTCCCGGCGGCTTTCGCAGACTTGGACAGTGAAGGCTTCATTCTCCAAGTGCAAGGCGTCTTCACGCGCATCCGCTCGGGGGCTACCCTAGAAGCTCTGGGTGGCGGCGCACTTGGATCTACTACGGCGGCAGCGTGCGCTGGGAGTAGATCTACCTTAGATGGAAACGAAATGGCTGCAGCTCGAATGGGTGAAAAACCCTAAGGGTTTTGGCTTCTATTTATAAGTCAAACCGGCTCCGCAACGGCCAGCTGGATAAGTCCACGCGCGACTGACTCAGCGGCTAAGCGTGACTCTTCGCATTCTACTAGTCGACGCGACTCACCTCGGGGGCTCGGCTACTTTTACTCGACTACCTGGGAAGCGACAAGACTCAGGAGCATCTCAGGACACATTCTTCAAGATGACCCTTCAATTCGAGAGGAAGTACTCGACTCAAGGCTCGGGGGCTCTGTGCCACGTGTCCTTCGGTTTTTTCTCTCTGGATTTTTTGGGATTTTCTTGCCAAGACTTCGTATGGACCCTCGGCCCGTAGCCCCGCGGCTCAACCTAAGGCTCGGGGGCTACTCCATATGGAGTACGATTTTGCAATCGCACCTCCATATCAGCTCCGGCTTCAAGACAAGACGGGCATTTCTTGAAGACCTTCGAAGGCAGTGCTCGAGAACGCTTGGGACTACTCGAGAAGACTTCAAGATTGCTCAAACATCAGCTGGAGTACATTCCAGCCTCGGGATGCTTCGACTACTCTTGAGGACTCTTGATTTGTAGTACTCGGGGACGCTTGAGGACTACTCGTTGAGGCCGTCAAGACTACTTGAAGCTATCCTTCTCGACTACAAAGTACTCGGGGGCTTGTCGTATGGACCTCCCTGGGCCCACTACCTCGGTGGGTACCAGGACCGACTACTCGGTGGGCCCCTGGGACTACCCGGCTTGCGCTACACGGCACCTGAAGGCGTGGAGCACAAGGACTACACAAGAGTAGTACTCGGTTAGGGAGCTGTACATGTTCCGCACTGTATGGAGGACTCCTAGACGTACTCGACTAGTGCTCTCTCCCTACTCCGACTTGTAACCCTGCCTCTCGGACTATATAAGGCGAGGCTGGGACCGATCTCTAGCATCCAATCTCATCTCATACAACTCACGGCGCACTATTGCACCATCTTGTAATCGTGCCCAATCAATCCAGAGCTACGCAAATACAGACGTAGGGTATTACGCCCCTCGCGGCCCGAACCTGTCTAAATTGTGTGCCACGTGTCTCTTTCTTCGAGTTACCGATCTCGGCGAGGCCACATTCATCTACTTCGGGTACTCCCCTTAGTAGGTTGCCGGTCTAAAACACCGACAATGGCGGCCCTGAACAGATTTATCTCGAAGCTTGGAGAATGGGGGCTCCCCTTCTTCAAATTACTCAAGCACCAAGAGAAGTTCGTGTGGACTCTAGAGGCGGACCAAGCCCTTGCCCAGCTCAAGGACTTCCTACCGAAGCCACCAGTCCTCACGGCTCCTCGCAAAGGCGAGCAACTACTGCTCTACCTCGCTGCGACTACTCACGTGGTCGATCATCGCCATCATCGTCGAGCGGTAGGAAGACGGCCACGCCTACCCGGGCCCGGCGCCCGCCCTACTTCGTCGGTGAGGTCTCGTCGAATCCAAGGCACGCTACCGGCCGATACGAAGCTTCTATACGCAGTGCTCATCACCTCGCGGAAGCTACGACACTACTTCCAGGAGTACTCGATCTCCGTCGTCACCGACAACCCGCTCGGCGACATCCTGTGGAACCAAGATGCTACTGGAAGAATCTCCAAGTGGGCAGTCGAACTCGGCGCCCTCAACATGGACTTCAAGCCACGCACATCCATCAAGTCGCAGGCACTAGTCGACTTCATGGCGGAGTGGCGGGAGAATCAGCTACCTACTCCAACCGAGCGACCAGAAAATTGGGTGATGTACTTTGACGGCTCACTCAACCTCGAGGGCGCAGATGCAGGAATACTCTTGATCTCTCCAACGGGCGAACAACTCAAGTACGTCATGCAGATCTTCTGGAAGGTCTCAAACAACGAAGCCAAGTACAAAGCCCTGCTACACGAGCTCCGCCTCGCGGCTTCACTGGGCATCAAGCGGCTACTAGTCTACGGCGACTCCGCAGTGGTCATCAACCAAGTCAACAAGTCCTGGGACTGCATCAAGGAGAACATGGACGCCTACTGCCTAGAAGTCCGCAAGGTCAAGAACAAGTTCTATGGTCTCGAGTTCCATCACGTCGTCCGCGACAACAACGTTGCAGCGGACATCCTGTCGAAGCTTGGTTCTACTCGCGCTCAAGTACCATCGGGTGTCTTCGTCCACGAGCTTCACGCGCCATCCATTCCGGAGCCGGCGCCACCGACCACTGACCCAGCGCATCCGCCGGCTGGCCAGGAGGCCATGATGATCGACGTTGACTGGAGGCAGCCCTTCATCGACTACCTCGGCGAGCAGAATGTTCCCTCGGACAAGAACTTGGCCGAGCAACTCATCCGCCGTGCCAAGTCCTATGTCCTCGTCGGAGACAAGCTCTACAGGCGGGGCGCATCTTCTGGAGTACTCATGAAGTGCGTTCCCAGACAAGAAGGCAAGGACATCTTGGAGGAGATCCACAAAGGCGTCTGCGGCAACCACGCGTCCTCTCGCACGCTGGTCAGCAAGGCCTTCCGACGAGCTTTCTATTGGCCCACAGCTCTGGGTGACGCCGAAGAACTCGTCAGAAGGTGCCAAGAGTGCCAATACTTCACCAAGCAACAACACGTCCCAGCCTACAAGCTAGTCACCATACCGCCAACCTGGCCTTTCGCCTGCTGGGGGCTCGACATGATTGGGCCACTACCAACTGCACCTGGTGGATTCAACAGAGTATTGGTGGCCATCGACAAGTTCACCAAGTGGATCGAGGTCAAGCCGGTTACATGCCCCAAGGCTGACAGAGTACTCGACTTCCTGGATGAACTCGTGCATCGCTACGGACTACCCCATCACATCATCACAGACCTGGCTCCAACTTCAACAACCACCAGTTCTGGGAGTACTGCGAGAAGAGCGGGATCGACGTTCGATACGTCTCAGTTGCCCATCCTCGGTCCAATGGACAAGTCGAGCGCGCCAATGGGATGATGCTCGACGCTCTCAAAAAGCGGCTACACGACGCCGTAAACACCAAAGGAGGCAAGTGGATCAAGGAACTACCCAACGCTATCTGGGGGCTACGTACTCAGCCCTCCAAGCCAACGGGGCAATCCCCATACTTCCTAGTCTACGGCTCTGAAGCAATCCTCCCTGCTGATGTCATGTGGGATTCACCAGCAGTGGAGCACTATGACGAAGGCATCTCTGAAGACAGCAGACGAGTTGACATCGACGGACTCGAAGAAGCTCACTGCACCGCCCTCGTCCAATCAGCAAGGTACCTAGAGGGTATCCGACGCTACCACGACCGCAATGTTAAGGAACGCTCTTTCAATGTTGGCGATCTTGTCCTCCGTCGTATCCAGAACACGGAAGGACTACACAAGCTCAGCTCGCCCTTGGAAGGTCCCTTCACGGTTGCAAAGGTGACTAGACCGGGCTCCTACCGCCTCCAGACGCTTGAAGGCGAAGACGTCAACAACTCGTGGAACATCGACCAGCTCTGTCGATTCTACTCCTAGTCTATACGACTACTCCGGGGGCTTCAGTCATTACGACTACTCAAAGACCCCTCCGCTGCAAGCGGCCTCCGGGTCCAGGCTCTAATCTCCAGACTACTCCACTCCAATATCTAGTCCATGCGGCTACTAACGGATCTTGGGCTGCGACGAGCGACAAAGGACTCTAGCAGCGGTCTACTGAGAGACCATGTACTTCTAGATCCAGCCTACACGGCTACTAACGGATCTACTGCTGTAAGCGGCTGTACCCCTAGCACTACTTAGCCGTAGGCGGCCTCCGGGTCCTGGCGACTACTCTGTACCAACGGCCCTGGCCATCCAGGTGTACTTCTTCAGTAATAAAGTTTGATTATCTATCAACTACTTTACTGTCCTTCTCCCTCAACGGGACTAATCGCGAGTGCGACTACTCGCGATGACTCCATGATGGGACTCCGCACTCACAGATCGCGATAACGAGTACTCATTCATGGAAGTTTTCTTCATTCATACTTAAACAAGTTCATTACAATTGTTTATGTACAACTGCTACTACGAGCTAACATCACAGGACTACTAGAGATTAAGCTTCTCGGCGACTTGTTCAGCAATGGGCGCCATATGCTCCAGCAGCTCCGCATATTGCTCGTCGGTACAGTTGGCGGCTAGCCCGCCGGCGACTACGTCCACAGGAGCCTTCGGGAAGTACGACTTCATGAAGGCCAGAACCTGGTTGGGGATCGACTTCGCCAAGTGCTTGACGTAGGTCGCCAGGCGGCTGGGGGCTTCCTTCAGTCGGTCCACCAGTGGAGCTATCTTCGGACCGCCAGGGTGAGGCACCAGTAGCCTCGCGATGGGGAGCGCGGCTTCCTCGAGTTCCTTGAGCTGAGCCCGCAGCCTCTCATAGTCCTCATTCAGCTTCTGCAAGGATTTCTATCAGTTGACGAGGTCACGATCTGATGCAATACGGAGCTCCATGTGCTTGTCGCACTCGTAAGCAAGCTCATTATAATCGTACTTCAGTACCTGACGGGCCTCTTGCTCTTGGTAGAAGAGGTTCTTCAGATCGGTCTCTGAAGCCTTCAGCTGATCGACCTTGGTCTCGAGCTCTGCAATCAACAAAGGCAAAGTGGGTCACACTACCTCAAGCTACCATCAACAAGTACCTGACAAGGCGGTCGCGTACCTTTATTCTTGTTGTGGAGAGATTTGTTCTTCCGCACGAGTTCGTCACTCTTCGCCTGCGTATCTTGGATTTCTTCAACTGCTCGCGGCGGCGTGCTTCCGGGACTTCACGAGCTGCTCCTCTAAGGCTTCTGCCTGGAGCACTGCGTCGCCGTATCCTTGAAGCATGTTGGACTTCTGACGGGACCTCTCCGCGACGTCCTGCAACATACAACAGATATCAACTGGGTACTCAACACTAAAGGATTGACTACTCAAAGGTGTTGACTACTCACCTTCATCCACTACTCAGCCTGGCGCACTGCCTCCAGGTGACGAGCCACCGTCGCTGGGTCGACTAGATCATCCACCAACAGCTTGGTCCCGCCACGACTACCCGTCGCGGCCTCGGTCATTGGCGCCGAGCGGATTGGCTCTGCGTCCTGGATCTCCGGCGAGCGGACGACTACCTCCAGAGCGGGTTCTGGCAGCACGTCGTCGCCTTCTCCTCCAGTCGTCGCGGCGGCTTCTCCGACGGCCACCTCCATCGGCTCGGGGGCTCTACCGGCAGCTCCCTGAGTAGCCGGTGTCACGTCTTCAACGGGCACCGCTGCCGGAATATCACTTCCCTCGGCTTCAGCACCTGTCGGCAAGAGGACAAGTGTATCAGTCATACCTGGCGACAACGACTACTCTTCGGGGCTATTTCCACCTCAGCAGAGTACTCACCTTCAACGACGCTGGCCTCGGGCAAGGTAGCCTCCACGGCCGGCGCCTCGGACTCTGCCAGAGGGGCGGGAGCGGACTCCTCAGCGAGCGGCGCGGTTTCCTTTTCCGCCACCGCTGTGGCGGGTTCATCCCCCTCCCAGGACAAGTTCGTCGATTTCCTGCAGAGTATACAAGCTGGTTGTCAACCCAGTACGACTACTACATCTAATGTACTACTCAGGAAGAGTCAACACTTACAAGCTCGACCGGACCACCGTCACAGTTGGGGCGCCAAGGATACTGGCAATGTCGACCAGTCCTGCATCGGCAGGCGCCTCCTCCTGCGCTTCAGTACCTGCTGCCTCTTCAGTGGCAGCAGCGGCCGGTTTTGTGCTCCCCTCAGCAACTAGGGGCTGGCGCTCCAACTGCTCCAAAAGCTCTTCTACGGTGGGGGCTGGGCTGCGAGTACCCCCAGCTGGCTCCCCCACTGTGTCCCAATCGCCTTCGTCTCCCTGCTCAACGAGGTCGGAAGGCGGCATCTCCTGCAAGCAAGGAAACTTCGTCGTCAACATACAACATCGAGACATCAGTACTCGACTACCCTGTTCAAGACAGCCTACCTCCTGGGACATGGTCTTCGTGACCTTCAACTTCTTGGCCACGCGCTTGCGGGCCACATTGCGCGACTTCCTTGGCGGCGCGGGCAAGTTAGCCTCCAGGCTAGTTGGCTGATCCTGAACGAGAGGTATGTGCGGCAATCCAGGGCGGCTGAACCGCGACTGCAGCTGGAAGCGCTCCTAGAGCGTCTCCTCATCGTCGTCCTCCTCGGACGTGTCTTCGACGACAACTGTGTCGTCTCCTTCGCCAATCTCGCGCCGCTTCTTGGCCTTGGCCTTCCCTTCCACTGGGACCTCAACAAGTTGAGAAGGCAACGCCGGCTCGGAGACGAACTTCGCCAAGTCATCCTGCTAGAAGCACAACTCGTCAGCACGACTACTCTTCAGTAATGAGTACTCGACAATGGAACGGCTATTGACCTTATTTGGTGGGCGCGCGGCGGAGTACTCGGGTACAGGGCACGGCGTGTACGCCGGCATATCTTTGAAGATCCTGCCCAGCCTATCAACAATGTCGTCGTTGTCGACTTCATCATCGGGCATCCGCGACGTGTCATCATCGCCGGTGTACGCGTACCCTAGGGTGTCGCGGGCCATCAACGGCTGCACCCTTCGCTTCATGAAGCTGAAGGCCACATGTTCGGCCCTCAGCCCGACTTCTCTCAGCGCCTTGATCTTCGCCAGCAGCTCGGGCAACTGGAGACCTTCCTGCATCGTCGGCTCCGAGTTCCACCACGGCCGGTGCTTGGGCTGGTTCCCGCTTGGCTTCGGCAGCTCCGGGTGGTGGTTCGTGACGTAGAACCACTTCGCTTTCCAATCCTGGTTGGAATTAATCAACTTGTAGGAGAGGTAATGCTCTGCGGCGTCCTCCCTCATCTGGGTTCCTGCTCCCCCCACTACTCGGGGACTGCTGGCGCTGGGCTGGGGCTTCACCCGGAAGAACTTCCGAAACAAGATCCAATGGGGCTTGATCCCCAAGAAAGCTTCACAAAAATGTACGAAGACCGAGGTGTGGAAGATACCGTTGGGGTTGAGGTTGAGGTACTCGATGCCGTAGTACCCCAGCAGCCCCTTGAAGAAGTCGCTGGCCGGGAGAGACAGTACGCGCTCCGCGAACCGGGTGAACATCGGAATCTCATCCGGGTTCTTCTCCATGGGGTATGGATCCCCTGCGGCGGCTCTCCACATGTCCACTTCCTTCTCCCGCAAGAACCCACTATTGAGAAGGGCCAGTAGATCTTCGGTCTTGGCTTTGGATTTCTTCCACTCGCGATTTGGATCTGGTCGCAGTGGAGACACCGGCGGCGATGTCCCCGCAGCAGATCCGGCGGCCTCCTCACGAGCCCTCTTCTTCCCACCGGCGGCCTTCGCGGTTTTCGACGGTGAGGGCTTCATTCTCCAAGTGCAAGGTGTCTTCACGCGCATTCGCTCGGGGGCTACAGCGGTGGCTTCCTACGGCGGCGCGCTTGGATCTACAATCTTTGCAACGGCAGCAGTGCGCACTGGTGGTGATTCCTGGCTAGATCTGCTAGGAATGGCTGCAAATGCGTGGGGTGAAAAACCCTAAGGGTTTTGTCTTCTATTTATAAGTCAACGGCGGCTCCTCCAACGGCCGGATGGATAAGTCTGCGCTCGGCTGACTCAGCGGCGGCGCCTGACTCTTCAATTTCTACTAGTCGACGCGCCTCATCTCGGGGGCTCGGCTACTTCTACTCGACTTCCTGGGTAGCGGCAAGATTCAAGAGCAACTCAGGACACATTCTACAAGATGACCCTTCAATTCGAGAGGAAGTACTTGACTCAAGGCTCGGGGGCTCTGTGCCACGTGTCCTTCGGTTTTTTCTCCGGATTTTACGAGATATTCTTGCCAAAACTTCAGATGGACCCTCAGCCAGAGTCTGCAACTCAACCTAAGGCTCAGGGGCTACTCCATATGGAGTGTGATTTTGCAATCGCACTTCCATATCAGTTTCGGCTTCAAGACAACACGGGCATTGTTGAAGACCTTCAAGAGCAGCACTCGAGGACGCTTGGGACTACTCGAGAAGACTTCAGGATTGTTCAAATGTCAGCTGGAGTACATTCCAGCCTCGGGATGCTTCGGCTACTCTTGAGGACTTTTGACTTGTAGTACTCAGGGATGCTTGAGGACTACTCGTT
This sequence comes from Cenchrus americanus, assembly GCA_947561735.1. Taxonomy (NCBI): domain Eukaryota; kingdom Viridiplantae; phylum Streptophyta; class Magnoliopsida; order Poales; family Poaceae; genus Cenchrus; species Cenchrus americanus. The sequence goes on from OX387244.1 coordinate 11,136,257, forward strand.
AAGGCCGTCAAGGCTACTCTAAGCTATCCTTCTCAACTACAAAGTACTCGGGGGCTTGTCGTATGGACCTCCCTGGGCCCACTACCTTGGTGGGTACCAGGACCGACTACTCGGTGGGCCCCTGGGACTACCCGACTTGCGCTGCACGGCACCTGCTGGCGTGAAGCACAAGGACTACGTAGGAGAAGTACTCGGATAGGAAGCTGTACATGTCCCACACTGTATAGAGGACTCCTAGACGTACTCGACTTGTACTCTGTCCCTGAACCGACTTGTAATCCTGCCTCCCGAACTATATAAGGTGAGGCAGGGAACCCTCTCTCTCTCTCATGGCTTAAGATTGCACTATCTTGTAATCGCACCCAATCAATCCAGAGCTACTGTGACACCCCAGGTTTTTAATTACCGTCATTAACGCTAATGACCGGATCAGCCGAGTCAAACCGGTCAAACATCGGTCAAACCTAAGTCAACCTGGGTCATCACCTCGAAAACCTCACCGATGAACCCTAATGAACCCCTTGACCAAGTCTACACACACCCATGGTGGACCCTTGGTCAAAGACACGGTCAAAACCAGCTTAACCGCTGACGTCAGCGAATGTCGTCCGGAACTTTTGCCGCGTTCTCCAAAATTCACCTAAACACTTCAAAATCTACCTTTATGAAAGTTGTCCATCTTGTTGAGGGACACAACTTTCGTGTAGATTGGCATTTCAAATTTTGAGCAGAAAAGGGTGAAAAACTTGGTCAACCGCCAGTACCTCCTGTTTTCCAGAACAGGCCGGCATTCAAAGTTGGCACGACGTTCCTGCAAAATCCGTTAGGAAAACAACTATATGGCCTTTTTGAAAGTTGTAGGGGGTAGTTAGATCTACAACTTTCCTGTTGACCACTTTGTGCACTTCTATTCAAATTTCGGGAGAAAATCGCGGTCAAACTGAGGCACCCCGAGTAAATCACGGCCGAGAGCGCGCTCTCGCGCGCGCCCGCCGCGCCGGCGCCCGCCGCCGCGCGCGCGCCGCCGTCGGCCTCGGCATCCGGGCCGCCCGCGCGCCTTCCGAGGTCTCCTCGCCCCTTCCCAATGCAGCCCACCTTCCCAGGCCCGCGCGCATGCCAAGAACGCGAGGTGTTCCGTGCCACCGTACGTCCCGTACCCGCCGCGCGTTCCTACCAAGGCCGGGCGCGTGTACCTAGGGGCAACCTCGTCGGTCCAGCGGTCACAGACAGGCGCGCCAGTCGCCTTAAAAGGAGCCGGCGTCCACCCCCCCCCCCCCCCCCCGGCGCACTGGATCACCCAGCAGCCGAGTAGTCTGCACACGCCATTGCCGGCCTCTGCACGCCGCACTGTGTTCTGCCCGCGCACCCCCTTCCTCTGGCGCTTTGGCCGCGTTTCCATGCCTTCCTAGCGGTGCCGCACGGCCTCCCAAACCGCCCAAGACCAACCGTCCCCTCCCGCACGGAGCACCACCGAGCCGAGCCGCGCCGCGGCCGCCCCGCCTTAGCGCCGCCGGACGGCCGCCCACCAGTGCTCCACCACCCGTTTGAGGCCACAAACCGAACCCTAGAGAGCCCCTCAACCTCCTCCACCCATTCCCCGGCCGATTCCCCCACCGGAGTGGCTCAATTCCGGCGAGCCGCGCCGGCCGGCCGCCCCAAGGACTACATTGCAAAACAGAAGTTATTTCCGAGGGCCTCCCTGCATAAGGTTAACTCCAATAGTGAAGTGATTTCCCTGTTTCTTGTAAATTGCGTAGAAAATCACAGAAAAATCAGAAAAATGCAAGACCAGTTTTGCTGGATTGTGGTGAATTATCCTACAACTTTTGTTATTCTTAACTGAGCTAGTTCCTGATAGTTTTTGCATGAAAAATACTAATGTGAAAAACCTAGATCTGCAATATCTCAAAATCTATAAATCCTCTGTGTCCAATTTTTGGATATGTTGTGTGTTAGGTCATGACTAGCTCCTATGCCAGAAATTGCACAAAGTTATTATGTAAATCGTTTTATAAAAATGTTTTTCCATTTCTATCAGATCTGCATAAATGATTTTTCTTGCTAAATATATTTATGTTTTTGAGCTCAACTTGTGCACACTGTCTTGGAATACCAAAATACACATATTGTGAATTAATCATGATTTTTGGCTTAAGAGAAATATTTATCCTTTAATTATGCATGTTTTCCTTTGTAAATTAATGAACCAAGATCAGTAAAGTTCCTAGGTGAATATGCTAGTTCTTTAGGCTTGTTTAGGACCAGAGAGCATGCATGAGAGTTTGGATCATTTTGATGCTTATTTATTTTTATATGCATTTAATTTGAATCACTAGCTAAGCTTTGTTATTTTCCCCAATATTTAATTTCCTAGCATCCAACACTTACATGTGGGTCCAATGGACCAGGATAGGTGTTAATATGCTTAAGAAACACTTCTTTAATTTTTGGTAGATTAATTGCTTAATAAAAGCTTAAAAGCCCCTTTTAATATTAAAGAGAAATTAAATAAAGAAAAGCCCCTATTTAATTCTTTTTCCTTTTTGAAAGTATTATTTAATATAATTAAAAGATAATTGATTACCCTTGCTGATAAAGAATTAATTCCTGAATAAAAATATTATTCATACCTTGCTTGTGAAAGGAAAAGGGCTCATATTCACATGAAATAACAAATACAAAGAACCCTTTATTCAATCTTCAGTGAGCCTGTACACTCGTTCTGTGCAGAATTGATGCCTGATTTCCAACCATCCTCATAGGTAATATAATTATCCCTTGGATCAGACATTTCTTCCTCTAATCATGATTCTGATCTTATTTCTCTTACCCACAGAACACAGTGCCTGCCCCTCGAGCCAGGAATATTACCTACAACGCCGTAGGTCCGATCTCGGCACTGGGATTCAGGTCCCCAACTCTGGCTCAGCTAATGGCCAGGTTTGCCACAACAGACCCAAGCCTTTCCAGCCTTGCTGCTGATAGGAGGCAAGGTTTGTCTCTAATAGCTCCCCCAAATGCCAAGAGGAGAACTGTCAAGAAAATCCTTGTTGAGGTAAAAACCTTTTCCTTTCTTGATCACAAAATTACTCTGTTTCTGATAAATCGTATCTTGTGTATTTTCAGACCAGAGCCCAACAACCTTCAGTTCCAGAACCTGCCAATGCCCCATCCACTGGTATGACTTTTACCGTCCTCTTCCTTGAGGATGAACACTGGCATTTACCTTTTAATTTGGCACTTGCAGAAGAAACAATGAAAGAAGAACTTGTGGACGTCCTAGTGTCACAACAAGCAAGTTCACCCAGGGCTGAGTTACCTGTCCCAGTGGAAATTTCATCTTCATCAGGGAATCAATCACCCTCTGCAGAAGCAATGAATTCTCCAGGGACGAATCTCCCAATCCAGCCAGAATCATCAAGTTCTCCACGGGCGCAATCACCTGCTGGTCATGCAGAAACACCAACCCCAACAAAGGTGAACCCATCTCCTCTTCAGCCAGAAGCCCCTGAGTTGCCAGCAATTGCATCAATACCTTCTCACTTAGAAGCTTCAGCTCTACCTGGAACACCTCCTTCACCAGTGGTTGCTTCTAAACAAAGTCCTGTCCCAGCTCAAGAAATCAGACATGAGGTACTCATTTGCACTTAACTCTACTACCTTTACTTTCAGCACTCCTAACTCGGCAATACTGCTTTCTTAGGATCAGGCCCCATCATCAACAAGTCTGTCAACGGGGAACAATCCAGCTGCCGAGGCGATGGAAGAAATGCATCAAACCCTATCAGAGGAAGTGCTAGAAAAGCTCAGGAGATTTTTTCCTGGTTGGAAAAAGACGCCCGAGATCAGTTCAAGGATCTCGATCATTTTGAAGAAATGCTCGAATCCATTAGCCAAGAACTCCCTGAGGACGTCAGTGCTTCTCTTGCATCCATCTGTGGCCTGGAGATCCACTACGTGCCCATAAGGCAGGCTTTGAGGAAGGTGCGCTCCCGCCCGGCTATTGAAAAGAAGAGAGCCAGTGCTGAACAAGCCATGAACGGGGCACAATCTCAGACCGAGAGCCACAAAGATACATTGGCCAATCTGCAAGCTTCCTGCGATTTAAAAATTGTCAGGAAAGCTGCTCTGGAGGCAGAACTGAGAAGCCTGTCAGCTGAGATAGAGGCCGATAATAGGAAAATAGCCGAGCTCCCTGAATTGATAGAGAAGACCCAAGAGGAAGCAAAATTGGCTATGGCCCACATGAAACAATGCGATGCAGAGCTTACCACCTTGTCTAGCGCCCAGAAAGACTGTCAGGAGCGGTTGGATAATTTCCACCAAGCAACATCAAATGTCCGTAGTGTGATTGCGAAATACTTGAACATTTAAACGCTTCAATTGATGTATAACCGAATTGGTCGCTCTTGTAATATCCGTTCTTGCAATTTTATTTCCTTTTCCTTCTGCGCTCCTTCAAACGTAATGCTGAACGACCCATTCGGCAAAGAAACGCCAACACCCGAATGGCACTTTGACTCCTCTCAGCCGAGCCAGTCAACCGAATACAACTCAGCCTAGAACTCCAAGCGACCCATTGGCGGTCTGGTCAAGGAAACCTTTCCACCTTCCGATTTTCTTGGGATATGCGCCATGATCCAGAGCCACGACTTGAGGCCACGATCTGTCTTGCCAGGCCTATAAATGAAACCGTAGGTGCCCCTAGCTCTCCACCAAGCCTTTAGCTCTCGAATCATTGCCAATCTCACCTCTTCTTTCCCAAACAGTGCACATCCCACAACGACGATGGTGCGCCGCCTCAACCGACGCCGCGCCTCTGATGAGGCGGAGGGGAGCAGCGCTAATGCACGCCGGAGGCAATGATCGTCGATTCCTCTTCTTTGATTTAACTTTGATTTTTCTTTTGTTTTGACGATCATCTCCTTTTCAGGTTGACTCAGTGGAATCCGTCCCCTGCGCCGGCCAATCAGCCCCTTCCGGACGACTCCTCGGAGTCAGACGGCCACTCCCCCGTGCCCTACGGGGAACTCGACGCTCTCCGCTTCAAGGCGGAACTGGAGACGGCCCAGCGCGAGCTGGAGGACGTTTCCAAGAAGGCGGGCATAGCGAAGTTGGAGTGGGAAGACCAGCGCAAGCAGCTGCTGGAAACCATCGACGGTACAGCTCTGAAATCAATCCTTGACCCAGTGTGGCTTTTGATGCTAATCTCCTTCCTTCTTGCACCTTGCAGCCCGCGACGCCGAGCTCAACCAGTTGAAGATGCTGGTGGAGCAGCTGGCCGACAAGGTGAACGCCCGCGGTGACACGCCGGCGGAGCGCCTTGCCGCGGTGGAGCACCGCGTTGATGAGGTGGCCATTCATGGTGTTCGCTTGGGCACCACCCTGGGCCTGGCTGCCATGGCGACGCACACGGACGTCGACTACTCCACCAGGCCGCGCGGCTTCCGGGGCGGCGCGCCAGAAGACATTGAGGAGATCGAGCTCATCTTGGAGCGCCTCGATGGCCATGGCGACGCCATTGCCGAAATCACTCATCCCCAATCTGTGCTGAACAGACTCTTTGACTAGATTGTATTAGGGATGTTTGAATATCGGCAATAAATAAAGAGCTTTTGAATTCTGTGCTTGTACTGCGATGATCTCCTTTGCGTTTGCATCCGTGAATCTTGTCTTTTCTCAAACGTACACGGGAACTGCCTTGAGCCGAATACGTAAGAACAGATGCCCCTTGGCGCAAAAATCCACAGAAGAACCCTGAATCGGCAATCCGTAAGTACTGTTCAAGTGAAAACCCTTCGCATTTAGGAAAAAACCCTGCCGCTTGGTATTCCAACAGTGTACGCTGGCCAGTCATCACTCCCAATGCACCCCTTCGGTCAATAAAATAGCCTGCCGGGATGCCCTGGAAATCCACTCGCACACTCATCCATCACTTCTCATTTCCTCTTCTGTCTCCAGAGGAGAAAACCCCAAGGTCATGGACAAAGGCAAGAAACCCCATGAAGCGTCCCCTCATCAGAGGTGACTAAATGTGACACAAATACCAGTCCCAGGAGGCTGGTAACACATTTATTACAACAGGTGGAATCAGTCTTTTACATCACGGCGACACAAATGGCACGGTAGTGCCAACGCTACAAGGAACAGCACAAACGCTAGCGACCACACTACAATAGCAAAGGCTTCCATAGCCTCCTCAGAGTACCACACCATGGAAGCTTTCGGTAGGGCCCTGGGTACATAGGCACGGTTGGGTGTAGGGCAATGACCTACTCAACGTCTTCCAGGATGTAATCGGGATCCTCCTCTGTAAAATAGTTAGTAAAACAAGGGTGAGCACATACGTACTCAGCAAATCCAACCCCACCCACAGAGGGGCTTATAAGCAGAATCATGCATAAGGTATAACAAGGATCAGGTTAAGGTTCATTTTGCAGACTTACACATGCAGGGGTTCATTTCAAAAGGTATTCGCAAAACATTTTCATAACCCGAGTAACTCAACAGTTTTAGGGAAACCACTGTGGAACTACCGGACTTCCCGTCCGTCGTAGCCCAGGCACACAGCCACACACACATCACCGGAAAACAACTCACGCCAGAAAACATCCCATCCCAAACACTAGTTTTTGTGACCACACCGTGACTCGTGCAATACCGTGGACACGGCTATTCGAATAGGTTTGACACTCTGCAGAGGTTGTACATCTTTACCCACAAGTAGGGTACCGTCACACGGACACCTCAGTGCCGGTACGGATCCTATCAAAGCCATTACCCACCTTAGCTAACGCTACGAGCCACCACGGAAGCACCCAAGGGGTTATCCCACATAACCAGGGCGTACCTCACACAGAGCGTACCCCTACTCCTTGGTCTCCCGCTGCTCACCCACACACCAGATGGCAAGTAGATTAACTAGTGGGGTTTATGCTAAGCCGTTGCCACATACAACGGTCGAGTGGTTGTACGATGATTTGGGTCAGGTGAGATGTCACGCAAACCGGCCCTTAACCGACAAGATGGACAACTCCCAACACGCTCAACCACACAGGTACGAGCTCACCCATACTCCTGACACACACGTCCATCCCGTCTACCCAGTTCTTTACTCATTTTCCAAACATATCCCATTTCCGTTTTTAAAGCACTCACACATTTTGAAAGCACTCACACATTTTTAAAGCACTCATTTAGGCCAAAACATGGTTCAATCATTGCAATCAAGGGTGGCTATCCTACCATGTTTTTGCAGTAAAACAATATGCAATTTATAAAACGGGTATAGGGTATATTTATAAAACTAGGACAGAAGCATGCATCAAAGGATGGGGGTGAACTTGCCGTCTTCGAAGTCTTCGGGGAGTGCCTGCTCGACGTTCGGGGCCTCGGGCTCCTGCTCGCAGTAGTCGGCTTCGATCTCCGGCTCGGGGTACCTTCCTCCGTCTACTCCGTCGGCTATGGCACACACACAAGCAAGCAAGCAGTATTAGCACACACGTTTCCGGCCGAGCTCGGGGAGGGGAAGTGAGCGGAGGAGGGGAATATATAGGCCCTAGGAAAGGGGTTGGTTTGGCGGGGTGTGGAATTATTTGGACTTAACCGGGATTAAAAGGCGTGCATGAAAGGCTAGGCTAGGTAGTAAGGACCTATTAGTAATTTTGCTAATGGAGAAAGGATAATATAAGTTGGGTTAGGGCCTGTTTGTAAAGTGTTTAGGGCCTAACAGTAATTAATTATTAGCCTTAGGCGCTATTTGGAGAGAAAAGAAGAGGGAGTGAATAGGATAGGGGAGGGGGCTCAGGATAAGGGAAAAGGCCAGGGGGCCTTGGGCAAAATTGCCCTTCTTCTTCCCCCCCTCGAAACAGAACAGGGAGGGAGGGGGGCGCGGTCAAGGCCGGCCGGTCAGGGGTGCCCACCGGCGGCTCTAGCCGCGGCGGCGGCCGGGGACAAGGGGAAAAGGAAGAGGGGGGGCGAGGGGGTCCTAATCCCGCACTCACCTTGGGCTATAGGGCTCGGTGGAGGCGGCTCGGCGGCGGGCAGAGGGCGGCGGCGACGCTAATGGTGGCGGCGCGGTGGTGCTTGGGGAACCGGCTCAGGGAGGCTCGATTTCGGTGCGGTGCGGCGAGGTGGTGGTGGTGCCGGCCTTAAATAGGCGCCGTAGGTCGGTTTGGGGAGGGGGAAGATTTTTCCCGGCGAGGCCGCCGGCGAGCTCGGGTTCCTTCTCGAACTCCGGCCGGCTCCTTGCGGCGACCGGCGATGTGACGGCTCGGGACGGTACGGGTCAACTTGTGCAGTGCGTGGCGCGGGGGGCGGTGTCGCGGTCGGCCGGTGGTGGATGTGATGGCTCGGGCGGGGGGGGGATTAATGGCGGCCACGTCCGGGTGACCGGCCGATCCGCCGGCGTGCGCGGGCGGGCGGGGCCGGCGGTGGCGTGCGGCGGCGGGTGGTCCGCCGGCGTGCTTGAGGAAGAGGGGGGGCGGCGGCGGCGCGGGGCCCCCGGGGTCAACTCCCGTCGGCGCGCGGTCGGGCGCGTGCACGGCCGCGAGGGAGGAAGGAGAAGGGAGGGGGGAGGAAAGGAAAAGAAAAGAAGAAGAGAAGGAAAAAGAAAAAAAAGAGGGAAAAAGAAAAGGAAAAGGAAAAAGAAAAAGAAAAAGGAAAAGAAGGGGAGGAAAATTAAGAAGACAGAAGGAAAAATAGGGGAAGAGATGTTGGAAAAATCCGGAAAATGGTTAGGGGAAATTGGGAAGGGTTTTGCGGGGTTTTCCCCGGTTTTTCGGGCGTCGGCGCATTCTCCGGGACGGCGGTGATGGCGAGGCGGACCGGGCATCGGGACTGCGGCGTGCGCGGGATTCCCGGCCGGTGGCCGACCGCGGCGTTGGGAAGGCGCGCAAGGGTGCGGCCGAGGTGCGGTGCCGGCGGGATTCGCGCAAGACGCGCGCCGGGGAGAGAGAGGGGGAAAACAGTGGTTAGGGTTTAAATGGTAATTGAGCTCGGCGGGTCAGTTTTGAAAATACGCATGATTTATTAGGTGATTTATTTAGAGCTAAAAACGCGGGCGTTACAAACCTACCCCACTTAAAATGAATCTCGTCCTCGAGATTCGGCTAAGTTTCAAATAGGTGGGGAAATTCCTTCCTCAGTGCATCCTCTCGTTCCCACGTAGCCTCTTCCACCCCATGTCTACTCCATTGGACTCTGCACACCCGTACTTCGGTCGTTCTTGTCTGCTTGACCACAGTGTCTAAGATCTTGACAGGCACCTCCTGGTACCTAAGGTCTGGCTGTAGATCGATGGTCTCCACCGGTACTCGCTTTTCTTCCAGAACCTTCAAACATCGGCGTAGCTGAGAGATGTGGAATACTGGGTGTATATCTGACATTTCCTCGGGTAGCTCCAACTGATATGCTACTGCTCCGACTCTCTTGAGCACTTTATACGGACCGATGTACCGAGGGGCCAACTTTCCGTGTACTTGAAACCTCCGAGTCCCCCGGATGGGTGAAACCTTGAGGTAGACGAAGTCTCCTGGGTTGAAGCTCGCTTCACGCCTTTTCTTGTCTGCGTAGCTCTTCTGTCGGGACTGAGCGGCTTTCAACTTTTCTCGGATATCAGCTACTCGCTCCTCGGCTTCCTTTATAAGCGCGGGCCCGACCAGGGCACGCTCTCCTACTTCCCGACCACATCGGGGTGTCCTACATTTTCTCCCCGTATAGTGCTTCGAATGGCGACATTCCCGCACTTGCTCGGTAACCGTTGTTGTAGGAAAATTCGGCGTACGACAGGCTCTGCTCCCAATCTTTGCCATAGGTGAGGACGCATGCTCTCAACATATCTTCCAGAATTTGATTCACCCTTTCGGTCTGTCCGTCTGTCTGTGGGTGGTATGCTGAGCTGAAGTCTAGCTTGGTGCCCATAGCTTTGTGTAGGCTTTTCCAGAACCTAGAAGTGAACTGGGTCCCTCTGTCTGAGACTATTCTGATAGGCACTCCATGCAGCTTCACTATGTTTTCTATGTAGAGTTTTGCCAACTTCTCTCCACCATAAGTGGTCCGTACGGGTAGAAAGTGAGCGACTTTAGTGAGTCGGTCCACGATCACCCATATGGAGTCATGTCCCTTCTGAGTCCTTGGCAACCCTACTATGAAGTCCATACCTATCTCGTCCCACTTCCATACTGGGATTGGTAAGGGTTGCAACAGTCCGGCTGGCTTCTGATGTTCAGCTTTTATCCTCTTACAAGTGTCGCAGTGGGCGACGAACCATGCAATGTCTGCCTTCATCCCACTCCACCAGTACTTCTGTTTTAAGTCCATGTACATCTTGGTGGATCCCGGGTGAATGAGTATGCTGAGTTGTGTGCCTCATCCATGATGGTCTGTCGAAAATCTCCACCTTCGGGCACGCATATCCTGTTCTTGTACCACAGGGTGCCTTGGTCATCTACCCTGAAGTCAGGGGCCTTGTTCTCTCCGGTATGCTTGCGGATCCTCATCAGATCCTCGTCAGCTCCTTGGGCCTTCCGGATCTTCTCTTCTAGGGTAGGCTGAACACTCAGCTGGCGGACGTAGCCTTGGGGAACGATGTGTACGTTGAGCCGAGCTATCTCCTCTTGTAGCTGGGCACTCTTGGGTGCTACCTTCTCGTAGGTTTTCCGGCTTAGCGCATCTGCTACTACATTGGCCTTCCCCGGGTGGTAGTGAATCTCTAGGTTATAGTCCTTGACTAGCTCTAGCCATCTTCTCTCGCCTTAGGTTCGGTCGGGCCGGGTGAAGATGTATTTTAGACTCTTGTGGTCCGTGTAGATCTCACACTTGTTCCCGATCGCATTGTGTCTCCCGCATCTTCGTGGCATGCACTACGGCCGCAAACTCCGCATCATGGGTGGGATAGTTCTCGCTCATGGGGTTTAAGCCGACGGGAGGCGTATGCCACTACCTTCCCATCTTGCATGAGAACACATCCCAACCCCCGTCGGGAGGCGTCGCAATACACGACAAAGTCCCTTTGAATGTCTGGCAGGGTTAGCACCGGGCCGTGGTCAACCTCTTCTTCAACTCTTGGAAACTTCTTTCACGTGCCTCGGTCCGGTTAAACTTCTTCTCTTTCTTAAGCAGCTCTGTCATGGGCCGGGCGATCTTGGAGAATCCTTCGATAAATCTCCGGTAGTACCCGGCTAAACCTAGGAAACTCCCCGATCTCACTCACGTTGGTTGGTTGCCGCCGCTGGAGACCTGTCTCAACTTTCCCGGGTCTACAACCCTACTCCTTCCGCAAATCAATATGTGCCCAAGGAAGGATATTTTCTCTAGCCAAAATTCACACTTGCCGAACTTGGCGTAAAGCTTGTGTGCCCTCAACTTTCCCGAAGACTACTCGAAGATGTTGTTCGTGCTCCTCCACGCTCTTGGACTAAACAAGTATGTCGTCAATAAAGACCACGACAAACTTGTCCAGTTCCTCCATGAACACCTTATTCATTAGGTTCATGAAGTAGGTCGGTGCATTGGTTAGTCCAAAGGACATCACCGTGAACTCATATTGCCCGTAGCGAGTGACAAAGGCAGCTTGGGGATGTCACTTTCCCCGATCTTGAGCCGGTGGTATCCCGATCTTAGATCCACCTTCGAGAAATATCTCGGCTCCCCTCGCCTGGTCAAACAGTCATCTATTCCGGGAAGAGGGTACTTGTTTTTAATAGTGACCTCGTTCAGCGAGCGATAGTCCACGCACATCCTCATGCTTTTATCCTTCTTTTCCACGAAAAGCACTGGGGCTCCCCATGGTGATGAGCTTGGTCTGATGAACCCACTTCGCTGGAGCTCTGCTAGCTGCTTCTTCAATTCTGTCAACTCAGGGGCTGCCATCCTATAGGGCCTCTTGGCTATGGGAGAGGTTCCAGGGATAAGGTCGATTACGAACTCTATATCCCTGTCTGGTGGCATTCCAGGGAGTTCCTCGGGGAACACATCTGGGTATTCTCGTACTACTGGGACATCCTTTATGGGCTTGGCTTCTATGTTGAAAACCATTATATCCGGCCTGTGTCCCCGGGTGTGGCAGGTCACTTGTATCCCGTCTGGGTTGGTCAGGTGCACTACTTTGTCGGCGCAACCTATGAGGCCATGGTGCTGGCTTAACCAGTCCATACCAAGGATCACATCTATCCCCTTGGATTTCGTACTACCGTGTCTGCTAGGAACTCTACCCCACTTAAAATGATCCTTACCCCGGGGCATCCCGCTTGACAATTAATGTCACCTCCGGCGTTCGAGTTATTAGGGGTGCTTTGAGTAGTACCGTGGGTATGCTATGCTTTTCCACAAAGCTTGAGGATTTGAATGAGTGCGATGCTCCCGAATCGAATAGTATGGTAGCCAAAACGAGCCGACCAGGAACTCACCGAGTACCACTCCTTGTGCTTCCCGTGCCTCCCGCGCATTGATGTGATTCACCCGGCGCGTCCATATGACCGCCGGGGCCGCCTCATCCGCCGGTTGCCGGTGTTGTTGCCGAAGTTGTTGTTGCCGCGCACCGGCATGCGGTTGGCTCCTGACGCAAGTAGCCTTGGCCCGTTCACCGAGTTGGAGTAGGTGGTGGTGGTTGGCTTTTTAGCATAGGGGCAGTTGGCGATGAAGTGCCCGGTTTCTCGGCAGTTGAAACACACTCGGGAGCTGTTGTTGTTGTTGGTAGTGATCTGGCTGGTGTTGTTCTGTGGGGGCTTCATGGCACTCTGGTTGTAGGAGGGCTTGAACTGGGCTCGGGGGCTTGCGAGCTCGTGGCTTGGGATTGGGTTCTGTATTGCATAGGAGCTTGGAACCTGGACATGGGGTGTCCAAAGTTTCTCGGCCTCTGGGACCGCTCTTGCTGTTTGGCCTTGTGTTCCATGAACTTGCGCTTGTTTTCCTTCTTTTCCTCGGCCTTTGCTCTTTCCGTGAGGATTGCCATGTTCATAAGGGTATTAAAGTCCGGGTAAATCTGAGGAGTCGGCGGTGTCCTCGCTCCGAGTCGGTCCCTTCTTGAACATCTCTTGCTTTTTGGAGTCTTTATCCACCTCCTCGGGGGCATAGCGTGCCGGCTCTATGAACCGGTACGTGTATTCCTCCACGTACATGTTGCCTTGGCGAAGTTCGCGGAACTCGTCCGCCTTCCGCTTCGGTGTGGCCTCCGGATGTGGTAGCGGCGGAACTCCTCCACGAATTCATCCCATGTGATGGCGGAGGGATCCTTGGGCGCGGCGCAAGTTTTCCCACCAGGCTAGGGGTCGTCCCGTGAGGCGGTGAGCCGCCAGGAGAACCTTGTCATGGTCCTCGCAAAGGGGAGGGGCTCCGCCCCCTCAGATGGCTCTCGGCCAATCGTCGCCGTCCAAAGGATTCACCGACCCGCTAAAAGTGGGCGGCTTAGTCCCGAGGAACTCGATCGCCTTCTCATTCATGCTCATAGCACGGGGTCTTGGGCGGTTGATGGCATTGAAGATAGCCTCCATTAGGACAAGCCTGTTGGCTAAGACTTGTGCCAAGTCAACGGGAGGGGGTGGCGGTGGCAGGACCACGTTCTCTCCTCCATCTTCATTTTGGTTAACCTCCCCGGTCGTGGAGACGCTCCCTCCGGTCGGCTTGCGATCCCTCAGCGTCCGATCGGTGGGTCCGGACAGGGCGCCTGGAAACCATCTGTAAAGGAACGGGTTTTCTAAGGGATCTAGTTTTATGTGATGTTTAAGTGGATTATATCGGATTTGTTTTGAAAAAGGCAGGGTCTACTCTGCCGGTAAGCACACAACAAGCACATAGCAAGCAAGCAAGCACAAACAAGTTTTTATTACAAACCAGTGAGGAGGATACATCCCGACTACGCGGACACATTACACGACTAAGGACTAAGGGCGCGACTTGGACCAATGCGGCTTCATTCCTTGGGTCTTGGGGCACACTACTCGCGAGGGGAGCTGTCTTCTGGGGTCGAGTGTTCTTCCAGCGGAATGAGCAACTCGTCATCGTTTCCGCCTTCGGGGTCTCCGTTTTCCTGAGGCTGTGCTGCGGCTTCAGCGGTAGCTGTTGGGGGTTCGGTGACTGCTGGTGGTGCGGGTGGGACTTCTATGGTTCCTCCCCATCCTACTAGGGGTGTTCCCCCAGGAGACTTGAGCTTCTCCAATGGCCGGAACAGGTGTCCCGCCGTTGGTCCATTCTTGCATGCGTTGGTCCCGGATCCTCCCGAGGCTTTCCCCGGGCAACGGCTTCACCGCTTATAGGCCGCCGCAGCCCTTGCTTCGCCTTGAGCCACTCGGACTTGGTGCATCCTCACTGTGACTTCAGCTTGCTCGGCCCGGCTGATTTGTTCCCTCAAGTGTCTGGCTTGGTCATCAAAGAGCCTATCCAAAGAGAAAAGGTAGGCGACCACGTGGTATAGCAGGTCCTCCTGGTGGCGGCGTCGTTCCAGGTTCCTCATGCGGGCCTGCCAAACTGGGGTCCTGATGGCGGGAGGGAAGTACCTCATCGGTGTGGGGACGAGGTGTTCTTCGTAGATTCGGCACAGGTAGCGGAGGGCTTTTCTGAGGGCCAAAGGATAGGTATCCCGGTGGCGAAACCCTGTGGCGGTCACGCGCCACGGCTCGATGTTGGTGTGGCGGCTGCTTCTAGCGACGGAGAGGACCACTCTACAGCGAAGAGTGCCGAGTTGCTCGTACTCTCTCCGTAGTACCTAGGGCGCCGCAATACCGAGGCGCTCCGTGGGAGTTGATGAGCAGGCGAGCAAAACCAGGCTCCTCCTGGCACACGCCTTGGGTCCATCCATCTTCCGCCATCTGAAAACAAAGATAGGGTTGAACAGGTTGTGGTGGGGTACAAGAGATGGATAACTTTATTTAATAGGAGGGTTGGGGTACATCCTTCGGGGTACACTTATTATTGCTAGGTCTTGATTTCTAGCCTAAACACCCTAGTCTCATGGTGATTCTGCCTCTAGCTGGATACGGCGCTTCTTCAGTGGAAGATCTTGCTCCAGTATCTCATCTTCAGTCTGGGTCCCTTTGTCCCAGTGGGTTTCTTCGGGTTCATCTTCTTCTGCTCTGGCTCCTTCATCTCTGCTTCTTCGCTCCTTTAGTTCATCCCATAGGGCTTTATGGGCCAACAACGTGCGCTCTCTTTCCCTGAGGTATTCTTGCCTTGTATTGTGTAGTTCAACTTCTGCTATGGTTGTCTTCACCCTTTCTAGTTCTATCCTCTGTTCTGCTCTTTCCTCTCTGTCGATCTGCTGCTTCAGTTGCTGGGCTTGCTCCTGATAAAGGTGGTATAGGCCTCTGAGGTATATGGATAGGTGGGAAACTGCCTCTTCTAAGTCTTCTTCCTCTCTTTCTAGACCTCTCATGCGATCAATTCACGAGCGTCCTCTTCCTCCGGAGGGTGGAAAGAATCCCATTAGAGTCCTTCGGAGGTGCTGTCTATAAACCACTCGTAGCTGTCGCAGGGCCTTCCGAGCAGCCTTGGGGTAGGTGTCGGCAAAGCGAAAACCAGTGGCGGAGACGAACCATGGCTCTATGTCGGGGTAAAGCGTGCTCCTTCCCACAAAGATCAGCAGCTTACACCGAGGGGTGCCGTAACGTTCGTACTCCCGGTAGACGAACTCTGGCGGATCCCTTACTCCGACGCGCTCTAGGCTGAGTAGCAACAGGTTAGGGAGGCCAGGCTGGACGGGGCAAATTCCTCCGTTCCACTCGGGGTTAGGCATCTGGAAACAGGCAAGAATCAAGGTAAGGATTTGGGAAAAGGTGAGCTTAGCAAAGGAAAGGTCATAGAGGGCCAGAGGAGGTCTCGTATCCTAGGGGTCATGTCCTACGGCCAACCTACGGCTCTGATACCACCTGAAGCGTCCCCTCATCGCAGGTGACTAAATGTGACACAAATACCGGTCCCGAGGGCGGTAACACATTTATTACAACAGGTGGAATCAGCCTTTTACATCACGGCGACACAAAGGGCACGGTAGTGCCAACGCTACAAGGAACAACACAAACGCTAGCGACCACACTACAATAGCAAAGGCTTCCATAGCCTCCTCAGAGTACCACACCATGGAAGCTTTCGGTAGGGCCCTGGGTACACAGCACGGTTGGGTGTAGGGCAATGACCTACTCAACGTCTTCCGGATGTAATCGGGATCCTCCTCCGTAAAATAGTTAGTAAAACAAGGGTGAGCACATACGTACTCGAAGAAATCCAACCCCACCCACGGAGGGGGCTTATAAGCGTTAATCATGCATAAGGTATAACAAGGATCAGGTTAAGGTTCATTTTGCAGACTTACACATGCATGGGTTCATTTCAAAAGGTTTTCGCAAAACATTTTCATAACCCGAGTAACTTAACAGTTTTAGGGAAACCACTGTGGAACTACCGGACTTCCCGTCCGTCGTAGCCCAGGCACACAGCCACACACACATCACCGGAAAACAACTCATGCCAGAAAACATCCCATCCCAAACACTAGTTTTTGTGACCACACCGTGACTCGTCCAATACCGTGGACACGACTATTCGAATAGGTTTGACACTCGCGCAGGTTGTACATCTTTACCCACAAGTAGGGTACCGTCACACGGACACCTTAGTGCCGGTGACGGATCCTATCAAAGCCATTACCCACCTTAGCTAACGCTACGAGCCACCACGGAAGCACCCAAGGGGTTATCCCACATAACCGTGGCGTACCTCACACGCAGCGTACCCCTACTCCTTGGTCTCCCGCCGCTCACCCACACACCGCATGGCAAGTAGATTAACTAGTGGGGTTTATGCTAAGCCGTTGCCACATACAACGGTCGAGTGGTTGTACGATGATTTGGGTCGTGTGAGATGTCACGCAACCCGGTCCTTAACCGACAAGATGGACAACTCCCAACACGCTCAACCACACAGGTACGAGCTCACCCATACTCCTGACACACACGTCCATCCCGTCTACCCAGTTCTTTACTCATTTTCCAAACATATCCCATTTCCGTTTTTAAAGCACTCACACATTTTTAAAGCACTCATTTAGGCCAAAACATGGTTCAATCATTGCAATCAAGGGTGGCTATCCTACCATGTTTTTGCAGTAAAACAATATGCAATTTATAAAACGGGTATAGGGTATATTTATAAAACTAGGACAGAAGCATGCATCAAAGGATGGGGGTGAACTTGCCATCTTCGAAGTCTTCGGGGAGTGTCGGCTCGACGTTCGGGGCCTCGGGCTCCTGCTCGCAGTAGTCGGCTTCGATCTCCGGCTCGGGGTACCTTCCTCCGTCTACTCCGTCGGCTATGGCACACACACAAGCAAGCAAGCAGTATTAGCACACACGTTTCCGGCCGAGCTCGGGGAGGGGAAGTGAGCGGAGGAGGGGTATATATAGGCCCTAGGAAAGGGGTTGGTTTGGCGGGGTGTGGAATTATTTGGACTTAACCGGGATTAAAAGGCGTGCATGAAAGGCTAGGCTAGGTAGTAAGGACCTATTAGTAATTTTGCTAATGGAGAAAGGATCATATAAGTTGGGTTAGGGCCTGTTTGTAAAGTGTTTAGGGCCTAACAGTAATTAATTATTAGCCTTAGGGGCTATTTGGAGAGAAAAGAAGAGGGAGTGAATAGGATAGGGGAGGGGGCTCAGGATAAGGGAAAAGGCCAGGGGGCCTTGGGCAAAATTACCCTTCTTCTTCCCCCCCTCAAAACAGAACAGGGAGGGAGGGGGGCGCGGTCAAGGCCGGCCGGTCAGGGGTGCCCACCGGCGGCTCTAGCCGCGGCGGCCGGGGGCAAGGGGAAAAGGAAGAGGGGGGCGAGGGGGGTCCTAATCCCGCACTCACCTTGGGCTATAGGGCTCGGTGGAGGCGGCTCGGCGGCGGGCGAGAGGGCGGCGGCGGCACTAATGGTGGCGGCGCGGTGGTGCTTGGGGAACCGGCTCGGGGAGGCTCGATTTCGGTGCGGTGCGGCGAGGTGGTGGTGGTGCCGGCCTTAAATAGGCGCCGTAGGTCGGTTTGGGGAGGGGGAAGATTTTTCCCGGCGAGGCCGCCGGCGAGCTCGGGTTCCTTCTCGAACTCCAGCCGGCTCCTTGCGGCGACCGGTGATGTGACGGCTCGGGACGGTACGGGTCAACTTGTGCAGTGCGTGGCGCGGGGCAGGCTGCGGTCGGCCGGTGGTGGATGTGATGGCTCGGGCGGGGGGGATTAATGGCGGCCACGGCCGGGTGGCCGGCCGGCCCACCGCGTGCGCGGGCGGGCGGGGCCGGCGGTGGCGTGCGGCCGGCGGGGTGGTCTGCCGGCGTGCTTGAGGAGGAGGGGGGCGGCGGCGGGCGCGGGGCCCCGGGGTCAACTCCCGTCGGGGCGCCGGCGGGCGTGTGCACGGCCGCGCGGGGAGGAAGGAGAAGGGAGGGGGGAGGAAAAGAAAAGAAGAAGAGAAGGGAAAAAGAAAAAGAGAAAAAAGAAAAGGAAAAGGAAAAAAGAAAAAGAAAAAGGAAAAGAAGGGGAGGAAAATTAAGAAGAGAGAAGGAAAAATAGGGGAAGAGATTTTGGAAAAATCCGGAAAATTGTTAGGGAAAATTGGGAAGGGTTTTGCGGGGTTTTCCCCGGTTTTTCAGGCGTCGGCGCATTCTCCGGGACGGCGGTGATGGCGAGGCGGACCGGGCATCGGGACCGCTGCGTGCGCGGGATTCCCGGCCGGTGGCCGACCGCGGCGTTGGGAAGGCGCGCAAGGGTGCGGCCGAGGTGCGGTGCCGGCGGGATTCGCGGCACGCGCGCCGGGGAGAGAGAGGGGGAAAACAGTGGCTAGGGTTTAAATGGTAATTGAGCTCGGCGGGTCAGTTTTGAAAATACGCATGATTTATTATGTGATTTATTTAGAGCTAAAAACGCGGGCGTTACACCCCAGGAGGGCAGCCCTCCAAAGAAACGCACGATTCGAAGGTGAGTTTTCCCTTGATCTACTCCTCGTTCTCCATATGATCTTGCGCTTCATATTTTCTTCTTTTCCTCTTTCAGCCTTGGTTTGCTCCCTGAAGAAATAATCGGGACCGAAGATGTGCCTGAGTACATCTCCTCCGATTCCCCCCTCGAAGCAGAGGATGCCACGCCTGAACAGAGGACCAGCCATCAACTACGCCGCCGCGTTCGGCACCTGGAGCATGGCCTCAGGGACATCACCGCCCGCTGCCAAGCCGAACGCGAGCGCCGCATGGCTCTGGAGGCACTAGTAGGGGGTAAATGTTTGACTTCTACTTGATTTCGTGCCCACATCTAGATTTCTTGCCTCTAACACCCATACCTCTGTTTCAGATGTCTCTGACAGGTACAACAACCTGAAAACAGCTTGGGACAGCTTGGTGGAGGCCGCAAATCACGGTCACCCCCGTGCATTCCAAGTTGCCGTCACGGTGGTCTTGGAGCAACTGAAGAGGGAGGAGTCGAAGAAGCAAAGAAAAGACTGAATCATACTTTCGCTTCTTTCTCCACGCCTTCTGCTTCCCACCTCCTCGTAGTCTAGATCACCAGGGTCATTGGATGTAAACCTGCAGTTGTAAAGTAGTTTGGTGCTAAGGGCAATGCATCTAGGCACTGGCCATATCTCCTGTTCGTGTATTTGTTCTGAAGGCGGCCTCGCTCTTGAGCGCCGGCTATCTCTTGTGTCAGATGCTTGTAATCCCACTGCTGGTGATCATCGATCAATTTCAATACTAGGATAATATTTCTTCAAATATCTCCCATTTATTGCAGCGGAAAATTCCTCTCCTAGTAAAGTTTTCAATATGTATGCGTTACCAGGGACGCATCTGACCACGCGAAAGGGCCCTTCCCAGTTAGGAGACCATTTGCCGAATTCGCTATATTTAGTTCCAATCGGCAATAGCGCTTTCCAAACCAATTCGCCTTCTGCAAATTGCCTGACCTTTACTTTCTTGTTGTAGTACTTGGCAACCCGCAGTTTGTTCTTCTCAATGTTTTCCAGGGCCCTAAGACGGATCATGTGTAAATCCTCTAGCTCGTCCATCATTAGGCCACTATAATCCTTGGAGCTCAAATCTTTCTGTAACACAACCCTCCTTGAATCTGATTGCATTTCCCAAGGTAAAACCGCATGATGCCCGTAAACCAATTCGTAAGGAGAAGTCTTCGTAGCTCCATGAGGGGCCATTCGGTAAGCCCACAATGCTTCACTGAGTACCGAATGCCATCTCCTTGGCTTCTGATCGATCTTCTTCTGTATTAGCTTGATCATGATCTTATTAGAAGCCTCTGCTTGACCATTAGCTTGGGCATAATAGGGAGAAGAGTTAAACAATTTGATTCCCATGCTTTCGGCAAATTCTCTGAACTCCATGGACACGAATTGAGCCCCCTGATCAGTTGTGATGGTTTGAGGGATTCCAAATCGATAAATGATGTGCTCCTTGACAAATTCAACCATGTTTTCCGACGTCACCTTTTTCAGTGGGATCGCCTCAACCCATTTAGTAAAATAGTCCGTAACCAAAAGCACAAACTTATTCCCCTTGCTAGATGGTGGATTGATCTGGCCAATCAAGTCTATACCCCCACACCCCGAATGGCCATGGCTTGATGATGGGGTTCAATGCGTTGCGCGGGGACCCTTTGAATATTTCCAAACCTTTGGCAATCCTGACATCCTTTGTAATACTCAAAGCAATCCTCTAATATCGTCGGCCAAAAGCACCCAGCTTGCCTGACGACCCATTTCATGCGATAGGCCGATTGGTGTGCTCCGCATATCCCATCATGCACTTCACTCATCATCTTTTTCGCTTCTTCTGGACCCAGGCAACGTAACAACACCCCATCTAATGACTTGTAAAATAAATTGTCATCCAGAAGAACGAATTTTATGGCCTTGTACCTGAGCTTCCTAGAGACCTTTCGGGATGGATCCTTCAAATAGTCGACGATCTCTTTTCTCCAATCATCCTCCGTAAGATCCGTCCCTAGTGCACACACATCCGCGGCAAACACTTCTTGGTTCTCTTTGTAACCCGAGGCGCTCTGAGCCAACCTGTTTGCTTCTTCGTTATGTTCTCTAGGAATATGTTGTAGGGTCACCAACGGAAAGCTCTTCAAGATTTCCCTGCATTCTTCGTAGTAACTCCTCAGTGCTTCACTTTTGCATTCGTATTAGCCGTTCAATTGCTTGATCACCAGCTCCGAATCTCCATAAACCTCAACTGAAACTGCCCCGGCTTCTCTCAAATATTGAAGTCCTCGAAGCAGTGCATCGTACTCGGCCTGGTTGTTTGTAACAGTGGGCTGTATAGGGATGGCAAATTCAAACATCTCACCCCTAGGCGAAATTAGTAGAATCCCTACTCCCCCACCTTTACCACATGATGATCCATCAAAAAATAAAGCCCAAGGGGTGATTTCAAGTAAATCAATTAACGGATCGCGATGTTCAGTTATAAAATCGGCAATGATCTGGCCTTTGATAGCTTTTGCCGATTCGAACTTCAACTCGAATTCTGATAAAGCCAAAATCCACTTGCCAATCCTGCCGTTCAAAATTGGCATAGACAACATATGTTTTATTACATCAAACTTGGAATACACAGTGCATTCGGCATTCAACAAGTAGTGCCGAAACTTTGCACACGAGTAGTATACGCACAGACACAGCTTCTCCACAGCCGAATACCTGGTATCAGGATCAAGTAATTTTCGGCTAAGATATGCTACTACCCGTTCCTTTCCTTCGAATTCTTGAATAAGGGCCGATCCAATGGTTTGGGTATCGACCGCCACGTACAACTTGAAAGGCTTATCCAGTTGGGGAGGGACCAGCACTGGTGGCTCCTTCATGTATTGCTTGATCTCATCGAAAGCCTTTTGTTGTTCATCGCCCCATGTGAATTTCTGATCTTTCTTTAGCTTCAGCAGTGGAGAGAATGGCAAAACTTTTTGTGACAAATTTGAAATGATCTTCTCACGAAATTAATTTTGCCGAGCAGTGATTGTAACTCCTTGAGATTAGTTGGAGGAACAACTTCATCGATGGCCTTCATGCTCTTCTTGCCAACTTCAATTCCCCCTTCGTGGACCAAAAATCCCAAGAACTCTCCAGCTGATACCCCAAAAGCGCACTTGTTTGGATTCATCTTTAAACCATGCTTCCGGGTGCACTCCAAGGTCTTTTTCACATCGTCCAAATGTGTGTCATGACTTAGGGACTTGATTACCACATCATCAATGTAGATTTCCACAACTTTGCCGATCAACTCGTGAAAAATGTAATTCATGGCTCGCTGATAAGTTGCACCGGCATTCTTCAATCCAAAAGTCATGACTATCCATTCAAATAGGCCTATATGACCAGGGCATCTGAAGGCCGTCTTCGATATATCTTCTACTGCCATGAAAATTTGGTTGTATCCCGCATTGCCGTCCATGAAACTGATAACCTTGTGCCCGGCAGCGGCGTCAACCAATAAATCGGCAATAGGCATGGGGTAACCATCCATCGGAGTGGCTCTGTTCAAATCCCTGAAATCTATGCAAACCCTCATTTTTCCATTCTTCTTGTAAACAGGGACAATGTTAGAAATCCACTCCACGTATCTGCATGGCCGAACGAAGTTTGCATCTAGTAATCTTTCAACTTCTTTCTTCACATCGGCCAATACCTCATCCTTGTAGATTTTCTGGGGTGATTGCTTGTACGGTTTGAAACCAGCTCTGATGGGCAACCTATGCTCGACGATGGAACGATCCAGTCCAGGCATCTCTGAATAATCCCAGGCGAAGCAATCTCTATATTCCTTGAGCAGCTTGATTAATTCTTCCCTGAAGTCTGGCTGCAAATCTGCACTGATGAACGTCGGCCTTGGCTTATCACCACTTCCAATGTCCACTTCTTCTAATTTGTCGGCCGACATAAATCCTCGCCCCAACTTGCCGTCAGTGCCATCAACGGGGTTCTCCATTAAAAATTACTATAAGAGCCGACTGCTTGAATCGGCTGTTGATCGCTGCTGACAGGTTCAATAGGACCTTCTCCCCAGTCTTTCCCTGAGAAACAATCAATGCCTTGGTATTCCCAGAAAGCTGGTTCCATGTTCGCAACACTCACGGAGTCATCTGCTTGGACAACCTCAATATCATCATCCACCCACTGGATGAGCTGCTGATGCATGGTGGACGGGACGCAGCAATTGGCATGAATCCAGTCCCGTCCGAGCAGTAGGCTGTAGGCTCCTTTACCTTCGATCACAAAGAAGGTCGTAAGCAATGTCTTGGACCCGATCATCAGATCCACGTGAGCGCATCCCTTGGTGTCTGAAGGATTCCCAGCGAAATCGTTCAGTATTATGCTTGAAGGCGTCAGATCGCTAGGGCCCATGCCAAGTTTCCTGAAGGTGGTGTACGGCATTACGTTGACTGCCGCCCCACCGTCGACAAACATCTTGGTCAATGGCTTGCCATTGACATATCCCCTCAAGTACAACGGCCTCATGTGTCGATTTTTGGCCGGTTTGTCGAAGATGGCCTGCTTGGCTAGCACCAACTGCGCCATCATCCCCTCGATCTGCTCATCATCCAGGGACGCCTCCTCCAGCACAACCTGGTTAGCAGGAGCCATGAACTCGTTCGGCAGAAAATATACCATGCATGTTGGAGCCGAACGCTTTGACCCTTCTCGGCGATCCTTTGGACGCCACACCGCCTTGTCCGGATCCCGGCCCTCGCCCTCGGCTCGCGGTTCCTCAAGCGCTGAACCCGTCTCTTCTGACTTCTCCTTAGGCCGGGAGGGCACCATTGCCCCTTTTGCCAGATGTACTCGTCCTCGTCCTCCTCTTGATCAGCCCACCTTGAATCAGCTTGCCTTTCCCTGGGATGATCAATGATTTCAATTTTTGGCGCCGATCCCCGTTAGGATGGACCCTTCCAATTCTCTCGTGGACGGATCGGCGATTGGCAGTTTCCTGCCTGTACTCAACATATCTGTCACTGCACTCAGGGCAGTTCCTCAGCGTGGGCAGCTTCAAACCCTCGTTCCAACAATGCCTGAAGAATGCACATCCCCAGTGTGCGCGCTCCTGCTCGCGCGTGTATTGCTCCAGGTCCCTTCTGTGTGCCTCCTCCTCGGCTCTACGCTTCTCCTCCGCGTATCTTCGCTTCTGGTAGCGCTCTTTTTCCAACTGGCGCTGCCACTTGTTGAGGAGGATGCGCGTGGTCACCCTGGGCTTGGTTCTGGATGATTCCCCGACTTCGATGTGACTCTTGAGAATGCGGGGGGCTTCACCATGCACCTGCTCCAAAGTTACTTGACGCTCCGGGTCCACGGTTCCATCCTGCCTAGCCCTGGCTGAGGTCAAGACCTTGACCTTGCCCTTCTCCTCAGCCGTCACCATGTTGACGGAAAAGCCCACCATGTTCTGAGGGAAGGGGTGGCCATCCAGCTTCATCTTGTTGTCAAATTTGAGGTGTCCCTCCTGGATGGCTTTCTGGATCCTCATCCTGAAGACCCTGCAGTCGTTGATGGAGTGCGAGTCCCTGTCATGGAAGCCACAGTAACGTTTCCCCTTGACTCCATCGGGCCGAAGCATGGAGTGCCCCTCAGGCAATCTGATTCGGCCTTCCTTCACTAGGAGCTCAAACAGCTTGTCAGCTTTCGTGATGTCGAAGTCGTAGGTACTCTTGGTCTGCTTGACCCAGTGCTGATTCATCGTTAATGGCTCTTTTTCCCCACATAATTTCGGCTGCGGCCACGTCCAGTTCATCATCAGAGTCTTCTATCAGGTCAGCCTTGTCCAAGAACTGGTTGTAGATGTCCGCCACGTCATGCTGCTTGTCAAACCTGGCATCCTTCTTGAAGTCGTACGCTTGGTTGCTCATCAATGATAGCTTCTGGGACAGCTGCCCCAGGTTTTCAAACTCCATGCCAAACAGCTTCTCACGCACGGCCGGCAGCACCCGGCGACGGCCATGTCAGCTAGCTGGTCGTCTGGCAGGTTGAGCGAGAAGCACATGCCTTTCACCTCCCTAAACCTTTTGAGAAATTCCAACGACGTCTCGCTGTGCCTCTGCTTCAGGGTGGCAAGGTCAATCAACTTCTTCTCCGAGCTGCCGCTGAAATAGTGGGTGTGGAATTTCCGTTCCAGGTCCTTCCATCTGCTAACTGACTCAGGGGGTAAGGACGAGAACCACTGGAACGCCGGGCCTGTCAGCGACGCGGGGAAGTATCTGACCCTGAACGCCTCCTTAGCTGAGCATTCTCCGAGCTGCATCAGGTAACGAGCAATGTGCTCCACCGTGCTTGTGTCGTCTTGCCCGGAAAATTTTGTGAACTCCGTTGGAGGTTTCACCCTTGGCGGGAGGAGCGTGTTGAAGTACCACTCTGGGAACGGCGGCTTGTAGGCGGGTCCCTGCATCTTTGGCTTGAGGCCGAACTGATTCTGCATCAATTCGGCCATCTTCTGCGCCAGGGCGTCATCCTCCTGTGTGCCTGCAGCTGGTGCGTAACCCGGATGCGGGAAGGCGTCTATGGCACCGTAGTTCCCCACTTCGTGATAGCCTCCGCCGTAGAGATTTCTCTGTAGCCAGTTGCTTGCTGGAGCAATCCTGTGGCCGGAAGCGAGCGGGGCCCCAGGCGAGCCGAATGCCAAGTCCCCGTACGTGGGTTGGTACGGGTTCGGCTGTTGCACAGGTTGACCCGTGCTGCCCTGTGGTGGTGGCTGAACTGGTCGTCCTCCTGCTGCCTGCAGCGGGGGTTGAGATGGCTGTCCTCCCGCACCTTGTGGAGGAGGATGGAAAGCTTGACTCCCAGCGCTCTGAGGAGGAGGCTGGACCGGCTGGCTCCGTAATGGTGGTTGAGAGCTTGACTCGCCCAATTCCACGGTGCCCCCTTGGATGGGTGCCTTACTGAATGCCTGCTCCATGCCCGGGCCAAAGACAGCCACCATCATTTGCTGGAACGCACCAAGAAAAGCTTTGTGGTGCTTGCTCAAAACGTGATCCGCAGCATCCCGGAACGCTTGCAGGCATTCCTCTCTCTCCTGCTGGGTCATGGCGTCGCTCTCCCCTGGCAACAATATCCTGGGCATGTCATTTTTCAGGTAGGGGACGCCACTTCTGTTCTTCTTGAAGGACAGCAGACACTTCTGCTGGAATTGGTTCACGACGTCCTGGAGCTGCTGCCGCTGTTCAGGAGAGAGGTCCTCAATGTTGACATCCATGATGTCCGCGATTTCAGGCATCTTGATCTTTTCGGCTGGGTCCCACTGGGCGTGCCAAAAAGTGTGTTGACGCAAAACGTACACCTAGCGCCAAGCACACAGCAAGCCGAACAAGCTGGCTTCACACGCGCAAAGAATCACGAGACGTGCCAGTCAATTTTCCCTGAAAATTAACAAAAGACAAAGTAGTTAGATACCAAAGCTTGGAACGTGCCGGGTGGTACCAGACAGTTCCATATTTACGGCTAAGAAGCCAAATGGGATGACACATAGCTATAGAAAGCTATCTGCCAATAAACTGAAACCATTCGGGAGCTTTCAACAGGAAAAGTAACATAGCCGAATGGATGACGCAAGCATGACGGCTATCGGTCTTTGTTTAGAGTAAAGATGCATGCGCACAAGACCACAACCGATCCCCATGTTGATTAACATTAAATAAGTAAATAAAGTAAAGCATGAGCATAAACATGTAATAAACAAGCATACATAGATCCAAAGCACTAGTCTACCGCATGTCTAGATACTTTAAAACCCGTCGGGTACGATGCCAAAACAAATCTATCCACCGCATGATACAACTTGCATGAAAAATCATACCACTTTGGACAAATAGATCTATCCACCGCATGATACAATCTAAATATGGAAAGCTAAAAGCATACACTGTTTAAAGCATGAATTACGCACGTGTTCTACTCGTGAGAAACATAACCAAATACAGCTGAACAGCCGATTCAGGGTCCATGAAGAAGGAACAAACATTACCAAGTGAAATAAATCTATCAGATTGATTCGAAATCTAATCCACCGGATGACTAGCTCCAAAGCAACCCAAAAACCTGCATCTACCGCGTGATACTCAGTTCTTTCAAGATTTAAACGAACATTGGCAAGCTTGAACCCGCAACACATGACAACCTAGATCGATTCGGTTTCGGCTATCAGAAAACACAAGATCCACGTGTTAAAGCACGAATTCTACTCGCATAAGGATCAAAAGAAGGATAAAGCCGATCCAAACCCATCTAGATTGGGCAAAAGATGTTACATGAATTTAAACATAAGGTAAAACTCAAAGCAACATGGGATAACTTAATGAATCTATTGGATCTTGCCAAAACCCAATAGAGCCGATAACTAGCTTCAAGCTAGATCTTAGCCTACCGCATGGCTCATGACCTAACAAGAAACCCTCTTAAACCAAGCTTGAATCTACCGCATGACACGAAGCATGGTAGCAAGACTACTTGCATCAGATCTAAATCCACCGCATGATATTAGATATGATACAAGGTTGCCGGTACTCACGGAGGTCGACGGATCGATGAACCCTCTCGAAGAACTCGACGACACGACAAATAGACTCTAGGGTTTGGCGTAGGGCCGGTTTGTATTGAAGAATGATTGTGTTCATTACATACATTCAGGGCTCATATTTATACCCTGCCAAGTACAACCTCGAATGGATTCATTGCCTAACTTATCTCTAAGCTTGATCGCCTATCCATCCATTCGTCCTTCCTGCTTGAGCCACGTCACCGTCCAATCCCGCAAAATCAGCTCTACTGTTCCTTTGCCGAACGGAAGCAGATAGCCGACCGCAGATCTCTTTGCCGAATACATCTCAGAAAAACCTTCCTTCTGCTAGACGGACTCCTCATCGAACTGGACCCACAAGTCAGACTCCTTACCAAATTTTGGTGTTAACAGCATGAAACATATGATTCTTTTATTTACACCTTGACATGTTGCTACAATTTGCTTGTGATGTTAATTATGGACGCGTATGTTTACAATAAGTTTTGTAAATCTCGATCATGCTTTGCGCTTGGTTAAGTTAATGACCTCAAATAAGATCATGCCGTGAAAGGCCCAATTTTCACTAACCATGTAGACAAGGCTCGAATAATTAAAAAAGAAGTCATGCCTAAAAGAGTTGCTAGATAAATCATCAACCTCTCCAAATCCTGCGATGGATGCTGCTGTCTTCACGATTTGAGAGCTTGTTCAGAGGTGTACAAATGAAGAAAATGAGATATTCAGAAGCTCCATCAAGTTACCATTCCAACCCATCAAGAACCAATGAGTTTGAAACCCCGTGCAAGGAGTTATGGAGAAAACATTGAGCGTTCCGCGTTCTGAAATTTCAGGACAGATTTCATCGCCGAACTGAAACGGACGTAACTCTCTTGTCCGGAGTCCGATTTGGGCAAATAAAGACTCGTTGGAAAGGAAATTTTGTGCACTGTGCAATGAAGTAGAGCTTGGGTATACTTTCTGTTTTGGACATTAAAGAAAAAATTCATGGAGTGAAGGCAACACCGAAGGATGATAAAGAAGGAGATAGCGATGAAACAAAAGGATGCGTTGCGCAAGTCTTCTATAAGTGATCAAGCACAACATGGGAAGTAAATTAAAGATGCATTGATACCTTTTATTTATGCATGAAGGGCCATGGATATGCGACGAAAAGAAGGTATGTGAGAAAGTCGAGCTCTATGACTTTAAATGAAGCGCTTTTCGGGGTGGCAACCCGTTTCTTTATGTTTTTACTTCTTTCTTAGAGAAAATAATGAATGACACCATCTTATGATAATCAACTTGTGGTTATTAATCTAAATTTAGTTTTCCTTTATAGAACCACCATCATGTTCATACTCATATTTATTTATTTGCATGCATTGCATTTTGTTATCAACATGATGTTTCTTTGTGTATACATATTTTGCACATAGTTGGCTTGGTTGTTTTATATACTTAATGATGTATGCTTCATTTTTTGTGTTAATGCTTCATAAGGCCTTATGAGCATTTTCCTTTTGTGATCTTGTGTAAACATGGTGTTTAAACATGATTGCGGACCATCATCATTAAGTTCGATAAACCTTGCTAGCTTTTCATATGTTTTCATGTTGCATTGGTTAGTTTATAAGCTTTGCAATGTGCTTAATTTTTCTTGTCCTATAAGAGTTATTAATTTAGGGATAGACATGGTGTTTTAACCCTAGATTTATCAACCTTTGTGGCTATGGAGAAATTCGGCAACCTAGTTGTAAACGTGGTGTTTAGAACTAGGTGAAAACATTGTCTTTGTTTATATGCTTTCCTATCATGTGCGTACACACCTTGCACCACGTACACTCACTAGGTTTTTATTTCTCATTAGACTAATTATGTCACAAGTTAAGAATTTTAGGAGGTATTGTTGGATTATTGGCAATTCTATCTACTCCCAACCGTCACCTTGGGGTAGAATGTGCGCTTAAAACGTCTTGCAGACAAGATAAAAACTCTCACTACAAGGAAATTGAAAGATGGCTAAGATAAAAATGCTTTGTCTTCTTATTCCATGATTAGCAAAATGCTAAGCATGGGGGAGACCCTGAATCTTCAATATGGAAGTGCAACATGACGCTCTAGAAGATATAATGATCAAGATCGTTAACGTCTCCGGATCAATGCGCAAGAAGCCACCGATCTCATCAAAATTCTGCGTGGCCTCGAATGGAAAACACTGGATATTTTTGGATTTTTAGAAGCCCCATGAAATTACGATTCCGACAAATCAAGAATCAAGACAATCGGAGGTTCCTACAAGTGGTTATGCCCGAATCACCGAGTGCAACACGTCCTGAAATCAGTTTTGGACAGCACACAGCGCTGAAGTAAAACGGACATAGCTCCTTTGTTTGAACTCCGTTTTCGATGAATGACCACACGTTGGAAAGGTAATTTCATAAACTTTTCAATAGAGCTATATTTCGATATATGTTCTGTTCTGGACAGAGGGGGAAATCCATGAAAAAGAGACAGTAAGGAGATGGTGAGAACAAGAAAGAGGAGATGGTGATGACAACATTGAAGAGAAGGGCGACCAATGACTCCATTAAGCATACAAGATCAAATTCAGAAGTTCAAAAGCATTGATAAATCAAGACAAAAGCAAAAGTCACATCGATACATGGAGTTGTCGGAAGAAGGCAACGAAGAACTACAAAGGATGCTAACACCTCCATAGACCTTCTCTTTTCCAAATACAAATGCTTGTAAGTATGCCTTCAACCTCAATTAGGTGCAACATTTTGTTTTTCTCTTCCAAAAATAACATGGCTACTAGGAGGACAACCTAGGTTTCCTTTTACTTTCAATAGATAGGCATGACCATGTGTTCACCTCGATGTTTTATATTGCCTATGCTTACGGAAAGATGATGAAAGTTGCCGCTTTGTTTTACCTACATGAAGTTATACATGTCTTGGCTAATTGTTCTCTATAATATGATCTGAAATTAATTTAAATATCGACTCTTTTATTTGTGGAGGTGAAATTACTATGCTCTAGACCCACATACATATCTTTGCTCTTTGATTTAAGTTTACGGATAGCCAG
The DNA here is from genome assembly GCA_947561735.1 of Cenchrus americanus. Taxonomy (NCBI): domain Eukaryota; kingdom Viridiplantae; phylum Streptophyta; class Magnoliopsida; order Poales; family Poaceae; genus Cenchrus; species Cenchrus americanus. The sequence goes on from OX387244.1 coordinate 11,166,853, forward strand.
ATAACTTGTTTTTTTATGAAAATTTAACTTTTATGCTATCTACATATTTGTGATGCTCTTGCAAAGTTCTACCTACCAAAGCTGCATACATATATGTTTTATGATAACAAAACCCGTAGACTCCAAACATAGGTTTTGATGAGTTGGATTAGGATTGATTTCTATGGTTCGAGACTAAGAAGCTGGTCATTCCTTTGTGTAACTTTTTTATGCTAGCCTTTTTGTCCATGCATTGTGGGGTTTCACATCGAAAATTTCACAAACTTTGCTGGGCATCCACCCTAAACTAAAAACATCTTTTTGTGACCACCTCCTTGTCCAAAACCCAATGTGAGTATGGAGTAAAATTCTCGATGGAGATTCAAATATTCTGCAAGATTGTGGAATTTATACTTACTTTAGCAGTCATTTCCCCTCTCTTTTATGCTCGAGGACGAGCATCATTCAAACATGGGGGAGGAGTCATTACATCATCTCTGACAAATGCTATGTAAGTATTATGTTGCAAAAGTTCTGAGGAGCAAAAGAAAAAAATGAAAAATGAAAAAATATGATGAGAAGAAAAGAAAAGTAAGAAAAAAAGAGAAAAATAAAGAAAAAAAAGAAAGAGAGAAAAATGAGAAGGAAATAGAAAAATAATAAAGATGCTCCTCGGTTCTTTTTGCTTCATAAGTTCTCAAGTACCTTGATGACAAATTGAAAGGATCTTGATGTCGCCTAGAGGGAGGGTGAATAGGCGAGTCCTGAAAATCACCACTTAAAACAAATTTATCAGTGAATCCCGGATACTCCGGAGTTTCTGGAAAGTCCGGAATCTCTGGAGAAATCTCCGGAGTCTCTAAACTGTCGCCTTCGCAGCGGAATGAACACACTGCCCAAAACCGGTGCCACCGATTTTGCAAATCCGGTGCCACCGGGTTTGCCTGGTAGTGACTCCCCTCTTCTTCTCCTTCTTGTTTGCTTGTTTGTCTTGAACTTAAACTTGATGAATAGCTTAAGGATCAGTTATTTGATGAATGTGGAGTGCCTGCACTTCACAAACACTAACAACCAAGTAGCTCCACCAATATGACAAAGACAAGCAAGGAAAGATATGACAAGGTGAATGTGAGGTAACCAAAAGGAGACACAAGGATTTGTTTTACCGAAGTTCGGATTCACCACCGTGTGAATCCTAGTCTCCGTTGGGTGCTTCTCCTACCGAAGCCGGGTTGCATTCAACCCTTTTCCCGATCCGCTAGAAAGCTTCTTCCCTTTCGGAGGCGAAGCACGACCTTCACAAACTGTCCCACAGCTCACCACACCTTGGGAGCTTGTGGGCGACGCCTAGCCGTCTAGGAGGCAATCCTCCAAGAGTAACAAACGCTTCACACAAGCTTGACGACGTCCAACAGTGCTCAAGGGATACAAGTGCTCTAGAGTTGCTCACAAAGGTTTCTCTCTACCAACCAACTCACTAGATCTAGCAAAGATCAAACAACCTCACAAAGAGGGGTTGGGGAGAGCTAGAATGGCTTTGGCTTAGCAAGGAATAGCAAGGAAGCACTCTAGCAACCTCAGGAGCAGCAGCTTGCAACAGTAGAGGTTGAAGGGTATAAATACCCGACTCTCCAAAAACTAGCCGTTGGAGTTAAAACCCGGAATCTCCGGGAAAACCCCCGGATACTCCGGACTTCCCAAAACTAGCCGTTGCAAACTCCAGTGAAAACCGGTGCCACCGGTTTCCCAAAACCGGTGCCACCGAGTTTTCAAAAACTAGCCGTTGGGCCGGCTGACACAAAACCGGTGCCACCGGTTTCCCAAAACCGGTGCCACCGGGTTTGACACAGGGTCAAACCCAAAGACGTGTACGTGTGGTTTTTGTGTCTCTCTCAACTCACATGGGTTACTTGAGCACTGAGACATTATCAAAACTCCTTGTGATGCATCCCTCTTGATAGTACGGCGTACCTATACTCAAGATCAAAAATAAATGCAATAAAAGAACTCTTGAGCTTCTTCTTCAAGAATAGCCATACTTGATCAATATATCCTCGTGAGAGATCCATCCATCAATGTCTCATTGGTTTGAGCACTTCTACCTTGAGCTAGTGACTTTGATCTTTATATAAGAATGAAACCTAATTCTTGATTAAGTCACCCTTCACATGACTCAACGTATATGTAATGCTTCTTCATTGCTTCACTCGGTTAGGCTCGACTTGATACCTCGAAACTTTCCAAGCTATAGCCACTTCACCCTAGCCAAGCACATGGTCCAAGTCACCACTTGGCCAATCTTAGCTTAGTACCTCGTTGCTAATCCCTTGCTTGATTTCTTCATCCATTCGATGCCAATTTGAGTTAAGCTTTGATTCAACATCAAGAGTGGAACTCTATTGAGATCATGCTTTCTTTTAATTTAAATATCCCCTTTTATTATAGCAAGCTTCTTCCTTCAATAAGAGACCATCCAATGTTCCAAAATCAATATGCCTCTTTCTTATCCTTCATTAGCTTGTCATAAACCATCTATATGCTTCATGGGATCATACATATCAAATATTATGACATTCACCATTGAGTCAAGCCATTTCACAATATGAGGCTAAAACCATGCTTCAACTTATCTTGTATACACATAGCTTGTTTTCACCATGTAGATAACCAATGTCATATATTATGCCTTGTCATTTATATGTTACAACCTGCTCACATGCTTAACAAGGACATTAGATCTTTAATCTAGTTGTCAATCAATACACCAAAACCCACTTAGGGCCTAGATGTCTTTCACAAATCCATACTCAAATCTTCCAACCATGTGCAATCCGATAACGAGGACTTCACTCGTGCCTCGGGATCATCCATTTGTCACTTGCACATGGCCACCTTTCTAAATGTGTGTGTTCCATCTCTCTCTTTCCAACATTTATTTTCCATGGCCTTTTTGACGAGTCTCGGTAATTCCAATAGATCTCTCTCTTAATTTGACAATATTTCGGATGTATGTTTTGCTAGGATTGTTTTTAACCTTCCAAGCTCCACATAAGCCTTCCATTATCACATATGAGTAGATTAGGTTGAAAATAATCTAGTATAGGCTTGAGTGACTTGATGAGATGAGTGTTTCCATGAGCTTTTGCAAGAGATTTTCACTTATGTTGGATATGCATCTTTTTGAAAATTCTTCCATGTAACAAGGTAATGGTTTGAAGTTTGCTTAAGTTTGAAAGCATCGTGTTTGTTAAATGTGGCTTGTTCTTTATTGTTAGTCTATCTTCCATAATGAAAAAGAAGTCGGTCACAACTTGAACTTTAAAAATAAATTCTTAAGAGACAGCAATTTGCCTCGTCATGAATGACTAAGTGCGGGGACAACATTGGAAGGCAACGCTGATTTCCCTTTTAAGCGAGGATTAATTACTCGAGGACGAGCAAGGTTTAAGCATGGGGGAGATGTTGACGGTGAATTTCCGTCAACCTAGCTATGAGTTTACCTTTAATATTGGTATTGATTTATTACTCTAACCACTGGAACTAACCCCCCGTATATAACAAGTTCACTCTTGCATGTCGATTCTGGAGTTCATTGTTTACGCAGGAAATCTACGCTAAAGAGGAGACTTTCGGGATAAGTTCACCAAGCACTTTGGAAGAAGATCATGAAGCCTGACAAGAGTCAAGACACCTGATGAACATGACTCCTAATGACTCGAGGACCGAAGCGTCAATGTGCAAGTCTTCAGGGACTCAACTAGAAAACAGCGAAGCTTGCATAGCAAAGATTCAAGCCTTAACCGTGAAGGAAACGACGTCAAAGGCCCACATGCAAGTGCACACAAATAAGGAATCATGCAAGAAGCAACTGGGGAGGAAGATGGGCCCGAACCGGCCCAAAAAGGGCCTGGGCCGGTCGGCCTGTTCGGATCGGCCCAGGGGGTTTCTGGCCCGGTTCGGCGCCCCCATTGCCCTAGGTGTTCGTCTATTTATTGCCTCCACCGCCGTCGGCCGCCACATCGAACAAATCATTCTACCGACACCATTCACCAGAAAACCGTCGCCGCAAGATGAGGGAGAGAGTTGGATGAGCTCGTCGCAAGGATCAACGCCGACAGAGGGAAGGAAGCAAGAGGAGGACTCCAAGCCGCTGGCCTAGGGGTATTCCCAAGCTTCATCACCGCCATCTTCATCGACGACATTCTCCGGAGTCTCCATCACCCCTATGTGCTTCAATTCGTGTAAGATGATGGGGGTAATGTCTCCGTTCGTCCCTAGGGTTATATGGATGCATGATATGTAATCTATACATGAACCTTATGCCAATCAAAGCTTTATGGTCTATGTCTTCGCGTATGCTTTATTTACATATGTTTGCACAACATGTGGTCTTAGTAGGGTTTGTGGTAATCGTGGTGATTAGCTTAACCCTATGGATGCTTGGGCATAGATGCGGTTATACATGAAAGTGTTTGATTACCTTGCGTAGTGACAGTACGATTTAGGGAAAAGGCTTAGTGGTCGCATAATCGCCATGAAGCTAGTGTAGGCAACACCCTTTTCATGTACTAGATGCATGTTTATGTGATCCTAAACCCTAGGGAGGGAACGCTTATCTATCTTAACCTCTCTCTCTTGTGTCCACCCTTTACCATCTAGTTTAACCCTAGATTTGTTTGATCAACTTAGGTTAGATTGTCTTTACCTTTAGATTAATACCTCTTTCAAAGGTTTCCCATCAACTAGATTAGTACTTGGTTAAGCGCTAGCAATCCCCTTGCTCTGCGGATTGATAAGAACCTAGGGAATCCCCGTGGTGAAAAAAGTGTAGGTCCGTACACTTGCGGATCGTAGGTGGATACGAGTTTTATCCGTCAACAGAGACGCACAAGAACTAGCTTTAAACTTTGAAGGACACACAAATTCAGCAAACATACACTTCATTCTCGTCGTATGAACTATCAAAATCATATTCAACAACATGTACATTAGACCGACGAGGTTTAGAGTGTTCTTTTTCTTTATTTAGTTTTAATTCTTGTGCCATACCTCTAACAAGCACATTAGTAAGCGTATGAAATTCTACATCTTCCAATCTATCTCTAATAGCATGTCTTAAACCTCTAGCAGCAAGATCAGCAAGGTTGGAATCAGTAAGAGACAAATTAAAACAACAGTTTTTAACCTCTTTAAAGCGCTTAAGATAATCAGAAACTGATTCCTCTTTATTTTGTCTAACCGATGTTAAATCTGTCAATTTTAGTTGGTAGCTCCCACTAAAGAAGTGATCATGAAACTTTTGCTCTAGTTGATCCCAAGAATCAATAGAGTTGGGAGCTAACGAAGAGAACCAAGCAAAAGCGGTACCAGTCAAAGACAATGAAAACAAACGAACTTTTAAAGAATTATAGGTACCAGCTTCACCAAGTTGAGAAGTATATTGGCTAATGTGTTCCCAGGTTGTACGGTTGTCATCACCACTAAATTTAACGAAATCAGGCATACGCCAACCCGGGGGAAAAGCCACATAATCAAAATCGGCCCTATATGGTTTTTCATATAATCTAGTATTACCCATATCAACACCGAGTTTATTTTTCATCATGTAAGCTATCTCTTCCTTAAATTGAGCCAGTTCATTCCTAGCAACTAACTGAGATTGCATTGCAGTTGTTCTTAAGTTACTCACAGGGGTTGATTAGGATTTTGTATGCGATGCAAGTCGGTAAACACACCATTAGGTACACCATAAGATGGAGCAACATTAGGAATAGGTGGTGATGTGCGAGCTACTGTGCTATACATTGGTGAAACATTACCATAAGCATTATGTTGACTCTAGACCAATGTACTAGGCACAACCGACAAAGACAACGACTGATCCAGAGTCATAACTGTAACGCCCGCGTTTTTAGCTCTAAATAAATCACCTACTAAATCATGCGTAATTTCAAAAACCAATCCGCCGAGCTCAGTTACCATTCAAACCCTAGCCACTGTTCTCTCTCTCTCCCTCTCTCTCCCCGACGCGCGTGCCGCAATTCCCGTCGGCACCGCACCCCCCGCCCCACCCCCCGCGCGCCTTCCCAACGTCGCGGTCGGCCACCGGCCGGGAATCCCGCGCACGCCGCGGTCCCGGTGACCGGTCCGCCTCGCCATCACCGTCGGCCCGAGAATCACGCCGACACCCGGAAATCGGAAAGCCCCGCAAAACCCTCCCCTAACTTCCATAACCATTTTCCAAATTTTCTAGATTTTTCCCCAATTTCTTTTCCTCTCCTCTTTCCTATTTTTCTTTCCAATTTCTTCCCTTCTTTTCTCTTCCTTTTTCCTTTTCTTTCTTTTCTTCTTTTCTTTTCTTTTTTTCCCTTCTCTCTTTCTTCTTCCCTGCTCCACCTCCCTGGCCGCGCGCCTGCCTCCCTTCCGCGGCCTGACCGCGCGCGACCCCGCCCCCCCCTCCTCCGTCCGGCGCCGCCCGACCGGATTCGCCGCGCGCGACGCGCGAGGGCGGCCCCGCGCCGCCCGCGGAGGCCCCCGCCGACCGCGCGTGACACCCCCCCCCCCGGAGCCGGCGACCTCCATTAACTCCCCGCCCGAGCCGTCAACTCCCCCCACCGGCCGACGCACCCCGCCCCGCGCCCGCACGACGGGTCTCATCCGCGGCCTAACCCCCCGCACAAGTTGACCGGCCCGCCGAGCCGTCCGCGTCGCCGGTCGCCGCAAGGAGCCGGCCGGAGTTCGCGAAGCTCCCCGAGCTCGTCGGCGGTCTCGCCGGGAAAATATCTCCCCCTTCTCCGAACCGACCTCCGCCGCCTATTTAAGGACCACACCACCACCACCTCGCCGCACCGAACCAAAACCGAGCACCCCTGAGCCGCCCTTCGAGCACCGCGCCGCCGCCACCAGTAGCACCGCCGCCGCCTCTGCTCTCCCGTGGAGCCGCCTCCACCGTGCGCAATAGCTCGAGGTGAGCACGGGAATAGGTTCCCCTCGCCCTCCTCTCTCTTTTCCCCCCCGTTTCCGGCCGCCGCCGCGGCGCGGAGCCGCCGGCAGCACCCCGCCGCCGGCCGGCCATGCCGCGCCCCCTCCTCCTCTCTCGTTCCGTAACGGGTGGGGGAAGAAGAAGATGGCATATTTGCCAAAGACCCCCCGGTCTTCCCTATTTTCTCTCCCACCGAGCCCCTTCTCTCATTCCTTTCCTTTCTAACCCCCAAAACCTTAAATTCTTTACCAAAACACCCCTGTTAATTCTAGATAAACCCCTAGGCTAGTTAAACCCCACCTAAATAGTATGTTTAGGTCCTGTTAATTCAAATTAAATTACTAACCAACCCTAGTTAATTATGAACCCCTCTCTAACCCGACATTTCATGCGAGGGTTTAATCCCAAATCGTGCCTAACTTCCCCATTAATAGAAATTACCAATAGGTCCTTAATATCTATAACCCCTCCTTAACCTAGCCTCTCATACACGCCCTTCCTTTCCGGTTAAGACCAAACCCTACCGCACTTATATATACCCCTCCTCCGCTCACTTCCCCCTCCCCGAGCTCGGCCGGAAGCGTGTGTGCTAATACTGCTTGCTTGCTTGTGTATGAGTGCTATAGCCGACGGAGTAGACGGAGGAAGGTACCCCGAGCCGGAGATCGAAGCCGACCACTGCGAGCAGGAGCCCGAGGTCCCGAACGCCGAACCGGCACTCCCCGAAGACTTCGAAGACGGCAAGTTCAACCTCCCCCTTTGATGCATGCTTCTGTCCCAGTTTTATAAATATACCCTGTACCCGTTTTATAAACTGCATATTGTTTTAATGCAAAACACGGTAGGATAGCCACCCTTGATTGCCATGATTGAACCTTGTTTTGGCCTGAATGCTTGCTTTAAAATGTGTGAGTGCTTTCAAAATGTGTGAGTGATTTACAAACAAAAGGGGATATGTTTGGAAAATGAGTAAAGAACTGGGTAGACGGGATGGACGTGTGTGTCAGGAGTATGGGTGAGCTCGTACCTGTGTGGTTGAGCGTGTTGGGAGTTGTCCATCTTGTCGGTTAAGGACCGGTTTGCGTGACATCTCACCTGACCCAAATCATCGTACAACCACTCGACCGTTGTATGTGGCAACGGCTTAGCATAAACCCCACTAGTTAATCTACTTGCCATCTGGTGTGCGGGTGAGCAGCGGGAGACCAAGGAGTCGGGGTACGCTCTGTGTGAGGTACGCCCTGGTTATGTGGTATAACCCCTTGGGTGCTTCCGTGGTGGCTCGTAGTGTTAGCTAAGTTGGGTAATGGCTTTGATAGGATCCGTACCGGCACTGAGGTGTCCGTGTGACGGTACCCTACTTGTGGGTAAAGATGTACAACCTCTGTAGAGTGTCAAACCTATTCGAATAGCTGTGTCCACGGTATTGGACGAGTCACGGTGTGGTCACAAAAACTAGTGTTTGGGATGGGATGTTTTCTGGCGTGAGTTGTTTTCTGGGTGAAGTGTGTGGGCGTGTGCACGGGCTACGACGGACGGGAAGTCCGGTAGTTCCACAGTGATTTTTCCTAAAAACAGTTGAGTCACTTTGGTTATAAAAATGATTTGCGAAAACCTTTTTGAAATGAACCCCTGCATGTGTAAGTTTGCAAAGTAAACCTTCACCTGATCCTTGTTATACCTTATGCATGATTCTGCTGATAAGCCCCTCCGTGGGTGGGGTTGGATTTGCTGAGTACGTATGTGCTCACCCTTGTTTTACTAACTATTTTACAGAGGAGGATCCCGATTACATTCCAGAAGACGCTGAGTAGGTCATTGCCCTACCCCCAACCGTGCCTGTGTACCCAGGGCCCTACCGAAAGCTTCCATGGTGTGGTACTCTGAGGAGGCTATGGAAGCCTTTGCTATTGTAGTGTGGTCGCTAGCGTTTGTGTTGTTCCTTGTAGCGTTGGCACTACCGTGCCCTTTTTGTCGCCGCAATGTAAAAGACTGATTCCACCTGTTGTAATAAATGTGCTACCAGCCTCCTGGGACTGGTATTTGTGTCACATTTAGTCACCTCTGATGAGGGGACGCTTCAGGTGGTATCAGAGCCGTAGGTTGGCCGTAGGACATGACCCCTAGGATACGAGACCTCCTTTGGCCCTCTCTAACCTTTCCTTTGCTAAGCTCACCTTTTCCCAAATCCTTACCTTGATTCTTGCCTGTTTCCAGATGGCTAGCCCCGAGTGGAACGGAGGAATTTGCCCCGTCCAGCCTGGCCTCCCTAACCTGTTGCTACTCAGCCTAGAGCGCGTCGGAGTAAGGGATCCGCCAGAGTTCGTCTACCGGGAGCACGAACGTTTCGGCACTCCTCGGTGTAAGCTGCTGATCTTTGTGGGAAGGAGCACGCTTTACCCCGACATAGAGCCATGGTTCGTCAACGCCACTGGTTTTCGCTTTGCCGACACCTACCCCAAGGCTGCTCGGAAGGCCTGCGTCGGCCTACGAGTGGTTTATAGACGGCACCTCCGAAGGACTCCAATGGGATTCTTTCCACCCTCCGGAGGAAGAGGACGCTCGTGGATTGATCGCATGAGAGGTTTGGAACGAGAGGAAGAAGACTTAGAAGAGGCGCTTTCCCACCTATCCACATACCTCGGAGGCCTAGACCACCTTTATCGGGAGCAAGCCCGGCAAGAATCGAAGCAAAGCGAGGATCGACGGAGCGGAAAGAGCGAACGAGAGGATAGAACTAGAAAGGGTGAAGACAACCATAGCGAAGTTGAACTACACAACACAAAGCAAGAATACCTCGGGGAAAGAGAGCGCACGCCGTTGGCCCACAAAGCCCTATGGGATGAACTAAAGGAGCGTAGAAGCGAGAGATGAAGGAGCCGGAGCGAAGAGAATGAACCCGAAGAAACCCACCGGGACAAAGGAACCCGGATCGAAGATGAGATACTGGAGCAAGATCTTCCACTAAAGAAGCGCCGTATCCAGCTAGAGGAAGAGTCACCATGAGGATAAGACTAGGGTGTTAGGCTAGAAGTTGAGTCCTAGTAATAAGTGTACCCCGAAGGATGTACCCCAACCTTCCTACTAAATAAAGTTATCCATCTTTTGTACCCCACCACAACTTTGTTCAACCCTATCTTTGTTTTCGGATGGCGGAAGATGGATGGACCCAAGGCGTGTGCCGGGAGGAGCCCGGTTTTGCTCGCTCGCTCATCAACTCCCGGAGCGCCTCGGTATCACCGAGCGCCCTAGGTACTACAACAGAGAGTACGAGCAACTCGGCACTCTTCGCCGTAGAGTGGTCCTCTCCGTCGCCGAAGCAACCGCCACACCAACATCGAGCCGTGGCGAGTGACGACCACGGGGTTCCGACACCGGGATACCTATCCTTTGGCCCTCGGAAAAGCCCTCCGCTACCCGTGCCGAATCTACGAAGAGCACCTCGTCCCCACACCGATGAGGTACTTCCCTCCCGCCATCGGGACCCCGGTTTGGCGGTGCCCGCATGAGGAACCCGGAACGACGCCGCCACCAAGAGGACCCGCCGTACCACGTAGTCGCCTACCTTGTCTCCCCGGACAAGCTCTTTGATGACCGGGCCGGACACTTGAGGGAACAGGATCGGCCGAGCTGAGCAAGCTGAAGTCACAGTGCGGATGCACCAAGTCCGAGTGGCTCAAGCTGAAGCGAGGACCGCAGCAGCCGTAAGCAGTGAAGCCGTTGCCCAGGAAAGCCTCAGAAGGATTCAGGACCAACGCATGCAAGAATGGACCCACGGCGGAACACCCGTTCCAGCCATTGGGGAAGCTCAAGTCCTGCTGGGAACACCCCTTGTAGGATGGGGAGGAACCATAGAAGTTCCACCAGCACCACCAGCAGTCACCGAACCCCCAACAGCTACCACGGAAGCCGCAGCACAGCCTCAGGAAAACGGAGACCCCGAAGGCGGAAACGATGACGAGTTGCTTATTCCGCTGGAAGAACTCTCGACCCCAGAAGACAACTCCCCTCGCGAGTAGTGTGCCCCAAGACCCAGGGAATGAAGCCGTACCGGTCCAAGTCGCGCCCTTAGCCTTTAGTCGTGTAGTGTGTCCGCGTAGTCGGGATGTATCCTCCTCGCTGGTTTGTAATAAAAACTTGTTTGTGCTTGCTTGTTTGCTATGTGCTTGTTGTGTGCTTACCGGCGGAATAAACCCTGCCTTTTCAAAAAGAAATCCGTTATAATCCACTTAAACATCACATAAAACTAGATCTCTTAGAAACCCGCTTCTTTACGGATGGTTTCCGGGCGCCTGTCGTCAGACCCACCGGTCGGACGCTGAGGGATCGCAAGCCGATCGGAGGGAGCGCCTCCACGACCAGGAGGTTAACCAAAATGAAGATGGAGGAGAGAACGTGGTCCTACCACCGCCACCCCCTCCTATTGACTTGGCTCAAGTCTTAGCCAACCAGACTGTCCTGATGGAGGCTATCTTCAATGCCATCAACCGCCCAAGACCCCGTGCCATGAGCATGAATGAGAAGCTGATCGAGTTCCTCAGGACTAAGCCGCCCACCTTTAGCGGGTCGGTGAATCCTTTGGACACTGACGATTGGCTGAGAGCCATCCTGAGGGAACTGGAGCCCCTCCACCTGCGAGGACCATGACAGGGTTCTCCCCGGCGGCTCATCGGCTCACCGGGACGACCCTAGCCTCGGTGGGAAAATTCTTGCGCCGCCGCCAAGGATCCCTCCGCCATCACATGGGATGAATTCGTGGAGGAGTTCCGTCGCTACCACATCCCGAGGCCACACCGAAGCGGAAGGCGGACGAGTTCCGCGAACTCCGCCAAGGCAACATGTCCGTGGAGGAATACACGTACCGCTTCATAGAGCCGGCACGCTATGCCCCCGAGGTGGATAAAGACTCCAAAAAGCAAGAGATGTTCAAGAAGGGGCGACTCGGAGCCGAGGACACCGCCGACTCCTCGGATTTACCCGACCTTAATACCCTTATGAACATGGCAATCCTCACGGAAAGAGCAAAGGCCGAGGAAAAGAAGGAAAACAAGCGCAAGTTCATGGAACACAAGGCCAAGCGAAGAAGAGCGGTCCCGGAGGCCGAGAAACTTTGGACACCCCATGTCCGTGTTCCAAGCTCCTATGCGGTACGAACCCAATCCCAAGCCACGAGCTCACAAGCCCCCGGAGCCCGCTTCAAGCCCTCCTACAACCGAGTGCCATGAAGCCCCCACGGAACAATACCGACCGGATCACTACCAACAACAACAACAACGGCTCCCGAGTGTGTTTCAACCGCCGAGAAACCGGCACTTCATCGCCAACTGCCCCTATGCTAAAAAGCCAGCCACCACCACCTACTCCAACTCGGTGAACGGGCCAAGGCCACTTGCGTCAGGAGCCAACCGCATGCCAGTGCGCAGCAACAACAACTTCGGCAACAACACCAGCAACCAGCAGATGAGGCAGCCCCATCAGTCGTATGGACGCGCTCGGGTGAATCACATCAATGCGAAGGAGGCACAGGAAGCACAAGGAGTGGTACTCGGTGAGTTCCTGGTCAGCTCAGTTTTGGCTACCATACTATTCGATTCGGGAACATCGCACTCATTTATATCCTCAAGCTTTGTGGAAAAGCATAGCATACCCACAGTACTACTCAAAGCACCCCTAATAACTCGAACGCCCGGAGGTGATATTAACTGTCAACTGGGATGCCCCCGGGTAAGGATTATTTTAAGTGGGGTAGAGTTCCTAGCAGACCTGGTAGTACTGAAATCCAAGGGGATAGATGTGATCCTTGGTATGGACTGGTTAAGCCAACACCATGGCCTCATAAGTTGCGCCGATAAAGTAGTACACCTGACCAACCCAGACGGGATACAAGTGACCTGCCACACCCGGGGACACAAGCCGGATATAATGGTTTTCAACATAGAAGCCAAGTCCATAGAAGATGTCCCAGTAGTACGAGAATACCTAGATGTGTTCCCCGAAGAACTCCCTGGAATGCCACCCGACAGGGACATAGAGTTCGTAATCGACCTTATCCCTGGAACCTCTCCCATAGCCAAGAGACCCTATAGGATGGCAGCCCCTGAGTTGGCAGAATTAAAGAAGCAGCTAGCAGAGCTCCAGCGAAGTGGGTTCATCAGACCAAGTTCATCACCTTGGGTAGCCCCAGTACTTTTCGTGGAGAAGAAGGATAAGAGCATGAGGATGTGTGTGGACTATCGCTCGCTGAACGAGGTCACTATTAAAAACAAGTACCCTCTTCCCAGAATAGATGACCTGTTTGATCAACTGAAGGGAGCCAAGTATTTCTCGAAGGTGGATCTAAGATCGGGGTACCACCAGCTCAAGATCAGGGAAAGTGACATCCCCAAGACTGCCTTTGTCACTCGCTACGGGCAATATGAGTTCACGGTGATGTCCTTTGGACTAACCAATGCACCAGCCTACTTCATGAACCTAATGAATAAGGTGTTCATGGAAGAGCTGGACAAGTTTGTCGTGGTCTTCATTGACGACATACTTGTTTATTCCAAGAGCGTAGAGGAGCAAGAACAACATCTTCGAGTAGTGCTGGGAAAATTGAGGGCACACAAGCTATATGCCAAGTTCAGCAAGTGTGAATTTTGGCTAGAGAAAATATCCTTCCTTGGGCACATATTGACTGCAGAAGGAGTAGCTGTAGACCCCGGAAAGTTGAGACAGCCTCTCAACCGGCGCAGCGGCCAACCAACGTGAGTGAGATCGGGGAGTTTCCTAGGTTTAGCCGGATACTACCGGAGATTTATCGAGGGATTCTCCAAGATCGCCCGGCCCATGACAGAGCTGCTCAAGAAAGAGAAGAAGTTTAACTGGACCGAGGCCTGCGAGAGAAGTTTCCAAGAGCTGAAGAAAAAGTTGACCACCGCCCCAGTGCTAACCCTGCCAGACATTCAACGGGACTTTGTCGTGTATTGTGACGCCTCCCGACAAGGGTTGGGATGTGTTCTCATGCAAGATGGGAAGGTAGTGGCATATGCCTCCCGTCAGCTCAAACCCCATGAGCAGAACTATCCCACCCATGATCTGGAGTTTGCAGTCGTAGTGCATGCCCTAAAGATCTGGAGACACTATCTGATCGGGAACAAGTGTGAAATCTACACAGACCACAAGAGTCTAAAGTACATCTTCACCCAGCCCGACCTGAACCTAAGGCAAAGGAGGTGGCTAGAGCTAGTTAAGGACTACAACCTAGAAATTCACTACCACCCCGGGAAGGCCAACGTGGTAGCTGATGCTCTAAGCCGGAAAACCTACGAGAAGGCAGCACCCAAGAGTGCTCAGTTACAAGAGGAGATGGCACGGCTCAACGTACACATCGTCCCCCAAGGTTACGTCCGCCAGCTAAGTGTTCAGCCTACCCTAGAGGAAAAGATTCGGAAGGCCCAAGAGACCGATGAAAATCTGATGAAGATCCGCAAGCATACCAGAGAGAACAAGGCCCTTGACTTCAGGGTAGATGACCAAGGCACCCTGTGGTACAAAAAACAGGATATGCGTGCCCGAAGGTGGAGACTTTCGACAGACCATCATGGATGAGGCACACAACTCAGCATACTCCATACACCCGGGATCCACCAAGATGTACATGGACTTAAAGCAGAAGTATTGGTGGAATGGGATGAAAGCAGACATTGCACGGTTCGTCGCCCACTGTGACACTTGTCAGAGGATCAAAGCCGAACATCAGAAGCCCGCAGATCGTTGCAACCTTTACCAATCCCAGTATGGAAGTGGGACGAGATAGGTATGGACTTCATAGTAGGGTTGCCAAGGACTCAGAAGGGACATGACTCCATATGGGTGATCGTGGACCGACTCACCAAAGTCGCTCACTTTCTACCCGTACGGACCACTTATGGTGGAGAAAAGTTGGCAAAACTCTACATAGAGAATATAGTAAAGCTGCATGGAGTGCCTAGCAGAATAGTCTCAGATAGAGGGACCCAGTTCACCACTAGGTTCTGAAAGAGCCTGCACAAAGCCATGGGCACCAAGCTAGATTTCAGCTCGGCGTACCACCCACAGACCGACGAACAGACCGAAAGGGTGAATCAAATCCTGGAAGATATGTTGAGAGCATGCGTCCTCACCTACGGCAAGGATTGGGAGCAGAGCCTGCCATACGCAGAATTTTCCTACAACAACGGCTACCAAGCAAGTCTGGGAATGTCGCCATTCGAAGCACTATACGGGAGAAAATGCAGGACACCCCTGATGTGGTCAGAAGTAGGGGAGCGTGCCCTGGTTGGGCCCGCACTTATAAAGGAAGCCGAGGAGCGAGTAGCTGATATCCGAGAAAAGTTGAAAGCTGCCCAGTCCCGACAGAAGAGCTACGCAGACAAGAAGAGGCGTGAAGCGAGCTTCAATCCAGGAGACTTCGTCTACCTCAAGGTTTCACCCATTCGGGGAACTCAGAGATTTCAGGTACACGGGAAGTTGGCCCCACGGTACATCGGACCGTATAAAGTGTTAAAGAAAGTCGGGGCAGTAGCATACCGATTGGAGCTACCCGAAGAAATGTCAGACATACACCCAGTGTTCCACATCTCCCAGCTACGCCGATGTTTGAAGGTTCTGGAAGAAAAGCGAGTACCAGTGGAGACCATCGATCTACAGCCAGACCTTAGGTACCAGGAGGTGCCCGTCAAGATCTTAGACACCGTGGTCAAGCGGACAAGAACGACCGAAGTACGGGTGTGCAGAGTCCAATGGAGCAGACACGGGGTGGAAGAAGCTACGTGGGAACGAGAGGATGCACTGAAGAAGGAGTTTCCCCACCTTTTCGAAACTTAGCCGAATCTCGAGGACGAGATTCATTTTAAGTGGGGTAGGTTTGTAACGCCCGCGTTTTTAGCTCTAAATAAATCACCTAATAAATCATGCGTAATTTCAAAAACCAATCCGCCGAGCTCAGTTACCATTCAAACCCTAGCCACTGTTCTCTCTCTCTCCCTCTCTCTCCCCGACGCGCGTGCCGCAATTCCCGCCGCACCGCACCCCCGGCCGCACCCCCGCGCGCCTTCCCAACGTCGCGGTCGGCCACCGGCCGGAATCCCGCGCACGCCGCGGTCCCGGTGACCGGTCCACCTCGCCATCACCGCCGGCCCGAGAATCACGCCGACACCCGGAAATCGGAAAGCCCCGCAAAACCCTCCCCTAACTTCCATAACCATTTTCCAAAATTTCTAGATTTTTCCCCAATTTCTTTTCCTCTCCTCTTTCCTATTTTTCTTTCCAATTTCTTCCCTTCTTTTCTCTTCCTTTTTCCTTTTCTTTATTTTCTTCTTTTCTTTTCTTTTTTTCCCTTCTCTCTTTCTTCTTCCCTGCTCCACCTCCCTGGCCGCGCGCCTGCCTCCCTTCCGCGGCCTGACCGCGCGCGACCCCGCCCCCCCCCTCTCGTCCGGCGCCGGCCCGGCCGGATTCGCCGGCGCGCACGCGAGGGCGGCCCCGCGCCGCCCTGCGGAGGCCCCGCCGACCGCGCGTGACACCCCCCCTCGGGAGCCGGCGACCTCCATTAACTCCCCGCCCGAGCCGTCAACTCCCCCACCGCCGACGCGGCCGCCCCCGCGCCCGCACGACGGGTCTCATCCGCGGCCTAACCCCCGCACAAGTTGACCCGGCCGAGCCGGTCGCATCGCCGGTCGCCGCAAGGAGCCGGCGGAGTTCGCGAAGCTCCCCCGAGCTCGCCGGCGGTCTCGCCGGGAAAATATCTCCCCCCTTCCCCCGAACCGACCTCCGCCGCCTATTTAAGGACGACACCACCACCACCTCGCCGCACCGAACCAAAACCGAGCACCCCTGAGCCGCCCTTCGAGCACCGCGTCGCCGCCACCAGTAGCACCGCCGCCGCCTCTGCTCTCCCGTGGAGCCGCCTCCACCGTGCGCAATAGCTCGAGGTGAGCACGGGAATAGGTTCCCCTCGCCCTCCTCTCTCTTTTCCCCTGTTTCCAGGCCGCCGCCGCGACGGGAGCCGCCGGCAGGCACCCTGCCGGCCGGCCATGCCGCGCCCCCCTCCTCCTCTCTGTTCTGTAAAGGGTGGGGGAAGAAGAAGATGGCATATTTGCCAAAGACCCCCTGGTCTTCCCTATTTTCTCTCCCACCGAGCCCCTTCTCTCATTCCTTTCCTTTCTAACCCCCAAAACCTTAAATTCTTTACCAAAACACCCCTGTTAATTCTAGATAAACCCCTAGGCTAGTTAAACCCCACCTAAATAGTATGTTTAGGTCCTGTTAATTCAAATTAAACTACTAACCAACCCTAGTTAATTATGAACCCCTCTCTAACCCGACATTTCATGCGCGGGTTTAATCCCAAATCGTGCCTAACTTCCCCATTAATAGAAATTACCAATAGGTCCTTAATATCTATAACCCCTCCTTAACCTAGCCTCTCATACACGCCCTTCCTTTCCGGTTAAGACCAAACCCTACCGCACTTATATATACCCCTCCTCCGCTCACTTCCCCCTCCCCGAGCTCGGCCGGAAGCGTGTGTGCTAATACTGCTTGCTTGCTTGTGTATGAGTGCTATAGCCGACGGAGTAGACGGAGGAAGGTACCCCGAGCCGGAGATCGAAGCCGACCACTGCGAGCAGGAGGAGCCGAGGTCCCGAACGCCGAACCGGCACTCCCCGAAGACTTCGAAGACGGCAAGTTCAACCTCCCCCTTTGATGCATGCTTCTGTCCCAGTTTTATAAATATACCCTGTACCCATTTTATAAACTGCATATTGTTTTAATGCAAAACACGGTAGGATAGCCACCCTTGATTGCCATGATTGAACCTTGTTTTGGCCTGAATGCTTGCTTTAAAATGTGTGAGTGCTTTCAAAATGTGTGAGTGATTTACAAACAAAAGGGGATATGTTTGGAAAATGAGTAAAGAACTGGGTAGACGGGATGGACGTGTGTGTCAGGAGTATGGGTGAGCTCGTACCTGTGTGGTTGAGCGTGTTGGGAGTTGTCCATCTTGTCGGTTAAGGACCGGTTTGCGTGACATCTCACCTGACCCAAATCATCGTACAACCACTCGACCGTTGTATGTGGCAACGGCTTAGCATAAACCCCACTAGTTAATCTACTTGCCATCCGGTGTGCGGGTGAGCGGCGGGAGACCAAGGAGTCGGGGTACGCTCCGTGTGAGGTACGCCCCGGTTATGTGGTATAACCCCTTGGGTGCTTCCGTGGTGGCTCGTAGTGTTAGCTAAGGTGGGTAATGGCTTTGATAGGATCCGTACCGAACCGAGGTGTCCGTGTGACGGTACCCTACTTGTGGGTAAAGATGTACAACCTCCGCAGTGTCAAACCTATTCGAATAGCCGTGTCCACGGTATTGGACGAGTCACGGTGTGGTCACAAAAACTAGTGTTTGGGATGGGATGTTTTCTGGCGTGAGTTGTTTTCTGGGTGAAGTGTGTGGCTGTGTGCCTGGGCTACGACGGACGGGAAGTCCGGTAGTTCCACAGTGATTTTTCCTAAAAACAGTTGAGTCACTTTGGTTATAAAAATGATTTGCGAAAACCTTTTTGAAATGAACCCCTGCATGTGTAAGTTTGCAAAGTAAACCTTCACCTGATCCTTGTTATACCTTATGCATGATTCTGCTGATAAGCCCCTCCGTGGGTGGGGTTGGATTTGCTGAGTACGTATGTGCTCACCCTTGTTTTACTAACTATTTTACGAGAGGAGGATCCCGATTACATTCCGAAGACGCCGAGTAGGTCATTGCCCTACCCCCAACCGTGCCTCGTGTACCTGTGGCCCTACCGAAAGCTTCCATGGTGTGGTACTCCGAGGAGGCTATGGAAGCCTTTGCTATTGTAGTGTGGTCGCTAGCGTTTGTGTTGTTCCTTGTAGCGTTGGCACTACCGTGCCCTTTTTGTCGCCGCAATGTAAAAGACTGATTCCACCTGTTGTAATAAATGTGCTACCAGCCTCCTGGGACTGGTATTTGTGTCACATTTAGTCACCTCTGATGAGGGGACGCTTCAATAACCATCTGGCCAGACGGGGCGGTTAGACCGGCCTGGGGGCGGTCTAACCGGGGTCGGCTTAGGCAATGGAGATTGCTCCGGATAAAACCCCATCGGCATACCATACAGAGGAGCTTCAGGTGCTTCCTGTGTTGTTGATGTGGTCGAATGCAAAACCCCGTGTGAATCTACTTGAGGGATACCATCATTAGATATATTAATAACACGTTTACCCTCTATTTTTCAAGGTGAATAACAACACTAGCAACCAAACTAGATCAGAAGAGGATGCTTGACTTACAGTGGGTATTACCTCAACCTTGTCCTTGTTCAGTTTGATCGCCGGCAACTCGAAATCTTGATTCAGTGTCACCTTGCCTGAACGATCCTTCTTGGCGCCAGAGAGAAAAATGCTGCTTGATGTACTCGTGCAGCTCTGTGTACTTCCTCTGGTCTTCTTCGCTGAGTTCTTCGATGTTCACCATGATCACGTTTTTCTTGTCGATGTCGCACTGTGATCCCATGCAAAAATTGAAAGAACGGTTGTAAAACCAGATCTATTCCCCAGCGGAGTCGCCAAAAGTGTGTTGACGCTTTTTCCGGTCGAACACACGAGTGCGCTAGATCGCGCGGTTGTCGGAAATCAACTCGCCGAAACTCCCAGCACGAGCCGGTCTAACCGCCTGGGGGGCGGTCTAACCGCCTTGGACAGGAGAAACACCGAAAACCTAGATTCGCCGCTCCGGGAGGGACCCCGTCGGGAACAGTGCGCCTAGGGTTGTCCTGAGATCGGCAGGCCACTCAGAACTCCCTCAACCGTCGTGGAGACGAAGGAGGAGAGCAAAGGAGGTTGGAAAAGCTAGGGTTTGGAGAAAATAAGATAAAAGTTGATAATGACGATCGGATGATAGGTCTCAATCGGCCATGACCCTTTATATTTATAGGGTGGGAGGTCTTGCCCTGCAAATAGCAAGTTACAACTCGGAATTAAGCTAAACTCCTAATTCTACCCGAAATCGGGGTAACCCGGTTAGACCGCCCCCGGGGGGCGGTTAGACTGCCTGACCCCTTTGTGCCAGACCGGCCAAAGGACACCCGGTCTAACCGGCCCGTCTGGACCAAGTCAGCCTTTGCCAATTTTGGGTGTGAGCACTTAGCATCCACGCCAGCAGCCTGAAACTGTGTAATAAGCTCTGTTTCTTTTGTAAAAGTTACAAATAGGATGACACATCAAAGTTTCGTTGCTCACCAGGGCCTACTGTATGGATTGGAACTGCAACTGCGTGAACATATGTGTGAAAATACATGCTCGCATCACCTTGGTCTTATCCTCATCTCTATTTCCTTCTTAAATATTGGGATATATTTGGGACGGAGGGAGTGGTTTCAGCTGATGTTTGGCGTGTGGCCTTGTGTATGCTCAAGTTGTAGGTTTTCGTTAGTTTTTTTATTAGAATTAGGAATTCCGTTAGTTGGAACTTGTTCTTTTCGTTAGTTGGATTTTCTCCATGTTTATGCGCTTGGAACCGGGCCAAACCTAAGGGGCTCCTACGTAATTACCGGAAAGTGAATAAGGATGTGAACTATAAAGCCAACGAAGACTCAAACAACCCACTTAATAGATTCAAGTCCCAAAATGCCACAAGCGTTTTGACTTTTTTTATTAAATAACTTTTTGAACTGTTGTCATAATTTTTTCATCAACATTTTTCGGAAATGTTGCGAACATTTTTTTGTCAACATTTTTTTAAAGTGTTGCCAACATTTTTTCTCGTCAACATTTTTCGGAAGTTTGCCAACATTTTTTCGTCAACATTTTTCAGAAGTGGTGCCAACATTTTTTTCAACATTTTTTTCTTAAGTTTGCCAACATTTGTTACAAAATGTTCCAACATTTTCCGGACCAACATTTTCAATCAACATTTTTCTGGAGGATTATTCCAAAATTTTTCAGAAATGTTGGTTCGTCAACTATTTTTTGTCAACATTTTTAAAATGCTGGATAACATTTTTCTCATTTTTTGCTTCTTCCAACTTTTTTCCCAACAATTTGCAAAATATTGCAACATTTTTTAAATGTTGGAAAAATTTTGAAAAATGTAGTCCAGCGGTCCAGCCTCGGTCGACCACTCGACGTCGAGCGCCCGGGGCAGGGGAGGGTGGTTGCGGCGGCGCGACCGCGGCGGCGGCCGCCATGGCCGGCCGCCCGGCGGAGCTCGCCGACCCCGGCCGGCGGCGTGCGAGAGGGCTCGGGACCCGTCTCCGGCCGGTGCGCACGGGGGCACGTGGCCACAGCCGGCCCCGGCCGGCGGTGCGCGGGGGGCTCAGGACTCGCCTCCGGCCGGTGCGCGGGGGAGGGGGCGCACTGGAGGTGGGAGAGAGTGGGGAAGGTGGGCTAAATCCAGAACTGGGCCGAGCCACTACTGCACTTTCCATCCCCGCCCGATCGGCCAGTCCCGATCGGAATGTTCTGGACGGCGGCGGCTCCCGAATTGTTTAGGGTTTGTTCCTACCACTGCCCGTCGTCACTCAGGCTCCGACTCCCCAGACCTTGCTCCTCCGCGACCTATCCCCATGGGCAAGTCCGGCGCCAAAAAGAAGAAGCCGGCCGCCGCCGCCAAGCAGGCGGCCACCTCGGCCGAGCCAAAGGCGACGCCGCCCGCGACCACGCCCCCCGCGGCGAACGGCGCGGGGCCACACCCGGTGGTGGACGCCGCCGTCCTCCTGCGGCGCGCGCACGAGCTCAAGGAGGAGGGGAACCGCCTGTTCCAGTCGCGAGACTACGCCGGGGCGCTGCGCCAGTACGACCTCGCGCTCCGCCTCGCCCCGCGAGGCCACCCCGACCGCGCCGTCTTCCACAGCAACCGCGCCGCCTGCCTCCTCCAGCTCCGCCCCGTCGACCACGAGGCCGTCGCCCAGGAGTGCTCCCTCGCGCTCCAGGCCGAGCCGCGCTTCCCGCGCGCGCTCCTCCGCCGCGCACGCGCGCTCGAGGCGCTCGGCCGCCACGAGCTCGCCCTCTCCGACGCGCTCGCGCTCCTCGCCCTCGACCCCGACCACCGCGACGCAATCGACCTGTCGCACCGACTCCGCTCCCGTGTCAACGCAGCCGCGGCCGCCTCCGCCTCCTCCGCCCCCGAGCCCACCAGCCGCCCCTCCCCCGCCGCCCTTGGTGCCTCCGCCGTTGTCGCCGGACTTGGCCCTTCCCTCCCCTCCCGTCCGTTCCCCAAGAAACAATCAGCACAGGCCCCTCCTACTACTCCTTCGCAGTCCAATCCTAACATGATGTCGAAATCCAATCCACCGCCGCCGCCCAAGCTGGTACCGTTCTCCAATTCTCCACCATCTTCATCCAAGTCTTTGGCTGCTGATAGTTCCCGGAAGGCCACACGGACACTACCAGTGAACTCTTCGCTACTGGCAACAGCGGCACCCCTTATAGACAGAAAGGTAACAACAAGATGGAGGCCTCTTAAGTTAGTGTATGACCACGACATTAGGCTTGGGCAGATTCCAGAGAAATGCAGCTTCCGGACGCTCCGGGAATTCGTGGCGAAGAGGTTCCCGTCATCAAAGGCAGTGTTGATTAAATATAAGGATGCTGATGGTGATCTAGTTACCATCACATCCACGGAAGAGCTCCGGTTAGCTGAATCATTTGTGGATAATAAAGTTGATCATGAGGTTATAGAAAATGGGAAGGATGGGGACAATAAGCTCCAGGGTTTGAGACTCCACCTTGTTGAAGTGAGCCCAGAACAGGAGCCACTTTTGCCCTCAGAAGAGGAGAAGTTGGAGGAGGAGGATGAGCTGTTAGTCAACGGTGAAGATGGTATTTCACATGCTCCTTCGGAGGTTGCCGACACTGAGGTCACGAAGCTAGATGCGGAGAACAGAGTTAGTGAACAGAGGATGGAGTCTGGGAAGAAGGATTGTGGCCATGCTGAGTGCAAGGAAGCTGAGATTGATGATTGGTTGCTTCAGTTTGCAGAATTGTTCCGAAACCAGGTTGGGATTGATGCAGATGCACATCTGGACCTGCATGAGCTGGGAATGGAGCTGTGTTCTGAGGCTCTTGAGGAAACTGTGACAAGCGAGGAGGCTCAGGCCCTTTTTGAGATGGCTGCTTCAAAATTTCAGGAGGTTGCCGCCTTGGCCTTATTCAATTGGGGAAATGTGCACATGTGCGCAGCAAGGAAGCGCATCCCTCTCGATGAATCTGCTCCAAAGGAAGTCATGGCTGCTCAGCTCCGCTCAGCTTATGATTGGGTGAGAGAGAGGTATGCTCTTGCAGGGCACAAGTACGAGGAAGCCCTTAAAATCAAGCCAGACTTCTATGAAGGGCTTCTTGCTTTGGGCCAGCAACACTTTGAGACCGCAAAGCTTCATTGGTCATTTGCATTAGCAGACAAGGTTGACCTATCCACCTGGGATTCTTCAGAGACATTCAAGCTTTTTGATAGTGCTGAGCAGAACATGAGGGCTGCAACAGAGATGTGGGAAAAGGTAGAAGAACAGAGAATGGCAGAGTTAAAGGAACCAGGTGGAGGTGAAAAGGATGAAATACTGAGGAGAAAAAGGAAGCAGCACAGTGCAGATGGTCAACCGGAGCTGACACCAGAAGAGGCAGCTGAGCAGGCAGCAGTAATGAGGCAACAAATTCACCTCTTCTGGGGTAATATGCTTTTTGAGCGCTCTCAAGTGGAGTTTAAGCTCAGTGTTGGTGATTGGAAGAAAAATCTTGACGCGTCTGTTGAGAGGTTTGAATTGGCTGGAGCTTCAGAATCAGATATATCGACAGTGTTGAAGAATCACTTCTCTAATGCAGTGTCTGAGTGTGAAGAGAAGAAAGTCATGACGTCAGGCACGGAAATTCCCCAAACAAATGACAATATTGAGGATAAGTGTGTGGTTGAGAGCTAAGTACTCATGGTTTTAAGCTAAATGACATCAATATGTATCATATTCAATTTCTTGATAGGCTTCGTTTGTTCATGGTCCTCTGCCGTGACATCTAGATGAAAGCTTTAAGCTCGCTGAATTTTGTGATCTGTGCAATTGGTGCAGAATCCGTGTGATTCATAAAATATTGATAGTTTGCTGAACACATCTTGAGTTGTTTAATAAATTATTTTAGAGACACATTAGATGTAAGTGATGTGAGTTAGCCCCCGCCAGACACCAAATGTTACCCTTTGATTCAATTATTTTGTGGAGTCACTTATCCTGAACATCACATGCTTCGTAATTTGTTTTTTGTTTCTGTGCATTTTATTTTGCCGCCTTTGCATCGGCAACTGCTTCAGATATGGCTTCCTGGATTGGCTTAAGTGTATCATGGCACCATGATATTGCAAATAATCACTTCCGATACAAGAGCTATAACATGGTGTTTTTAGGCAGTAGTGTGCATGTACTGAACTCTGTTGTGCAGGCAAACCCTGAGCAAGTAACTAACTCTGTTCAAGCACTATTTGACTATCCTTTTACTTTGTTCAAGCTAATGCATATTCGAGGCATCAGGAGAAACAACAGCTAGGTCGTGCTGTGAGATAGTGAAAGCTATAAGAATTTTAACAATGTTCTACTATTTGATATGGTTATTCGCATTTCGCTATACAGTTACACTATCACTGGTAGACATGAGTTGTCAGTGATATTCCCCAGTAGTCTATCTTTTGTTTTCTACCATATCTAGTGCAGTTTATTTGCTGATTTATTTCGGGAGGCATGATTGTTTGTATTAAAAAAATTGAAAAAATTGCATGACTGTCGAATGTTTCTTTGTGCCAAACATGCATCTTTGTGACCCATGGAATTTTTTCAAGATTCGTGCTCAGGCTTTAGGTTTTGCTTCTTTATCTTCTTGTTTCAAGAGCGGGTTTGGAACTTTGAGTGCCAGTCTGTCAGGTCATTTTGCAGCTCATCATTAGCTTCTGTTAGAGGTGGTACTAGCTCATTATTGTAGTTGTTGCTGGTGGAAGCTTTGGTGGTCATTGGCTTACTGGCCACAGACAGGAAGCCTGATTTTTTGTTTTCAAGAATTTGTATTCCCCTTCTGATTATTTCACTGCTACCAGTTTGGTTGAATCTAGTGTGATTTGCACACACGAAGCTCTTCGGTTGCTTGTCTCCCTCTGAAATTTAGCCCTCTGAATGATGGGTGGGATTTGGTTTATGCATGTTTATATTGGTGTGGTTGTTGATTTCGTAATGAAAGAAACTTTGATGCACTGTCCTATATTGAGATCTTATTTTGGCACTTTGCTTTTTCTTGACAAGAGAGATTTGTTCGGGAAATGTATGTATAAATCACAAGTTGGTGTGTAGTTCATGTCGAGAGTGGTCTAGACCAGGGCTGGCCGGAATCCTGTACCATGCAGTTTATCATCCAACTGGCATGCAGGGTGGTTCTTGACTGCCTGAAGAAATCAAAGTGGTGTGAACAATTCTACTGGTCTTCAGTCTTCCTTTAAGAGCTTTGAAAAGTTGGACAAGTAAATCTTGTTTGTACGCTATATCTTGTTTTCAAGACGATGACCTTGATCCACACAAATTTACTTTCTGTTGTATTGGCACCTTGCAGTGAATATTCTTGGCGAGGAGCAAGAGACTGCTTGTGCAGGTGGTTTCACATGGAGAAAATACTGGTTAGGAAGCTCCCTGCCTGATAGTTACTGTGAAAGGTGACCTTTGACCAATGCACACAAAAGGTCTACAAGAATCAACTAGAGTAAGTATTTTAGCATTTAAATGCATTGGCATGGTTGGCCAGCTGAAGCCAGTTTGGATTTTGGGACTGGTTTCCAGTGATGTTTATACATATATTACTGTAGGTTGTTGCACTACAGTGTACGTTTATCCTACTTAACAGTGCGCCTCCTAGTGTTCTCCTAGGTATTTGGTTTGCCAGAAAACCAATATAAATCATTGAAAAATGAACATCAGTATGGTGCCACATTATTCAGCAAAAGAAAGGCCTTACATTAGCTGTGTTGTTGAGTAGCAGAATAACAGTGACTCCCCAAAGCCAAGGCTGTTTTCTTCACAGAAGGGGCCATGTTACATTTTTAAATCATTTCTTGGGTCCCTTCTGTTGATTTGTAAAAATATATAATTTGTCCCTTCGTGCTGCATTTGCTGTACTAAAAGTGCTAATAGCA
The DNA here is from genome assembly GCA_947561735.1 of Cenchrus americanus. NCBI lineage: Eukaryota > Viridiplantae > Streptophyta > Magnoliopsida > Poales > Poaceae > Cenchrus > Cenchrus americanus. Next base: position 11,193,000 of record OX387244.1, read on the forward strand.
TTTTGCTGTTGTCAACGTTTCTGTTGTACCTGTGTGAGACGGACGCATCTGGTTTTGTCTCTTTGGAACGAAGGCACCTTATACGTTTGCCAAAGAAGTAACTGTAAAAGCATGTATTTTTCAGGTGAGCCAAGACATGGGAGTGGAAACACTCGAACACCACTTCCAGTCAGTGCGAAGTTGAAGATTTGAACCACATTTTTTGCAGAATAGTTCATGCCTCGCCAGCGATAGTCAGCTTCTAAACCCATAATTCATGTTGTCTCTGGTGAGTCGCACACTTTTAGTGTTTATAATTGGATTAGCATCATACATAACACAGAATTGGTACAGATGTGCAATCGTTTCAAATCTACCTTGATCCTTATTTTTTTTAAAAAAAAATGGAGAGCTGTCTGTCTATGTGGAAGTTTTATGAGTTCTAATTCATGCTGCTAATGATTTGCAGTTGGAGCTGCTGTTGCAGTTGTCGGTGGCTGCTCACCGGGTTTATGCAAGCTTACAAGAGCTCCATGGCGCGGAGGCGGGGCTGTGCAGCGGCGGAAGATCCGACAAGCGCAGTAGGGTCGGGGTGGCATGCTGAGGAGGAGAGGAGGCCGGCGTGGTCGGGGAGCCAGGCGCGCGGGCCAGAGGAGCGGCGCGCGGGGGGGTGGGGTCAACAGCGCCAGGCGCGGCTGGCTGAAGGAGGGAGAAGAAAGGAAAGGAAAGAAAGGGAAGGAAGGAAAGGAAAGGAAAAGAAAAAGGAAGGAAGAAAAAGAAAGGAAAGGAGAAAAAAGAAAAGAAGGAAAGAAAATGTGAATAGGAAAAGAAATAGGAAAAAGGTTTAGAAATTAGGGAAATTAGGGGGAAGGATTTGCGGGGTTTTCCGGTTTTTCGGGCGTCGGCGTGATTTTCGGGACGGTGGTGATGGCGAGGCGGACCGACCGGCGGGACCGCGGCGTGCGCGGGATTCCCGGCGCGGTGGCCGACCGCGGTCCGGGGCGGCACGCGTGGGTGCTGGCCCGAGCGCGGGCGGTGCCAGCGGGATTAGCGGCACGCGTGGCGAGGATGAGAGAGGGAGACGGTGACCAGGGTTTCGAATGAGCTCAGCGGAAAAGTTTTGAAAACACGCGTGATTTATTAGGTGATTTATTAGGAGCTAAAAACGCGGGCGTTACAAACCTACCCCACTTAAAATGAATCTCGCCCTCGAGATTCGGCTAGCTTTCGAACATGTGGGGAAACTCTTTATTCAACGCGTCCTCTCGTTCCCACGTGGCTTCTTCTACTCCGTGTCTGCTCCATTGGACTCTGCACACCCGTACTTCTGATGTTCTCGTCCTCTTGACCACTGTGTCCAAAATCTTGACGGGCACCTTCTGGTACCTAAGGTCTGGCTGTAGATCGATGGTTTCTACCGGTACTCTCTTTTCTTCGAGAACCTTCAAACATCTGTGTAGCTGGGAGATATGAAACACTGGGTGTATATCTGACATTTCTTCTGGTAGCTCTAACCGGTATGCTACTGCTCCGACCCTCTTTAGTACTTTATACGGTCCAATGTATCGAGGGGCTAACTTTCCGTGCACCTGAAATCTCCGAGTCCCTCGGATAGGTGAAACCTTGAGGTAAGCGAAATCCCCCGGATTGAAGCTTGCTTCTCGCCTCTTCTTGTCTGCGTAGCTCTTCTGTCGGGATTGGGCGGCTTTCAACTTTTCTCGGATGTCGGCTACTCGTTCTTCGGCTTCTTTTATAAGTGCGGGCCCAACCAGGGCACGCTCTCCCACTTCTGACCACATCAGAGGTGTCTACATTTCCTTCCGTATAAGGCTTCAAACGGCGACATTCCTAGGCTTGCCTGGTAGCCGTTGTTGTAGGAGAATTCCGCATACGGTAGGCTCTGTTCCCAGTCTTTGCCATATGTGAGGACGCATGCTCTCAACATATGTTCCAAAATTTGATTCACCCTTTCGGTCTGTCCGTCTGTCTGCGGGTGGTACGCTGAGCTGAAATCCAGCTTGGTACCCATGGCTTTATGCAGGCTTTTCCAGAACCTAGAGGTGAACTGGGTCCCTCTATCTTAGACTATCCTGCTAGGTACTCCATGCAACTTCACTATGTTTTCTATGTAGAGTTTTGCCAACTTCTCTCCACCATAAGTGGTCCGGACGGGTAGAAAGTGAGCGACTTTAGTGAGTCGGCACACTATCACCGATATGGAGTCATGCCCCTTCTGAGTCTTTGGCAAACCTACTACAAAGTCCATGCCTATTTCGTCTCATTTCCACACCGGGATTGGTAAAGGCTGCAACAGTCCTGCGGGCTTCTGGTGTTCGGCTTTGATCCTCTGACAAGTATCACAGTGAGCGACGAACCGTGCAATGTCTGCTTTCATTCCGTTCCACCAATACTTCTGTTTTAAATCCATATACATCTTGGTGGATCCCGGGTGAATGGAGTATGCTGAGTTGTGGGCCTCATTCATGATGGTCTGTCGGAAATCTTCATTTTCCGGCACGCATATCCTATTCTTGTACCATAGTGTGCCTTGATCATCCACTCTAAAGTCAGGGGCATTATTCTCTCCTGTATGTTTGCGGATCTTCATCAGATTCTCATCAGCCTCTTGGGCCTTCCTGATCTTTTCCTCCAAGGTAGGCTGAACACAGCTGGCGGACGTAGCCTTGGGGGACAATGTGCACGTTGAGTCGTGCCATCTCTTCTTGTAACTGGGTACTCTTGGGTGCTGCCTTCTCGTAGGATTTTCGGCTTAGGGCATCTGCTACCACATTGGCTTTCCCTGGGTGGTAGTGAATCTCTAGGTTATAATCCTTAACTAACTCTAGCCACCTTCTTTGTCTTAGGTTCAGGTCGGGTTGGGTGAAGATGTACTTTAGGCTCTTGTGGTCGGTGTAGATCACGCACTTATTCCCAATCAGGTAGTGTCTACAAATTTTAAGGGCATGCACTACGGCTGCAAACTCCAGATCATGGGTGGGATAATTCTACTCATGGGGTTTGAGCTGGCGGGAAGCATATGCCACTACTTTCCCATCTTGCATGAGAACACATCCCAACCCTTGTCGGGAGGCGTCGCAATACACGACAAAGTCCCGTTGGATATCTGGCAAGGTCAGCACTGGGGCTGTGTTCAATCTTCTCTTCAACTCCTGGAAACTTTTCTCGCACGACTCGGTCCAGTTGAACTTCTTCTCCTTCTTAAGAAACTCTGTCATGGGCCGGGCAATCTTGGAAAATCCTTCAATAAACCTCCGATAGTACCCTGCTAGACCAAGAAAGCTTCTGATCTCGCTCACATTGGTCGGTTGTTGCCAGTTGGAGACTGTTTCAACTTTCCCGGGTCTCTTGCTACTCCTTCCGCGATCGGGAATATGCCCAAGGAAAGATATTTTCTCCAGCCAAAACTCACACTTCCTGAACTTAGCGTACAACTTGTGTGCCCTCAATTTTCCCAGCACTACTCGAAGATGCTGCTCATGTTCCTCCACACTCTTGGAGTAAACAAGTATGTCGTCAATAAAGACTACGACAAACTTGTCCAGCTCTTCCATGAATACCTTATTCATGAGGTTCATAAAATATGCTGGTGCATTGGTGATTTCAAAGGACATCACTGTGAACTCATACTGCCTGTAGTGAGTGATAAAGGCGGTCTTGGGGATGTCACTTTCCCTAATCTTGAGTTGGTGGTACCCTGACCTTAGATCTACCTTCGAAAAATACTTTGCTCCCTTCAGCTGGTCACATAGATCATCTATTTTGGGGAGAGGGTACTTGTTTTTGATAGTAACCTCGTTCAGCGAGCGGTATTCCACGCACATCCTCATGCTCTTATCATTCTTTTCCACGAAAAGCACTGGGGCTCCCCATGGTGATGAGCTTGGTCTGATGAACCCACTTCGCTGGAGTTCTCCTAGCTGCTTCTTCAATTTTGCCAACTCGGGGGCTGCCATCTTATAGGGTCTCTTGACTATGGGAGAGGTTCCAGGAATAAGGTCGATGACGAACTTTATATCCCTAACGGGTGGCATTTCAGGGAGTTCTTCGGGGAACACATCTGGGTACTCTCGCACTACTGGGACATCTTCTATGGACTTGGCTTCCATGCTGAAAACCATTATGTCTGGCCTGTGTCCTCGAGTGTGGCAGGTCACTTGTATCCCGTCTGGGTTGGTTAGGTGCACTACTTTATCGGCGCAACTTATAAGGCCATGGTGTTGGCTTAACCAATCCATCCCAAGGATCACATCTATTCACTTGGACTTCAGTACTACCAGGTCTGCAAGGAACTCTACCCCACTTAAAATAATTCTTACCAGGGGGCATCCCAGTTGACACTTAATGTCACCTCCGGGCGTCCGAGTTAATAGGGGTGCTTTTAGTAGTACTGTGGGTATGCTATGCTTTTCCACAAAACTTGAGGATATGAATGAGTGCGATGCTCCCGAATCAAATAATATGGTAGCCAAGACTGAGCTGACCAGGAACTCACCGAGCACTACGCCTTGTGCTTCCTGCGCCTCCTGTGCATTGATGTGGTTGACGCGGGCTCGTCCATACGACTCTTGGGGCTGCCTCATCTGCTGGTTGCTGTTGTTGTTGCCGAAATTATTGTTGCTGCGCACCGGCATGCGGTTGGCTCCAGACACGAGTGGCCTTGGCCCGTTCACCGAGTTGGAGTAGGTGGTAGCGGTTGGCTTTTTGGCATACGGGCAGTTGGCGATGAAGTGTCCGGTTTCTCGGCAGTTGAAACACACTCGGGAGCTGTTGTTGTTTTTGGCAGTGATCTGGCTGGTGTTGTTCTGTGGGAGCTTCATGGCACTCTGGTTGTTGTAGGGCTTAAATTGGGTTCTGGGGCCTTGCGAGCCCGTGGCTTGGGATTGGGTTCTGTACTGCATGGGAGCTTGGAACCTGGACATGGGGTGTCCGAAGTTTCTCGGCCTCTGGGACCGCTCTTGCTGTTTGGCTTTGTGCTCCATAAATTTGCGCTTGTTCTCCTTCTCTTCTGCCCTCGCTCTCTCTGTGAGTATGGCCATGTTCATGAGGGTGTTGAAATCCGGGTAGATCTGAGGGGTAAGCAGGGTCATCAGTTCCGGAGTCAGTCCCTTCTTGAACATTTCCTGTTTTTGGAGTCTTTGTCCACTTCTTCGGGGGCATAGCGAGCCAGCTCTATGAACTGGTACGTGTACTCTTCCACAGACATGTTGCCTTGGCGGAGTTCACGGAACTCATCCGCCTTCCGCTTCAGTGTGGCTTCTGGGATGTGGTAGCGGCGGAACTCTTCCACGAATTCATCCCAGGTGATGGCGGAGGGATCCTTGGCTGCTGCGCAGTAGTTCTCCCACCAGGCTAGGGCTGTCCCGGTGAGCTGGTGAGCTGCCAGGAGAACCTTGTCGCGGTCCTCACAGTTGAAGGGCTCTAGCTCCCTCAGAATGGCTCTCAGCCAGCATCCAAGGTATTTACCGACCCGCCAAAAGTGGGTGGCTTCGTCCTGAGGAACTCTATCAGCTTCTCATTCATACCCAGAACTCGGGGCCTTTGGCGGTTGACGACGTTGAAAATGGCCTCCATCAGGATGGTCTGATTGGACAAAACTTGTGCCAAGTCAATGGGAGGGGGTGGCGGTAGAACAACGTTCTCTCCTCCATCTTCGTCTTGGTTTACTTCCTGATTGTTAAGACGCGCCCTTTGATCGACTTGCGATCCTTCAGTGTCCATCCGACTGGAGCCTTGGTGGGTCCTAACAGGGCGCCTGGAAACCATCTGTAAAGGAGCGGGTTTTCTAAGAGATCTAGCTTTCATGTGATGTTTAAGTGGATTATATTGGTTTTCTTTTTGAAAAGGCAGGGTCTACTCCTGCCGGCAAGCATACAACAAGCACATAGCAAACAAACAAGCATAGACAAGTTTTTATTACAAACAAGTGAGGAGGATACATCTCGGACTACTCGACTGGTACAACGCGGACACGCTACACGACTCGGTACTACAACAAAAGCTAAAGATGCGACTCTAAGCTCGGACCAGTACGGCTTCACTCCCTGGGTCAGGGTCACTGGGCTATGCTACTCGCGAGGAGAGTCATCTTCCGGGGTCGAGTGCTCTTCCAGCGGAATGAGCAGCTCGTCGTCATTCTCACCCTCGGGGTTCCCATTTTCTTGGGGCTGTGTTGCGGCTTTGGCGGTCGTCGTTGGTGGTTCGGTGACTACTGGTGGTGCTAGCGGGACTTCGATAGTTCCTCCCCATCTTACGAGGGGTGTCCCAAGCAGGACTTGCACTTCTCCAATGGCCGGAACGGGTGTTCCGCCGTTAGTCCACTCTTGCATGCGCTGGTCTTGGATTCGCCTGAGGCTTTCATGGGCAACGGCTTCACTGCTTATGGCGGCTGCGGTCCTTGCTTCTGCTTGAGCCACTCAGACTTGGTGCATCCTCACTGTGACTTCAGCTTGTTCGGCCCGACTGATTTGCTCCCTCAAGTGCTTGGCTTGGTCATTGAAGAGCTTATCCAGGGAGACAAGGTAGGCAACTACATGGTACAGCAGGTCTTCTTGGTGGCGGTGTCGTTCCAGGTTTCTCATGCGGGCCTGCCAAACCGGGGTTCTGATGGCGGGAGGAAAGTACCTCATTGGTGTGGGGACGAGGTGTTCCTCGTAGATCCGGCACAGGTAGCGGAGGGCTTTTCGAGGGCCAAAGGATAGGTGTCTCGGTGTCGAAATCTCGTGGCGGTCACGCGCCACGGCTCGATGTTGGTGTGGCGGTTGCTTCTAGCGATGGAGAGGACCACCCTACAGTGAAGAGTGCCGAGTTGCTCGTACTCTCTGCTGTAGTACCTAGGGCGCTCAGTGATACCGAGGCGCTCCAGGGAGTTGATAAGCAGGCGAGCAAAACCAGGCTCCTCCTGGCACACGCCTTGGGTCCATCCATCTTCCGCCATCTGAAAACAAAGGTAGAGTTGAACAGGTTGTGGTGGGGTACAAGAGATAGATAACTTTATTCAGAACAAGGTTGGGGTACACTCTTCGAGGTACACTTATTATTACTAGAACACAGCTCTAGCCTAAACATCCTAGTCTTATCCTTATGGTGATTCTTCCTCCAGCTGAATGCGGCGCTTCTTTGGCGGGAGGTCTTGCTCTAGTATCACGTCCTCGGTCTGGGTCCCTTTGTCCCAATGGGTTTCTTCGGGTTCATCTTCCTCCAATCCAGATTCTTCCTCTCTCCTTCTACGTTCCTTTACTTCATCCCATAGGGCTTTATTGGCTAATAGAGTGTGTTCCCTTTCCCTAAGGTACTCTTGCTTCGTGTTGTGTAGTTCAACTTCTGCCATGGTTGTCTTTATCCTTTCCAGTTCTACCCTTTGCTCCGCTCTTTCCGCTCTGTCAATTTGTTACTTCAGTTGCTGGGCTTGCTCCTGTTAGAGGTGATCTAGGCCATTGAGGTAGATGGACAGGTGGGAAACTGCCTCTTCTAGGTCTTCTTCCTCTCGTTCTAGTCCTCTCATGCGATCAATCCACGAGCATCCTCTTCCTCCGGAGGGTGGGAAAAATCCCATTGGAGTCCTTCTAAGGTGCTGCCTATAAACCACTCGTAGACGTCGCAGGGCCTTCCGAGCAGCATTTGGGTAGTTGTCGGCGAAGCGAAATACAGTGGCGGAGACGAACCAAGGTTCTATGTCGGGGTAGAGCGTGCTTCTTCCCATGAAGATCAACACCTTACACCGAAGGGTGTCGTAACGTTCGTACTCCCGATAGACGAACTCCGGCGGGTCCCTTACTCCGACGCGCTCTAAGCTGAGTAGCAGTAGGTTAGGGAGGCCAGGCTGGACGGGGCAGACTCCTCCGTTCCATTCAGGGTTAGCCATCTGGAATCAGGCAAGGATCAAGTTAAGGATTTGGGAAAAGATGAGCTCAACAAAGGAAAGGTTAGAGAGGGCCATAAGAGGTCTCGTATCCTAGGGGTCGCGTCCTACGGCCAAACCTACGGCTCTGATACCACCTGAAGCGTCCCCTCATCAGAGGTGACTAAATGTGACACAAATACCAGTCCCAGGAGGCTGGTAACACATTTATTACAACAGGTGGATCAGTCTTTTACATCACGGCGACACAGAGGGCACGGAAGTGCCAATGCCACAAGGAACAACACAAACGCTAACGACCACACTACGATGGCGAAGGCTTCCATAGCCTCATCAGAGTACCACACCATGAAAGCTTTCTGTGGAGGCCCTGGATACACAGGCAAGGTTTGGGTGTAGGGCAGCGACCTACTCAACGTCGTCGGGGACGTAATCGGGATCCTACTCTGAAAAAACAGTTAGTAAAACAAGGGTGAGCACATACGTACTCAACAAGTTCAGCCCCACCCACGGAGAGGCTTATAAGCAGAATCATGCATAGAGTATAACAAGGATCAGGTTAAGGTTCATCTTGCAAACTTACTCATGCAGGGGTTCATTTCAAAAAGGTTTTCGCAAATCATTTTCATAACCAAAGTGACTCAATCGTTTTAGGAAAACCACTGTGGAACTACCGGACTTCCCGTCCGCAGTAGCCCAGGCACACAGCCACACACTTAACCCGGAAAACAACTCACACCAGAAAACATCCCAAATCCCAAACACTAGTTTTTGTGACCACACCGTGACTCATCCAATACCGTGGACACGGCTATTCGAATAGTTTTGACACTCTGCAGAGGTTGTACATCTTTAGCCACAAGTAGGGTACCGCCACACGAACACCTTAGTGCCGGTGCGGATCCTATCAAAGCCATTACCCACCTTAGCTAACACTACGAGCCACCACGGAAGCAACCAAGGGGTTATCCCACATAACCAGGGCGTACCTCACACAGAGCGTACCCCTACTCCTGGGTCTCCCGCCACTCACCCGCACACCAGATGGCAAGTAGATTAACTAGTGGGGTTTATGCTAAGTCGTTGCCACATACAACGGTCGAGTGGTTGTACGATAATTTGGGTCAGGTGAGATGTCACGCAACCCGGTCCTTAACCGACAAGATGGACAACTCCCAACACGCTCAACCACACAGGTACGAGCACACCCATACTCCTGACACACACGTCCATCCCGTCTACCCAGTTCTTTACTCATTTTCCAAACATATCCCATTTCCATTTTCAAAGCACTCACACATTTTGAAGGCACTCACACATTTTTAAAGCACTCATTTAGGCCAAAACAAGGTTCAATCATAGCAATCAAGGGTGGCTATCCTACCATGTTTTTGCAGTAAAACAATATGCAATTTATAAAACGGGTATAGGGTTGTATTTATAAAACTAGGACCAAAGCATGCATCAAAGGATGAGATTGAACTTGTCGTCTTCGAAGTCTTCGTGGAGTTCCGGCTCGGCGTTCGGGATCTCGGGCTCCTGCTCGCAGTAGTCGGCTCCAAACTCCGGCTCGGGGTACCTTCCTTCGTTTACTTCGTCGGCTATAGCGCACACACAGGCAAGCATGCAATCAATATAAGCACACACAATTTCTCCGGCTGAGCTCGAGGAAGGTAATTAGATAAAATAGGGGAATAAATATTATGTAGGGGGTTTTGGGTGACGGGTGGGTGGCGGTATACCCGGTACGAGTGTGAGGAAGTTTGGGCGTGATTTGGATTAAAATCGCGCATGAAATGACGGGTTAAAGAAGGTGTTTAGGATTAATTAGGGTCGGTTAGTTTAAAAGGAAAGGACCTAAATGTAATATTTAAATCTAGCGGAGTTTAACTCTAATAGCCTAGGGATCTAATTTTAAGGGGCAGGGGTTAGTTTGGGGGAATATCTTAGGGTTTAGGGTTTAATTTGGAAAAAGAGAGAGAGGGGGGATAGAGGAGGGGGCTCGGTGGGGGAAAAATAGAAAGGACAGGGGGGTTTTGGCCAAATGGCCATCTCCTTCCTCCCTGGCTCGAGTCCAGAACAGAGGCGGGGTAAGCCGAGTGGGTGGCCGGTCGGTCAGGGGCGCTCGCCGGCGGCCTGTGCGCGGCGGTGTCCGGTGGATAGGGCAAAACGGAGAGGGCGCCGAGGGGGTTCTATTCCTGTGCTCACCTTGAGTTGGGGCGGCGCGTGGAGGTGGATCGGCGGGCAACGGCGGTCTGCCGGTTGGGCGGCTCTGGTGGCGGTGCGGTGGGGTGCAAGGAAGGCTGTGGAGGCTCGATGGTGAGGTGGTGGACGACGAGGAAGCCCCTGGGCTATTTGTAGGCGGCCTAAGGCGGTTCGGGGAGGAAAATATCGGCGGTGGGGCTCGCCGGTGGAGGCGGCGCTTGGGGGCCGGCCGGATTCCCGGTCGCCGGGCGACGGGACGGCTCGGGCGGAGGCGGCCGCGGTCGTCGGTGGCGGTCGTTGGGTCTCCTCGGGCATGCGGTGCTAGGTGGCGCGGGGGTGGTAGGCCGGCGGGGCGGGTCGGCGCGCAGATGGCCGGCGGCGACGACCCCCGTGGTGTGACGGCTCGGGCGGACGGAGTAATGGCGACCCGCCGGGGGTGCGGTCACGTCGCGGGGTCGGGGGTGGCGTGCGAGGAGGAGAGGAGGCCGACGTGGTCGGGGAGCCGAGCGCGCGCGGCCGGAGGAGCGGCGCGGGGGGGGGTCAACGGCGCCAGGCGCGGCTGGCTGAAGGAGGGAGAAGAAAGGAAAGGAAAGAAAGGGAAGGAAGGAAAGGAAAGGAAAAGAAAACGGAAGGAAGAAAAAGAAAGGAAAGGAGAAAAAAGAAAAGAAGGAAAGAAAATGTGCATAGGAAAAGAAAAGGAAAAGAAATAGGAAAAAGTTTTAGAAATTAGGAAAATTGTTAGGGAAATTAGGGGGAAGGATTTGCGGGGTTTTCCGGTTTTTCGGGCGTCGGCGTGATTTTCGGGACGGCGGTGATGGCGAGGCGGACCGGCCGGCGGGACCGCGGCGTGCGCGGGGATTCCCGGCGCGGTGGCCGACCGCGGCGGCCGGGGCGGCACGCGTGGGTGCCGGCCCGAGCGCGGGCGGTGCCGGCGGGATTCGCGGCACGCGCGCCGATGATGAGAGAGGGAGACGGTGACCAGGGTTTCGAATGGGCTCAGCGGGAAAGTTTTGAAAACACGCGTGATTTATTAGGTGATTTATTAGGAGCTAAAAATGCGGGCGTTACACGTAGGCAGGGAGGGCGCGACCCTGAAATGATCTTGATGTCGTCTAGAGGGGGGTGAATATACGAATTTACACTAATTAATAACTTCAACCCTCTGTTAGTGCCAAAACCGGTCAGACCGACTTCCAAAACCAGTCAGACCGGTTTCGCTAGGCAGCAAACCAACAATATAGGTAAGAGCCCTCTGCGAGTTCTAGCTCAAACCAAACTTGGTGTAGAACTTCCACAGGTGTTTCCAAGAGTGTTAATAAAGTCCTTGCACACAATACAAGCACACCAAGGTAGATCGAAGCGGAAGCACAATGATTAAGTTAGAAACTACTTAAGGTAGTGTAAGTGAATGTAAAGCAAGTAAAAGCACAAAGACACCAAATTTATCCTATGGTTCAGCCCACCGCTAAGGCTGGCCTACGTCCACGTTGTTGAGGTAAGTCACAAGGGCTTTGTGATCTCTTTCAATCTGCCCCTCCCTCACACCTATCGCCAATGCAATAGATGGAGTGTTCCACTATCTTTGATTTGCAATTACAAACTTATTGAAGCTGACACAACATGATTGGGAGCTTCTAAGCGACCTCTAGCCGTCTAAGAGCTAAGGGCTCCACGAGTAAAAGATGCTTCAAAAGATCTTCAACAAAATCAGCAGGTGCTCAAGTGTAGGATGCTCACTAGGCTTCTCAAAGCTCTCACACAAGTCACTCTCTCAACCCAACTCAAGGATATGGTACTAAAGGCTTGAATCTCACTTAGAGAGGTTGGGGAGAGCTCAGTTGGGGTTCTGGAAGGTGTTAGAAGTGTGGAGAGTCAGCAACCCCTCAAAGAGAAGCTCATGGGTATAAATACCCACCACACACAAAACTAGTCGTTAGTCTGTCAAACAAAACCGGTCAGACCGGTTGCCAAAACGGCCAGACCGGTTTTCAAACCAACTAGCCGTTGGACGGTGTCAGTGCCCAAACCGGTCAGACCGGTTTGCCAAACCGGTCAGACCGGTTTAGGCCAGAGAGCTCTACAAAGATTTTGATTTCACTGGTTAGTCTCTCTTGGGTTCACCTGAGCACTTTTTGATGTTTGTTGTCCAACCAATGATTCATCCCTCTTAATAGTACGACATACCTAAACTCAAGATAAAAGATAAACCCTAATTAATCCACTTGAGCTTGAGCCACCAAGGTACGCCGGTAATTGATCTTCAATGATTCGAGGGCTTCGATATTGTATACCAACTGAGCACATGTTATAGATGAACAAATATATGCATGTGCTTGAGCATTTTCACCTTGAGCTAGTGACTTAGAATTCTTCCATAGAGTAGAGATTAACCACTTTGAATTCTTAAGCCACTCCAATTTATCAGTCATGACACTAGATGCAATTTGTCACTTTCCTCGGTAGGCTTAGATATGATACTTCGAAATCCTTTACGCCCTCAACTTCACCCTAGCCACTTCGCTTATGGTCGCTATCCATAGCCTTTGCTTAGTTCCTCGTTTAGTTCCTCGTTTTAGCCATTTTGATCTCTTCATCACTTATCCTTGCCACAATTGAGTCAAGCCTTGCACAATAGAGAGAATTCCATTCGAGATGCCACTCAAATAGTTTGTCCTTTGATTGATATCATTTATTCTTGTTTTGTAAACTTCTATTTATCGGTCCATCATAATATAATAACCATATGACCTTCGTCAATTCTATACTTGAAGTCTTCAAATAGCTTCTTTGTACAAATCAATATTCTTCATAAGATGTAAGAGTGAGATCCACTTGATATTGTACTTAGTAAACTTGTCTTAGGTCATCAAGTTCCATCTTGTATCAATAGTGAATTCCCTTGATGCCATGCTTAACTTTGACTTAGTTCTCCCATTTTTATACCACAAGCTTCTCCTTTCTTCACAAGTGCTTTGCTCGAAATAGAGAGTCCAACCAAGTACCATGTGTAATCATGCCTCTAAAATTGCATTTCTTTAGCTTAGGATCACTTGTTGTATGCCTTAAGTAAAGTCCAATGGGAAGAACATCCTATCCTTATCATGACATTCATGTTTAGCATGCTTTGCAAACATTTCATGTATATTGTCATGATCCACACTTGTCTTATTAGCAATGTGAGCCAAATGCATGATCTTACACATAAATATCATTTATCAATAATCAATAACCTGCTCACATGCTTTACAAGAGTGTTAGTGTTTTAGTCAAGTTGTCACTTAATTCACCAAAACCCACTTAGGGCTTGATTGCACTAAAATTAAGGGTCTTTTTCATATGTGTATGACCACCGAAGGCGTATGGACCCAAGTGGCACAACTTAACAAGTTTGGAGTGCCGGATTTCGATTTTGCAAATTCGTGGACCTAAGTGTCACACGGTGACAAGTTCAAGGGCCTACAATGTATTTAACTCTTATTAGAATATAATTCTTTTGGTTTGAACAAGTGACTATAAATATTATTCTCCATAAATTGTTGTTTAAATTCTATACAAAGTTTTGGTGAAATTATGCATAAATTGCTACTAAAATTTGTGTATTTGTTGGTTTTTTAAATTCGGGTAGATTGGGTATACTTGAACCGAACCCGAATCTTCAGGTGATGTTTTTTCAAGACTAGTATCGAGTAGCTATTTTCATTACCGAATTTTGAATTGACCGAATTACCCGAGCCGAACTAATCTAAGTAACCCGAACGCCCAGGCCTACTCATAAGGACTATATCAGTTTGAAGATGGACACTCTTGCTGGAGATAGGGTGCGTTTGGCACAACTGTGGCTGTGTTGGTGGAGCGGATGCTCTGATGAAACTGATTCTCCGGTGAAACTAAAACCATTTTACAGAAATGTTTGGCAAAAATAGCTTCTCCTGGCTGTGTCACATGGATAAGGGGGTGAAAGACCTATAATGTCCTTCCCTCATTTCTTTCTTTTCTATTTCCTTTTCAATTCTCCTTTTTCTTTCCTATTATTTTGCCCCCCTTTTTCTTTCAGTTTTCTTTCCTCTCACCTTATCCTTATCTTCATTCCTCACCAGCCCCCACCCCTATTCGCACGAACACACACGGATGCGCCTCCCCTCCGGTGCGCCCACTGCCTCCCATGCAGCCTGCGCCGGCCGCCTCCCCCGCCGGCCATGGAGGCGGCCCCCGCTCCCATGTCGGTGTGGTGACCTCCATCTCTCACGTCGCGCCTTCTTTGCTGGCTGCTTGCGCCCGCCGTCTCCCGCAGAGCTCCTCTACCGCTGTCGAGCCCCGCACCCCCGCCGAGCTCCTCCACTGCAGCGGCCTCCTCCGCACCACCACCGACCACCACCTCCCTTTTGCAGCTTCGAAGCCGAAGTCGCTCGCGAAGCTGTGCCAAAAGCACCCATAGTCTAAGGGCCCCTTTGGGAGTGCTCCATAGGAGGAGCGGAGCTGCAATTTTTGGCCCCCGCAACTCCAATTGTCCTCCACACAAAATAGCTCCCCCTCTCATTAGCTCCTACAAAAGCGCTCCGGCCAAACGAGTCTTTGGCATAGCTTCGACAAAAATGGCTCCAGGCCTACAAGCTGCGGTCTATGATTTCGGGACGGAGGGAGTACCAAATGAATACTAATAAATACCTATGATGGTCATATTTGGATGGAGGTGTTAGTGTTAGTTTGTAGTAAACTAACACCAAAATTAACACTTTAGAGCCAAATACATGCGTTAGTTTGGTGTTAGTTGGAACTAACACCCCAAAAAAACTAACACCTCCAAGAGGTGGAAATTGATGTTACTTTGGTGGATCCCACCCCTTTTCTCCCTCCCTCTCCTTTTTGAAATGATTGGAAAAGTTACTTTAAATGTAAACTAACACCTCCATCCAAACATCCAAGGTGTTAGTTTTTTACATGTTAGTTTGGAGGTGTTAAAAACTACCAGTAACACTAACACTAACATCAACTCCCTCCGTTCCTTTATATAAGCATTCCAACCATTCACACCATGGAAGGAAATGACATCTATACCCCTCATTTTACACTACCACCAATTCTACACTCACTCACCAACCCTATTTATTTTTGTCCAAACACTACCGATGTGACATAATAACAGGCCTAGATTTAGTCTACCATCCAAACACAATCAATGTGACATAATGTGACATGATAACAGGGCTAGCTCTGGCTAGCGATAGTTGGATTTGAGATCGATAGGTGCTCCTCTCTTGAGAAATGGGGAGAAGGGCCAAAGTCCACGACAGTGGGAACTGTAGCTGGTACACGCCCCTGGCCACAGACTGGAGTAGTAGTATGCTGAGAGGTGACCGGAACCCGTCATCCATCGGGCCTCTACAATACTTGACAGGCCTGCAGGGTGCGCAGTTGGGTCGGTTTATATGTGTACACAAATCAAGATAAATCACATAACACACAAATCAAGATAAATCAAAAAAAATTCTCAGAACAAATCGATTATACACTTTTCCTGTGTAGTATTTTTTTCTCATAATTAAATCAGCTGATCAGAGAGCCCACAGGCCACAGTATTTTTCTCTGCCCGTGTAAATGAGAAGTCTGCCGCCGAACATATAGTAAATAAGAAAGATCTACTACTCCTAGATCGGTCGAGACAGACCATCTCTCTACGGAGCGCCCGTGTGCCTCCGGACCGGCGGCAGCGGCGGTACCGGCGGTGGCACGGCGGCATCGCGGTTTACGGCGCCTGGCAGCGGCCTCCATCGCCCCGTCGACTCCGACGAGCCTAGGCAATGACAGAACGTACGTGTAGCGTCGCTAAGCTATCATTGCAGCTTCCGTGTAGGTCAGAGCTGCAGTGCAACGGGTCACGTCAGGGAGTCATTGCCTCCGCCCTGATGGCCCTTTTTCCGACCGTACGAGTCGCCAGATACGGCGACTGTGCCACCGCTCAGGGGTCCTTTTTGTGGAACTGTGCAAAGGCGAGCAAACAAAAACGTATCATGCCATCGGAAATGATAAACGGCATTGCTCTAATCTTGCTGGATTTTGGCCTGATGGCAAACACCAAAAAAGAACCGGTTCCTCGCTACGCAAAAATCGCAAAAACTTGCGGTTCCCTTCCAAAATGCTGCTGCTATGCTACTAGCACTACTCCATTCCACTCTAGCCTACTGGTGCTGGTGCACTTCTAAAACAAGAAAAAAAAACGGAAAAAGAAAAGAAAACGAGGAAGAAGAAGAGCGCTACGCCCACATGGAGGGATCCCACACGGAGCCAGCTTGGCTTTCGCAGCCGTCCACCTCAGCAGCGCCGGAGCTGGACAGCTCCATGGAGAGGCCGCCCGCACCCGACCTCCGTGGCCCGTCGCTGAGCCTCTTCCCCATCGCGACCGACCACCGGGCCATCGTCACCTCCGGGGCCCCGCCGGGCAGCGCCACGTCGCGGGGGAGCCACTTGGCCTGCATGTACCCGGACTGCCGCCACGGCGGGACGTGGAGTCCGCTCTCCCGGAGCGACCGCTGCGCCGCCGCGCAGAGCAGGGACACCGCCTTCCGGAGCCTCGCGCGCGGGCCCACGAACACCGCCGGCAGCCGGGCCCAGAGGTGCGCGTACCATGGCGCTGGCCTGGCGAGCTGGAACTGGGCCCGGAAGTCGATGTCGACGACCAGCCTGGAGCCGGAGGAGGTCGTGGCCACGGCCGCGCCGCCGACGTCGTCCTCCCCCGCCACGGCGACGTCGATGTACTCGTAGTCGCCTGCAGCCAACATTGATCATTTGCAGCGAACTTTTCAGACGGGTAATCACGACCAAGCATTGACGAACACTAGTAATCGTCGAGCGCGCGCGGCACTCATGCGTGCGGACAAGAAAGGACCAATGCTAAATGGTGGCATTGATCATTTGCAGAGCCATGTAAGTAGACGGCCACAGTTTGGAAGATTTACTGTTTCCCAAAAAGAGAAGAGAAAAAAAGAGAGGAAGGAGCAAGCAATGGAAGCAATAATTGAGTCAGGTAAATGACATGGGACTTCATGCAGAGAATGGTAAATTTGGGGAATATTTCCATACCAAAAGAAGAAATATGCTGTTCCATGGCAGCATTTTCGGCAGGCAACCCACACCCCAAGCTTATCAGAGCAAGAAAGGACCTAAATGGTAAAAAGAATAGGAGGCAAGGATATGGGTATACACTGTGGTAGCTAGCACCATCGTCCAAATTAAATAAACAACTTGGCATTAGCATCAAACTCATACACCTCTCTCTCTGATGGTCTCATTAAGATTATTACCTCCGGGGTGCTCCGTAGTGGCGACCCAAGAAGACCTGCAGAGGGATGCATCGTAGCCGTCCTTCCTGAGCCTCATCATCAGCCTCCTCTTCAAGCTGCTCCTCTTCCTCTCCTCCCCCATCTCTCTCACGTGCTTCATGGCCCTCTCGTGTATCTCCATCTCCAGCTGTGTGCTAGGCTCAACCATAGCCTGGGTAAAGAATGTAGTACATAATGCAAACAGAGAGTAATGCAGCAAAGATTCGAATCAACAATGACTAATGGAAAAATCCCAAAAACATCGATCAGAAGCGATTGCAAGACGAACAGATGAACTACTCAAACTAACTAACCTCCAGGATGTGGCTTGGAATTTGGTGATGCATGGAGATGGCTTCCGGTGACGACGGTGGCTCAAAATCCATCTCGAACATCCTCTCTTCCGAACTGCTCATGATCTAGCTAGATTCAGGAAGCGCCAGTGGAAAAGAGTTCTACCTAGAGCTCAGAAATGGCGGAGAGACGGAAAGAGACTAGTGCATTTATCCAGTGGCCGATGGAGAC
Source organism: Cenchrus americanus (assembly GCA_947561735.1). Lineage (NCBI taxonomy): Eukaryota > Viridiplantae > Streptophyta > Magnoliopsida > Poales > Poaceae > Cenchrus > Cenchrus americanus. The sequence continues at coordinate 11,210,904 of OX387244.1, forward strand.
TACTGCTGGTAGTACAAGCTGCTGCTGCTACTACTCTTCATGCTGTATGAATGTGATGTGAGTTGGAGCTACTGGATGACCTCGTTTCTGTAAAAATTTAAAGGCACAGAGGATGGCGCGGTCGACCCGGCCGGCCGGGGTAGATAGAGGTGGAAGTGTGGATCGAGGAGAAAATTTTATGGGATTTGACACGGTGATGGAGACAGACTTTGAGTAGAACTAGACAGCGATGGTCAGTCGGTGCCGCGCGCAGTGATGAGTGATGCAGAAACAGCGCGTGGCTGGCGTTTGTGTGAAGCACGGAGAGGGAATATATTCACCGGGAATATTCAGCGCGAAATCCTGCAAGCTTTTTCTTCCTTGGATCGATAAGGAAAGGAGGAGCGCAACGACGTGTCTGTCGCTGCATCTGCCAGGCATTGGTACGGCTAGCATACCAGCAAATTCGTTTTCTTGGTAATTTTTGGGGCAGAGAAACCAAACCGATAAGTTGCTGTGGCCAACGAGAACAGCGAGAGCAGTTCGACTCGTAACACGCCGGCGGGCGTGCTTTTCTCTGATGAGCTAGCTGATCCCTGACGACGCCACTGCTGCTCAGCATTGCTGGCGTCAGAGGATAGCTGCGCACGGCACAGCAAAGCTGCAAGTGATCGGCCCCTAATCAGGCGGCGGGGATGCCCTAGACGCTGGACTACGTACGGGTTACCTGTGGCCTAGGGCTTCCTAGGTGTCCACATGTACGCCCACGGCGGGCGCGGATCGCAGCATGCAACGCAACGCCTGAATCAGCAAAAAAATCAGCAATGCTAGCGCCCCTGTAGTTGGTCTTCCACCAGGAATAATCCAAGCAATCCATATGATCCGGCCATTTCCCATCAGCACATGATGAAAACACAGGGACACACAGGTGATTAGTCCTGTACTCCTGTGTGTAATGCTGTCTGAATCCCACAGCTGCGGCATGCAGCCCATAATTCAGGCAGTAAAACCCCTTGTCCTCCGTCGTCTTGCTAGCTCCGGTCTCCAGCCCAGCCTTTTGAGGTGGCCACTACCCCCTTGATGAATCGCGGCGTCCTTGCATTGTGCTCGAGGGCGGGCTGAGTGGTGAGGCCGGAGAGGCGCTTCCTGTTTCGCTCTAGCGCTTGTCTTCTCCGTGGGGGTAAATGCCATCAACAGCTACCTGTGCAGGACGTATAAATTTCGGCCTGCGCTGCGCAAAAGCGGGCCGGGGAAAGTTGGCGATCGATTCGATTCGCTCCCCCTTTATTCTCGCCGATACTTATTTCCCTACAGGGATCAAGCTGTACGACCGTGGCTAAACCTCGCAGTTCAGCTGTCTCAGCGGCTGTGGCATTGGTAGTGGCGACAGTGCTGATCACTACTCCATCGGTAGGAGTGCTCAGAACGAATTCCAGACGAAATTAGGCTGTGGCCTGGCCTAGAGCCCAGTGTGCTCTGGTAGTTACAGTCCAGCATGGAAGAAGTTTTGTTAGACCATCGCTAATCCAATGTTGTTCTCCTTATTACAGAGCACGGAGTGATGCTCACTGCTCAGGTCTTTTTTTTATTTTTCGAGATTCATAGAAACCTACAATTTGGATGTGCACAGCTGCTCCGCGCGCAGATGCTGTTCGTCTTTTATTGTTTAAAAGTTAATAACCATAAAAAATACTGTATACAGCAGCGGAAATGCAATGGTTGACCACCGGGCACCCTGACAGAATTTATGCAGGTGACATTAACATGGCCAAAGCAATTGATCCCGGCGAACTTGAATGGCAGTCATGGTTACCTGTACGGCTGTACAACTGTACTGAAGTGGAAGGCACACGTCGTGGTAGTTCCACGAGCGTAACAACAGCCCATTTTCGCTAGGCTTTGCAAAAGTGAGGCCCAATACACATGGGCTGAAAACAACCCATCAGCAGCCCACGCGATACTCAGTTTCCTCGCCACTGTCTGTGTTGCCCACTTCCACACCCCCACGGCGGGGCAACGGACCCCAGCGCCGCCGCTGCCGCCGCCGCCATGGACGCCGCCGCCGCATCACGGTGAGATCCGTCTCAGTCTATTCATCCTTAATACTCATCAGCGTTGCCCCACTATAACGGCGCTCCTTATCCTCCCGCAGCCGCCTCCGCGCCTTCAAGCGGTGGATGCGCGCGCACGGCGTCGTCTGCAGCGACGCGCTCCGCCTCGACGCCACGGACCCCCTCGGCGTCCACGTGCGCGCCATCGCGCCGCTCCGGGAGGGCGACCTGGTCGCGACCATCCCGCGCGGGGCGTGCCTCACCCCGCGCACCACCGGCGCCGCGGGGGCGATCGAGGCCGCCGAGCTTGGCGGGTGTCTCGCGCTCGCCGTCGCCGTCATGTACGAGCGCGCGCGCGGCGCCGACTCGCCGTGGGACGCCTATCTCCAGCTGCTTCCCGACCGCGAGTCTGTGCCGCTCGTGTGGCCCGCTGACGAAGCGGAGCGCCTCCTCGCCGGCACCGAGCTAGGCAAGGTTAAACTTGTTCTTCTTGTACGACTATGCTGTACCGTTGGTAGCTATCTGTATGATTGTATTCTATGTTGCAGTGCACTAAGTTGCTTTTGAATGAATTGATTTATCTCCCCGACTAAGTTTGTGTTGCAAGAGAAGAACATACCTTTTCTCCTTGGTTGTTTCATAAGACACTCAGTCAGTAGTTTCTAATGTTGTTTGCTCCAAAACTGCACTGTCGGATGCAATGCACTTACCTTCGTGTTGATATTTTCCTTTATTGGCTAAACATGGAGATGACTCTAATAACGTAAATTTCTAGGCAGATAGTGAAGCAGGACAGGGAATTCCTTTGCGAGGACTGGAAAGAATGCATTGATCCCCTGATATCATCTGGAGTGCTGGATGCTCACCCAGATGATTTTAGCTTGGACAAATATTTCTCTGCAAAGACCCTTGTCTCTTCAAGGTCCTTCCAGATAGACAGCTATCATGGATTTGGAATGGTTCCATTGGCTGACCTGTAAGTTGAATGGCAATCCTGTAATTAAATCATTTTATTTACCTGGTTATTCTGTGCAGTGTTAATTTCGTGTCTGATGTCTGTCATGTTAACATGTAAATGTCATTCATCCTACTTGGTTTTGCTACTTATGAAAAATTTATATCCATCTTCTCCCCAGTTTCAATCACAAGACTGATGGTGAACATGTTCACTTCACATCTGCATCAGATGACTCAGACTCAGATGGTGAAGATCATGATGAACAAAGTGATGCTTCTGCCGATGACCAGTCAACTATAGAAAATCCCACAAACAGTCCTTCAGGTTATTTTCACAAATATATGGATGTTCGTCATTAGATTGCATTAGATTGATGGACAGCTTCACTCATTAATTTTATACTTTTGCATATGTTGTAAAGGCTCTAGAATTGTCGATGAAGATTTGGAAATGATTGTTGTAAGAGATGCCAATGAAGGGGAGGAGGTAATGCTCGTTACCACCTTGCTAGCTATACTTTTCCCCTTCGACTAGTAATGTCTATTTCATGTCTTCCATTTTAGGTGTACAATACATATGGTACAATGGGAAATGCTGCTTTGCTTCATAGATATGGTTTTACAGAAATCGACAATCAATATGACATTGTGAACATTGACTTAGCAATGGTTACCAAGTGGTGCACATCCATATTCTCCAGTCGGCATGCAAGAGCAAGGGTATCGCTATGGCGTAATCTGGGTTATTCTGGTTGCACTAGCCAGGATGCTGAGTACTTTGAGATTTCATATGATGGAGAGCCCCAGCTCGAACTTCTGATCCTCCTTTATATCATCAGTTTGAAAGCTTATGTTTATGACAAGTTAATCTGTGTGGCTCGTAATTTAGTTGCCGATGAAGAGCATGATACTATTCGTAACGTGGTTAAGTTTGTCGAAGTAACAAGCTCCACTCAAAACTCTGAATTTAATGGGCTTGATGAACTGCATGATGTGAAGAAATTTCTGCATAGCGAAGGCATTTGTTCTGCACTTCTATCACTAGCTGATTTGAGGGAAAGTCTCTATGGCTCAAACACTTTGGAAGAAGATGAGGAAAAGCTGCAAGCATGCTGCATTGTCAGTGAAAGGAAGCTGTATCATTCTCTGGTGCTGCGGGTGAGCGAGAGAAGAATACTTTATAGATTGCGAAAATATGCCTCTAGCAGGTCAAAGACCAAGAAGAGGAAGCATCCCTAGTGTCACATTGCACTAACTTGGTGAGGCTTGAAAATTCTTGGATAATCAAGCTCTTGTAATGCCTGCCTTTTCAGATTACCATGTAGTTGAAAATTTTGCCGGTTAAGATGTGACATTTGATTGTGATGTGTTTGATTGCCGAGCATTCCCATGGGCCATTTCATACTAATATTGTTGTAACATGTAATCTTTATCTCTGTCTTCCTTGGTAGTGGAGTAAACAAAAGGCATGTGTTGTTTTTTCTTTTTGAAAGAAAGGCATGTGTTGTGAACTGTAGAAGATGAGATACTACTTTGTATCGAGTAGCCTGTGAGACATTGTATGATGATTTGGTTCTGATAATGCAAACCTTTTGAGTGATTATAAAATCAGTTGATTCAGAGTTTAGTTAAATTTTCAAACAAATGCTATTTGGCAGATGAACAACACAATGCTGTCATGTAGTTCGATGGGACAAGGGGAAGCCTATATTCATATTTGTTTGACGGCAAATAAAAAAGATGCTGTCATGCATCAACGGCAGCGTGAAATAATATGGTCGTGCATAAGCTACCTGAAATATACGTGATGTATCATTTCTTTCTTTCCGATGGAAGTTATGATACGCCCACCCACACACACACACAAAAAGGAGGACATATCTTTGAAGTATGTTTAGGAGGCCTAAATTGTACAAAAGCTGGATGTATCTTTGAAGTATATTTTAAGAGGCCTACTGTGTACAAAAGCTCAAGGAATGACTAGTTAGAAACCTCAAGCAACTTTCTGAACGATCTATCAGTTGAAGTATACCTATCTTATTTTCATGTATTCACTGCACAGAGATGAACATCAGGTATACCCCACCCTCCAAGTTTCTGGGAGGCGCCATTTCTTGTGCCAATAAATGGATACCCTTGACCACGACGGGAAACCAAAACTGTAGTCTAGAGGTTCATCTGCCAGCCCTCCAATAAACAGAGGAAGCCAAACATACCGTGAGTCTCTCAAGTTCGATGGACTCCACCTATCCGCCATGAAGATAAATGCACCAGGCAAACCAGGGAGGGGAAGCACAAATGTGCTCTGAGATAAAAATGTTGTCAGCCGGTAAAACCTGTTGCCTCCAACACAAGGGTTTCCCAGTGTCTCCCATGGCCCCATGATTGAGTCTGCAGCATGTGCCAACGCCCTGTTGGGAGCCCAGCCTGAGCAACCAGAAGTGATCATGTAGTAGGTTTCTTGGTGCTTGAAAACAGCAGGAGCTTCCCGAAATCGCCTTATTAGTATTCTCTTCATTGTTGCTTGGATATGAAGATAGTCCTCTGTCAATGGACTAATGTGGAGCTCAGTATTGCCACGAGAAGAGTAGAAGAGGTAAGCCATTCCATCATCATCTTTGAAGACCGTCATATCTCTACTCTCCAACCCATGTGGGCGAAAGCTATAAAGGTAAGTAAAAGGTCCAGTTGGAGAGTTGCTGACAGCCACACCAATAGAAGCTTTGGTATAGTTAGCATCATCTATGTGCATCCACATGATATATTTCCCAGTCTGATCATTATATATCACCTTAGGTCTCTCAAGCACCTTTGATTTATAAAGATCGTGGGTGACATTAGTAGGCTCTCCAGGAAGCACAATTCCTTCATGAGTCCATGACCACAGGTCCTTTGATGAGTAGCAGCTTACTCCAATGATGTCAACCTGGCAAATTGGAAGCAAAGAATCATCACTACACGCCTTTGTCTAAGCTTCTAATGCTATCTCTCTTCAGACTTCTCAACTCTTGTCTAAAATACTGCCTATTCTATGCAGTTTTCCTCTGCTGCGTTCTAACTAAATAAATGTCAACATGATAATAATTCAGCATTTTTTTGTTAGAATAATTGGAGGGTAACTAAGCCGTCCTATGTACTTCCCTAATTCCTATCACATGCCTTAAACAACTTCTGTTTGCAACTGGATTGAAAATTACCGACCAGCACCAAACTAAATTACAACCACATGGATCAAAACAACTGGTAAGAGTACAAAAATAAACCAAAGACACGCATGTTAGAATTTCTACTAACCCGTTGTGTTCCCTTTGGGTGAGCTTGGTATGTCGGTCCATCTTTGTTTTCTCCATACCAATAGAATTTGGTGGTCTTGTCATCATACATAACCCCACCACCATGGGCTTGAATGGCATTTCCATTGGTGTCCAGCCACACTCTACCAGGATAAAAGTACATGGTATCATTTCCCTCTTTTGTTGGGTCCACAGCAGTTCTTTGATCAGGGAAGAACAATGCATGTACTGCTGATGATTCCTCCAAATAATCATCTATAACCTTTAGTTTCTTACGAGGCCCCCGCCTTTTCACTGCTCGAGGATTCACCTTGTGAGGAGGTGGCAGGCGGAAATGATCCTCCTCAATGTCCTCTAATTCTCCGGTCACAGGTAGGTGGCTAAAATAAGCATGGGTCTGCCCACTGTCTGCTTGATTTTTAAAGGAAAGGAAGCAGACAAAGAGACCAAAACCCACCAAGCTCAATATAATACAAGGTAATACAGGTCCACGTCCTGTGTCAAAATTGAGGGCAGATGGTTTTCTCTGTTTGTTCCTCATCTTCTTTCTTCCCTTACTAATCTTCATACGAGAACTGCAGTAACAAATCAACTATGTTTTGATCCATATGAAAATGCTGAACTGAACTAACCATACAAAGTAATTCAAAATAAATCAGCAAAAAGTAATAGGAGCATCGCCAATATCAGGGTAACAATCATGAGAAGAATTTGGAATATGAGAGTGAGGTGACTTCTGAAAGATATATAATGAAATTTTTGCTAGGTTACCAAATGATCATGACAATGCAAGTTTGCCTGCACAAAAACAGTCCCCCAAACTATTGATTGAAATAAACTAAACATAAACTTATAGCGGAGATGCGTTTATTTCAAACTAACACTAAAAAAACCTTGGGTATATCAGGCAGCACATAATTAAAAAAAGCAGTCTGTGTTTTGCCAAATGTTTTTTCCCTTTTCATGAATTAATTATTAAATGATAACATTCAAATAATGTACCAATCTTCACAATGATGCTTGGAACAGCAATGCATAACAGAGTAGCAGCATTAGGCCATCAACCATAGTAACTGAAGAACTTCAATAGGCTCTAAACTAGTTCACTGTGAGAGCTTAGCTCCGAGCAGGACAAGCATATCACGTATGGTTGTCATACACGGTCGCATGTCAAAACTAAATAGATTATGAGGACATTTTTTTCCCATTGCAGTAGCAGTGTAGCACACAGCATACAAAGAGAAGTGAATCACAAAAAGGGTAGCAGAACACACCTAATGGGCGAACCATTCCAGCTGCAGATCTTGCAATAGTCCTACCGTTGCATGATCTGCGCACGGCGCCTCCGCCCGCCCACCTTCAAACATCGAACCAAAGCAAACGGCAAGCATCATTATCGAGATTCGAGAAAAGCAGCAGCTCTGGCGCTCTGCAGCTGCAGCTCATACGAGCACAATCGGCCCTGTCTGCTCGACCGCCGAGCTAAGCAACCGACGCAATCGACCATGAACTGCGCAGAGCAGGTGCCGGTGAGGGCCAGAATCCTCCCCTCCACCCGTTTCCCCCACTCCCTGCACGCGCATAGGGAGCACCGGAGTAGAGCTGGGAGATTTTGCCGTACCTTGAGCAGAGATGGGAGAGCGCCGCTGCGCCGGATCTAAGCAAGACGAGCGGCGGGGCGGGAGGGAGCGCGGCGCGGAGTGGAGAAGCAGGTGAAGCCGTGAAGACGAAGGATAGCAGCGGATTGACCCGGATGGAGATGTCGGGAGGACCGGCGGCCCGGCCGAGTTCGAGACGTCAGAGTTCAGACGAGTCACGAGGAGGTGATGGTATGTATCCTCGACGGCTCGACCACGTGTCTATTTAAATCCAGTATATACTGTACTGTATACTTCTGGAGGACTAATCTGAATACGCTGTATCACGTCAAGTTCTCCGTCTCTAAACATGGTTAGATAATATAGACAATTTTCGGTACATTTTAATTCCAGAAATTATTAACAAATTCATGACAGTTATGAGTGATCTAGTGAGAGCAAAGCATGTGCAAGTGTTCAAGTTAAAACTCAAATAAAACTTGAATAACAAACAAACACACAGGAAGTTCAGTATGTACCCAAAGGCAGGACGGTTGACGGAGTCAACCGGTGCGCCGTTATCCCCTGGATTAGACATGCTAATCGTGGAGGGACCTTGTTCGATGTAGCCGTACAAAGTCGTTGCAGTGACGAGTCGATGCAGTGGAGTCCCACGAACGGCCTTCGGGAAGTAGTCGCTCCCCAAAAACCTTATAGGCAGACAAGGTTCGGAGGCAACTGCTCACGCAAGCAGAGTGCGCACAAAGCTTGCGTTGGGAATGTTAGAAAGCAGCAACACAGAGGGAGAAGAGAGAGGTCTCCTAAATAGTAGTACCTGGGTTTGAGAATGTGCACATGTGCCTGAGGAGGTTGTCCCCTTATATAGGCGCAGAGGAGAGGAGACGGGGAATGAACCTGGCACGGCCCGGCTCGGCGAGGCGAGCGAGCGCGCGCGTGTGGCACGCCCTTCTCCTTTTACCAACTTCACAAGTGGTCCACCGTTGGTCCACCCTTTAAGCCGGTTAAGATTCTCATTGACTTTCAATGCGGGATTGAATCCCTAGCATTTATTTGTGCACCTTTTAATTCTTAGAATTAATTGAGACTAAATGGCCCAAGGCCCAATTAATCCAACAATCCCCACCAAGAATTTCATGGTACACAAAGAAATGTCCTCTTCTCAGCTCTTGTTTTATATACCGACTTCATGGTGGAGACTGTTAGTTGAACATCCACCTGAGGCAAAAGCTACACTCATTCGCAACTGACCAATGGACTATGCCTTGAATTGGCAGTTTCGTGCAAACAAGTTTGACTAGAGCCCCTTGCCAGTACTAGGCTGTTATAAGCATCCCCTCGGGTTGGAGCGTATAAGTCATACTCCGTACCTTTCATGGGTGTCTAGAGGTCACCCTATCTCATCGATTGTGACTAGCAATCAGACCCATATAGGTGCAATCCTTTAAAATGTTCTGTAGGCCAACATCTGTAGCACCCAAAATTCCATCACTTAAAAAAATGCTAGCAACAATTAGAATTTTATTTTCTAAGGTTAATGAATTTGAATAATCAAATTTGCCTTTAAATATATGCAATGATAATTAATTAATTTAGAGAAACCAAGTGTTTGTGCATCATGTTGAATGCATGGATTTTGAATTGATTGTGTGGTCAAAAGTTGGTTTAAAAATTTTGAAAAGATTTTGAGTAAAAGTTTGAAAAAGAAATGAGAGAAAAGGAATTGAAAAAAAAGAAAGAAAAAAAACAAACAAACAGCCAACTCTCTTTCCAGCCCACCTAGCCCAACCTATCTTTTTTCTTTTTTTTCCTCCGCGCGGCCCAAACCAGCGCGGCCCACTTACCCCAGCCGACCCGCTAACTTTCCCCCTCACTCTCACGCCGCTGACAGGTGGGGCCCACCTGTCAGGGTCGTCTCCCACCTCCCGGCGCCGCCCCATCTCCCTACCGCGCCGGCCGCCGCCACCGCCCCGCGCCCCCTCGCCTCCCCGCGTCGCCTCCCCTCCCCCCTCCCGGTGCGCGGAGCACTCAATCGCGCCGCCTCAAGCCGCCCCGCGCCCTTCCTCTCCCCGAAACGGCCACGCACCGAGCCCCCGGCCATTAATGGCGGCCGCCGCCGTTGCCCCCGCGCCACCGCCTTGCCGCGGCTCCTCCGCTCCCCTCACCACCTATAAAAGGCCGCCCCCGAGCTCCTCTCCACCTCGCACCACTCCTTCGAGCTCATCTCCTCCTCTACACCGCCGTCCCCAAGGAAGCCGAACCGGAGCTCCGCCCTCGCCATCGATCTCCTTCTCCGGTGAGCCTTCCTCCGGTCCAAGCCCCTCAGTGAGTTCCTTGTGTTCCCCTCTTTCTTTTGGTCCTTGTCCCGTGAGATTTGGCGCACAGAGCACCCATTTAGGCCGTCGCCGGCGATGCTCCGGCGGGGCGCCGCCGCCCGCCACCGCGCGCGCGCCGCCGCCCGTAGCCAGCCCGCCGCCGCCCTTAGCCGCAAGCCAGCCACAGCCCTTGGATCAAATCCAACGGCCCAGATCCAAGGAGGCCGCCGGTCAACAGAAGGTACCGGTCAAACCTAGGGTTGCGCCGGCAAACTTTCTAAAGAACCCCTGTCTTTTTTATAATTTGCAACCCGGTCCTCCCACCATATAGAATCCTTACAGTTTAGCCCTGATTTTTATAGATAAGCCCCTAGCCCTTTCAAAAATACTCAACCGCAGTCCAGAAGCCCTTCTTTGCACCTAGGACCTCTAGTTTATATTTATAATTATGTTTTAGCCCCTGGATTTTTATAGAAAACCCCCTAAGGATCATTTTCTTTTACAAAATAGTCCCTAGAATTTGTTTTAATCATAACTTTTCCGTCCTAGCTCCGATTTAGGCGTTTTTGGTGTCCACGCGATCGTCTCAACAAGCACGTTAGTTTTAGAAGCTTGTATTAGACTTTTAGCAATGTTTGATGTACTGTTTTATTTATTGTTTGTTTTTCTTGTGTGATCGTAGAGGACGTGCCGTTCGAGATTGAGCAGGAACCATCTTTTGAAGAGTTTGAGCCCCAGTTTTTAGGAGAAGAAGACAAGTGGATTCCCCCCCCCTGCATACTCTTTTTGTCCTAATAACATGCATAATATCACACTTTAAATTTAAATCGTTATGCATAAATTTTGATGGGAAATGCCTATTAAGGAAATGACTAGATTTTAATCCTTATACCTTGCATACCTTGTTTTAAATAAATGTTTGGGTAGATAAATGCTTAGATGCTATACTTTGGGAATGGAAGTTATCTTTTAAAATGTTGAATTTAAATGGAATTGTGTTTATGGAATTTCAAGAACACATAAATTAAAACATGGAGAACCACCCGGAAAACGGTGCAACCACACGGTCCACATGGCTCGGCTTAGCCAATTAATTAGGAGTGTAAAATATCTAATAGCCCTTGTCCGGAAGGAACACGGGGGCTCGGGTTGCGGGGGTATAGCCCGGTCCTTTTGGGGTAGTAGCCTTTGCTAAGGTGCGACCACTAGGGAGGGTTATGGTCCGCCCCGAGTCAGAATCGTCGTGGGATATTGGTGTTTTGCACGCCTTTGTAAAGGCTTCGTAGTGAACCCCTTGCCACCGACCTCGGAAGTGTTTAAGGGCTTTGCAAACCCGGGCGGGGATGGGGAACACGAACCGTGGGTAAAGTGTACAACCTCGCAGAGTGAAAAGCGATCGATCGGCCGTGCTCACGGTCAAGAGCGGCTTGGACCCTCACATGATAGTTAACTAGAAATGGATTTCAAATTGTGGTTTACTTATAATTTGGAGGAATAGTCTTGAAAAGCTAAGTTTTGGGGTGGTATACACTTACACTTCGTAAATAGGTGCTTGCTAATAAAATTTGACCAACTTAAAATGCTTACCGCTGAAAACCCTAGCCTACCCTTGATAGCTTTGCATTTTCCCCCACGGGCTGAGTACCAACCATAAGTGTACTCACCCTTACCATATGTGTTCAGAGGAGGATGCCGGAGCAGAGTTCTTCGACGAGTTCGATGGATTCTGAGGCTCGCGTTACCCCCAGTCAAGAGCTTGTGAAGTTGGAGACGGTGTTCCTTCGTCTAGCTATCGATGTTCGTGTTTAGATCTTCGAGTCTATCGATGAGTGTAATAAATTAATAAACCTCTCTTTGTACGTTTTGAGCATTGTACTATGATATTACACTCATTTGTCTATCATATGTGTGAAATTGTGATTATGGCACACGTATGAGATGCATTCGGTTTTCTTCGGAAAACGGGTGTGACAACATCTTTGCTCCTTATTGAGCCACTCGGATCACATTAAGGTTTTCCACTAACCTGCCATACAGATTTTAGAAGAGAAATACATCTTTGCTGGAATGAGCCCTTTACAAAGGTTCTCTTCTCTCTGTTAAACAGTAGTTTGTTTCACTATCCTATTTCATGGGATCTCCGACAACATAGGACAGGTTACCACTACTGAATAACGCTGACGGGTCTCAAGCCCAATTCCCTGGATGCATTGTCTATCACATTACGTGAAAGACCCTTTGTAAATTGATCCGCCAGATTCTTAGCCGTTTGGATGTAGTCCAAGGCTATCACTCCGGAGTTTCTCATTTTCCCCGACGATTTCAGGCCGCCTCTTTACATGCCTAGATGACTTCATATTGTCCTTTGAACTGTTCACCTTGACAATCACCGTTTGATTATCACAGTTCATGAGGATAGCCGGTATCAGTTTTTCAACTACCGGTAAATCCATAAGGAGTTCACGAAGCCATTCAACCTCAACTGTGGTGGTGTCTAATGCAGTGAGTTCTGCCTCCATAGTTGACCTCGTTAAGATGGTCTGCTTGCAAGACTTCCAGGAGACAACGCCACCTCCAAGTGTAAACACATATCCACTTGTGGACTTAATCTCATCTGCATCAGAGATCCAATTCGAATCACTATAACCCTCTAGTACCCTATAGGATACTCAGTATAGTGAATCACATAGTCCATTGTACCTTTCAGATAGCGCATTACCCGTTCAAGAGCTTCCCAATGAGCATCTCCCGGGTTAGACACGAATCGACTCAGTTTGCTTACAGCATACACGATGTCGGGTCTAGTAGCGCTAGCTAGGTACATTAGTGAACCAATGATCTGGGAGTATCTCAGCTGATCTCTCATTATTCTTTTGTTTTTCCGCAACATTTTACTAGCATCATAAGGTGTTGGAGCTGGCTTGCAGTCGTTGTAGCCAAAACGACTCAAGATTTTCTCCACATAATGAGATTGTGTAAGAACAACCCCACCATCACCTTCTTTCACTAGTTTAATGTTTATGTCGGTGCGGAATGTGGTCCCGACACTAACCAGTAATAAGCGCCAAGGTCTATCCCTCAATGGTCGATGCTAAGCAATAAAAGACACAGAGTTTATCCTGGTTCCGGCCGGGGGGCCGTACGTCCAGCAGTGGCGTGCTCAAGGCACTATATTGCTCGGCAAGCGGGTGCTCGTAGTGGGGCTGCTACGAGCAAGGCGGGAGAGGAAGCGTGGCTTCCAAGTCCCTGGTGTAGTGGCTGAAGATGTTGTGGGAGAATTGGAGAGCAAGTGCGTGGTGCGACTTGTCCCATGTTGGGCTCTGTTATTCGCGTGTCGTGTGTTTTTTCTGTCGTCCCCCGCGGCAAGGGAGTTCGTCCTCCTTTTATAGACCAAGGAAGGAGCGAATCACATGCGCCGCGCTATTTAGCTACGTGCGGGAGCGTGATGTGCTACGCTGTAGAGTAGGCGGCCGCCCAGGCGATCCTTGCAGCGATCCGGCCATCATGGCATATCTTGTACCCGAACAGCGGCGTCCTCGAGGGTAGAAGGGCGGCGGACGGCTGTGATGCCTTCAGATAGGCTCAAGGGGGTTGCTGACGCCGGCCCGTACGGAGCACAGTTGCGGGTAAGGCGGCGTCCCGTTCCAGTACGCTCCACAGTGCTGGAGTTGTTGCCACAGCGCCTGGCGTGCGCCCGTACTGGCGGGGGCGGCAGCCATACCGTTAACAGTGGCAGGGATGGCGTCCCACCGGCCTAGCACCTCCACCTAACCCTGCAAGGTCACAAGAAAGCAAATCGAGGGTGCAACCGGCCCCCTTCGAGGGTTCGGCGCGTTAGCCGTACTGGAGCAGGTGCACGGCGTCACGGGACTGGCACCGGCCGCGCCGCACAGTCCCCCCCCCCCACAGTGATGGGGATGGGCTCCCTCCTGGGGAGTTGGTGCGGCGGCACGGGGCGCGTGCCCGGGCGCATGATGGCGTTGTCCCGCCGATGTCGGGGCATTTAATGCTCGTGCGCGGGGAGCGAACGCGCGCGTGCGGGCGCCCTCGAGCGAGGCGGACCCCGTTCGAGGGCGGGGCGGACCCTCGAGCGAGGCGGACCTCGCTCGATGTCACACCCTGAAATTTCCAATTTCAGGATGTGAATAGAAAGAATAATTAAATAACGATTTTCTCATAATTTTAAAATTTTTCCAACATTTATTTTTCTTTACAGGGAATATAGTATAAAAAAATCCATTGTTTGATTTTCTAAATTTAATAAAAAGTTATGTGTGTTGCATTCATGCCGATGCATCTAGTGGTTCTTGAGTGCAAAAGGTTTCAAAAATGCGTTTAGGAGCTGTCCAAACTCTCCCGAGAATTTTCCGGATTTTTCTGGAATTTATTCTCATTTTCCTTGAGCTATTTCTATTTATTAGAAGGCTCTAAAATCTTTTTCATGAGCACCAAATGCTTTATTTGCATTGTTCATGTCATAATCTACCTCTAGGAATTTTCCTGGAATTTTTGTGATTTTTGGAATATTTTTCGTGCCTTTAAACAATTTCTAGACTTTTCTGGAATTTGTTTTCGCATTAAAAAAATAAATTCGAAAAAAAAGAAAATCCACCCTACCGGATTGGGCCGAGCCAGAGGCCCGACCCAACCCGCTTCGCCGCCGAAGGCCCGTGCGGGGGCCCATCTGGGCCCGCACCGCATCGCCGCCCGGGCAAGGCCGCCGCCGCGCGCATGCCCTATAAAAGGGGAGGCCGAGCCGGCGCCGCCCTAGCCCCTACTCTGTGCGCGCCGCCCTTGCTGCAACCGCGCGCCGCCGCCGCCGCCCGCGCCCGCGGCCGCTCGCGCCGCCTGCTGGAGAGCCAAACCGCAAAGACCCGCTGGCGGTTGACCTGCAAATCCGGCCACATCCGTCCGTCTCCACCGATGGTGAGCACACCCATGCACTCCCCTCGTCCTCCTCTTCCGATTCCTAGCCACATCCAAGCTCCTAGAGGTCCGAGCCGCCGGCGATTGGAAACCACCAGGAGCCCTGTCCGCCTGTGCGTGTTGCGATCCAGAGGTAGAAGAAGATAGGGCTGTTTTGCGATTGGATCCCTGGAGAAAAAGAAAATCCCTACCTATGTTGTGTGTCTTGTATCTTTTGCGGAAAACCCCCTACAGAGATCCCACTTTCGCACATAAATCCCACCCGACTCTTTTATAGATATAACCCTGTCCTTTGTCCTTTTCGCGAGCACTATTCAATGTGTCTTGCAAATTTCCTTTGCTACTCCCTGAAATCTACGGTTAATCACGAATAGGTCCTCCAATCTTGTTTTCTCCATATCTTTTACGTTTTAACTCCGTTTTAATCCGTTCAAATTGTGTTAGGTTCATAATAATGTAAATCACGCGTTAGTGGTTTGTTTTCACCATGTTTTGTTTCTGAAAATAAAATTAATAATAATTTTGATTAATGACTAGTTATGCATGCATTTTATAAATAAAAGCTATATAGAGCTATACACCGTTTTTCATAAGCAAATTTAATTTGATTAATGTTTCTATCACATGTTTTTGTACATAAAAGTTAATTAGATCTTTATCTCGGTTTTCGTAAACCAAATGTTAATTTGTTTAATCGTTAATTAATCTTTTCTAATTAAAATTTGATTAGGCTTTTACATCGGCTTTTACAATAAATATTAATTTGATTAATGCTAATAGCATAATGTTTTTAATAATAATATGATCTACTTGAATTACAAAGTTTCGTTTAGATTGTTCATATAGTTTAGTTTTTCTAAATTAAATGTTTAATCGGTTAAATTCATATATGAATCTTTATTAATAAAACTTGATTAGTTCTCTATACCGGTTTCGTAAAATAAAGTTTAATATTGCATTAATGTCAACATAGGGTATTTTATTTCTGAAATATCCTTTATAATTGTTTTGTTAAATAAAATGAACCTAGCTCATAGCCTTGCTCTCTCATATATGCAAAACGTTCGTTAGACGTTCTTTTCTCAGCTCTCTAAGTGTGATCTTTCCGATCCTTGCTCAATCTTCCGCAACCATCTCTTTAAAGCAAACCAAGCCTTTCCAATCCAAGCACACTTTGTGTTCTTTAGTGATCCATCTAATCGAGCCTACTCTTTAGTGCGTTCTTTTAAAGTTTTCTTTTGATTGGTGCTTTGTTCTTAGTATGCTTGTTTGTTTCCTTTGTGTATGTTTGTGCCCGATGATTGATGCGCTTAGAGTGAACGCCGTTCGAGAAGCTTTGAAGAGCAAGAAGTTGAAGATTCTGAGGAACGACATTACTTTGGTTAAAGGCAAGTGTGTACTTGATCTTTTGTCCTAAGAACTATATTTAATCACTCATTGCATATGCTTGCATTAATATGATGGGACCCATGTTTAAGGTTTGACTAGTGTTATTTATCATGTGCCTTGATCAAACGGGTTTATCTTTATGTTGGGTAGCTATGCTTAGTTGCTATACCTGGGTTATGGTGGTTTTAATGAACATTAATGATGAATCATTTTATACCTTTATGCTATGTCTTTGGATGTTAATACAAGACCATAAGATTAATCGGAACATGGAGCGACCACCCAGGACAACAGTGCAACCACAAGGACTATATGGCTCTGGTCTTGGCCGAGTAATTAGGGAAGTCTTTGTGTGGTTATTACTCGCATGGTAGGTTGGGGACGAAGGAATGCTTTTATGGCTCTTCTATTTCGGAGCGGTGATGGAACGGAAGACTCTATGGCTTACCGTCCGTAATAGAAGTGTGGTACGAAAGATAGCCTCTATGACATACTACTATGGACTAATACGCACGGGAGGACTCTTTGTAAAGGCCTCGTAGCGTCCCTATGCAATCACACCTCGGTAGTGTGATATTGTGCCTACTTTTGCACAGCGTGGTTGGGTGCAAAACTCTTTGGAGTTTTTACGCGACTTGTGGGTAAAGATGTACAACCTCTGCAGAGTGTAAAACTAATCGATTAGCCGTGCTCACGGTCAAGAGCGGCCTGGACCCTCACATGATAATTGAACTTGAAGATGGACTTAAATCGTGTTCTCTGGTTGTGCCTGCCATGTGCTTATGGAGTATTTCTTATCTTATGCTTAATTGTGGGTTGGTATATACTTATACTTTATTAGTAATCAGGTGCTAATAAAATTTGACCAACTAAAATGCTAAATGCTTTGAGCCAGTCCACTATAAAGCCTTTGCATTCATATCTTTTTCCACACTTGCTGAGTACGACAAGTGCTCGCCCTTGCTATAAACAATGTTGCTCAGAAGGAGGAAGCTGCTATGAAGATGTTGCTGGTGCTAGGCGTACGAAACCCCCAGTCGATTGCCTGTGATGTTTGGAGCCTTCGTTTCCAGGATTAAGCGTAAATCTCTGATAATCTTTCTTTTTCTTACGTGATACTATTTCTGCATTCACTTATATGTCACTATATGCATGAAACTTGATCCTGGCATGCATATAGGTTTGCACTTGGTTTTCTTCGGAAACTCGGGTGTGACACTCGAGGGAGGCGCACCCCCTCGATCGGGGCGGAGCCCGCACGAGGGAGGCGCGCACCCTCGAGCGAGGCGAAACCTATTCGAGGGAGTCTTCGAGTGGGCCGCCTGGTGGGCCGCTGGGGCCTTCGCGGCGTGGGCCGTGTCCTGCACGGTTAGGTGAGGCGTATTTGGGTTTGGCTTTATTGCGGGTTTTAAGTGGGGATTTCCCAGCTGTTTAAGGGGACCCCTAGGGCTGTCCCCGACAGTTTATAATCACATCAGCCTCTCCTAAATCTTTCATCTCGAAGCTTTGAGACAAGAATTCTTTCACTTCCTTGATCACATTAAGGCTTGTCCCAAATATCAGTATGTCATCTACATACAAACATAGGATCACTCCTTCGCCCCCACCATAACGATAGTACACACATTTGCCGGCTTCGTTCACAACAAAGCCAACTGACGTTAAAGTTCTGTCGAACTTCTCGTGGCATTGCTTAGGAGCTTGCTTAAGACCATACAAGGACTTTACCAATCTACACACCATCCCTTCTTGACTTTTTACTACGAATCCGTTTGGCTGATCCATATAGATCTCCTCCTCCAACTCTCCATTTAGGAAAGTTGTCTTAACGTCCATCTGGTGAACGATAAGACCATGGGAAGCTGCCAAGAAAAGTAGTACTCGAATAGTGGTCAATTGGGAAACCGGTGAGTAGGTATCGAAAAAGTCTTCTCCTTCTTTCTGAGTATAGCCTTTAGCCACCAGCCTTGCCTTGTACTTATCAATAGTACCATCAGGCCTAAGCTTTTTCTTGAACACCCACTTGCATCCTATAGGTTTGCACCCACAGGGACACTCCACAATCTCCCAAGTACCATTAGACATAATAGAATCCATCTCACTCCGAACTGCTTCCTTCCAATAGTCAGCATCCGGAGAGGAATATGCCTCTTCAATGGTTCTAGGAGTATCATCCACGAGGTACACAATGAAATCATCACCATCCTCTGTCTCTTGCTCTTTCTAAGAGCTTCATTGCCATCCTCCTCAGGATTTTCCTCATGTGGTTGTTCATTGTGTTTTATCAAAACAGCAGGTTCTTTAGGTTCATTATTAATAGACAATTCATGACTAGATGTGCTATCTACCTCTTTCATAGGAAAAATGTCCTCAAAAAATGTAGCGTCTCTGGATTCCATAATGGTGCCAACATGTATATCAAGTACTCCAGACTTTACTATTAAAAACCTATAACCCACACTGTGTAGAGCATAACCAAGAAAGACACAATCGACAGTTTTAGGTCCTAGTTTACGTTTCTTGGTTATAGACACATTCACTTTGACCAAACATCCCCAAGTCCGTAAGTATGAAAGAGTTAGCCTTTTCTTTTCCCATTCCTCGAATGGTGTTATCTCTTTGTTCTTTATGGGAACACGATTCAGGACATGACATGCAGTCAATATAGCCTCACCCCACCATTCCTTGAAAAGTCCTGTTGTGTCTAACATGGCGTTAACCAAATCAGTTAGAGTGCGGTTCTTTTTTTCGGCTACCTCGTTTGATTGAGGTGAGTAGGGAGGCGTCCTCTCATGAATTATTCCGTGTTCCTCACAGAACGCAGTGGAAACATTAGAAAAGTACTCTCCACCACGATCAGACCTAATTCTTTTGATCTTTCTCTCAAGTTGGTTTTCTACTTCAGCTTTGTAGATTTTAAAATATTGTAACACTTCATCTTTAGACTTCAACAAAAAGATATAGCAAAATCTAGTACAATCGTCTATTAGAGTCATGAAATACTTTTTACCACCTTTCGTCAACACACCATTCATCTCGCATAAGTTGGAATGAATTAATTCTAGAGGTGCCAAGTCTCTCGCCTCAGCCGAAAAATGAGGCTTGCGAGGTTGTTTTGATTCAACGCACACATGGCACTTAGAGTTTTTGACTAAGGTAAATTTCAGAATTAAACTCAAGTTTGCAAGACGCATCATACAACCAAAATTAACATGACAAAGTTGCGAATGCCAAACATTAGACTCATCATTAACGTTTGAAACATGGTTCACAACTTTTATTACAATCATATGACAAAGAAAAGCGGAACAAACCTCCGTTATCATAACCTTTTCCAATAAAACTTCCAAACTTAGAAATTACACATTTATTGGATCTAAAGACTAATTTAAAACTGTCTCTACACAGAAGAGACCCGCTGACTAAGTTCTTCTTGATAGTAGGGATATGCTGCACGTTCTTCAATCGAGCGATCTTTCCCGAAGTAAGCTTCAGATCGACTGAACCAACACAAAGAACACGCGCATGAGATCCGTTTCCCATCAACAAGGAGGAAATTACGCCCGCCTGGTAAGAGGAAAACAAGAAAATGTCAGCACAAACATGAATATTAGCACCAGTGTCAATCCACCAATCAGGTGAATGACATACTGAAAGAACCGTAGGTAAAAGATTACCATACCCCGACGTTCCACCAGTCTCACTAATAACCATGTTGGCACTCTTGCCATCTTTCTTATCCTTGCGATCTGGACACTTTGCAGCGAAGTGTTCCGTGCTACCACAACAGTAGCACTTCCCAGTTGGCGGCTTTATCTGCTTGAACTGAGCCGTCTGCTTAGCCTTTGATTGGTTCTGATGCGGCTTGTTCTTCTTTTTGAATGCATTGTGGTTCTTCTTCTGCACCAAGTTGGCACTAGAAGACCCAGCAATCCCTTTACCACGTGAGTCCTTTGTTCTCGCCTTCTCTTCAACATCAAGAGTGCCGATAAGATCGACAACAGCAAACTCTTGCCTCTTGTGTTTCAGAGAGGTTGCAAAGTCCTTCCAAAAAGGTGGTAACTTGGAGATAATGCCTCCAGCCACAAACTTGTCAGGCAACTTACATGGTGCATCCTTGCTATAGTTCTCAAGATCTCTAGCTAGCGCCTGAATCTCATGGGCCTGCTCTACTACAGAACGGTCTTCAACCATTTTGTAGTCATAGAGCCGTTCCATGACATACAGCTCACCACCAGCATCAGAAACCCCAAACTTAGCCTCAAGCGCATCCCAAATATCTTTACCACTTGACAGCAGAAGGTACGTGTCCACAAGGTTTTCAGCGAGAACACTTAAGATGGCACCACGAAATAGGTTATCGGCTGCCTCGAAAGCCTTCTCCTCCTCTGGAGAAAACTGTTCGGGCTTCCCCTGTATGACATGCATGATGCTCATCGCTGTCAACCAATACGTAACCCTTTGCTTCCAACGCTTGTAATTTGAACCATCGAAAACATTTTGTTTGAGCGTTGCAGCAAAACTAGTTACCGAAAGCCTATCAACAATAAAAGGTTTTTGGATTGTTAGATATATAGGCAATTTTCGGTACATTTTAATTCCAGAAATTATTAACAAATTCATGACATTTATGAGTGATCTAGTGAGAGCAAAGCATGTGCAAGTGTTCAAGTTAAAACTCAAATAAAACTTGAACAACAAACAAACACACAGGCAGTTCAGTATGTACCCAAAGGCGGGACGGTTGACGGAGTCAACCGGTGCGCCGTTATCCCCTGGATTAGACAAGCTAGTCGTGGAGGGACCTTGTTCGATGTAGCCGTAAAGAGTCGTTGCAGTGACGAGTGTTGACAGTGAAAATCCGTCAACCTAGCCATGAGTTTACCTTCGGTGTTGGCATATGTTTTAAACCTTATCCACTGGTACTAACCCCCGTGGTATATCAAGTTCACTTGTGCATGTCGGTTTTGGAGTTTAGTGTTTATGCAGGATTTTAGCGTTGAATTCAAGACTTTAGGGATAAGTTCATCAAACACCTTGTGACAAGACCTTGAAGCCCGTACAAGTCATGCAATGAAGCAAACTTGACTCCAAGAAGCTAGGGACTTGATCCGAGAAGATGACAAACTCCGAGGACCTAACCAGAAAAGTGCTGAATCTTGCAAGACAAGGAGTTGTGTCCAATTCGGAGAGAAACTGACGACATGGACCTACATGCAGAAGGGGGAAGCATCTAGAAGACACGGGAACCGACATCAAGCAAAGGAGGCCACGGGCTGGGCCTGGATGGGCCCAGGCCGGCCGGCCCAGCCCTGTCCAGTGCCCGTTCGTCCCCTCCTTTGCCCTAGCCGCCATTCGGGCTATTTATAGCCCCGAGGTCGAGAGCCACGCATCATCCAATTCGTCATCGGCCGTCGAGGAGCAGAGAAGAGAGGGACACCATCCCGGAGAGGAGAGGGTCGAGCTAGTTGACTAGGGTTTCCCTAGCCGACGTGGGAACCTTGCACGCAAGACCACGTCGGAGTTCCCAGAGCTAGAAGCAAGATCAAGGAAGGATCCCGGTGGTGATCTTGTGTATGTATCATTGTCATAGTTGAATTATCAAGTTGAATCTATTCTTAGCGATCAAGTGTTTCCTCGAAGATTTCGTTTTTCGATCGACTTTGCTTATTCTAAATCTATTCTCGAGATAGATTACATAGGGTGTTCTTGTAGACGCGGTGGCTAGAGGTACACGCCGGATCTTCCGAAAGAATCTCGACTTGTCTTTTGACTCGCCCTAGACTCCCCGCATGAGTAGGGATACGTTGTGACAGAACGGGGGTTCCGAAAGGCGGATGTTTTCAGATTTGGATGGGAAACCACGGTTTAAAGAGGCTTCTTATAAGATTCGATTTGCTACTTCTTCTCTTGCTTGAAACTTCAACAAAAGGCTTAACCCGATCTCTCTAGATCAGTTTATCTAGCCAATCTTACTTTGTTATCTCCGGTCTTTAGTAGATTAGATTAGTTTCGTGTTCTTTTATCTAGATGCATGAGGGTTTCTCTTTTACCGAAGATTAAAGTTACTAGGCTTTACTAGATCATCTTTTGCGTCACACATTTGTTCCACGGATTCGATACCTTGGGTTCACCACTCGAGGGAAAAAGGGTCCCTTGACTACGACGGGAGACTTGTCCGCTTGCAAGTCTAAACGAACTTTGATATAACTATTAACTGTCAACAAGCCCCTTTTTCTGGCGCCGTTGCCGGGGAACAAGTGATCAAGATTTGATTTTTTTTATTGCCTTTTTGTGATTTTCAGTTTTCTTTTAGTTTTTCTTTTTGCATCTACTAAACTTTGATCATCCTCAAAATAAATCTAATCTAGTTTGTCTAACCCTAGTTTTCATAGATTTATTTTTACTTTCTAGTTTTTGCATACTTTGTTTATTGCTAACCCTAATAGGAGACGGACGACTACCTCTCAAACAAACCCGATAATTTTGTGTATGATCCAGAAAAACTTTACAGGCTAAGGAGACACGTAGCACATCAAGCTAAAAAGCTGGATTTTGTAGATTTGGAGTCGGAAGACAAAGGATCGAAGGAATCTCCAAAGAATTCACCACCTCAAAGTCCTCGGGAGAATCGACTTCCACCGATGGGTGACCAACCCCAAGAGCGCAAGATTGGGGAGCTATGCACCCCGGACATCATCGACCTACCAATCTTGAACCTTGAGGAGATCAGAAGACCGTTCGAGATCAAGACCTCAACAATCCGCATGGTGCAACATTCACCCTTCACCGGTAAAGAGGATCCGAACCTTCACCTCCAAGCATTCATTCAACTATGTCAGACTTTCAACATGGATGGGGTGACTCAAGATCAAATAAGGGTAAGGTTTTTTCCGTTCTCACTTCTCGGGAAGGCTTTGCAATGGTTCCACTCTCAATCGGCGGAGACGGTGCAAAATTGGAACACGTTGATGAAGGCTTTCATGAAGGAATACTACTCACCGGGTAAAACTCAAAGCTTGCGTAATAAGATTGCCACCTTTGTTCAATATCCTACGGAAACTATCTCAGAGGCATTCGAGCGCTTCAATGAGTACACTCGGGCGGTTCCACATCACAAGTTCCCGAAGGAAGACCTCGTGCAAAATTTTTATCAAGGACTCACCATGGCGGCAAGGACAATCATTGATGCATCGGCGGGAGGATCTATCATCAAACTTACACCGACGGAAGCTTTCACTCTATTCAAGAAGGTCACGGATAATGACACATGGGCGTCATCTGGGCGCCTACATCCGGTTCAACCCACGGGGAACGTCAAAGGGAGTCTTGCAAGTGGAGAAGGAGAACATACTTGAAGGCAAGATCGACTCGCTCATGAGGAGGTTGGAGAAGATGGAGATGAAAAAAAAGAGGCTCAAGACTTGAAGGCCGCCGAAGCAAGGTCCACATGCGAAGAATGTGGAGAGTATGGCCATGTCCGCAAAGATTGTCCGGAGGAAGCCAAAGTGCTCGACTACATGAGGAAGGGAGAGTTGCCGAACTTCCGCTACGGGCAAGGTAGACCTCAATTTAATACAAGCTCATCTATTCCTAATGCGGTTCCGCTTCGTATACAATTGAAGGAATTCATGGATGAGCAAGCTAAGATCAACAAGGACACCGTCACCAAGTTCAGGACCATAGACAAGGTGTTGGAGAACATCGATAGCAAAGTGACGGAGGTCAGAAGTTCCAATCATCAAGTGCTCAACATGATGAAGATGCTAGAGACGCAAGTTGGACAACTTGCGGGGCGCCTCACTAATGATGAAGGGAAGCTTCCGGGACAACCCAAAAGTCCCGAATCGGCGAAGGCCATTCAAACACGTTCGGGAAAGGAGACCGGAGACCCGGAACATTCCGCGGGAGCAAGGAAGCCTAAACCATCCGCCGAGACGGAAGGAGTTGCTAAGGAGAAGGTTACGGGGATCGTCACCGAAGAGCCCGAATTTGAGATGCCGGAGGAAGAGACGAGGATACCACAACTCAAGCCACACTACTTCCGAGGTAAACTTGACAGCCACTTTGAGAAGTTTGTGGAGGTTGTGCGTAGACTTAGCATCAACATGCCATTACTAGATGCCCTACAAGTACCTACATATTCTCGTTACTTTAAAGACATACTTGCAAATAAATATGAGATAGCAACACTCGGGGTAGATCATGTCAAGATGTCCGAGGAGTGTAGTGCCGCTATTGCTAATGGGCTAGAGAAGCAAAAGGACCCCGGGTGCCCTACAATTCCTTGTTCCGTTGGTTCTTTCAACTTCGAGAAGGCGTTATGCGACCTTGGAGCAAGTGTGAGCGTCATACCAAGGGATGTGTTCGAGAAGCTACGCCTACCATTAGAGCCTACGGGTATGTGTTTGGAGTTGGGAGATAACTCCATTCGCTATCCCTTGGGCATTGCCGAAGATGTACCCGTGAAGGTCGGACACCACTTCATCCCCGTCGACTTCATGGTGCTCAAGATGGGAGAGAGGGAGAAGCCGCCGCTCATCCTTGGGAGGCCTTTCCTCAAGACCGTGGGAGCTACTATTGATGTTGGCAAGGGGGAGATCATGTTCGATATCAACGGAGAAAGGAGTTCCTTCAAGTTTCGACCGCGACTCGAGGCATGCAACATGATTGGAGTGAAGGAAGAACCAAAGAAGAAGGAGGGGCTAAAAAAGAAGGAGCCGAAAAAATGAACGTAAAGAAAATTAAGGAAGGTGTTGCATCCGTCAAGACAAAGGAAGAAAAGCCGCATGTGAAGACAAAAAATGACTAAGCCGGAAGACAAGCCCGCGCCCAAGATGGTGCGGAAGTGGGCACCCAAGATTGCAACGCCCGCAAAGAGCGTTGATCTGAAGTAATCAAGTGAAGAAGTCTAGCTATGGACTATAAACGAAGCGCTAGGCGGGAGGCAACCCGTTTCGTCGAGTCAAAAATAAGCTACCGAGAGGACAACCCGATTCCAGGTTTTTCGAGTCTTTTTAATAATTTAATTTTTGAATTTTATTACGCAAAGACATTAGACTTAGAAGTGGTTGAACAATATTAGAGACATAATTCTTGGTTGAATATTTTGCTTGATCATAAACCCTTTACTTGAACCCTTCTATGTGTTTGTTTGTTTCTTTTTGAGAAACCACAACTAAATAATTTCAGAACCTAACTCAACCCTTCATACTTATTATGGTGCTGCGGTTGACTTATTTTTCATGTTAAAAACACACGAGTAGAGCCACGACTTATACCTAGGTGTTAATTAAATTTCAGCACGTGGTAGGACTCGCGTGAACCTAGAAACTAAACTTTTAGTTGGTTTTAAAAATCTATATCCTTGGTTTTTCTAAGATTAGAATTTTTCTAAGCCTCATTTAATTTTGTTAGCCAAAATTAGAACCTAAACCTATGCCCCCATGATCAAGCCGGGAAAGGTTTGCTCTCAACCAATGAAGGCAAACTATACCGGTGAGACCGATATCAACGTAGTCCGAAAATATTTTCAACTTACATTTGTTTTTATTGGTTTAAAAACTTCTCTAAGTTTATGCTTGAGCTCTTGCATGGCTCTGAAAATATTTTTAAATTTCGAAATTAGAGGAGTGCTTAACCTTAAACACACTTAAAGGGAGGCAATCTAGTTTGAATTAATCATGCATGCACCATTGGATACTCTTTCATCAACTTTCATCAAGACCAAAGGACAAGCATGGGTGGGCAGCAAGCATGCCTTTGCAGGAAATTCATGGTGACATGTGAAGCAAGTGGAGCAAGGGAGCATGGACATGACTCAAAGCATGAAGCATCAAGTGGAAGGACCAATAATGCAAGAAAAGGAGTGGACGAGAGCGTTTGGGCGGTGCAACTCGTGGAGCACGCGTGCAAGGAAGTCATGGAGGAGAAATGATTGTGCTGGAAGAAAGCCGAGGCGGGGAGGAGCACCAGGCCACCCAGGCTGGTCGGCCCAGGCCGGCCGGCCTCCCCTACTTAAGGAGCCCCCCGGCTCCCATTTTCTGCAGGCAAATTTCCCTCTCCTTCCTCAGTTTGTGTGTTCCAGTTTGTGTGCCCAGAACCTCCGTAGACATAGACAACCTTCCCAAGCTTGATAGCTCAAAAAAATCCACAACCTTAATCCACTCAAAGTCCACATCCCGAAGTAAGATTTTAAGTGCCTAGTTACCGGTTGCAACCCGAAGTTTTAGTGGAGAGAAGGGTGCTGCAACCATGTGGAAGAAAACCACAAGTCTCTTCTCCAAGAAGAAGGGTTCATCGTCATCCAAGCCGTCGTCGACGACTTCTTCGAGGAGGCACTCGGTTTCTGAGTCTCCTCGGAGCATGGAGGAGGATACGGCACCACCAAGGAGTAACGACGCTCTCCTTCTCGGTGGCATGAGGGCAACAAGGAGCATGTCCATGAGGTTTACCGAACCTCAAGGGCACACAGAGGAGCCGCCCGTTCCACCTCGACGATCGACCCGTTCAACCGCTCCACCTCCATACACTCCGATATATTCCTCATATGGCTTCATCATATTGTCGGAGGAGGAGGAGAAGAGGCTCTCTCGTCTTGAGAAGAGGCTTGTGCCCAACGTCGACTTCGACGACCAAGCACTCAACTACTTGGGTTTCGGCACCGACATATATTACATGTTGGGGCACCTTGGATGGGTGCAATTCTCCAACGGAGTATCGGCGGACACCCACAAGGAGTTCGCCTTGGAAATCTTGATGACCATTGCACCTATCCTTGATGATGGGGTGCAAAGTTTATCATTCCGTTTGGAGGGAGTCCAACAAGTGGTTCCCTACGAGCATGTTAGGGAGCTACTTGGGTTGCATAAGGGAGCTCCGGAGAAAGTTGACGTGTCACCCGGCATGTTAGATGGATTTTGGAATTTGATCTCCGGAGAAGCCCACCAACAACGCAATTGCATCCGCAACCCCATTATCCGAGTATTCCACTCTTGGATGTGCAAGAGGGTATTGGGGAGGATGAGGGAGACGAAGGTGACCGACACGGAGTTGAATTGGCTCTACTCGACTTTAATTGCCAAGCAGCCAATAAACCCCTCATACCTTATGATCAACCGTTGGTGTTGCGAGGCAACATCGGGAGCGGGAGATATTGGTTCGGGGTGCTACCTCTCTATGTTGGCCATCTCCCTACGGCCGGGGATCACAAGAAACCCCGAACATCTCTTGCGTGGGACCTCTCTCGACATTGAGTATTTGCGACAAGGCAAATACATTAGTGGAGATGAGAGAGGAGGTTTTCGTTTGGCCACGGTGAACCTACCCCTTCCGGATGCAAGGCTTAGGCTTTTCATCCAAGGGAGGGAAGATTGGTTGGAAGAGGGACCCCTTGTCCCGGCAAGGAAAAATAAAAGAGGAATAATCGTAGAGGAGGGAACCTCCTCCGCACAAGCGGGTAGTGCACAACCCAATGTTGCGCCACCTTTCCGTGGGATTCCTCCTCCGCCAAGTTATTACGGAGGGCCACAAGAGCAAGCATGGGGGGTGGTGCACCGGTACTCCCACCAAATTATGTGGTGCCCAACGTAAACTTCGCGGAGCCCTACGCATAATATCCCCAACCACAACAAAGCGTGGCCATAATTGGAGGGTATGTTGCGAGAAATGCACAAAATGTCGCAGCCATCCAAGCCAACGCGGCTCAACTTGGTGAGGGCAATGCAAATATTGCCTATGAGCTTGGACGCCTTCACCTAGTGGAGCCGGATCAATTCGTTGGAGGGGATGTCCAACCTTACTACGAGCAAGGGTACTACTATCAAGATTATCAACACCAACCACCGGCGGAGGACTAGGAAGATTAACGAACTTTAGTTTTCTTTTCTCTTCCCTTTCTCTGTAATTTTCAGCTTTTGTTTGTGTGTGTTTGCGTAATATTTTCTGTTTTTATTTAAATTTCAGCAAGTATGTTTGTTTGTTTTCAGTTTGTATTTCAGCTTGATTTCATCATACCACCTTGTTTATATCATTGGAAAAGTTACAAAAATTTGTGCCATGATGATATATGATTATAATTGCCGCTTTGTTTATCTTTGTAATTGATTTATGCATGTTAAAGCTAGTGCTCTCTTAAAATATGAATCTGAATTTATTTAAATGCTAGCTTAATCTTTAGCGGAGGTTATGATTAAAATAAAGACCCATAGTGTTTTATGTGCTCTCAAGTTATGAATAGATTAAAGATGGTTTTTATGCTCGAAAATATCGCTAACCTTATCATAAATATCACTTGTGTGTTGCTCATCCTATCCAGAGCCTAATATATATTTGAGTGCATAAACCTTAGTGTACAAGATTTATTTTTGAGTGAGTTATTGCAGGCCATGATTTCTCTGGCCCGAGACTAAGAAGCTGGTCATTCCATTTTTGCGTATATATCTTTTTGCTAGCCTTTTATCCGTGCATTGTGTATCCCCGCATCAGAGATCTCACAAACCTCGCCGGATATCCACCCTTAAAACCAAATATCATCTTTTGTGATTACCTCCTTGACCACAACCTTTTGTTGAGAATGAATCATCAATTCAAGGAAGATCGTAAGACGGTGCCAACATTGAAGAATTCAAGTATCTCTCCAAATAAAAATATTCCCGGTACCTACCTTATTTATTGACTCTTTGCTCGAGGACGAGCAACGTCTAAGCATGGGGGAGGAGGTAGGTACGATGCAATTTTAGAGTTCAAGGGGAGCAAATAAAAAATTTTATGAGAAAGAAAAAAAGAAAAAAAATGAAAAATGAATGAGAAAAAGAAAGTAAGAAAGAAAGAGGTATATGAGAAAAATAAAAAATATGAGTATGTGTAAAAGTAAAAATAAAGTGAACTCCCCGGTTCTCTAAAGTGCATTAGGAAATTCAAGGCTTCAAGATTAAAAGATCCATACTCAATTTTCCAACCATGTGCAATCCGATAACGAGGACTTCCTTTGTGCCTCGGGATCACTCTTTGCCATTTGCACATGTCCACTCATCTAAAGTGTGTGCATTTTTCTCTTTCCCTTCCTTGATTTAACATCATTTTCCAATGACCTTTTTGGCGAGTCTCGGTAAGACCATGAGAAGCTTGTCTTGTTTTGACAACACCTCATTATAAAATCTTGGTAGGACTAAACTTTCCCAAAAAGCTCCATATAAAGCCTACCACACATATATGTTATGAGAGGGAAAGGAATAGAATATATAGGCTTGAGGGACAAGCGAGTTGAGAGTTCATGAGCAATATGCAAGATGATTTAAATTTGTGAACTTGGTTTAGCTTTTCTTTAGCTCATTCTTTATTTCAAAGGTTCTGAGATCTATTTAAACTTTGGGAGCATGTTAATACTCGTGGGATAAGCTTAATTAAGAATCTACCCTCCGTAGAGATGAAGGCTAGTACATTATGGAACTTTAACGAAATAAAATTTTGAGAGCATTATGTTTTCTCATGTATGATCAAGTGCAAGGTTTAAACATTGATGGGCAACGATGATATCCATCAAAGGCTTACTCGAGGACGAGCAAGGTTTAATCATGGGGGAGATGTTGACGGTGAAAATCCGTCAACCTAGCCATGAGTTTACCTTCGGTGTTGGCATAAGTTTTATACCTTATCCATTGGTACTAACCCCCGTGGTATATAAAGTTCACTTGTGCATGTCGGTTTTGGAGTTTAGTGTTTATGCAGGATTTTAGCGTTGAATGCAAGACTTTAGGGATAAGTTCATCAAGCACCTTGTGACAAGACCTTGAAGCTCGTACAAGTCATGCAATGAAGCAAACTTGACTCCAAGAAGCCAGTGACTTGATCCGAGAAGATGACAAACTTCGAGGACCTAACCAGAAAAGTGCTGAATCTTGCAAGACAAGGAGTTGTGTCCAATTCGGAGAGAAACTGATGACATGGATCTACATGCAGAAGGGGGAAGCATCTAGAAGACACGGGAACCGACATCAAACAAAGGAGGACGTGGGCTGGGCCTGGATGGGCCCAGGCCGCCGGCCCCCGCCGTCCGGTGCCGTTCGTCCCCTCCTTTGCCCTAGCCGCCATTCGGGCTATTTATAGCCCCGGGGTCGAGAGCCACGCATCATCCAATTCGTCATCGGCCGCCGAGGAGTAGAGAAGAGAGGGACACCATCCCGGAGAGGAGAGGGTCGAGCTAGTTGACTAGGGTTTCCCTAGCCGACGTGGGAACCTTGCACGGAAGACCACGTCGGAGTTCCCGGAGCTAGAAGCAAGATCAAGGAAGGATCCCGGTGGTGATCTTGTGTATGTATCATTGTCATAGTTGAATTATCAAGTTGAATCTGTTCTTAGCGATCAAGTGTTTCCTCGAAGATTTCGTTTTTCGGTCGACTTTGCTTATTCTAAATCTATTCTCGAGATAGATTACATAGGGTGTTCTTGTAGCCGCGGTGGCTAGAGGTACATGCCAGATCTTCCGAAAGAATCTCGACTTGTCTTTTGACTCACCCTAGACTCCCCGCATGAGTAGGGATACGTTGTGACAGAACGGGGGTTCTGAAAGGCGGATGTTTTCGGATTTGGACGGGAAACCACAGTTTAAAGAGGCTTCTTATAAGATTCGATTTGCTACTTCTTCTCTTGTTTGGAACTTCAACAAAAGGCTTAACCCGATCTCTCTAGATCAGTTTATCTACCCAATCTTACTTTGTTATCTCCGGTCTTTAGTAGATTATATTAGTTTCGTGTTCTTTTATCTAGATGCATTAGGGTTTCTCTTTTACCGAAGATTGAAGTTATTAGGCTTTACTAGATCATCTTTTGCATCACACATTTGTTCCACGGGTTCAATACCTTGGGTTCACCACTCGAGGGAAGAAGGGTCCCTTGACTACAACGGGAGACTTATCCGCTTGCAAGTCTAAATGAACTTTGATATAACTATTAACTGTCAACAATGAGTCGATGCAGTGGAGTCCCACGAACGGCCTTCGGGAAGTAGTCGTTCACGTGGACGTAGTCGTACTGGAAGTAGTCGTTCACGTTGACGTAGTCGTACTGGAAGTAGTCATTCACGTGGACGTAGTCGTACTGGAAGCGAGCAGGCGCGTACGGGTACGCTCCCCAAAAACCTTATCGGCCGCCTATCCCGAGCAGGATCACTAGGCAGACGAGGTTCGGAGGCAACTGCTCACGCAAGCAGAGTGCGCGCAAAGCTTGCGTTGGGAATGGCAGAAAGCAGCAACACAGAGGGAGAAGAGAGAGGTCTTCTAAACAGGAGTACCTGGGTTTGAGAATGTGCACCTGTGCCTGAGGAGGGTGTCCCCTTATATAAGCGCAGAGGAGAGGAGAAGGGGAATGAACCTGGACGCTGCTGACCACCATAACTCCCATTAAACGACAGCTACCAGTAACCGCTGTATTCAAGGTCATCAGTTACCATTAATGGTCGTTTTAATACAAGAGATTATGATTGACATGAATGACAAAAACAACGCATGACAAAAACAGTGCATACGCATCACGGTCACGTCCGTCAACCGTCCCACCGTTATCCCCTGGATTAGACATGCTAATCGTGGAGGGACCTTGTTCGATGTAGCCGTACAGAGTCGTTGCAGTGACGAGTCGATGCAGTGGAGTCCCACGAACGGCCTTCGGGAAGTAGTCGTTCACGTGGACGTAGTCGTACTGGAAGTAGTAGTTCACGTGGACGTAGTCGTACTGGAAGCGAGCAGGCGCGTACGGGTACGCTCCCCAAAAACCTTATCGGCCGCCTATCCCGAGCAGGATCACTAGGCAGACGAGGTTCGGAGGCAACTGCTCACGCAAGCAGAGTGCGCGCAAAGCTTGCGTTGGGAATGGCAGAAAGCAGCAACACAGAGGGAGAAGAGAGAGGTCTCCTAAACAGGAGTACCTGGGTTTGAGAATGTGCACCTGTGCCTGAGGAGGGTGTCCCCTTATATAGGCGCAGAGGAGAGGAGAAGGGGAATGAACCTGGACGCTGCTGACCACCATAACTCCCATTAAACGACAGTTACCAGTAACCGCTGTATTCAAGGTCATCAGTTACTAGTAACGGTCGTTTTAATACAGGAGATTATGATTGACATGAATGACAAAAACAGTGCACACGGTCACGACACGCCTCGCCCACGGCCACGGCCCGGCGAGGCGAGCGAGCGCGCGCGCATGGCACGCCCTTCTCCTTTTACCAACTTCACAAGTGGTTCACCGTTGGTCCACCCTTTAAGTCAATTAAGATTCTCATTGACTTTCAATGCGGGATTGAATCCCTAGCATTTATTTGTGGACCTTTTAATTCTTAGAATTAATTGAGACTAAATGGCCCAAGGCCCAATTAATCCAACAAAGATATCATTTGTTATACAGAAGAATATCATTGTGATTTTTAAATCAATGTTAATTAATTATGATGTTAATTATTTCAATGAAAAAGGGTCCACAACACATATTTTCGTATCCAGGTTGTATCTCTTTTAGCAAAATATCCAATATCACACAATTAATATCTATGTTATCACCAGTTAAAAATTAAGACTAGCCTAAATGAACTCGTGCTTATCTGAATTTTAGAGTCTATCAAAATCACTACATGTACGTCTCATTTAAAGATAGTGTAACCTATAATATGTTTAATAGTTGACTATAATACATTTTTTATCATATACATTTCCTCATTTCCAAATGAAAATTATGATCACCTCTTCAACTCCAGGTTGGATCATTTGTCTTATTAAAAAATGTACAAATATAGTCGAATTTAAGATTTTGAATTTTTGAATAACTTTCATCAATAAAGTAAGGCACAACAAAAAATCGATATTTTGCACATTTTTTGAATAAGATGAGTGGTCAATTTTGTGGACAAAAAATGAAACGAACTATAATTGGAACGAAGATAGTATCTTTTATCAATGGGTGTGTTTTGAAAAATAATGAGTAGACTAATATTACTACTAAGTTTGCGTTTATCTTCATTTAGCTTGTTATAAATCATATATTTGTATCTTTACAGCTAGTTAAATGGCAAAATAGCTGAATTTGTCCTTAAACTTTAGTCAACCAAGTTCGTCACTGTACTTTGAACCAATTTAGTCCTCGAACTTCATTTTTCAAATCAATTTCATTCTTGGTCCTCTAGTTGGACGTTCACATAGACGCGTCATATCATCCATGCTCATGTTAGAGTTTTGCTACACATGTTAAAAGTTCATGCTCATGTTAGAGTTTTGCTACACATGTTAAAAGTTCAAAATGTCTATCTCAGCGCCACCCCATTTTGAAGGGGTCCTCCCATGCGGCTCCCTATCCCTTTTACCTCTTTTTATGGATTTCTCTTCTTTTCCAGTGATTGATAATATTTATCCGTGCGAAACTCCCTCATCCCCATTGGCCATTGCAATATCACCATCAAGAACAAATAACCCATTGTATCCAAACCTAACATACATCTGAATCTCCCATCTTCTCTTAGCTCTACATGATGCATTATAACGTAATTATTTTTTTAAGAAGCAACATATATAATTTCATATAGAGGAGGCAAACAAGTTTTTTTTTTGTATTTTGAAGATGCACCAGGATGACATGACACGTGTGCGTAGATGCCCAGTTAGGACTAAAGATGAAACTGAATCGAAGAATTGATACTCGAGTACTAAGTTAGTTCGTTCAAATATGTAGGGATAAACTTAACCTTGTCAAAAGTTCGAGAACATGTTCAATTATTTTGCCTAGTTATATTGGCATCTAAAACATTTCGAGAATGAAGTAGTAGACAAAGAGATATGGAGACACTCTTCCTATGTTGCGTGGCTCCACATCCTAGTAAAAGCCGGCGGGACTCAGGGTAAACAAAACCGCTACCGGTCCGGTTTGCTGCGCCCGAAAAACCAGGTCAGTTAACCGGTGAAGCGGACCAGTTAATCGGATGTAACATTTTTTAGTTTCAGTCAAGGGTGGTAAACCTAGCTTTTATTTGCTACCGACCGAACCGGTAACACCGATTACCGCGGTAAACCGGCCGGTAGCGAACGGTTTTGCGAACTCCTCTGCAGTACTGAGTTGCAGCTTGGAGCCAGTGACAAGTGGACACAGTCCTACACGTCAGTGGCCCGACTGCACTCTGCAGTACTGCAAAGAATTTTGCTGTCCTTGCGCCATAGCTTACGAAATCACACACCACAAAGGAATGGCAACCTGCCGGAGCCGTGACCCCGAAGCGCCGGATCGAAGAGAACCTGATCGACAGACCACAGGCCTGCCACCCAACAAGCACATGGAACAAGCTCCGCTCCTCCGGTTAGGTCGCGATGTCACCCCGCGATCGAACTCAAAGCAGCAGCGTAACCCTTTTATGCAACGCGCGTGGGAGAGCGGCAAGACGTCGAACGCTATTTAAAGGAAGCCGCAAGAAAGCATCCCATTCATCGTCAACCGCTACCATCGAGCACGACGCCGGCCGCATCAACCACATCCGTGCCGGCAAACACGATAGGATAGAACTATAGAAGGCCATGGACACGTTCTACATCTCCCACGGCTCGCCCACGCTCTCCATCGACGACTCGCTGCCGGCGCGCCACTTCCTCAAGTCGTGGGTGCCGGCCGGCCTCGCGGGCCCGCAGCCGCCGCGCGCCGTCCTCGTCGTGTCGGGCCACTGGGAGACGGACACCCCCGCCGTCAACGTCATCCGCGGCACCAACGACACCATCCACGACTTCTACGGCTTCCCCGCCGAGATGTACGAGGTACAGGCAGCTTGCATTTCCGGCCATTGCTCACCGATCGAACCACCACTTCACCTTCGAGCGAACTAACGTGACAGCTGGTGTACCCTGCGCCGGGCGCGCCGGACGTCGCCGAGAGGGCCAAGCAGCTCCTCGAGGACGCCGGGTTCGGGCCGGTGGCCGAGGACCGCCGCCGCGGGCTCGACCACGGCGCGTGGGTCCCGCTGATGCTCATGTACCCGGACGCGGACGTGCCGGCGTTCCAGCTCTCCGTGCAGACGGCTCGCGACGGCGCGTACCACTACGACCTCGGCAGGGCGCTGGCGCCGCTGCGGAAGGAGGGCGTCCTCGTCGTCGGCTCCGGGAGCGCCACCCACAACCTGCGCCGCATCCTGCGCACGCTCGCCCCGACCAGCCACGAGCCGCCGCCGCGGTGGGCCGCCGAGTTCGACGACTGGCTCAGGGAGTCCCTCCTCGGCGGGAGGCACGACGAAGTCAAGCGCTACCTGGAGGTGGCGCCGCACGCGGAGGTGGCGCACCCGCGCCCCGACCATTTCTACCCGCTGCACGTCGCGCTCGGCGCCGCCGGCGACGGGTGCGAGGCGGAGCTGATCCACCGCAGCTGGTCCAACGCCGCGCTGTCGTACGCCTCGTATCGGTTTACCACCAAAAACTGATGGCTTCGTGTGTTCGTGTGCTTCGATGACACTGCATCCCTGCATCACATCATGTACTTGTAATCGACTCTGCACCCACCGGCTTCCATCACCATATTATACACCAATGGTGCTTTTGATTAATGATACATTGTGTAATAATTCAAAAAAAAATCTCAAATTGTTGTTCGACCAGCTTTATTATAGTTTAACATTAGTAAAAGACTCACGCCGTGTTTGAGGAAAAGAAAAAGAAAAAGAAAGGGTAAATGTAGCACAGTTTGTAACTGTAAAACAACTTCCAATCATAAGCTATGAACGCTCATGTGGAACAGGGGCGTGGTGAGCGTACGGAGGCCAGTACAAGTGAAGTTCCATCTTGTACGTCACCGTTCGTCCCCGCAGATCCACCGGTGACGACCGGACGTATCCCAGCGCGTACGCGAAGTCGCCGGTGCCGCCCACCACCGGGTAGTCGGACGGCCTGGTGTTGTAGGTTCCCCCGAGGACCGACACGGAGCCCCGGTGGCCGCGGTGGTCGATGGTGATCTTGGCCAGCGACAGGCTCTGCAGCCCGTCGAGGGTGGTGGTGATGGAGGTCCCCTCTGCGACGCCGGCCACCGGGGACGCCTTGTCGGCGCGCACCGTCAGGTCGTCGCGGAAGACGTAGATGGTGCCGAAGGGCGTGGTGGTCTGGCTGACGCCCGCGCCGGCCACGCCGTCCACGACGATGTACGCGGTCTTGTTGATGGTCTCCTGCTGGTACAGCGTGAAGCTCAGGGTCTTCCCGTGGCCGCCGCCTCTGCTCTCGTTCTTCCCGAGCGACGTCGTTGCGGCTACGGGCTGGAACTGGAACTCTAGGTGGTGAAGAAAGGCGGCCATCAGGCAGAGCAGCAAGATCTTGAAAGCCATGGCAACCGATCGATTGCTCTAGAGGTCGCCCCTTTCCCTTGGCTTATCAGCCACCAGCCAGCAGTATTTTTTTTCTCACAACAAATCGGCCACCAGCAACCAACCAGCAGTACTCTTCTCTCGGGACAAACCAGCATGAGACATCAGCCAACCGAACAGGCTTGGCGTGATAGCATGAGGATTGTTGTGCGCCCGAGGCTTGCGTTCTTTGAGGAGGTAGCAGAAGCTTTTATACACTGCGCGCAGGGATGCATAGAGAGAATGGACTAGCGATCATTTCTCAAGCAGCTGATCTTGAAGGCAAAATTGACTGATCGAGACACGTTCACGACACTCGGTCGCCGTCCAAGTAAACTCGATCATCTAGATGGTAGAAGAAAAGATACCCTTTCTCTGTCTGGACTCCGGAGACCCGTGACTTCTGCAGACTGCAGCTGCCTAGCAGCAGGTTGGTTGTTTCCATGGGTTGGAAGAAGTCAATTGACAGGGCGACTGGATTCGCTCCATGGGCGTCGATGCAATGATGAGATTGACATTGGACTGCCGTGGCGTATATGCCAGGGTGTTTAATGTCTTTCTTTTGTAGTTGTTCTTTCTTTCCTGATGCTTTTCATTTGGAAAAGGTACATTTTACCAAGAAAGTCAATTTTACTTAGTACTACTTCAACTATTCAGTCAGCCCGATTTTTTATTTCCTAGACCTCAAACCCTACATCTATATAAGTACCTCTGAAGAACTGAGCACCCTGTCGACGGGAACGCCGCTTACCATTTACCGCTTGTAAATCTTGAAATAATCTCAGAAAAATGTGCAAGCACAATTGGACTCCGAGCTTCACTTTCATTTCCTAGACCAAATATACATCTTCCGGAAGGTGAATAAGCATACGAATTTCCAGCCCACCAAAGCCCATCTAAATGGTGTTTTTAATTTTCCCACCAACCCACTTTAAAAATATTAAATTAAAAATATTTCAACATTTTTCAAAAATGTTACAACATTTTTTCTTCAACATTTCTATTAATTTTTCGTAAATATTTTAAAAAAATGTTTCAATATTTTTTGGACCAACATTTTCCGAACAAACATTTTTCTGGAGGCTTCTTCCAACATTTTTTTCAGAAATGTTTCAACATTTTTTAAAAATATTGGTTTCGTCAACTATTTTTTGTCAACATTTTACAAAATGTTGCAACATTTTCTTCAACATTTCTAATCATTTTGCATCAACATTTTACAGAATGTTGTAACATTTTTAGGACCAACATTTTTCAATCAACACCTTTTAGAAATCTTACAACATTTTTAGGAAATGTTGAAGTTGTCATCTATTTTTTTCAACATTTGCAAAATGTTATTACATTTTTTATTTGAAATGTTGAGCCGCCGGCAGCGCACCAGCAAGGGCGCGCCGCGCGCGGGGGCGCGGTCCGCCGGGGGTCGGGCGGGGCGGCGAGCCGCGCACGACGGTACACGACGGGGAGGCGGAGGCGCGAACGCGGCGGAGCGAGGCGCGCACCGAGCTCGACCCCGTGGACATGGGCGCGCGCGCGAGGAAGCTCGGGGTGCGCGGGGAGAGCCCTCCGCTATAGCCCGCCCCAAGCGGCGGTGGCGGCGGGGCTCCGGCCCGTGGCCATAGGCGGCGCGCGGGGGGCCGCGGCCGGGCTCCGGCCAGCACGCGTGGGGCTCCGGGTGGCGGCGGCGGGCAGGGAGAGGAGAGAGGAGGAAGAAGGGGTAGGAGAGTAATAGGGTTTTGCTGTTGTATGGGCCAAAGTGGCTGTTGTTGGGTTTATAGATCGTTTTGTTTTTATCTTCCGGACGATATATAAGATTGGCGGACCAAAGCAGATGTAGAAAAAAAATGTAGGGCCTAGCCAGATGAAGCCCACTCATAATTTAGGTCCAGGCCCGTCTAACAAAAACCGCTTTGCTTCGTTGTTAGCGGGGCAACCAAAATACGCCGTCGTGCGTCATTGCTTACACGCACGACAGTGACTTCACGACGTGGGCCGGCAAACAGAATCCATTCCGACGAAACAAGGCCAGAAGAACTGAAGAAGAAAGAATGTTCCACCCACCAAACAATTTTTTACGCGTCTATCAAAAATCACTTCTCCCACCAGACCACCAAAGAAAACGCGATGCACGCGCGCAATATAATATAGCGCGATTAGCGAGCGCGGGATTAATGGGGCAGAGCCAGGGCAGAGCTGCCAGACGACCCAAACCAGGCGCGCGGGAGGAGGAGGAGGAGGGGCAGAAGAAGCGCGGCGGCATCGGGAGGACAGGCCCAGACGCAACCACCACAGCAGGCACGGAGGAGGAGGAAGGGCAGAGCAGGAGCAGGCGCCCCGCCATGGACACCTTCTTCCTGTCGCACGGCTCGCCGACGCTGGCCATCGACGACGCGATCCCGGCGCGGCACTTCTTCAAGTCGTGGCTGTCGGAGCGGCGCGCCGGGGACCGCCCGCCCCGCGCCATCCTCGTCGTGTCGGGCCACTGGGAGACGGCCGCGCCGGCGGTCAACGTCATCCGCGGCAGCAACGACACCATCCACGACTTCTACGGCTTCCCCAAGCCCATGTACCAGGTCCGTTCCCTCTGAGATCTGAGATGACGAGGAGCGTCAGAATTTGGCGTCCGTTTGGACCGCGATTGCGGACAGGCAAAATTTTTGTTTGGTTTGGATCTCTCAGCGAGTTGATGTCTTCCTCTAGAAAAAGGGACGCGCCACGTGTGCCGACGAAAAAGGTCAAAATTAAATTCACATGCTTGTTTTATTTTTTTTTCGAAAAAAGGCTTTTGTTTTATCCAAAATAAGGATTATTAGAACCAAATGGTCATGCCAACTCAACATAAAAATATGCTGCATTTGCCATGTGCAGTGTCAAATTCAGAGGTCCATTGTAGTACTATAGTTGTTTACATCTCGCTGCCGTGTGACCGCGTCGCGTCTCCGGACAAACCAGGACATGGACATTGATGTTTCATGGCTACTATGGTGCTATATTTACTCACATCAAAGTAGGTAAAGTGCGCTTGTTGCGGAGTCTTAGATTAGTCGGTCAGCCTGGTTGTAGGTGAGCCTACTAGTTGGAAGGTGTGGTTGTGCATCAGGAAATTCAGAATCATCCA
This sequence comes from Cenchrus americanus, assembly GCA_947561735.1. Lineage (NCBI taxonomy): Eukaryota > Viridiplantae > Streptophyta > Magnoliopsida > Poales > Poaceae > Cenchrus > Cenchrus americanus. The sequence goes on from OX387244.1 coordinate 11,250,871, forward strand.
GGTTCGAGTCTTCTCTAACTTGGGTGTCTATTTCGTCTTTTCCAAGTTCCTTCCTTTTTTTTTCCCGAAACGTAAACCCGACAGATTGCTAGCTTTATATTAATTAATAGAGAACGAGAAACATAAAGCCTAGGCCCAAGAGCAAAAAAAAAGCTTCCTCCTTAATCTTCTTGGTCAGTTGGCTTCTCCGTAGAAAGGATCTTTGGAAGATCCTAACGTTGTGCTCCTTCCAGCTCCCAACACACGAGTATTATCAGAAAACGCCATCCCTTCAGAGGTCCCGACATGTTTCCGATTGCTGTCCACCAATCTTCTAAAGATGTGAATGCGGACCCGTTTGTTTTTGGTGGCAGGTGCGGTGCAACCCGGTTGAAAATGTTGTTCCAAATGGTCAAGCTGTACCGACATTGGGTCATGTGCAAGTTGGTCTCATCTTGGAGTGACATAGCGCACATACTTTTTTGGTTTGGCCACTCGTATTTAATTAGACGATCAATGGTCCAAATTCGGTTGTGGAACTCTAGCCATGAGAAGAATTTGCATTTTGGGGCGCCCAGACGTGCCAAATCAAGTTTTCCATGGGTGAGGTGGGTATCCCAGAAAATTGTGCCTCGTAAGCATAAGTTGAAGTGTACTGTCTCTGTTTTGTGTGGATCGGTGGATCCAGACGACGGAGTGCACGCAAATTTCTTGAGATCAAGGATCCCCAAGCCTCATAGCAATTTCGGCCGACAAGCCTTCGACCAAGCAACCTTGCATTTCCCACCCGCAATTTGGTCAGTACCCGTCCAGAGAAACCTCTTGCGCCGCCTGTCAATCTCTTCAATGATTTGGGCCAGAGCGTTTAGCGCTGAAAGGTATTATACCGGTTGAGATGAGTAGACTGATTTGACGAGTGTTTTTCTTTCCGCTATTGTGAAGAATTTCCCCAGCCAGTTTGCTAGCTTTGAATTAGCCTTGTCAGAGTGGCTGAAAATCCACTCTCTTCAATCTCCCAAGTGATAAGGGCAAGCCTAAATATTTTATGGGGAACGTTGCTTGCGAAGCTGGGAAAGGTGCTATTATTGTTGTCAGGTCAAGTACATAGGTCAAGTACATCTTTACTTATGATTCTTGGCCAATACCGAGGCCAAAGAAGCTGGCCACGTCGCTAGTTTTTCACGGCCGTTGGATCGGCCACACTAACGGCTCAGATCGACCAAGCAACAAACATTTTTCAAAGAGGTCCTTTCATTTAGCAAAAATTAAACCCTCGGTCCACGGATTTTTACACATGACCCCTAAACTTTCAGAAAAAATATGTTTTCATTCCATGATTTTCAAAAAGGTCCTTGAACTTCATAATAATCTATTGAGGAGCCCCATAATCCACGGATTTTTACAGATAAGCCCCTTAACTTTTAGAAAATATGCCTGCAGTCCATAATTTTTAAAAAATATCTCAAACTTCACAATAATCCACCAGAAAGTCCTAGAATTTTACGAAAGACATCTGATTTACCACAAATCGGCAAAACACTCAAAACTTACTAAAACAATCTTAAACTTTACAACAACAACTCCTTACTCCACACTTTCATAAAGAAGTCCCTATACTTAAAAAACTAAACACATAGTAAAAAAAGTGTTCCATTTACCATTAAATGATCCTAGAGTTCACAATTTTTTTACAAAAGGGTCATAAACTTCTATGAAAATCTACTTCATATACATTTGTACGAAAATACCCAATAGTCCCAGCAGATTTGAATATCACGTTCCATCACAAACTAACCCCTAACTTTACTAAAATTAATATGTAACCTACCATTATGAAACCCTCTTCCAATAACTACCTCAACGCAACTCAAATCAACCAAACAATGACTTATTGCAAAAGACCCTTCTATTTATTCAAAATCGATTCCGCTGTCCATATATTTTTACATACTAGCCTAAAATTTTGTATATTTTTACATACCGGCCTAAAATTTTGTAAAAAAAACACCCTTCACGTATGTGACTTTACACAAAAAGAACCACACTCTGAAACAATCGTAATGAAGTGGTAAGCTTATATCGGCAATGACCATCGATTTTTCCAAAGCCAATGCACACACTGAATTTATTGAAAGAATTATGAACTTCTACAACAATCACTTCGTAGTCTATACATTTCTACGAAATGATCTTATGCTTCCAACAACTACTGACAAATAGAGTTGTAACTCCTCGATTTAAAAAACGAATAAATGTAAGATACTGGCCTTGCGCGGCAAAGCCGCGTTGACTTTCTAGTCACAACGAAACGGGGAAACCGAGCTATTCTGCACATTAGTCACTGAGCCAGTTCGGCTCGCTGAGGTTGTCTAGCAACTCCTTGATGTTATAGATGTCCGTTGTCGTCGGGTTCAGTAAGATGATAGCATCATCAGCATAAAGAGACACACGCAGACGAGCACACTTGCCGCGAAGCTTCGAGAGAACATTATTATCAATCGTAATTTGTAATAATTTGTAAAAAGGTCATGCGGTCAGGGTGGCAACGGGGCGGGCGGGGGCGGGGGGGGGGGGGGGGGGGGTTGACCCTCCGTCCCCGCCCCCGTTCCCCGAATCCGACACCCCGCCCCGCCCCCGAGTAGCTTAACGGGGCAAAAATGTCCCCGCCCCCGCGGATCCCCGATCCCCCGGCGGTGCCCCGCGGGACCAGCGGCGCAGCGAGGGCGCTCTGACGCGCGACAAGACGAGTAGAGGAAGCGTGGTGCTGATATTCGCGTCGAGGAATCGAAGATGAAGAATATGATTAGGGGCATCATCAAGGCGTGGACGAGCAGCCCCGACGGCGACCGGTGGGAGTCGAGGATGCGGCGCCGAGGAGTCGTGGAGGACGACCGATGCAGCGGCGCTGTTCCTAGTCCCTCGGATCGATGTCCCGAGGCCAGGGCAACGACGTTGGCTAGACAAGGTGGGTAGTTGTCGGCGTTGTTGACTAACGGAGACAGGGTGATACGAACGAAGGAGCGGATTGCGGATAGGGACGACGGACGAGGTCACGAGGTTGAGTACCTTCAAGTTGGGCTGTGTTGGACCACCTATTGTTGTGGGTTGCTTACAGTTTTGCGCTGATTTCGGTTCCCCACGGGCCTCCACGGGGTGAATCTGCCCCCGACCCCGCCCCACTAGCAATTCGGAGCCTCGCCTCGTTCCCCCGCGGGAGGGGGGGAGATGCCCCCTTCCCCGTCAAGATTGCTAGGACAAATAGGGGGGTGGGGTCGCCTTGTCTTAGCCTCGGTCGTGTTGAATCTTGTCCCCAGGGGCACCATTGATGATGACCTTGGAGGTGGTTGTAGCTAGCAGAGTGGAGACCCAACTTCTCCATCTGGGGGAAATCCCGTCGGCGTAGTAGGTTCATGAAATAAACCTAAATAACATAGTCGAAGGCTTTCAAGGTGTCAAGCTTCAAAAGTAGTGTTTGAGTTCTCGAGGTGTGGAAGCGTCTCACAAGATTGCGGACGTACATGAAGTTGTCATGAATGGCCCTACCCTTGATGAAGGTGTTTTGACTGTTTGATATGAGGTCATTCATGAATGGTTGCAGTTGAAGGGCCAACATTTTAGCAATTATCTTCGCTATGGCGTGGATTAGGATGATGGGATGGAAGTCGGATACCGTGTCGCCTCCGTATTTCTTGGGTATGAGGATTATGTTGGCCGTATCGAGAATGTCGAAGAAATTGTGTCTCTGACTGTGGAAGGAGTGGATAAGACTCATGAGCTCGCCTTTAATCGTCCCCCAGCATTTAACGAAGAAGTTGATGGTGAACCCATCTAAACCTGGAGCTTTATCCTTTGGCATGAGCTTGAGAGCTCGTTTGATTATGCTAAGAAAAAAGTACCTTCTGGGTTGATTCTAATTTTTTGTCAACCAACCTGCCACTACCATGCGTTTCCAATTTTTTAACATCTCAAAATAGAAATCATGAAAAGAAAGCCAGCCTGCCACGACCATGTGTTTTTAACTTTTTATTTTTAACATCTCAAAATCGAAAGCATGAAAAAGGAAGTCAGCATGTGCGACCTGATGGGTGCTGGGCGAAAGCCTTGCCCGATGTAATGCCGATGCCGGCGGCGGTGATGCTCTGGGGCTTCACATTCCTTCTCGGAGGCGTCGTTGTAGCACCCGAAGCTCCATCCTGATCTGCCCCCTGGGTCTTGGCGTGCCGGCGAGCGCCGTTGGAGGCGGCGGCGGGGTCTGGCTCGCAGCTTTGGCGGGGGCCGCGGTGCGGGAGCCCCGGCGGCGGCTCTCTCGCGGCCGGCCGGATCCCCCGTCCTGGTCGTGCGGCGTCTGCTTGGCTTCGAGCAGGGGCGCAAGGTCTGCCCGTCGGACTTCAAGAGGAGGACGGCCGGATCCCAGGCGCCCGTTCTTCCTCAAATCCGTCGTCTCGTGATTGGATCCGTTGCCTCCATGGCCGGATTCGGTTCTCCTTGACCGGATCTAGCCGTTTTGAGGGTGGATCCACCCCCCAAGTCTGGTCCGTCGTGGTGTGCATGGCTGCGCCGCCAGCGCCTCCACCTTCTCAAGCGGCACGATACGACGGCCAGATCGACGACCCGTGCTTTCCACCGCGTTGACAGCCGTCTCGATGGCGCACGGAAGTCACAACGCGGCTACGACGACGAGCGCTAGGAGTGCTTGGTGAAAGCATTGTTTGGTACTTTTGTACCAACACCGACACCACTGGTGCCATGTCCCTCGTTTTGGAGGTGTTGCTGAGGCACTATTGCTCGTCGCTAGAGACCTTGCAAGACCTCACGCCGCCAGTATACCCGATGCCGTCGGCAGCACCTCTCGCTGCTTGCGCATAAGCTGCAGGCGGGGTGCCTGAGGAAGAGGACGAAGAGAAGATGAGGTCGCACATCCAGTGGCGACTTCGCGTCTTCGCCGACACGACGACGGCGACCGTTGCTCCCTCATTCTAATAGTGAGCAGCGATCACTCTTTCCACGGGGACAGGTGCATCTCCAATAGCGGCCATTCGACAGCATATGTGTATTCATCGCCGGATCTGATCCACATTCTGTTTGGATCGAGTGTGGGCCGGTTTGCCAGCTGCAGTGGGGATGTCCGGAAGGCGGCATATCAGTTTGCCTTTGCGTCGGGCGCGCTGAGGTGGGGTGTTTATGGGTCTCAATTCATCGACGCCATGGATGCTAGTTGCTCTTTAGTACACTTTTCTTGTACTAGAGTTTTTTTTCTTCTTAGATTTTGTATTAAGTTTGGCTGTGTGTGGTCACGCAAAGGCTTTGGTGTGCGTTACCGCAGAGGCCGGAATGTAATTCCGTTATCTTAAAAAAAAAAGCCTGTCATGACCATGTGTTTTAACTTTGACATCTTATATTAAAATTGAAATGATGAAAAATGATCTTTGCAAGTGATCAGATGTCATTTGCTGTTATTATATCTCCGATCATTTTGGAGGCAGTCGGGCGGAAGTTTCAATAATAATTTATAGTTTAGCTAATATTCTATTGTAAACTCAACATCTTTGCTTCTGTTCTTCTTTTTCATATAAAATAGGTAGTAGTCCTGTTGCCTTCCAAAAGGAAGTCATAAATTAGCTACTGGTATTTTAATACATTCTACTAGCATCTCCAATAGTTTGCCAAATTTTACTTAACAAATTTTTTGTTCTGCAACTTTTAAAAAAATTATGAAATAAAAAAGAGCTCATCTCCGATAGTTTGGACTCACTCGCCAAATCAAGATCTAACTTACATCAGGAACCCCGAGAGATAAAAAAATTATGTTTTTATCCTTCCACCTCTTGAAAACTTAAATCAATAACCTTGAGAAAAAAATAGAATTATTTTTATACCCTTCCACCTCTTTTTTTTAGAATGACACAGTACAACATACGCTCACAACACGCACGCACACTACCCCTATGAATACACGTACGCAAGCACTACCCCTATGAGCACCTTCGAAGGCCTGAGCACCGACAGATCTGGAGATTTCCGAAGTCACCAATGGCGCCTCGTCGTCGATGGGAATGTCGCTTACCACTTAACGCATAACGTCGGTAAATCCTGGAAAATCCAGGAAAAGGTGCGAGCACCAGGATTTGAACTCTGGTGGGTAGTGTCCCACTGGACCGTCCTACCATTGGACTACAAGCCCAATCGTTCCTTCCACCTCTTCTGATATGGAAGGATACACCGCAGATAGGTGCGCACATATATGCGCGCGTGGAGTTTGTTTTCCCAACTTGAGATAAATGACAACTTGAGATGGAGAAATGTTGGAGAATTTTTTTTCCGTTTTTCCAAAAAAATAACAACGACAATCTGGGATAACTGCTGGAGTTGCTTTGATAATGCTATAATGTAGTTTTTTAGGAGGAAGAAGGGGAAGGAGAGGAGGAAGGAGGAAGAAAGGAGGAAAAAGAAGGAAGGAAAACCAAGGAGAAAGGAGATGAGGAAGAAGGAACGGAACCCCATAGCTCTTCACCCTAGCTTGCTTCACCACTGCGCTTATCTTATATGTAGTCTTGACCAATGGGCTTCAAGATCTTCGTGGTCACTGTGATTAACGTGATTTGTTATCAAATTACAAACAAAAAAATGTTCAATGCATATTCAAAACAGATTTCAAATCTCTAAACTTTTTCTCCTCTACTCTAATTCTGAATCTAACTCTTTGTTGCCGATGTCCTCGTTCAGCTCAAGTATCCCGCACCTGGCGCTCCGGACTTGGCGCTGCGAACCAAGGAGCTCCTGGAGCAAGCCGGGTTCGGCCCGGTGAAGGAGGACCACAGCCGCGGGCTCGACCACGGCGCGTGGGTGCCGCTGATGCTCATGTACCCGGACGCCGACATCCCCGTGTGCCAGCTCTCGGTGCAGACCGACCGCGATGGCACCTACCACTACAACATCGGCAAGGCGCTGGCGCCCCTCCGGGAGGAAGGCGTCCTCATCGTCGGCTCCGGCAACGCCACGCACAACCTGCGGAAGATGGGGCCCAACGGCTCGCCGGTGCTGCAGTGGGCCGCCGAGTTCGACACCTGGCTCAAGGAGTCGCTCCTCAACGGAAGGTAAACCGGACGCCCTGCTGCTGTTGCTGTTCCTGCTCCTGCTCCTGGAGATGCTGATGATGATTGTCCGGTGGTCTTGGTCAGGTACGAGGACGTGAACCGGTACGAGGAGAAGGCGCCGCATGGGAAGGTTGCGCACCCGTGGCCGGACCACTTCTACCCGCTGCACGTCGCGCTGGGCGCCGCCGGGGACGCCGCCAAGGCGGAGCAGATCCACGAGAGCTGGACCAACGCAAGCATCTCCTACGCTTCTTACAGGTTCACCACCAACAATTGACGGCCGGTTCGTGCCGTCGCCCGTCGGTGCAACACATGCCAATCGCTGAACGCTTCTGAATCGTGTAATTATCATCCATGGTGCCGTGCATTCCTTTACGCGCACGCTTTTGTAGCATTACTGTGCTTTCAGTAAGCCCTGATGAGTGACGTGACGTACGTAGCCAAGCATCAGAGGGCAGTTCGTGCTTCGTGTTTGTTTCGTTGTATCGTTCGTTCAGTGAGATGGCTTGTTCCATAATGCAGTATTAGCAGCCTGCCCAAAACGATTATGGAAGCTTTGGATGGATGCCCGTAGGCGAGCTTTTCTCTGGACCGGCAAGGTGAAATGTCATGATTCTCAATGCGTCATTGCACGGCAACGGGTGTGCCTGAGCGTCTGCCCTACTCTCTGTTTATGACGCTATGCACACCCAATGGAGGAGCAATAATTGAGGCCGCGGCTGACTCGATGTGCTACTGAAGAGAGGCAGATGCTTTAAAACTGTCTTCTCCGGGTCCTCACGTAGAACCTAGATGTTAGAGCAACTCCAACCGCATCTCCAAAAATCACTAGCTAAAACTCTGACTTGGCTAGTATGTAAAATGAAATAACTAGCAAAAACTTAATGAAACACGGAGAACTTAGATGTTAGAGCAACTCCAACCGCCTCTCCAAAAATCACTAGCTAAATCTCTGATTTGGCTAGTATGTAAAATGAAATAGCTAGCAAAAACTTAATGAAATCCAACAGTAGTTAAAATGACTAGCTATCTACTAAGTCCACAACTTGGCCCACTAGTAAGGAGAAAAAAACACTCGAATTCCCTTCGTCGCCGCCCCCCCAAGACTCCCCGCGACGCAGCCCGTCGGCTTCCTCCACTCTGCCCCGCCAGAAGCCTAGAACAGATCGTGACGCAATGCCTTGTTTCTCAATTCATCTCGGCCAGCAGTGCCTTGCTTGAGTTGCTTCTCAATTCAGTCGACAACAGTACAACAGTGCCTTCTTTAAAAAAATGTTCAGCCAGCAGCTTGCTTTCGTTTTCAATTCAGTTCGGCCAGCTGCTTACGTTCCTTTTCAATTCTTGTCTCAGCCATCAATTATCTGTGACTCAGACATGTATGTAGCTCAAGACATGTAGGAAAAGTTTTTTGATGCACCAGTTTGTACAGCACACAGCACACAATCATGTAGGTAAATTATCACATTAAACCACATAATTCAAAGGGTAGCTCACAAGGGACAGTTCCAAATACACAGCAGCATAATTAAGAATTCAAAGGGTATCTCACACATGAGTTTTAAATTGAACTGAAACTAGACGTAAACTCCTAGATATTGCAGTGTCTTGCAAGAATCTCATGCTGCCGCACTGCATTATATTGCTGTAGCTCGTAGCTCATTGTGGTCAGATCCAAATTCAGAATTCTCTCGTCGTCTTTGTCCCTTTGAAACTCAAACTTATCTTTTTGATTTGTCATCCACAAAGTAGCCAACCAGGCTGTAGAGAGTACACAGTAAAAGCAGATATCAGTTCATATCAGCTTCACCTGTCAAGTCTTTGATTGTGATTTTAATCTAGCATTATCAGCATAATTGCAGAAACAATGTGTTCTACATGAAGCCTAAATAGATGTGTTCTAGATGAAGCCTAAATCAGCAGTGAAACATAACAGTCAAGGGCTAAGGCCCTAAAGTCCCAGCTACATTAAATTTCGAGACCAACTATCATGGATGATTGTGTGACTAAAATAAAACAGAAACATAACCATCCTTTGATGATTGCTGCTGATGGTCATTCCTTATTCTCATCTTTCAACAATGTTAATTGAAATAGTGAAAATTGAAGACTAGTTAGCCTACTCCTTTATTTTCACCAGGTTTTTCAGATGCTTCTTCTACTAGAAAGGCCACTATACACGTAACCTTATGTCCTTAGTTTCTGCATCGCTTCCAGTACCATTTCTGCCACATTTTGTGAAATAAAAGTTCTGCTTGTGCAGAATATGCTGTATGTTATATCCTTCCAGGATCTTGATCTTTTTGCAAATTCAACATTATCACCAAAAAAGATCAGAATGAATGGGGATACAACATGTATCTTCTATGTTTTAATATGACTACGGTGAATCTTCCATAGCATAAGTATCTGTTGGTTCAAATTTTCCGAATCTTACAATAATTCTCTACTCATGACTCAAATGGGAGGATCATATGTGTCCCAGAGGAAGTGTCACCACTAATCAATCCAATCATCATTAGCCAAATTTGTATGTGCCAATACATCTGAAAGCTAAGAACTAGTTTGACTTATAGAACTAGAATAACAAGCAACAGTACATGAACCCTAGGTCACTACGATCCAGCAAAATTGGATTAACAAACAAGGATTGTATATTGAACAATTGGAACCAGCATCTCACCTGTGTGAGCCTCGTCCCCGTTAATTTGCTCATCGTTGAACAGATCTCTTGCATATGCCGGTGCCTCGATTCATCCACCTCTCTCTATGCATCTGCTGGCGCGAAGTCAGAAAATCGATAAGGCTCCCTAGGTGCCGTCAACAAGGGACGCGGCGGCCTGAACATGTCGCCGGCGATGGTGGCACTTGCTTCGACGGGGACGGCGTTGCGGCTTCCTGCGGCGCGGACGGTGACGCTTCCTGGAGCGGGAACGACAATGCTTCCTGACCACAACAACGATGACGTCAAGGGCGAGGGACTGGGGTCGGCGCGCGGACGCCATGGAGCGCGGAAACCAAGAAATTTTGGCGCGGAGGCAGGAGGGCGGGCGGGAAGGTGGGCGCGTGGGGTCGGGAGGACGGGATGGCTAGCGCGGGGCGGTCGCGATATATGGCCAGCGCCCAGGTGCGTTTGACGAGAGTGAAAAGAGGGAGAAGAAAATAGCTAGTATGTTGGAAAGCATTTTTGCTGCATTTTTTTATTTTTATCTAGTCCATCCTATTTGGCTAGGCTGTTGGAGTTGCTCTTACACTGGATGGCCATCTCACCCGCTCAGCCCAGCACAACATGAGCACGAGAGGGCATGAACACGAAGTCACTTCGTGTCGTGTCGTGTCATGCTGGCACTATGGGTTGCGTTGGGGACACAACACGAACGCGACACCCATTTTTCGTGCCGGCACGACATGATGGCACGATGATAGCATGATGGGTTATTTGTGCGAAGCCAGCCCACAGCACAACGTCGGGCCACAGAGGCACAAACACCTCATTGAACATCTCAATTCACAGTAGCTCAAATAGGACATTTTCACTTCAAATACCTGACACACATCTCATAAAACATAAAGGAACAAAGGCAACCATGATGTTCAAAGAAGGTGGTGAAGAAGGTGACCGCCGACGTAGATCTAGTCGGCGAGGGTGTGAAGAAGGTGGTCGTCAGCGTAGATTTGGCCAGCGAGGGAGCAGAGGAGGTGACAATGTTGACAGATAAAAGACGTATCCCTCTACGACCCGCAAGCGTACGGACCCCACACCTTTTTCACCACAGGATTCCCAAGGTTCTTGTCAATCCGCGGAGCAAGGGGATTACAAGCGTTCGATCTACCTTCACACTCTAGCTACTCAAACCTCTAACTACGATTAAACTAGAAAACAACTAAACTACACTAGAGAGAATGAACAAGCTATCAAGATAAAAGACACTCGCCCATGGGTCTACGATACTAGAGCATGCAATCGCTTAACGACATGAAAACCAATCTAATCTATCGGGGTTGTGACCATGGTTTCTGTTGACGCAAAAAGTGCACCTCACGCCAATCACACAGCAAGCCGAACAAGCTGGCTTCGCACACGCAAAGAGTGAAGATGACGTGCCAGTCAATTTTTCCTGAAAATTAACAAAAGATAAAGAAGTTAAATACCAAAGCTTGGAACTTGCTGGGTGGTACCAGACAGTTCCATATTTACGGCTAAGAAGCCATACGAGATGACACATAGCTATATAAAAGCTATTTGCCAAAGAATTGAAACCACTCGGGAACATATGAGAGGAAAAACAATACTGCCGAATGGATGACGTAAGCATGATGGCAATCGGTCTTTGTTTGGTCAACAATACATAAACACGATACATGACCGATCCCATAATAACAATGTTAAATAAATGAATGAAGTAAAGCGCGAATGTAAGCATGTAATAAACAAGCATGCATAGATCCAAAGCACTAGTCTACCGCATGTCTAGGTACTTAGAGATCCGTCAGGTACGATGCCAAAACAAATCTATCCACCGCATGATACAACTTGCATGAAATCGTACCACTTTCCACAAATAGATCTATCCACCGCATGATACAATCTAAACATGGAAAGCTAAAAGCACGCATTATTTAAAGCATGAATTGCGCACGTGTTTTACTCGTGGAGAAACATAACCGAATACGGCTGAACGGCCGATTCGGGGTCCATGGAGAAGGAACGAACATTACTACGCGGATAAATCTATCAGGTTGATTCGAAATCTAATCCACCGGATGACTAGCTCTAAAGCAACCCAAAAACCTGCATCTACCGCATGATACCCGGTTCTTTCAAGATTTATACCACCAATGGCAAGCTTGAACCCACAACACGTAACAACCTAGATCGATTCGGTTTCGGCTATCGGAAGGCACAAGATCCACGTGTTAAAACATGAAATCCACCCATACAGGGATCACAAAAGGAGCGAGCCGACCCAAACCCATCTAGATTGGGCAAAAGTGTTACATGAATCTAAACATAAAGTAAAAACTCGAAGTAACACAGGGTAACTTAATGAATCTATTGGATCTTGCCAGAATCAAATAGAGCCGATAACTAGCTTCAAGCTAGATCTTAGCCCACCGCATGGCTCATGACCTAACAAGAAACCCTCTTGAACCAAGCTTGAATCTACCGCATGACACGAAGCATGGTAACAAGACTACTTGCATCAGATCTAAATCCACCGCATGATACTAGACATGATACAAGGTTGCCGGTACTCACGGAGGTCGACGGATCGATTGGCCCTCTCGAAGAACTCGACGACACGACAAAAGGACTCTAGGGTTTGGCGTAAGGCCGGTGTGTATTGAAGAATGATTGACTTTTTTTACATACATTCAGGGGTCATATTTATACCCTGTCAAGTACAACCTCGAATGGATTCGTTGCCTAACTTATCTCTAAGCTTGATCGCCTATCCATCCATTCGTCCTCCCTGATTGAGCCACGTCACCATCCAATCCCGCAAAATCGCTCTCTTTGTTCCTTTGCCGAACCAGAGCAGATAGCCGACCGCAGATCTCTTTGCCGAATATCTCTAAAAATATCCTTCCTTCCACCAAACGGACTCTTTATCGAACCGGACCCACAAGTCAGACTCCTTACCAAATTTTGGTGTTAACACATGCCCCTTCAATTGTGGGATAAAAGTAATTTTGTTCCACAATTGACTCCGCCACGAATACTTCAAATCAAATGCCAACACCGTTCTTCGCAATCCGCCGGAATCTTCATCCAGATCCAAACCCTAGATCCCCTCGTTCCGAGCTCAAAACCCCAATGGCAGCTCAAAACCAGGATGCTCAGGTAAATTCATCCCCCGTAAGCCTCGTTCGGCATTTAGGTTTTCAATTTTACCTGAGATTTCCTTTTCCGCTCTTCCTCCAGGAGCCTTCTACTGAGCTTTTGATTCGCACCGAGGCCAATTCGAGATCCTATTATCTTGGTCCTGTGGGGAACTCTGACCCTCGAGATTTCATCGCAGCTGAATCTCAGAGAATCCCCTTCAAAGCAGCTCTATCTCCATCTCCTCAGTGGCAAGATGCTTTTAAGAACTGGCCCTTACCTCCAATCGCAGGCTGGAAGACTTGGTACCGGAGGATTCTCGCGGACAAGAGCGGATTGACCAACCTGGATACCCTCTGTATCGCCCAGTGCTTGGAGTTATCCGTGGCTGAGACCCCCAAGAACGAAGACCTCCCCGATAGCGACTGCCCACTTCGGTCAAACGGCGTCAACGCTTTCCTTTTTGGCCATGGCCCAATGTCTCCAACCCCGGCCGATGTGTATATGATTACCGGCCTTGACATCATCGGGTCCTGTTCGGCCTTGGAAATTCAAGAATTCCTCTCGGCAAACGGGGGTAAAGCCGGGGAACGGATATAAGAATTACATCTTGAAGCACATGAAAGACAATCCCCTTGGCGATGTTGAATACAGAGCATTCCTGAATATGTGGCTGTGCAGATTTGTCTTCTGTGGCAAAGCCAACGAGCCTACCTTGAACCATATTGCAATGGCGTCTCATTTGGCCAGTGGCAACCGCCTTCCCCTTGGGAAATTCTTCCTCGGCAGTGTATACCATATGCTTCACCAAACTGTTACTCAGATGTACACTAGCCAAAGGATAGCATGTGTCAACGGCCCTTGGTGGTTCGTTCAGATATGGCTGCAGCTCCACCTGCATCAAATTGTTGGTGTTGATTTGAACACCAGGCTTTTCCCTTCATCCAATCACCCTGAAGGAGAAAACAATGCTACCAGGGGATGCCAGAATTATGGAGAAGCGGCTTCAACTGTTATCATTCAGCAAGACATCAGCCAGCTTTTCGAACTGTTCTTCAAAGGTTTCCAGAACCCTCTCTGGCTCCCCTATCTGGATAATGATACATTGACTTTCCCTGTTGAATTCTCCTTTGAGCCTGGTCGTCAAGATGGGAGATTCTTGGAAATTTTCAACATCATAATCCGCCCATGTATACTGCCGGCCGAATTCAACGGAGGAAGGCTGAATTCTAGCACTTATGAATATTATCAGCCCAATGTAGTGGCCCGACAACTTGGGTGCGGCCAGATGCCCCCAAGGCTATTCCTGCATGAATTCCTTAAGCCCAGGGAGGAACTCAAAGAACCTATGCACAGCAGCAGAGTTTTCAATTATGTGTGCAGTCCCACTGTCTATACCTGGCCTTTTGTGCCTATAACCTTAACTCATCCCACCTTCAATTCCTGGTGGCAAGAATTCCACGATCATATCTTCAGTGAGCCTGTACACGTGTTCTGTGCAGAGTTGATGCTTGATTTCCTGCCGACCTCAGAGGTAACATAATGAACCTTTGGATCAGACATTTCTCCTCTCGACCATGATTCTGACCTCATTCTTTTGATTCCATAGAACACAGTGCCTGCCCCTCGAGCCAGAAATATCACCTACAATCCTGTAGGCCCAATCTCAGCACTGGGATTCAAGTCAACAACTCTGGCTCAGTTAATGGCCAGGTTTGCTACAACAGACCCCAGCCTCTCTAGCCTTGCTGCTGACAGGAGGCAAGGTTTATCTCTGGTTGCTCCTCCAAATGCCAAGAGGAGGAGAACTATCAAGAAAATCCTTGTTGAGATAAAATCCTTTACCTTCCTGACCCCAAGATTACTCTATTCCTGATAAATTATCTCTTTGTGCATTCTCAGACCAGAGCTCAGCAACCTTCAGTGTCAGAACCTGCCAATGCCCCATCCACAGGTATGACCTTTATTGTCCTCTTTTAATGATGAACACTGACATTTACCCTTGTGACTTGACATTTGCAGAAGAAACAGTGGAAGAACAACTGGTTGATGTCCCAGTGGCTCAACAAGCAAGTCCACCCAGGGTTGAATTACCTATCCCAGTGGAGATCTCATCTTCATCACCTTCTGCGAAGCAATGAATTCTCCCGGAGATGAGTCTCCCAATCCAACGGCCGAGCCATCAAGTCCTCCAAGGGCACAATCACCTGTTGGTCACGCAGCGACTCCAATCCCAACAGAGGTGGATCCGACTTCTCATCAGCCAGAAGCCCACGAACTACCAGCAACTGCATCAACACCTTCTAGCTTGGAAGCTTCGGCTCTACCTGGAGCACCTCCTTCACCTGTGATTACCCCTGCTCAAGAAATCGGCCACGAGGTAATCATTTGCACTCAACTCTGCTATTTTTACTTTTAGCACCTCTAACTCGGCAATACGGCTTCTTAGGATCAGGCTCCATCATCATCAAGCCTGCTGTCGGGGACCAATCCAGTTGCCGAGGCGATGGAAGGGATGCACCAGCCTCTGTCAGATGAGGTGCTAGAAAAGCTTCGAGAAATTGTCACCTGGCTAGAAAGAGATGCACAAGATCAGTTCAAGGATCTTGATCACTTCGAGGAGATGCTTGAATCCATCAGCCAAGAACTTCCCGAGGATATCAGCGCTCCTCTGGTATCCATCTGTGGCCTGGACGTCCTTTACGCGCCCATAAGACATGCTTTGAGGAAACTGCGCTCCCGTCCGGCTATCGAAAAGAAGAGATCTGATGCTGAACAAGCCATGAACGGGGCGCAATCCCAGACAGAGAGCCACAGAAACACATTGTCTGATCTGCAGGCTTCTTGTGATCTGAAAATTGCCAGGAAAGCTGCTCTAGAAGCGGAGCTGAGAAGCCTGTCAGCTGAGATAGAGGCTGATAAAAAGAAAATAGCCGAGCTTCCTGGATTGATAGAAAAGACCCAAGAGGAAGCAAGATCGGCTATAGCCAAGATGGAACAATGCGATGCAGAACTCACCACCTTGTCCAGCGCCCAAAAAGATTGCCAAGAACTGTTGGACAATTTCCGTCAGGCAACATCCAATGCTCGTGGTGTGATTGCGAAACATCTGAACATTTGAATGCCCCCATTGCTGTACAACCGAATTGGTCGTTCTTGTGATATTTTCTTGTAATTTGTTTCTTTTCTTCTGTGTACTTTCAAATATAATGCTGAACGACCCATTCGGCAAAGAAACGCCAACTCCCGAATGGCACTTTGATTCTCCTTAGCCGAACCAATCAACTGAATGCGGCTCAGCCTAGAACTCCAAGCGACCCGTCGGCGGGCTGGCCAAGGAAACCTTTCCACCTTCCGATTTTCTTGGGATATGCGCCACGATCCAAAGCCACGACTCGAAGCCACGATTCATCTTGCCAGGCCTATAAATGCAACTGTAGGTGCCCCTAGCTCTCCACCAGGCCTTCTAGCTCTCGAATCTTTGCCAATCTCAGTCCTTGCTCCTTTCCAAATAGTGCACATCCCAAACCACCATGGTGCGCCGCCTCAACCGTCGCTGCGCCTCCGGCGAGGCAGAGGGGAGCAGTGCCAACGCACGCCGGAGGCAATGACCGTCGATTCCTCTCCTTTGATTCATCTTTTGATCTTTTCCTGTTTTGACGATCATCTCCCTTTCAGGTTGATTCAGTGGAACCCGTCTCCCGCGCCGACGAATCAACCCCTTCCAGACGACTCCTCGGAGTCCAATGGCCACTCCCCCATGCCGTACGGGGAAGAAGACGCTCTCCGCTTCAAGGAGGAGCTGGAAACGTCCCGGCGCGAGCTGGAGGACGTTTCCAAGAAGGCGGGTATAGCCGAGCTGGAATGGGAGGACCAGCGCAGACAGCTGCTGGAAGCCATCGATGGTACAGCTCCGAAATCAATTCTTGATCCCACCCGGCTTTTTGATGCCAATCTCCTTTCTCTTTGCTTCTTGCAGCCCGCGATGCCGAGCTCAACCAGTTGAAAGCGCTGGTGGAGCGGCTGGCCGAGAAGGTGAACGCCCGCGGTGATACGCCGGCGGAGCGCCTTGCCGCGGTGGAGCACCGTGTCGACGAGGTGGCCACCCATGGCGTTCGCCTGGGCACCACCTTGGGCCTGGCTGCCATGGCGACGCACACGGACGTCGACTACTCCACCGAGCCGCGCGGCTTCGGGCGGCGCGCCGAGAGGACATTGAGGAGATCGAGCTCATCCTGGAGCGCCTTGATGGCCATGGCGGCGCCATTGCCGAAATTACTCATCCCCAATCTTTGTTGAACAGGCTCTTCGACTAGATTGTATTAGGGATGTGTAAATATCGGCAATAAATGAAGAACTTTTGAATTCTGTGCTTGTTTTGTGATTACTCCCTTCACATTTTGCATCCGTGAATCTTGTTTTCTTTGAATGCATCCGGGAACTATCTTGAGCCGAACGCGCGAGAACAGTTGCCCCTTGGCGCAAAATCCACAGAAGATCCCGATTCGGCAATCCACGAGCACTGTTCAAGCAAAAACCCTTTGTACTTGGAGAGAAAAACCCTGCCGTTTGGTATTCCAACAGTGCGTACTGGCCGGTCATCACTCCCAATGCACCCCTTCGGTCAATAAAAGAGCCTGCTGAGATGCCCTGCAAATCCACTCGCACACTCATCCATCATTTCTCATCTCTCCCCCTGTCCTTAGCGGAGAAAACCCCAAAGCCATGGACAAGGGCAAGCAACCCCAGGAGAGTAGCTCATCAAAGAAGCGCACGATTCGAAGGTGAGTTTTTCCTTGATCTAATCCTCGTTCTCCACATGATCTCGCGCTTCATGTTCTTGGCTTCTTCTGGACCCAGGCATCGTAGTAATACCCCATCCAATGATTTATAGAATAAATTATCATCCAGAAGAACGAACTTTATGGCTTTGTACCTGAGCTTCCTAGAGACTTTACGGGATGGATCCTTCAAGTAATCAACGATCTCTCTCCTCCAATCATCTTCTGCAAGATCCGCCCCTAGTGCACACACCTCTGCAGCAAACGCTTCTTGACTCTCTTTGTAACCGGAGGCGCTCGAGCCGGACTTTGTTTGCTTCTTCGTTATGTTCTCTAGGAATATGTCTTTGTAGAGTTACCAATGGGAAGCTCTTCAAGATTTCCCCGCATTCTTCGTAGTAACTCCTCGGCGCTTCACTTTTGCATTCATATTGGCCGTTCGGTTGCTTGATCACCGGCTACTCGAATCTCCATAAACTTCAAGCCGAAACGGCCCCGACTTCTCTCAAGTATTGAAGCCCTCGAAGTAGTGCCTCGTATTCGGCCTCCTGGTTATTTGTGACGGTGGGCCGTATAGGGATGGCAAATTCAAACATCTCACCTCTAGGCGAAATTAGTAGGATCCCTACTCCCCCACCTTTACCACATGACGATCCCGAGGACCGGGAGCGTCCCGGTGGTCGGTGGATGACCGCTCCTTAGTGATGAGTGATTGACAACGGGTGTTGGACCGACTCTTGGCTTAGTGCGCGGTGTAGGCCGCGGCCTAGTTCGTGTTGTTGCGGGTGAAGAACGGGCGCGAAAGGTCTTCGGCCTTGAGGGGCCTCCGGGAGATGGAGAGACAAGTAGGCTCGGTTCGAGGGACCGGTGGACGGCGGGGCCGGGTGCGGGCCACATGGTGGCGACACAAGCAAGACGAAGTCATGGACAAGTGAGCGGTGCACGGTGGCGGTCAAGTCAAGTG
Source organism: Cenchrus americanus (assembly GCA_947561735.1). NCBI lineage: Eukaryota > Viridiplantae > Streptophyta > Magnoliopsida > Poales > Poaceae > Cenchrus > Cenchrus americanus. The sequence continues at coordinate 11,269,510 of OX387244.1, forward strand.
GTTTGGCGGGAGGCGGGCCCAGGGCACGCGGGGTTTGGTGGTTTGCCCACAAAACCACCGGCGGACGGTTTCTTGGTTTGGGCCTCAAAACCAAGTCCGAGGGCCCAACACGACGGAGACGGGATCCGGGCGTGTCGGGAAGCTTCGAAGCGGAGGACACGCGGCGGGATCGCATGGCTTGCGTCGGGAGGACGCGGGGTGCGGCAAAGGCGTGGCCGTCCGATGGCAAGACCCACATACATTACCAAAATGCCCCTACGTGGGTTGTATCGCCGGTAGTGTAGTTAGGGGTAGTCGAGTCATTTACCACTCCGGCGGGACACGATATATAAGCCTGGAGTGTGTGTTGATGGCTCTCTCTCTCGGGACTTAGGGTTTCATTTCCCCCCTTCACTTTCCCATTTTCGTAGCTATTTTCCTTCCTATTTTCTCTAGGCTAGCATGAGAGCTTCATGAGAGATTTGTTGAGAGGGATGGATGCTAGGGCGGCATGCTAGACCTTGTGAATCTTTCCTGGTTTGTATAGAAGATTCGGGGTTGTTTTTCGTGTTATTTTTGTGCCTTTTTTCATGCCTTTGTTCTCGGTGTGATTCCGCGGATTTGAGTGAGTTTCTTCCGGATTTCTTTGAGGGAAACATGGATAGATGTCTTGTGCATCTTTGTGCTTGATCTTGTGCCCTCAAACGCCGGAAACTACCTCGATTCGTGAGTTTTCGTTCGGTGCTCTAGGTTTTGGTGGTGCTCAAAGGATTCGCGATTCCCGGTGTTTTAGGGAGTTAGGAGGCAAGATTTTTGGGCTATAGCATCCTTGTGTGACGCTTTTCAAGTACCCAAACCCTTGTCTCCACAGCTTCAACCGTTTGGGAAATCCGATGATGATTTGGGGGAGTTGACTTTCGAGGTCGGGTTTTTTTTCGTTCGTCCGAGCCTCGCGGACGGTCCGCGGCCTCCGGCGGGACGGTCCGCGCGGGTCCGGTTCGTCCCTTGTTCTTCGTGTTCTTGCTCGTCCTTTGTTTCGATCCGTTGTGATTTTGGTTTTTGGTTGGACGAAGTTTCGGACAGTCCGCGGTGTCGGGCGGACGGTCCGCGGGTGCTAGGCGGACGGTCCGCGTGGTCCCCGCGGACGGTCCGTGGCACACGGGTGTCTTTGGGTCGTTCGTGTAAATTAACGGACGGTCCGCGGCTAAGGCCGGACGGTCCGCGGCCGGTGCGGACGGTCCGCGATACCCGGCCGGACGGTCCGCGCGGCTCTTGCGGACGGTCCGCCCCTCTGCGCGGACGGTCGCGGGAGCCCGTGTGCTTTGCTTCTTGGTTCGATTCCTTCCTCTCTTTCTAGTGCTTCCGTGTGTGCTTTGAGGAATCGTTCCTAAGGCTAGAGGTTGATCCATAACCTCGTGGTCTTGGCGATTGGTGCGTGATTCAATCCATCGCTTGTGTGTGACCGGGGTTTGAGTAGGACATAGGCGGGTTCTTTGGGAAGAATTTTTACCGGCTCCTATTCACTCCCCCCCCCTCTCTAGTCGCCATCCGATCCTTCAATTGGTATCGAGCTTGGTGCGGATTCTTTGCGACTTTGACAAGTCTCGAATCCTAAGATGGCGTACGTTGAGCGGGGCGGTCCGCCGCACTTCGATGGCAAGGGTTACCACAAGTGGGCGGCTCGTATGAGGATTTTTCTTCGAGGAAAGTCGTTGGAGTTTATTGTGCTTGACAAGACATATGCTATTCCGGTCAACATCCATACTCTTATGGTGACCGATGCCGATGCCAAGGCCAAGTATGAGGCTAATGCAAAAGCCGTTGATCACTTGTGCGGAGCTTGTGTGATCCGAGTTTGATCGTGTTCGCCATTTGGATCTTGCTTGGCAAATTTGGGATAAGTTGTTGGTTGCTCACGGTGGTGATAACCATGTGAAGGCTCGCCTCTTTGTCTCTTACCGGATGCAATATGAGAATTTTTCTCCACTTCCCGGTGAGGACATTGATGCGATGTTTCGAGAGGTTCATCGCCATCGTGAACAACATGAAGGCTAATGTTGAGGATTTTCCGTACTCCGAGCATGATCGGGCTTTGAAGCTCTTGCATGTCTTGGATCCAAATGTTTGGGGTGCTAAGGTTGAGGCCATCAAGGAGTCCGGGAATTATTTGACTATTGAGTTGGATGACCTCTTTTCTAAGCTCAAGTCGGTCGAGGTTGACGGGAAGATGCTATCCAAGCATGAGGGCTCGGCCGACCATAGTCTTGCTCTTGTGGGAGGATCAAAGGGCAAATCTAACCCTTCCCGTCGACGAGTTTTCTTTGTCCTCTCTTATGTCCATTCCGGATGAGGAGTTTGATGTCCTGGGCGAGGAGGAGCCGGCCTTGCTCTCAAGAAGATTTGAACGACTACACGAGAGTCGGAGGAACGCAAGGCGGAGCTCGGGGACGTGCTACAAGTGTGGCAAGCGTGGCCACTTCATCGCCGAGTGCCGGATGCGAGAGGAGAACAAGTACAAGGTGAACGAGTACAAGGCGCACCCGAAGCGTGAAGACAAGTACTCCTCCAAGGGCAAGCACTTCAACAAGTCCAAGAGCAAGGACAAGGACAAGCGGCGGCCGAGCAAGAGCACCTACAAGAAGAACAAGGCAAGAGCGATGGTGGCCGGTGCGAGCGACGTCGACTCAAGCTCAAGCGAGGAGCGAGTCAAGCTCAAGCGGCGAAGATGAAGACGCCGGGAGGCGCGGTGGCAAGAAGAGTGCAAGCGGAACCTCGGCGGGGCCGGCCGTGTGGCGCTCGAGGGCTTTTGTGGCATGGCCCATAGCTCGAGCGACAAGAAGAGTGTGAAGGAGGACGGCGACTCCGACTTGGAGGATGAGGTAAACCGTGATCCCGACTCTTTGCTTGCCGAGATTGCTAGGTTGAATGGTTTGCTTGATAACCGTGATAGTGTGCTTTGAGAGATGCCAAAAAGATGAGGAAAGATCTTAGGGCTCAGCTTGAGAATGCTAGCGAGAAAGTAGGAGAGTTAGAGTCAAAATTGCTTGAATTGAAACTTGAGAATGACTCTTTGAAACTTGCTCCTACTACTCCTGATGATGTTGAATGTGTTGAATGTGATGCTTGGTTGAATGAGATCAAAATGCTTAATGAGAAGAATGCTTCTATTTTGGCTCAACTAGATGCTCTTAGGACTGAACATGATGAGCTTAAGGCTAGACCTACTTTGCTTGGTGCTTGCAAATCATGTCCTACTATGCATGCTAAGCTTGTTGATGCTCGCTCTACTATTAGTTCTTTGGAAGCATCTTTGAAATCTCCCGTTGCAAATGCATGTTCTAGGCGTGATGAAGTCACTTTGCGTAATCTTGAACTTACTTCCCGTTTGGATGTCATTTATGAGGAAAATGATTATTTGAGGAAGGTGTTGGGTTGGTTGTACGGGCGGGAACCTCAATTGAAAATCATGATTGAGGAGTTCAAGAGAGCTGATGGTCGTGGTTTGGGTTTTGAGAAGTTGGGTGAGAAAGTGGGAGAGAACAGTGGGGAGAGTGTGTACGAGAAGTGTGTTGAGTCGAACCCCGAGTTTGAGGTGATCGGAGAGATCCAAGTCCCACTCCCAAGAGCACCCAAGAACTCTTTCACACCGAAGCCCAACCACCTTTGCAACAAGCTTGACACAACCCAGGATCCACCCAAATTCCCACCTAAGACAAATGATTTCCAGAAACCAGTGAAGTTTGTGGGTGAGAAGGGTGAGAAGCCTAGAGAGAAGCCAGAGCCAAAACCAAAACCCATCCCCTTCAGGTGTGAGTATTGTGGCAAGGAGAGGCATCTTGCGAGTTTTGCTACAAGAGGAAGAGGGATGAGAGGCTTGCTAGGGAGCAAGCAAACCGGGACAGTATCGCCAACCTCGCGGTATTCCCGAGCCTAGAGTGCCACTTCCACGGGGTGTGGGAAGTGTGAGGAGTGTTGGCGGGGTTCCCACGGAGGCGGTGGTGAGAGGTTTGTCGGGAGAGATGATGGTGTGCGTGCTTTGGTGAGAGGTTTGGTCGGGCTCGTGGTGGTTTTTTGGACGTCCTCCTACTCGTCCTCGGTACGGGTTTAGGGGAGATGATCGCGAGTTTTGGGTTCCGGAGGAACTACGGACCACGTTTTCCCCCTCGTGGTGCTCGTACTCCTCCCATGGGACATGGGAAGTTTGGTGGCAAGGGAGTGATGTTTGCTAACCCCTCTTTTGAGCGGATGGCTCGACACCGGTTTAACTTTCTCGGTGCTAACCCCGAGTGTCGAGTCGCTAGCTCATTCTCGTTCTTGTTTCGACGGGCGGGGAGGCTTGGAGAACATTTGGTTGATCGACTCCGGGTGTTCTCGACACATGACCGGAGATAAGAAGTGGTTCTCCAGCCTCACCCCAGTGAAGGAAAAGATGTACATTACATTTGGGGACAATGGACGAGGTAGGGTGCTTTCAGAGGGTGTTGTGCATGTGAGTGACAAGGTAACGTTGAAGAGAGTGGCTCTTGTGAAGTCTTTGGGTTTTAATTTGCTTTCGGTCTCTCAGTTGCTTGATGAGGGTTTTGAGGTGCGTTTCAAGTCTGGCGAGTCTCGTTTGCTTGATTCTCGAGGTGATCTTGTCTGTATGATCATCCCCGAGGGTCAGATTTTCAGGGCTGATTTCTCTCGTTCTTTGGGTCCTGCTCGTTGTTTGATGGCTGGTCCTTCTTCTGATTTGTGGAAATGGCATAGGCGGTTGGGACACTTGAGCTTTGATTTGGTTTCCCGCTTGAGTGGTCTTGACCTTGTCCGAGGACTGCCGAAGTTGAAACTTGAGAAGGATTTGGTTTGTGCTCCTTGTAGGCATGGTAAGATGGTAGCCACTCCCCATCCACCCCTGACCGATGTCATGACCGAGCGTCCGACAGAGCTGTTGCATATGGACCTTGTTGGGCCAGCTCGAGTTCGCTCGGTGGGTGGGAAGTGGTATGTCCTTGTTGTGGTGGACGATTACTCTCGCTATGCCCGGGTGTTCTTCTTGGAGGATAAGAGTGAGACTTTTGGTTTTGTTCGAGATCGATCGTGAGGTTGAAAAACGAGAGGCATGGGAATGCTATTCGAGCTATCCGCGGTGATAATGGCTCGAGTTTAAGAACTCTCGTTTTGATGCCTTTTGTCGTGATCTAGGTCTTGAACATCGGTATTCGACCCCTTATGTGCCCCCTCAAAATGGAGTCGTGGAAAGGAAAAATCGGACTCTTTGTGAGATGGCTAGGACGATGCTCGATGAGCACGGGACTCCTAGGAGGTTTTGGGCCGAGGCGGTCAATACGGCTTGTCATGTTTCCAATCGGATTTTATTGAGAGCTTTCAAGAAGAAGACCCGTTACGAGCTTATGCATGGTCGGGCACCCAAGGTGAGTCACTTCCGAGTTTTTGGCCGCAAGTGCTTTATTTTGAAGAAGGGAAAACTCGACAAGTTTGAGGCTAGGTCTAGTGATGGTATTTTCTTTGGATATGCTAACCACTCTAGAGCCTATAGGGTGCTTAACCTTGAGACTAACAAAATCATGGAGACTTGCGAGGTGACCTTCGACGAGACAATGCCATGTACCTCTCTTGGCTTTGAATGTGCGGGTGATGAAGAGATGGCCGAGGACCTCTTTGAAGAGGAGAAAGATGAAGGCGGAGATGATGATGGGGAGAACCATGCGCCCGAAGGCGAGCATGTACCCACTACTTCCCCTACGACCACTTTGGAGCATGGACCGTCTACTTCATGGACAACGACGGTGCAACAAGAGGACCGGGCGAGAGAAGGGCGAAGTTGAGGGGGAGGTAGTCTCGAGGCGTGAGGCTCCCCGGCGGATTCAAGAAGTGCATCCCCCGTCGAAGATCATTGGAGACATTAATGAACGCACTACACGGTCGAGGTCCGGAATTCCTCTCATTTTGCTCATCTTTGCTTTTGTTGCTACTTTTGAGCCCAAGGACATTGGACATGCTTTATCCGATGCAAACCGGGTCAATTCTATGCATGAGGAGTTGGAAAACTTTGAGAGGAACCGGGTGTGGGAGTTAGTTGAACCACCTCCAAATTGCCATCCCATAGGAACCAAGTGGGTTTGGAAGAACAAAGAGGGAGAGAATGGGATGGTTGTGAGGAACAAGTCCAGACTTGTTGCTCAGGGGTTTAGTCAGAAGGAGGGGATCGACTATGAGGAGACCTTTGCTCCTGTGGCCCGTCTTGAGGCAATTCGGATCCTTCTAGCCTTTGCCGTGGCCAAAGGGTTCAAGTTGTTTCAGATGGACGTGAAGAGTGCTTTCCTAAATGGGGTCATAGAGGAGGAGGTGTATGTGAAGCAACCACACGGGTTTGAGAGCGAGTTGTACCCACACGGGGTATACGGGTTGAAAAGGGCTCGTATGGGTTGAAACGGGCGCCCCGTGCTTGGTATGGGAGATTGAGAGGTTTTCTTTTGAGCGAGAGGGTTTGTGATGGGTACCGTGGATAGAACCTTGTTTCTCCTCAAGCATGGAAATGACTTGTTGATTGTTCGGATATACGTGGATGATATTGTCTTTGGTGGCTCGTCACATAACCTTGTTGCCAAGTTTGCGGATGAGATGAGCGGGGAGTTCGAGATGAGCATGATGGGCGAGTTGCGGTATTTTCTCGGGCGCGGATCAAGCAAGTGAAGGACGGTACATTTGTGCACCGGACCAAGTACACGAAAGACATGCCGAGGAAGTTCCGGATGCAAGATGTGAAGCCGATGTCGACTCCCATGGGGAGTACGGCCACTTTGGATGCGGATGAGGACGGAGAACCGGTGGACCGGCGGGAGTACGGGGAGCATGATCGGCTCCCTCCTCTACTTGACGGCGACGAGGCCAGACATACAGTTCAGCGTGTGTCTGTGCGCTCGTTTTCAGGCTTCGCCGAGGACGTCACATCGACGGGCCGTCAAGAGGATTTTCAGGTACCTACAGTCCGCCCCCGGTCTTGGCCTTTGGTATTCTTCCTCCTCGACTCTGTCTCTTCATGGTTTTTCCGATGCGGATTTTGCTTTGGTTGTCGAGTCGAGAGGAAGTCTACTTCGGCACTTGTCGGTTTCTTGGTTCTTCGTTGGTCTCATGGTCTTCCCGCAAGCGGTCTAGTGTAGCTCGGTCTACCACCGAGGCGGAGTATGTTGCTTTGCCGCGAGTTGTTGTTCCCGGTTGTTGTGGATTTCCTACACTTTGAGAGACTTTGGTGAGGAGTGCACCCGGATCCCACTTCTTTGTGATAGCACCGTGCCATAAGCGTAGCCAAAAACCCGGTGCTTCACTCCAGAACCAAACACATAGAGGTGAGGTATCATTTCTCGAGGGACAATGTGGAGAAAGGAACCATCGTTTTGAGCCATGTCCCTACCCAAGATCAGCTAGCCGACATCTTTACAAAGCCTCTCGACCAAGCTACCTTTGTGCGCTTGCGGGGGAACTTGGGGTTTGTTGCCCTTTCTAGTTGATTCTTGGGGGATTTCCTTTGTGTACCATATGTATTATACCATGATTTACTTTGATGTATATACATGCTTTGCTTGATGTATAAACCATGGTAGGATAGCCATCTTGTCACATATCATGTTGCATTTGTATCATATTGCATTTTAGGATGATGAGCTTCTTTCATATGCCATATTTGAGTCTCTTTGGCTATTTGTGAGATATTGGTTATATGTGTGGAGAAATGGTGATGTGAGGCTATGCTCTTGGAATATTTGAGATATATGTGTGGTGAGATAGCCCCTTTTTGAGATAAATGCTTAACTTGACTAATTTTTGATGAAATATGCTCCACTCGTGTGTAGTTGTGTATCCATGTCACGGTTTGGTCTAAATGTGCTTTTCATGCTTAGATTGTGCTTGGATGCCTTGTTCTTGCATTTGGGCCAAAGGCCGGATATCATTGTGAATGTTTAGCCTATGTTGCATTCATGGGGGAGCATAAGCTTCTTTTTGCCGCAAAGGCACTTCATGTACCATGAAATAATTTAATCTTGAAAAGAAGTGTCAAATGCTTGAAAAATGCTCCATCCATCATGTCTATGCCGAAAATGTCGTATCTTTCACATATGGGTGCAAAACATGTTGCATGATGTTCACCAGTGGAGAAGTCTCCCCGAAGTGGACACATGGCTCATGAGCTTTGACATGACATGCTTTGCTTTATGGGTGTTTGCCATGATCTTTTGCTGAGAATTTGATATCCTTGTATGATCTTTGAGTAATATGCATGTTTGTGACTCAAGTGTGACATGGATAGGCTTTTACATGTGAAGCGAGTCTTCTTTTGATAAAACTGCTTAAATCTGAAAATCTTGCTTTGTCACATGCTTGTATCTTCATATATTACTTGTGGCAATGCTTTGACTATGCTATGATTCATGTGTGTGATCTTTGTCTCATTTTTAGCCTTTGACACTAGATTTGGCCTATTTGAGAAGCTCATGTAGTTGTTTATATGCTTTGCTTTGCATTGCTGCATTTTCATCTTGATTCATACATTGTCAACAAGGGGGAGAAAAGGTGAGCTTAATGAAAATTCAGAAAAAGGTGAGCTGAAATTTGGAAGTGTGCATCCACATGTTCAGGGGGAGCTTTCTTGTCTTGTTTTCGGTGTGGATTTTGTGCTTTGCTTGTCCTGTGACCTTTCTTTGCCTTTCTTCGGTTTTGGTCATGAGTTGAGCTTCCTTGTTTTTTCTTTCTTCTTTCTTTCTCTTTCTCTCTGAATTTCATTTCGCGTTGTGTGTTGTCAATGCACTCATCAAGGGGGAGATTGAGGACCAGGAGCGTCCCAGTGGTCGGTGGATGACCGCTCCTTAGTGATGAGTGATTGACAACGGGTGTTGGACTGACTCTTGGCTTAGTGCGCAGGTGTAGGCTGCGGCCTAGTTCGTGTTGTTGCAGGTGAAGAACGGGCGCGAAAGGTCTTCAGCCTTGAGGGGCCTCCGGGAGATGGAGAGACAAGTAGGCTCGGTTCGAGGGACCGGTGGACGACGGGGCGGGTGCGGGCCACATGGTGGCGACACAAGCAAGACGAAGTCATGGACAAGTGAGCCGGTGCACGGTGGCGGTCAAGTCAAGTGGTTTGGCGGGAGGCCGGACCGGGCACGCGGGGTTTGGTGGTTTGCCCACAAAACCACCGGCGGACGGTTTCTTGGTTTGGGCCTCAAAACCAAGTCCGAGGGCCCAACACGACGGAGACGGGATCCGGCGTGTCGGGAAGCTTCGAAGCGGAGGACACGCGGCGGGATCGCATGGCTTGCGTCGGGAGGACGCGGGGTGCGGCAAAGGCGTGGCCGTCCGATGGCAAGACCCACATACATTACCAAAATGCCCCTACGTGGGTTGTATCGCCGGTAGTGTAGTTAGGGGTAGTCGAGTCATTTACCACTCCGGCGGGACCCGATATATAAGCCCGGAGTGTGTGTTGATGGCTCTCTCTCTCGGGACTTAGGGTTTCATTTCCCCCCTTCACTTTCCCATTTTCGTAGCTATTTTCCTTCCTATTTTCTCTAGGCTAGCATGAGAGCTTCATGAGAGATTTGTTGAGAGGGATGGATGCTAGGGCGGCATGCTAGACCTTGTGAATCTTTCCTGGTTTGTATAGAAGATTCGGGGTTGTTTTTCGTGTTATTTTTGTGCCTTTTTTCATGCCTTTGTTCTCGGTGTGATTCCGCGGATTTGAGTGAGTTTCTTCCCGGATTTCTTTGAGGGAAACATGGATAGATGTCTTGTGCATCTTTGTGCTTGATCTTGTGCCCTCAAACGCCGGAAACTACCTCGATTCGTGAGTTTTCGTTCGGTGCTCTAGGTTTTGGTGGTGCTCAAAGGATTCGCGATTCCCGGTGTTTTAGGGAGTTAGGAGGCAAGATTTTTGGGCTATAGCATCCTTGTGTGACGCTTTTCAAGTACCCAAACCCTTGTCTCCACAGCTTCAACCGTTTGGGAAATCCGATGATGATTTGGGGGAGTTGACTTTCGAGGTCGGGCTTTTTTCTGTTCTGTCCGAGCCTCGCGGACAGTCCGCGGCCTCCTGGCGGACGGTCCGCGCGGGTCCAGTTCGTCCCTTGTTCTTCGTGTTCTTGCTCGTCCTTTGTTTCGATCCGTTGTGATTTTGGTTTTTGGTTGGACGAAGTTTCGGACAGTCCGCGGTGTCGGGCGGACGGTCCGCGGGTGCTAGGCGGACGGTCCGCGTGGTCCCCGCGGACGGTCCGTGGCACACGGGTGTCTTTGGGTCGTTCTGTGTAAATTAACGGACGGTCCGCGGCTAAGGCGGACGGTCCGCGGCCGGGGTGCGGACGGTCCGCGATACCCGGCCGGACGGTCCGCGCGGCTCTTGCGGACGGTCCGCCCCTCTCGCGCGGACGGTCCGCCGTAGCTCTGTGTGCTTTGCTTCTTGGTTCGATTCCTTCCTCTCTTTCTAGTGCTTCCGTGTGTGCTTTGAGGAATCGTTCCTAAGGCTAGAGGTTGATCCATAACCTCGTGGTCTTGGCGATTGGTGCGTGATTCAATCCATCGCTTGTGTGTGACCGGGGTTTGAGTAGGACATAGGCCGGGTTCTTTGGGAAGAATTTTTACCGGCTCCTATTCACTCCCCCCCCTCTCTAGTCGCCATCTGATCCTTCGGATCCATCAAAAAATAACGCCCAAGGGGTGATCTCAAGCAAATCAATTGACGGATCACGCTGTTCAGTTATAAAATCGGCAATGATCTGACCTTTGATGGCTTTTGCCGATTCAAACTTCAATTCGAACTCTGATAAAGCTAAAATCCACTTGCCAATCTTGCCGTTCAAAATTGGCATAGATAACATATGTTTTATCACATCGAACTTGGAATACACAGTGCATTCGACATTCAACAGGTAGTGCCGAAACTTTGTACACGAGTAGTACACGCAAAGACACAGTTTCTCTACAGCAGAATACCTGGTTTCAGGATCAAGTAATTTTCGGCTAAGATATGCTACTACCCGCTCCTTCCCTTCGAATTCTTGAATAAGGGCCGATCCAATGGTCTGGGTATCGGCCGCCACGTACAACTTGAAAGGCTTGTTCAGCTGAGGAGGGACCAATACTGGTGGCTCCTTCATGTACTGCTTGATCTCATCAAAAGCCTTTTGTTGTTCGTCGCCCCACGTGAACTTCTGATCTTTCTTCGGCTTCAAGCAATGGAGAGAATGGCAACACCTTCTGTGATAAATTTGAAATGAATCTTCTCACGAAGTTGATTTTGCCGAGCAGTGATTGCAACTCCTTGAGGTTAGTTGGAGGAACAACTTCATCAATGGCCTTCATGCTCTTCTTGCCAACTTCAATTCCTCCTTCGTGGACCAAAAACCCCAAGAATTCTCCAGCTGATACCCCAAAAGCGCACTTGTTTGGATTCATCTTCAAACCGTGTTTCCGGGTGCACTCCAAGGTCTTATTCACATCTTCCAAATGGGTGTCATGACTTAGGGACTTGATTACCACATCATTAATGTAGATCTCCACAATCTTGCCGATCAACTCATGAAAAATGTAATTCATGGCTCGTTGATAGGTTGCACCGGCATTTTTCAATCCAAATGTCATGACGATCCACTCGAATAGGCCTATATGACCAGGACATCTAAAGGCCGTCTTTGAAATGTCTTCTATTGCCATGAAGATCTGATTGTATCCCGCATTGCCATCCATGAAGCTGATCACCTTGTGTCCAGCGGCGGCGTCAATCAACAAATCGGCAATAGGCATCGGGTATCCATCCATCGGAGTAGCTCTGTTTAGGTCCCTGAAATCTATGCAAACCCTCATTTTTCCATTCTTCTTGTATACAGGGACGATGTTAGAAATCCACTCCGCATATCTGCATGGCGAACGAAGTTTGCGTCAAGTAATCTTTCAACTTCCTTCTTCACATCGGCCAATACCTCATCCTTGTAGACTTTCCGGGGCGGTTGCTTATATGGTTTGAAACCAGGCTTGATTGGCAACCGATGCTCGACGATGGAACGATCCAATCCAGGCATCTCTGAATAATCACAGGCGAAGCAATCCTTGTATTCTTTGAGAAGCTTAATTAACTCCCCCCTGAAGTCTGGCTGCAAGTTTGCACTGATGAACGTCGGCCTTGGCTTATCACCGCTTCCAATGTAAACCTCTTCTAATTTATCAGCCGACATGAATCCTCGCCCTAACTTGCCATCAGTGCCATCTACGGGGTTCTCCATTAAAAATTGCTATAAGAGCCGACTGCTTGAATCGGTCCGGTGATCACCGCTGACAGGTTCAACAGGACCTTCCCCCCAGTCTTTGCCTGAGAAGCAATCAATACCTTGGTACTCCCAGAAAGCTGGTTCCATGTTCGCCACGCTCACGGAGTCATCTGCCTGGACGACCTCAATCTCATCGTCCACCCACTGGATAAGCTGTTGATGCATGGTGGACGGAACGCAACAGTTGGCATGGATCCAGTCCCGCCCAAGCGACGGCCGTAGGCCCCCTTGCCTTCGATGACAAAGAAGGTAGTGAGCAGCGTCTTGGATCCGATCATCAAATCCACGTGAGCACACCCCTTGGTATCCGAAGGGTTCCCAGCGAAGTCGTTGAGGATTATACTCGTGGGCTTCAAATCGCTCGGGCCCATGCCAAGCTTCCTGAAGGTGGTGTACGGCATCACGTTGACTGCCGCTCCACCATCGACGAACATCTTTGTCAATGGCTTGCCATTGACGTATCCTCTTAAGTACAGCGGCCTCATATGTCGATTCTTGGCCGGCTTGTCGAAGATTGCCTGCTTGGCCAGCACCAATTGCGCCAGCATCCCCTCGGCCTGCTCATCATCTAGGGCCGCTTCCTCTCGCACAACCTGGTTAGCGGGAGCCATGAATTCGTTCGGCGAAAGTATACCATGCATGTTGGAGCCGAACGCTTTGATCCTTCAGGTTGATCTTTGGGGCGCCACACTTGACGCGTCTGGATTCCGGCCCGCCTCAACTCGCGGTTCCTCAAGCGCTGGACCCGTCTCTTCTGGCTTCTCCTCAGGCCGGGCGGGCACCATTGCCCCTTCTGCCAGACATAGTCATCTTCATCCTCCTCTTGATCAGCCCACCTGAGGTCAGCATGCCGCTTCCTAGGATGATCAATGACTTCAATTTTTTGGCGCCGATCCCCATTAGGGGTCGGATCCTTCCAATTCTCTCGTGGACGGATCGGCGATTGACAGTCTCCTGCCTGTACTCAAAATACCTGTCACTGCATTCAGGACAGTTCTTCAACGTGGGTAGCTTCAAACCCTCATTCCAGCAATGCCTGAAGAAGGCACATCCCCAGTGTGCGCGCTCCTGCTCGCGCGTGTCTTGCTCTTGGTCCCTTCGTGTGCTTCTTCTTCGGCTCGCGTTGCTCCTCCTCGTAGCGCCGCTTCCGGTAGCGCTCTTTCTCCATCTCGGCGCCGCCACTTGTTGAGGAGGATGCGCGATGTCACCCCGGGCTTGGCTCGGATGACTCCCCAATTTCGATGTGACTCCTAAGAATGCGGGGGGCTTCACCTTGCACCTGTTCCAGAGTCACCTGGCGCTCTGGGTCCACTGCTCCACCTTGTCTAGACCTGGCTGAGGTCAAGACCTTGACTTTTCCCTTCTCCTCGGCAGTTATCACGTTAACAGAAAAGCCCACCTTGTTCTGAGGGAAGGGGTGGCCATCCAGCTTCATTTTGTTGTCGAACTTAAGGTGACCCTCCTGGATGGCCTTCTGTATCCTCATCCTGAAGACCCCGCAATCATTGATGGAGTGTGAATCCCTGTCGTGGAAGCCACAGTAACGTTTTGCTTTAACTCCATCGGGCCGAAGCATGGAATGCCCCTCAGGCAGCTTGATTCGGCCTTCCTTCACTAAGAGCTCGAACAATTTGTCAGCCTTTGTGATATCAAAATCATAAGTGCCCTTGGTCTGCTTGACCCAGCGCTGATTCATTGTCAAAGGCTCCTTGCCCCACATGATCTCTGCCGCGGCTACATCCAGTTCGTCATCAGAATCCTCGAACAGATCAGCCTTGTCTAAGAACTGGTTGTAGACGTCAGCGACGTCATGCTGCTTGCCAAATTTGGCGTCCTTCTTAAAGCCATACGCCTGATTGCTCATCAGTGATAGCTTCTGCGATAGCTGACCCAGATTCTCAAACTCCATCCCGAACAACTTCTCACGCACGGCCGACAGCATCCCGGCGACGGCCATATCAGCCAACTGGTCGTCTGGCAGGTTGAGCGAGAAGCACATGCCTTTAACCTCCCTGAATCTTCTAAGAAATTCCAGCGGCGTCTCGCTGTGCCTTTGCTTCAGGGTGGCGAGGTCGATCAACTTCTTCTCCGAGCTGCCACTGAAATAATGAGCGTGGAATTTCCGCTCTAAGTCCTTCCATCTGGCAACTGATTCAGGGGGCAGGGACGAGAACCACTGGAACGCTGGACCTGTCAGTGATGCGGGGAAGTAGCGGACCCTGAACGTCTCCTCAGCTGAGCACTCCCCGAGCTGCATGAGGTAACGAGCGATGTGCTCGACCGTGCTCGTGTCGTCTTGCCCCGAAAACTTCGTGAACTCCATTGGCGGCTTCACCCTTGGCGGCAAGAGCACATTGTAGTACCATTCTGGGAACGGCGGCTTATAGGCGGGTCCTTGCATTTTCAGCTTGAGGCCGAACTGATTTTGCATCAATTCGGCCATCTTCCGCGCCAGGGCGTCATCCTCTTGCGCGCCCACGGGCGCGTATCCTGGATGTGGGAAAGCGTCAAATGCCCCGTAGTTTCCCACCTCGTGGTAGCCTCCGCCGTACAGGTTTCTCTCGCAACCAATTGCTCGCCGAGCGATCCTCGACCGAGAAGTGAGCGGGGCGCCGGCGAGCCGAATGCTAAGTCTCCGTACGTGGGCTGGTACGGATTCGGGCCGTTGCACGGGTTGACTCGTGCCGCCTGCGGTGGTGGCCGGATTGGGCGTCCCGAGGCTGCAGTGGGAGGCCGAACCGGGCCGTTTCCCGGCGGCTGTGGAGGAGGCTGGAAAGCTTGACTTCCAGCGCTTTGGGGAGGAGGCTGCACTGGCGGGCTCCGAAGTGGCGGCTGAGAGCTTGATTCGCCCAGTTCCACAGTGCCCCCCTGGACGGGCGCTTTGCTAAACGCTTGTTCCATGCCAGGGCCGAAGACGGCCACCATCATCTGCTGGAGCGCACCGAGGAAAGCCTTGTTGTGCTTGCTCAACATGTAATCTGCGGATTCTTGGAACACCCGCATGCACTCCTCTTTCTCCTGTTGGACCGTAGTATCGCTCTCCCCCCGGCGCAACACCCCGGGCATCTCGTTCTTCAAGTATGGGACGCCACTCCTATTTTTCTTGAAAGACAGCAGACATTTCTGCTGAAACTGGTCCATGGCGTCCTGGAGTTGCTACCGCTGCTCTGGAGATAGGTCTTCCAGGTTGACGTCCATGATGTCCGCGATCTCGGGCATCTTGATCTATTCGGCTGTTTGTCTCACCGAGCGTGCCAAAAAGTGTGTTGACGCAAAAAGTGCACCTCACGCCAATCACACAGCAAGCCGAACAAGCTGGCTTCGCACGCGCAAAGAGTGAAGATGACGTGCCAGTCAATTTTTCCTGAAAATTAACAAAAGATAAAGAAGTTAAATACCAAAGCTTGGAACTTGCTGGGTGGTACCAGACAGTTCCATATTTACGGCTAAGAAGCCATACGAGATGACACATAGCTATATAAAAGCTATTTGCCAAAGAATTGAAACCACTCGGGAACATATGAGAGGAAAAACAATACTGCCGAATGGATGACGTAAGCATGATGGCAATCGGTCTTTGTTTGGTCAACAATACATAAACACGATACATGACCGATCCCATAATAACAATGTTAAATAAATGAATGAAGTAAAGCGCGAACGTAAGCATGTAATAAACAAGCATGCATAGATCCAAAGCACTAGTCTACCGCATGTCTAGGTACTTAGAGATCCGTCAGGTACGATGCCAAAACAAATCTATCCACCGCATGATACAACTTTCATGAAATCGTACCACTTTCCACAAATAGATCTATCCACCGCATGATACAATCTAAACATGGAAAGCTAAAAGCACGCATTATTTAAAGCATGAATTGCGCACGTGTTTTACTCGTGGAGAAACATAACCGAATACGGCTGAACGGCCGATTCGGGGTCCATGGAGAAGGAACGAACATTACCACGCGGATAAATCTATCAGGTTGATTCGAAATCTAATCCACCGGATGACTAGCTCTAAAGCAACCCAAAAACCTGCATCTACCGCATGATACCCGGTTCTTTCAAGATTTATACCACCAATGGCAAGCTTGAACCCACAACTCATAACAACCTAGATCGATTCGGTTTCGGCTATCGGAAGGCACAAGATCCACGTGTTAAAACATGAAATCCACCCATACAGGGATCACAAAAGGAGCGAGCCGACCCAAACCCATCTAGATTGGGCAAAAGTGTTACATGAATCTAAACATAAAGTAAAAACTCGAAGTAACACGGGGGTAACTTAATGAATCTATTGGATCTTGCCGGAATCAAATAGAGCCGATAACTAGCTTCAAGCTAGATCTTAGCCCACCGCATGGCTCATGACCTAACAAGAAACCCTCTTGAACCAAGCTTGAATCTATCGCATGACACGAAGCATGGTAACAAGACTACTTGCATCAGATCTAAATCCACCGCATGATACTAGACATGATACAAGGTTGCCGGTACTCACGGAGGTCGACGGATCGATTGGCCCTCTCGAAGAACTCGACGACACGACAAAAGGACTCTAGGGTTTGGCGTAAGGCCGGTGTGTATTGAAGAATGATTGTCTTTTTTTACATACATTCAGGGGTCATATTTATACCCTGTCAAGTACAACCTCGAATGGATTCGTTGCCTAACTTATCTCTAAGCTTGATCGCCTATCCATCCATTCGTCCTCCCTGATTGAGCCACGTCACCATCCAATCCCGCAAAATCAGCTCTACTGTTCCTTTGCCGAACCGGAGCAGATAGCCGACCGTAGATCTCTTTGCCGAATATCTCTAAAAATATCCTTCCTTCCACCAAACGGACTCTTTATCGAACCGGACCCACAAGTCAGACTCCTTACCAAATTTTGGTGTTAACAGTTTCGCCCTTTCCCTCCTCTCGTACTGTCACTACGCGAAGGTATTCATGACTAGACCTATGATGGACACGGCGTATTGAATGGATCCAAGGAAGCATTGAGGCCTTTACTCCCTTTACGGCATGGTAGCGAACCATAAGCATTAAAGTATATTCAACACAAGATGATAGATAGATAATCCAACAAATTATGATTACATCTCAAGATCGATTACAACCCATGGACGAAAAGGAGATTACCCCATCAAGGTGCTGGACATAGCACCGTTGATCATGGTTTCCCTTCCGACGGTGTCTTCATTCTTCTCCACTTGTGGGTGCTTCCTTCGAGGTGGTTGATCTCCCTCCGGAGATCTCCCGTTTCTCTCTCTAGCTTGTGGATGGCCTCCTAGTGCGAATGACTCTCTCTCTGTCGAATGGCGGCGCCTCCAGGGTTTTAGGGTTGAAGATCCTTCGGGTGCAAGGAAAGGGGGGCCGAACCGACCCCCGGAGTGGGCTGGGCAGGCCTGGGCCGACCGGCCCAGGCCCATCTCGGCCCGGTTCGGTTGCCCCTTCGCTCCCGTGGGTCCTCAGGTGATTATGCACTTTGTCCCCTCCACTTGCATGATTTTGACGATGTCATCCTCGCGTCCAAGATGGAGGTTCTCCGCGCATGAAGTTCGGTCTTTTACGCTTCAATCCCCGGGGGTGTTCCTTGTAGCACTTCGGTCCTTGCCACCATTGGAAGTGATTTCATCAAGCTCATAAACACGAACAAGACTCCGTAAATGCTCCTTTGAACTTGTTGCGAATCCGTCCTCTATGTCCATGTTTTCCTACATAAACATAACACTTCCAAATGCATGCACATAGATGAACTTGTTATAAGATTAGTGTGCCTAGTGGCGGGTTAGTTCCATAATCAAATCCAAACCAAAGTGTAATGAACATGCTTGGTGTACCAAAATACACCGTCAACATCTCCCCCACGCTTAGCTCTTGCTCGTCCTCGAACAAGTACTCGTAAAAGAACTTCGCCCGAAGTGTTGTAATCGTGTACCGCTAATCCTTCTTCACAAGTTAGTCAATCCTTTCGTCTTTAATACATAAACATAAAGTAATGATCATCAAACATAAACATGGGCGTTTAGAATCTTTACCACGTCAAGATTTACCCCACAACTCAAACTCTTCACTCGAAGCCTTCAATCTCAGCCATGCTTACTTCTTTGCTTCCATCGGAGGGTTTTTATGATTTTTCAAACAAAATTCCTGCAACAAGTATTAGACAAAAACCTTTCTCCAAGCTCTCTCAAGTCACTCATATGAGGTGGCTGTCCTAAACCAATTTTATAGAACTCTCACCTCCCATAAGTCTCTCATATAACATGTAAAGTGGAGCTATAGGTAGGGCTAGCGCAATCAACACAAGTATTGTCAAACTAAGAACTTCCTCTAATGGTTGTTTACCTTTCAAAGCCAATGATCATGAGAATTAATCCATTTGTAGGGATATCAAGGATGAGAAGATTTAGAATGGTGGACATGTGCAAGGGCAAAAGAAAAATTATGACTACGAGGCACCGATGACGTCCTCATTGTCGGATTGCACATGGTTGGAAAAAGAGTGAAAGTTTCATCTCTCAACAACGTGACATCCTTCCTTGCACTTTTACTTTTTGCTTTTACTTGATTCATCCCTCTCATATCCTTCTCGCCACTCCTCTTCTCTCTTTCTCTTCTTTTGCTTTCATTCTTTCATTACTTTTCTATTATTATTATTATTATTATTATTATTATTATTATTATTATTATTATTATTATTATTATTATTATTATTATTATTATTATTATTATTATTTCTTTCTTTTCCATACTCATACTTTTCTCTTTATTTTTCCCTCTCTTGACAACTTTTCAAAGCTCTCAACTCCTCTCTTTCTCACATGCATACAATCTGAAATTTTAAATAAATCATGCTAGAGACGAGACGAAACTTTTGAAAGTAGATTGTGTTCAAGGAATGCGATGTACAAAAGAGATGTATAGGTGAAGAGTATCTTGGCCCCCCTAAGTGGGTTTTGGTGATATAATGACACACACCTCAGTGGCTAATGAATTTACCTAGTCCATGAGCAGGTATTAAAATTATGTATGGCATCAAGCACAGCTCGTTGACTACACAAAAAGAAAGTGGTGCTCTAAACGGATTCCTAAGAAGGCTTATTTATTTTTACTTTTGAATTTGAGTCCTAGGAATGCCGTACTATCAAGAGGGACAGGAATTATGTCTTCCAAGGGTCGATCATGTGCTCTAGTTGCTAAAACCAAACCTATGAGAGACACCTTTGCACCAACACATACACGGGGATCTTTTCTTGGGTGCTGGCCTTGGAAGGCCAGAGAGTCCGGGTTTTATCCCGGAGACTCTGGACTTCCCGGAGACTCCGGGTTTATCCCGGATACTCCGGGTCATAAAGCCTCAACGGCTATATTCTGGGTGAGGGGGTATAAAAGCCCCCTCCACCCCTTCATTTACTCCTCTCCCTGCCTTTTTTGTCCTGAACTGTTGCAAACCTCATTTACTCCTCCCCTCTCTCTCTTTGGCTAAAAGTTGGTGAGATTTGTTGTGGGAGTTAAGGAGGATTTGAGAGCAAGGGCTTGGAGAGTGCTAGTGAGCTGACTTCCCATCTCTAGAGCACCTAGTTCTTCGCTTGGTTGGCAAAATTCGTGTTTGTTACTCTTGGAGCTTTGAGCTCCTAGCCGGCTAGGCGTTGCCTTGGAGCATCCAAAGGTTGTGGCTGCCCAAGGAAGTTTGTATCACCCCGACATTGAGTAAGTAACTCTAGCTTGATCTTCGTGGTCGCTAGAGGGAGGAAAGTGACCTAGGTGTAAAGGTCCACCCTTCGTGGGTACCTCG
Organism: Cenchrus americanus; assembly: GCA_947561735.1. Lineage (NCBI taxonomy): Eukaryota > Viridiplantae > Streptophyta > Magnoliopsida > Poales > Poaceae > Cenchrus > Cenchrus americanus. Next base: position 11,289,604 of record OX387244.1, read on the forward strand.
ACAGAGACGTAGACCTCAAGGTGTGAGGTTGAATTCCGGTAACAAATCCTGTGTCTTTTGTGCTTGTTCATCTTGTTGCATGCTTGTTTCTTGCTTGAACACTTATCTAGGGTTTGGTGCCGATCTACTTCGTGTTGAGGTTCCTACAGGTTTTGAGTGGATAAACAGGCTTTTCTCACCTCAGTGCATAACCTATTTTCACAAATTTACTTTTGAGCAAGTTTAAATCCTGTCGATTTAATTCCCCCCTAGCAGGCCGGACTATCCGGACATTTTCCCGGATTCTCCGGATTTCCCGGAGTATCCGGAAAAATATCCGGAGTCTCTGGACCTGGGTCTAACAGTCGCGAAAAAGTTTGTGATTTTCAGGTTCGACTATTCACCCCCCCTCTAGTCGACATCTTGATCCTATCAATTGGTATCAGAGCCTGGTGCTCTGTGTTTGAAGCCTAACCGCTTGGAGTTAAGAAGATGTTGAATCCAAATGATCAAGCCATACCTCTCGCCGAAGGTGATCCCGTCAACAATGTTGTTGGCATGCCTCCTCCCCCTCGAGGAGACAACACCCATGGTGCAAGCACTAGTCATCAAGCGCACGGACGAGGTGATGAGTCCTCCGATAGTGAGGACGAAGAGTTCGATGATGCAAGGTCCACCCGCTCCGCTCGACGACCATCAAGGGATTATACTCGAACCTCTTTCGATTATTCTCACTTATCCTTTAACCATCCATCGGGTTCTAGCCACATTGGGAAGATACCCCAATTTGATGGAACCGGCTATTCCAAGTGGAAGAACTCGATGGAGGAGTATTTGATGGCGGTGAATCCCGCACTTTGGACTATTGTGAACAGGGGTATTACATTTCCAAGTGGTGATGCGAGCTAACTCAAGATCAAGCAAATGAGATACAAAGAAACTATCAAGCCATCCGCATCATCAAGAGTTCACTCACGGCCGAAGAATATGACAAGGTAGATGGATTGAAGTCCGCCAAAGAAGTGTGGGACACCTTGTTCATAAATCATGAAGGGACAAAGCAAGTAAGGGAAGGAAGGATCCGAGCCTTGGAAAGTGAGCTCAACCGGTTTGTCATCAAGGATGATGAATGACCACAAGACATGTACAACCAATTGAACAAGATCATCAACAAAATCAAATCACTTGGAAGTACAAGATGGGGAAGAAGAGAAGTAGTTGACAAGATTCTCTCCGCTTACATGGCAAGGGATGTCCAACTCCCTACTCTCATAAGGGAAAAGAGAGGATTCAACAAGTTCACTCCGGCGGACGTGATTGGAAGAATGGAAGAACACCTTATCACCGTCAAGGAGTCCAAGCTCTCACAAGAGATGTCAAAAATGCATGAACGACTTGAGAAGAACAAGGGAGTGGCCCTCAAGGCATCTAGCAAGGACAGAAGGTCAAGCTCATCAACCTCAAGAACCATGGCCGAGGAAGATGATGATGAAGATAGTGACATGGACATGACTCCCGAACAAATGGCTCTATTTGTAAGGAAGTTCAACAAAATGTTCAAGAAGAATGGCTTCTTCAACAAGAACAAGGACAAGGACAAGATCAAGACCAAAAGTACTTCAAAGAGACCATGCTTTGGGTGTGGCAAGGATGGACACTTCATCGCGGAGTGCCCAAACATAAAAGTAAGAAGAAGAGACACCAACAAGTTTGACAAGAACAAGAGAAAGGAAGTTGGTGAAGCTCATTTGGGTGAAGAATGGGATTCAAATGATGATAGCTCCGACTCCGACATAGAAGCCGGTCTTGCTACCATAACCATTAAGGAACCAATCAACAAGTCATCACTATTTGAAGATCTCTCCGATGATGAAGATGACTTCACCCACACTTGCCTCATGGCTAGGGGCTACAAGGTAGACACTCCCACCCCGCCCCTAGATGATGATAGTGAAAATGACTTCGACTTTGAAAAAATGATCACTAGTTTTGGTAAAAAGGCAACTAAGAAAATCATGTTCTTAATGAAAGAAATTGAGAATAGAGATGGGACTCTTGAGGTGCAAGAAGAACTCTTTAGACTTGAGAGGGAGAAAACCATTGCCCTTGAGGATGCCCTTGTAATTGAAAAGAAGGGTTTCAAGGTCCAAGAGGACTCGCTCAAGGAAAAGGAGAAAGAAATTCTTAGCCTCAAGAAATCCCTAGCTAAAGATAAGTTGTTGGTAGATGAATTAACTAGGGAATCTTTCCTAGCTAAGGATGCTTGCAAGAAACTTGAGGATGAAAAGCTTGAACTTCAAAAGAGCTTTGATAGCTTAAAGACTAGTCACATAGCATTAGAAGTTCAACTTGACAACCTCAAGAACAATGCTACAACTTCATCTAATGATGCTTTCTCAAACTCTCAAACATCAACAAGCAAAGGTTGTTCTAGATGTTATAAGTTTGATATAAATGCTTGTGCTACTAATGTTGCCGAGATGAATGCTATGAAAAAGGAAATTGCTAGGTTGTCAAACTCTCTCATAATTGAAAAGAAGAAAGAACCCAAGAGAGGCGAGTTTGAAAACCACACCAAAGGGTTTGGGTCAAGCTACATGAAGAAGTTTGGCTTTGAGGATGGGAAGGGGCTTGGTAAGCAAGAACAAGGTACAAAAGATCCCATCCCATTCATCAAGAATCACCACACCAAAGGTATGGGAACAAGAAATGTGGTGCACGGCATGAAGCAAATGGGTGTCAAGAAGCATGACAACCAAGTTAGATACAACACTCCAATCAAGTTCAAGAGCACCCAAGTGACCACACAAGCACCACCTTCAAGGCCAAACAAGTCAAACAAGAAGCCCAAACCTCATGCATCACAAGATAGTTTTTATGCCGATTATGTGTTGACTTGGAACCACAAGGGTAAGGTGGTTGCCAAGTATGTGGGGCCTCGCACAAAAGGGACAATGATAAAAAGGAATGTGTGGGTGCCCAAGATTCTTATGACTAACACTCTAGGACCCAAATCCACTTGGGTACCTAAAACACAAGCATAACTTGTTTTGTAGGCATACTCCTCCGGTGGAACAAAATGGGTGATTGATAGTGGATGCACAAATCATATGACCGGGGAGAAGAAAATGTTTACATCTTGTGATATGATTGAAAATCCTACGGAAAGCATTGCCTTTGGAGGCAATGGTGGAGGAACGGTTGTTGGTCTTGGTAAAATTGCTATCTCAATCAATCATTCAATTTCCGATGTTTATTTGGTTGAATCTTTGGACTAAAACTTGTTGTCCATCTCACAACTTTGTGAGATGGGCTACAATTGTTTGTTCACAAATGAGGGTGTGACCGTCTTTAGAAGGGGCGATGACTCTGTTGCCTTTAAGGGTGAACTCAAGGGAAGGCTTTACTTGGTGGATTTTTCATCGGATAAAGCCCAACTTGATACATGCTTATTGGCAAAGTCTAGCTTGAGTTGGCTTTGGCATCACCGACTAGCTCACGTTGGGATGAACAATCTCAATAAGCTTCTAAAGGGGGAACACATCCTAGGACTAACAAACGTTCACTTTGAGAAAAATAGAATTTGTAGTGCTTGTCAAGCCGGAAAGCAAGTTGGTGCTCCCCATCCCGCCAAGAATGTTGTATCTACCACAAGGCCATTGGAACTACTTCACATGGATATCTTTGGTCCGGTAGCCTATGTTAGTATTGGGGGAAACAAGTATGGATTTGTCATTGTTGATGATTACTCTCGGTACACTTGGGTATTCTTTACGAAAGACAAGAGCAAAGTTCATGAAATATTCAAGAAATTTGCAACAAGAGCCCAAAATGAGTTTGATGTGAAGATCAAAAGAGTAAGAAGTGACAATGGCACCGAGTTCAAGAACACCAACATTGAAGAGTATCTTGATGAAGAAGGCATTGGTCATGAGCTCTCCGTCCCATACACTCCACAACAAAATGGGATTGTAGAGAGGAAGAATAGAACTCTTATTGAAGCCGCAAGAACCATGCTTGACGAGTACAAGACTTCGGATAGTTTTTGGGCGGAAGCAATCAACACGACATGTCATGCTATCAACCGTCTGTATCTTCACAAGCTTCGCCACAAGACCGCCTATGAGCTCCTAATTGGTAAAAGCCTAATGTCTCCTACTTTAGAGTTTTTGGTTGTAAGTGCTTCATTCTCAACAAGAAGCCCAAAAGCTCTAAGTTTGCATCTAAAGTTGATGAAGGTATCTTTCTTGGTTACGCCTCAAACGCTCATGGCTATCGTGTCCTCAACAAAACCACCGGTTGTGTTGAAGTCACGTGTGACTTGACGTTTGATGAATCTAATGGCTCTCAAGAGGAGCAAGTTGATGAATTGTGTGTAGGCAAGGAAGTACCCGCTGAAAAGGCTATAAGGAGGATGGCCATTGGAGAAATCAAGCCTCAAGAAGAAGATGATGAAGACTGCATTATTGAAGATGCAGCAGCTCTGCCCCCTGCTGCGCAACCCGGAGTGTCCGGACAAAAACCCGGAGACTCCGGATTTTCCGGAGACTCCGGAGATAAGCCCGGAGACTCCGGACCTGCTGCTGAAGCTTCACAATGCAGTCAAGAAAATGAAGACTTGATTCAACAAGAAGTGTCTGACCCACATC